>JAECYW010000021.1:0-1323932 GCA_023014335.1 Galerina marginata
GCGGCAAGGGTGCCACACGCTCATCGCGCGATACATTTTGCTTGAGCTGAAATAGGCTATTTTGTCTTTGAACAAAATATTTGTGAGAATAACATATTTTGACGGTAATGGCAGAGGCACACGTTTTGCCCCACTGCTAAATAAGGAATTCACATGAAGACAAAATCCTGGCAAAATCTGTAGTTTTGATCCTTCACGTAAAAGCTATATTTCCCACAAAATCAAAACTGGCAGTTTTGCCAGTCGTTTTGCCAGTGGGTAAATATCCTATTTAGACAACAACGCCAAATCAAATTTTTTGCCCATCTTTTGCACTCTATCAAAAAGTTGCATTTCGACCCATTTTTTCCCTCAGGCCAAAACATAAGCGGTCTATCCCACATTTTGACCGCCGTCAAAATAGTTCCACCCCAGTAGTGAAACCATTTCTGCCTGTTATGCAGGCCGGAAAACAAGTTCTTTTACTACGTAAGAACTTGTAACAAGATTAATTATTAGACTACAATAAGAACTTGTAATAAGATTAATTCTTACGTCGCTTAGTTTTTATCGGATTGCCTTGAAACAAAGTGTGTAATTATCAGAAAAATCAGGGCTAAAAGATGGTGTCACATATGTATTGTCACACCTTTATGTGACTTACCAAATGCGGAATATTGTTTGAAATACACTATATTGGGAGATTTAAAGGCATTAAAATAAAATAAAAATACAGATGATGTTTTTTTTACCTAAGGGATGGTCTGTGCACACATATCACATGACATATCCCTGAGAATATTTTGCTCTAACTTGGTGCCTCAATTGATTTCAAGGGATTTGCACAAAGTCCTGCTGTGAGTTTGATTATGTAAGCTTCTAGAACATTATTTCCATGTTATTTGGTCATGTTTTGCAATGTTTGGTGTGCCTTTTATGGGTTATCCAGTCAGTTTAACACCAATTTTCGGATTTTCACCAAGTTGAACTGACTGTTTGCCTGATTTGGACACCATGACATCATTGCAAAACATATGTAAATATTTGTACATTATTCTAGATTTGTCTGGGCAACATATTTTAGCATATCTAGCTCACTGAAATCTGTATCAAGTGTGAATTCACACAAATTTGCGCTTTTTGGCTTGTGTGAACAGGTCACATGACCTAATCAACCCTGGATACACATGCCACATGAAAGCCCTGATTTTTACGATTTTTTTGATACCAAGATCATAAAAATTGGCCCAGTAATGGCTGAGATACAGAAACCATGCAGGGTCACTGTATGAGTGGGAGAATTTCCAACCATTGCGTTAGAAACCATTTCTGCCTGCTATGCAGGCCGGAAAACAAGTTCTTTTACTACGTAAGAACTTGTAATTCTCCTTCTGGTTCACTCATGTCAACGTCTTCGTCGACTGCTTCCTGCAATATTTTATCTAGCAGGCGCCATTGAAATTTCAATACGACGTACCGATGCCTCAAGGACCGGTCGCTCCTGAGCGTACTGCTTTGATTTTTTGCTTTTGATAGAAGCCCAGCTTAGGCCCTGTGTTCGGCGGTGCTGAGGTTTTGGGCGTTTGTCTAATACCTCGTCTTCGGGTGATTCGCAATCGTCCACGCCTTCAGGATGGCTTTCTCCTGAATCGGGTGGTTGCCGGTTCTGATCGCGAGGCGGAGGCTTAGTCGACACTGATTTGTTGGAGGGTGGCCCCTCATCACTCTGTGCACGACATGAGGCAATGCAGAAGACAAAACATGAACACATTACAAGTTCTTACGTAGTAAAAGAACTTGTTTTCTACACTTGATAGCAGAAGGAAATGGTTTCTAACGCAAAGGTTGGAAATTCTCCCACTGCTATAGTGACCCTGCATGGTTTCTGTATCTCAGCCATGACTGGGCCAATTTTTATGATCTTGGTATCAAAAAATTCGTAAAAATCAGGGCCTTCCTGGTCACGTGACCAGGCCGTTTTAGGCTTGTTAGATTCGCCTCATTTTTCTACTTTTTTTGAGTATAAGATCATCCCAATCGGTTCAGATTTGAGCGGACTACATATTATTTATGTATTTAATATGTATTTATTTAATAACAGTGTAAGTCTTCAGGCACTGCCTCACACCAAAGTAAGAACTTGTTTTTGCCATGCGCAGCAATGGCCTCTGACCAAGTACCACTTCGCGCCCTTTCCCCTTGTTGGCCTGTGCATTGGTCCCCATGGATGACGATGCCTTATTTTTTTCCTACAAAAAGATAAGAAGATGACGGTAGCGGAAATTTGAGCATGGCCGAACCTTTCCGGAATTCATTCGGTTTTGCCTTTGGATGGCGGCTGCTATCTCCTCATCCTTTTTGGCCTAAGTGAGTTGTCAGTTTTTGCCAGTCCTCACAGCCACCATGACTGACCTGGAGCTCTTCCAATCTATCAGTCAATAACTTTTCTGTCTGACGCTTTGCGCGCCGGATCTCTTCAATTTCTTGCTCCAATTCTACGCGTCTCCTTTCTTGGTCTTCGTTCTGCGAGAAGTTTGAATGGGGTCGGTAACGACCTCAGTTGGAAATCACGCGTACCTTTGCCTTCGCCTCTTCGACCTGTCGAAAAATGAGGGCCTTCGCCTTTTCGAGCTCTTGTGCACCACGCAAGTCTCTCTCCTTGCAAATGGATTTATCAACAAGACCCTTACAGAACGATCAACATTGGCCCACCTGCTGTTCCCTCCTCGATACCTGCTGTTGCTGCTGCTCCACTTCCATCTTCGCCTCCGATTCGCGTTTCAACCTCTCCGCCTCCGCATGGAACTCCTTTGCCTTTGCCTCCAAATCCCTCTCCCTAACCTCGTAATCATGTTCCAGCTTCCGCATGCGCTGTTCATGCTCTCGCTGAACGGTGTTTAGCATTGAATCGGCGTCCGCCCTGAATGTTGCCAGTAAAGCATTCTGAAAGGTTCCTGTCGGATCGAAGTGGTTATTCAGCTCCGTCATATAGTTTGAATTCATCTTCACCAGAGTCGCATTGGCCTGGCGAACTCTGCGTGTGGGAGGTGGATAAATCGGCTCAGATTCTAGCTCTTTGAATATCTTTGGACGCTTTGGAGTCTATAGGTGTTCGAGGTCAGCCAGACAGGTTGTTAGGTCCTTTACAGCAGCTTACCGGCGTAACCAAGGCGTTGGTTTGATTCAGTGGAGAATCCGGATCTGGTAGAAACAACGGAGGCCTATCGTGCTCGACGCTTACCAAGAACGGACTCTTCCCAAGGATTGGCGAGTACCATGTCCATGTCGATATCACGGTGGTGTCGCGTTATGAGACCCAGACGGGGAAGCCCGCTGCTGAAGGCATCCAGACAGGGAAGCCCGCTGCTGAAGGCATCTGAGAATGTACTCGGCCCAGGGCGAGTGCGCGGATCTGTAGAACTTGCGCGGATTGAGTCTGGTGGGCCCAAGAAGGAGGATACGCCAAAATGAGAAGTTGTTGGCACTTGGGAATGGATTGGGTGCCTGGGGCCATTCCTGCCACAGGAAAGGGCAAAGGCAGCTGGGTTGGTGGGGAGTTTACTATGAAGGGGTTACAAGTTCTTACGTAGTAAAAGAACTTGTTTTCCGGCCTGCATAGCAGGCAGAAATGGTTTCTAACGCAATGGTTGGAAATTCTCCCACTGCTATAGTGACCCTGCATGGTTTCTGTATCTCAGCCATTACTGGGCCAATTTTTATGATCTTGGTATCAAAAAAATCGTAAAAATCAGGGCTTTCATGTGGCATGTGTATCCAGGGTTGATTAGGTCATGTGACCTGTTCACACGACCCAAAAAGCGCAAATTTGTGTGAATTTACACTTAAAACAGATTTCAGTGAGCTAGATATGCTAAAATGTGTTGCCCAGACCAATCTAGAATAGTGTACAAATATTTACATATGTTTTGCAATGATGTCATGGTGTCCAAATCTGGCAAACAGTCAGCTCAACTTGGTGAAAATCCGAAAATTGGTGTTAAACTGACTGGATAACCCATAAAAGGCACACCAAACATTGCAAAACATGACCAAATAACATGAAAATAATGTTCTAGAAGCTTACATAATCAAACTCACAGCAGGACTTTGTGCAATTGCCTTGGATTTGGTAATGCACCAACTTGGACAGAAATATTCTCAGGGATATGTCATGTGATATGTGCGCACAGACCACCTGTTAGGTAAAAAAAAGATTATCAGTATTTTTATTTTATTTTAATGCCTTTAAAATCTCTCAATATAGCTTATTTACTGTGTTTTCAACAATATTCCGCATTTGGTAAGTCACATAAAGATGTGACAATACGTATGTGACACCATCTTTTAGCCCTGATTTTTCTGATAATTACACACCTTGTTTCAAGGCAATCCGATAAAAGCTAAGTGACGTAAGAATTAATCTTGTTACAAGTTCTTATTGTAGTCTAATAATTAATCTTGTTACAAGTTCTTACGTAGTAAAAGAACTTGTTTCGTATTTGTTTAATAACAGTGTAAGTCTTCAGGCACTGCCCCACCCCAAAGTAAGAACTTGTTTTTGCCATGCGCAGCAATGGCCTCTGACCAAGTCGAGGTGTCGTTTGGGCACTCATGGGGTCGTTTCCAGAGTTATCATCGGGGTCAAGACACACGCTTTCTGCCCGAGAGGCGTTCGAGTTATGGTCGTCAGCGTCAAGATACACGCTTCCTGCCCGAGATGCGTTCGAGTTATGGTCTTCAGCGTCAAGATACACGCTTCCTGCCCAAGAAACGTTCAAGTTATGGTCGTCGTCTTGGTCCTCCATTGGGTCCTCCATTGGGTCTTCCTGACAGTCATCCATGGGGTCTTCCTGGTGTTCGTACATAGTGGTCTGTCGCAAGAGGAGTATTGGGGGCAGTGGCGCGCACTTCACGCTGATATTACCCAGTCAAAGAAAATCGGCCCTTGAAATAGAAACAAGGCCGTCAAGCACTTTGGAATGCCTCGCGCCCCTTCTCGAAATCAAAACAAAGTCCTCAGGCGGTTCTGTGACGTGACTTTTCTTTCCGTCACGATATTGGAATGCCTCGCACCCACTTCGTCCCCAAACTGGCCTTACATCCGACAAAGACCTTTATGTCTTCGCCACTCATTTTTCCCGATGCCAAATCGTTTATTAGGGAGCTTGTGCCCACTTGATCGCCCACCTCCATCGCCCACTCCCCCGACGCTCTGCCACTCATTCGTCAAGTCAATATGGGCAACACTCATTTTTATATTGCTCAAAGTCCAAGTGTAAGTCTTACACTCATCAGTTTCTCTTCAAGTTCCACTGATTCCGCCATCCAGACAAAGAACATCAATCTTCGAGGACGCTTATACCCTGCTCGTTTGCGCCCATCCGTCATGCATACCAAACCTCAACAAGTCGACATCCTTACTCAACAGCTCACCGTCCCACCTCTTCCTGACAGCAACAACAAAGCCGAAATTCATCGTACACCCTTTGTCAAAATTCACCTTGGTGACGCTGCTCGCCAGTCGTGGATCCATAGCTGCACTGTCAGCGTACAGGAGGGTCACCACACATATTGCTTCATCATCTTTTTCAAGCGACATTCCCGCATTGCTCCTAATAGATGCGTCAAACATCTTTTGTGCCGAACTCCGCGCCTGCGGTCCGATGCGCTGGTGATGAGGCTGGGAAAGAGAGACGATTCGTACCTGAACATGCGAGAGCGTGATACTCTGTTGGCCGATTGGTTTATCAAACAGTGTGTTTGCTGATTATATTTCCTTCTTTCTCGTCCTGATTGTAATTTTAGGTTTGCTATGCAGAGCTTTTTGCTTCCGGGTCGCAGGCTTCCTCGAACGCTCAACTTTGTCAAGGGGAGGGCGAGTCAGCGCCCTCTTTGCAACTAATTCGGTATGTTATTTTGCATTCAGTTCTACCCTTCACTTATTCAAGGGAATAGTTTTCTCTGATAGGTTTCTCTGCAAAAGTTTGTGGTTTATGATTCACACAGTTCAGTTTGGTTCCCATTATTTACTTGTAACTTTGTACAATTCTGTTCATTTAATTTACGGTCGCAATTCTATTTTTTTCTGTCGAACACTGCCGGGTCAAGGTTTTATTTGTGAGAGGAAATCTGATTAGGTAACACGCTTATTTGTGTGAGACGATTGCACCAAACAAACCCTGGACAGCTCATTTCCTCCTCTCGTCCGATATCCCAACTACAGGCGATTGTCTCGGTCCTCATGATCGCTCTGAGGACTATCAAGCGAGATATTTTTCTATGAAGACTCCTCTATCCCTCCCTAGGTTCTCCTCTCAGGTCCACTAGGATTAGCAAACAGTCCCCGTCCTCGTGATAGCTCAGAGGACTGTCAAATGGGATCTACTGTCTGGCCAATCTCCCAATTACGGACAATGGTCTCGGTCCTCAAGATTGCTCTGAGGACTATCAAGCGAGACATCTTACAATGTCCACTCCTGCACGCCTCCCTACGTTCTCCTCTCAAGTTCACTAGGCGTAGCAAACAGGCCTGGTCCCCATGGTAGCTCAGGGGGCTGCCAAGCGGGATCTACTTTTTGGCCAGCCTTGAATATCTGGAACGTCATTGCTCCGGATGAAAACTTGCAGGATATTTAGCCTCCAGCCTCCCCAGGGTTTTGCAACGGTCGGATTTTCATGCTATTTGTTCCGAGAACCGCATCACAAATTGTTTCACCAAGTTGCCCAGACCTCCTGCTTTCACTGCGTACCCTCTTAACTTTGCTTCTTCGTCAAGAAGCCCCTTCTCCTTGTCGCATGAACACCTCCTGCACCCATTCTGGCTCGTTGGCACGTGACGTCAGATTGGATATTTAAAGCCTTTCATGGCCTTGCCACTCTTCCACCTTCTTTCCATCCCGTTCTCCAGTCGTCATTCAAACGTATCTCAACCAATGTCCACCCAAGTGTCCACCCAAGTGTCTACCCAGATATATAGTTTTCTCTCAATATCATTTCTTATGCTTATAATGCTTCCAGCGATCCCCGGTCACTGGCTTGTTTTTTTCCTTTGATGATGAAAGGGACAAGGTCGTCGATGTACCCTACTATCACGATAAACTCGATGTCTTGACTGCTAAGATGGAAATTGGTGGTCCAATGGCTGCATTATATTTATTAGAAAATTCTGACCACTATATTAGCCACAAATTTATATCTGTTTATTGGAAAAATTATGTTAGAGAGGTTTCAAAGTCTTGGAGAACTGAAGAAGATTGAGAAGAAATAATTCCTGAAAAGCTTGTGATTCAAAAAGATAAAGATGGAAAATATATTGGATTCTCAGCAGTACATGATTATATATATAGGCCTAAGATTTTTGAAAACAAAACTTTATATGAATGGGTCCAAATGGCATCCAGAATTAAATCTTCAGCTTTTAAAAAATCTAATATGACTGAATCTGATGATGAACTTGATTTGTTTAACTATGAATCATCTGAAAATATCAAGTCCAAGATATCTGCACTTCAGTGGCCCCCAACTACATGCCTATTAGGCTGTTTAATTACTGATAGGAAATACAGCCTAGAGGCTGCCCAAAAATGATTTATACAAATCATTTTTGACAAAATGTTTTTGCTAAATGATAAAAACCTTTAGAAAAATGTTTTTAAATAAAAAAGTTTTCCCAAATGATAAAAACATTTCAAAAAATCTTTTGAGAGAAAATGTTTTAGCTGTTCTAAAAATAAATAAATGCAAAATGTTTTCACTATCCAAAATGTTTTATACAAAATATCTAAATATAGATAGGTAAAAAATGTTTTCAAATAAAAAAAAGAAAAACATTCTTCAAGAGTACCAGGGGTCCTAGAATTAAAAAAAGTTTTCTACTGCCCACTCCTTGTAGCATTTTTTCCAATGTTGATAGAGGCTGAGTTATTGCAGGACTTCGGTCAGTGAAATAGATAGCCACTTTGGTATAAACCAAGTCACCCCAAGACTTCTGCAAGTAAAATAGATAGCTGCTTAAGTATGAACCAAGTTACTGCAAGTCATTGCAAGACCTATGCAAGTGATAGAAATACCTACTTTAGCATGAACCAAGTCACCACAAGTCATGCAGGACATCTGTAAACAACTACTTTAGTATGATACTAGTTACAGAAAGCTCCCAAGCATGTTTGTAGAATAATTGAGGACTGTGAAAACATGAGCAACATAAAGTTCAGCAACCAGAAACACACATATCTTAGGGCATGATTAAGGCACTCCCAATGACCGCAAGTCACCGCAGGCCTTTCACAAGTGATATAGATACCTACTTTAGTATGAACCAAGTTACCGCAAGTCACCGCAGGACTTCTGCAAGTGACATGGATACCCTTTGGGAAGAACCAAGGCACTACAAGTCACTGCAAGACTTCTGCAAGTGATATAGATACTTTCTGCAGTATGATGCCTGTCACAGAAAGCTCCCAAGCACGTTCGTAAAATTATCAAGGACCATGAAGACATGAGCAACAGGAAGTTCAGAAACCAGAAACACACAGATCTTAAGGCCTTATCAAGCACTCCAAATGACTGCAAGTTACCGCAAGACTTCCGCAAGTGATATGGGTACCTACTTTGGTATAAAGCAAGTCACCGCAAGTCACCGCAAGTGATATCAATACCTACTTTGATATAAACCAAGTCACCGCAAGCCACCGCAAGGGATATGAATACCTACTTTGATATGAACCAAGTCACCGCAAGCCACCGCAAGGGATATGAATACTTACTTTGGTATGAACCAAGTCACCGCAAGTTACCGCAGGACTTCCGCAAGTGATATGGATACCCTTTGGTATGAACCAAGTCACCACAAGTCACCACAAGACTTCTGCAAGTGATATAGATAATTTCTTCAGCATGATGCCTGTCACAGAAAGCTCCCAAGCACGTTCGTAAAATTATCAAGGACCATGAAGACATGAGCAACAGGAAGTTCAGAAACCAGAAATACACAGACCTTAGGGCCTTATCAAGCACTCCAAATGACTGCAAGTTACCGCAAGACTTCCGCAAGTGATATGGGTACCTACTTTGGTATAAAGCAAGTCACCGCAAGTCACCGCAAGTGATATCAATACCTACTTTGATATAAACCAAGTCACCGCAAGCCACCACAAGACTTCTGCAAGTGATATGGATACCTACTTTGGTATGAACCAAGTCACCACAAGTCACTGCAGGACTTCTGCAAGTGATATGGATACCCTTTAGTATGAACCAAGTCACCACAAGTCACCGCAAGACTTCTGCAAGTGATATAGATAATTTCTTCAGCATGTGCCTGTCACAGAAAGCTCCCAAGCACGTTCGTAAAATTATCAAGGACTATGAAGACATGAGCAACAGAAAGTTCAGAAACCAGAAACACACAGATCTTAGGGCCTTATCAAGCACTCCAAATGACTGCAAGTTACTGCAAGACTTCCGCAAGTGATATGGGTACTTACTTTGGTATAAAGCAAGTCACCGCAAGTCACCACAAGTGATATCAATACCTACTTTGATATGAACCAAGTCACCGCAAGCCACCGCAAGGGATATGAATACTTACTTTGGTATGAACCAAGTCACTGCAAGTCACCGCAGGACTTTCGCAAGTGATATGGATACCCTTTGGTACGGACCAAGGCACCACAAGTCACCGCAAGACTTCTGCAAGTAATATAGATACTTTCTGCAGTATGATGCCTGTCACAGAAAGCTCCCACGCACGTTTGTAAAATTATCAAGGACTATGAAGACATGAGCAACAGGAAGTTCAGAAACCAGAAACACACATATCTTAGGACATTATCAAGGCACTACAAATGACCGCAAGTCACCACAAGACTTCCGCAAGTGATATGGATACCTACTTTGATATAAAGCAAGTCACCGCAAGTCACCGCAAGTGATAACAATACCTACTTTGATATGAACCAAGTCACCGCAAGCCACCGCAAGGGATATGAATACTTACTTTGGTATGAACCAAGTCACCGCAAGTTACCGCAGGACTTTCGCAAGTGATATGGATACCCTTTGGTATGTACCAAGGCACCACAAGTCACCGCAAGACTTCTGCAAGTGATATAGATACTTTCTTCAGTATGATGCTTGTCACCGAATGCTCCCAAGCACGTTCGTAAAATTATCAAGGACTATGAAGACATGAGCAACAGGAAGTTCAGAAACCAGAAACACACATATCTTAGGACATTATCAAGGCACTCCAAATGACCGCAAGTCACCGCAAGACTTCCGCAAGTGATATGGATACCTACTTTGGTATGAACCAAGTCACCGCAAGTCACTGCAGGACTTTTGCAAGTCATACAGCCCTGACTTCAACATAATGCAAGTCACTGCTGCTCCACGTGAAAATTAAAGACTTGTGCAAGAAAAATTATAGTACCACAAAACATTTTAACATTGCTCAAAAATGTTTTATAATACTACCAACAAATTTTATCTCCTCTCAAAAACATTTTCCACTACTATAAAACATTATTTGACCACAAGAAAATGTTTTCACTTCCTCCAAAACCCTTTTGACAGTTGTGAAAATGTTTTTATGCATCCAAAAACATTTCATAATATCTTAAAACATTTCTTTGTCATTCAAAAAACATTTTACTATAATTAAAAATGTTTTTATCCCAGTAAAAAACATTTAACTGCAATCAAAACACAAGTTACTCCAATTTATTCAATTTTTTATACAAAACGACCATTACCACCAACTACAGCATCATTTCATCTTCAGAATACACAATCTCCATATCCAGACCTTCTGTCTCAAAATCGTCCATCATTTCAGATTCCTCCAACAATTGTTCTTCATTAGAATCAACAGAACCATCCACATTTTCTTCTTCATGAATTTCCATAAGGACATTTTCTGTATTTTCAAATGCTCTAGCCTCTGCCAGTTCTTCCAAAGTTGGTCCCCAACTGCCTTCCAAAACTCCAGGAATTTGCCTAACAACAGGCTCCCAATTCACACATAATTGAAGTAAATACTTCTTGCGCATACTCAATTGATAAACCAATTCTGGCGATTGTTGAGACCATTGCAAAGCTGTCTCTGCGATAACCCATTCTTCCCGCATCCATTGAAACATTGAAATTTTTTCAGCTTCAAGCCGTCTTTCTTCTTCCATACAACGATCAAGCTGTAATAGCCATTTGATTCCAGTTCGGACATCTTCATTACCAAGCCACAACGGAACACCCATTTGATCGTCGTTGTCATCAGTCAATCCAATATCTTGCTAGATATTATCATCAACATCAAGTTTAAACAGCCCTTCAAGTTCTATTGGCAAAGGTGCAAGTGCACCCCGAGGTGCTTTTTTTGTTGCAATCAATTTAACAAGCTCAGTGCACAATTTGTTGTAGCTTCTAGCCAGGGACTGAATACCAGGCTCCTTCTTGCGAATCTGCTGATCTGTGTGCTTCTGCAGTTTTGCCTGATTGACAGTATTTCGATATGCCCGCTCCAGACCCTCAATTTCAAATTTCCGTTGTCGTAGTCGGTCGCGGATCCTCTGCTTCAAAGCCAAAGCATTCATCCGCATTTTTAGAAATTCATTTCCTATCAGCCTGCTGAGATTCAGTCTGCCATCAACAGACAATTTGGCTCTTTTATTATCTATTGTCTTCTTTGTCTTTTTGATTTTATTTTGAAGCTCTTCAATATAAGCCTGGACTGTAGAAGCATCCTGACCATCTTCATATTCACCGCTGTCCAGTATATTTTCATACTCCTCCAACTCCTTTTCATTATTTTCCTTATTCTTTACCAATGCCAAAACATCTTCGATTTCTTTGTTTGCCAAATGCTTGGATTGCTTTGTCAAAGGTTTTGTCTGTTCAACAATCTGTGCCTTCCATTCGTCTCGTAGCAGATCCTCTGTATATCCAAGGTCCAACACTACTTGAAGTCCTTCCACAGCTGCATTTTTCTTTTCCACAGTAGTCTTCCATTTACGCTGCAACCAATTTCCAAGACCCAACAATGACTTTTGATCAATATGTTTGACCTGAGTATCAATTGTATAAATACGATTGTAATATCCGGACACTCGGCAAGATGGGATTAAAGCTTTAATCGCACTCCAAAATCTTTCACAGCCTTCACCATCTGTTAGCCCAAATCCCACACATTTACGGGGGTGATATATAACCTGACAAGGCCATTGATGACCATAGGCATGAAACACAGAGATTCCGAAGACAATGCGATCCAAAAAATTGCCTAGAAACCCAAATTTCTCACAGCTGCGGTGCAACTGACAACCAATATCATACAACAGTCCAATCCGCATTGACTCTGGTATATGCTCATATAGTTTCATAATCAATGTCAAAGCATAGTGCTGCTTTTCCCCAGCCGAAGTCATATTCACAAGCCACAAAACACGATCATGCCGACAAAGCAAGGCCATAAGTCCGGTATCTGCAAAAAACAAAGTGCTAGCTTTCATTCGCTTCTCGTCAGCTGCAAGAAATGAATCATTACAGCCATCAAGCACAGATGTCGGTACCCGCATTCCAGGCTCATAGTCTGGTTCAGCACCTGCTCCAGCATGTGTGGATTTACCCTTTGACTTAGATTTCTTGGGTGGTCGTATCTCTTCTACCTTTTTCTCCATTGCTTCCACTTCATCTTTAGGAACAAAAATGGTTTCAGGATGAGTGCGTGGACCCTGCCATTGCTTGCTGTCAGTTTTGCGGCGCTTTTGTGTAAAGCATGCATCAATGCAAACAATTGCATCAACTCTAATATTGGAGTCAATGCACAAAAACCGATAAATAAGTCCAAAAAACCTACAACTCATCTGGTTTACACCAATTCTCACCCCCAAAACAGAGAGGACATCTCTCGCGAAGATATTCACTAGGGCGATTAGAATGAAAGTTCTTGTTTTCATTTTCTTCTTCTTCTTCTTCTTCTTCTTCTTCATCTAATATGCAATTCAAAAACAAAATGATGGCTGAGGAGTTTAGAATATATACCTTCAGGTTCTAACTCAGTAGACTCAGCTCCTAAACTTTGCGGCTCATAATGAACATCTAGAAGCAATTATCAGGCTGGATTGACAACAAATAATATGTGACAAAAATCACCTTCCACATCATCTGGTTCATCATCCATAGACAATACAGCTCCTCTCACTTTGTTCAAATAATCCCGCATCAACAGGTTCTTGGTGTCTGTCAATGTAGCATACCAAAGCAAAGCATTTCCAAATCGGCCACGTAAACTGTCCTAAACCAACTTAAGTATTTGACAAATACTGCATACAAATTTAGCAGACACATACTCGGGTTGTCAACTTGAAATTTCTAGCACTAAGAAAACCTTCCAAAGTTTCACACCACGCAGTTGTATTTGGAGCAGCATTGGCAAATAAACTCCTGGCAAAATCCAAGACATTGAGGTCAACTGCCAAGGTAGGTTCCAAAGGAGCACAAGGAAATAGGCCACGATTTAGGAGCTGTAATGCAGGATCAGTGCAGGAACACAATGTAATCTTCTCGATTTCTACTTATGATCAGCAAATTTCATCAACACAAAAAAACAAAAACAAACTCACTTTCAAAGAATATACAAGAAACATCAAGCAAGCGACCACGTTCACAACCAGTACATCCTTTTGGCTTCCTAAACTCCTCCATATTGCGCAGGCCTGAAGACTCATCCAAAAGAGACAAATAAGGCTTTAACAAAGCAGGAATGATGTCCTCACTCCATCTGCGCCACTGCCGTTGCTTTTTCTCAGCTTTAGACTGAGCCTCGGCACTAATATCAACATCCACAGGAGGTATAGGGACATGAACACCTTCATCTTGGGTAAGGACCACTCCATCTGGTGGTATGACCTGAGAATATGTGCCACCAGGAGCGTAAACTCGGCCCTCTGCACCCAAAACCATATCAGGGAAGCCATAGGGTCTCCGAGAAACAGGCACAGTCTCAATGGGTACCAAGGAAGGCGCTGGTCTTATTCCAGGTGCTCCAGGAGCAGAATTCAGAGCCGAAGCACGACGGAAGGCAGAAGGCATGAAAGAAATGTCGGAGAGGGAGTAAAAGACGTGGAAGCAGAGAAACAAGAGCCACGGATCCTACCTAATTTACAACCCTTAACAACTTACAATCAACTCACGCCGTCTCCCAAGAACATCAAAATAAATTCACCGGTGATTGGCTGATGAGACCAATCACCTGTACAAGTCACGCGAAAGATGTATAGATACTAAAACAGAAACTTAGTTCAGTGTTATAATTAGTTTGTCAGATAATCGCTTACCAATGTCCAAAATTACGCCGCATGAGGAGACACCTCCGGAAGTCGATGAGGGATAGACGGGGCCCTTCCGAAGTAGTCGAAAAACGTCTGGCAGTAAAAAGGATATGCGACTCTCTCCACTGCCCGAACACTCTCTTCCGAGGCATCAGACATAGTCAGGGATTTCTCGACGTAGGCGCTGATTGTCTTCAACCGCCTTGGAGCTTCTTCCCCTGGCCACGAGGAAAGAAGGATCCGAAAGGCTTCCACCACCTCGACACGATCCGCAAAATTCGCCGCACCAAGCCCTCGATCACGTCTCGGCAAATCCAACAGAAGAGGAGTCTTGAACATAAAGCAGTTATAAACCAAGCGATCCCGCTGGCGTGCCTCACACTCATTCATCCCCGCGCGCGAAACAAGACAACGGTCGAGCGCCAGCAACTCCATGCGGAAATTGTGTTCCAGGAGGTCCCAGATAATTTGCCGCATGACGGTGGAGGAAAGGCTGAAGGTGCCAGCTGCCATTTGTTCTTTGGAAATAACCTCGTGGCCATCCCAGTAGATCGTCATTGGACCGTTGAAGGACACTAACGACGTCAGCTTGAACAAGCGGTTGAGGCCTTCCGGATCATCGACACGGCGACGCTTGTTTGACCTTCCCGACGCAGAATAGGAGGTGGAGTTGGCCCGCGAAGACGTCGATGCGCCTCGAGGCATCGCTCCCCCACGAGATGGCGACGGGACATGGTGCGAAGACGAGGCCGCGGGCGTATGCATAGACCCACGCGACGAAGTTCCCCCTCTTCCTCGAGGGACTCCGCGGCCGCGCGACGAACGACTTGCACCTTGGCTGCGAGAAGACTGGCCCGCTCCATGGCCTCCTGCCGAATTGGACACCCCACCCGTGGAAGAAATCGATGCCGACGAGGCCATGGCTGACGAAAGTTGAGAAGAAGTATCTGTGGAGGCCACCACAGGAATTTCCCTCGCGAAGCCCATTGGGGTAGCCACCATCTTCCAAAGAAAATCTCTCCAGTCCTGCGGGATAGGGAACTTGTCGTCCCCGGGGAGTCGATTCGTCGTGCGACTGAACCATGCCACACGGATCACGAGCCACGCCACAGCGTATTGTAAAGTCCGGCCAACTCTCCACTCAGGCTGGTCAGGCTTGTCATTCATCAAAATGGATGGCGGGAAAATGGGGTACCCGTGCAGCAGCTTGAGGTCCGGATGGTTGATGATGCGCCGCCAATCGGTGTTGACGTTTTGACGGGCGAGCTTCCAAACCGCATTGACCTCTGGCTCCAAAACCGACCGCGTCTCGTGGAATTTTGTCATATCAATGGTAAATTGCTGTTCGACAGAAATACGACGCCAAGGACCGGAAGAAGGCAAACCTGTGGTGGTCGACGAAGTGGAGCGCCCGGAAGTGGCAGGAAGCCGAGCTCCAGCGGTCGATGATGTGGACAGTGCAGGAGGAGGGTTCGAGGGTGAAGCAATAGCGGGGAGAGCCTTCTGCCGGGTTGCCCTGGCAGGAAAGACCTCATCTGGGTCGCGGAGGATCACGTTGTCTAGAATTGCGAATCAGATGAAAAAATAATGCATTGTATAAAGTTTAGACGCTTACCGTGCTCGTAGTTGGAGACCTGTTGCTCCGAGGTGATATGAAAGGCGCTGTGACCCAACCTGATATTTTGCATGCCAGTGCGTTGACATGCACGATTCCGGGTCGCACAGGCAACACCACTGTAAGCCGCAGGCTTGTTGGGCATCACTGCTCGTTCCAAGCCATTCGGGATCGACGGGACGCATTCGCGAGAGATGTTCATGTCGTGGGGGATCCTCGACGGTGTTCTAATAAGCCACACTGGAACTCCCATGGCGTGCAGACGAATGGCCACGTTCGTGTCGACGGTAAGCGCACCCATGATAGATTTGTCAACGGGACGCGGAGGAGAATCGACGTCGAGGTTCATTTCACGCTCTTTCCAGACTTTGAGGTATGAGTAGCACGCCAGAGCTTCCAAGACGTGGCGTTGAAAAGTGTTGACATTGAGGAGAGTGTCTTCGAATGTTTGCGGGGCGAAGGTGAGGGTGAGAGATGAATAGTGCATGCCCGTCCTGCTGTATCGGAGTTCGTCGTAGTGGATAGGCAGCCACCGAGCCTCATCAATGAGGGCTTGGATTCTGGACGAGAGCATCTTGCGAAGAGCGACGAATTCGTCGGCCAATGCGGAATCGATCCTCCCCAAACCAGTATCCTCAGCCCCCTTTTCCAAAACAAAATCCGATCTTTTAAGCACCCTCCACGCCAGACCAAATTCGTGTCGGGAGATCTCGGAGTCCGGAGGGCGAACTAGGACGAACGGCAAGAAATACGTTCCCAGGTAAAAGTTTTGAGGCGCCTTGCAGGTATCTGCCAAGAAATAAAAGCCATCGATCCTGGCAAGGACGTCGTTGGAATCCTTCATGATGTCCGGGATCCAATCCATGTTCGGCGACGTAATGACAATTCCAGTTGGACGTAAGTAGCCTCGGTCGTCTTCTTCGCCGCGTACACCAAAATCCAGCCCGGGCAGAGCGTATTGAAGGCCGCACTTGTACTCGTGGATCACCAGGGCATCAGTTCCAACATATCCTGCTGTAAAATGGTCAGTCCTCGTTATTTGCCTCTAGAGGAAGTAGTACATACGAGAATCCGGGCGCGAATACGGTTCAATTATCCAGATATCGGTGTCAGAGTGCCGCTCTCGGCCATAACAATCGATGTAAGTAGCTGTAAATGGTCAGAAAAGGGATAGACTCCAGAAGAACGGGACGTACGACCGGGAGGCTTGATAGGCATGTCGTCGAACAAAGACCTGCAGGAATAAAAAAGATATTAGAACATGAAGGTATGCAACCACAGACGAAAGATCGAAGAATTCGGACCCGGCAGAGGACGGCGACAAAGTCCACCAGAACCCGAGCCAAAGTAACCACGAAGTTGGCGATGAAGTCTGCCAACCGGGACGGCGAAGAAGTCTGCCAATCCCAGAACCGATGGAAGGAATACGCGAAAGATCGAAGGATTGGGACCTGGCGGAGGACGGCGAAAAAGTCTGCCAGAACCCGAGCCAAAGTAACCACGAAGTTGGCGATGAAGTCTGCCAACAGGGACGGCGATGAAGTCTGCCAATCCCAGAACCGATGGAAGGGATACGCGAAAGATCGAAGGATTGGGAACTGGCAGAGGACGGCGAAAAGTCTGCCAGAACCTAAGAAGTTGGCGATGTAGTCTGCCAACGGGGATGGCGATGAAGTCTGCCAGTCCCAAACGGGTGGAAATGCGAAAGGAGGGGGAGAAGAGCAGACGCAGGCTTACCTGAGTAACCTGACAGTGTTGCGCGGTGGTGGGGACTTGAGAGAAAGGTGAAGAGAATCGAAACTCCTGCGTGACAATCAAGTTACATGACCACGTGACTTGTTACCAGCGCGAAATACTCTGAACGCGATAAGATATTGTTGCTATGATTCCCGCCGAGTTCGCAGTTCTCGAGGGAATTAAACATGGCTTTGGGGGATACATTGTTCAAGGTAGATAAGTTATTTCATGAAATTATATTTATCCCAAACTGCGAATAGAATACAATTAAGAGAAATTTGAAAACCGATGTATATTACAATGTACTACGAACATCGAATAGACAACTGTCAAGGTAAATGAATTAAGTAAACTGCAAGACGAAGTTGACGGATTCAATGACACGGAGCATAAGAACGGCGTTAGTACTCATAGACCTAGAGGAGGCCGGTTAAAGTCATTAATACCACATCTGTCAGAGGAGAAAAAAAACATGCCGGTTACAATTTCTTGGTAGATAGTGAGGGCTGTCGTGATGATCGTCTTGATACGCTAGGGGTGTGATCGCTATTTTGACGATTTCCTGTCCGAAGAAGGGGTTTCCTGGCTGAATAATTGAGATAAGATATGAGAGAATGAACGGTAATGAAGGACGTACCACAAACCAAACCAGCGCCTAAGATTCTCACTCCAGCATAATGTCGAGGTCCGGAACTCGGCGGGGCGCGAAGTGAGAAAATAGTTATGGGAATCGGTGCGATGGATTCAGCTCCTGTGAGTTTTGAGCGGCAACTGTTCCACCTAAGGTAGAGGGACGGGTGTGTCGTATGGTCGGTCGAGTGCAAATTGCAGTCGGAAGCGGTCGGTGTCGTCTGTGTCGATGGGTAGGCAGCGGATGATCGGCCTCGAAGATGATCCCGCTCGAAGCGACGGTATAGTTGAACGCGAAGGGGGACCTCAAGAAATGGAGGACGTAGCTCTAGAAGCGAAGTATGAAGTTCAAAGTAGTCAGGCGAAGAATTCTGCCTGTAGGACGTTGGGCAGTCAAGTCAGGCGAATAAGTCTGCCTATAGGACGTCGAACAGGCGATGCAGTCTGCCTGTGGGGTACAAAGCTCTCGAGGGGGGCTAAGGAAGATAAAGAAAGTGTTATCGAGGGACGGGTGCCGTATGGTCGGTCGAGTGCGAATAGCAGTCGGAAGCGGTCAGTGTCTGAATCGTCTGTGTTGATGGACGCGGATGGATAATCGGCCTCGAAGACGATCCCGCTCGAAGCGACGGTATAGTTGAACGCGAAGGGGGACCTCAAGAAATGGAGGGCGTAGCTCTGGAACCGAAGCATGAAGTTCAGAGTAATCAGGCGAAGAATTCTGCCGATAGGATGTTGGGAAGTCAAGTCAGGCGAATAAGTCTGCCTATGGGACGTCGAACAGGCGATGCAGTCTGCCTGTGGGCTCCAACGCTCTCGAGGGGGGTAAGGAAGACAAGGAAAGTGTTATCAGTTGAGATTGAACTCGACGGATCGGACCACGTGATCGAGCCTAGATTTGGATTTTGGACTTAGAACTTGTGAACGCGAGAACGCGTTGTTTGGCGACAGACTTGTTTGGCAGCAGCCTGGAGTCTGGTTTCTTATCTTCACTTCATCCTCTCTCAACGGTCGTGAAGAGATATTCGGGCAGACTTCATCGCCCAATTGACACGGTAGACTACCTCACCGTGTCTCTGCAGCTCACAGACTTCATCGTGAGCTGCATCATCTTCTCTGTTGGGTAGAATGTCTCGCTCCGTCGTCGTCTCGTCTCGTCTCGTCTCGTCTCACCTGCGCAGTGTGGGTCATTTCCGTGTACGAAGTAAGTCTGATTTAAACCCTTCGTCTTTCGGTCCATATTATTGACGTCGTTTTCTTAGTTTCTAATTCCACTTCGATTCTGGGCGGCCATACGACTCCAAACTACGTGAAGATTTCCCGAGCCGCGTGTCATGTTCCACGGTTTGCTCGTTTTCAACCACCGACGATATCTATACGAAACGTTGGTATAATCCGATCTTTCATCTTTGGATACACTTTTCTAACGGTTTTTCTTAGTTTTATTGATGGCAACCCGTTTCCTTTCTTCTATACGACTCCCAGCTACACGGAGAGTTCTCAAGCATCGTGCAGTTTCCGCGGGTTCTACGTCTCCCACCCGATCAACGATATGTTCGATGCGCGACTTCGAGGACTCCTGCCGGCGAAATTTACCATAGTTCAAGGGGGTTCTTCGTCGAAAGGAAACCTCATGTCTACCTCCTTTTTCTCCCACCAAATTGCCAACCACATCGTACTCCATTGCGCAAGATAAACGGGCTCGATGACATGCGGGATTTCGTTGACGATGGTGATTTCTCCTGTAATGTGGTCCAGGACGGGCGCTTCGCGAACCAAAGAGATGTACGGGTTGTTTTCGTTGTTGATTTACTTTATTTCTAAAGGTAACTCCTCGATTGGGTTCCCTTATGTCAAATACTAATCGATGCAACTTACTTAGTCGAATATTTAAATACTATATTTTACTTGTTTGTCCGAAATAGAGCACTGTTCGAGTGCTGTAGCGTTGACGATCAAAAAATCGTGGTATGTTGACCTATTGACTTAGTTGACAGCTTGGGAATTCGGATTGATCGCCGTTTCTAGATTTTCAAATATCTGCATTTTGAGAGACCACTTGGGGGGCTCCGAACTTGAAACTGGGTAATATCCTCGTCCTTTGCCGTAGTTTTATTTCTAAAGTAACTATTTCTGCAGATGAACATATGATTCGGTTTAGGAAGTGACGTTTAGGAAGTGACCCCCAAGCACGGTTCCGAGCGGCTGAAAGCTATTTCCCTCGTCAAAAAAAAATTAAAAGCGCGCCATAACTTAATTCAACCACGTCGACATAATCTGTCACCGAAAACTTAGCTCCGTTAACGATTGTTTGGCCCAGAACTCCCAGGACTATTTGGGAACCTGGTTAGGGTCTACGAAACTTGACGGGTACTTAAACCATTGCAAAGGCGATTTTTCCTTTCCTTTCCCCCCCCCGTATTTCGAACCATGCCTCCCAAACGCAAGCAGCCTGGTGACTTCAAAAAGAAGAATAACTTTTCAAAGGTTAGTTCTGTTCGTTCTATTAGCTCCTCGTCCTCACCAATCCCTCCAGAGTAATCAAGAGGAGGAGGAGAGCTCCGACAATGAGCGTGAGGTGACGGCGACGCCTCCTGCAAGAGCCAAGGCTGCCAAGGTATGTCCGTCTTCCTTCCTTACAGTTTTGCGCCTGATTTTTTCATTGACAGAAACGCCGTGGCCGTCCCCCGGGAAAGCGCAATGCTGTTGAAGAGAGCACTGAGGACAACGAGCGTGAAGACTCGGAGGATCCTGAACCCCCTGCCAAGGTAATAAACAGATTTGCTGCATGGTCAATGCTTTTGCTTACAGTCCTCTGCAGCGTCGTCGTGGTCGGCCTCCCAAAGGAGCTGTTGTCGCACCGGCCGTCATGTTAGTATCCTGTTTTGACTCTCGCAACCTACGTGGCGGGCCCATGGGAGTGGGTAATTTGAGGCTTCGCCTACTGGGGAAGAATTGTGCAGACTTCATCGCACATCCTCTTCTCTACGTGACCTGGCAGACTTTATCGCTGGGTTGAGCAGACTATTTCGCTCTTTTGGGGAGGACGTGTGCGGATCCACGCGCATGTTCAATCCATTATCGGTAGACTGTCACAGAGCTCCCTACTCCTATGACTGTCCACGTAGGCTCGGAAACCTGTGCTGATTATTTTTTAGCCTAGCCCCAAGGACTACCCGAGCCTCTGCGCGTTTGTAAGTCTCTCGTTATATTGGCTTGGAGCTTTCGTTGACAACCTTCATTTTTACAGAGCAGTGGCTCAGTCAGGGTATGTTTCTCCTTACTCGTAAGCGTATGCCTTTCGCTGACTGTTTTCTTCAATAGAACGGCTAGTGCACCGGCAACGTAAGTGTCTCTAGACTTGTTTAGGTACTTATTTCTGACACAAACATTCTTTAGTGCACCTCTTCCAGTCCCTGCGACCAGGTAATTGCCATTGCTTCATTTACTATTATTCTATTTACTTACCTATTGTATGTAGGTTTAAACTCAAAGGAGTTGTCATAACGGCCCCAGTGGCTAAACCTCGTCCTACTCCTCATCGCCCATCCCCAGGATACCGCAAATTGTGTATGCAGGATGAGGGATACAGCCATGCTGTCACCAAGAAGTGGCAGCGTGCTTACCATTACGCCAAGCATGGCGGCAGGCGTATGGAGTACGACGATGATGACGAGGATGACGAAGACGACGAAGACGACGAAGACGACGAAGACGACGAAGACGACGAAGACGACGAAGACGAAGCCGACGTAGGTCGAGGGGACGATAGCCGCCGCGATGGTGGGCCTGACAAGGACCACGATGGAGGCAATCGCGACACCAATGACACAAACCACGACGAGTCTGGCGACTACGAAGGCGACGCGAATACTGGGGGTGGCCAGCAAAACTACCGATCCTCAGGACAAGAATCGCATGGTTTTCGAGCACCCTCGGTCGACGTCTTTTCGGCGGGCCCACCTGGCATGCCCAATAAATTTACCCGCGGCCTTTTCGCGCCCACTCCCCCTCTGGAAAGTGACCTGTCTGGTAGCGACTACGAGGCAACGGTGATGGCTGCGAAAGTCACCCGGGCCTTTCGCAACCGAAGGCCAATTTCTGTTGACGGAGATCATGACGACGAGGACGACAGCGCTCTCCAGGCTGAGGTGGTCCCGTCGAGTGCTCCTCTCGCAGAGGAGGATGCTATCATGTCCAGCCCGGCTCCTGCTGATGATGCGAGCTATGTTGGCACCGCAGCTGTTATGGGGAAACACGGTACTCGTGTGCATGCCGCTGGGGGTGTTGCCGGCAACGACGAGCCTCTCATGGACAGCCGTGCCCCCGAGCCGTTGGAAAAGGCTTCGGTGCCTCCCTCTGCCGAGAACGAGGGTCGTCGCTTGGATGGCGAGGATCCCTTGACTCATGATCGTGGCGACGACCGCAAAGGGAAGGGTCGAGGTGGTCGCCCAACGAAGGTGATGCACGAAGACGCCGAAGACTTTGGCATGCGCTTCACGGCCGAAGCCATTGCTAAAGCTGAGGAGCATGAGTGCACCGTGGAGACTTTCGTCAAGGCTTCCAAGGTCAAGCTGCTTGAGAAGCGTCCACCCAATCCTTGGAATCTCCATCAAGCAGCTGAAGCGAGGCTTCAAGCTGTGCCTGGGGAAGGCCGTACGTTCTTTCTTATCTTAAACATGTTTTCTTTTCACTTATTTCTTCTTAACAGGTAATGCTTTTGTCAGTCGTGCCCGGGGCATCTATAACGAAAGGATCAATCCCGAAAAACATACTGAGGAGGAAATCAAGGCCTACAAAGAAGAACTCTATGACAGTCTCAAGGGTCTGGCTGCGCTTCCCGGGGCGTTGAAGGCACCAGTGAGTCGAATGAACGACAATGTGAATGAGGTCAAGACTACAGTGAGTTTTATACATATTCTCATTGAGATTCAGGTTTGCTGACTGGATCTTAAGATGGCGGGGTTGGCACTGTTCAACCCTGATATTCATCATCTTGACTTTGCCCTCTACACTGGGACTGATCAAGCTGCCCGCCAGATTTCGGGCATTGTCACTGCCTCCCAGGTTGTTCTGGATATGATGAAGGAGGCCGACAATGCCATTATGGTCCAGGAAATGGTGGACTTGTTCACGGGGATGTTAAAGTAATATTACTACTGTCTTTTTGTATTGTGGCTAACCTACTTCTATTAGGGCAAGGATAGGCAAAGCCAAAGTTTCCGAAGCTCTGAACAAAAACAAGGGGGACACTCATCTGAGGGCTAAACAATCTGCTCTGTACGTTTTAGGTCTGATTCACCATTTAGCTATCTAACTGATTCATTTTTAGTGTGTCATCTGCTGTCCAAGAGGATCGGAAAGGCAAAAAGCGGGCGGATATACCAATGGTTCTTCAGGAGCACACGAAAATTATCCCAACCAGGAAGGATGGGGTTGACAGTGCTGTCGCCCATGACTTCCGTAGTGTCTTTACTACCCGTCTTCTTAATATGCTAAGTATGTTGTCTGTTTTCTTTCTTTCTTGATACTTAATCTGATTTATTTATACAAAGATGATCTCATCTCCACGGTGTCTACTGCCAGTATTCGGACCACCATGTCCTGGACCAAGTTCGGGAATCTTGCACTCTCATTCAGTCTCCGAATTGTTGGCTGGCCCCATGGGGTCCTTCATGTACCTGGCCGGTATTTTGATTGTACCAGATTAGGATTGAATGATTGGAAGCATCTCTTTGAGTTGTCTTCTGATGGGGTTCTCAAGGTTGTACCTTGGACACCTGGTAAGTCTTTCTTTTTATTTTGGGCTGCCTTCAAAGCACTTACCTCGTTTTGACAGTTGAAAAGGGGATCATTGTTGGATCATTGACTTATGGGGAGATTCCTCTTGTTGTCAGTGACCAGGGCATTACTCTTCTCTATGCCAAGGATATAAAGGAGAAGAAGAAGAAAGTGACTGTCCGAGGTGCTCTAAAAGTGCCTTTGCCTGCTGGAACCCCCCTTCTCTCTCCTTCACCTCCTCCAACCCCTCATATTCCTCATCCGAAACATTCCGAAAAACCCCAGCCCAGAAACACACACGTCCCTTCCTCTAATCATGGTGCCTATCATCAAGACTCTGCAGCTCATTCTGTTCAAGCTCAAGATCAATTTTTGGGCTATAAAATTGTTGATGAACCTACTGGAGAGAGGGAGCTTTACCGCTATGACCAGCCTGAGATTGCTGTTTTGTGGAAGGAGGCTACTGCTTATGAACAAGAACTTCAAACATCTTACCGAGGAGACATGGGTCGCTATGCGTATCGTCGACTGGCGGTTCCTTTGACGGATAGGCCATTTCTGATGGCCCCGGGTGTTGCTCCTCCTTCTCATATTCCCTCCAATGCTTTTTACCAGCAGTTGACCAAGCCTCCTTCCTCTCGACCTCTTCCACCTCGCCACCCTGCTACCAGGGTTCCTACAAATGCAATGGTCCATCGTGCTCCTTCGGTTGCCCAGTCTCGGGCCTATGCTCCTTCTACATCTGGTCCTGGCTCCAATAATCCTCCTGCTATCATGAAATCACAATCCACCCAGTCCTTTTCTCGTCATGCTGGAAGTTCTGCTTTACAACCTCAGCCAGCATCACGTCCTGCTGCTCAGCCAGTTGCAGAGTCCAGTAGGATGGCCCAAGCTCGAGTCCCCTATTACACAGATGACTATATGGATGAAGAGGAGGCTGCCGAACTTGCCAGATACCATTTGAACAGTGAGGCGTAGATGTGAGTTTGTTCATTTGTTTATTTTGGTGCAACTTGTTTTGATACTTTATTATGATTATAGGTCTTGAAGTAGTTTGCCTGTTGTTAGAAAGGTTGTTCGGTTCAGTTATATTTTCATGCATTCGTATTCTGGCTTCTAAAGCCTGTCCTGTCTTTACATATTAGTATTCTGGGTTGGAAAGCCCGTCCTGTCATTACTTTGTCTACGTTGTCTATCGGTTGTTTTTATGCACCGACATTACACTCTTTGAATTAATCTCATATTCATTGACTGAGGTCTGGGGTGATCACACTAAATTATTTGTCAATTGCCTAGTGAGTGGGGTAAGATTGATCTGCTTAAGGTATTAAAATCTTTATAGCCATCTTGAATAGTGTTTGGAAGTCCTAGTCTCAAGACTGGAAAAAGACCGCAGTCTGGTCTTTTGGTTTTTGAGCTTGAAAGACTGCAAAGAGACTGGTCTTGGGGGACTGGTCTCATTGGTTAAGACCAGTCTTTTGTACCCCAATATATACACTTTAAAATGCACCCAAGAACATCTCAATCGGTTAAAAACTGACAAAGTTACATTGGAAAATGTGAATATATTCAAAAAACAGTAGATAGTTTCTAATTATTTTATTACTTTGTCAATTCTTCATAGATTTCCAGGTTCTTTGGCTTGTTTTAAAGCTAATTAGCATTAGATTAAGTCTACCGAGAGATATAGTTAATATTGTTTATGCAAAACTGGTTCACAACATGTTTTAAATAATTAATACCAAGACCAGTCTGTGGACTGCAACAGACCGCAGTCTTGGTGTTTTCCAGTTTTGTGCAGTCTTTGGTGGTCTTAGGACCAATGCAAACCGATCCTAGTCTGTATTGTGATTGTACATTGATTTTATAGGCAAATGCCTGCAGTGTGTATAAATTGTTTGGGCAAGACAAAAGATTTTATAACAGCTCTAAAATGTTTTCTGCAAGGCATAAATTGTTTTTGAGAGGCCAAAAAGGTTTTCTGGCAGGGTAAAAATATTTACAACTGCTGTAAAATGTTTTGTCTATGGCATTAATTGTTTTTAACTGGCCAAAAAGATTTTTTGGGATTGTGAAATGTTTTGTGGAAGAGAAAAAGTGTTTTTAAGAACTCAAAAAGATTTCTTGGGTGGTGAAATGTTTTACAACTGCTATAAAATGTTTTGAATGTCTCATAAAGTATTTTAGAAGCACTTGGGATGATTTCTGACATCTTGCGGTGACTTGCGGTGACTTGGTTCATACCAAAGTAGGCATCCATATCACTTGCGGAAGTCTTGCGGTGACTTGCGGTCATTTGGGGTGCCTTGATAATGTCCTAAGATATGTGTGTTTCTGGTTTCTGAACTTCCTGTTGCTCATGTCTTCATAGTCCTTGATAATTTTACGAACGTGCTTGGGAGCATTCGGTGACAAGCATCATACTGAAGAAAGTATCTATATCACTTGCAGAAGTCATGCAGTGACTTGTGGTGCCTTGGTACATACCAAAGGGTATCCATATCACTTGCAAAAGTCCTGCAGTGACTTGCGGTGACTTGGTTCATACCAAAGTAGGTATCCATATCACTTGCGGAAGTCTTGCGGTGACTTGCGGTCATTTGGAGTGCCTTGATAATGTCCTAAGATATGTGTGTTTCTGGTTTCTGAACTTCCTGTTGCTCATGTCTTCATAGTCCTTGATAATTTTACGAACGTGCTTGGGAGCTTTCTGTGACAGGCATCATACTGAAGAAAGTATCTATATCACTTGCAGAAGTCATGCGGTGACTTGTGGTGCCTTGGTTCATACCAAAGGGTATCCATATCACTTGCAAAAGTCCTGCGGTAACTTGCGGTGACTTGGTTCATACCAAAGTAGGTATCCATATCACTTGCGGAAGTCTTGCGGTGACTTGCGGTCATTTGGAGTGCCTTGATAATGCCCTAAGATATGTGTGTTTCTGGTTTCTGAACTTTCTGTTGCTCATGTCTTCATAGTCCTTGATAATTTTACGAACGTGCTTGGGAGCATTCTGTGACAAGCATCTTACTGAAGAAGGTATCTATATCACTTGCAAAAGTCTTGCAGTGACTTGCTTTATACCAAAATAGGTATCCATATCACTTGCAGAAGTCTTGCGGTGGCTTGCGGTGACTTGGTTGATATCAAAGTAGGTATTCATATCCCTTGTGGTGGCTTGCGGTGACTTGGTTCATATCAAAGTAGGTATTCATATCACTTGCGGTGACTTGCGGTGACTTGGTTCATACCAAAGTAGGTATCCATATCACTTGCGGAAGTCTTGCGGTGACTTGCGGTCATTTGGAGTGCCTTGATAATGCCCTAAGATCTGTGTGTTGCTGGTTTCTGAACTTCCTGTTGCTCATGTCTCCATAGTCTTGTTAATTTTACGAACGTGCTTGGGAGCATTCTGTGACAAGCATTATACTGAAGAAAGTATCTATATCACTTGCAGAAGTCTTGCGGTGACTTGTGGTACCTTGGTTCATACCAAAGGGTATCCATATCACTTGCGAAAGTCCTGCGGTAACTTGCGGTGACTTGGTTCATACCAAAGTAGGTATCCATATCACTTGCGGAAGTCTTGCGGTGACTTGCGGTCATTTGGAGTGCTTGATAAGGCCCTAAGATATGTGTGTTTCTGGTTTCTGAACTTCCTGTTGCTCATGTCTTCATGGTCCTTGATAATTTTACGAACGTGCTTGGGAGCTTTCTGTGACAGGCATCATGCTGAAGAAATTATCTATATCACTTGCAGAAGTCTTGCGGTGACTTGTGGTGACTTGGTTCATACCAAAGGGTATCCATATCACTTGCGGAAGTCCTGCGGTAACTTGCGGTGACTTGGTTCATACCAAAGTAAGTATTCATATCCCTTGCGGTGGCTTGCGGTGACTTGGTTCATATCAAAGTAGGTATTCATATCCCTTGCGGTGGCTTGCGGTGACTTGGTTTATATCAAAGTAGGTATTGATATCACTTGCGGTGACTTGCGGTGACTTGCTTTATACCAAAGTAGGTACCCATATCACTTGCGGAAGTCTTGCGGTAACTTGCAGTCATTTGGAGTGCTTGATAAGGCCTTAAGATCTGTGTGTTTCTGGTTTCTGAACTTCCTGTTGCTCATGTCTTCATGGTCCTTGATAATTTTACGAACGTGCTTGGGAGCTTTCTGTGACAGGCATCATACTGCAGAAAGTATCTATATCACTTGCAGAAGTCTTGCAGTGACTTGTAGTGCCTTGGTTCTTCCCAAAGGGTATCCATGTCACTTGCAGAAGTCCTGCGGTGACTTGCGGTAACTTGGTTCATACTAAAGTAGGTATCTATATCACTTGTGAAAGGCCTGCGGTGACTTGCGGTCATTGGGAGTGCCTTAATCATGCCCTAAGATATGTGTGTTTCTGGTTGCTGAACTTTATGTTGCTCATGTTTTCACAGTCCTCAATTATTCTACAAACATGCTTGGGAGCTTTCTGTAACTAGTATCATACTAAAGTAGTTGTTTACAGATGTCCTGCATGACTTGTGGTGACTTGGTTCATGCTAAAGTAGGTATTTCTATCACTTGCATAGGTCTTGCAATGACTTGCAGTAACTTGGTTCATACTTAAGCAGCTATCTATTTTACTTGCAGAAGTCTTGGGGTGACTTGGTTTATACCAAAGTGGCTATCTATTTCACTGACCGAAGTCCTGCAATAACTCAGCCTCTATCAACATTGGAAAAAATGCTACAAGGAGTGGGCAGTAGAAAACTTTTTTTAATTCTAGGACCCCTGGTACTCTTGAAGAATGTTTTTCTTTTTTTTATTTGAAAACATTTTTTACCTATCTATATTTAGATATTTTGTATAAAACATTTTGGATAGTGAAAACATTTTGCATTTATTTATTTTTAGAACAGCTAAAACATTTTCTCTCAAAAGATTTTTTGAAATGTTTTCATCATTTGGGAAAACTTTTTTATTTAAAAACATTTTTCTAAAGGTTTTTATCATTTAGCAAAAACATTTTGTCAAAAATGATTTGTATAAATCATTTTTGGGCAGCCTCTAGGCTGTATTTCCTATCAGTAATTAAACAGCCTAATAGGCATGTAGTTGGGGGCCACTGAAGTGATATCTGAATCTAAAAAATGCAAAGCTACAGTTGAAACTGAAGAATCTGAGAATGAACTTAATATTTATTCAGATGAAAATGAATACTTTGATGAACTTGCTTCAGATGAAGATACTGAATCTGAGGTTGAAGAGGAAGAAATGTTAGGCTCAAAACTACATTTGTTTTTGAAAGATCACCCACTTTATAAAACTCATAAAGTCCAGTTTGATGAAAGAAAGAAAAATACTGTGCCTAATTTTGTAGGTGGTTCACTTCCAAGATGTGATAGAGGTGATAGAGAATATTATTGTGCCACTATGCTTACATTATTTAAGCCTTGGAGATCTGGAAATGACTTGAAAGATAAAGGCTATAGTTGGGATGAAACCTTTAATATTTTTGAATTTAGTGACCAACAGAAACAGTATATGAAGCACTTTAATGTTAGATATGAGTGTAATGATGCTAGAGATGATTATTCTGCTCAACTTAAAAAAGGAAATGCTGATGGTGGTTTATTTCCTTAGTGGATGAACTCTGATGTTATTAATGGTCTTAATGATGATAATGATTTTCAAGAAGCTGACTTTGGAGATGATGAACCTGATGATGATAAAGATTTTGATAAGAATAAATACAGTAAACTTGGAAGATTGGGTAAACTTAGACATCAGGAAATGGAAGAGACTAGAATTGGTGTAACTGAAGCTGGATGGCTTGATGATTCACCTGATGGACTTAGTAAAATTTCTAAAATTCCAGTCAAGCCTACAATTTCACAAAAAGGTTCAAAATGGAAAGCTAGTATTGAGGATCAGAAACAGAAAATATTAAGTGAAAGAGGAAAAAATATTCCAGTAAAATCAGGAAAAAACATTCAAGACCCAAATGAAAATAATGTTCAAGTTGTTGATAGATCATACTTACAGAAAAGCTATAAAGCCAAGTTGAAAACTAATAGAAAACTAATAGCTTCTACTATAAAAAAGTTCTCACTTAATTCTGAACAAGAAAGAGCCTTTAGAATTATAGCTAATCATTCAGTAGAGCTTCAATCTGAACAGCTAAAAATGTATCTTGGTGGTATGGGTGGAACTGGCAAGTCACAAGTTATTAAAGCATTAACAGAATTTTTTGAAGTCAAGAATGAGTCACATAGAATAATTGTTCTTGGTCCAACTGGGTCATCAGCTGCTTTACTTAATGGTTCAACCTATCATTCATTTCTTGGAATAAATCCTGGTGAGAATACTGCAAAGAAAATTGCTCAAGTTAAAGCAAAACTTGAAGGTGTTAATTATATTTTTATTGATGAAGTGTCCATGTTATCTTGCAATGATATGTATAAAATATCTGCCCAGTTATCTAAAGCATTAAATGCATTTGATCTTCCATTTGGTGGCATAAATATAATATTTGCTGGTGATTTTGCTCAGTTACCTCCAGTTGCAGGTTCTTCATTATTCAGCCAAGGAGTTGGAACTCAGTTACATTCTGGACTTAGTCTAAGTGGCCAAGAAGCAGCTATTGGAAAAGCTTTATGGCATCAAGTTACTACAGTTGTAATTTTAAGACAGAATATGAGAACAAACATCTAAAGATGCTGCTTTAAGAACTGCACTTATTAATATGAGATATGGAAAATGCACACCTGAAGATATTATATTTTTAAGATCACTTCAAGCTGGAAAAAGACCTGATCAGCCAAAAGTATCTGCTAAAGACTTCAGAAATGTAGCAGTAATTTGTGGTAGACATACTCAGAAGGATGAAATAAATTCTCTTGGGTCTCAAAGATTTGCAGATGAAACTGGTCAAAAATTGACTCACTTTTATTCTATTGATAAGTGGGGAAAGGAAAAAGATCCAGCTTCTAAATCTAAGTGGGGAAAATCTAAATCTGCAGCCAAATTAAAACACAAGTCTAATGAGATTGAATTTGATGATCAACATGAAATTTGGAAACTTAGACATGGAGCTACTGAAAACTTTACTGGAAAATTATCCTTATGTCTTGGAATGCCAGTTATGATTAGAAATAATGTTGCTACTGAATTATGTATAACTAAAGGCCAAGAAGGAACTGTAGTTGGCTGGCAAGCTGAGACTGGTCCACATGGAAAAAGAGTTCTTGATACATTATTTGTTAAACTTATAAAGCCTGCTAAAAAGATTAAAATACCTGGATTGCCTGAAAATGTGGTTCCTTTGGTTAAAAATACCAAAACTATTACTTGTACATTTCCTAGTGATTTAAAAGAAAGTGTTGAGTGTCAACAAGTATGGGTATTGCCTAATTTTGCAATGACTGACTATGCAAGTCAAGGAAAGACCAGGCCTTTTAATGTGGTCCATTTAAATAGCTGCTTTTTACATATGTCATATTATACTTGTCTATCTAGAAGTGCAAGTGCTGCAGGAACAATAATTATACAAGGCTTTGAACCAAGTGTTATTACTAGAGGATGTTCAGGATATCTTAGACAGGAATTTAGAGAGCATGAAATTCTTGATGATATTACAAGACTTAGATATGAACAAGCTTTGCTCACTGCAATTCAGGGAAACACCAGAAATGTTTTGATTAGACAATATCAACAGTGGAAAGGTGAACACTATGTACTTGAAAATGTTGATTTGGCACTTAAATGGTCTGCTAGAGATCCAATGAATTACGAGTTCTTACGTAGTAAAAGAACTCGTTTTCCACACTTGATAGCAGAAGCAAATGATTCCTAACGCGAACGATGGAAATTCTCCCACTGCTTCATTTTTTGTGACTGACCCTGAATTAAAAGTCTACAAATTTTGTAATAGTGGGAATTATTTTTGACAGTGAGAATGGTTGTATGATGCCCGTTGCTATGGGCTATTTTTAGCTTTTGTGTTTAAAACCTAAGTTAGGGTTAGATCTTTTGTGCAGCACTACTGAGCACTATGGCTAGTGTTCTTTTGCAAAACAAATATAAGTTCTAAACTAACTACTATAGACTGCTTAGAATACTCTAGCCTACAAAAAACACTAGAGAGGCACACTGGAAACCCTATTCTAGCCTATAAACAATCAACTAATATGTTATACCAGGAAAAGAAGATATTTACCTATAAAAGTACTTAAAACTTAGGTTTCTCTACTAAATTCTGCCTATAACTACATAGAAGACACAACAAAGTCAACAAACCATGTAAAAGGCCACAAAAAGCGCCAGCAAAGCACTGGTATAGCCTAGAACTAAGGTAAAAGAAACCTAGAGAAAGAGAAACAATAGTTAGTAGGATACCTTGACCAGCATACCATGGTAGTCCTCTCAAGAGAGGTACACTATCATCCTATCCGGGACAACTGGCATGCTGGTAAAGAAGAAAGAAAGAAGCGATGAGCTGGCAGTTTATGACAGTGTGAAATGTATCATGTGATTTTGTTTTTTTTAGGGTTAAGGTTCCAATGTGGCTGTGAGAGCTCCGTCGCGATGGAGGCCTCACAGCCACCAAATAACACCTAAGGTTATGTTTATTTTGTATTTTAGCCATATCTCACTTGGTCAGAGGCCATTGCTGCGCATGGCAAAAACAAGTTCTTACTTTCAAGGTGAGGCCGACTATAAATAAAGGTTAAATAAGTAAATAATGCATAGTCCGCTCAAATCTGAAGCTATTAGGATGATCTTATACTCAAAAAAAGCAGAAAAATGAGGCAATTCTAACAAGCCTAAAACGGCCTGGTCACGTGACCAGGAAAGCCCTGATTTTTACGAATTTTTTGATACCAAGATCATAAAAATTGGCCCAGTAATGGCTGAGATACAGAAACCATGCAGGGTCACAGTATGAGTGGGAGAATTTCCAACCATTGCGTTAGAAACCATTTCTGCCTGCTATGCAGGCCGGAAAACAAGTTCTTTTACTACGTAAGAACTTGTAACAAGATTAATTATTAGACTACAATAAGAACTTGTAAAAAGATTAATTCATACGTCACTTAGTTTTTATCAGATTGCCTTGAAACAAAGTGTGTAATTATCAGAAAAATCAGGGCTAAAAGATGGTGTCACATATGTATTGTGACATCTCTATGTGACTTACCAAATGCGGAATATTGTTTGAAATACACTATATTGGGAGATTTAAAGGCATTAAAATAAAATAAAAATACAGATGATGTTTTTTTTACCTAAGGGATGGTCTGTGCACACATATCACATGTCATATCCCTGAGAATATTTTGGTCCAAGTTGGTGCCTCAACTGATTTTAAGGGATTTGCACAAAGTCCTGCTGTGAGTTTGATTATGTAAGCTTTTGGAACATTATTTTCATGTTATTTGGTCATGTTTTGCAATGTTTGGTGTGCCTTTTATGGGTTATCCAGTCAGTTTAACACCAATTTTCGGATTTTCACCAAGTTGAGCTGGCTGTTTGCCTGATTTGGACACCATGACATCATTGCAAAACATATGTAAATATTTGTACATTATTCTAGATTGGCCTGGGTAACATATTTTAGCATATCTAGCTCACTGAAATCTGTATCAAGTGTGAATTCACACAAATTTGCGCTTTTTGGCTTGTGTGAACAGGTCACATGACCTAATCAACCCTGGATACACATGCCACATGAAAGCCCTGATTTTTACGATTTTTTTGATACCAAGATCATAAAAATTGGCCCAGTAATGGCTGAGATACAGAAACCATGCAGGGTCACAGTATGAGTGGGAGAATTTCCAACCATTGCGTTAGAAACCATTTCTGCCTGCTATGCAGGCCGGAAAACAAGTTCTTTTACTACGTAAGAACTTGTAACAAGATTAATTATTAGACTACAATAAGAACTTGTAAAAAGATTAATTCATACGTCACTTAGTTTTTATCAGATTGCCTTGAAACAAAGTGTGTAATTATCAGAAAAATCAGGGCTAAAAGATGGTGTCACATATGTATTGTGACATCTCTATGTGACTTACCAAATGCGGAATATTGTTTGAAATACACTATATTGGGAGATTTAAAGGCATTAAAATAAAATAAAAATACAGATGATGTTTTTTTTACCTAAGGGATGGTCTGTGCACACATATCACATGTCATATCCCTGAGAATATTTTGGTCCAAGTTGGTGCCTCAACTGATTTTAAGGGATTTGCACAAAGTCCTGCTGTGAGTTTGATTATGTAAGCTTTTGGAACATTATTTTCATGTTATTTGGTCATGTTTTGCAATGTTTGGTGTGCCTTTTATGGGTTATCCAGTCAGTTTAACACCAATTTTCGGATTTTCACCAAGTTGAGCTGGCTGTTTGCCTGATTTGGACACCATGACATCATTGCAAAACATATGTAAATATTTGTACATTATTCTAGATTGGCCTGGGTAACATATTTTAGCATATCTAGCTCACTGAAATCTGTATCAAGTGTGAATTCACACAAATTTGCGCTTTTTGGCTTGTGTGAACAGGTCACATGACCTAATCAACCCTGGATACACATGCCACATGAAAGCCCTGATTTTTACGATTTTTTTGATACCAAGATCATAAAAATTGGCCCAGTAATGGCTGAGATACAGAAACCATGCAGGGTCACAGTATGAGTGGGAGAATTTCCAACCATTGCGTTAGAAACCATTTCTGCCTGCTATGCAGGCCGGAAAACAAGTTCTTTTACTACGTAAGAACTTGTAACTGATTTTTCAATCAAATCCAATGATTTTAATACCAATAAAAGGGGAAAAATCAGATGGTTTCATATCAACAGACAGAAAGTTGAAAAAAAATCCATCAAATTAGGTAATATGTTAGAAAATGCGTATAATTGTAGTGCTCTGCTTCATGTTCTTCTACTTTCCCCTTGCTTAGTTAAAAAACATTGCTCTAGTAATATTAGGAGTAAGATTTGGTGCATCTGAGTTAAAAATCATTTCCCACATGTCTTAAACATGATAAAAGTGGCTCAGATTGCAGAAATCACATGAAAAAAAAGTCAAATCACTCAAAAAATGCACTTTTAATGTTATTGAACCCAGAGATCAATATTTATAGGTGTATGGCCATCCACCAAAGTCTTTAACTTTCTTAAATTACCAAATTTCTTTAATTTAAACGATTAAAATATCAAAATGTCCAAATTTTGCAATTTTGCAGTCATGTGACTTTTGCGCACAGAACTTCTATAGCCATGAAATTTCTGCTTTTTATACATTTTATTTTAAAGAAATCCATGAGAAACTCAGCTCAATAAAGTGAATAACATAAGTTGTAATAATTTGGTGTGGCTGTGCAGAATACTTTGTGGCTGTGCATAATACCATTTGAAAGGCCTGAATTTTACAAATTTTTTGACATTATTTTTGTGAGAATTGACCCAGTAATGACTGAGATACACTGAAAACGATATTTTGGTGTGGCTGTGAGACCTCTGTTGCGACGGAGGTCTCACAGCCACATTGGAACCCTAACCCTAAAAAATAAAATCACCAATCTACATTTAAAACATCAATTACTGGGTCAATTCTCACAAAAATAATGTCAAAAAATTTGTAAAATTCAGGCCTTTCAAATGGTATTATGCACAGCCACAAAGTATTCTGCACAGCCACACCAAATTATTACTTTCAATGTATTTTATTCATTACTCAGTCAATTCTTGCAAAAATGATATCAGAAAAATTGTAAAATTCAAGCCTTATAAATGTAGTACTTTTCTGATTACAAATATATTAATATCATGTGACCAGGTAATTTTTTTGATTGAGAAATAGCTTTTGGACACAAGTCTCCAAATCAGTAATCACGTTGTAATATGCTCAAATCTGATTCAAATTGCACAAATTTAATATTAAAAAGACCAAAAAATTCAGGGCAATTAAATAGCTGGATACCTATTTGCAAATATTTGGCTTTGTTTGTTTTATTCAAGAAATAAGTATTTTGCATCTATGAGAGAAAAGTTCTGGAACACAAAAAAAATGTGTAAAATATGAGATATTTTTTGGAGTCCAAATATATTATACAATGTAATCTGGCAACTTTCTTGTTCAAAAAATGATAAAGATAGGAGTATAGATATATTATACCATCACAGCTTTCTGAATTCTGGTCAAAATATTGTGAATTTTGTATCATAAAATTTGGAAAATTCTTGATGATCCACTGCTTATATTTATACTGACAAATATTTACAAATATTTGCAACATTTCTAAAATACTTTTATTTAATATTCAAATCATTTATTTTATTGTACATGTAAATACTGAGCTATGATTACAATTTCTTTGAGTCTTTAAATATTTTTTGATGTTCTTAATAATGGGGTAGTTGATACCAAAGTACTTCACCAATCTACTGTATGATAAATTAGTCTGGCCCATTTATTATATAAACTTATTGAAAAAAGAAGAAAGAAAAATAAATAAAGAACTCGTATTTGCCATGCGCAGCAATGGCTGCTTCACAAGTTTATTGCCTATAGTCACAGACAGTCCTTGGCAAATTCTTAAATCTAAGAACAAAAAAAATACAACCAAATCAGCTACTGCAAATTCATTTGTTCCGGCTAAAGGCAGTCAAGCTCTAAAAAGAAAGCATGATGATTCTGATATGAAAAATAATAAAAAAGTCAAAAACAATACAACAACTCCAAGTATTAGTGAACCTATTGGGTTAAAATGGGATAGCAAAAATTACAGTTGCTCTTATGATAGTTTACTTGTGATTTTATATGATATTTGGAAAGAAAATCCAGATGAATGGACAGAAAACTTTGAATCTATTAATGAAACTTATATGAAGAATTTAGCTAGTGGATTTAAACAAGTTTTTGAAGGTAGTAAGTCTTTGGAAGATGTTAGAAATAATCTTAGACAAACTTTAAATCATATCAGCTCAGAAAAATTTCCAATGGGCAAAAATAATGCCAGTGTGGCAGAACTTGCATTTGAATTGTTAAAGTCCAATGATGAAAATGCAATTTCTCAAATTTCCTGCAGTCAATGTGATTATACTGGAATGGAATATTTAGATCAACTTGGATATATCTTTGATATAGGAAATTACAAAGTTTCATCTACAGAAAAATGGTCTAGAAAGTTAAAAGAACCATCTACTGAAAGATGCAATGAATGTTTTAGCAAGCTTGGATATGAACTTCAGTATAAAGAAAAGCCTAAATTAGTGATTTTGGAATATCCTTTCAGTAATATTGACACAAGTCATAGTCTTAAATTAAATATTAATGGACAGACAAATATTCTGTCACTTAGAGGAGTTGTATATCATGGAGAAAATCATTTTTGTTCTAGAATTATTTCTTCAGAAGGAAAAGTTTGGTATCATGATGGAATTGAAACAGGAAGAAGATCAATTGAAGATGGTAATTTATTGAATATGACTAGTAATGATTTGAAAATATGTCAAGATAAAAACCTTGTACTTGCTGTATATGCTTAATTAAATATATTAAAATAATGGGTGGGTGGGTGGCATAATTTTATTATAATATTATTTATTTAATAGAAAACAAATAAATTTTATATTGTATAAATAATAATGGGTGCACATGGGCATGGCAATTTTATAATTGAACTTATCAAAAAAAGGACGAATACATGCCATGCGAAGCAATGGCCCACTCCAGCAAGTTTGATGGAAGTGAGGAAACGTGAAGTTGAAGGATTGAAACATACCGCTTATCCTTGTTGTCAGATTCGACAGCCGCTCGGGGGCGCTTCGCCGATTGAATGACACCACCGATTCACCGTAAAACCCAGTGAAGATCGTCCATCACCTTCCACAAGTCCGACTGATCGGTTACCTCGCCCGCAGCTCGAATCCACCACGAGATGGTGACGATGACAATGTAAAGGCCAGCAGACCCGCCTTTGCGTAAGCCAGCCCATGTCTCGTTCTCCGGAACTAGCCTGCTGTATTGCCCATTGGGAAGAATACGCCACGCCGGCTGGAGGGCAGCCCATCACGCACAGAAACGAGGCCCGAATTTTCCCGGGCTGATGGCGATGGTTTCGTGTTTCTTCCCAACGTGGCGCTTGATCCAGGGTGTAACCTCGTCAGGTCGGGAGTTAGTGGGTAATTTCTAAGATAGCTTGTAAGTATCGAGTGCTAAAGAAACAAAGAAAACTTACCCCGTTGGTTGGGCCTGATTTTTCGAATGCGAGGTACTCCGTAAGTATCTCCTGCCAAAGAGGCAGGACGGATACACCCCGAAGGTAGGTGATCATTGCCACCGAGATGAAGGACGGGAGGCCATGGTCCAGGGCTAGAGAAGGGGTAGCAGAGACAGTGGGAGAGCCGGCTGCGGAAGACGAAGTGGGTAAACTGGAAACGTGGGTATCAGTGTCATCAACTCGGTCACGCGAGGAGTCCTGTGCTGGGCGGTCCGATGGGCGGTCCGTCTTTGCGCCACAAGCTGCCTTATCAGTGGAGGCTTGCAGATTCGAATCATTCGAGGCGACATCATTCCTGTCGTGTTGGTCATGCCCGTCAACCTCCATTTCGTTTCCTTCGCTTTTCTGGCTTTCTACCTCGGATTTCGACTTCTCAGCAAGAGAAGGTGAAGATGAAGCATCGGGCAAATGGGCTTCTTTATCAACACCTGGGTCCAGCATCTGAACAAGGTATGAGTACTGGCTTTGTTTGACCATAAAATGTACTCACGATGTCGTTTCTTTCAATGTGTAAACCATTCAAACTTTCTTCCTCGCTCGTCTCACGAGAACTGCTAGAACCGACAAGGAGTGTCAAAACTGCATCGGCGGCTTTTGTAAGTTGTTGCTCACCTATTTGCCACCTCTGGTGGAGGCGTCGCTGACTGCTCAGGGCTAGGCTTTGAACCTTTCATTGCAGTTGTGGTTTTTTTCTTTGACGTGCCCTTTCCATCATAGGACGTCCAATCTTCGGAAAACCGTCCAAACCCTGCAGCTTCCGCCGCCTCCTTTAAAAGCTTCTTGTTCTGGGCGATGTTTTCCAATTTCGTACGTTCATATTCCGACATCCCCTTTGTAGCTTTCGGCTTGCTTTTATTCACGTCAGATGTATCGTCCTCACCGTCGTCTTGTTTGCTGTTATCGCCTTGGTCTTTGCTGTCATTGCCTTGGTCTTTGCTCGTTTCCTCGTCGGCGGCCTTCTCGTCATCGTCCTCAAGAGCCCTCGCAGCACAATCTTCAGCGGCTAGTATACAGAAGGTAAGTCGAGCATAACTTCCATGTTTCCATATCACGTACTGAATACTTCGTGAAGGAAATCTTCGTATTTATTGATAAGCCGCTGAAACCTATCCTTTCCCAGGTAATTTTCGAAGTCATTGTTGTCGGAGGTCTGCCCAGAGTGATAGCTAATTTATCTTTATTTCAGTCTTCTGCTTCATAACGGCTTACGATCAAACTTACACGAGGGTTGATATTTGGCCGTTATCATTTGGCGTAGGTCCGCCCATTATAATGCTTAAATTCCAACCAGTCTGCTTATAAATTGTATCAGCAAAATTAGCAAGACTGCGTGGAAGCATCTCAATGGCTCTTTAAGGTTGGTTAGCTTTCAAACGAATCTATGATTAAAAATTGGACTCACTGTTGGTAGGAAGCATTAACACTAGATAGCGGGGCTTGGACTGCATTAAGTCGATGTTCCTCCACTTTCTGCTTCATTTCGTGGTGCTCATTATATCGCGCTTTCATGAAGGTCACCATGAAGGTAAATCGGTTAGTCTTCATGGGTAAGTCGCCGTTCTCCTCTTTCCAAGTCTTCTGATAATAATCCCACTCAACATCAACGATAGACTTCCACATTTGGTCGTAAGTGAGGTCCTGGTAAGCTTGCCACGGCTGCCACATCCGTTTCTTTTTCAGGGAAATGACGCCTTTGGAAGTCCTAGGCACTCCGCCGCCATTGCCGCTGCTGCTGCTGCTGCCTCCTCCCACTGTAGGCCGCTTGTGGTTTCTGAACCACGACTTTAGGCGCTATTTAATTGGTCAGCTCAAAAAGTCAATCTTTATGTTGGCAAACTCACCTTGTCACTAGTGTCATATATTGCCTTCACGGCCTTTTCCTTTGTTTCCGCTTTCTCTATCTCCTCGGCCGTCGGTTCAGGATTCGGCCACTTGACAAGCCACTGAGAGTAAGTCTTGTTAAAAAAGTCCTTTCGAGTATCATTCTGCTCAGCAACTTGGAACTCCTTCGCGTGAGCCTTGAGCCAGGTCTCTTGGTCGGAGGTGGTCCATTTTTGACGGGTCATACTGACTTTGAGATATTGTTCGAGGATGGCAGTGATCGGGAATCTCAGGAATTTCGGGTAATGTTACGTGGCGCGTGTATGCCTCATTTGATTTTATTTTGCGTATTTTGTCTGAGTTAGCTGAGTTTCGATTTGTGGGTCACATCTTTAACTCTTCAGTGTACTTTTGTCCTCGTTTTACAGACTAAACAACACACCGGTGAGCAACTCATACTATGCCCTTCTAGTCACTGAACCCAAGGGAGCTGACTCCGAGACACAGAAATGGATTACAAGTTCTTACGTAGTAAAAGAACTTGTTTTCTACACTTGATAGCAGAAGGAAATGGTTTCTAACGCAATGGTTGGAAATTCTCCCACTGCTATAGTGACCCTGCATGGTTTCTGTATCTCAGCCATTACTGGGCCAATTTTTATGATCTTGGTATCAAAAAATTCGTAAAAATCAGGGCTTTCATGTGGCATGTGTATCCAGGGTTGATTAGGTCATGTGACCTGTTCACACGACCCAAAAAGCGCAAATTTATGTAAATTTACACTTAAAATGAATTTCAGTGAGCTAGATAGGCTAAAATGTGTTGCCCAGACCAATCTAAAATAATGTACAAATATTTACATATGTTTTGCAATGATGTCATGGTGTCAAATCTGGCAAACAGCCAGCTCAACTTGGTGAAAATCCGAAAATTGGTGTTAAACTGACTGGACAACCCATAAAAGGCACACCAAACATTGAAAAACATGACCAAATAACATGAAAATAATGTTTTAGAAGCTTACATAATCAAACTCACAGCAGGACTTTGTGCAAATCCCTTGAAATCAGTTAAGGCACCAAGTTAGACCAAAATATTCTGAGGGATATGTCATGTGATATGTGTGCACAGACCATCTTTTAGGTAAAAAAACATCATTAGTATTTTTATTTTATTTTAATGCCTTTAAAATCTCTTAAAATGGCTTATTTACTGTGTATTTCAAACAATATTCCGCATTTGGTAAGTCACATGAAAATGTGACAATACATATGTGACACCATTTTATAGCCCTGATTTTTCTGATAATTACACACTTTATTTCAAGGCAATCTGATAAAAACTAAGCGACGTATGAATTAATCTTGTTACAAGTTCTTACGTAGTAAAAGAACTTGTTTTCTACACTTGATAGCAGAAGGAAATGGTTTCTAACGCAATGGTTGGAAATTCTCCCACTGCTATAGTGACCCTGCATGGTTTCTGTATCTCAGCCATTACTGGGCCAATTTTTATGATCTTGGTATCAAAAAATTCGTAAAAATCAGGGCTTTCCTAGTAGGCTTGTTAGATCCGCCTCATTTTTCTGCTTTTTTTGAGTATAAGATCATCCCAATAGCTTCAGAACTGAGCGGACTATGCATTATTTACTTATTTAACCTTTATTTATAGTCGGACTTACCTTAAAAGTAAGAACTTGTTTTGGCCATGCGCAGCAATGGCCTCTGACCAAGTGAATTCTGGGGCGCGAGCGCGGAAGAAATCGACATTGCCCTTGCATGCGCTGAACTCCAGTCTGCGGCTGCAAGACACCGGCGTGCAAAAGACAACGCCACTGCTCGACCCATGGTCCCAGATCCAACTGTCTACCTAGCCTGGGTTCAGCTTCAAGCTGCCGAAAGAGTACTCGCTATGGTCGAACAGCACTATGCGAACCTTCGTGCCAACACGTCAAGCCCAGATTATGAGTCCCTTGATTTATCAAAGACTCATTCTTTATAAACCCAGAACTTAGTTGAAATTTTGATTCATTGATTGATCATTCAACACCGCGGAAAAAAATTTCCAAAAAAGGAAATTTTTGATCAAATAATAGATTTAAGTCTCTTGACCATAAATTTGAAAAAAATCATGTGACTTGCTATCTTCATTCTTGAGATATTGATCTTTTAAGTCCAAAGATCACAAAAATGCTGGCTTTTTTCAAGTTTTTTGCATTTTTTTCAATAAGAAAGGCAGCTAATCACATGATTTAAAAAGATTCAGGGTCCTCAAATCATTTTCCACAACTTTGTTTTTGTTTCCCAAAATGGTAATTGCCAAATTGAGTAGCTTTCTCCCACAATATATAAAAGTTGAACTTTGAAACTTCTTTGTTTCTTTTCTCTATCACCAATGCAGCTATTGACTTGGTTTTTTTTGCTATGGTCTCTGGCTATTCTTTACTATCATCTAGAATACTCTCCTGGCCACCAAGGTATCTGGTTGTGCCATTAACTTTTGATCTTTTGAAATTAAAAAGGACTCATACATGCCATGCAAAGCAATGGCCCACACCCACAAGTTCTACTCCTTCGTCTCCAACGGAGTCTGAGTATTTCTCATCTTATGAATCCCGCCCAACTACCCCGGTCAATCAGCTCGCAGGGCAATCTCAAGATGAATACCAGTTTCCTGTAAACCGAACTGACACACCGCAAACTCATCAACCGGATGCTGGCTTCCCTTCCACCCCGAGTCGAGCCCGTGATGTGCCAACTTCCAACATTCAAGGCTCTCAACCCCAGACCCCTACCCAGCACTCTCTGAGTCAACACCATCCTACGCCAACGATGCCACGTGTTGTTCCTACAACACCCAGCCGCTTCAACCCTGGATTCAACGTGAACAGTCCAGGAACCCCAAACCCGATGCAGAAACATTACAGTGTCATTGTCGGACGACGAACTGGAGTTTACAAGTTCTTACGTAGTAAAAGAACTTGTTTTCCGGCCTGCATAGCAGGCAGAAAACATTCCTAACGCAATGGTTCGAAATTCTCCCACTCATACAGTGATCCTGCATGGTTTCTGTATCTCAGCCATTACTCAGCCAATTTTGATGATTTTGGTATCAAAAAATTCGTAAAAATCAGGGCTTTCCTAGTAGGCTTGTTAGATCCGCCTCATTTTTCTGCTTTTTTTGAGTATAAGATCATCCCAATAGCTTCAGAACTGAGCGGACTATGCATTATTTACTTATTTAACCTTTATTTATAGTCGGACTTACCTTAAAAGTAAGAACTTGTTTTGGCCATGCGCAGCAATGGCCTCTGACCAAGTTACTCTAGCTGGTAAGTCAGTGATTCTCATCTTTTATTCGCAGTTAACCCAATCACTTCGTGACTTAGGAATCTCGCAAAGCCAATGGTTCATGGGCTTGGACCGCTTGCGTCTTATCAAGGGTTTGCCAGCCTTGAAGATGCGTCTCTCGACTACTTTACTGCCCGTGCTCAAGGCTGGGTAAAAGTTGTGAGGCAAGCTAACGACAGCGACGATGTCTTCGGCCCAGTTGACAGTGCCGAGGACATCAACCTTGCGGCGTAGATGTTGATTTTGAAAACACGGTCATTTTCAAGGTCTAAGTAGAAGTTCTAGTTATTTTTCCGATACAGTAGTCCTTTCAAGTCATCGAACTCTCTAGATTAGCTTGAACTCCTCTCCGAGATTTCCGTGTTATTGAACCTTCGGTAGATAGCTGGTATCTACATTGCATGTACTGTTCTTTTTTGAATTTTACTGTTCTCGAGCCCTTGTGCAGAACAATGGATTGAGCTAAACATGGAAATGTCTAGAATTCATGTTTGTCGCAAATTTGTATTCCTACCAAAGGCTTTCAAGTTCCTATTTCGAAATAACATTTCAAGCTTACAGAAGTGGGCGTTTCTGAACCGGCAGCAGGATTAGTTGTCTCGCCACTGTCATAAAGAAGCTAGAACATGGTGTGTTTGACCTTTGCATGTTTGCGTACTTTGAAGGAGCATCAAGTTCGTAACATGTGGTCACACAACTACTTGGTACTTAGCGTGGTATTCCAAAAATCCTCACTGCCTTATTTCGTTGCTTCTGATCTCATTCTGCTGTTTGATTGCATTCAGAGATAAAAGATTGATGACTGTATTCCTTCGTTCAGTTTAAAAAAGCTAAGAACCTCAAACCTGGTCTCACTTTTGGCATGTCCATATTGACCGACCATTCTTCAAGTTCCACTCGAAGGTCTTCAAGTCGGTGCATTCCTTGGGATGCCGAACTAATGAAAACTAACTTTGATAGTACTTGATTGGTAAACTGCTTTGTTATTAAACTCTTCTCAAGCCTGGAGGTGCGTTCCTCGTAAGAAGGGATACTAACATTTGACTAACATTACAACGCAGACTCGGACGGTATGCTGATAAGATGGCAAGACCGGTGCCCCGGACCGGCAGCCTATGCTGTTATATGAAGCAATCAGTCAGGCAAGTTGTCCAAAAAGGATGTTGCATCAGAAAGGCAATTTAACCAGTTGGTCAGTTTACCAACAAAGTGAATATTTACTATACTGCGACGTTGCCCTACTATAGGACTTGTTTAGAGGCCATTGCTTCGCATGGCAAAAACGAGTTCTTTTTCTTTGCTGCTTCTTATCTATAATAGTACACTTGTTACAAATATCCTTTTAACTGTTTGAATTAAACTACATTAGTTAGAAAAAAGCTAATTAGCAATTAAACTAAATTACTCTACAAACTACCAGTATATTATCAGCTCTGTATAATTATTATCAATTCATACTCCATATATAACAACCACTGCTTCTTTCTTTTTGCACTTAAATAATAAATCTCCTTCAAAATCATCTAACTGTCCTTCTTTTATACATTTAGCACCAGTAGAAATACCATCATGGTACCAGATTTCATTATTAACTATAAATCTTGATGTAAAATGATTGCTTCCACTATATATAATACCTTTTAATGATAATCTAGTTATACTCTTGTCTTGGTTTTCAATTTTAATATATTTACTTATAATCTTTTTAACCTCCAAACTAAAACATATAAAACTTGGTGAAATAGTAAAATATCTTGTGATACAAACTTTTTTAGTACATAGTCCACAATATTTCTTTTGGTTTTGCCAGTGTTTAAAGTTTGACTGAGTAGATTTATGTGAAGAACATGTAATAAATATCAAAGATTGAGATTGAATTTGAGAAGTTGCTTCATAATTACAATCACTACACTTTTCATAACTGATATCTTTCTGATTGGGCTTTTGGAACATTGATTGTAAAAGATCACGGATATCAGTTCCTGTATGCCCTATAGGGAATTTATCTGGTTGAGATGTTTTTAATTCATGTCTAACCAAATCTCTAACTGCAGATAATGTTTGAGATCCAGTTTGAACATTTTTATATCCCTTTACCAAAGTTTGTGTAAATTCTCCATATTGACTAAGCTCTTTGGTCCATTGTTTTTTGTTTTGAGACCATAAATTGAACAATATTGTAAATAATGAGTCATAAGAACAGCTATAATTGACTGAATCCCATTTTAAGCCTTGAAGTTCAATATCATAAGTAATTTTGGGTTTTTTGGTCTTAATGATTTTTTTAGCCTCTAATGGAACAATAGGTATTTCAGTATCCTCTATTTTTCTCTTTAAATTGTTTACTTTAACTGGGATTGAACCTTTGGCAGGCTGAAAATGTTGTGCAACAAAAGTTTTAGCTTTTGAAACCACAGGCTTCTTATTGATAATAGTCCATGGACTATCTTTAACAGCTGCTGTATTTTCCATTGGCTTTTCTTTAGACCATTGTAGTGCTTTATCTATACAAGGTGGACAATAACCTGTGCCTTTGATTTGTTGATACTGTCTTATGATAATATTTCTAAGATTTCCAGTAATTGAAGTAGGGAGTTGATCAAGATATTTGAGTCTAGTAATTTCATCTAATAACTCAAGTTCTCTGAATTCTTGTCTTAGATAACCAGATATACCACATGTAATTTTATGATCATCAAAGCCTTGAAGAATAATTGTGCCCTCTGCAGTTGACCCTCTAGATAATGCAGTGTAATAAGCCATATGACTGCGACAACTATTTAAATTTACAACATTGTATTCTCTTGTTTTTCCTTGTGAAGCATAATCAGTCATTGCAAAATTTGGAAGCACAGAAACTTGAGATCTATTGATTGAAATAGGGGATTTTAAACCTGAACAAAGAACACTCTTGCTAGAGCGAGTTAAAGGAACAACATTTTGAGGAAGACCTTTGAGCACTTCAGTGACCCACTAAACATAACCTATTAGGTTGATTAATTTCTGATAGAAAATACAATCTAGAGGAGGCTCTGAAACATTTTTCAGAAACATTTTTATGCCAAATATTTCTGTAGAATAAATATTTGTTTTCTCAAATGCAATAATGTTTTTGTGACATTCAGAAATGTTTTGTTCTTAGAAAATATATTTATTGCTAATATGGTGGCAGGGGTCCTTCTACTAAAATATTTTCTGGGCATTTCTATAAAAAATTACCTATAAATCTATATTGTACTGTATGTAGGATTAGTTTCAAATGTAAAGTAGATATATGAGTAGAGAGACAAGTAATTAAATATACTGACATTCAAAAATATTATAAATTGAAAAAAAAAAAAATCTCAATAATGAAAATTCCCAAATCAGATTGACCATTAAATGATTTGACCAGTTACAAAATGCAATAGGAATGATTCATATATATTGCATTATATAGGGGTAAAAGAAATAGATGTTTTATAAAATATCAAAATGTTAAAAATGTTAAAATGGTGAAAAACTGAGTAATTTAAAAAGTAATATCTCTTAATTTTAACATTATCTTGTAGCTCTGAATTTTCTTGATTTTCGGATCTTTAAATCAGGGCAATCAGATAAAAACTGAGCAAATTATAGTCAAATTACATTTCAAAAGAGAAGCGTTCAAAAGTGTATTTTGTGTTTTTCTTGGCAAGTAAGGCACCAAGTCACATGATACTAACAGATTCCAGATCAGAAAAAATAGCTCTATGTTTTCTATTAATAGACCCTGACCTGAAAATGCCTTTTTTGAAACTGGTTCTATTTATAGATCAGACTCAAATTTATGAACTATTTTTATACTCTTGCTCTAATATAAGCTGTTTCTATTAATAGATTAATGCTTAGACCTTCTGTGTAATAATCTCTTTATGAACCATTTTTAGACACCAAGTGAAACTTCAAATTTTGAGGCTATTTCTATTTATAGATGAGCCTTTTAGAAACTATTTTTGGACACCAATTATCAATTCCAAATTCTATAAATCTTTTTATTTATAACTTATTAATCAGGTATATAAAATTAAGGCAGTTCTATTTTTAGAAGTATGTCTATTTTTAAAACCAAAATCTTGAAATATTTTGGAATTCTCTCTATTTTGAGCTGGATCCTGAAATTCCTTTTTGGGAACTATTTCTATTTATAGTCTTATCAGCTATTTTTAGAACAGGCCTCGTTTTGCCCATATCTCACTGAAAAATGTAAATATTAATATGATTTAAATTGTAAAATAGTTTAAAAATATATTACTTTCTTTTGAGATACTCTTTCCTTTTTGGGAAATTTTCCCATCTGCCAAATCTGGTTTCAAGAAGCCTGATAACGATTTTGATGTAGCTTATATCTCAATAAGGAATAAAGATAAAATTATAATTTAAATAGATTTGAAATCACCCTGATGAGTAGTACAACTTTTGTTACTAGCACAGCCACATCCAATCACTTTTGGAAATTCATTTTTATTTGATTAATTTCTCAGTTAGTCAGGCGATCTATTTTTGGATATGACTATACATTTTAAACTTAAATCTATATTTAAGCCAATGTAAAGAAAAAGCCAAAAGGATTTTGTTTCTGCTTGTGGCTGTGCTCTTATTTCCACTCATTGTATTGGCACTACTTCTGCTATTGTCACCATCACGTACTCAAGTACACTTTACATTTTATGTCTGATGAAGTAGCCAGCTAAAGCTGAGAGTGTCCGGAGCTGATTGTGGGCTTGGATGATGCTGGTGGAATATGATGATGAACTAGCTACAAACATGTGAATGTCTATAAAGGGCCAGGTGATTGTGTCTGTCTATTTGGTTGGCACTAAAAAGATCTAACAACTAAAAGCTGTAAACCTTGTAACCTGAAATGACATGGTTTACCTGTTGGTTTTGAGCTGGAGAAAGGATTCTCTCAGATTAAAATTACAGGGAACAGTCAACTCTTCTGTGGATTGAGGTTTAGTGACAGTCAAGTCACTGGGAATCTAGGTCATGGTAATTGACAAGTCATCAGTACAATTACAATATCTGAGAGAGAGGTTTGAAGAAATGGATTATAGCAGTCAAGCCATGGAATACACAGCTGAGGGATTGATAGTCCTTGGCAAGGTGTTATCCAGAGGACTGACAAGACAAGTTGTAAGTTGGTCAGAAACCACACTGAAACCAATTCTAATCTGGAGGTATGGCACAAGATGTATGAACAGGATTACAGCAAGATTTAAAGGCATTTGGTGGTGTTCTGACACCAGAAATTGGCTTGGCATTTGCCCCCAAATATCTGGGTGGAGCTTTAATCTATGTTAGGTACACTACATGTCACGTAGTTAGTTTTTTTCAAGCATTCAGACAGTGATCTTAAGTTTACCTCGAACATATGGGCCTCAGCTGGCCGTTTTGGTTTGACATGTTTAAATTGAATTCAATTACGTCAGCTAGAGATTATATCCCACCATCAAGAATTCAATCTCAGCATATGCCTATTACATAGACTTACTGAAACAAACAAAGAAGAGCCAAAGCAGGAAAAAATGACCTAATTACTAAACTCACTAAGCACATATAGTCTAGACTATCAGCCTGAATTGAAAGGTTATAAAAAAGCATATATCTGCACTAGGCTGGGTTTCTTTTATGTTGAATTTCATTAAGTTATAACATAACCAACTGTTTGAGGTGCCTTAAATAGCAAACTGATCAATCAATGCTTTATTTAAATAAATGCAATTTTCAAAAGTGATTGGATGTGGCTGTGCTAGTAACAAAAGTTGTACTACTCATCAGGGTGATTTCAAATCTATTTAAATTATAATTTTATCTTTATTCCTTATTGAGATATAAGCTACATCAAAATCGTTATCAGGCTTCTTGAAACCAGATTTGGCAGATGGGAAAATTTCCCAAAAAGGAAAGAGTATCTCAAAAGAAAGTAATATATTTTTAAACTATTTTACAATTTAAATCATATTAATATTTACATTTTTCAGTGAGATATGGGCAAAACGAGGCCTGTTCTAAAAATAGCTGATAAGACTATAAATAGAAATAGTTCCCAAAAAGGAATTTCAGGATCCAGCTCAAAATAGAGAGAATTCCAAAATATTTCAAGATTTTGGTTTTAAAAATAGACATACTTCTAAAAATAGAACTGCCTTAATTTTATATACCTGATTAATAAGTTATAAATAAAAAGATTTATAGAATTTGGAATTGATAATTGGTGTCCAAAAATAGTTTCTAAAAGGCTCATCTATAAATAGAAATAGCCTCAAAATTTGAAGTTTCACTTGGTGTCTAAAAATGGTTCATAAAGAGATTATTACACAGAAGGTCTAAGCATTAATCTATTAATAGAAACAGCTTATATTAGAGCAAGAGTATAAAAATAGTTCATAAATTTGAGTCTGATCTATAAATAGAACCAGTTTCAAAAAAGGCATTTTCAGGTCAGGGTCTATTAATAGAAAACATAGAGCTATTTTTTCTGATCTGGAATCTGTTAGTATCATGTGACTTGGTGCCTTACTTGCCAAGAAAAACACAAAATACACTTTTGAACGCTTCTCTTTTGAAATGTAATTTGACTATAATTTGCTCAGTTTTTATCTGATTGCCCTGATTTAAAGATCCGAAAATCAAGAAAATTCAGAGCTACAAGATAATGTTAAAATTAAGAGATATTACTTTTTAAATTACTCAGTTTTTCACCATTTTAACATTTTTAACATTTTGATATTTTATAAAACATCTATTTCTTTTACCCCTATATAATGCAATATATATGAATCATTCCTATTGCATTTTGTAACTGGTCAAATCATTTAATGGTCAATCTGATTTGGGAATTTTCATTATTGAGATTTTTTTTTTTTTCAATTTATAATATTTTTGAATGTCAGTATATTTAATTACTTGTCTCTCTACTCATATATCTACTTTACATTTGAAACTAATCCTACATACAGTACAATATAGATTTATAGGTAATTTTTTATAGAAATGCCCAGAAAATATTTTAGTAGAAGGACCCCTGCCACCATATTAGCAATAAATATATTTTCTAAGAACAAAACATTTCTGAATGTCACAAAAACATTATTGCATTTGAGAAAACAAATATTTATTCTACAGAAATATTTGGCATAAAAATGTTTCTGAAAAATGTTTCAGAGCCTCCTCTAGATTGTATTTTCTATCAGAAATTAATCAACCTAATAGGTTATGTTTAGTGGGTCACTGAAGTGCTTTGAGTTGAATTGTCTTAGCTGGTGAATCAAGTTTGACAAATAAAACATCAAGAACCAAATGATTTTCAGCACCTTTTGAGGCTTGCCAGCCTACAACATGAGCTTCTTGACCACGTGTGATACATAATTCTGTAGCATCATTATTGCGGATCATAACTGGCATTCCAAAACATAAAGACAATTTTCCAGGAACAGTTTCAGTCATTGAATATCTCATATTCCATAGAATATTTTGAAGTTTTGAAGGAAGAGATACTTGTTTTTTTCTGATTGTTTTAGCTTGAGGATTTTTTCTCTTTAAGAGTCTAAGTGTTTCAGGTGGAACACTTTCACCAATAGTATCCACAGAATAAAAATCAGTTAAAGTCTGACCAGTGTCTTTTGCAAACCTCTGACATCCCAGATCATTGATTTTATCCTTTTCAGAATTTAAACCTAGAATGATTGAGACATTGCGGAATAATGAACTGTAAGATATCTTTTGCAGACAGCCCTCCTCAGGATTCAACTCCATTCGGATTCAACTCCAAGACGAAGGCTGTAGGTAATTTCCAGTCGCATTTCGTCATTCAAAGTCGTTCGTCTTGTGATCGCATTATATAAGTAGATTATATAAGTAGATTACGTAAGACGACTCCCTTCTTTTAAATGCCTCATGTACGCCTCGAGGAATATTATCTCTTTAACATCCATCATCTGTTAGCTTCAAGAGCAAGAGCGCTGTACTACCAGCCTCTTTTCTCGAGAACTAAGAGTGAGGATAAAAGACTTCTGACTCTCCTCTCGACGTTCCTCGAGGATAACCTTGAGAGCGGAGAACGCCGAAACTCTGGGAACAGAGCTTAAGGGGTTCTCGACTGACGAGGCTGAGACTCAGGTCCTCTCACCAACGTCCGCTTGTGCACCATCGTAAGACTCGCCGCCCACGTCTGACATTGGTGGACACTGTGGGAGCTCTTACAACCAAGCCGACTACTCAGTATTCACCTTAGTTCTACTCAACCACGCCCAGCCCGGAACATACTACGACTAGCTTTACAACACTCTCGAACCCGAGCTGGACGAAGCAAAGAGACACTCAGGCGGGGTACCTTCGGTCGCGGGTAAACCTTCGTCTAGAAGACCACCCCGATCTCACTCGATCTCGCCCGTCAAACCGCCTACTATCTCTCAAGCGGAGGATCCTAAGATCGACGCTACGATACCCGTAAGCTCCCCGATCAACAAACCTCCTTTCTCTACTTCGAAACACGCTTCGTCTGCGAAGAGTCTGCCTCATAAAGGTTCGAACCCGACCACGAAAAGAATTCCGTCATCGACTCGTTCTCAGTCATCCGGTCTAAAACCGACAGTAACGCTCCCCAGCACGAATTCTGACCCACCGCCCATCGTCGACATGAGTCCAGTAGCAGCGGAAAGTCCGGAATCGGGACACGCGATTTCGGAAGAACCAGAACCGAATTCCTTAGCTACTATTCGTACAGGATTGGAACGAGGCTATGCCCTTTCCCCGATGTTCAATGTCTTCCTAGAATACTCGTCTGACGGAAACCATGGCTCCTCTACCTCTAAACGCGTGTCCCTATTAGCTATGACCCCGAATCTAATGTCCGAAGACATTGAGGTATTACCCCCCTCCGTGGAAAACCCATTCCAGCGTTTTCGTCTGGTCGGACATAACTTGGATTCCGTAAAACACACCGTAAATGAATTACAGTTCTTCATCGAGAGAATGGCCAAACTAATCCCAGAACGCGAGCACTACTTCGCAGTCGACCCTCACGATACGATCGTCCGAACCTTAGCGAGTTCGCAAAGCCTCACTCAACTCAGGCTGGCGTGGACCATGCTAGCTAAAAGGATGGAAGCGGCTCAACGCTTCATGAACAAATATGAGTTAGAATATAAGAACGAAGGAATTTTAACCTCACCCGCCTCTACTTCGTCTACTCTACATAGAGAGCTAGAGGTAGCAACAGATCCTGAAGCGAAATTACGTTTCATGCTAGCGAAATTCCCTCGTCATAATTCCTACATAGAGGACTCTAAGCGGAATTTGCTCTTAGAAGGGGCCCCACTCGATGAAATAGGAATCAACTCACCTTGGCCAAAAGCTTACGACGTAAAGGAATACGAAGATGAAACTGCTTCAACGGTCAGCAGCAACCATTCGGAAAACATTTCTCACCAGAAAGCCAGTGCGGTAAACGACTCTCAGAACGAGAGCACTGAAATCGCAAGGCAGGTCGTAATCGATGAAGACAAGACTAAGGAATATTCCAACACAAAGGGTAAGGAAAGGAGCGACTATAACTACCCAGAGGATTGGAAAGCTGAACAAGCTCCTCTCATGGGATTTGGAACGCCTTTCAAAAAAGGTAAAGAACTCTTTGCAGGAAGCGCGAGCTTCCCCGTAAGCGCCTTTCCAACGAAAGCCCGCGACATGAACGACCCTCCTATCTTTCCCAACGTGCTCCACGGCTTAGGAGCGCCGAGCGCGCCCCCGTCCTCAGCCTTCCCAACGCTTTCGAGCCCTTACACACTCAGCGCGTTAAGAGGCTCTACAAAATCCGTAGGATGGGATCCAGCCCTGATGAATAAAACAGGGAAAGGCGCGGACAGTGACAACTGGAGGACGCCGTCTACCTTGACGACTGAGAATCGCCTCTCATTGAACACGGCCGATTACAAAGGATACGGAACTTGGGAGGTCGACAGCACGCCCTCAGGGGGGCAGAAGAACAAATACCAAGCACCCGTAAACCGAGATCCACCTCCTCACTTGCCGACTGGGATGACGACAAGAGAGTCGGGATCAAGTACAACCTATACCGTGACGATGGAAACTCCACAGTCAAAAGGAAACCAATCTCGGAATCCTCCTCAGAATCCAAACAACCCACCAACCGGGAATCCTCCAAACGACTCACATGGCGATCCTCCACGCGGTCCTCCAGGCGGCCCTCCAAGCGGCCCCCCGAGCGGCCCTCCAGGCGGTCCTCCAGGAGGTCCCCCTGGAGATTCACCTCACTCTAACAATGGAGACGATAACCCTCAAACTTCCTACCAAAACCCCCAATTCTCCCTACCCCCCATCGGAGGAGGAGGCGGAGGAGGGGGAGGTGGAGGAGGAGGTGGAGGAGGTGGAGGAGGAGGTAACGGCGGCGGACCCCCCTCAGGCCCTCCGTCGAATTTTGTGCCGAACCCGCATGGAGGATTCAGTGGAACTCCCTTTACAGGCCTGCAAAATAATCTCATGCCATCAATCAAGCCAGAATTGAAAACGGACCAATTACCGAGCTGGGATGGAAACCACGACACGGCCATCGATTACTTTTGGAAAGTTCAACAATTGGCAGCCCTAGGAGGCCACATTCTGGACCAACTGGGCCAATTCTTGTGGCACAACCTAAAGGAAGGTAGCACGGTACAGATATGGTTTGCAATGTTAGCCCCGCAACAACAAGCCTATTGAGAAGCAACTACTTGACTTACCTGAGGGGAATCAAGGAAGGTTATCTAGGAAAAATTTGGCAGCTAAAGATGAACCAAGCATACGAAAACCAATCCTTCCGGCAATACGGCCACGAGAGTGAGACTCCACCGAGATTTGTAGCCCGAAGAATAATGTATACACGCATGCTCGTGCACACCGACAACGGTGGTCCTCTTGAGGTTTTCTTAGTGATGCAGCGCGCGCCAATATCGTGGGGCCCAGTTATCAACATCGACAGTATTCGCAACACCAGCGACCTGTACTCGAAAGTCACAGAACACGAAAAGGCCCTGATTTACACAAGCCGTCAGGAAGCCTCACATGCGGTGACGTCGGAGAACTTGTCATACAATTTAAGGCGCTTGGGAATCATCCCTCCTTCTAGTACAGAAAAGACGGAAAGAAAAGCGCCTCCGAGGCTCAACTTTCGTCGAGCTAACCTAGGAGAAACTTCAGAGGGTGAAATTGAACCAGAACAAGCGACAATATCGTCACACGAGGATATGACGCCACAAGTCGACCAAGTCTTACTGAAGGAAGTATATCAGACATTGCGTCAAAGACAACGACCTCCGCCGAAGGGAGGGTATCCCTTCCCGAAGAATGATCATGTCACGACCAAACTGGGAAGGGCTCCTCCGTCTCCTTGCAAAGCATGCGGCAGCAGTAATCATTGGGATCGAGAATGCCCGGACTGGGCCACTTTCCTGGAAACAAGAAAGAAAAGCGTTAACTTCACATCAGCAGACCAAGAGGAAAGCGAAGCCGAAAGTCAATACTCCTGCGCATACTCGATCCTCTTTAATAATCACGTAGCATTCCTCTTGCAGATCGAGAGAACCGAAGAGCAGAAGCCACAGGATTTTGACATGGCGGCCAGAGAAGCCTTGAGTGCTGCTAAAGCAATCGTCGAGGCCGAGCGTAAGCCCAAACGTCAAAACCCGCTCGAGAGGTCAGTATGGTTAGAGGAGATTGAAGACGTCGACGCAAAAAAGTGCAGAACGCTTAATGCTTACGATTCGCCAGCTATCGTGGAATCGATAGATTGGCAGAAGGAGCCGGAGCCACCGCCAGTTCATAACCAGTCCCCAGAATTCGAGAACGGAGATGAGGAACCTCGGAAGTCGTCCCAAGACGATAGTAAACGGAACACACCTCGTCACTTCAAAATTCCAAAGCGACGCATTACGGCCCCGGGCTATGCATCAGCGGGTGTCTCGGTCTTGTCGATACAAGGACGTGTTGGATCCACAAACGCAGTCGAAATCACTCTTCGTCTAGATTCAGGAGCGGACATCACCCTAATCTCAGAAGACTTCTTCAATCAGCTATCAATACGTCCCAAAGTTCATACAGGACAGAAACTAAAGCTATGGCAACTCACCGATAAGAATTGCGAGATCAAAGGATACGCAAAAATTCCTATTTTTGTCACCTTAAAGGATGGGACTATCGTAGAGCTCGAAGCTGAAGCCTATATCGTACCGAACATGACAGTGCCAATCCTTTTGGGGGAAGACTTCCAGATGACTTACGAAGTAACGGTCGAACGGTCTGCTGAAGGCAAAACGATACGATTCGGAGGCACTCCTTTCTCGGTCAAAGCAGACGAAGCAGAAAGATCGAAAGACTTTGAACGCCTCAGGAAAAGCGCCCACCTAGCAGCTGCTTTCGAAAGGAATAAACTTCACAGAAAAAGGAAGGCCAAAAGGAAGTCAGCTAAAGTTAGAGCGGAAAAGGAAAAGCTGACGCTGCGAGCCGCGTGCGACGTTAAAATTCGACCAGACGAATGCAAGAAAGTTCCAGTTACATGTCTCGCTGATTGGGACAAGGAATGGTTTTTCGAACGAGATTTGATTGTTTCATCGGCGGATACTTTTCTCATCGCGCCAAACCTTCTGTTCGACCCAAAACAACCCTTCATTCCGGTGGCTAACACGTCGCCAAAGCCCAGAATAGTGAGAAAAGGAGACATCATTGGCCACCTGAAGGACCCAAAGGAATATTTCGACACTCCTAGCTCGTCATTAGAATGGCGAACGCTTAATGGCAGAGCGAACGCTTACGCCGGTATAATTAGGCAACAAGAAGACTCGCGGACTCCTGAATCGAAGCCATCGGAAACTGAACCACCGGAAACTGAACCGCCAACAGACGAGCAACTCGATGATGATCTAGGTCCCAAAACGGCAGAACTACCAGATCTGACATTCTACCCGTCAGAAGACATCACGAAATTATTGGACGTCGGAGACTTACCAGAAGAACTCAAGGAAAAAGCGTGGCACATGCTCAAATCGCACGTTAAAGCATTCGGATTCGACGGCAGGCTTGGACACTATCCAAGTAAAGTCGAAATCAGGACACGCGCGGGACAAACACCAATAGCGCTGCCAATGTATGGGACGTCGCCAGCCAAACGAAAGATAATAGACGAACAGCTGGACAAGTGGTTCGAACAAGAAGTAGTAGAACCATCGAGGAGTCCTTGGGGTGCCCCCGTCGTTATAGCATACCGGAACGGAAAGCCAAGGTTTTGCGTCGACTATAGAAAGCTCAACGCAGTGACAATTCCCGACGAATTCCCCCTACCGCGCCAATCTGAAATACTGGGTTCCCTATCAGGAGCGAACGTCTTATCATCCCTAGACGCGCTAGCCGGATTCACGCAGCTAGAAATGGACGAAGAACACAAGGAGAAGACCGCTTTCAGAACCCACAGAGGCCTCTTCCAGTTCAAACGAATGCCCTTCGGCCTACGGAACGGACCGTCAATATTTCAAAGAATAATGCAAGGAATCTTGTCGCCTTACCTATGGATTTTCTGCCTGGTCTACATCGACGACATCGTAATATACTCGAAGTCATACGAAGATCATATTGACCACCTAGACAAAGTCTTGAAAATCATAGAGGAAGCGGGTATAACATTGTCACCGACGAAGTGCCATCTCTTCTATGGATCGATCCTACTGTTAGGCCACAAAGTATCTCGACTCGGACTTTCTACACACCTGGAGAAAGTCAAAGCCGTCCTGGAGCTTCAGCGTCCTTCAAAGCTCTCGGAACTGCAATCATTCTTGGGTATGACTGTGTACTTTTCGGCCTTCATTCCATATTATTCCGATATCTGTCTTCCCCTATATTCCTTGCTGCGAAAAGGGACGAGATGGCAATGGAAAGCAGAACACGAAGACGCATGGTTAAGACTCAAGAAGGCCTTACAAGAAGCTCCAGTTTTAGGTCATTCGCAAGAAGGAAAGCCATATCGACTGTACACAGATGCTTCAGACTACGTGATTGGTTGTGCACTCCAGCAAGTCCAAGCGATGAAACTGAAGGACTTAGCGGGCACAAAGACGTATGACATTGTGCTGAAAGCCTTCAGAAGGGGCGACCCTCCGCCAAAGATACCCATTAGCCTATCCCAGAAAATCAAAGACGACAAGATGGACCAGGAATGGGCAAATCCAGTAGAGGAAACTGTGATCGCCGTGGAGAGAGTCATCGCCTACTGGTCACGTTCTTTCAAATCAGCGGAAACACGATATTCGGCGACAGAAAAGGAAGCTCTTGCGGCCAAAGAGGGACTAATTAGATTCCAGCCATTTATTGAAGGAGAAACGATCCTATTAATCACGGACCACGCTGCACTCCAATGGGCGAAGACGTATGAAAATTCGAATCGAAGACTAGCAGCCTGGGGAGCCGTCTTCTCCGCATACGCCCCAGGCCTACAGATCATCCATCGCCCAGGCCGGAAACACTCAAACGTCGACCCTTTGTCTAGGATCCCTCGCGAGCCTCCAAATAACACGTCACCCGTACGAGACGACACGAGTGCAATCGTAATTTCAGGACAGGGGGGGGAAACACCAAGATCTTCTCCAGCACAGAAATTCTCGTACGTCGTGTGGTCAATTACAGAAGCTATCGTGGACGCACCAGGGACGGAACGCAGGAGCGAAGCTCTGGCAGGAGTCAAATCAACTACAAAGAGCGTTAAACGCCGACACTCTACTGAAGATGAAGTCACGAAGCCGAAAGCCTACGTACACGTTAAGATGGACGATGACACCAGAACTGCTTGGATACAAGGTTACAAGAAAAGCAAAGCATGGAAAGCGATACACGAAGACCCTCGATCAGAACTAGGAGCAGCCGCCCCGGGATTCCGCTTCTTTAAGGATGAAAATGGCTTATTATACTTCGAAGATGCGAACAATCAAGCACGTCTCTGCGTCCCAGAAACCTTTCAGAAAAACCTACTGGAGCTAGCTCACGAGACAGCCAGCGAAGGAGCCCATGGAGGACCGGAGAAGCTATGGGGGAAACTAAGCCCTAGATTTTACTGGAGACGAATGAAGGCCGACGTGGTACGATTCTGCAAAACTTGCGACATTTGTCAGAAAACCAAGCAGTCTGCGTTCAACAAGTGGGGGTACCTCATGCCAAATCCAATTCCAATCAGACCGTATATTTCCATTTCAATGGATTTCATAGTCAACCTGCCTATGTCAGGAGAGTTTAACGCCATCTTCGTAGTTGTTGACCGCCTAACAAAGCACGCAAACTTCATACCTACTACCACGGGCTTAACGTCGGAGGATTTTGCTAACCTATTTGTACGCCGCATAGTCAGTCGCTTCGGACTACCAGAAAGCATCATCACCGACCGGGACCCAAGATGGACAGCAGACTTCTGGAGAGCCGTCGCCAAAGCCCTCAAAGTCGCGATGCTACTATCTTCGTCACACCACCCCCAGACTGACGGTCAAACGGAGATCGTGAACAAAGGCTTGACGACTATGCTGCGGGCATACATCAACGACGACAGAACGGATTGGTCAGATTGGCTTCACTTACTGGAATTCGCATACAACTCCAGCCTCCATTCATCCACGGGGACCGAACCCTTCAAGTTACTATACGGATTCCTGCCTCGTTCTATGCTGGATCTCCTCCCTATCCCCCGGAACAATAACGGCGAACTTGACATGAATAGATTCTCCGAAGCCTTCCTCGAGAACTTAGAGATGCACCGAGAAAGCGCCAGGAACGCTATCGCTAAAGCTCAGCATCAGCAAGCCGTTCAATTCAATTCAAGACGAAGAAAGGTACCGGACATTCGAGTCGGGGAAAGAGTGCTCGTGAACCCTCACTCCCTTGAATGGATGGAATCGAAGGTGGACGGAGTAAAACTGACTCCCAGATGGGTCGGACCATTCGAAGTCATGGACAAAATCAACCCCAACGTGTTCAGGTTGAGACTACCGGACAATTACCCGGGTAACCCTATCTTCAACATCGAACATTTGAAGAGGTACGAAGAATCGGCCGAAGGCGAGGACCGCAGCCAACTGCAATACAACCCGCAGAGGAAAGACGAGACACTCGAGGAAGAAGTGGAGAAGATTCTCGCACACAAAAGAGTTGGACGAGCGCGGACTCTCAAATTCTTGATCAGGTGGACCGGTTACGGCCCGCAGTTTGATCAATGGGTTACAGCAAAGGACCTAACCAACGCTCCAGAGCTGCTTAGGAACTACAAGAAGAAAGCTGGCCTCTAGCGTCCACGAATCTCTGTCAACAACAAGTCGGTCTAGTATCTCTCTCCAAAAGTTCAATTTCCAAATCACGGATACGTATTTACAATTCCCCCGCGACTTTTGCTAACCATATGGTATTTTTTCCTTTAGAAGATTGTTGTTTATTCTTACCGGAAAACGTGTACGAAGTTTCCTATCGCAAAGATCAGAGTACTCCATTAGGAGGCCGCGAGGCCTCTCCTCGGTTCTCATAAGCCAGGTCGCGCTTTGACCTAGGCATTTTCCTTTTATTCACCTGGGACCCACTTACTGTCGACGCTCATCCGCTCCTCTGCCTTCACGACAATCGACGCCAGTCTGCCTCTCTGCCTTTACGACGGTCTTCTAGGGTAACCTAGCTGCGCTGAACTAAAGTGACTATCGAAGCGTATGGTAACTGCGCACGATGGTCTTAGCGGATTTGATTAAAGACTGCGAAGGAAGACCGCCTGAAATCACGACGACTATGCACGATTGGACTCGATGGGTCGCTTGGAACGCAGACGCTAGTACCATCCCTACCGAGGCTCGATTCTTCCGTGACTACCCTGAGGATAAACGGGATTGGTACGAAGAGCCGATCGACGAATCTGGACGAACCACCGAAATGGACTGGGGATTTGAACCTGATTGGTATTGGTGGTATCGTCACTGGCGAGGCTATATCCCCTGCCTCGACGTCAACGCTGCTTCCGCCGACGCCGACCCCTGGTGGTTGAAACCGAACGAACGAATCCCTTATAACTCTAGCGAAGATAACCTCCGTTTCTCTATCGATCGCCAGGCAGCTAAAGAAATGCAGGACGACTTTGGAATAGCCGATGACCTAGTATTCGAAACATCCCTGCTATACTCCTTCAGAGATCGAGCCTACGGAAAACCAACGGAATTCAGCATCTTCGACGTCACCGATTCGCCTTACGATTCCCTATCAGCCCTTCAACGAGCCGGAGCGAGCGCCAAACGAGCCATCTTAGACCGTGTAGGTTGGCTCCGTTGGTGGCGAGCTGTGGTGGGACTGAACGACATAGAGACCAAGATGCCCAGCCCGTTGTTCGCTAAATTCCTTCGATTGACGGACCCGAAATACAAGTCGCGCGGATACATTTTCAACCTACCCAGAGATTGGACGGAAATCAACGTGTCTTTCCTCTTGGACCAAGGAGTTCCAATCCATTACATATGGGGACCTGAAGAAGCGCAGGAACCGCGCTTGTCAAAGTTCAACCCCAAAGTTATAGATCTCGACGAAAGTGACGGCCGAGTGGTAATAGACGATTCAGAAGAGGATGACGAAACCCGCGCAGCAGCTCAGCAGACCAGGCTCTATGACGACTACTGTCAACCCAGGACCCCCGTCATCGAAAATTCTCATTTGTCCTTCGAAAGCGATGCCATATTCTACGTAATCGACTTCATGGGATGGAAGCGACGACGTCTTCCAGACGAAATCGACTCGTCGGCTTACATCTTGCGCTTTCACTTCTTCGTCAACCAAGAACAAGGCGAATCTAAGCCTACGGTCACTTTCTGGCGTTGGAGGAAGAAACAGATCCCACTCGTCGAAAGGGCTGACACGGGCTGGACGCGAGGCATCGACTTCTACAACGAGAGCACGTTACGAGAGCTGTACAAATTCAGTTACGCACCCGGCCACGGCAAAACTTATGACTTCACTACTGGGTGCGAGAATGAAGATGACTTTCACGGGAATCCCTCGGAGGACCAAACTCCCTTCAACGATGAGGCGCCATCGAGCTCAGAAGGTTCTGATACCGAGAACGATAACACCGACGTCGACAATCGTCGGACAGGATCAACTTGGGCGTCAGACAACGGTAATCCCATCAGGCAAACACCCAACAACGCGGCCCCGCGATCGCTCCTCGAAAGGCTCCGTTACACGCCTATCGCTCCTTCACCCTACGTAGATTCAACAGTGAGCATCACCACCGTCACTTCTTGGAGGAACGTCGAACGTCAAGTGGAAAGAGAGGAAGGCATTCCCGACCCCCCGATAATGCCAAGAGCCGGGAATCCACGATCGCGTTCGCCACGTCCCACTCTCGCAGGACATATCTCACCTTATCATCGTCCCGCCTCACTCTTTCGTCGAAGTCTGCGAGAGTTGGGTAGTAAACTCACTTACCATCAACAGTTGTCGATCATTCCGGAACCGCACGTTTGGAACAGAGATCTTTTGGACTACGGAATCTTGCTTCTCCCGGATAAGCGAGCAGAGGTCCGTCTCCGCTACTTCGCGAACTGTAACCGGGACGTTAGGACTGTTCGAGACGTCCTCCGCATCGCGATCGAGCATAGAATGTCTTTCCGAATTGCGATACCGAAAGATAAGCTATCTAAATTCGCCCCAACCGAACCACTAAGACTCGCGGATCGCATCGCCTATAACGCTCTCTACAGCAAAGACTACGTCGAACCACCTTTGGTATTCACCACCATCGAAGCCTTCATCGTGATCTACGCCGCAAGAGTCACGGAATTCCTCCGCCGCCCCCACGCCATCATCCTCATAGCAATCGGAGGGGCTTGCAGCTGGCTCGCACACCACTGGGGAGGAATAGAACTCTTTTACAGGTATATGAAAGGTCCTTCGATACAAACGACGGTTTTCAACAGTGGTGCTTCGGACATCAAATCCAAATACCCTCAGGATCTTCACTGGGACGACGTCTCGGCTCAGGACATCGCCCTACTTTTCGGCAACATTCCAAACCTCAAGGACCGGCGTCACGACTTGTGGCTCTACCCCCCTCCCCACTTCCTCGAAAGCTTTTGCGATCATTGGTCTGGCGAGTGGAACGCAACGCTCGACGGCATTTTCGACTACATCTCCGAAGCATACACAGCAATGCCGGCCAGACTCACGCCGATGGGCCGTACCGGCTGGAAAGACTGGCTCCGATCTTACAACAGGGGACCGTACCGACCAGTTTATCAGCTCAAGGATGAGGACGTCACTAATATTTTCAAAGGGATCGCACTAGCGGGGTTGCCAACTACTTGGGACAAAATGCCGCTCGATGAAATCGTCTGCCCCGAATACGTCGATTAAACCGCCCGCCAGAACCCGCCGCCTCTCGAACTCTGGGAAATCATTTCAACCACACGATCCGAACTTATTTCCGATACTCGTTTTCTCTCCCTCTCATGCTCTATCTTATGCAACTAGAAATTAGGGGGGCTCTGTAAGATATCTTTTGCAGACAGCCCTCCTCAGGATTCAACTCCATTCGGATTCAACTCCAAGACGAAGGCTGTAGGTAATTTCCAGTCGCATTTCGTCATTCAAAGTCGTTCGTCTTGTGATCGCATTATATAAGTAGATTATATAAGTAGATTACGTAAGACGACTCCCTTCTTTTAAATGCCTCATGTACGCCTCGAGGAATATTATCTCTTTAACATCCATCATCTGTTAGCTTCAAGAGCAAGAGCGCTGTACTACCAGCCTCTTTTCTCGAGAACTAAGAGTGAGGATAAAAGACTTCTGACTCTCCTCTCGACGTTCCTCGAGGATAACCTTGAGAGCGGAGAACGCCGAAACTCTGGGAACAGAGCTTAAGGGGTTCTCGACTGACGAGGCTGAGACTCAGGTCCTCTCACCAACGTCCGCTTGTGCACCATCGTAAGACTCGCCGCCCACGTCTGACATGAACTAGCAATATTGGGCTGATCTTTTCTTTTTCCAGCTATTCTTGTTCTGAGAAACTGAATATCAGAAGCTGTACAGGCTGCATAGCGCATATTTTCTAAAGCAGTGCGAAGTTTAGTATCTGCAGGAGATTGGAATCTTTGTCTCATGTTTTGTCGCAAAATCACAACTGTAGTTATCTGATGCCATAAAGCTTTGCCTATTGCAGTTTGCTGGCCAGGTTCTGTCATAGCAGCATTAATTGTAGTACCAACTCCTCCACTGTAAAGAGAAGAACCTTTAACAGGTGCTAATTGAGCAAAATCTCCAGCAAAAATCATATTCATACCACCAAATGGATTATCAACAATATTTTTAAGTTTAGCAAGCTGAGCACTGATTTTATAAAGATCAAGACATGATAACATTGAAACTTCATCAAGAAAAATATATTCAACACCTTCAAGTCTAGCATAAACCTGAGCTAAATTGGTTTGTTCATTTTTTTTCATTGCCTCAGTTTGAATACCTAGAGCTGAATGATATGTAGATCCTTTGAGTAAAGCAGCTGCTGAACCAGTAGGAGCCAGAATCATAATGCGATGTTTTTCTTTTCTTAGTTCAAAAAAAGCAATTAAAGCTTTAATAACCTGAGATTTACCAGTTCCACCCATTCCACCTAGATACATTTTAAGAGGTTCAGTTTTATGAAGAGTTGCATGATTAGCCACAATGCGGAATGCACACTCTTGTTCTGTATTCAAACTAAATTTACTAACAGTATCATCAATGAATTTCTGTTCATTCAATTTCTCAGCCTGGAAATCCTTATTAATATATGATATATCTGATACTACAACTTCATCATGAGACTCATGGTTATCAGTAGATTTATTAATACCTGATGGCAGATCCTTCATTCTTTGAGCAATGACATCTTTTTTAGCAGCATCAACTATAGAATTCCATTCACTGCTATTGAAATTCTCAGTAGGTTTAAAAGTGCTATCAGGTTTTATAGTATTGTCTTTGGAGCTATCCAGCCAGCCTATATTTTGAACTACTTTTTCAATCTGAGCCATTTCTTCAGTTTTAGCTGCATCATTAATAAGAAGTTCAGACATGTCTTGTTCATTATCAAAAGATGCTAGTGGACCATCATCTGTATAGTCCAATGCTGTCTGATCTAGTTCATTAAGAGTTTGTTCACTATCAATCCAAGATCCAAATATACTATTCTTTTGAGCTGCACCTTTTTTCAGTTTAGCAGAGTAATCATCTCTGGCATCATTGCATTCATATCTTAAATTGAAATTCTTCATCAACTGGTTTTGATGTTTAGCAAATTTGAAAGCATTAAAAGCTTCATCCCAGGTTTGATTTTCAAGCTTAAGATCTCTTCCAGTTCTCCATGGTTTAAAAAGTGTTAACATTGTTGAACAATAATATTCTCTATCACCTTGATCACTTCTAGGAAGAATGCCACCTAAAAACACTGGAACTACTAAGGGATCATTGGTTTTATAAACTACCTCATGTGTTCTATACAAAGGATGACCAGGTAAGAAGTTATACTTTATATTAAGACTTGTTTCAGCAGGTTTATTGATAGTACTATTTTGAATATTTAATTCATCATCTGACTGGCTGGATTTGCCACCACCAACTTGTGAAATAATATCTAGCTCATCATTTGAATCCAGTTCCTCATTTAATTCTTCTTCTTCAATATTATCAAGCTGTCCGTTAAGAATATCTTGCAAGGAGTCAAATTTTTTCAAGTTCTTTTTTGACCGTCTTATAGTTTCTGATCTGCGAATCCATTCATATAAAGTGATATTTTTGTGTATATTTGGGCGATAAATATAATCATCAACTTTAGAAAGACCAACATAGTCTCCAAGATTCTTATCAAGAACAACTTTTTCTGGACTTTCTTCTTTATCATTATCACCCCATGCATCTCTGGCTTTGCGGACATAGAGTCTCCAGTAAAACTTTATAAATTTGTGCTGAGTATAATGATCTGGATTTCCTAATAGATATAAAGATGCCATTGGACTTCCTATTTCCATTTTAGATGTAAGTGAGTTGACCATTTTAGTCATTAAAGCTCTAGCAGTTTCTTGGCGACTACTGCTGCCACCTAGTAACTCTGAATTTTTAGAGAATATTTGGCGCACAGTATCAAAGATCGAATAAGTTGTAAGACCTGGTTTAGTAACATAATCTGTAACATAAGCAACAACAGCTTTGACTGAAGTTCCAGACAAAAGACTTGTTACATCTGTATTTGCTCTAATAAGATAAGACAGAGCTGGTGTAAATGTATTCATCCAACTTTCACCTTTTTTCAATTTTAGAGCACCTGTAAGAGGTTCAACCATAGTATTCTCAACAATATCTCTAGGAAATCTTGCTTTACATTCACCTTTGCTATTTTTGCAGCCTTTTCTTACAGATCTACCATCTTTGGTTTCAATATCAGTTCTACAGTCATGTCTATTAGATCTTGCAAGTATATCATTGGTCTCTTCTTCAAATTTGACCCACCATTCATTTAATTCCTTGCATTTAGAACAATCTGTACAGTTTTTTGATTTACATAACTCAGGTGGAGGTTTTGGCATTGTTTTTGTTGGATCTGAATAACCAGTCTGTTCTTGCTTAGATTTAAAAGATGCAAGGATATCAGCTAATGGCTTTTCATTTAATAATTCACCTTGGTGAACACTCTCCAAATATTCAACAATTTGTTTTTGAAAGTCAGAAGTACTATCCATGATGCGATCTCTGATCTCCTGAGGTGAAAGTGAATTTTTAATCCATAATAGAAGATGTAGATGCAAAGTTAAACGGCCTTGCTGTTCAACTGTTCCATAGTAAGCATTTGTTTTACCATACAAGCCTGGAGAGTTATTGCCAACACCCAATACATGTTTAATAAAGGTTTCACACATAAAATGAAAGAATCTTGCAGCTGCCACAGGGTTTTGAGCAACAAGGCGGTAAGCTTCATCAGGCAGACAAATCTCAGGTTTGAACTCAATATCTTTATCAGCAAAATAAAGACAGATTGGATGTTTACTATCTGCAGGAGAAAGTGTAATAAACCAAGAAGGTGCACCTATATAGGAAATCAAAGACCATATTTCATTGCGCATAGACTTTTTACCTGCTAAAGAACCTTCAACATGACCGCCAATTGTATCCAAATCTTGTATGACTTTATAGCATAGTTTTTCTTCTTCAGTTTCAGGTTTTACACGCTCACCAAGAGAAAGGCGCTTGCTAATATTAGATAACACTGAATGATTAAGGTTTAATAGGCGATTAGCCATTTCAGAAAAATAAGATCTTTGTACTACTAATCTTCCTCGACTTGTGCTTTGAGAAATCTGTTCATGATTAAATGCAATCAAAGGAAAATTAGGATCAGTTTGAAACCTTTTATCATGATACATTAATAAATGTCTTTTCTGGACCAAAGGTGAATGAATTTTGTTCATTATTGATTGACCTATGCCACCATGACCATATGGAAAAAGCCATGGAAGCATAGAAGGAAACAACTGGGGATTCTTAAATATTGAGCAAGGTTTTTCAGAATGGCCTGCAAATAAAATTTTTCCATTGCTCATAAGATGTTCCAAAGCTTTAGCCTTTATAGTATCAATAGAAAGCTCTGAAAACTCTTGTCCTGTAAGACCTTGAACAGTAAATGAGCAAGGACCTGATTCTACACCATCTTCTTCTTCATTATCATGTACACTAGTGGCTTCTGGATCTTTATTTATAATAGACTCCCTATAGTCAATAACAACAGGACAGTCACTTTCAGGATATTGCATTAAATTGTCTTTTGAGATACCAACATCAGAATAATCAGCATGATTTAATTTAAGCCAATTTAAAGCATTAGCTACATGGTTGCGACGGACAAGTAAAGGAGTGCGTTTAATATCATCTCTGGTGGGTCTGCAAGGTCCAGTAAATATAAATGCAAGAACTTCATCAAGCTCTTTTACTGGAGGTGGTAAAACATCATATATTTTTGGGACTGGATTTTGGAAGGTAATAGCATTGGCTCTCATTTTATATCTACCTGATGCCACTTTGACTATGCATCTGTTGTGTCTTACACGTGCAATTAAAAGCTTTTCAACATAAGTCAGATTTTTAAGCACATCTGGTATTTCACCGACCCAAAAACCTGAAGCTAAAGCAAATGAGGGTATTTTGTTTTTCTTTAAACTAGCACAACAGGTTTTACATGCATGAGTACATTTTGAATCAATAATTGGACCAGTAATATCAGAAATTGGATCTTCAGGAGTTTTTCTTTCTTTGCGAGTAATACCTGGGTTTATTAACACCTTTAATCTATCTTTTATTTCATTTAATGGTATTAGATTTTTGAATGGTGTTAATTTTCCACAAACTGCACAGCCTGCTTCAACAAATTGAGAGGGACTTGTATCTTGTATAAAGCCTGAAATTATTTTATGAAGTAAACTTTTAGATGGTGGCTGAGGAGGAAAAACTTTATTTCTTTCTTCAGACTCAGATATATCTTTCTGTTTCTTTAGATTATTTTGGGCTACTTTATTGTTGATATGATTTGCCTTTTCAACTTTATCAAGCTTGTTGTACCAAGTAGTCTGACGTTCAGCAGGTGTTAATATAGCTGATGGAGGGGAAAAAATAGTGCAAAAGCCAGCACAGTTTCCAATACACTGATGAGAAGATAGTACATTCATTAAAGCTGGTAAAGAATGTTTACTTATTTTACAAATATCATGACACTTTGCAATCGCGCGGGCTTGTTTTAGAGTAACCTTATCACATAATAGCTCCAAGGGTACACGAGCTAAAAGGATGTCATTCTTATTCCTATATTTGTCCAAAGCTTCCTTAAATACCATCTGACCACTATATTTTAATGTTGTATTATCTTTGCAGATTGAGGAATTTTGAAAAAGAATATATTTTGAAATAGAAGCATATGTTAGAGTTTTTTCAGTACCAGCTCCAAAGAAAGAAGAGTTATCAGGTTGAATAACACAATCACTTCCATCCCAATTATGTGCTATTGAACATTTTATTTTATTTATTGACGATTCAGAACAAAAATTGGCGGTACAAAAATTAGATAGAGGCTGCTGATAATTATACCAAGCCTCCATAGATTTTATTTCCGTATATATACTAATTATTGGAATTCTGGCCAAAACAAGAGTTTGAATTGCCGAAGATACCAATATTGGAGATACATCATAAGTAAATAGAGCAAGCTGATGCAAGGCCAATAAAGAAAATTTAGAGTTAAGCCGCATAAAGTTGGAATATTCATGTTTCAAGAGCAGATTTCTAATAAGTTGTAGATATACTTTGTGTGCCTGATAAAAGGTATCAGTCTCTAATGAAGCCATATATACATATGAAAATAGCCTGTTTAAAGAATCACTAGTCAAGTAAATATATTCCACTAAAGCTTCAAATATTTTCAATGGACGAAGAAAGACCTTAAATTTGGTAACTAGATAGGAAATGTCAATATTGGAGATGATATTCAATTTATGAAAGGTTTTGGTAATAAATATATCAAATAGACATCGAGGTCTAGTGCCAGAAATATCAGAAATATCAGAAATATCAAAAGTACGCTGAATGCTAATGCCAAAAATGCCAGAGGAATTTTGAATATCATTTGTGTTGTGAACGCAAATTGCCTTTTGCAAGAGTAACGTGTCAGCTTTTAAAGTCAAATGAGTCAGTCTTGAATTGAAACCTTGAAGTATATTAAAGACATACACAAAGCAAAGTTTTGCGGTGGCTGAGATAGAAGGTTGATTTGATTGAGCTCTCCAAGTATAAGCAAGAAGAATACTAGTAGGATAATGCGTAACTTCATGTGAGGTGAAGATAGAGATAGATGGGGAGTAGCAAAAAAGAATGGTTGTCAAAATTCAACTTTCAACATTGGTTGATATTTGTTTGGCAACTGATGTCATGGCTGTTATTATAAACACATTGCAAACAAATAGAATTTATGCGCGTAAAATATACAACTATGAGTAGGTACGCCAATGAAGCCCAGAGACTAAACTGAAGGTGACAATGGAGGTGACTGCAGTATCTTGGCATGTGATATCTTGCGACGCTTTGAGGGCCTTGCAGCTGCATTCTGGACTTCCTCCTCCTCTTCCTCCTCCTCCTCTTCTTCTTCTTCTTCTTCTTCTTCTTCTTCTTCTTCCTCCTTCTCCTTCTCCTTCTCTCTTTCCTTCTCCTTCTCTTCCTCCTCTTCCTCTTCCTCCTCTTCCTCTTCCTCCTCTTCCTCTTCCTCTTCTTCCTCCTCCTCCTCTTCCTCCTCCTCCTCTTCCTCTGTATCGCCATCTTGTTGATCTTCTTCATAAGCCTCTAGAACTGCAGAATATGCCTTGTCAAACTCTTCCTGAGAAAGCTTCCAGTCCAACAAAGAACCCCTCTGATATTTGCGATCTCCAGCAGTTTCACCCCAGAGCATTATGTCCTTGTCAACTGCATGTAATAAGGTAATTAGTTTATATAAATCAATAAAAATTCAAAACTCACCTAAATCTGACTGTAAAAATTCTCGACGATGTGTGGTGTATTTTTCGGGGCTGGGAAATGCTAGAATACTATGCTTGGCTTCAATAGCATCATTCACCGAAGCTTCCAAGTCAGTGCCCTCAAAACATAGAAGTATTTGTCGCTTTAGCCATAAGGCTGTACATCCTGGAGCGCCTTTGAGTTTCTTCTTCTCTGCAAGTCTTTTGTAGTTCAAAAGAGCCGACGCTTGCTGGGAAATGTAAGGAACCCATAAGCTGGAATATGGATCTTCAAGGATTTCTCCAGTGGCAATTTCGATGATATCAACTGCTTTAAAAAGCCAGTCAATGAGAGCGTACACAAGTCCTCTGGCATGTTGATATCTTTGACGATCCACTGGAGAAATGGCGTTAAAGTCAAATGCTTCAATAGATGCAAGACGCTCGTGGGAAAGGCTTTCAAGGTCGTCGATGTCGATACTGAATGGGCTACTTGGATATTGATAGGTTTTGAAGTCCAGAACGTTGATAAATATAATGAGGTTGCAAAATGCAATCAGATCAAGAACAGAGGAAAAACTCTGGAGATCGGGTAAGTGTGCATAGGAGTCCTCTATAATAGAAGCTATATTAGAATACAGAGAACAACTAGAAAGAAACACCTACCATCTTCATTATATTTATTCAATACCAGACCATGATAGTAGAATGTTGCAATCCGACATAAAATCATACGTGTAGGAGGGTGGTTGGTGTTTGAAATAAAATCGTCAAGAATGAACGTATGCATCATGCCCAGCATAGTATGCTGCATGGTGCACGAAGCGTAGTGATGGCCACCCCCACAGATGGTATGAGTTGCAGTATACACCAGGTGAGTGGTATCTGGCATCATATTCCTAACCAACAGTCATTGGTGAACGTAGATTTAAATTAAAGGCAGACTTACAATTGAACTTTATTCGTGAGTAAAACACCTTCAAGAATCCAATATTTGAGCGAGGGTAGTTCCAGATTAAAGTTGAGAAACAAGCGAATATTAGCAAGCTCAAGGGAAGCTGCTGCATGGAATTCTTCACTCTGATTGCCAGTTTTGATAGGAGACGCTATAATCCAGTATTTAGACCCCTCAGGATTGAGGACTTCAATATGAGTGCCTTGACCATCGCTGTCGATATGAGCAAAATGCAAAGCGCCTTTTGTGGCTACAAGACGCCACCGCATGTCACCAGTTGGAAATCTTTCATCTTTATGGCAATAAAGTTCGTTGAGAGTCGCATTCCAAGCCACTAGCTCACTGGAGGGATGTCTGACAGGTTGAAGAGAAGCCAGGGTGTTAGGAAGGTCCAGAACGTTAAGGATTTTCCCATTGTCCTGTAGCGCGCAATCCAAAACTTGCTGCAAAGTTCCCGTGCGTATGCGTAAATTTGGGTTCTTTTTGCATTTGATCGAGTAGTCTGACAAAATTCCAGTTAGACTAAAATTTTCAAATTAATTGGTCCAATTTTACCTTGGACTTCTATAGCCGCAGATAAAGTAGAAATCTTACTGAGACCACGTCAAGTGAAATCGTAGTTTTGATAATCGCAGTTTGTCTCGATGATTTGCTTGTGACGCATCAGCCGCTGAATCTCGCTAGGTGCTTTGGCGTTAAACTCCTTTTCATCAAGAATCACAAAGGCACTATTCCCGTTGGGTAAAACATGGCGTGGTTTGCCATCGATATAGCAACTTTCAATAGCTGCATGAATCCGATAGAATTTCTGGGCATAAGCTTTGCTCTAAGAGAAGGAATGCAGCCAATTAATATCTTGATAACTCAAAATAAATAAGTGGCGTACGTGAAAAGAGGGGTAAATAGTTCTCGCATTTCCCAGAGCATCATAGACGACGACTGATGATTTGTCTTTATAAGACTCTATTTTCTATAAGCCTTGGTTAGCGCGCCAAGTCAGAAGCATAAATATAACATTATCTTACAGGTCTCTCTTCAGTAACCAATTTATTGTCAGGAAAAGTCATCTTGATGTCGCTGGGTCGAACAAAAGTCTTCTGGTCTTCCTGTAAGGGAAACAAGTTGACCTCAGATTCTACAATAAATTGAGTGCTTTTCGGTTTTGGCTTGGGCTTGGGCTGCCTCTGGCGCGGAGGTTTCGGCTTGCGTTTTTTCTTGTTCTTTTCAGCAGGTTGTGACTCAGCTGGGGTTTCAAGTTGCCGTTTATTGGTATTGCGGGATGATTTGCGGAGGCCTTGCTCAGGTGCTGAGGTGTCTGCTTAAACATGTTGAGAGGCAAATAAATGGTTAATATTGATCAAATTTACCTTGAGTCACGGGAATTGGATTAGCGATAGCTTGCTCATTGTCCACAGGAATGGTTCCAGCTTCCTGCTCAAGCCCAGCAACAGGCTCTTGTGCTGGCTCTGTTGTATCTGGTATAATTGCGGGTTCAGGAAGAGAAGGCGGTGGCTGGAGTAATGGCCGTAGACTTGAAGCCCTTGGCCAATATTTGGAAACCTGGCCTTCAAGATTAACCTCTCCAAGAGAAGGCAGTTGAGAATGAGAATGAGGATCTGGTAAATAGGATCAACTCCATAAAGAGGCTCATAGGGAAAGAAAAGAGAAATTAATACCAGGCTTGAAATATTCTAGAGTGAAATCGTCCATTTCTTCAATCTCTGACCAAGGGAGATTCTCTAGCAGAACTTTCATTGCAGTATATGGCTGTTTAGTGCCTGTCGCTATTTCCAATATAGAAAACCAAATTTCTTTTTCGATTCTCTGTAAAAGCTCGGGCTTTTGATTTCCCAATGCTTTTGCAAACTAGATAACTTGAATGAGAGGATGTCTAATAGAAGTAGCTTTGAGGTTTAAAACTAACCCGTAAAATCTCTTCTCGGTCCCAAGACGCTGACCGTAGCTTGACTGGAATGAGTAAAAATATTGGTGAAATGAACAGTGCGATTTGTAGAGGCAGACGAAAGCCATTAGATTCACAGTTCTTGATCAGGACTTTGAATTCTTCTAGCTCAATGTCCGTTACATCCAGATTTCTATCATAAGAAAGGTTAAGGTTGTGTTGAACAAGGTCTATAAAAGACATACCTTTCAGAAGGCAAGTAAAGAAGCTTCATGTCGTCAGGAATGTCCGGCATTTTAGAGACCTGAGAATCCGAGTAAAATTCATTCGTCATGAGGTAACGAACATGTGTAGAGGCATCCAGCAAGTTCCAAAAGATTTGAGATCCCTTATCCGATTTGTTGAGCAGGTTTAAGAAGCGAAGGGATTGAATGCGAATATCGCCAGTATCAAAAGTTAAGCTTTCCACTGCTTTGTAACTCTCAAAATATTGTCGACCTTGGATCAAAAGCAATCGAGAATCATTAAAATGGGCAGCTCTCTGAATTTTTGTTAATTAAAATTGCGAACTTTGAAAATATCAAGAACTTGCTTTAAAAGTCAACTGGGGGAAGTTCTGCCTTTTATGCAAAGGGATTGGGACCTCTACCTCCTTTTCCTGCATTTTTAAGGCTACATCCATCAGACGAAAAAGAGAGAGAAAGATTGCCATGTCCATATAAGTCTGGCGTGTGCGATGTGATTTGCCCTGGTAGCGCACTACTGCAGTGCTTTCAGTGGGTAAACCCTCTAAGAGAAGGTGGCGCCCAAGTGCATTTTCATCCAATAGAATATTTGGACTGAAGATATCTTCACTGAAGTGGCGTTCAAAGCGGTCTATAGTCTGAGCCAAAGACTAAAGTTCCAACCTGCAATTAGTAGCTGCCTATAGATTTCTGGGGTTCAAAATCCTACCTTGAATAAAGAATCCTCCTCAAAAAGCTCTGAATAAGAACTTTTAGCTAAACCGTCAGTCTCCCAAGGATAGCCTGCCAAAACCAAGGATCTGGTTCTAACCAGAGCCGGCGCATCTAGAAAGTAAGGGTTATAAAGCTAACAAACCTAGAACCCTTGTAAATACCAGAAGAATTTGGTTCAGAGGAGCTAGAAGCCTCAGCCATACTTAGAAGTGTAGATGAAAGAGCGAAAGAAAGAGAAAGTATAAAAGAACACCAAGTTGACGCAAGGTTGAGGCCACGCGTTAGAGGCCGCGTTAGAGGCCGCGTGTTTGACGCTTTTGGCTGAAAACCAACCAAAACATTGGGTTAGGGTTATGCGGTGGCTGTGAGACCTCCTTCGTGACGGAGGTCTCACAGCCACCATATAAACCCTAACCCAATTCAAAACCTCCGGCACATATCTAAAACTACGATATTATCTACAAAACTAAAACCTCCTCATCTAAATCTAAAGCAAAAGTGGATGTAGTACAGTAATAAAATAAAAAATAAAAAATAAAAAATTCAACACCAAAAAATAGCCGACGCGCCAAGCATATAAAGGCAAATAAGAACCGATACATTAAAGAAACAAAAAACAGCACTACATCTGAAGAAAAGAGATACCCACAGGGGTAATAATTAATACCAACAGAGGTGGGGAGAAGAAGGCAGCTCACCGAGTTGGTGCAGGTGCGTTGGTGCAGGTGCGTTGGTGCAGGCATTGCAGGTGCGTTGGTGCAGGCATTGCAGGTGAGGGTGCAGGTGTTGCAGGTGACTTAGCGATTGCAAGTTGAGATGGCGACTGTTGAAAATCCCAGCAGACGACATCGGATGGCCATCACAGCCAGAGCCTTACATCTGCTGAAATTCCTTCAGTGCCTCCCAGGGGCAAAGGCTGGGTAAAGCTCCAGGTAGCATGCATTAACATCTTCATACACTCAGAGGTGAAGGCAGTCCTCCCCGGAGGGGGTGCTCTATCCGCCTATCCGGAAGGACACACATGAGGTAGAGGGAGAGTGGTAGCGCATACAAACAGTGTCAACGTTTATACAAACGTGAACCGTCCAGGAGTTGTAAATACCGCCACCTCGTCAACTGAGTGGGCCCTAAACCCTCGTGCGTGGACCTGGAAAGTCGAAACCCACAGATGTTCGGCGCCGTTTGCAAATGGGTGGGTGGGCAAATGAAAAACGGGGGTGGAGGCGGAAACGGGGACGCCGAAACCCTGTGGTCGCGGGAATACCCAGGCAGGTGTTGTCCGTGAATCAGGTGGCTGGCGAGAGTCCGAACGCCGGTGCATTTGGGGTCGTTGGCTCCACAGGAGGGCCTAGAGAGGGCGGGCCAACCGCCGCGGGAGGCGTCGGGAGGCGTTGGGTTGACTGGCTGTGTTCGCGTCACCGTCACAATCGGCCTCGCTACGTGTTTCAGGGGCAGGATGGCTTGTGGGAACCATGGGGTGGACTCCTCGCGTTGGCAAAAAGCACCAGCGGTGGTGCACCAGTAGAGGCAGATTCAGGAGGGTCTATAGGCAGCAGTGGCTGCACCAGGAAGCAAGGGAGAGGCGGGTGGGGACTCGCAAGGCTGTCCGAGCCCCGATATCCTGCACTGAACAGATTAGCGGGGCGGGGGGAGTGACGATGTGGCGGTTTACCTTGTGGGCTCTCCCATTTTCCCTCAGTAACACCTGCACTGAACGGGTTAGGGAGGCAGGGGAGTGACGACGACGTGGCAACGTACCTTGTTGGCCCTCCCGTTCTGCCTCCCTGCGTCGCTTTTCCCTCCTCGTTCGGTCCTCGATACCGTCGTGGTGGCGTACAGGCACGAGTGCGACCACGTCGGGGTGGTGACGAGCGTCGCGGGAGTGGACACGACCGTCGTGGTGGTTTCTTCGGCCACTGTCTGCCCATCGTGGTCGACGTCGCGGGAATGGGAAGGGGTGGTCGCACCCGCAGTTTGGGCTGGCGACGGGTTAGCGATGGTGGGGACGATATGTAGCGTGCTTACCTGCTACTGTTGTCCCCTCCCCTTATGCCTGCTGCGCGCCTCGTCAAACGACGAGGCGACCGTGATATCCACGGTATTCACTGCCCGGTCCGCGCCACGCCTCCCACCTCAACGAGGTCGCGTCGTCCTGTCAGTCTCGACACCGCCCTCGCCGCTCGCTGTCTCGTAGGTCTTAACTGCGCGTGTTCGTGTTGACCGCGTGTCTTCGTGTCGTTGACCGCGTGTCTTCGTGTCGTTGCCCGCGTGTCTTCGCGTCGTTGACTGCGTGTCTTCGTGTCGTTGCCCGCGTGTCTTCGCGTCGTTGACTGCGTGTCTTCGCGTTGACCGCGTGTCTTCGCGTTGACCGCCACGGTGGGTGCTCGCGTGGGATGTGGGAGGTACAGCAGCTATCCGGCCCACATCTCTTGCAGGAGGGGCACGCGGAAAGCGGAGAGTCGAGGTGAGGGCAAGGGAGGGGCGGGAGGGAATGTGATGGAAGGGGGAAGAGAGAGAGTGCCACCGTGGCATCAGTCCTTGTGGTTCCGGCGGTCCGCGGAGTCACGTGCCAGTTGAACTTCACGTTGAAGTTCAACTTCGCGTTTCTCCGTTTGCCCACACGCCTGCCACCACTCTCCCTTCCCCCTCTCCGCGGTCACCACCACCGCGCTATTTCTCACCCGCTCCCCCACCTCCTCACCGCCCCTCCTTTGCGCACTTCGCCACCCGCTTTCTAGCCCCTCCTTCAAGAGATGTGGGCTGGGCGGGCTCCCCTTTCTCACCCACTTCGCCACCGCTCCGGAGCCCCTCCTTCAAGAGATGTGGGCCGGGCATCCAGCACCTCGGCGCCCCGGGAGGAAGAACGGCAGGACGGTGGGAGAAGGGAGGAGGGAGAGGGGAGGAGGGAGGAGGGAGGAGGGAGAGTGAGCCAGCGCAACCGGGGCTCCTCGCCGGCTGCGCTTGCTCGCTCGAACGACGATAACGAGGCACGAGGGATCGCCATCCCTCTGGCCTTCGTCTTCGTTCGACGGCTCACAGGCAGACTGCCTGGTGGGGATTCACGGGCATCGTGCCGGGAGGGGTTAAACCCTCCAGCACTGTGCCCTCGTCGTCACTCGATGGCTCGCGGGTGGGTAGGGAGGGCGGGAGGAGGGCGGCGAGCGAGCCAGCGCAGCCAGCGGGTGGCTGCGCTCGCTCGCTCAAACGATGACGACGTGGCAAGAGGATCCCTCTTGCCACCGTTCGTTCGACGGTTTGCGGGCATAGCGCCAGAAGGCGCTATGCTTTCGTCGTTGCCCGCGGGTAGAGTGCCCAGAGGGATAAATCCCTCTGGCCTCTGTCTGCGTCGCTGCCGCTGTTCGAGACAGCTCGGGGGTGGATTTGGCAGGGAGGAGGGTACCGAGCGAGCGAGAGCAGCCGCTGGGCTGCTCTCGCTCGCTCTTAGTCGTTGCTGCTCGAGAGGGCTCGGGGGTGCGTTGGGAGGGCGGGAGGAGGGCAACGAGCGAGCGAGAGCAGCCAGCGGGGAGCAGAGGCTGCACTCGCTTGTTTGTTCGACGGTTCGCGGGCATAGCGCCCATCGTCGTGGCCCGCGGGTAGAGGGCCCAGACGGATTATCCGTCTGGCCTCTATCTGCGTCGTCGTTGCTGCTCGAAAGGGCTCGGGGGTGGATTTGGCAGAGAGGAGGGTACCGAGCGAGCGAGAGCAGCCCAGCGGCTGCTCTCGCTCGCTCTTAGTTGCTGCTGAGAGGGCTCGGGGGTGTGTTGGGAGGGCGGGAGGAGGGTAACGAGCGAGCGAGAGCAGCCAGCGGGGAGCAGAGGCTGCACTCGCTCGTTTGTTCGACGGTTCGCGGGCATAGCGCCCATCGTCGTTGCCCGCGGGTAGAGGGCCCAGACGGATTATCCGTCTGGCCTCTATCTGCATCATCGTTGCTGCTCGAAAGGGCTCGGGAGGTGAATTGGGAGGGCGGGAAGAGTGTACCGAGTGAGCGCAGCCAGCGGAAGCAGCGGCTGCTCTTGCTCGCTCAAACAATTACGACGTGGCGAGAGGGATTCGGAATCCCTCTCGCCACGTCAAGATTTGTTTGACGGTTCGCGGGCATAGCGCCGCGAGACGCTATGCCTTAGTTGTTGCCCGCGGGTAGAGTGCCAGGGATGATCCCTCTGGCCTGTGCCCACGTTGTCATCACTGCTTGATGGCTTAACAACTCGCGGATATAGTGCCTGGAGGGTTAAGTCCTCTGGGCCTCTGCCTGCGTTGTCATTATTGTTGTTAGCGTGTCAACTCCTCTGACACTGCCTGTGCTGACAATATTATTGTTCAATGGCTTGTGGGTGCTACTGGGCTACTGGTATTGTAGAAATAGCTAGAATACTATGTAATATAGAATAGATTTCAATAAAACTAACGAGAGAGAGACCACATGACTGCTTTCAGGTGCGAGATTGGATGACATCCTGAGAGAACATAGCTTTATCTCCTTTGTTAACATCTACCATCATGTCCTCCTTTGCTCCAGTTCTTGTGCCCATTTCCAAGTTCTCTCAGGAACTTGGTACTCTATTAACTGCCTCCTTGGTTGAATTGAGAAAAGGACCAGAGGATAGAGTCAAAGGAGCCTTGTGGGAAAAAGAGATAATGGCCAAGATTGTCGGTAAACCCAGATTTGTGAGTAGAATCTGCTGTCCAGACAAGATCTGACAAAAATCTGTGATGCTGGGTTAGATTCAACCTATCAGAGACTGGCTTCAAAAGAGCATTGTCATGAAAGTGGACAACATTCCCTCTGTGGATATCATTTCTTTCTTTATTGGAATTCAATATCTACAGGAATATGATCCTGAATCTGCAATTGACTACTTGGGTCAATTCCAGTACTCTCTTGATCAAATGCGTGTAAGTTAAATCTTAGACTGAAGATTCAACTAATTACATTTAAATAGTTTGGAACCAACCAGGCCCAGCATCATCAATTGAATTTCCTTGAACATATTACGCAAACCAGCTTGATAACTGTAGAAGATGCGGCGGAGCTAAATGCAGATAAAGATGAGATTAATATAGAAGAAGACCATCAGAATTCTTCAGTAACCAGCTCACCCCCTAGGAAAAGATCTAGAAAAGCCCCTGAAAGGACATTTCAACAGGAAACTAGTGTTTCTGCGGACATTCCAGTGCCTTCAGTAAAGTTTCAGGAATTCAACCAGATGCCGATTCTTTCAAAAAACCAAATTGACTGGAATAATATCCTACAAGCAAATCCGGATTTCTGGATATTGAAATGTCAAAGCTGGAAATCTTTATTGGATAGTGCTTATCAGTTCAGAGAAGTAAGCCAATCACATAGATTCAGCTAGAGTCTGACTTTATCGAATTATAGACACCTGATCTTTCTGAAGAGATCAATAATCAACAATACCTGAATGTTGTTAGGCTTTTAAGGGAAATGAGAAGAGTAAAGTCTGGTATCTATTCACAGGTTTCCTGGAAGAAGGCTGTTAAGGTAAAATTGATTGTTTACTTGAACTATACTACTTTTAACCCAACTATCTAGAACTCACTTCTTCCTGGAAGCATTCAGCTTTGGAGTACTCCGGATATGCTTTTTCGATCCAAAGCACCATTTTCAGTCCAGCTCTTAAGGAAAAATAGAATAATGGAATCCCTCAGTTTGATTCTGTATTCTTGGATACCAGAAGAAGAAGCGCATACTTGGAATGCTATAGAAAGATTTCCCAATCTTGTAAGTTTTGTTTTCTGAATTTTCTTAGCTTAATATCTTAGAAACTTTAGATAAATGGACAAAAGAAACTTACGGGAAAACTACTTTTACGATTCATCAAGGATCATCCAGATGTAATTCCTCGACAAGCTTATCCTTCCTCAGTTTACTGCTTTTTCAGCAGTAATAACTTTCAGTTGGCCATCCGCCAGTGGCTCGGCTTCATTTTAAATGAAATAAACCAGTCCGCAACACCTACCAAAAAATTTAATGTCAGATTTTACTTTTTTAACTATTTCTATACTTATTTTGTCTTTCAGCTTGAACCCTTGACTATAGTTGACAGTGCCCACCAGATATATAATGACTTTATGCAAATTTTAAAAGGCATTTACAACTCGGGCTTTCTCAAAAAATATGAAGACAAAGAGCTAGAAACTATTCTTCGCAGAACCGTTGAGTATCGTGACATGAAGAGAGATCTAGGTGACAGAATACTGGATGGGCGTACTGTGAGTTTTTTAAGGTGATTTATAAATGTTGGCTAATGACTGTATAGACTTTCAATGCTCCTTGCCCTCGTTGTGCTTCTCTTGGGGAAGACCAAAAATGCAGAAAGAATATTTACATAAAGAAAAACCCTCTAGATCCTTCTCTAATTGGACAAGGGGTTTCATTTGCAAGCCCAGAAAATCAAATTGAGGCTATTCCTGTATGCTAAATCTTTTTATTTGAAGTTTTACTGATCTATTCAAAAGGGAAATGATCTTAAAGAAGGACAGAAACCTGTAATTCTTCATCCATCCGATCCTAGACTTCAATTAGAAGAAGTTACCTATGATGAAGACATTATCCAGCGATGTGGTATCCAGATTTTCAAATTCTATAATCAGGATGAACCCACAGAATTGGTATAATTTGACTATCAATTAATAGTTAGTTGCTTATCCAAGTTTTGTTGCAGATGGATTTTTGGGTGTATAATATCTACCCTCCAAAGGCTTATGACCGTTTAGTATCTCATCACCAACGCCTCCAAGAACTCAATCTTAAGAAGATTAAGCGAGGTTCTCAGTTTCAATATTTTTCCCAAGGATCTATGGTTACCCGTGGATTTCGCGCTGCAATGGGTGGTGGACTTGGTGATGCCTATACTATGTACTCTGGAATGGATGCTTTGGATTGCGATGGAATTGAAATACTTTTCAATGATGCAGAGGTACCAAACTTACAAAACCTCTTTTTTATGCTGACTTTGCAATTTTTAGACATCTATGATTCTTTCAGAAGGAGCTAGAATGATTTCATTCGAACATTTTGCAAAACTAGATCAAGCAACTACCGAAGGAGACAGACTTGGGACTTCAGGAGCCACAAGCTATTCATGCAACAATTATACGGCACCTTTGCATAGCGATGACGATATAGTTCCAGGTATATGTGCTCAATATCAACTTCAAGCTCGCAAGGACTTGAAAGAATACGCGTTTATCTATGGTGACTATCGGAAATACGTGGTTGCTAGATCTAACTCCTTATGGTATAAAAAAATTAAATGTCATGGAATTTTATACTGATTCTAATTTATACAGGTCATTTAGTGGATCCACAATGCATGGAACAATGCTTCCTTCAACTCTTCCTTTGCGGTCTGAAGATATTACTCTTTCAAATCTGCCTAATGCAAATGAAGAATCAATGCTGGCTGCTTTAGGAGATAGAGATGGTGGTGGTGGTGGTGGTGGACCTCCTAGGGTCTCCAATGGTGATCATAGAACCAAAACTCGCAAAAACAATATTGCAGCACAGAAATATCAAAAGGTTCGTGCCTGTCACCAAGAAATTTTTAATTATTGGGATCAGTAGAAAGGAAAATTGACTTCTTTATGCATGTTATTTAAACTTTAGTTTTGTATTGGATGAATTCATTTTGAAGCAGTCTAAACTTACCTACTGTGAAACCCTAACCTTATCATAATTATTGTGGCTGTGAGACCTCCGTCGCGACGGAGGTCTCACAGCCACATATAAACCCTAACCTTAGAATTTTTAATGTGGCTGTGAGACCTCCGGCGCGAAGGAGGTCTCACAGCCACATTTAAACCCTAACCTTAGAAAAACCACTACTCCAAAAAAAAAACGACATTGAATCTGAAATGAGCTTGTTGATTATAAGCTACAAAATACACGAGGACTAGATATAATGCAAAATACAAAGTGGGCAATTGAATATCATTAGTTGAATAATGATACAGCTGCTGTTGAAGCGAGAAGACATTCGTTAATATACAAACTCTGACAATCGTTGACCTAGCATGACAAATAAAGGATCGTCATGCCACATAGATCTAGGAAAATCATCAAATGTTCTACCTGGTCATATTTTATCAAAAAATGATATCTTTCCCAAAAAAAACTAAACTCACGCTTTTGGGGTTGCCAAGACCACAGCCCAACAAATATTAGTACCGATAGTAAGCTCATCTGGGGATTTCTTTGAATTGTAACCCAAGGTAGTATATCCAACAAGTGTTAAAGATCCTGGAGGAATTTCTTCTGTAAAGGCTGGAAGAGTCTTGACAACCTTGCGTAAACCTTTGGGAAGATCAATCTGAATAGATCGCCCATCTAGAATTGGAACTATAGAAAAAAATCAACAACTTTTACAACAAACAGGAAGTAGGATAAACTTACTATTTTCATCACTGGTATAACCGATTTTCCATCTAGAACCTTGAGATTGTGGTTGACGAGTATTAGCTGGACTCAGTTTCTTTGAACCAGCAGAGCGAAAGGAAGTTGGACGATTGTAGGTATCTATTAAAAATTTCAGTACTCAGTGATATTTAAATCAAAAAAACTTACTCTGAGAATTGCCATTGGAGCTTCCAGGACGTGATGAAAAAGACCAACGGTTGTTGGTCATTAGCGTTTTGATACCTGGCACTTTATAAACCAGGCAAAGTGTAGCTATCAATCTTTCATACTCCATGGTCTGAATAACGCCTGTCAAAATCTTGTAAGAAGAACCATTGATGTCCTTGGGATGTCGCGTATAGTCTTCATCAACAGAAATGATGCTAAGACAAAGAGCAGGAGTCTTCTGGTGACGTAAAAATACCAGAGGATAAATAGATCCGGTATCTGGTTTTTTTGCGATAAGATCGCAAGGCTCAATTCTTGACAAATTGACAGTACTGGTGCCATGGTCGGAGACAAATGTAAATAATTCAAGCAAGTATCTGTTAAGCCCATTAGAATTCAGGAGAATAATTGAAACTATAAGTTAAACCATACTTTTTGCTGATTTTCGACAATCCTGGAAGCAATTCAGATATATACATCATTGGTTCGGGGGCTTCTCCAGCTGGGAGATAACGGTTATTGGTATATCCACTAAAACTTTGTTAATAATATATCAATTTAAGTAAATGTTGTTTAAATACCTGGGTAGTTTAGGAAGGTTCTTGTAGGTTTTGGCAAGAAATATATCCACCAAGTCTTTGTCAAATAACTGGCAAGATCGAAGCTTTGGGCGTCTATATAAAACTTAATAAAAATCATTAAAATGAAAGAAAAAATACATACGTGATAACAGGATCCTTTGTCAAATCTTCCAAATACACTTCAGTATCTTTTGATGTAGACTTCTTGTTATTATTGCCTTGACCAGCCTTGGATTTGGACTTTAAAGCATTGCCACTAAAAGACTGTTATAATTAGAAACACAAAATAAAAATAAAAACATACATAGCAGCATCCACTATTTTCTGACGCTTCTGATTGCTTCTAAAGCACTGCACTTAAGAAACTGTAACAAAAAATAAATAGTAACAACTTACTTTTTCCTAGATTGCTCATAAGAACTGTCAGCATTGTCCGAGCTTTGTTCTTCACTAAAAAAAAGTTTAGTTTGTTTCAGTTGAAAGCCATTATAAATAATCTTACGCTTCTAAATCCAAAAAATCTTCAATTTGGCTATCCGTTTCGGCTTCCTCCTCTTCCTCCTCCTCCTCCTCCTCCTCCTCACTTTCATCATCTGGATCTTCACATTCATCAACTGTTTCATCATCTGTTTCGTCATTGCTTTCATCATTCTTGCTATTGTCACTGTCTGCATTCTTGACAAGACTCTTTGATGATATCTTCTTTTTGGATTGTATCAAAACAATTGGATGAGCAAGGTTGGGCCGTTTAGTTGGAGAAGATTTGGAAGATGGAGTAGTTGAACTGAGATCCAGAATCTGCCTGCGTTTTTTTGGAGACTTGGCCTCAGGACTTTTTTTTTCTTGGTGAATATAATATCAAAAACTTAAGATTAAACTGAACATACCTAGGGGAAAAGGAAACATTGCTTGAAGTTTTCTTAGTTGACTTGAATCTGTTTTAAAAAAGTCAAATAAAATCCTCCACATTATTGGGCCAAACACATACGGGCTAGCGCTTGAAGTTTTATTTATTCTTTTAGATTTTCTAGGCGTTACGCTGTAACAAGAATCAACTTTAGAATCCTGGAGTAGAAAATCCCAGCAACTCACGGTGGTTCTGGACAATCAGATCTATAACAAAGTTTAATACAGCAAAAAACCAGTAGGAAAAACCAATAAATCATACAAGACTGTATCAAATTGTTCTTTCTCACTATTAATACAATAGAAAAGTTGTTAGACTATATTGAAATGAAATAAGAACCAAGATCTCACCTATCACTAGTACCTCCAGACTCGGAAGATGCTTCTTTTTTAATCTTGCGTTTAACCATATCGTTGAAGAGGAGGGAATAAAGAAGTGCTTGAAAAACATGGAGACTTTATACCTTCTGGTTTCATTGAGGTTGCCCAAAATGAATCAGATCATCCGGATCATCCATATGATCCGGCTGCAAATTCATTTAAGTCTAGAAGATGGTTTTTACATCATATTCGAATTTCTCTAAACTTTTTGGGGCTAACCTGAGAGAATGATACGTAAAAGTGCCTGAGGATGATTTTCGGTGAAACATAATCTGTCAAAATTGAAGCTGAAGCCAAGAAAAAGAAGCATCTATTACGTCCTAAGCTCCAGGAACTTATTACGGTTCCGAACAAAAAAGAAAGAGAAGATCCTTCCATCGGCTAAAATAGGATCACAAAGACAAATGAGGAAATGCAAAGACTTGACTGACCCCTATTCAAAAAATCAATTGGTCTAGAAGAGAAACCAATTTAAGAGCACAGACAACGTTCACGACCATCCTTTCCTTACATCTATCATCCCCCAATTACTATCATAATGGACCAATTTTTTGATATTCAAGCTACTGGCAAGTAAAAGTCTTGAAATTTTAATATGGAACACTCATCATATTGCAGGAAGTAAAGTTGAAAAGTTGGCCAATAGCCAGATAAACAAAAAAATGCAGCTATGTAATTTCAATTTGGTATGTTGAGGACTTGTTTTCACATATACTATATACGCCAAACTAAAGCCAAGCTAATAGGACAATGGCATTAAAAACAAGATTGAGGTTACGTCTCTAGAGCAAAGCAAAACTTGGAAACTTATTCAGGCGATGGACCATTACCATGCTGAAGAAGTTGTTCTACGCTTACAAGGAGTATTATGCCAAAAATCACTTCCACCAATATCGCAGACTTTTCAAATGTAAGCCAATGTCTTATTACAGTTTTTATAAACTCAAGCTGATGGTATACAGTGAACCAAGACAGCGCCATTTTTTACGGCAATCAGTTACTCTCACCGGACTTGGCAGTGATAAATTTGATCAGGCAATACAAAATGTTCAAGAAATCCACCAGATATTTGGACGCAACCTTCCTCAAGGAGCTTTAGAAGACTGGAATTCTACAACCTTTGAAGGATATATGGCAATTGACATGAATAACCGATTTTTTACGATTCGCAAACAAGCCACTATTGAAGAAATAGTACCTTTTTCCAGCGTGGTCGATCCTCATGGAATTCTGGAGGGAGCTATCAGTAAAGACGACCAATTCGTTCATACCATCGAAAACAAGGTTGAATATTATGAGCTTGTTGATCATCATGAACAAGAATTAAGGTAACTGATGTTTTTTGATTAGATTTATCTAACCACTAATAAAATTTATCAGATACGAAGAAGTCAATCCTATTAAATTTCGATGTGGAGATATAGTCGAAGCGCAACTTTCCTTTGTTTGCATTCGCATGAAGAATGAAAAGCATAGAATGCTAACAGTCCTTCGAGCACTCACAATTCTTGACACCTCACCACTGCGAGTGAGTATTTATTTGATCTATTGACTATCTATCTAAAAAGGTACTTTGACATTTAGGAAGCTAGCATTTCACGCAATCGGTCTAAAAACCAGATAGTAAGACAAGTTTCATTGAAAAGGAAGGTTGGATATTCAGCAGATGAAATTGCCGATGCTAGAGATCGACTAAGCCATATGAAATTAGATAACTAATCGATAGCGTAAATTGTTTCAGGTCATTTAAAATTTGTCTTATAAACTAGAACCAACTAGAACCAACGAAACAGCCATTGTCAATTTAATAACAAATTGAGAAGATTCCAAAGAGGCAAATGCAAGGCAACGCTAGAGTGAAAACGGATCCTGTGGAATGTCGGAACCTAGCTTCGGATCTTAACTAATATTCATGTCAGGAATTGATACATACAGATCTTAAAATATATTATTCGGATCTTGCGGATCTTGCGGATCTTGCTAAACCAAACCCTAAACACGGAAGGAACCAAGACTACAAATCTTATAAAGAGTGTAAGGCAATATCGCTTTTTTCTCCCCAAGTTCAACTACTTTTCACTTTTTGCCTGTCCTCTAAGCTTAACTCTACTTCTATTCTGCTTGATATCATTATGGGCAAAAGTGAACGCAAAAAGCTAACATATTGTGGTGAGATTTTGTATCAAATACTTGATAGAAGCTAACAATAGTAATAGATGTTCCTTACCGTCGTCGGTCTGCAAGACTTCAGACAAACAGTCAAGTGGATGATATACAGGATGATATACAGGACGATATCAGTATGTTGATCAAAGGTATGTTGGGCTTTTGTTTATTATATGATTCTAATTCAAATACTTTTTTTAAGATGATATTGAAGACCAAAATGACAAAATTGAAGAAGAAAGTAATCCAGATGGTAAGCACTTCAACTAAAAATCACATTTTTAACCAATAATTTGACGCTTTTTGTACCTACAAAAGATACAATTCTGCGAAACTATCTTTCCAATAACACCAAAACTGGCCAATATGACAATCAATTCCTCCTATCGTTATGGAAGGGGAACATTCAAACAATTATTGATAAATCTCTGGATGAAAATGAAGAAACCCGTCGTCATGCTCTTTGCGTTGTCCGCCAAATAGCCAGTTGCCTTAATATGGACTTAGGAGCAACTGTACCACTACCTGTGGGCACAAAAAGAGCACTGGCCAAACCTAGCTACCAGGAGATTCAAAAGAGCACTCCACTTCTGTCCAAAGATCTTGCTTGTCTATCCAAAGAACTCTGGGACATATGGGGCACTAGCAAAAGCCTTTTCGAACTTCTTTATCTTGCAGAAGAAGAAGCCAACGAAGAAAATGTTCAGGCTTTTGTTCGGATTCTTGCTAAATCTGTAGGTATATTGAATTCTGATATCAGTAAGCTTTTTTCTTTCCTTCTCATTTATAAATCTTCTAACTAAGTAAAATTATAGTCAATAATGTGACATATGCAGTTCAGAGCACTGCTATATTTGCCCTTCCAACCAGTATTCAAGCAAAGATCTTTGATCACCTTTCTGGTCTTGATCATTAGTCTTTTGCAGAGACCTGCAAAAGCCATTTTTTGGCTATGAATCAATACCATTGTGACTTGCTTGCTGATATGTTGGCAAACTTTGGTTTTAGATTGGAAACGTTCATGTCAGCCTTACAGGACTGTCATGCTCTTGTCACTGGATCCTTTGCCCTTCAGCCTTTTCTTCCACAAACTCAGCGCTTCTTTACCAACAACATCGATATTGTTATGTCTATCCAACATCTTCATTTGTTTCAAACAAAGGTTCTTGCTGGATATGAACCCTGCATCCCAATGACCAAATTCCACACTTATAACCCCATCATTTCCGACCGCATCATTTTCAAACCGCAGAATGTAAAGGCTTCTGTGTGTATTCTTCTTGTCAAAGAGGAACACACTCCTTTGGAGTCAATCTTCTATCAGCCAACAACTGCTATGATGAACGCAATTACTGCTGGTGGTCTATTTTCGGCTTATCCTTCACTCCTTTCCTATCAAATCACTCTACACAACCCATGGATAGCCTTCGAGACCAACAGAAACAGTTCATCTCTTGGAAGATACGAAGCCAGTCAAATTTCTTCACATATCTATGACAAATACATCCGAAGAGGGTTTCTCGCCACATCCGATTTACACAATGTCAAAACAAGCATGGACTCAATGACACTTAGGCATCGATGCCGTGTTGATCCAGTCTGTCCTATGACTCCACGCGTAGTTGGCGATTCTGGCTGCATCAATCTGCCACTTCTTAACGTCAAATGCATTGCTACTGAAAATATGCAATATCTGATGCCTGGAGTCAATTTCAACCATATTCAACCACCACTTGACAGTATTTATTGGACTATTGGAGCAAGTACATGTGGAAATCCTGGTATTGGAAGGCCATCTGCATTGGTAAGTTATCAGAAAAACTTTGTTAATTAGAAAATCGTAAATCATGTTTGAATAGATATTTCTGGCAAAGTAGAATCATATTTTTGTTATATTCATGTATATATGTAGATTTATAGTTATAATCAGTCAACTGCCATGTTAATTATAATGCCATCTGAGCTTATTAACGAGCCACCATCCAAATTATAAGGTTAGGGTTTATATGTGGCTGTGAGGGCTCCGTCGAGACGGAGGTCTCACAGCCACAACCAAAATTATAAGGTTAGGGTTTTCTGAAACTTGTTTTTATCACGTCTTTTACATTTTTTGTCTACATGTTTTAATCAATATAAATAATCAGAGTATAATATTATTTTCTTTTTCCAAGCAATTAAAGTTACATTCAATATGACATCATATATCTACTTGGACATTTTCTTATTACGATCAAGACTTATTGATTTATAGGTTTTTTTGGCTCATAGATGTTGTTGTTTAGGTTAGCCACCCCTCCTTCGCAAAGCTCAGGGGGGCCCCCAAGATGCTAACCTAAACAACAACATCTATGAGCCAAAAAGACTTATAAATCAATAAGTCTTGATCGTAATAAGAAAATGTCTAAGTAGACATGATGTTCAAATATAATGTAACTTAAACTGTTAAAAAAATAAAATAATAGTGTAGACTGCTTTTAAAACTGTCACATTTTGCATGTTACTTCATTCATTGTAAATGCTTATTGTTTTAGCATGTAAGTACAGCCATTAGTATGACGTAGCTGAATATTAAAGCTATGTAAGTGGCATAAAGCTATGCATGTCAGTATTGCACAGCCTCTAAAGCTATGCATGTATCACGCAGCCTGTAAAGCCAAGAAAGTAGTATTGCGCAGCCCTAAAGCTATGAACATAGTATTGTGCAGCCTGTAAAGCCAAGAAAGTAGTATAGCATAGCCCTAAAGCTATGAGAGTATGTCTATATAAGATTCCAGGATACAACAATAAACTTCAATTTCTTTCACCTCAATGGCTGACACTGCACTTACTTACACCTCTTATCATGCTATGGCATGGAATCAAGGCGATCTCAACAAATCTTCTCTTGTGAATGACTTGTCTCTTTTTATCCTTCCCTCTCAGGCTATACTTCACATTGACCCTCTTATTATCAATGCTCTTTTTGGTCAACAAAAGGAAAAATCCAAGAACAGAAGTCATAATATCCAAACTATCTCTCTCAATACAAATATGGAACCTTTTGATCATTCTATCATTTGGTCTATGTTTGAAAAGGTCAAGGACAACCTTAATTTTCAAGATCCACTTGGATATATAGCCACTGTGGAAAAGCTTGCAACCGGTATTCTTCTTCATTATCCTGCACTTGTCTGGGAAAACAAGAAAAAAGAAAGTTTGGAAACTCTGTCTTGGTGGGTTTTAAAATATCTATCTATCTATATACTATTAATATTGCCTCACAGGTGTATCACCGCCTATAGTTTGGTTATTAATCCAGCAGCCATAGTGCATCTTAAGGTCAAACCTCTTGGCCATGCTAAACAAAAAGGTTTTGCAATCTATGCCAACAAGGACATCATACAAGGAGAATACATCCAAGAACTCCTTGGTTTAATGCCAGAGGATCGTGCTGAAAAGTATACTGATCTGTCCACAATCACTCCTCATGAAAACAACCGCAATGATGGCTCCTTTGAAGAAAAACTCTTGATTGGACCTATTAGGTTCATTAACCATCGCTGTGTTTCTTATAATGTTGAGGTGAGTTTCAATTCTTGTTTACAGGTATTTAATATTAATAAAATTGGACAGTTTATTGCTATTCGAGACACATATGCTTTTACCATTATGGCAACCAAGAATATCAAAGCCAAAGAAGAAATATTGCTTTGCTATGGGGTTGACTACTTCAAGGAGAATGGATCTGAATGCTTATGTGAAGATTGCAGGGAAATACCAGATGAGGAGGAGGAGGAGGCAGAAGTATCTAAGAAGGGCAAAGATCAGATCAACATTGAGGAGCGAGACAAAGCCAAAAAGAACAAAAGAGCGAAACAAAGAGAGCAACGCAAGCTGGGACCAAATTAATGTAGCTACATATGTATTTGACTATACAAACAATGAATATCTTTATTCATTTGCTTTGAAAGACAAGCTCAAAGAAGTAGTAATTTAGAGAGCAATATATGCTATTAGAGAAGTTAAAGAGAGAAAAAAACCTCTAAACTGCAATGCTTAATAGCGCTATCAAGAAGCTCTAACCCTAGTTTAGGTTTCTTGGCACACAAGCTAAAAATAGACCATAGCAACCGGCATCAAACAACCATTCCCATGCTCAATAAAAATTTCCCACTGTTACAAAAATTTGTAGACTTTTAATTCAGGGTCAGTCACAAAAAATGAAGCAGTGGGAAAATTTCCAACGTTCGCGTTAGGAATCATTTCTTTCCGCAACCGAGTATAGAAAACGAGTTCTTTTACTACGTAAGAACTCGTAAAGGAGCATATATTTATTTGGTATCTGATGGCATCAATTTAGATCACATGACTTTGAATTTGCCTCTATTTACATGCTTGTCGCACATTTATGTAATTTTATGGCCTCAAATGCAAACAAATGTAAATATAAGATCTCAGGGCCACTGCACCCATGATATAAAAGGCAATCAAGATGCAATTGCCTAAAATGGCAGTATTTAGTCAGCCAGCTAATTTTGGACTTAGCAGCATTTCTGCTAAGTTCTTTAATTTATTAATTAATACTAAAAGGCTTATATCTCAATGAGGAAGGTAGCTAGTCATGTGATTTAAATTTTAGTAGGGTCTAAAAATAGATTGCGTTCTTTTGAAACCCACTTTCCTTTTTGGGAAATTTTCCCGTCAGCCAAAATTTCTCACCGCCGGCTTTTTTTCACTTTTTTGCATTTTTCTCTGTGGAAAAAATAGCTAGGCACAAAATTTTGATGGATTCAGGGTCAAATGGCTTGGCAGCACATTTTTTGTCAGAGGCGCAGCCACATCAGAGCATATTCAGGGATGGCTTGGTAAACTGTCCAAACTGTCAAAAAGTAATGCGGTTTTGCCGAGCCTTTCCAGGATGTGCTCGGATGTGGCTGCGCCTCTGATAAAAAATGACGTAATTATGTAGGCGACCCTGAATCTACCAGAATTGTGGCTGTGCTTCCCGTTTTCACTGAGATATAGGCTAGACATATATTTGTTTATATAGGTAAATTGACCTGTTGGTCAACTGACCAAGTGGTTAAATTGCCTTTCTGATGCAACATCCTCTTTGGACAAGTTACCTTTTTTCATGTATAAATGTAACAGCTACAGGTGTTGCAGTAGGGACAGTGCTCGCAAATAGTGTGCAGGTAGGATAGTGAGACTTCTTCATGGTTTAGGTAGGTATGCCGGGGCCCATAACCTATTAGTATGAGTGCCGGATCTGTAAGATAAGAATACACTCAGTTTGCACTCGTTGTAGTGATGAAGTCTAATATATTGAATATACCTGTAAGATAAGAATACACTACAGGTATGTGAGTAAAGAATGGAGGTACATAAAGTAGACTAATGCTCACCTCAGTTCGCACTCATTGTAGTGACGAAGTCTGAGGGGAGCGTGGAACAAATGTCCAGGTATATGTGTAACTACGAGCTATGTTGAGAATCATATGATAAAAGGAAACGGGGAACGAGAGTGACTGTAAACCGGAAAGGAAAGTGATAAACAAAGATAAGATAAGATAAAATTGCATACGGATGGATTGTCTATTCCAACAGTAACCCGTGGATTTTGGCGGGTTTTTTAGTAATCAATGTGTAGAGCAAAATCTTCTGAAAATTTTGCAATTTTTTTTGGACAAATCCGTTAAGAAATGAGTGTTCTACAGGCCTGCCAAGTTTTAGCACCAAAGACCAAGTTTTGATGCTATTAAATAGGGGAGTTCAGAGTGCTCGGTTCTGGGCCGGTCCTGAGTCGGTTTTGATTTCGGTTCTGGAGATGCTTTTCAGAATCAGAACCATGAGAAAGCACAGAACCAGAACCGTCGCAGAACCGTCTCTGGAGTTGGTTCTGCCACAGAACCAGGTTTTGGACTTGTCAGTTCTGCTCACGGTTCTCCTCTTACTCTCGTTATTTTAGATAATTGATTTTTATGTAATTAAAAATAAATTTTATTTGTAGATTCCTTTTGAGACATGAGCTTTTGCCAATGTGCTTCCTTCTCCTAGAGACTCAAAAACCATGGCTCCTAAGAAAAAAAACACTCCAAAAGCAAAGACAGCACCAAAAGAAAAACCTGCAAAGAAGGACTTGGTCAGAGGCCATTGCTGCGCATGGCAAAAACAAGTTCTTACTTTGGGGTGAGGCAGTGCCTGAAGACTTACACTGTTATTAAATAAATACATATTAAATATGTAAATAATATGTAGTACGCTCAAATCTGAACTGATTGGGATGATCTTATACTCAAAAAAAGCAGAAAAATGAGGCGGATCTAACAAGCCTAAAATCAGCCCTGATTTTTACAAATTTTTTGATACCAAGATCATAAAAATTGGCCCAGTAATGGCTGAGATACAAAAACCATGCAGGGTCACTATAGCAGTGGGAGAATTTCGAACGATCGCGTTAGAAACCATTTCCTTCTGCTATCAAGTGTAGAAAACAAGTTCTTTTACTACGTAAGAACTTGTAATAAAGGAAAGAAGAAGGCTGATCCTAAGCCTGAGAGTGACAAGGAGGAGGTTGAGGTTGTAGATGAAACTGGGGCATACCAGAAAGTGAAGTACATCCTGCTGCTACTGCTGCTCTTGCTTGAAGAAAGTTTAACCGCAGTTTCTAGCTGGAAGGAGGGATTTGAACTTTCTGAGAAGCTGATCAGCACAATTACCAACGACCCTAAGATCAAGCAGGGGTTGTTCCCAGCACCAGGCGGCAACGCTTCATCAGCTAAGGGTGGAGGTGCCAAGAAGACTCACTGGCACTGGAAGGTAGCTGAGGCACTCTTTCCTAAACATCCCAACTATGCTCAGGCAATATCTTCAGCTCTGGATGAAAAGGACACCAAGGTTCACGGAAAGTTGCAGAACGTATGGGGCAAGAAAATCAAAAACCAAATCAAGGCGTGAGTGTCAGTTTGTGGGCAGTTGGTACCAGTAATACTCACTTCAAATATTGTCAGGATGATGCTAATAACCCGGGAGTATATTGCAGTGCTTGGTATGACTGGAGAAGGGATTATTAGAGAGAAAGATATCAACATGGAGGCCAAAAATGAGTTTACGAACAAATTACAAGTCCTTACGTAGTAAAAGGACTTGTTCTTATCCAGAGAACAAGCCAAATTGCTTGCAGTGCGACCACAGATTTCATTCATTTTCTCTCATGCTGTCAAACTTCACTAAAATTGTGATATCTTGGCCATTTCTTGACCATTTACAATGATTGATATCATAAAGATCACACAATTCAGGGCCAACCTGGTCACGTGACCAGGCCATTTTATTACCAAAAAATGTGCCTTTTTATTCCCTTTCCAATGAATCCAAGATCAGCCCACTTGTGAAGCAGCCATTGCTGCGCATGGCAAATACGAGTTCTTTATGTTTTTATTGTCTAAATAAGTTCATCAGTATCAAATACCCAGCTATTGATTATAATTTTTACACTAAATAAAAACAGCATAAAATATTTAAAGACTCAAAACAAATCACACAATTCCTTAGCATTTACAATTAGTAATGAAATCATTCATTTGAATAATAAATTGAAGTATTTAAGGAATGGTGCAAATATTTGTCAATATTTGTGAGCATAAATATACTCAGCAGATAACCCAGAAATTTGCAAATTTCACAATATGAAATTCATGATATTTGAACAAGAATCCAGAAAGCTATGATATTATAATATATTTAATCTCTTATCTTGAGCAGTTTCTCAGCATATAAGTTATCAGATTGCATGGTATAAGTATATTTGGACTCAGAAAAAATTTCTCTTATTTTACAGTTTTTTTTTCGCTTTCCACAACTTTCCCACACTTGGATACAAAATGCTTATTTCTTGAATAATACAAACAGAGCCAAATATTTGCAAATAATTATCCACCTATTTTATTGCCCTGAATTTTCTGGATTTTCTGATATTAAAATTATGTAATTTGAGTCAGAACTGAGCATGTTAGAGCCTGATTACTGATTTGCAAACTCGTGTCCAAAAGTCATTTCTCAATGAGGAAATTACCTGGTCACATGATTTTAATATATTTGTAATCAAAAAAATTCAGGCTATTTTCCAATATTATTTCTGGATTCATTACATAACATTCTCACCCCACAGATCAGATCTGCATGCTAAAAGTCTAATAATCCGATCATGATCGACATTGTGCACAGCATGATGCACGCCAAGATCAAAAATGGGTTTAGTCGACCCACTTTTGATCTCGGCATGCGTCATCAGTCAATTAATGATGTGTGATGTCATTAATGTGCAATATCCATACATTTAAATATTTATTTTAGGCATATCTCCATCAAATCTTCACGGATTCTGATGAAATAAATTGTAAGATATTCAGAAAATTCAGGGCTATAAATCATACTAAATGCGCGTTGCAGGAATCGGACTATTTGGTCACGTATGGGCATTATAAGAGTTGTTGACAGCATATCAGAGTATTGCATCATTGGTTATCAAGGGAAGTGATGGATCTGATGTCATAAATATAGCAATGTGATGTCATTGATCCCATCAATAAATCTGTGGTCGCACTGCAAGCAATTTGGCTTGTTCTCTGGATAAGAACCAGTCCTTTTACTACGTAAGGACTTGTAAAAAAAATTTAGAAATAAAGTTTCCACCTAATTCATTATCATCTTCTCTTTAAAATATAATAGCTTCAAATTTCTGTAAAGATACTTCTTCAAATAAATTTGAAGAAAGTGGATGTGCTGTATGTGGAAAATTGACTGTACTCAGTGAACTTCAGAAATTGTCAGAACTTAAACTCAATTTAAATGTTTTGATCCAGACTGGAATAACTCAACCTGAAAGACAAACTTCAAATGACTTCCTCAATGATATTGATGGACCTATTCTTGAAAATGACTTGGATAGTATTTGTAAATCATGTCACAATTCAATCTCAAAAGGAAAAATGCCATTATTTGCATTAGCAAATGGAAAATGGATTCGAAAAGTACCTAATAAACTTCAAAATCTATCTTTTGCTGAGCAACTTCTTGTGGCTAGAGTTTGTCATAATAGAGGTTTAGTTAGAGTGTCATCTGGAATGCATAAAATGAGAGCAAATGCTATTTCTTTTGCAAATCCAACACCTAAAATATATAGCATACTTCCACCACCAGTTGAAGAAATGGATGAAGTCTTAGCATTTATTTATCCTGGTCCATGTAAATCCACTAAGTCAGACTTTGAAAGAATTCCACTTTTAGTCCGTCATAAAAAGGTTGCAGCTGCACTTGAGTGGTTAAAGTTAAATCATAAAGATTATTTTGACTTGGAAATTTCATATAAAAATCTTAAAGCCTTATCCAGAAGATACTCCTCCAGTGGTAGTTGACTTTAAAGAATCAACTTCAAACAGAGATCCAAAATCAATTGCTATAAATGATATGGAAGATGAAACTGGAACTGAAAATGGACCTTGTCCATTTGTAGTACATGGATTGACTGGTAAAAAATATTCAACAAAAAGTCTTAAAGCTTTAAAAGCCATTGCTCTTAAACATTTGACTGATAATAAAAAAATTCTTGCAGTTGAACATGAAAAAAATCCACAATCTATCTATAATAATCCACAGCTTTTCCCTCAAATGATGCCCTGGTTATTTCCATATGGACTTGGTGGAATTGGTAACAAACTTCAGAAAAATCATATCTCAGACTTAGCTCATAAAAGACATTTACTGATGTATTATGATAAAAGATTTCAAACAGATCCACAATTTCCACTTATTGCTTTTAATCATGAACAAATTAAAGAAAGTACAACAGCTGGATATTTATTAGCAGACAAGCCAAAGTTTGATCAGATTTCTAAAAGACTAATGGAAGTTGATATTGGAGTTCTGACAGATTTAATCAAGTGGATGGAAGAAGGTGAAAGAGTTAAGCCTGATTCTGATGAAGAAAAACTTTGCTTTCAATTAATTAAATAAAGACTTAGATCATGTTGGAGGATTTGTTAAAGGTTCAACTACTACTAAAAAGTATATGCGGAATGAAATCTGGTCTTTAATTTCATATCTGGGTGCACCTTTATGGTTTATTACATTTTCTCCAGCTGACAATAAACATCCAATAAGTTTATACTTTGCAGATACTCAAGAAAAATTTAGTCCTCTTTTAAGAGATGAAAATGAAAGGTTTAGATTAATAGCTCATAATCCTGTAGCTGGTGCAAGATTTTTTCATTTTATGTGTGAAATGTTCATTAAACATATACTTGGAGTTAAAGAAAGTCATTCTGGAATTTATGGAAATACAAATGCATATTATGAAACTGTTGAGCAACAAGGAAGATTGACTTTACATATGCATATGCTTTTTTGGTTAAAAGGTGCATTATCACCTCAGGAAATAAGGGATAAAATTATGGATCCAACTTCAGAATTTCAAAAGCAAATAGTTGAATATTTAGAGAGTGTTCATATTGGAGAATTTATGACTGGAACTCAGGAAGAAGTTGGGCATAAAATTGAGCTTGAAAAAACTCAGAATAAGAATTACCAAGATCCAACCCAGACTTTACCTGATCCACCACCACCAATCTGTAAAAACAAATCCTGTGATAATGAGAACTGTCCTGAGTGTAAAAACCTTGAAACTTGGTGGCATAAATTTAAAAATATTACAGATGACTTGATATTCAGATCTAATGTTCATATCTGTAGAGGTTTTAAGTCAGATAAAAAAGCTGTCAAAAAAGATAGACCTGGTTGTATTAAATTACTATTAATAAACATGGAAATTGTAAAGCCAGATTTCCTAGAGAACTTTTTGAACAGAGTGAAGTTGATCCTAAAACTGGTGCATTAAATATTAAAAAAGGTGAAGCTTGGATTAATACTTTGACTCCATTAGTAACATATCTTTTGAGATGTAATTCAGATATAACAAGCTTGCTTTCTGGAACAGCAATTAAGGCAATTGTGGCCTATATTTCAGATTATGTTACTAAACCTGGTCTTAAAACTTATAGCATATTTGATACTATTAAAAGTGTCTTTAATAGAAATTCTGAAATAATTGGTGGGTCATTGAAAAGAAAAGAAAAAGCTAGATGGCTTATTACTCAAACTGTAAATTCTTTGACTTCTAAGATGGAAATTGGTGGTCCAATGGCTGCGTTATATTTATTAGAAAATTCTGACCACTATATTAGCCACAAATTTATATCTGTTTATTGGAAAAATTATGTTAGAGAGGTTTCAAAGTCTTGGAGAACTGAAGAAGATTGAGAAGAAATAATTCCTGAAAAGCTTGTGATTCAAAAAGATAAAGATGGAAAATATATTGGATTCTCAGCAGTACATGATTATATATATAGGCCTAAGATTTTTGAAAACAAAACTTTATATAAATGGGTCCAAATGGCATCCAGAATTAAATCTTCAGCTTCTAAAAAGCCAATATGACCAAATCTGATGATGAACTTGATTTGTTTAACCATGAATCATCTGAAAATATCAAGTCCAAAATATCTGAATCTAAAAAATGCAAAGCTACAGTTGAAACTGAAGAATCTGAGGATGAACTGAATATTTATTCAGATGAAAATGAATACTTTGATGAACTTGTTTCAGATAAAGATACTGAATCTGAAGTTGAAGAGGAAGAGGAAGAAATGTTAGGCTCAAAATTACATTTGTTTTTGAAAGATCATCTACTTTATAAAACTCATAAAGTCCAGTTTGATGAGAGAAAGAAAAATACTGTGCCTAATTTTGTTATAAGTTCTTACATAATAAAAGAACTTGTTTTCCAGCTTGCATAGCAGGCAGAAATGGTTCCTAACAGAACCAATGGAAATTCTCCCACTGATATAGCGACCCTGCATGGTTTCTGTATCTCAGCCATTACTGGGCCAATTTTAATGATCTTGGTATTAAAAAATTCATAAAAATCAGGGCTTTCATGTGGAATGTGTATCCAGGGATGATTAGGTCATGTGAGTTGTTCACACGAGCCAAAAAGCAGAAATTTGCGTAAATTTACAGTTGAAACATATTTCAGTAAGCTAGATATGCTAAAATATGTTGCTCAGACCAATCTAGAATAATGTACAAATATTTACATATGTTTTGCAATGATGTTATGGTGTTCAAATCAGGCAAACAGTCAGAGTGACTGGATAACCCATAAAAGGCACACCAAACATTGCAAAACATGACCAAATAACTTGGAAATAATGTTTTAGAACCTTACATAATCAAACTCACAGCAGGACTTTGTGCAATTGTCTTGGGATCAGTGAGACACCAACTTGGACCAAAATATTCTCAGGGATATATCATGTGATATGTGTGCACAGACCATCTCTTAGGTAAAAAAACATAATTAGTATTTTTATTTTATTTCAATGCCTTTAAAATCTCTCAATATAGCTTATTTACTGTGTCTCTCAAATAATATTCCGCATTTGGTGAGTCACATAAAGATGCGACAATATGTATGTGATATCATCTTTTAGCCCTGACTTTTCTGATAATTACACACTGTATTTCAAGGCAATCTGATAAAAACTAAGCGACATATGAATTAATCTTATTACAAGTTCTTACGTAGTAAAAAAACTTGTTTTCCAGCCTGCATAGCAGGCAGAAATGATTCCTAACGCGAACATTCGAAATTCTCCCACTGCTATAGTGACCTTGCATAGTTTCTGTATCTCAGCCATTACTGGGCCAATTTTTATAATCTTGGTATCAAAAAATTCGTAAAAATCAGGGCTGATTTTAGGCTTGCTAGAATGGCCTCATTTTTCTGCTTTTTTTAAGTATAAGATCATCCCAATTGGTTCAGATTTGAGCGGACTATGCATTATTTACTTATTTAACCTTTATTTATGACTTATCTTGAAAGTAAGAACTTGTTTTTGCCATGCACAGCAATGGCCTCTGACCAAGTGCTAAATATGAGGAACTCAGTGTAAAGGACAGATGGGCTATGAAGAGCTGAAGTCCAGAGTGAGTAACTAATAATATTGTGAAATGACTATATACTTGCCTGAAGTCCCCAGTGAGTAACTGGGGACTTCTGGCAACTAGCTAAGCCTTTATATATGAAAATGAGCAATATACCCAAATGAGGAAAGAAGTGATAAGAATCTGATAAAGATCAAATGAAGAACTACATAAATGAAGTATGTTTTGATAAGGATCTAATCTAATCTGATAAGATAAGATAGAAAGAATAGAATGTTGTGGAGAGTGGGAAAGCAGCTTTAACACACCCTCCTGATCTGGCCAGTCTCCAGAACACAAGAAATATTGGCCTAAGGCCTAAGACCCATTTGTTCTCTGCAAAATGCAACTTTGGAAGGTGAAAGGGGTTTTGTCAGAAGATCTGCCACTTGTTCATCAGTTGAGATGAAAGATGGTGAAATAAGTCCAACAGCAACAGCATCTCTGAGCCAGTAAAACCGCAAGTCCAAGTGCTTCATGCGCCCATGGTGTTCAGGATTTTTAGAAACACTGAGAGCACCTTGGTTGTCAACATGCATAATAGAAGGCTGGATAACAGTGTGCCCAAATTCGTGAAGAATATTGTGCATCCAACATATCTCCTTGCCAGCCTCTACTGCAGCTACATATTCAGCCTCTGTTGTAGACAATGCAATAATGCCTTGAAGCTTGCTTAACCAACCAATTGAACCACCAGCCATAGTGGTAATATAGCCACTTGTGGACTTTCCAGTATCAACAGAATCACCATGAGCAGAGTCAGTAAATGTAATGAATGGTTCTTGACCATGTTCACCACAATACTGTAACTTGTACTCAAGAGTGCCTTTAAGATATCTGAATAGGTGCTTGACAGCAGCCCAGTGTTTGGGGCCAGGATTAGAGTTGAAGTATGCCAAATAGGCCACAGTGTATTGGTCAGAGGCTATTGCTGCGCATGGAAAAAACAAGTTCTTACTTTGGGGTGAGTCAGTACTTAGAGAACTGTGATTAAATAGTGGATATTAAATGAGGAATTAAATAAATAAATGATAAATAAGCAAATAATGAACAGTTTGCTCAAATCTGAACCAATTGGGATGTTCTTATACTCAAAAAAAGCAGAAAAATGAGGCGGTTCTAACAAGCCTAAAATCTGGCCCTGATTTTTATGATTTTTTTGATAAGATAGGGAGCGTCAGGAACCAGCACCCTTATGTAAGCAAGAAATGACACTCAACGGCAACCTCAATTGCTTCCACAACAATTCTCTTAACCCATTTTTGGCTTCATGGAAAGGTGTAGGACAGCCTTAGGAACAGTTCTATGGAAAAAAATTTGCTCAAAGTGAGATACAAGTTGCGAAATTTTGGTTGGAAATATTTTCACCCGAAAAGCTTCAAAAAGCTTCAAAACGTTCAGAAAAATAACAGACAGAAAAAGTTCAAAATCCGACCTCAACATTTTGCCGCTTATATAATTAATGCACGTGACCTCCTGCCTAACCTGGAACATGTATTGGCGATGGTGAGGGCATACAAAAAGGCCACAAAAAGCATTTAAACACATTGATACACAATTATACAATATTTCTGCACATCTGAGTACATAGGTCAATGTTCTGTAGCAATTATCACTTGATATGCGGTCAGAAAGGTATCTCTAACAACACGGCCAAATAATGATGGCGGTTTAATCACCTCCGATCGATCAAAATCACCTACTTGCACCCAGTGCTCTTGCGGATTCGGAACGCGGGGTGATGGTAAAAAAATATAAATTGAATCTGATCTACCAACACCAGAATTATACGCAAAAAAAACTTTTTGGATTTTCCGAAGGCAAGATTTTGCCAGGCTTGGCGCTTACTAAGCAGCTTATATAAGGGTGCTGGTTCCTGACGCTCCCTATCTTACCAAGATTATCAAAATTGGCTCAGTATACAATTACAAGTTCTTATGTAGTAAAAGAACTTGTTTTCCAGCCTGCATAGCAGGCAGAAATGGTTCCTAACACAATCATTCAAAATTCTCCTACTCATACAGTGACCCTGCATGGTTTCTGTATCTCAGCCATTACTAGGCCAATTTTGATGATCTTGGTATCAAAAAATTCCTAAAAATCAGGGCTTTCATGTGGCATGGGTATCCAGGGATGATTAGGTCATGTGACCTGTTCACACAACCCAAAAAGCGCAAATTTGTGTGAATTTACACTGAAAGCAGATTTCAGTGAGCTAGATATGCTAAAATGTGTTGCCCAGACCAATATAGGATAATGTACAAATATTTACATATGTTTTGCAATGATGTCATGGTGTCCAAATCAGGAAAACAGTCAGCTCAACTTGGTGAAAATCCAAAAATTGGTGTTAAACTGACTGGATAACCCATAAAAGGCACACCAAACATTGCAAAACATGACCAAATAACATGGAAATAATGTTCTAGAAGCTTACATAATCAAACTCACAGTAGGACTTTGTGCAATTGCCTTGGAATCAGTTGATGCACCAAGTTAGAACAAAATATTCTCAGGGATATGTCATGTGATATGTGTGCACAGACCATCTCTTAGGTAAAAAAAACCATTATCAGTATTTTTTTTTTATTTTAATGCCTTTAAAATCTCTCAATATAGCTTATTTACTGTGTTTTCAACAATATTCCGCATTTGGTAAGTCACATAAAGATGTGACAATACACATGTAGCACCATCTTTTAGCCCTGATTTTTCTGATAATTACACACTATGTTTCAAGGCAATCTAATAAAAACTAAGTGACATATGAATTAATCTTGTTACAAGTTCTTACGTAGTAAAAGAACTTGTTTTCCGGCCTGCATAGCAGGCAGAAATGGTTCCTAACGCAATCATTCGAAATTCTCCCACTCATACAGTGACCCTGCATGGTTTCTGTATCTCAGTCAATACTAGGCCAATTTTGATGATCTTGGTATCAAAAAATTTCTAAAAATCAGGGCCTTCCTGGTCACATGACCAGGCAATTTTAGGTTTACCAGATCCACCTCATTTTTCTGCTTTTTTTGAGTATAAAATCATCCCAATAGCTTCAGATTTGAGTGGACTACATATTATTTACTTATTTAACATGTATTTATGTAATACTCTTGGTATGTCTCCATCCCCAAAGTAAGAACTTGTTTTTGCCATGCGCAGCAATGGCCTCTGACCAAGTTTTTTTGATACCAAGATCATCAAAATTGGCTCATTAATGGCTGAGATACAGAAACTATGCAAGGTCACTGTATGAGTGGAAGAAATTTGAATGCTTGTGTTAGAAACCATTTTTGTCTGCTATGCAGGCCGGAAAACAAGTTCTTTTACTATGTAAGAACTTGTAAAGCAATGTCTGGGTGGGTCATTGTAGCCAAGTACTGCAAAGAGCCAACTGCACTAAGGTATGGGACATTGCACATTTGTTCCACCTCTTCAGCATTTTGAGGACCCATGGTAGCCATTGGTGTTTGGACAGGGTGGCAGTCAGACATACCATACTTCTCCAACATGTCCAGAATGTACTGGCGTTGATGGAGTGTGATAGTCCTGGTTTGACAGTCTCTGCCAACTGCAACACCAAGTAAAAACTGTGTGGGTCCCAAATCACGAAGTGTAAAATGTGCAGCCAGTTGCTTTACAGCTTTGTCAATAGCAGCATTAGACTTGGATGCATAGGTAATGTCATCAATGTAAATGGGAACAATGATCTTGACAACTCCATCTGAATAGATGTAAACAGAGCGATCAGATTCAATGTGTTTATAACCTATTTTAGTGAGTGCTTTATGCAGTTTGATGTTCCATTGATGTCCAGCTTGTTTCAACCCATAAAGTGGTTAGCAGAGCTTGAGTACCATATTAGGACCACCTTGGTGGAATCCTTCAGGTAGAAGCATGTAGATGTCTTCCTCAAGGTCACCTTGGGTGAATGCAGCAGAAATGTCAACAGAACAAAGTCCCAAGTCACCAATTGCAGCCAGAGCAATAATCAAGCGCAAAGTGGCAGAACGGAATGTAGGAGCAAAAACCTCATTGAAATCAATACCAGGACATTGACTGTATCCTTTGGCAACAATTCAGGCTTTGTAGCACTCTATAGTACCATCTGCATTATGCTTGACTCTAAAGACCCAACCAGAACCAATTGCCTTTTGACCAGGTGGGAGTTCAACTATTTCCCAGGTTTTGTTCTGCATCAGAGTGTTGTACTCTGTGACAGTAGCCTCTTCCCAATATTGTGCATCATCACCTTTCATTGCCTGTTTGTATGTTTTTTTTTTTTTAAAAAATCAATAATTTATATACCGGTGCGCGAAAGCAGTCCAGTTGCCTAACTAATACAAATCCCCAGTCGAAAGCGCACAATAAACTACTAATCCCCGAACCAGACCTGAACTCATCTGCTTCTTCCGAATCCTTCCAACGGCGTCCTTTGTGCGCCAGGCCTTTGCTAGAAGGGACGGACCACCTAACCGCCCAGTCCTGCGAGGGAGGGACGGCCCCCATCGCTATGCCAATACCACGTAAGGACCGAAGCCCAAACATCTCCTGGCAGCTGCAGCTGCTGCACTCTCTCCGCCTTCCAAACCTGACACCCACTTTCAGATCCGGACCCAACCCGAAAACCTTCATCCACCCATGCCTTGACGACCAGAAAACTCATACCAGCAAAAGGAATAAGCAGGTGCGGGGATAAGGCCCCCAACCAATCCGACGTGCCAACGCCTGACCGCGCAAGCCAAAAACACGGCTACCATTCGAGATATGGGTTGGAAAGTAACCACTGGTCGTAGCAAATGCAACCGGGTACGAAACGCGAAGAATGCACGGAACAACACCACCCCATCCTTGGCCTGTCAACCTTGTCCGAAGGAGGGATTGACCCTCCCCCAACTGACGCGACCCGGGAGAAGGTATTAAGGTCTCTCTGAGTGACGTGCCCGCATGGAACGCCTTACCCAATGCCCTGCGGTGCTGCCGCCTGGCAGGCGAATAAGAACGCCTTGGGGTTCTCAAGTAAAAACATCAACAATTTGACAACAAACCATGTAAACGATCGGTTGGGGATTGTCTATCATACCGCGGACAGTACTTTAGGATGTGTGAGCGGGTCTCGCAAGAAGCGCCGCAGCGGGAATGCAGCGGGGGCAGCCATGAGGCTCTTGGATGTTAAACTGGTTGTAGTACGAACCAATTGGCGCATGATTCAGTATACACCTGCACAAGCGCGCAAAGGAAGTGGCATCGCCTTCGGATTCGCGAATATAAGGCCCTGTTAAAGCAGGCGAGCATGGGAACATGTGAGGCAGCAGAGTGCCAAATATGAGGAACTCAGTGTAAAGGATGTTGGAGTTTGTGATCCCGATTCGGGTATTTACAGTTGTTATCACCAGATACTTTGTCCTTCCTCTTGTTTGTTCTCCTCCTTTACCTCTTACCACCATGTTGTAGCACGCTTATGCGATACCTCTGCCTTTCATATTCCAACAAAGGACAGATTACGAGTTCTTACATTAGTAAAGAACTTGTTCTTATTCTGACTTCCACTCATTTTCCTTGCAGTGCGACCACATTTTTTGTTCATTTTCTCTCACAGTTTCATTTTTTTTGTAGTCGTTGTTCCTAGCTACTACAAATTTTTGTAGTCTTTTAATTCAAAAAATGAAACTGTGGGAACAGTTTTGATGCCATCATTTATAAGTGCCTTCTTTTTGATCAATCAATTTCCTTAGCAACCTCGGTGATCGGCTTCATCGGGTCAATGTTTGAATCAACTCCGAATCAAATTAATCTAAATTTGGAATTAGTCTGCTTACAGACTGTGCCTGCTGATTGATATCTATTCCTGTCCTTCACACAGTTACGAGTTCTTATGTTAGTAAAAGAACTCGCTCTTATTCTGACTTTCCGCTAATTTGCTTGCAGTGTGACCACATTTTTCGTTCATTTTCTCTCACAACTTCACTTTTTTTGTAGTCTTCGTTCCTAGTTGCTACAAATGTTTGTAGTCTTTTAATTCAAAAAAATGAAGTTGTGAGAACACATTTGATGACAACTTTGATTGATTGGTGATGCATCATTTTCCCTAGTAACCATCTGTTGCATGTTGCCAATGTGATTGATTCCCAAATAATACATCATGCAATTGCACAACTGCTAAGCCTTCTTAATAAAAACTGATCCCATTAATTTTCCAAGTAATATCTTTTTTTTTTCAGGAAAATTGGTGCAGAATAGCATAAAATACATCAATCCTCAGTATTGATTGCTTAAAGTAACACATTCTAAATTTAGCTTGATTGATTGATGGGATCAATGACATTACATTGCTATATTCATGACATCAGATCCATCACTTCTCTTGGTAACCAATGATGCAATACTCTGACATGCTGTCAATGACTCTTATAACGCCCATACATACGTCACCAAATAGTCCAATTCCCACAACGCACATTTAGTATGATTTATAGCCCTGAATTTTCTAAATATTTTACAATTTATTTCATCAAAATCCGTGAAGAATTGATAGAGATACGCCTAAAATAAGTATTTATGTGTATGAATATTGCACATTAGTGACATCACGATCCTTAATTGACTGATGACGCACGCCGAGGTCAAAAGTGGGTCAACTATAGTCATTTTTGACCTCGGCGTGCATCATGCTGTGCACAATGTCAATCAAATTATTAGGCTTTTAGCATGCAGATCTGATCTGCAGGGTGAGAATGTTATGTAATAAATCCGGAAAAAATATTGAAAAATAGCCTGAATTTTTCTGATTACAAATGTATTAATATCATGTGACTAGGTAATTTCCTCATTGAGAAATGACTTTTGGACGCGAGTCTACAAATCAGTAATCAGGCTCTAACATGCTCAGTTATGACTCAAATTACATAATTTTAATATCAGAAAATCCAGAAAATTCAGGGCAACAAAATAGGTGGATAAGTATTTGCAAATATTTGGCTCTGCTTGTATTATCCAAGAAATAAGCATTTTGCATCCAAGCGTGGGAAAGTTGTGGAAAGCAAAAGAAATCTGTAGAATAAGAGAAATTTTTTCTGAGTCCAAATATATTTATACCATGCAATCTGATAACTTAATTGTCAAGTAAATGCCCAAGATAAGAGGTTAAATATATTATAATATCATAGCTTCCTGGATTCTTGTTCAAATATCATGAATTTTGTATCATAAAATTCGCAAAATTCTGTGTTATCTGCTGAGTATATTTATGCTCACAAATATTGACAAATATTTGCACCATTCCTTAAATACTTCAATTTATTATTCAAATGAATGATTTCATTACTAATTGTAAATGCTGAGGAATTGTGTCATTTTTTTTTTGAGTCTTTAAATATTTTATGCTGTTTTTCAGTCTAAAAATTATAATCAATAGCTGGGTATTTGATACTGATGAACTTATTTAGACAATAAAAACATAAAGAACTTGTATTTGCCATGCACAGCAATGGCTGCTTCACAAGTGAGCTATAAAGAGCTGAAGTCCGGAGTGAGTAACTGATGATATTGTGAAATGACTATATGCTTCCATGGCTTTTTCCATATGGTCATGGTGGTATAGGTCACTTGGTCAGAGGCCATTGCTGTGCATGGCAAAAACAAGTTCTTACTTTGGGGTGAGGCAGTGCCTGAAGACTTACACTGTTATTAAATAAATACATATTACAGCGGTTTGCAAAAAGCTTGACAGTAACGGCCCGGGAAAGAAAGAAAATAAGATTAACCCTAGATTAGCACTTAGCGCTAATTTAGCGCTCCTGCCCTTCCAAATGGACAGAAAAAAAGGATATGGCTCTGGGAGTGTATCCTAAAAGCAAACGGAGGTTTATGAGACCGTTTTGCCGCACCAGAATTGTCAAATGATGCGTGAATGGGTGGGAACTTGATTTAGGGTTACTTAGGGCTGCCCATGTATCTCATGGCCGCAACACGTATAGAAAAAATGCAAAGCTCGTCTGAAAAAGCTTATAGATTGATACAGACGGCCTATCTAAAACATTCTACAAAATTTGGTAGGTGTTTTTACCAGCCAGAAGTATGAGAACCGGCCAAACCCTATGGCGGGGTTTCTTTTCTTTTCTTTCTTTCCCGGGCCGTTACTGTCAAGCTTTTTGCAAACCGCTGTAAATATGTAAATAATATGTAGTCCGCTCAAATCTGAACTGATTGGGATGTTTTTATACTCACAAAAAGCAGAAAAATGAGGCGGTTCTAACAAGCCTACTAGGAAAGCCCTGATTTTTACAATTTTTTTGATACCAAGATCATCAAAATTGGCCCAGTAATGGCTGAGATACAGAAATCATGCAGGGTCATTATAGCAGTGGGAGAATTTCGAATGTTTGCGTTAGAAACCATTTCCTTCTGCTATCAAGTGTAGAAAACAAGTTCTTTTACTACATAAGAACTTGTAAATCAATAATGAACAACATCAGAAAAAGGACCTTTGGTCCAGGGACGCTTTAGGTAATTTCAACTTTTGCAAAGAAACTTTAGCTCTCTTTGAGCACTTCAGTGACCCACCAAACATAACCTACTAGGTTGATTAATTTCTGATAGAAAATACAATCTAGAGGAGGCTCAGAAAGATTTTGTAGAAACATATTTCAGCCAAATATTCTTTTTTCTCCCGAAACATTCCTCTATACTGAAAAGATTATTTTTCAAAAATGAATAATGTTTCTTGCTATAAATATTTTGTACATAAATATAGAAATATTTATGTGACGGGCAGAAAGGTTTTCTTGTTTCAGAATATATTTCTTCTTAGAGAATATATTTGTTGCTGAAGGGGTGTCAGGGGTCCTTTCAGTGCCAAAAGTTTTCTGGGCATTTCTGGTCCTTGCTAGGATAGGTAAGAGCCCCACAGGTGTAATACAGCAAGTAATACCAGGAAGAGCAGGCTAAAAAAGGAATAAAGCAATGTACTAAATTATAATTATCAGAAGAGCAAAAAATATTACCATTTAATTTGTTACTGCTGTATATTAATAGTAACATGACAATTAAAGTAACTTAGTTTACAATGAGATTAATACAAATATGAAAGAGAATTAATTCCCTTATGTCTTATATGTTTGCTTTGATATTGTCTATGACATTTGAAAGCTGACAGCTATATTGTCCTGGATCTTTGCTTTGCCATTGTCTATTTTCCTTGACCTGGATCTTAGCCTTGACGTTATCAATGGTATTGGAACAGTCGCGGCTATATTGTCCTGGATCTTAGCCTTGACGTTATCAATGGTGTCGGAAGACTCAGCTTTCTTGTCCTGGATCTTAGCCTTGACGTTATCAATGGTATTGGAAAAGTTGCGGCTATATTGTCCTAGATCTTAGCCTTGACGTTATCTATGGTGTCGGAAGACTTGGCTTTCTTGCCTTGACATTGTCAATGGTATTGGAAAAGTCGCGGCTATATTGTCCTGGATCTTAGCCTTGACGTTATCTATGGTGTCGGAAGACTTGGCTTTCTTGCCTTGACATTGTCAATGGTATTGGAAAAGTCGCGGCTATATTGTCCTGGATCTTAGCCTTGACGTTATCAATGGTATTGGAAAAGTCGTGGCTATATTGTCCTGGATCTTAGCCTTGACATTATCTATGGTGTCCGAAGACTCGGCTTTCTTGTCCTGGATCTTTGCCTTGACATTGTCAATGGTATTGGAAAGTCGCGGCTATATTGTCCTGGATCTTAGCCTTGACGTTATCTATGGTGTCGGAAGACTTGGCTTTCTTGCCTTGACATTGTCAATGGTATTGGAAAAGTCGCGGCTATATTGTCCTGGATCTTAGCCTTGACGTTATCTATGGTGTCGGAAGACTTGGCTTTCTTGCCTTGACATTGTCAATGGTATTGGAAAAGTCGCGGCTATATTGTCCTGGATCTTAGCCTTGACGTTATCAATGGTATTGGAAAAGTCGTGGCTATATTGTCCTGGATCTTAGCCTTGACATTATCTATGGTGTCCGAAGACTCGGCTTTCTTGTCCTGGATCTTTGCCTTGACATTGTCAATGGTATTGGAAAGTCGCGGCTATATTGTCCTGGATCTTAGCCTTGACGTTATCTATGGTGTCGGAAGACTTGGCTTTCTTGCCTTGACATTGTCAATGGTATTGGAAAAGTCGCGGCTATATTGTCCTGGATCTTAGCCTTGACGTTATCTATGGTGTCGGAAGACTTGGCTTTCTTGCCTTGACATTGTCAATGGTATTGGAAAAGTCGCGGCTATATTGTCATGGATCTTAGCCTTGACGTTATCTATGGTGTCGGAAGACTTGGCTTTCTTGCCTTGACATTGTCAATGGTATTGGAAAAGTCGTGGCTATATTGTCCTGGATCTTAGCCTTGACGTTATCAATGGTGTCCGAAGACTCGGCTTTCTTGTCCTGGATCTTTGCCTTGACATTGTCAATGGTATTGGAACAGTCACGGCTATATTGTCATGAATCTTCGCTTTGACATTGTCAAAACATTTTCACACTGAGGTCTAAAAATATTTTCAGGCACAAAAAATATTTTCCCACTTAGTTCTGAAAATATTTTTTGGTTCTTAGCCTTGACATTATCTATGGTATTGGAACAGTCGCGGCTATATTGTCCTGGATCTTAGCCTTGACGTTATCTATGGTGTCGGAAGACTTGGCTTTCTTGCCTTGACATTGTCAATGGTATTGGAAAAGTCGCAGCTATATTGTCCTGGATCTTAGCCTTGACGTTATCTATGGTGTCGGAAGACTTGGCTTTCTTGCCTTGACATTGTCAATGGTATTGGAAAAGTCGCAGCTATATTGTCCTGGATCTTAGCCTTGACGTTATCTATGGTGTCGGAAGACTTGGCTTTCTTGCCTTGACATTGTCAATGGTATTGGAAAAGTCGCGGCTATATTGTCCTGGATCTTAGCCTTGACGTTATCAATGGTATTGGAAAAGTCGTGGCTATATTGTCCTGGATCTTAGCCTTGACATTATCTATGGTGTCCGAAGACTCGGCTTTCTTGTCCTGGATCTTTGCCTTGACATTGTCAATGGTATTGGAACAGTCACGGCTATATTGTCATGAATCTTCGCTTTGACATTGTCAAAACATTTTCACACTGAGGTCTAAAAATATTTTCAGGCACAAAAAATATTTTCCCACTTAGTTCTGAAAATATTTTTTGAATCTTAGCCTTGACATTATCTATGGTATTGGAACAGTCGCGGCTATATTGTCCTGGATCTTAGCCTTGACGTTATCCATGGTGTCGGAAGACTTGACTTTCTTGCCTTGACATTGTCAATGGTATTGGAAAAGTCGCGGCTATATTGTTCTGGATCTTAGCCTTGACATTATCAATGGTGTCCGAAGACTCGGCTTTCTTGTCCTGGATCTTTGCCTTGACGTTATCTATGGTGTCCGAAGACTCGGCTTTCTTGTCCTGGATCTTAGCCTTGACATTATCAATGGTATTGGAAAAGTCGTGGCTATATTGTCCTGGATCTTAGCCTTGACGTTATCTATGGTGTCCGAAGACTCGGCTTTCTTGTCCTGGATCTTTGCCTTGACATTGTCAATGGTATTGGAACAGTCACGGCTATATTGTCATGAATCTTCGCTTTGACAAAACATTTTCACACTGAGGTCTAAAAATATTTTCAGGCACAAAAAATATTTTCCCACTTAGTTCTGAAAATATTTTTTGAATCTTAGCCTTGACATTATCTATGGTATTGAAACAGTCGCGGCTATATTGTCCTGGGTCTTCGCTTTGACATTGTCTATGGTGTTGGAGGACTCAACATTCTTGTCCTGGATCTTAGCCTTGACATTATCTATGGTATTGAAACAGTCGCGGCTATATTGTCCTGGATCTTCGCTTTGACATTGTCTATTTTGTTTGTCCTGGATCTTAGCCTTGACATTATCTATGGTGTCAAAACAGTCGCGGCTATATTGTCCTGGATCTTCGCTTTGACATTGTCTATAGTATTGGAGGACTTGCCTTGCTTGACATTATCTATTGTATTGGAAAAGTTGCAGCTATATTGTCCTGGATCTTCGTCTTCAAATAGAAAAAACATTTTCATAACAAGCTCTAAAAGTATTTTCATTCACACATTTCTTGTTATCACTAAATAAATAGTTTTTTCTTTCATAAACAAATTTTACAATTTATTATATATATTTATACCACCTATTATTTTATTTCACAATCTTTCAGCCCTAAAATCATCCCTAAGTGCATATGACTCCATATCATCAAGAACTTCTGCATTGTCATCATCCTCATCACCTTCAGACCATTCAACTTCATCTTCTTCCCCAATAATATTCAGATTATCTGTCTGAAACATGTCACTTTCTTGAACACTTTCATTGAACTCGTAAGCCCTTGCTTTTGCCAATTCTTCATCATTAGGACCCCATGACATATCTGCTTTAGAGGAAATAATCCTAACATCTGGCTCCCAAGTCACACAAAGTCTTAACAAGTGACTTTTGCGGCCATTAAGTTGAAATACAATATCAGGATCTTTTTCAGACCATGTAATTGCATTTATTACAACAGCCCACTCTTCACGCATCCATTGAATCATTGAGAGCTTCTCTTCTATAAGTCTTCTTTCTTCCTCAAGACAGCGATAATAGTCAAGCAATGCCTTAATACCAGATCTCACATCATCATTGCCTAGCCATGCAGGGACTTCAAGTTCATTGTCATTATCATCGGTTAGACCCACATCCTGCCAAATATCATCATCCACATCAAGTTTGAACAATCCATCCATTTGAATTGGCAAAGGAGCAATAGCACCTCTTGGTGCCTTTTTTGAGCTGATCAATTTAGCCAGATCAGAGCACAACTTATTATAATTCCTTGTCAAAGTTTGGATACCAGGCTCCTTCCTTTTTAGCTGTGTTTCAGAATGTTTTTGAAGCTTTGAATGATTAAGTGTATTTCTATATGCACGTTCCAGATTTTCAATTTCAAACTTGCGATGTCGTAAACGATCACGAATTCTTTGCTTTAATGCTAAAGCATTCATACGCATTTTTAAAAATTCATTTCCAACAAGTTTCTCCAGACTTAATCTTCCATCAACAGATAACTTGGCTTTTTTAGCATTGATGGATTTCTCAGCCTTTTTAACCTTGTTTTCCAGTTCCTCCATTAACTCTGGAATGACAATTGCAGTCAAATCATCCTCGTATTCTCCAGTTATAAGCATCATTTCCAATCGCAAAAGTTCTTCCTTATAATTGGTTACATTTTTAGAAAGTGCCAGTATTTCTTCAATTGCTTTATTTGCAAGGTTTTTTGACTGCCGTTTTAGAGGTTTGGTCTGCTCAATAACCTGAGCATCCCATTGTGCTTTTAAATACTCTTCAGTATATCCATTTTCATAGACTGCGCCTAAGACCTCCAAAGCTGAGTTTTTTTTGGTTATTGTAGCTATCCATTTTTTTCTCAACCAGTTTCCCAGACCCAGCAGAGATTTTTGATCCAGATGTTTAACCTTGGTATCAATAGTGTAAATTCGGTTATAATATCCAGAGACCCGGCAGGATGGAATCAGAGCTTTTATTGCACTCCAAAACCTTTCACAACCTTCACCATCTGTTAACCCAAACCCTTCACACTTTCGGGGATGGTAAATAATTTGACAAGGCCACTGATGCCCATATGCATGAAACACCGAAATTCCAAAAACCAGACGATCAAGAAAGTCATCCAAGAAGCCATATTTAGCACAACTCCGGTGCAGTTGACAACCAATATCATAAAGCACACCTATCCGCATAGTAGCAGGTATATGTTCAAAAAGCTTATTCAGCAGCGACAGCGCATAGTGCTGCTTTTCTCCTGCTGAGGTCATGTTTACCAGCCACAAAACACGATCATGTCGACACAGTAGACCCATAAGCCCAGTGTCCGCAAAAAAAAGAGTACTGGCTTTGGCTCGGCGCTCATCAGCAGATATAAAAGACTCATTACAGCCATCCAAAACCGAAACAGGAACCCGCATTCCTGGCTCAAAATCAGGATCATCAGCATTACTACTGTTAGTCTCCTGATTTTTGTCCTTGTTACTTGATTTACTTTTGTTTGGTTTAATTTTAGCAGGTCGAATTTCTTCGACATGTTTCTCCATTACTGCCACATCTTCTTGTGGAACAAATATGGTTTCTGGATGTGTGTGTGGAGCCTGCCAAGCATTTCCCTGAGACTTGCGGCGCTTTTGAGTAAAACAAGCATCAATGCAGACAATTGCATCAACTCTGAGAAAAAATGAGAAAGTATAAATATTTATAAGAAACTCCAAGCTCACAAATCATCTTTCTTTTGCCAATTTTCCCCACCAAAGCAAAGTGGACACCTTTCCCGAAGGTACTCACTTGGTCGGTCATGAAACTGAGGTTGATCTGGATTTGTTGCTTGATATATAATTAGGCTAAAGTCCATGTATTAGGTAATAGCAATACCTGACTCTGACATATCCACCATTTCAACATCAGGGATATTTTGTGGCTGATAGTGCAGGTCTATAATCAAAGATAAACAATACAGCCAGAGAATTATGGAAATATACATACCATCAGTCATAGCAATATCATCATCCTCATCATCCATTGACAAGATACTTCCCCGCACACGATCCAAATAATCCCGCAACATTAAGTTTTTGGTATTCGTCAATGTTGCATACCAATGCATTGCACTTCCAAAGCGAGCCCGAAGATTGTTCTAATTGTGTGTCAATCAACCAAACACAAATCAAACCCAGATTTGTAGGCAAAAACTTACACGAGTGGCAAGCTTGAACTTGCGTGCACTCAAAAATCCTTCAAGTGTTTCACACCAAGCAGTCGTATTAGGAGCTGCATTAACAAACAGCTCCTGCGCATATTCCAAAACATTCAAGTCAATAGCCAAAGAAGGTAAGGAAGGAGCACATGGAAAAAATCCCCGTGAGAGCAATTGCAAAGCTGGTTCAGTGCAGGTGCATAGTTCAATCTTCTCAAGTTCTATAATAGGGTTGAACAATATATTATAAACTGAAGTATAAAGTCTTACTTTCAAAATAAACACAGGAGACCTTAAGGATTCGGCCTCTATCACATCCCCTACAGCCTTGTGCCTTCCTTGAATCATTCACATCACGTAGTCCTGATGTATCACACAGGAGGCCAAGATACGGTTTGAGTAAAGCAGGTATAATATCTTCGCTCCATTTACGCCATAGTCGTTGTTTTTTCAATGCCCGCTGCTCTGCACCTTGATCAACACCTTCAGCTGAAGGCAGACCATCAGCTACATCAAATGTGTTCTCAGGCAAGTTTTCTTCCATCCCTGGAGACACCTGAGAGTAAATCCCTGATGGTGCATAGACCAAGCCACTAGGACCAGATTTAGTGTTAAAGCCATAATAAGCCCTAGATTTAGACAAGTCATTAACTGGGATCAAGGTCCCAGCAACAGGTTGCTGCTGAGGAACAGACCCAGACACTTTCTTAGATGCACGACGGAAAACTGAAGTCATGGTGGTAGCAAGAAGCAGGAAAGGAAGAGTCATCTTTCAAACAGACCATGTTATATACCTTATGATACATCACATCTGTCAAGTGTTTGACAGATGTGATGTGATATGTCATTAACTTACTGAGATCATACCTTAAATATCCGGTGACCAAAATAAAATTGAAGCGCAGTTAGTTCACAAAAAACTAACTACGCAGTATATACAACAAAAAAACCTGCAGTAAGTTGATTAGTAGTGATAAGAACTCAACAATGATGAAAAGCTTACGTGATGGCAGCGTGCAAGAAGGCGTATGTATGATGCATGTATTCCTCATTGACGAGGAAGCTGGTGTGGAATCGAAGGCGCCCGACCGAAGTACTCGAAGAAAGTTTGGCAGTAGAAAGGATATGCAATACCCTCAACTGCCGAAACTTGATTGGACGTTGAACCGAAGGACGACGACGAAGAACGAGTGATCGCGGACATTGACCTCAGGCGGCCAGCTGCAGATCCCGGCCATGTGCTCAAGAGCGCGCGGAAAGCCTCAACATATTCCATACGGTCCTCCCAAGCCCGTGCTCCCAGCCCTTCATCACTGCCCGGAATGTCAACGCGTACAAAAGACTTGCCATAAAAGCAAGCTGCGACCATCAAGTCTCGGTCAAGAGCCGCATATTCCGAAAGTCCTTCGCGCGGTACGACACATCGGTCAAGGGCGAGCACCTCGAGGCGGAAGTTGACATCGTAGAGATCCCAAATGATCTCCCTTATCATCCGCAACGTGAACCTCACATCGCCCTGCTGAACCTCCTGTGCAGTCGCGATGACTGCTCGTTTCCACACCAAACGGACCGGACCAGTGATATTCGCGAGATCCAACACAAAGACCGACTGCTGAAGCTCCTGCGGCAGCAAAGTACGATCGGACGGGTTAGTCTGTACCGCGGGGAAACCGAGCCTGGGACCGACGCAATACAGGAGATAATTCTTCCACTCTTGCGGGCTGGGAACTCGATCCCGCTTGGATAAACGCGACGTCGTTCGGTAGATCCACGCCGCGCGAATAGCCAACCAGGAAATGACGAAGACATTCATCCGGGCTTCGTCAAGCCGCGGATTGGCGAAGACAAAGGGGTCGAGAACAGGGTATCCTCGAAGGAGGAGGAGATCCTCGTGGTCCCAGACCAGCTGCCAATTTGACTTGACGCGGTTCAGCGCCTGCGACCAGACCTGGTTTGCGAGTGGAAATCGTTCCGAGATGACGACGCTGAACTTCGGTTTATTGATAGAGATTTGGCTGATGATGTGCCTCGTCAGGAGCCTGGGCACAAAAGTGGTAGGCTGAGCAAATCGGGCTGGCAAGGCGGGGGGCGGAGGAGGTGCAGCTGGCGCCTGAGTTGACGTCGAAGCAACGCGTGCCTTCGGAAGGATCGGAGCACCGTTGTCGTCACTGATTAGTGATGCAGCTAGAAAACTAATTAGAAGAAGGATTCACTAGAAATGCAGAAAAACTTACTGCCGTGATGGGAGTAACCCACATCATCTGGCCGAGCCTCATTGTACGCACTATGGCCCAGGCGCACGCAATACTGACGGAGGCCTTGAGATGCGCGATTGCGAGTGGCGGAAGCAGGGCCATGATAGACGAACATGCTGCCATTTGGCAACGGGTCGAGGACAATGTGGGCTGGAACCGAAGGCTCGACATGACCCAATGTAGTCATGCGCTTCGAAATCTGGTCGGGCGTACGAACGAGCCATGTGGGTATGCCGTCGAGGAAGCCTTGGATCGCGACTTCGGCACTGCAGGTGACGAAGCCGATGATTCCCTTGTCCACTGGGTGGGGTTTGTCGTCCTCCAGAGGACGTCGGTCCTTCCACTTCGTGAGGTATTCATAACAAGCAAGTGTTTCAAGATAATAGCGTTGAAAGGTGGTAACGGTGAGGAGTGTGAGGATGTAAGACTGGGGGGCACAGTTGAGGGTGACGTTGGCCAGACGCATGCCCAACTCGCAATACCGCAGCTCTGCAATTTGGGTAGGCAGAAGTTCCTTCCTAGCAAGGAAAGTCTTCACCGTCTGCTCGAGCTTCTTCCTCATTTCCAGGAACGCCTTCCCCAGATCCTCCCGAATTCGACCAATGTCGGCGATGGCAGAGCCTTGTTCAGGCACGAAGTCGGAGGGCTTGAAATCGTACCAGGCCCAGCCATGCTCATGACCGGGAATTTCGTCTTCGGAGGGCCTGATGCGGATGTAGGGAATGTAGTAAGTACCCATAAATCTCCACTGGGGGAATAGTGTGAGGTCCCCAAGGGCAAAACGACCGTCAGATCGGGCAAAAACCGACATGGAGTCCGCGCATAGGTTCGGGATCCAGTCCATATTAGGGGAAGTAATGATGAGGTTCGTAGGGCGGGGCATCCCATTCTGGTCGACGGTGTTCGGGGCCAGGTATTGGAGGCCGGGCACGGTGTAGTTGAGGTCCTTGGGGAACTCGGCCATGACGAGAGCGTCGACCCCCGAAAATGCTATGAAAAATCAAAACATGTTGGCTACATAAGAAAGGAATGGACGTACGGCGCGTTGAGCTGACAAAGTTCTCAATGAGGGCCCTATGTGTGACCCTATCCCGCTTCCATCCATAGCAATCAACGTAGTAGGTGTCTGTCTTTCAGTTAGAAAAATTATGAGATGAACAAAGGAGCAACAGAACGTACCGGTCATCGTGCGTGTAGCCCTGAGTTTCCTGTAGAGAAGAAGGGAAGAGGGAATAGTCAGCAAGACGGCCGCAGGTCAGGAAGCCCAAAAGATGTGAATGAAGCAACAACATGGTGAGCCACCAAGATACACGTCGTCCCGATGAAAGGAGGATCGCAGACGACAGTACTGAAGGGCGAGCATGGCAGCCCAACATACAAGCATACCGAACATGTCAGGCATGAAAAAATCGAACAAGTGAAGGGCGAGCATGTCAGCCCAACAGACCACCATACCGAACATGTCAGGCATGATGAAGGCGTCGAGGTAGGCCGCCCCAACAAGGGCTACGTCGTTGAATCAGCAAGTACAACTCACCTTGGAAGCAGACAAAGGAGGTATTGACCTGGCGAGGGTGCGGTTGGGCGAGTTTTGAAGGGCGTACGCAAGATCGATATCGATGGGCGACACGAGGTTCCAATGAGGTGGCGGTAACGAAAGCGAGAGTTGAAAGTCCAGCGACAGGCCAGCCGAACTTAGCGAGCGACACGTCAGCCCTTCTGAGAAAGAAGACGCGGAGAGCTAAGAGGTCGATGGTGAATGTTGAACGTTGAGGACGAAGAAGGAGGAGGAATTTGAACACGAAGGAGTAATTCGAAGTCCGCTTGAAGAACTGAGAAACGTTCTAAGTTCATTTTGGGGGGGTGAGGTGTCTTGGGGCATTATGATTCTTGAAAATAAATATTCGTTTGGTATATCGGTAACGATCACCGAAGCTGTGAACTAACGCTTCCGGGTCGGACCGCTAGGTGATTTGCAGACGCTCGGCGTTCGATTCGCGTCCATGACATTTTATTTTTTCTTTGCTTTTAATTACCTACTCCTCTCCTATACGTTGAACTTTATCTACGCGATGACCTTCCTTCAAAGGTCAGCTTCCTTCTTCGCCGTACTTTCGGTATCACGTCTGAGGTGAGTGCGAAGTTCTCAGGATGACCAAATACTAATAGGCGCTAGCTGATCTCATCACTTTGATCTTATCATGATCACTTTCCTCGATCCTCGCCTTTCCTCCCCTTTTCCTCCCCCCGTCTACGAGTCCACCAAGGCTGACATGTTCGCCTTCCCTTCACGAGAGTGGGCTGACCTGTCGCCCCTCTTACTCTTAGTCTATCGCTGGGCGAACTTGTCGCCGGACCCTTTGTTTATTCGGCCATCGCTTCTCTCATCGACAACGCCTCAATTCGTCTGCGTTAACCTCCCCACAGTCCACACCTCGCCCTTCAACGCCGTCGACAACAGCGTTCGTCGTCGGCGTTCTCCCGCCTCAGCCTCCTCGTCAGCACCGACACCACCATACCTCGAGCGTGCACCATGTCAGGCCCATTACACACCGCCTCGACACCGTCGACTCTGACTCGGACACCGTAAAGGCTGACTTGCTCACCTTTCTGAGTGTGAGCTGACTTGTCGCTCACTCTTTATATCCATGGTGGGACTGACTTGTCGTTCCACCACCGTCATCTGGCCCTCACCGCGTACCCCGGCGGCCATCGCGAACGGTCTCTTCATCGAGCGAGACCTCTCGGAAAGGTGTGTCCCCATATCAGCCAATAGGTTTTCGGAGCGCTGAACTCGGACATTATCTCTGATTCCCAGTACACCGGAGGCCTTCGCAAACTGTCGGTTTTCTTGATCAAGGCCCTCCGAAACTTCAAAACGGCACTTAACTATCAAATGATATACAGGAGGTACAAAATCTCACCCATTCATGCCAGAAATAATCCAAAGTACTGACACACTATTGTAGATTTGGATAACTGGCTATGGATCAAATCATATACACGAGGTACGAGTCTTATACATTCACGCAGGTCGAAATACTCAGCATTACGGTAGATTTTGAAGGTAACAGTCTCTTCCGAAGCCAACTACCCCAAAGTGTCTACGTACATTCATTTTTTTTTTATGACAGTGTATTTACCCAGTGCAACGCCTCACAGAAACCACGGGAATTCATGTTCGGGGTTGCAAACGCGGTACCGAAGCCCCACGACATCGGAAATGGCGATAAATACTCTTTTGGGATGTCACCGATCAAAGTAATGCCGTCCGACTTCTATTAATATATTTTCATCAACTCAACGTCTCATGGACAGAGCAAACTTGAGGGTTTTCTAGACAGCCGTAGATTAAGGTATGTTATTAGTTATCACCCGTTCTCTGTGCTTATTGAATCTTCCATCCGTTCCAGTGAATTGTTGTTAGAAATGTGAAATTACGTTTTTGTTTTCGAAATCCGAATTTTTGAGGTTTACGTTTTCGGGTAATTCCTTTTTCGGTTTGTTTACTTCTTGCGTGTCCGCTTTACACTGCTCTTTCCACTCAACCACAACATGCCACCGAAGCGAAAAGCAACGGACGAACAACCCAAGAATTCGAAAGGGAAGAGGTCGAGGAAGAACGAGGTGTGCACCCATTCCCCCTTTCTCTATTCCGCCAGCGAGCTAACTTTCCATTCTCGAGGAGGTCGCGAATGATGCCAACGTCGAGCAGGCGGCGACGGCCCCCATGAAAGTAAGTAATCTTTACATTCATTTTCTTCCTTTGTTCGTGCTGACCCTTTCTACAGAAGAAACGAGGTCGTCCTCCGAAACGGCCCCAAGGCCATGTATCAGCCAGCCACGTCAAGTAAGTCATATTGAAGACGCTTACCCTTCGTGGCTCCGGGAGTTGTAGAGGGCATAGGCTGACCTGTCGTCTATGGTGCAATGAGGACTGCTGACATGTCGCAGTCCTCTCGTTTCGACGCTGACATGTCGCATCGAGACTTGCCCCTCGTTCCCGTGCTGCGGAGGTTTGAAGATGTAGCCCTGACACCATATCCAGCACGCCTTCTACACTGAACACTGCGATGGACTGTGCCCCTTCCGCCTCCGAGTCTCAGGCCACGCCACTGCCCGCAAATCCCACCGAGTAAGTCTGTTCGCATAACAAGACTCGCTGACTGGTCGCAGCCCCCATCCTTTCCCTTTCCCTTTCCCCTTTTTGTATTGAAATACGAACTTACGACTGCTTCTTTTAGGTTACCGCCAGCTGTTGGCCAGCGTCCTGGACATTCCGCGCTCGCACATAGGTATGTATTAATCTTCTCTTCAAACATTTACTCGTCCTAATTGATTCCTTTAGCTCTGAGGAGGGCATACGCCCTCGAATTACTCGATCTCGGAAGAAGCAGGAGGCGGCGGCAGCAGCAGCAGCAGCCGCTACTCCTCCTACAGCCTCGGTTACGGTACCGAGACCGCGACCTGTTCCGATACGTCGCGACGACAGCGACCGCGAAAGCCCCCTCGATGACAGTGACCATGGTCACAACAAGGCTAAGAACAAGGCCAAGGCGAAAGCCCGCGAGGCCAGGAAGAAGGCCAAGGAAGTAGTTCGTCAGACTTTGGGCTCGCCCGCTTTTCGCCAGGAGCTCGTAGCTTCCGTCGGGAAGCGACGACGAGAAGAGGACTCCGCGGACGAGCGTGAAATTGCTCCATCGCGCAAGAAGCATCACGCCGAAGCAAATCTCGAACGTGAATCCCGACCACTTGCGGTTCCCAAGGAGTCACCCCGTTGCCGCTTCACCATAGACAACAAAACGCGTGCGGAACGGAAGGCCAAGCTCGCCCAGCTTGCTGCGAATAAGGCCTCCGCTGACCAATTGTTGGCTGCCGCGTCTGGACCTCGCAAGAAGCTCGCGGCGGCTATGAAACCCAAAGGTGGAAGGACAGTCAGAACGGGCGGTCTGAGGTTCGACGGCGTTGTAATAACCCGCCGTACTCCTCCCGTGCGTACGAAGGGCGCAGATATCGAGGAGGGTACTGACGACACAACCGACGACGAGAAGGAGGATACTGACTCAGGCGAAGAGACTGAGGAATCGGATGACGGCAAGAAGGACGACGACAAGGACGACGACGACGACGACGAGCATCGTGGTGGGGTCTATGATCCCATCAAAAGCGGCCATACAGAGGACGAGAGCGACGGGCCAAGCTTTGAGGATGGTGAAGCACACGATGGCGGGCTCGACGAGGTTACAGAGGCACTTCCCCGGCGTGGAGCAGATAATATATTCATTGCTCCCCCTTCGCGTCCTCTCTCAGCTTTCAGCCAGCTGCTTATACATGGCAAATCTGTCAAAACCGGACCACCGCGCAGGAAATCAACAACCCCAACTGAGAGTGGGACCAGTGGGTCTGACTTCGAAGACCTTCGCCATCAGGCGAAGGTGACGCGGGCCTTCCGTGATCGTCGAGAGGAGCTTTCAGAGACAATGGACTCCGATGATGCAGCATTGGAAGATGATGTGGTTGAGTCGAGCCCAAGTCGCCCTGTCCGTGCCAAGCTTGAGAAAGGGAAGCAGAAGAGTATCCCCCAGGGTGTAGACGAAAACTGTGGCATCACTGATGATGAAGATGATCAATCTGACGAGGAGGTTAGCCCGAAGGGGGATATCAAAGCTGGTCGCATCTCGCAGGCTGCTGAGGCTGGGGCAAAGAAGATAGGAGAGGATTTTGTCCGCTTGGTTACGAAGTACGCTAAGGCCAACAATATGACAGAAGACAAGGTTTTACAATATGCCAATGTTGTGAATCCTCTCATGCGGGCAGTCAACTTCTGGAACAAGTTTCAACAGTGGAGGGCCAGGAATGCAACAGATGCTGAGATTGAAGGATGTAAGTTATCAGTCTTTTATTATATTCACTCAACTGATTATTGAGTTTATAGTGGATGATTTTCGACGAACTGTCAAGCGGGAGTATCGTGACTACAAAAAGCTTCCAAAGGATGAACGTCAAGCGTTTCGGGAGAAAGTTAACAAGGACTTGGAAGAGCTTGCGTCCGATGATACAGCTACACTGAACCCTGCTCGTCGGCTGCTAGCAGCTGAAAGACAAATCCAGGCTGTTGTATGTTTTGTTTTAAATTTATCTAATAAATTTTATGCTAACTGTAACTTTATTAGCTGACTGCTGTTAATCGACTGAACAAGGATTTTCTGGCTTTTGGAGCAATTGTTCATGTTGGTACCAATCCAGTAGCCCGTCAAAATTCAGGAGTCATTGCAGGAAGTGATGCTGGACAGAAGCTAATTCATGATCACAAATTCCACGTTCAAAGTCTAGTTGACACCATCGCTGACAAGTATAGGTTTGGACCATTTTTTTTGTTTATAAGTAGATTGTTAACATTTTTCTAGGTCTGGGCTGGTGGATGCTCGACTGAAGGCTATGTTGACCAAAAACAAACCAGGTGAACACAAGGATATAGTTTCGGAGAAGGCCACTTCACCAGCTGAGGCTGATGGCAAGACGAAGCCACAATATAGGCAGGAATTTGCCAGTGAAGTTCGAAGGCAGCTTTGTACGTTGGTTTTTTGATTCTTATTTTTTGTATATAACTTAATGATTTCTATCAGATGCTGCTGCTCCTGAACTTGCTAATCGCAAGACAGTTCCCTGGGGCAATTTGACTGAGCGAGCTGTAACCTATTGTTTTCGCATTGTGGGATGGCCTGATCTTATCGTTCCGACCTACCCTCACCAAGGTCTTTTTGATCCTGCAAAGCAATCGTTACAGGCATGGAAGCATCTTGTTAACATGCTTCAGATTGGAAGTCTTAAAGTAGTTCCTTGGACTAAAGGTATGTTTATTTGTCTTCAAATTGGATTACTACTTATAAATTCCGGAATTTAGAGGAGCGGAAAATTCCTGTCGGTTCAGTGGAATACTTCAAAATTCCACTGCTGGTATCACTTGACGACAAAGTCCTTATTATGGTGCAAGACATCAAGCAAGCCTCTGTCAATAATGGCAAGTCGGTCTCTATTTCGGCTCCAAATGCGAAGGCGAAGTCAATGACTGCTCCTGTGGCTCCTGCTCCTCTTCGTTTAAAGTCAAAATCGACAAATCATGTGGCTGTACCATCTGATCGTACCCTCCATATTTCCTCTGCTGTCAATCATTCGTCTCCCTCTCAAAACACCTCTTTGGCCAAGAATTCGGACATCGCAGAGTATCAGAAGCAAATCCGCCATTTGGAAGCTCAAATCGCAGCAGCTGGTCGGCCTCCTCCTCAAGATGGATCATTCACTGGATATGAAGTTCATGGCCCCAAAAGTGTTTCTGTGGGCAACAAGGACGACCTCTTTGACTTTGATTATCCTGAAGTCACTTTGCGCCAGAAATCAGTCCTCCCACTTGACAACAATTACCGATTTCCTTATCGAAGTGAACTTGGATCTACTCAGCCTGCACAACATCTTAAACGTCAGCCACAATCTATCACCTCCTCTCGGCCTGCAGTTTCACCTGGTTCCTTCTATTCCAAGAAGAACACTGTTGCCCCATCGAAACGCTGTTTACCTTCCCATAATCCGACTTCCCGATCTATTCCAAAGAATTCGTCTGCTCCAGTTTCAATTGCTCATCCTCGTTCTGTTCACTTTGTGGATTCAGAAGATCAGGAAAATGTGGATGATTCTGGCCATGCTTCATATGATCGGTTTTACATGACTCGGCACAGCAGGCCAGGCCAGGAAGGACCAAGCAGAGAAGTTTACCTGCCTGAAGATACTAATTAACACATTTTTTGGGACTATGATTTTGCTGACTGGTTGAGTAGTGCAATGCCTTTTTTCATTTTTGTTTTGATGCCTTTGTAGATATTGCTTTTGGTTTATATTTCTATAGTTGCTTGTTCCATGGGCTTTTGGTTCTTTTAATTTACTCTAAGTTTCCACTTTATTTCCTTCTAATTTTGAGCCTTAGTGCTTGTCCATTCCTTTTGTAGATAGACTTTGTCTTTTTACGATCACATTCTTTTTCTACATTCCTTTGCTGTCCAAATTACCTTGTGGTTATTCCTTCCTTTGGTATATAGACTTTGTTCATTTACTGTCACATTCATTTGACATTCATATTACTTAGGCATCAAATCTTCGCGGCATCCTCTACTCAGCACTGTTATGCTTTCTGTGCTCCTTTCATTAAAGTACATGCTTTTGCTGGTATTTACTACCTTCTGTCGTTACATTTTATGCATTTGCATCTTTGATCTACTTGTTAGGACTTCTTTGGGCTGATTATCACTGCATGTTTATTATCATTGCATGCCTGCTATAACTCCTTTGATATCCTTAAACAATATATAGATGATTTTGTTGCACTTTCTCTGTGAGCTGAGTAGCTTGATAACCAAACTGAGTCAAAAACATGAATATTGGCTGACAATTAAAGAAGATAGACTTAAATGTATCTGATTCAATTAATTTCCCAAATTTGATGGAATTCTTATCAGGTGTACTTTAAAATTAGAATCTTGCAGGTGTCAGACGGGTATAGTGTTTGGAAGTCCGGTTACAGAACTGCAAAAAAAGCATAACTGAACTGGACCCAGACCAATAAGGACCACAAAATTTGAGGACCGATGAAGATGGTGAACCCATATTCGTGAAAATCTGAGGAGCAATGGGAAACCAGTTTTAACTGGTTCCAACCGTTCATTCAGGCTATAATTTTACATGTGGATAGCACCAATTTATATCTTGCCAATGACCCTAAGATTGTAATTTTAAACAAAGATCTGATAATGTTGCAGTCAAATTTGTGAAAGCAATCGAATTCAAATATATTTATGTCTAACTTCATTAATTGTCAGTCAATATTTGTGTTTTTGACCTCATTTTGGAGGATAAAATAGTTGTATTTTGACTAGATAGCTTAGATTAATTCTAATGGCCTCAATGCAGCTTAATTTCACAAATTAAATGCTTAGGGACTCATTTAAAACTGTAAAAGGAGGACAAAACATGTCTTTAACCAGTTTTGAGCTGGTTTTAAGTGTAACTGATCAAGACTGGTTCATAGACTCTGACGCAATCAACAATGTCAAAGAAAAGGTCAAGCACAAGATAGCCATAAATTTTCCAATACTAAATCCGATGTGAAGGCCAAGATGGAGAAGGTGAAAGTTGAGTCCTCTGACACCGTAGACAATGTAAAGGAAAAGGTCCAGAACAATAGAACCCTGAATACTCAAATAGTAACTCCGACACTATAGGCGATGTGAAGGCAGGGATCTAGGTAAATATAATCATGAATTTTCCAATACTACAGACAACATGAAGGCCAAGATCCAGGACAAGGAAAGAGAGTCCTCTAACACAATAGATAATGTCAAAGCAAAGATCCAGGACAATATAGCTGCAACTGTTCCAATACAATAGATAATGTCAAGGCTAAAATCCAGGACAAGCAAAATAAACAATGTCAAAGCGAAGATCCAGGACAATATAGCTGCAACTGTTTCAATACCATAGATCAGTGTCAAGGCTAAGATCCAGGACAAGAATGTTGAGTCCTCCGACACCATAGACAATATCAAAGCAAAGATCCAGATGAATATAGCCGCGAGTATTTCAATACCATGGATAATGTCAAGGCTAAGATCCAGGACAAGAAAGTCGAGTCCTCCAACACCATAGATAATGTCAAGGCTAAGAACCAGGACAAACAAAATAGACAATGTCAAAGCGAAGATCCAGGACAATATAGCCGCGACTGTTTCAATACCATAGATAATGTCAAGGCTAAGATTCAAAAAATATTTTCAGAACTAAGTGGGAAAATATTTTTTGTGCCTGAAAATATTTTTAGACCTCAGTGTAAAAATGTTTTGACAATGTCAAAGCGAAGATTCATGACAATATAGCCGTGACTGTTCCAATACCATTGACAATGTCAAGGCAAAGATCCAGGACAAGAAAGCCGAGTCTTCGGACACCATTGATAACGTCAAGGCTAAGATCCAGGACAATATAGCCACGACTTTTCCAATACCATTGACAATGTCAAGGCAAGAAAGCCAAGTCTTCCGACACCATAGATAACGTCAAGGCTAAGATCCAGGACAATATAGCCGCGACTTTCCAATACCATTGACAATGTCAAGGCAAAGATCCAGGACAAGAAAGCCGAGTCTTCGGACACCATAGATAACGTCAAGGCTAAGATCCAGGACAATATAGCTGCGACTTTCCAATACCATTGACAATGTCAAGGCAAAGATCCAGGACAAGAAAGCCGAGTCTTCGGACACCATAGATAATGTCAAGGCTAAGATCCAGGACAATATAGCCGCGACTTTTCCAATACCATTGACAATGTCAAGGCAAGAAAGCCAAGTCTTCCGACACCATAGATAACGTCAAGGCTAAGATCCAGGACAATATAGCCGCGACTTTCCAATACCATTGACAATGTCAAGGCAAAGATCCAGGACAAGAAAGCCGAGTCTTCGGACACCATAGATAACGTCAAGGCTAAGATCCAGGACAATATAGCTGCGACTTTCCAATACCATTGACAATGTCAAGGCAAAGATCCAGGACAAGAAAGCCGAGTCTTCGGACACCATAGATAATGTCAAGGCTAAGATCCAGGACAATATAGCCGCGACTTTTCCAATACCATTGACAATGTCAAGGCAAGAAAGCCAAGTCTTCCGACACCATAGATAACGTCAAGGCTAAGATCCAGGACAATATAGCCGCGACTTTCCAATACCATTGACAATGTCAAGGCAAAGATCCAGGACAAGAAAGCCGAGTCTTCGGACACCATAGATAACGTCAAGGCTAAGATCCAGGACAATATAGCCGCGACTTTTCCAATACCATTGACAATGTCAAGGCTAAGATCCAGAAGCAGAATGTCGAATCCTCCCACCCCATTGACAATCTCAAAGCGGATCCAGGACAATATAGCTGCAACTATTCCATTACCATTAATAATGTCAAGGCTAAGATTCAAAAAATATTTTCAGAACTAAGTGGGAAAATATTTTTTGTGCCTGAAAATATTTTTAGACCTCAGTGTGAAAATGTTTTGTCAAAGCGAAGATTCATGACAATATAGCCGTGACTGTTCCAATACCATTGACAATGTCAAGGCTAAGATCCAGGACAATATAGCCGCGACTTTTCCAATACCATTGATAATGTCAAGGCTAAGATCCAGGACAAGAAAGCCGAGTCTTCGGACACCATAGATAACGTCAAGGCTAAGATCCAGGACAAGAAAGCCGAGTCTTCGGACACCATTGATAATGTCAAGGCTAAGATCCAGAACAATATAGCCGCGACTTTTCCAATACCATTGACAATGTCAAGGCAAGAAAGTCAAGTCTTCCGACACCATGGATAACGTCAAGGCTAAGATCCAGGACAATATAGCCGCGACTGTTCCAATACCATAGATAATGTCAAGGCTAAGATTCAAAAAATATTTTCAGAACTAAGTGGGAAAATATTTTTTGTGCCTGAAAATATTTTTAGACCTCAGGGTGAAAATGTTTTGACAATGTCAAAGCGAAGATTCATGACAATATAGCCGTGACTGTTCCAATACCATTGACAATGTCAAGGCAAAGATCCAGGACAAGAAAGCCGAGTCTTCGGACACCATAGATAATGTCAAGGCTAAGATCCAGGACAATATAGCCACGACTTTTCCAATACCATTGATAACGTCAAGGCTAAGATCCAGGACAATATAGCTGCGACTTTTCCAATACCATTGACAATGTCAAGGCAAGAAAGCCAAGTCTTCCGACACCATAGATAACGTCAAGGCTAAGATCCAGGACAATATAGCTGCGACTTTTCCAATACCATTGACAATGTCAAGGCAAGAAAGCCGAGTCTTCGGACACCATAGATAACGTCAAGGCTAAGATCCAGGACAATATAGCCGCGACTGTTCCAATACCATAGATAATGTCAAGGCTAAGAACCAAAAAATATTTTCAGAACTAAGTGGGAAAATATTTTTTGTGCCTGAAAATATTTTTAGACCTCAGTGTGAAAATGTTTTGACAATGTCAAAGCGAAGATTCATGACAATATAGCCGTGACTGTTCCAATACCATTGACAATGTCAAGGCAAAGATCCAGGACAAGAAAGCCGAGTCTTCGGACACCATTGATAACGTCAAGGCTAAGATCCAGGACAATATAGCCACGACTTTTCCAATACCATTGACAATGTCAAGGCAAGAAAGCCAAGTCTTCCGACACCATAGATAACGTCAAGGCTAAGATCCATGACAATATAGCCGCGACTTTTCCAATACCATTGACAATGTCAAGGCAAGAAAGCCAAGTCTTCCGACACCATAGATAACGTCAAGGCTAAGATCCAGGACAATATAGCCGCGACTTTTCCAATACCATTGACAATGTCAAGGCAAGAAAGCCAAGTCTTCCGACACCATAGATAACGTCAAGGCTAAGATCCAGGACAATATAGCCGCGACTTTCCAATACCATTGACAATGTCAAGGCAAAGATCCAGGACAAGAAAGCCGAGTCTTCGGACACCATAGATAATGTCAAGGCTAAGATCCAGGACAATATAGCCACGACTTTTCCAATACCATTGATAACGTCAAGGCTAAGATCCAGGACAATATAGCCGCGACTTTTCCAATACCATTGACAATGTCAAGGCAAGAAAGCCAAGTCTTCCGACACCATAGATAACGTCAAGGCTAAGATCCAGGACAATATAGCCGCGACTTTTCCAATACCATTGACAATGTCAAGGCAAGAAAGCCAAGTCTTCCGACACCATAGATAACGTCAAGGCTAAGATCCAGGACAATATAGCCGCGACTTTTCCAATACCATTGACAATGTCAAGGCAAGAAAGCCAAGTCTTCCGACACCATAGATAACGTCAAGGCTAAGATCCAGGACAATATAGCCGCAACTTTTCCAATACCATTGATAACGTCAAGGCTAAGATCCAGGACAAGAAAGCTGAGTCTTCCGACACCATTGATAACGTCAAGGCTAAGATCCAGGACAATATAGCCGCGACTGTTCCAATACCATTGATAACGTCAAGGCTAAGATCCAGGTCAAGGAAAATAGACAATGGCAAAGCAAAGATCCAGGACAATATAGCTGTCAGCTTTCAAATGTCATAGACAATATCAAAGCAAACATACAAGACATAAGGGAATTAATTCTCTTTCATATTTGTATTAATCTCATTGTAAACTAAGTTACTTTAATTGTCATGTTACTATTAATATACAGCAGTAACAAATTAAATGGTAATATTTTTTGCTCTTCTGATAATTATAATTTAGTACATTGCTTTATTCCTTTTTTAGCCTGCTCTTCCTGGTATTACTTGCTGTATTACACCTGTGGGGCTCTTACCTATCCTAGCAAGGACCAGAAATGCCCAGAAAACTTTTGGCACTGAAAGGACCCCTGACACCCCTTCAGCAACAAATATATTCTCTAAGAAGAAATATATTCTGAAACAAGAAAACCTTTCTGCCCGTCACATAAATATTTCTATATTTATGTACAAAATATTTATAGCAAGAAACATTATTCATTTTTGAAAAATAATCTTTTCAGTATAGAGGAATGTTTCGGGAGAAAAAAGAATATTTGGCTGAAATATGTTTCTACAAAATCTTTCTGAGCCTCCTCTAGATTGTATTTTCTATCAGAAATTAATCAACCTAGTAGGTTATGTTTGGTGGGTCACTGAAGTGCTTTGAGGCATCTCTGAAGGTCTTTGGCAATGGCTCAATTTCCTAGGTCTCTCTGGTAGTCTTTGAAATTATTGCAATTACCTGGGTTCTTTTATGAATGTTCAATGTTCCTTCCGGGGCTTCTCTGATGCTCTTTATTGTATATATTAGAACTTAATAGAAACAATTTTTAAACCATTCAGAAACATTATATTATTCAATAACTATAAAATATTAACAACAATATTGAAAAAAAGAATGGGGGAAGGCGACAGCGAGCCAAGCAAGGGGAGACAAAGCATTGGCTGCCTCCTCGTTGCTTTGCCGTGGCCACCATAATGCAGCAGCAGTCATTACTATGCATCCTTCTTGCAGTTGCCGCGGACGAGCGGAATGAGCAAGGCATAAAGGCGGCGACAAGCAGGGAAAAGTCAAGGGTGGCAGGCATGGGAGACAACGGCAAATCAGGTGAAGGAAGCAAGGAAGACGAAGTTTGTCTCCCTCTCTTCCTCATACCTGAGCCAACTTGGTCAGAGGCCATTGCTGCGCATGGCAAAAACAAGTTCTTACTTTCAAGTTAAGTCATAAATAGAGGTTAAAAAAGTAAATAATGCATAGTCCGCTCAAATCTGAACTGATTGGGATGATCTTATACTCAAAAAAAGCAGAAAAATGAGGCAGATCTAACAAGCCTAAAATCAGCCCTGATTTTTACGAATTTTTTGATACCAAGATCATAAAAATTGGCCCAGTAATGGCTGAGATACAGAAACCATGCAGGGTCACTATAGCAGTGGGAGAATTTCGAACGATCGCGTTAGGAATGTTTTCTGCCTGCTATGCAGGCCGGAAAACAAGTTCTTTTACTACGTAAGAACTTGTAAACGGCCTTCTGCTTTGTTTTGGCTTGAATACAAGCATCGCACTGAATAGGTTCGTCTGAATCCACCAATTCCACGCCCTTAATGAGACCATCCTTTACTAGTTTTTTTGCATCTGCCAAATTGATGTGTCCCATGCGACGATGAAACTCCATAAGAGTTAATTTCTGTACATCCTTAGTTTCCACAGCATTAACCAAAGGCTGATCGCGAAAAACACGATATAGGCCTTTAACCTTTGGAATGACCCCAATGAGCTCGCCATTGCCACGTCAGATCTCGGCACGCTGCCCACCGAAAGTGGTGAAAAAGCCTGCATCGTCGAGACATCCAATTGATATCAATGCAAAACTGATGCTCGGGGTGTATAGGACATTGGTAAGTCGCAATTTGGTGAAGGTGTCTCCATTCGGAATATTGACAATGACATCACTGACACCAGTAGCATGGAAATCCGATCAATTTGCGCCTAATAAACCCCTCGGGGCAATTTCTTTAAACTCAATAAAATCTTCACAGTACGGCCACATGCAGTGGGAGGCGCCGGTATTGTACAGATTGGAAGGTGGTCCAGTGTCTGGGGAAGCCGTGGCAGCAACCATTAGTGCTTCTGCGTGCTGCGAGACATAGATGGGCTCAAGAAAAGGATGATCCATGTCCTTTTCAAAGTCGACAACGTTTGAGGTGTCTAAAACCCATTGCGCGACACGCTTGTATTGAGGATCCTCAGATTCCTCATCCATCTCTTCGAGAAATACTCCAGCACCACAATCGTCATGGTCATCGTGGCGTTTATCAGATAGGTGCTTGGCCTCGGCCTTGCACTCACCGCTGGCTGGAAAAGTGATTTTGCATTCCTCGTCATCGCTGTCGGACCCAGCCAGGAGCTCAGGTGGTCCGGTGCTGTCCGTGTCGGAACTGAAGCTCTGAAACTCAGAGTCTTCCATGCACTGGTAGGAGCTTGTCAAAGACTCCCCCTCCAACCTATGGTTTTGCGCCCAGACCAAATCCGCCAGGCGTTCGCCCCATGTCCTCACCAGTAGCTGCTAGTTTAAGACATCAAATTTGGACAGTTGTCCAAAGTCCATTTTATATCAGCTTGGACAACTGTCCTTTGGACAGTTTACCAACAACATATATATATGCTCATATCTTCATGGGAAATGTGATTGATGACATCATTTAAATGGATTCAGGGTCGCCTACCTGATGCGATCATTTTTTGTCAGAGGCGCAGCCACATCCAAGCACATCCTAGAAAGGCTCAGCAAAACCACATCACTTTTTGACAGCTTGGACAGTTTACCAAGCCATCCCTGAATGTGCTCAGATGTGGCTGTGCCTCTGACGAAAAATGATTGTATCAGGTAGACGACCCTGAATCCATTTAAATGATGCCATCAATCACATTTCCCATGAAGATATGAAAAGTGATGCTAGTTTGCCGAGCCTTTTCAGGATGTGCTTGGATGTGGCTGCGCCTCTGACAAAAAATGTGCTGCCAAGCCATCTGACCCTGAATCCATCAAAATTTTGTGCCTAGCTATTTTTCCCATAGAGAAAAACGCAAAAAAACTGAAAAAAAGCTGGCAATGAGAAATTTTGGCTGATGGGAAATTTTCCCAAAAAGGAAAGAGGGTCTCAAAAGAACGCAATCTATTTTTAGACCCTATTAAGATTTAAATCACACAGATAGGTACCTTCCTTATTAGGATACAAGCATTTTAGTGTTAATTAATAAGTTAAAGGACTTATTGCAATTGGTACTAAGTCGAAAATTAGCAGGCTGACTAAACACTGCCATTTTGGGTAATTGTACCTTTGTTGCCATTTATAGCATGAAGGCAGTAGCCCTGAGACTCTGTATTTATATTTATTTGCATTTGAGGCCATAAAATTATATAAATATGCAACAAGCATGTAAATAGAGGCAAATTCAAAGTCACATGATCAGTATGGATCACATCAAAAGCCAAACAAATAAGCTCTACCATGTCTACTGTACGTATTATATAGTACCTACCCTATTATATACGCCTTATATATCCTGTTGGTAAACTGTCCAAGCTGATTGCTTCATATAGCAGCATAGGCTGATGTCCTTGGGTCCGGAAATATACCATTGTCTGGAAATATGCACGTTACATGGTCCTCGAAAGGAGAAACCAGTGCTGATTGCAGATCAGACTCGTCGTTTGCAATCTGGCTTTGTAGGAAGCCATTGGTGAAATAGAGGTCGTCGTCGTAGAGGAAAGCAGACCATGCACCAGCAACCTCATCAAGAGTTGCCGTGTTTGCCATGCCAGAAGACGATCCAGCAGGCTTAGACTTTGGATCTGTCAATTTTCCGGTCGACTTTCCATTGTCTTTCCTCTCCCTTTTCAGACTTGGGCATTCATCGGATTTGTGTCCGAATCCGTTGCAATTGAAGCACTTAAGGCCGCTGCTCCCTCAAGAGCTGCCACTCCCCCTGGAGCTGCCTCCTCGTCCTTGCCATTGCTTGCCTCCTCCAGTCTTCTGGCCAGGTCTTTCGCTAGACATAGAAATTGCTGCAGCAATGCCAGTTGACGTAGAAGCCTTGGATTTGTCCTTGGCGTTCTTCACACTCTCAGTGCGGTCATATTGCTCCAAAATTGTCTGCATCATCGCTTCAGGGTTTAATTTGTAGTCGATAACTGTGACGGAAGACGCTGCTTTGCCAGCCTTGATAGCGTCGGCAATAGCGGCCTCGGTTTGAAGCGTGATGATGGTTTTGGCATTTGCAGAGCTTTGGGCAATGAAGGAAGACAGCTCCGCAGGTACAAAGTTCATGATGAGAGTGCGATAGTCGTTATCGCTGATGGTAACCCCAGCATTGAGCAGTATCTTGTACTCAATCGCCTCTCACCATTCACCGCTCACCAATCCAACCCTATGGAGGCCAATACTGGTAAGTATTTTCTTTTTCCCTTTACTTTCTACGCTAACTAAGATTTTAGATTTGTTCTCGGGACACACACGGGTCGTGTGCCTCTCCCCTCTTTAAGGGATGTAGGCCGACCTAGAACAATTCCACACGCCACGAACGAAGCCGCGCCCCATTGTGAAGCTCCCCTCAGCCTCTAAGGGTTTTGGGCTGACACCGTAACAGATTTGGGTTGGGATTTGGGGTATGGAGCGGCATGGGGAGACCCTAGAGAGGGAGACCCGTGCAGTGCATCGCAGAACAAGTCGAAGTTTCGACTCGTTCTGCTGTTCTCATTTCCCCGCCCGTTCCCCGCTCACCAACCCCTTGCCAGCCCCTCCACCTCGCCATTTTCGCCTCAAATGCCCATCAACGCCTCTCCCAACTCTCAACCCAGATGACGACAATGTGGGGCAGCAGCATCATGGGTGCTGTTGCTTGAACATGATGGAGCCATGACGACGCGGAGAGGCATCGGAATCCGCAGTGCCGTCGCTTGAACAATGGCGCATGGACGACAATGACGAGGGCAGCAGTAGCAGCAGCACTGATGCTGTTGTTCCTCGTTCATCGCAGGGAGAAGATGACGTGGAGCAGCAGCAGCTGACGGCGGTTGCATGGCAGCTCATTCAGCTGCTGTTACAAGTTCTTATGTAGTAAAAGAACTTGTTTTCCGGCCTGCATAGCAGGCAGAAAACATTCCTAACGCGATCGTTCGAAATTCTCCCACTGCTATAGTGACCCTGCATGGTTTCTGTATCTCAGCCATTACTGGGCCAATTTTTATGATCTTGGTATCAAAAAATTCGTAAAAATCAGGGCTGATTTTAGGCTTGTTAGATCTGCCTCATTTTTCTGCTTTTTTTGAGTATAAGATCATCCCAATCAGTTCAGATTTGAGCGGACTATGCATTATTTACTTTTTTAACCTCTATTTATGACTTAACTTGAAAGTAAGAACTTGTTTTTGCCATGCGCAGCAATGGCCTCTGACCAAGTTTGAAGGTTCGCAAGGGTGAGAGAGCTTCGGAGTTTGGGGAGGAGATCCACTCGGATGTTTGAGGGCCTGCCGATGTCAACACTCTTGGCAGACGGCGATATTTTGTCAGTTTCACGGACGATAACACACATTGGACAACGGTTTACCTTCTGCAGAAGAAGTCCAAAGTTTTTCTTTGCTTCAAGAACTTTGAAACTTGGTGTTATGTCCGCCTCAATGCCCTCATCAAATGTCTTCGCGCCGACTGCGGTGGCGAATACCTGGATCACGATTTCATGAATTATCTTGAATTGAAGGGCACACAATTGAGACTTACCGTGCATGATACTCCCGAAGACAACGGCGTTTCTGAACAGCTTAATTGTACCTTGATGGAGAAGGTCCGAGCAATGATCGTCGCAAGTGGTTTGCCACTTTTTCTCTGGGGAGAATGTCTTCTCCATGCTGTTTACTTGAAGAATCGCACATCTACGAAAGCCCTAGATGGTTGGACACCTTATCATTTAGTCAACAAAGAACCTCCAAATCTTTCCGACTTACCCAAGTGGGGTTGCAAAGTCTGGGTTCACGATATGGATACTGGCAAGCTGCGTGTTTGCGCTAAGCCAGGGTATTGGGTTGGTTTTGACTTGCAGAGCAACGGACATCATATCTATTGGTCGGAAAAGCGAAATGTCAGCATCGAACGCAGTGTCGTATTTACGGAGAAGGAGCTAACATTTGTCAAGGATGATGTAGTCAGGCTCGAGGGGGAGGAAACCGGCGACGACGCCAAGCAATCCGAGCCTACCACTGTCCCCGAAAATTTACAAACTACGTCTACAGAAATTCTGTCGTCTATCTCTACTGCTCCTCCTGCTCCGAATGTCCAACCAGCCCCCACATGCCCTAGTCGCAACAAGAAACCCTCTCAGTACGTTCGCAACCTCCTCGAAGGAAAGGGCACGACAATGATCCGTACAACGAGCCGCACCAAGGCTCTACCAACCAGCATTCAAGCTCCATCGAAGGATGATCCTCCGATTGAACAAGCGGCAGTACCAGAGCTTGAGGAAGAGATTGATGGTGTAGCGATGGCGGCGGAGATGGCGAATGGGCATGGGTTGGAGCCACAAAATATTGTGGAGGCTATGCGTAGCCCCGACTGGCCGCAGTGGAAGGAGACAATGGAGGAAGAGCATGAGGCGTTGAAGGCATACGAAACGTGGCAGCTCGAGGAAGCACCGCCTGGGGTGAATATTGTTGGATGTCGATGGCTTTTTCGGGTCAAACGTGACGCCGAAGGCAAGATTGTTTGATATTGAGCTCGATTGGTCGCGCAGGGATTTTTGCAAATTCCCAACATCAATTTCTTCTTGACTTTTGCTCCAGTCTTGAAGATGGCGTCGATCCAACTCATGTTAGCTCTTGCAGCTTGTTACAACTGGGAAGTTCACCAGGCTGATGTTAAAAGTGCCTATTTAAATGGTGAATTCGAGCAGAACGAGGTCATTTACATGTGCATACCTCAAGGTCTTGACATCAACTCCAACAAGCCGCGAGCAGCACTCCGCCTTCTCAAACCCCTCTACGGTCTCTGCCAGAGTGCGCAGCATTGGTATCAAAAATTCTGGAAGATCCTGCGGGAGATTTTGGGCATGTCGCAATGCAAGGTTGACCAGGCAGTCTTTTTTCGCGTTGATAAATCGGGTGTTATTATAATTGTCGTACACGTCGACGATTTGACGATCGTTACATCGTCGGTCCTCCTGATTACGAGTTCTTACGTAGTAAAAGAACTCGTTTTCTATACTCGGTTGCGGAAAGAAATGATTCCTAACGCGAACGTTGGAAATTTTCCCACTGCTTCATTTTTTGTGACTGACCCTGAATTAAAAGTCTACAAATTTTTGTAACAGTGGGAAATTTTTATTGAGCATGGGAATGGTTGTTTGATGCCGGTTGCTATGGTCTATTTTTAGCTTGTGTGCCAAGAAACCTAAACTAGGGTTAGAGCTTCTTGATAGCGCTATTAAGCATTGCAGTTTAGAGGTTTTTTTCTCTCTTTAACTTCTCTAATAGCATATATTGCTCTCTAAATTACTACTTCTTTGAGCTTGTCTTTCAAAGCAAATGAATAAAGATATTCATTGTTTGTATAGTCAAATACATATGTAGCTACATTAATTTGGTCCCAGCTTGCGTTGCTCTCTTTGTTTCGCTCTTTTGTTCTTTTTGGCTTTGTCTCGCTCCTCAATGTTGATCTGATCTTTGCCCTTCTTAGATACTTCTGCCTCCTCCTCCTCCTCATCTGGTATTTCCCTGCAATCTTCACATAAGCATTCAGATCCATTCTCCTTGAAGTAGTCAACCCCATAGCAAAGCAATATTTCTTCTTTGGCTTTGATATTCTTGGTTGCCATAATGGTAAAAGCATATGTGTCTCGAATAGCAATAAACTGTCCAATTTTATTAATATTAAATACCTGTAAACAAGAATTGAAACTCACCTCAACATTATAAGAAACACAGCGATGGTTAATGAACCTAATAGGTCCAATCAAGAGTTTTTCTTCAAAGGAGCCATCATTGCGGTTGTTTTCATGAGGAGTGATTGTGGACAGATCAGTATACTTTTCAGCACGATCCTCTGGCATTAAACCAAGGAGTTCTTGGATGTATTCTCCTTGTATGATGTCCTTGTTGGCATAGATTGCAAAACCTTTTTGTTTAGCATGGCCAAGAGGTTTGACCTTAAGATGCACTATGGCTGCTGGATTAATAACCAAACTATAGGCGGTGATACACCTGTGAGGCAATATTAATAGTATATAGATAGATAGATATTTTAAAACCCACCAAGACAGAGTTTCCAAACTTTCTTTTTTCTTGTTTTCCCAGACAAGTGCAGGATAATGAAGAAGAATACCGGTTGCAAGCTTTTCCACAGTGGCTATATATCCAAGTGGATCTTGAAAATTAAGGTTGTCCTTGACCTTTTCAAACATAGACCAAATGATAGAATGATCAAAAGGTTCCATATTTGTATTGAGAGAGATAGTTTGGATATTATGACTTCTGTTCTTGGATTTTTCCTTTTGTTGACCAAAAAGAGCATTGATAATAAGAGGGTCAATGTGAAGTATAGCCTGAGAGGGAAGGATAAAAAGAGACAAGTCATTCACAAGAGAAGATTTGTTGAGATCGCCTTGATTCCATGCCATAGCATGATAAGAGGTGTAAGTAAGTGCAGTGTCAGCCATTGAGGTGAAAGAAATTGAAGTTTATTGTTGTATCCTGGAATCTTATATAGACATACTCTCATAGCTTTAGGGCTATGCTATACTACTTTCTTGGCTTTACAGGCTGCACAATACTATGTTCATAGCTTTAGGGCTGCGCAATACTACTTTCTTGGCTTTACAGGCTGCGTGATACATGCATAGCTTTAGAGGCTGTGCAATACTGACATGCATAGCTTTATGCCACTTACATAGCTTTAATATTCAGCTACGTCATACTAATGGCTGTACTTACATGCTAAAACAATAAGCATTTACAATGAATGAAGTAACATGCAAAATGTGACAGTTTTAAAAGCAGTCTACACTATTATTTTATTTTTTTAACAGTTTAAGTTACATTATATTTGAACATCATGTCTACTTAGACATTTTCTTATTACGATCAAGACTTATTGATTTATAAGTCTTTTTGGCTCATAGATGTTGTTGTTTAGGTTAGCATCTTGGGGGCCCCCCTGAGCTTTGCGAAGGAGGGGTGGCTAACCTAAACAACAACATCTATGAGCCAAAAAAACCTATAAATCAATAAGTCTTGATCGTAATAAGAAAATGTCCAAGTAGATATATGATGTCATATTGAATGTAACTTTAATTGCTTGGAAAAAGAAAATAATATTATACTCTGATTATTTATATTGATTAAAACATGTAGACAAAAAATGTAAAAGACGTGATAAAAACAAGTTTCAGAAAACCCTAACCTTATAATTTTGGTTGTGGCTGTGAGACCTCCGTCTCGACGGAGCCCTCACAGCCACATATAAACCCTAACCTTATAATTTGGATGGTGGCTCGTTAATAAGCTCAGATGGCATTATAATTAACATGGCAGTTGACTGATTATAACTATAAATCTACATATATACATGAATATAACAAAAATATGATTCTACTTTGCCAGAAATATCTATTCAAACATGATTTACGATTTTCTAATTAACAAAGTTTTTCTGATAACTTACCAATGCAGATGGCCTTCCAATACCAGGATTTCCACATGTACTTGCTCCAATAGTCCAATAAATACTGTCAAGTGGTGGTTGAATATGGTTGAAATTGACTCCAGGCATCAGATATTGCATATTTTCAGTAGCAATGCATTTGACGTTAAGAAGTGGCAGATTGATGCAGCCAGAATCGCCAACTACGCGTGGAGTCATAGGACAGACTGGATCAACACGGCATCGATGCCTAAGTGTCATTGAGTCCATGCTTGTTTTGACATTGTGTAAATCGGATGTGGCGAGAAACCCTCTTCGGATGTATTTGTCATAGATATGTGAAGAAATTTGACTGGCTTCGTATCTTCCAAGAGATGAACTGTTTCTGTTGGTCTCGAAGGCTATCCATGGGTTGTGTAGAGTGATTTGATAGGAAAGGAGTGAAGGATAAGCCGAAAATAGACCACCAGCAGTAATTGCGTTCATCATAGCAGTTGTTGGCTGATAGAAGATTGACTCCAAAGGAGTGTGTTCCTCTTTGACAAGAAGAATACACACAGAAGCCTTTACATTCTGCGGTTTGAAAATGATGCGGTCGGAAATGATGGGGTTATAAGTGTGGAATTTGGTCATTGGGATGCAGGGTTCATATCCAGCAAGAACCTTTGTTTGAAACAAATGAAGATGTTGGATAGACATAACAATATCGATGTTGTTGGTAAAGAAGCGCTGAGTTTGTGGAAGAAAAGGCTGAAGGGCAAAGGATCCAGTGACAAGAGCATGACAGTCCTGTAAGGCTGACATGAACGTTTCCAATCTAAAACCAAAGTTTGCCAACATATCAGCAAGCAAGTCACAATGGTATTGATTCATAGCCAAAAAATGGCTTTTGCAGGTCTCTGCAAAAGACTAATGATCAAGACCAGAAAGGTGATCAAAGATCTTTGCTTGAATACTGGTTGGAAGGGCAAATATAGCAGTGCTCTGAACTGCATATGTCACATTATTGACTATAATTTTACTTAGTTAGAAGATTTATAAATGAGAAGGAAAGAAAAAAGCTTACTGATATCAGAATTCAATATACCTACAGATTTAGCAAGAATCCGAACAAAAGCCTGAACATTTTCTTCGTTGGCTTCTTCTTCTGCAAGATAAAGAAGTTCGAAAAGGCTTTTGCTAGTGCCCCATATGTCCCAGAGTTCTTTGGATAGACAAGCAAGATCTTTGGACAGAAGTGGAGTGCTCTTTTGAATCTCCTGGTAGCTAGGTTTGGCCAGTGCTCTTTTTGTGCCCACAGGTAGTGGTACAGTTGCTCCTAAGTCCATATTAAGGCAACTGGCTATTTGGCGGACAACGCAAAGAGCATGACGACGGGTTTCTTCATTTTCATCCAGAGATTTATCAATAATTGTTTGAATGTTCCCCTTCCATAACGATAGGAGGAATTGATTGTCATATTGGCCAGTTTTGGTGTTATTGGAAAGATAGTTTCGCAGAATTGTATCTTTTGTAGGTACAAAAAGCGTCAAATTATTGGTTAAAAATGTGATTTTTAGTTGAAGTGCTTACCATCTGGATTACTTTCTTCTTCAATTTTGTCATTTTGGTCTTCAATATCATCTTAAAAAAAGTATTTGAATTAGAATCATATAATAAACAAAAGCCCAACATACCTTTGATCAACATACTGATATCGTCCTGTATATCATCCTGTATATCATCCACTTGACTGTTTGTCTGAAGTCTTGCAGACCGACGACGGTAAGGAACATCTATTACTATTGTTAGCTTCTATCAAGTATTTGATACAAAATCTCACCACAATATGTTAGCTTTTTGCGTTCACTTTTGCCCATAATGATATCAAGCAGAATAGAAGTAGAGTTAAGCTTAGAGGACAGGCAAAAAGTGAAAAGTAGTTGAACTTGGGGAGAAAAAAGCGATATTGCCTTACACTCTTTATAAGATTTGTAGTCTTGGTTCCTTCCGTGTTTAGGGTTTGGTTTAGCAAGATCCGCAAGATCCGCAAGATCCGAATAATATATTTTAAGATCTGTATGTATCAATTCCTGACATGAATATTAGTTAAGATCCGAAGCTAGGTTCCGACATTCCACAGGATCCGTTTTCACTCTAGCGTTGCCTTGCATTTGCCTCTTTGGAATCTTCTCAATTTGTTATTAAATTGACAATGGCTGTTTCGTTGGTTCTAGTTGGTTCTAGTTTATAAGACAAATTTTAAATGACCTGAAACAATTTACGCTATCGATTAGTTATCTAATTTCATACGGCTTAGTCGATCTCTAGCATCGGCAATTTCATCTGCTGAATATCCAACCTTCCTTTTCAATGAAACTTGTCTTACTATCTGGTTTTTAGACCGATTGCGTGAAATGCTAGCTTCCTAAATGTCAAAGTACCTTTTTAGATAGATAGTCAATAGATCAAATAAATACTCACTCGCAGTGGTGAGGTGTCAAGAATTGTGAGTGCTCGAAGGACTGTTAGCATTCTATGCTTTTCATTCTTCATGCGAATGCAAACAAAGGAAAGTTGCGCTTCGACTATATCTCCACATCGAAATTTAATAGGATTGACTTCTTCGTATCTGATAAATTTTATTAGTGGTTAGATAAATCTAATCAAAAAACATCAGTTACCTTAATTCTTGTTCATGATGATCAACAAGCTCATAATATTCAACCTTGTTTTCGATGGTATGAACGAATTGGTCGTCTTTACTGATAGCTCCCTCCAGAATTCCATGAGGATCGACCACGCTGGAAAAAGGTACTATTTCTTCAATAGTGGCTTGTTTGCGAATCGTAAAAAATCGGTTATTCATGTCAATTGCCATATATCCTTCAAAGGTTGTAGAATTCCAGTCTTCTAAAGCTCCTTGAGGAAGGTTGCGTCCAAATATCTGGTGGATTTCTTGAACATTTTGTATCGCCTGATCAAATTTATCACTGCCAAGTCCGGTGAGAGTAACTGATTGCCGTAAAAAATGGCGCTGTCTTGGTTCACTGTATACCATCAGCTTGAGTTTATAAAAACTGTAATAAGACATTGGCTTACATTTGAAAAGTCTGCGATATTGGTGGAAGTGATTTTTGGCATAATACTCCTTGTAAGCGTAGAACAACTTCTTCAGCATGGTAATGGTCCATCGCCTGAATAAGTTTCCAAGTTTTGCTTTGCTCTAGAGACGTAACCTCAATCTTGTTTTTAATGCCATTGTCCTATTAGCTTGGCTTTAGTTTGGCGTATATAGTATATGTGAAAACAAGTCCTCAACATACCAAATTGAAATTACATAGCTGCATTTTTTTGTTTATCTGGCTATTGGCCAACTTTTCAACTTTACTTCCTGCAATATGATGAGTGTTCCATATTAAAATTTCAAGACTTTTACTTGCCAGTAGCTTGAATATCAAAAAATTGGTCCATTATGATAGTAATTGGGGGATGATAGATGTAAGGAAAGGATGGTCGTGAACGTTGTCTGTGCTCTTAAATTGGTTTCTCTTCTAGACCAATTGATTTTTTGAATAGGGGTCAGTCAAGTCTTTGCATTTCCTCATTTGTCTTTGTGATCCTATTTTAGCCGATGGAAGGATCTTCTCTTTCTTTTTTGTTCGGAACCGTAATAAGTTCCTGGAGCTTAGGACGTAATAGATGCTTCTTTTTCTTGGCTTCAGCTTCAATTTTGACAGATTATGTTTCACCGAAAATCATCCTCAGGCACTTTTACGTATCATTCTCTCAGGTTAGCCCCAAAAAGTTTAGAGAAATTCGAATATGATGTAAAAACCATCTTCTAGACTTAAATGAATTTGCAGCCGGATCATATGGATGATCCGGATGATCTGATTCATTTTGGGCAACCTCAATGAAACCAGAAGGTATAAAGTCTCCATGTTTTTCAAGCACTTCTTTATTCCCTCCTCTTCAACGATATGGTTAAACGCAAGATTAAAAAAGAAGCATCTTCCGAGTCTGGAGGTACTAGTGATAGGTGAGATCTTGGTTCTTATTTCATTTCAATATAGTCTAACAACTTTTCTATTGTATTAATAGTGAGAAAGAACAATCTGATACAGTCTTGTATGATTTATTGGTTTTTCCTACTGGTTTTTTGCTGTATTAAACTTTGTTATAGATCTGATTGTCCAGAACCACCGTGAGTTGCTGGGATTTTCTACTCCAGGATTCTAAAGTTGATTCTTGTTACAGCGTAACGCCTAGAAAATCTAAAAGAATAAATAAAACTTCAAGCGCTAGCCCGTATGTGTTTGGCCCAATAATGTGGAGGATTTTATTTGACTTTTTTAAAACAGATTCAAGTCAACTAAGAAAACTTCAAGCAATGTTTCCTTTTCCCCTAGGTATGTTCAGTTTAATCTTAAGTTTTTGATATTATATTCACCAAGAAAAAAAAAGTCCTGAGGCCAAGTCTCCAAAAAAACGCAGGCAGATTCTGGATCTCAGTTCAACTACTCCATCTTCCAAATCTTCTCCAACTAAACGGCCCAACCTTGCTCGTCCAATTGTTTTGATACAATCCAAAAAGAAGATATCATCAAAGAGTCTTGTCAAGAATGCAGACAGTGACAATAGCAAGAATGATGAAAGCAATGACGAAACAGATGATGAAACAGTTGATGAATGTGAAGATCCAGATGATGAAAGTGAGGAGGAGGAGGAGGAGGAGGAGGAAGAGGAGGAAGCCGAAACGGATAGCCAAATTGAAGATTTTTTGGATTTAGAAGCGTAAGATTATTTATAATGGCTTTCAACTGAAACAAACTAAACTTTTTTTTAGTGAAGAACAAAGCTCGGACAATGCTGACAGTTCTTATGAGCAATCTAGGAAAAAGTAAGTTGTTACTATTTATTTTTTGTTACAGTTTCTTAAGTGCAGTGCTTTAGAAGCAATCAGAAGCGTCAGAAAATAGTGGATGCTGCTATGTATGTTTTTATTTTTATTTTGTGTTTCTAATTATAACAGTCTTTTAGTGGCAATGCTTTAAAGTCCAAATCCAAGGCTGGTCAAGGCAATAATAACAAGAAGTCTACATCAAAAGATACTGAAGTGTATTTGGAAGATTTGACAAAGGATCCTGTTATCACGTATGTATTTTTTCTTTCATTTTAATGATTTTTATTAAGTTTTATATAGACGCCCAAAGCTTCGATCTTGCCAGTTATTTGACAAAGACTTGGTGGATATATTTCTTGCCAAAACCTACAAGAACCTTCCTAAACTACCCAGGTATTTAAACAACATTTACTTAAATTGATATATTATTAACAAAGTTTTAGTGGATATACCAATAACCGTTATCTCCCAGCTGGAGAAGCCCCCGAACCAATGATGTATATATCTGAATTGCTTCCAGGATTGTCGAAAATCAGCAAAAAGTATGGTTTAACTTATAGTTTCAATTATTCTCCTGAATTCTAATGGGCTTAACAGATACTTGCTTGAATTATTTACATTTGTCTCCGACCATGGCACCAGTACTGTCAATTTGTCAAGAATTGAGCCTTGCGATCTTATCGCAAAAAAACCAGATACCGGATCTATTTATCCTCTGGTATTTTTACGTCACCAGAAGACTCCTGCTCTTTGTCTTAGCATCATTTCTGTTGATGAAGACTATACGCGACATCCCAAGGACATCAATGGTTCTTCTTACAAGATTTTGACAGGCGTTATTCAGACCATGGAGTATGAAAGATTGATAGCTACACTTTGCCTGGTTTATAAAGTGCCAGGTATCAAAACGCTAATGACCAACAACCGTTGGTCTTTTTCATCACGTCCTGGAAGCTCCAATGGCAATTCTCAGAGTAAGTTTTTTTGATTTAAATATCACTGAGTACTGAAATTTTTAATAGATACCTACAATCGTCCAACTTCCTTTCGCTCTGCTGGTTCAAAGAAACTGAGTCCAGCTAATACTCGTCAACCACAATCTCAAGGTTCTAGATGGAAAATCGGTTATACCAGTGATGAAAATAGTAAGTTTATCCTACTTCCTGTTTGTTGTAAAAGTTGTTGATTTTTTTCTATAGTTCCAATTCTAGATGGGCGATCTATTCAGATTGATCTTCCCAAAGGTTTACGCAAGGTTGTCGAGACTCTTCCAGCCTTTACAGAAGAAATTCCTCCAGGATCTTTAACACTTGTTGGATATACTACCTTGGGTTACAATTCAAAGAAATCCCCAGATGAGCTTACTATCGGTACTAATATTTGTTGGGCTGTGGTCTTGGCAACCCCAAAAGCGTGAGTTTAGTTTTTTTTGGGAAAGATATCATTTTTTGATAAAATATGACCAGGTAGAACATTTGATGATTTTCCTAGATCTATGTGGCATGACGATCCTTTATTTGTCATGCTAGGTCAACGATTGTCAGAGTTTGTATATTAACGAATGTCTTCTCGCTTCAACAGCAGCTGTATCATTATTCAACTAATGATATTCAATTGCCCACTTTGTATTTTGCATTATATCTAGTCCTCGTGTATTTTGTAGCTTATAATCAACAAGCTCATTTCAGATTCAATGTCGTTTTTTTTTTGGAGTAGTGGTTTTTCTAAGGTTAGGGTTTAAATGTGGCTGTGAGACCTCCTTCGCGCCGGAGGTCTCACAGCCACATTAAAAATTCTAAGGTTAGGGTTTATATGTGGCTGTGAGACCTCCGTCGCGACGGAGGTCTCACAGCCACAATAATTATGATAAGGTTAGGGTTTCACAGTAGGTAAGTTTAGACTGCTTCAAAATGAATTCATCCAATACAAAACTAAAGTTTAAATAACATGCATAAAGAAGTCAATTTTCCTTTCTACTGATCCCAATAATTAAAAATTTCTTGGTGACAGGCACGAACCTTTTGATATTTCTGTGCTGCAATATTGTTTTTGCGAGTTTTGGTTCTATGATCACCATTGGAGACCCTAGGAGGTCCACCACCACCACCACCACCATCTCTATCTCCTAAAGCAGCCAGCATTGATTCTTCATTTGCATTAGGCAGATTTGAAAGAGTAATATCTTCAGACCGCAAAGGAAGAGTTGAAGGAAGCATTGTTCCATGCATTGTGGATCCACTAAATGACCTGTATAAATTAGAATCAGTATAAAATTCCATGACATTTAATTTTTTTATACCATAAGGAGTTAGATCTAGCAACCACGTATTTCCGATAGTCACCATAGATAAACGCGTATTCTTTCAAGTCCTTGCGAGCTTGAAGTTGATATTGAGCACATATACCTGGAACTATATCGTCATCGCTATGCAAAGGTGCCGTATAATTGTTGCATGAATAGCTTGTGGCTCCTGAAGTCCCAAGTCTGTCTCCTTCGGTAGTTGCTTGATCTAGTTTTGCAAAATGTTCGAATGAAATCATTCTAGCTCCTTCTGAAAGAATCATAGATGTCTAAAAATTGCAAAGTCAGCATAAAAAAGAGGTTTTGTAAGTTTGGTACCTCTGCATCATTGAAAAGTATTTCAATTCCATCGCAATCCAAAGCATCCATTCCAGAGTACATAGTATAGGCATCACCAAGTCCACCACCCATTGCAGCGCGAAATCCACGGGTAACCATAGATCCTTGGGAAAAATATTGAAACTGAGAACCTCGCTTAATCTTCTTAAGATTGAGTTCTTGGAGGCGTTGGTGATGAGATACTAAACGGTCATAAGCCTTTGGAGGGTAGATATTATACACCCAAAAATCCATCTGCAACAAAACTTGGATAAGCAACTAACTATTAATTGATAGTCAAATTATACCAATTCTGTGGGTTCATCCTGATTATAGAATTTGAAAATCTGGATACCACATCGCTGGATAATGTCTTCATCATAGGTAACTTCTTCTAATTGAAGTCTAGGATCGGATGGATGAAGAATTACAGGTTTCTGTCCTTCTTTAAGATCATTTCCCTTTTGAATAGATCAGTAAAACTTCAAATAAAAAGATTTAGCATACAGGAATAGCCTCAATTTGATTTTCTGGGCTTGCAAATGAAACCCCTTGTCCAATTAGAGAAGGATCTAGAGGGTTTTTCTTTATGTAAATATTCTTTCTGCATTTTTGGTCTTCCCCAAGAGAAGCACAACGAGGGCAAGGAGCATTGAAAGTCTATACAGTCATTAGCCAACATTTATAAATCACCTTAAAAAACTCACAGTACGCCCATCCAGTATTCTGTCACCTAGATCTCTCTTCATGTCACGATACTCAACGGTTCTGCGAAGAATAGTTTCTAGCTCTTTGTCTTCATATTTTTTGAGAAAGCCCGAGTTGTAAATGCCTTTTAAAATTTGCATAAAGTCATTATATATCTGGTGGGCACTGTCAACTATAGTCAAGGGTTCAAGCTGAAAGACAAAATAAGTATAGAAATAGTTAAAAAAGTAAAATCTGACATTAAATTTTTTGGTAGGTGTTGCGGACTGGTTTATTTCATTTAAAATGAAGCCGAGCCACTGGCGGATGGCCAACTGAAAGTTATTACTGCTTAAAAAGCAGTAAACTGAGGAAGGATAAGCTTGTCGAGGAATTACATCTGGATGATCCTTGATGAATCGTAAAAGTAGTTTTCCCGTAAGTTTCTTTTGTTACAAGTTCTTACGTAGTAAAAGAACTTGTTTTCTACACTTGATAGCAGAAGAAAATGGTTCCTAACAAAACCAATGGAAATTCTCCCACTGCTATAGTGACCCTGCATGGTTTCTGTATCTCAGCCATTACTGGGCCAATTGTTATGATCTTGGTATCAAAAAAATCGTAAAAATCAGGGCTTTCATGTGGCATGTGTATCCAGGGTTGATGAGGTCATGTGACCTGTTCACACGACCCAAAAAGCGCAAATTTGTGTAAATTTACACTTAAAATGAATTTCAGTGAGCTAGATATACTAAAATATGTTACCCAGACAAATCTAGAATAATGTACAAATATTTACATATGTTTTGCAATGATGTCATGGTGTCCAAATCTGGCAAACAGCCAGCTTAACTCAGTAAAAATCACAAAATTGGTGTTAAGCTGACTGGATAACCCATGAAAAACACACCAAACATTGCAAAACATGACCAAATGACTTGAATATAATGTTCTAGATGCTTACATAATCAAACTCACAGCAGAACTTTGTGCAATTGCCTTGGAATCAGTTGATGCACCAAGTTAGACCAAAATATTCTCAGGGATATGTCATGTGATATGTGTGCACAGACCATCCCTTAGGTAAAAAAACAGTATTAGTATTTTTATTTTGTTTTAAAACCCTTAAGAACCCTCAATATGGCTTATTTACTATGTATTTCAAACAATATTCCGCATTTGGTAAGTCACATAGAGATGTGACATTACATATGTGACACCATCTTTTAGCCCTGATTTTTCTGATAATTACACACTTTATTTCAAGGCAATCCGATAAAAACTAAGCGACGTATGAATTAATCTTGTTACAAGTTCTTACGTAGTAAAAGAACTTGTTTTCTACACTTGATAGCAGAAGAAAATGGTTCCTAACAAAACCAATGGAAATTCTCCCACTGCTATAGTGACCCTGCATGGTTTCTGTATCTCAGCCATTACTGGGCCAATTGTTATGATCTTGGTATCAAAAAAATCGTAAAAATCAGGGCTTTCATGTGGCATGTGTATCCAGGGTTGATGAGGTCATGTGACCTGTTCACACGACCCAAAAAGCGCAAATTTGTGTAAATTTACACTTAAAATGAATTTCAGTGAGCTAGATATACTAAAATATGTTACCCAGACAAATCTAGAATAATGTACAAATATTTACATATGTTTTGCAATGATGTCATGGTGTCCAAATCTGGCAAACAGCCAGCTTAACTCAGTAAAAATCACAAAATTGGTGTTAAGCTGACTGGATAACCCATGAAAAACACACCAAACATTGCAAAACATGACCAAATGACTTGAATATAATGTTCTAGATGCTTACATAATCAAACTCACAGCAGAACTTTGTGCAATTGCCTTGGAATCAGTTGATGCACCAAGTTAGACCAAAATATTCTCAGGGATATGTCATGTGATATGTGTGCACAGACCATCCCTTAGGTAAAAAAACAGTATTAGTATTTTTATTTTGTTTTAAAACCCTTAAGAACCCTCAATATGGCTTATTTACTATGTATTTCAAACAATATTCCGCATTTGGTAAGTCACATAGAGATGTGACATTACATATGTGACACCATCTTTTAGCCCTGATTTTTCTGATAATTACACACTTTATTTCAAGGCAATCCGATAAAAACTAAGCGACGTATGAATTAATCTTGTTACAAGTTCTTACGTAGTAAAAGAACTTGTTTTCTACACTTGATAGCAGAAGAAAATGGTTCCTAACAAAACCAATGGAAATTCTCCCACTGCTATAGTGACCCTGCATGGTTTCTGTATCTCAGCCATTACTGGGCCAATTGTTATGATCTTGGTATCAAAAAAATCGTAAAAATCAGGGCTTTCATGTGGCATGTGTATCCAGGGTTGATGAGGTCATGTGACCTGTTCACACGACCCAAAAAGCGCAAATTTGTGTAAATTTACACTTAAAATGAATTTCAGTGAGCTAGATATACTAAAATATGTTACCCAGACAAATCTAGAATAATGTACAAATATTTACATATGTTTTGCAATGATGTCATGGTGTCCAAATCTGGCAAACAGCCAGCTTAACTCAGTAAAAATCACAAAATTGGTGTTAAGCTGACTGGATAACCCATGAAAAACACACCAAACATTGCAAAACATGACCAAATGACTTGAATATAATGTTCTAGATGCTTACATAATCAAACTCACAGCAGAACTTTGTGCAATTGCCTTGGAATCAGTTGATGCACCAAGTTAGACCAAAATATTCTCAGGGATATGTCATGTGATATGTGTGCACAGACCATCCCTTAGGTAAAAAAACAGTATTAGTATTTTTATTTTGTTTTAAAACCCTTAAGAACCCTCAATATGGCTTATTTACTATGTATTTCAAACAATATTCCGCATTTGGTAAGTCACATAGAGATGTGACATTACATATGTGACACCATCTTTTAGCCCTGATTTTTCTGATAATTACACACTTTATTTCAAGGCAATCCGATAAAAACTAAGCGACGTATGAATTAATCTTGTTACAAGTTCTTACGTAGTAAAAGAACTTGTTTTCTACACTTGATAGCAGAAGAAAATGGTTCCTAACAAAACCAATGGAAATTCTCCCACTGCTATAGTGACCCTGCATGGTTTCTGTATCTCAGCCATTACTGGGCCAATTGTTATGATCTTGGTATCAAAAAAATCGTAAAAATCAGGGCTTTCATGTGGCATGTGTATCCAGGGTTGATGAGGTCATGTGACCTGTTCACACGACCCAAAAAGCGCAAATTTGTGTAAATTTACACTTAAAATGAATTTCAGTGAGCTAGATATACTAAAATATGTTACCCAGACAAATCTAGAATAATGTACAAATATTTACATATGTTTTGCAATGATGTCATGGTGTCCAAATCTGGCAAACAGCCAGCTTAACTCAGTAAAAATCACAAAATTGGTGTTAAGCTGACTGGATAACCCATGAAAAACACACCAAACATTGCAAAACATGACCAAATGACTTGAATATAATGTTCTAGATGCTTACATAATCAAACTCACAGCAGAACTTTGTGCAATTGCCTTGGAATCAGTTGATGCACCAAGTTAGACCAAAATATTCTCAGGGATATGTCATGTGATATGTGTGCACAGACCATCCCTTAGGTAAAAAAACAGTATTAGTATTTTTATTTTGTTTTAAAACCCTTAAGAACCCTCAATATGGCTTATTTACTATGTATTTCAAACAATATTCCGCATTTGGTAAGTCACATAGAGATGTGACATTACATATGTGACACCATCTTTTAGCCCTGATTTTTCTGATAATTACACACTTTATTTCAAGGCAATCCGATAAAAACTAAGCGACGTATGAATTAATCTTGTTACAAGTTCTTACGTAGTAAAAGAACTTGTTTTCTACACTTGATAGCAGAAGAAAATGGTTCCTAACAAAACCAATGGAAATTCTCCCACTGCTATAGTGACCCTGCATGGTTTCTGTATCTCAGCCATTACTGGGCCAATTGTTATGATCTTGGTATCAAAAAAATCGTAAAAATCAGGGCTTTCATGTGGCATGTGTATCCAGGGTTGATGAGGTCATGTGACCTGTTCACACGACCCAAAAAGCGCAAATTTGTGTAAATTTACACTTAAAATGAATTTCAGTGAGCTAGATATACTAAAATATGTTACCCAGACAAATCTAGAATAATGTACAAATATTTACATATGTTTTGCAATGATGTCATGGTGTCCAAATCTGGCAAACAGCCAGCTTAACTCAGTAAAAATCACAAAATTGGTGTTAAGCTGACTGGATAACCCATGAAAAACACACCAAACATTGCAAAACATGACCAAATGACTTGAATATAATGTTCTAGATGCTTACATAATCAAACTCACAGCAGAACTTTGTGCAATTGCCTTGGAATCAGTTGATGCACCAAGTTAGACCAAAATATTCTCAGGGATATGTCATGTGATATGTGTGCACAGACCATCCCTTAGGTAAAAAAACAGTATTAGTATTTTTATTTTGTTTTAAAACCCTTAAGAACCCTCAATATGGCTTATTTACTATGTATTTCAAACAATATTCCGCATTTGGTAAGTCACATAGAGATGTGACATTACATATGTGACACCATCTTTTAGCCCTGATTTTTCTGATAATTACACACTTTATTTCAAGGCAATCCGATAAAAACTAAGCGACGTATGAATTAATCTTGTTACAAGTTCTTACGTAGTAAAAGAACTTGTTTTCTACACTTGATAGCAGAAGAAAATGGTTCCTAACAAAACCAATGGAAATTCTCCCACTGCTATAGTGACCCTGCATGGTTTCTGTATCTCAGCCATTACTGGGCCAATTGTTATGATCTTGGTATCAAAAAAATCGTAAAAATCAGGGCCTTCCTGGTCACGTGACCAGGCCGTTTTAGGCTTGTTAGAACCGCCTCATTTTTCTGCTTTTTTTGAGTATAAGATCATCCCAATAGCTTCAGATTTGAGCGGACTACATATTATTTACCTATTTAATATGTATTTATTTAATAACAGTGTAAGTCTTCAAGCACTGCCTCACCGCAAAGTAAGAACTTGTTTTTGCCATGCGCAGCAATGGCCTCTGACCAAGTCCATTTATCTAAAGTTTCTAAGATATTAAGCTAAGAAAATTCAGAAAACAAAACTTACAAGATTGGGAAATCTTTCTATAGCATTCCAAGTATGCGCTTCTTCTTCTGGTATCCAAGAATACAGAATCAAACTGAGGGATTCCATTATTCTATTTTTCCTTAAGAGCTGGACTGAAAATGGTGCTTTGGATCGAAAAAGCATATCCGGAGTACTCCAAAGCTGAATGCTTCCAGGAAGAAGTGAGTTCTAGATAGTTGGGTTAAAAGTAGTATAGTTCAAGTAAACAATCAATTTTACCTTAACAGCCTTCTTCCAGGAAACCTGTGAATAGATACCAGACTTTACTCTTCTCATTTCCCTTAAAAGCCTAACAACATTCAGGTATTGTTGATTATTGATCTCTTCAGAAAGATCAGGTGTCTATAATTCGATAAAGTCAGACTCTAGCTGAATCTATGTGATTGGCTTACTTCTCTGAACTGATAAGCACTATCCAATAAAGATTTCCAGCTTTGACATTTCAATATCCAGAAATCCGGATTTGCTTGTAGGATATTATTCCAGTCAATTTGGTTTTTTGAAAGAATCGGCATCTGGTTGAATTCCTGAAACTTTACTGAAGGCACTGGAATGTCCGCAGAAACACTAGTTTCCTGTTGAAATGTCCTTTCAGGGGCTTTTCTAGATCTTTTCCTAGGGGGTGAGCTGGTTACTGAAGAATTCTGATGGTCTTCTTCTATATTAATCTCATCTTTATCTGCATTTAGCTCCGCCGCATCTTCTACAGTTATCAAGCTGGTTTGCGTAATATGTTCAAGGAAATTCAATTGATGATGCTGGGCCTGGTTGGTTCCAAACTATTTAAATGTAATTAGTTGAATCTTCAGTCTAAGATTTAACTTACACGCATTTGATCAAGAGAGTACTGGAATTGACCCAAGTAGTCAATTGCAGATTCAGGATCATATTCCTGTAGATATTGAATTCCAATAAAGAAAGAAATGATATCCACAGAGGGAATGTTGTCCACTTTCATGACAATGCTCTTTTGAAGCCAGTCTCTGATAGGTTGAATCTAACCCAGCATCACAGATTTTTGTCAGATCTTGTCTGGACAGCAGATTCTACTCACAAATCTGGGTTTACCGACAATCTTGGCCATTATCTCTTTTCCCACAAGGCTCCTTTGACTCTATCCTCTGGTCCTTTTCTCAATTCAACCAAGGAGGCAGTTAATAGAGTACCAAGTTCCTGAGAGAACTTGGAAATGGGCACAAGAACTGGAGCAAAGGAGGACATGATGGTAGATGTTAACAAAGGAGATAAAGCTATGTTCTCTCAGGATGTCATCCAATCTCGCACCTGAAAGCAGTCATGTGGTCTCTCTCTCGTTAGTTTTATTGAAATCTATTCTATATTACATAGTATTCTAGCTATTTCTACAATACCAGTAGCCCAGTAGCACCCACAAGCCATTGAACAATAATATTGTCAGCACAGGCAGTGTCAGAGGAGTTGACACGCTAACAACAATAATGACAACGCAGGCAGAGGCCCAGAGGACTTAACCCTCCAGGCACTATATCCGCGAGTTGTTAAGCCATCAAGCAGTGATGACAACGTGGGCACAGGCCAGAGGGATCATCCCTGGCACTCTACCCGCGGGCAACAACTAAGGCATAGCGTCTCGCGGCGCTATGCCCGCGAACCGTCAAACAAATCTTGACGTGGCGAGAGGGATTCCGAATCCCTCTCGCCACGTCGTAATTGTTTGAGCGAGCAAGAGCAGCCGCTGCTTCCGCTGGCTGCGCTCACTCGGTACACTCTTCCCGCCCTCCCAATTCACCTCCCGAGCCCTTTCGAGCAGCAACGATGATGCAGATAGAGGCCAGACGGATAATCCGTCTGGGCCCTCTACCCGCGGGCAACGACGATGGGCGCTATGCCCGCGAACCGTCGAACAAACGAGCGAGTGCAGCCTCTGCTCCCCGCTGGCTGCTCTCGCTCGCTCGTTACCCTCCTCCCGCCCTCCCAACACACCCCCGAGCCCTCTCAGCAGCAACTAAGAGCGAGCGAGAGCAGCCGCTGGGCTGCTCTCGCTCGCTCGGTACCCTCCTCCCTGCCAAATCCACCCCCGAGCCCTTTCGAGCAGCAACGACGACGCAGATAGAGGCCAGACGGATAATCCGTCTGGGCCCTCTACCCGCGGGCAACGACGATGGGCGCTATGCCCGCGAACCGTCGAACAAACAAGCGAGTGCAGCCTCTGCTCCCCGCTGGCTGCTCTCGCTCGCTCGTTGCCCTCCTCCCGCCCTCCCAACGCACCCCCAAGCCCTCTCGAGCAGCAACGACTAAGAGCGAGCGAGAGCAGCCCAGCGGCTGCTCTCGCTCGCTCGGTACCCTCCTCCCTGCCAAATCCACCCCCGAGCTGTCTCGAACAGCGGCAGCGACGCAGACAGAGGCCAGAGGGATTTATCCCTCTGGGCACTCTACCCGCGGGCAACGACGAAGGCATAGCGCCAGAAGGCGCTATGCCCGCAAACCGTCGAACGAACGGTGGCAAGAGGGATCCTCTTGCCACGTCGTCATCGTTTGAGCGAGCGAGCGCAGCCACCCGCTGGCTGCGCTGGCTCGCTCGCCGCCCTCCTCCCGCCCTCCCTACCCACCCGCGAGCCATCGAGTGACGACGAGGGCACAGTGCTGGAGGGTTTAACCCCTCCCGGCACGATGCCCGTGAATCCCCACCAGGCAGTCTGCCTGTGAGCCGTCGAACGAAGACGAAGGCCAGAGGGATGGCGATCCCTCGTGCCTCGTTATCGTCGTTCGAGCGAGCAAGCGCAGCCGGCGAGGCAGCCATGGTGACTACATTTCTATATCAATCCTGGCAGTTGCCTGATCCACTGATATGGAATATCAGGGAGTTTGCCTGGCTACCATTTTAGGAAGCACCTCAGAAAAAAGCCTGTAGGGTGCCGGAAATGCCGGGGTAGGTTGGGGATGCCTCTCGGAGGGCGGGTTGGGTGTTTGAGATGCCGAAAATTCCAGGGAGAGGGGCGGGATATGGCTAGAAAAGCGCAGGGGGGCGGGGATGTACAAACAATGTACAAACAATGCACAGTTTTGATCCTGGGGCGGTATTTTTGCTCCTGTGCGAGATGTGGGTCAGTTCACGGCGCCAAAATTTGTGCAATGGGTTGGAATATATTTACTACACCCTATTCACCCTTTAGCGCGCGTCAAACGAGTCGGGAATGGGTGGATTAGAGAATGAGCATCTGGATGACGCTCTATTTTTAGTTCACGAATATTCCGAAAGCGGAAATTAGCCCCGGGGTGGTTTGATGGGCTCGTTTTTGCTCTCCCATTTTCCTCCCGTTGCTGTCCCCTTCAAATAAATTACATAGTTCTATTCTCCTTGAAAATGCGGACAAAATGATACCAAATTTATCCCCTGAACCTGCCTGGAAGGTGAGAAATGACTCCTTAAATATTCAAACAACATCCGGTTTGTTTTGCTGTTCGTGCCTCTGGCTTTATTTAAGTAGCAAAAGATAAATATGTATTTTACTATGCTACAAAACATCGGTACTCTACTGAAGGGGGTATTAAACAAAAGAGTGGACAGAGGAAATGAGGGACGAGGGAAGACGCGAGATGATGCGACCGCCGTCCTCTGGTACCTCAACCGTCGAAAGGTCTCACTATCCGTAGGGAGCTGGTGGAACGGACGATGGCGAAACGGACGATGGGTCGGGGTAACCGCAGGCGACCATTTGAAAAGCTTCAGCTGGAGCAGTGGGGCTGGGCGAGCGCGTGGTGGTGGTGCAATACGGCCGACGACGACGGGCACAGTCTGAAGTGAACACGAACACTGGGGAGGACACAGTGTTCGTACTCTCTCGCTCCCACACCGGACAACAACGAAGTTGGATGTGCAATGGAGGGTGGAGGTGCGAGAAGACAACCCGCCATTCGACTGGCCGCCGGTGCCATCGAAGTCGTCGTCTCCGACACCTACGACTGAGTTGAGCTCGCGCAGGGCCAGACCACTCGAATGCCAGCCAATGCCATCGTAGTCGTCGTATCCCGTGCATCGAGGCCTACGGCTGACGTGGCACAAGCAGGGAGACATCGGGAGGTGGATCAGTCAGAGAGATGGGCAGCGGGCGGTGGGGCGACACAGACGTCGTCGAAAATGCCCTGCGCTCGTATCCTTGATTCATGTCACGTCGCCGTTCTTGAAACGGCGGCGGCTCGGTGGTCGTGTTGGTGATGCAGAGGAGCCGGTGGAGGTTGGTGTGGACTGGCGTTGACGGTCCCGCGTACATCTCAACCTACTCGGTAGAGAAGGCGCGCGACGCCGATCGTCGTTCGCGTCCGCCCTGCGCAGTTGGACGGGTTGAGTGAATCAGTGGACGGGTTGACAAGGGAAACAAATCGAGTTGGCACGTACTAGCCGGGTCTCCCTCTTCCAGGGCCTCCCCTTGCGCTTCCTAGCCCCTCAACTCCCACCCAGATCCCTCCTGAGTCGGTCCACATCTTTTGGAAGAAGGAGGTAGGGGCGCGCGACTTCACGGCGATGTCGTCAAGATGTTGATTGCCGCTAAACAGAGCTCAAAGGTCAGAAAGTTCGTATTGAATGCACAAACACTGACTTACCTAGTTTTTAGTTCATCCCTCGGGGTCGGGACGGCCAAAAGAGACGGAGGGAGAGGCGGTTGTGGTGGTTGAGGAAAAGATCAACGACGTCTGAACGTCGTTGATGCGTCACCCGGGTGTTTCCGTAACGACCCGATTGGCTCGGAAACGCGGACCGACCTGTCTCCGATCCGCTCGAAGTCTGCAACGCCTCCGAGGCAGTCCCCAGCAAATCCGAGAGCTTGTTTATCGACGGGATGTGGTACTAGTCGTGTTTAATTTATTATTCCCAGCTTATAAGTCTTAGTAAGGTAAATACAATTTGTTACACTCAAAACACAGATCCTAGGCGCTGAACACACTCAATGCTACACCACTCCTCCACAGAATAGACCCACTGCAAGCATGAGAGGGTTGAGGTTACACTAATATAACTGTTCTGGAGGTGTTTATAATTTAAATGTATGAGTTGGAAGGAATGAATAGCTTGATACCTTGAGATGTTGTCAAGGTGTAGCTCAATGAAGTTCCTGGTAGGTGAATATCGATGTTAATAAAAAAAAGTTGTTCGAAAATCGTCCGAAGTATCTACTTTGAAGTATGTACATTAGGTGTTCTCAGAAGTGTAATTTTTTATTGGAATATATGGTCCAATCGTGAGGTATAGCTTCTCGAATATAAGACCGCTATACCGAAATCACCTCTCAGATATAATTACCCTTATTACGAGGTTTATGTATTCTATTTGCTTGTACGTAGTCAGTAGTACTATTTAAAATGCTTATTCAAATAACCTCCTCAGTTAATTCTATCTATCAGCCTTTTCCAACGTCGTCAGCGTCGATGCGCGCAATCGCCGGATTGCACGGTCCGCCCAGTTCAACCTCAGCTCACGACGAACACAGCCGTGCGACCTCTGTCATCAACCACCAACACGACCCCCTTCCTCGCCTCTCCCATCACCCCCTGCCTTTACGTGCCCTCGAAACTTCAAAGGTAAGCTTTCCTTTCGTATATTATCATTATATTAATAACCTTTCACATCTATCTAGATTCGTACGCTGATTATAAACCGCCAACCGACGCCCTCACTTCTTCAAGACGGTATTTCCCGACGTCGTGTGCCTGCCCCCCGCTGAGGGATGTGGATTGGCTCAGGAAGGACCCCCAGGAGCTAAAGGGCGAGTTGCATAAGGGGAGGCCCTGGAAGTGGGGGACCCGCCTGGTGCGTGACGAATAAGTCGTCGCCACCTATCTACTGACATCGCAAGGCAGAGGGCACGACGTTGGCGTCATGCCCTCCTCGTAATCTAGGCTACATGCGCATAGCGCTGCCTACGCCCTTCCCCAACGCACACCGACGCTCCCGCTTCAACCGCTCAGCCTGCAAACAGACACCCCTCATCCGGAGTCACCCTCGCGAGCCGAATCGAGGAAACGAACGCGAATGCCACCTTCGTGACGGCGTTCGCGTTCCTGGAAGTTCTCCTCCCGCTATCGGCTCCGCGACCCATGTACATCGTCCCCCGGCTCGCTGTCCATGTTAGGCGACGACACCTGGGAGGCAATGATATTATGGCTTGTGCGGATAGGGAGAAGGCGGGAGTCGAACATTCGGCGCGCTCTGTTGATGCCGAGTGCGTATCGCTCCCGTTCGCTTCCATTTGCTCGTGGCGACTTCGCCGTGTCTCGCGCCAAACCCAACCGGATCCCGTTACCACCACCTTCTGTTCCCCTGTCGCTGGTGCGAACGACGAGCCAGCAACAGCGGCTCTTATAGATCACCCATCACCTCCATCGCGTGCCAGCTACAACATCTCTCGCCCGCCATCACCTTCGTCGCCTACCCGTCGCTCCTGTTTGCCCGTGGCAGATCGCCGTGTCTTCCGTGAAGCCCAGCCGAATCGCGCCACCACCAGCTCAGCGCCCCTTCCAGTTGCCAGCACAAATACTGCGTCAACTCCTCAACCCCGTGTTCCTTGTTGCTCGTGGCGACGACGAGCCCGCGACGACAGCTCTCAGATATCACGTTCCAGCACGTCGCCACCGTCTGCTATTGCCAGCACAAGCGGCCCACCAATGCCTCCCCGATCACAGCAGCACCAGCTCAGCACCACCTCCCGTCGCCAGGGTTCGTCTCCCCATGTATCCCTTTCGCTTGTGGCAACGCCGACGAGCCAAGGGATCTCGCTACGTGGGCCATCAGTTGTTGGCTCACCTGTCCTGCGTAAGGCCTTGCTATTAACTTGCAGGTGCATTCGCCCCTCCGCGTAGGGGATTAGCTGCGCGAGGCTGGAGGGAGCCACGTCATCTCGCGTTGTTCCCTCATTTTGTCCCCGTTCCTTTTTCTATTGCTTAGGCCCCCTCGTAGTACCTATATCTTGTAAATTAATGAATATACATGTTATTATTTCACCATTTAATTGAAGGCTGGAGGTATGAGAGAGCAAACCCGAAATGCAGGGATTTCGAGGGTGTAGACATCATTTCAATATTTGAGAGGTCAGTTCTCACCTTCCAGGCAGGTTCAGGGGATGAAATTGGTATCATTTTGTCCGCATTTTTGAGGAGAATAGAACTGTATATTTTATTTCAAGGGGAAAGCAATAGGAGGGAAACGGGGGAGCAAAAACGAGCCCATCAAACCACCCCGGGGCTAATTTCCGCTTTCGGAATATTCGTGAACTAAAAATAGAGCGTCATCCAGATGCTCATTCTCTAATCCACCCATTCCCGACTCGTTTGACGCGCGCTAAAGGGTGAATAGGGTGTAGTAAATATATTCCAACCCATTGCACAAATTTTGGCGCCGTGAATTGACCCACATCTCGCACAGGAGCAAAAATACCGCCCCAGGATCAAAACTGTGCATTGTTTGTACATTGTTTGTACATCCCCGCCCCCCTGCGCTTTTCTAGCCATATCCCGCCCCTCTCCCTGGAATTTTCGGCATCTCAAACACCCAACCCGCCCTCCGAGAGGCATCCCCAACCTACCCCGGCATTTCCGGCACCCTACAGGCTTTTTTCTGAGGTGCTTCCTAAAATGGTAGCCAGGCAAACTCCCTGATATTCCATATCAGTGGATCAGGCAACTGCCAGGAGTTGATACATAAATGTAGTCACTACAGGTGGGCGAGGAGCCCCGGTTGCGCTGGCTCACTCTCCCTCCTCCCTCCTCCCTCCTCCCTCCTCCCCTCTCCCTCCTCCCTTCTCCCACCGTCCTGCCGTTCTTCCTCCCGGGGCGCCGAGGTGCTGGATGCCCGGCCCACATCTCTTGAAGGAGGGGCTCCGGAGCGGTGGCGAAGTGGGTGAGAAAGGGGAGCCCGCCCAGCCCACATCTCTTGAAGGAGGGGCTAGAAAGCGGGTGGCGAAGTGCGCAAAGGAGGGGCGGTGAGGAGGTGGGGGAGCGGGTGAGAAATAGCGCGGTGGTGGTGACCGCGGAGAGGGGGAAGGGAGAGTGGTGGCAGGCGTGTGGGCAAACGGAGAAACGCGAAGTTGAACTTCAACGTGAAGTTCAACTGGCACGTGACTCCGCGGACCGCCGGAACCGCAAGGACCGATGCCACGGTGGCACTCTCTCTCTTCCCCCTTCCATCACATTCCCTCCCGCCCCTCCCTTGCCCTCACCTCGACTCTCCGCTTTCCGCGTGCCCCTCCTGCAAGAGATGTGGGCCGGATAGCTGCTGTACCTCCCACATCCCACGCGAGCACCCACCGTGGCGGTCAACGCGAAGACACGCGGTCAACGCGAAGACACGCAGTCAACGACGCGAAGACACGCGGGCAACAACACGAAGACACGCAGTCAACGACGCGAAGACACGCGGGCAACGACACGAAGACACGCGGTCAACGACACGAAGACACGCGGTCAACACGAACACGCGCAGTTAAGACCTACGAGACAGCGAGCGGCGAGGGCGGTGTCGAGACTGACAGGACGACGCGACCTCGTTGAGGTGGGAGGCGTGGCGCGGACCGGGCAGTGAATACCGTGGATATCACGGTCGCCTCGTCGTTTGACGAGGCGCGCAGCAGGCATAAGGGGAGGGGACAACAGTAGCAGGTAAGCACGCTACATATCGTCCCCACCATCGCTAACCCGTCGCCAGCCCAAACTGCGGGTGCGACCACCCCTTCCCATTCCCGCGACGTCGACCACAATGGGCAGACAGTGGCCGAAGAAACCACCACGACGGTCGTGTCCACTCCCGCGACGCTCGTCACCACCCCGACGTGGTCGCACTCGTGCCTGTACGCCACCACGACGGTATCGAGGACCGAACGAGGAGGGAAAAGCGACGCAGGGAGGCAGAACGGGAGGGCCAACAAGGTACGTTGCCACGTCGTCGTCACTCCCCTGCCTCCCTAACCCGTTCAGTGCAGGTGTTACTGAGGGAAAATGGGAGAGCCCACAAGGTAAACCGCCACATCGTCACTCCCCCCGCCCCGCTAATCTGTTCAGTGCAGGATATCGGGGCTCGGACAGCCTTGCGAGTCCCCACCCGCCTCTCCCTTGCTTCCTGGTGCAGCCACTGCTGCCTATAGACCCCCCTGAATCTGCCTCCACTGGTGCACCACCGCTGGTGCTTTTTGCCAACGCGAGGAGTCCACCCCATGGTTCCCACAAGCCATCCTGCCCCTGAAACACGTAGCGAGGCCGATTGTGACGGTGACGCGAACACAGCCAGTCAACCCAACGCCTCCCGACGCCTCCCGCGGCGGTTGGCCCGCCCTCTCTAGGCCCTCCTGTGGAGCCAACGACCCCAAATGCACCGGCGTTCGGACTCTCGCCAGCCACCTGATTCACGGACAACACCTGCCTGGGTATTCCCGCGACCACAGGGTTTCGGCGTCCCCGTTTCCGCCTCCACCCCCGTTTTTCATTTGCCCACCCACCCATTTGCAAACGGCGCCGAACATCTGTGGGTTTCGACTTTCCAGGTCCACGCACGAGGGTTTAGGGCCCACTCAGTTGACGAGGTGGCGGTATTTACAACTCCTGGACGGTTCACGTTTGTATAAACGTTGACACTGTTTGTATGCGCTACCACTCTCCCTCTACCTCATGTGTGTCCTTCCGGATAGGCGGATAGAGCACCCCCTCCGGGGAGGACTGCCTTCACCTCTGAGTGTATGAAGATGTTAATGCATGCTACCTGGAGCTTTACCCAGCCTTTGCCCCTGGGAGGCACTGAAGGAATTTCAGCAGATGTAAGGCTCTGGCTGTGATGGCCATCCGATGTCGTCTGCTGGGATTTTCAACAGTCGCCATCTCAACTTGCAATCGCTAAGTCACCTGCAACACCTGCACCCTCACCTGCAATGCCTGCACCAACGCACCTGCAATGCCTGCACCAACGCACCTGCACCAACGCACCTGCACCAACTCGGTGAGCTGCCTTCTTCTCCCCACCTCTGTTGGTATTAATTATTACCCCTGTGGGTATCTCTTTTCTTCAGATGTAGTGCTGTTTTTTGTTTCTTTAATGTATCGGTTCTTATTCGCCTTTATATGCTTGGCGCGTCGGCTATTTTTTGGTGTTGAATTTTTTATTTTTTATTTTTTATTTTATTACTGTACTACATCCACTTTTGCTTTAGATTTAGATGAGGAGGTTTTAGTTTTGTAGATAATATCGTAGTTTTAGATATGTGCCGGAGGTTTTGAATTGGGTTAGGGTTTATATGGTGGCTGTGAGACCTCCGTCACGAAGGAGGTCTCACAGCCACCGCATAACCCTAACCCAATGTTTTGGTTGGTTTTCAGCCAAAAGCGTCAAACACGCGGCCTCTAACGCGGCCTCTAACGCGTGGCCTCAACCTTGCGTCAACTTGGTGTTCTTTTATACTTTCTCTTTCTTTCGCTCTTTCATCTACACTTCTAAGTATGGCTGAGGCTTCTAGCTCCTCTGAACCAAATTCTTCTGGTATTTACAAGGGTTCTAGGTTTGTTAGCTTTATAACCCTTACTTTCTAGATGCGCCGGCTCTGGTTAGAACCAGATCCTTGGTTTTGGCAGGCTATCCTTGGGAGACTGACGGTTTAGCTAAAAGTTCTTATTCAGAGCTTTTTGAGGAGGATTCTTTATTCAAGGTAGGATTTTGAACCCCAGAAATCTATAGGCAGCTACTAATTGCAGGTTGGAACTTTAGTCTTTGGCTCAGACTATAGACCGCTTTGAACGCCACTTCAGTGAAGATATCTTCAGTCCAAATATTCTATTGGATGAAAATGCACTTGGGCGCCACCTTCTCTTAGAGGGTTTACCCACTGAAAGCACTGCAGTAGTGCGCTACCAGGGCAAATCACATCGCACACGCCAGACTTATATGGACATGGCAATCTTTCTCTCTCTTTTTCGTCTGATGGATGTAGCCTTAAAAATGCAGGAAAAGGAGGTAGAGGTCCCAATCCCTTTGCATAAAAGGCAGAACTTCCCCCAGTTGACTTTTAAAGCAAGTTCTTGATATTTTCAAAGTTCGCAATTTTAATTAACAAAAATTCAGAGAGCTGCCCATTTTAATGATTCTCGATTGCTTTTGATCCAAGGTCGACAATATTTTGAGAGTTACAAAGCAGTGGAAAGCTTAACTTTTGATACTGGCGATATTCGCATTCAATCCCTTCGCTTCTTAAACCTGCTCAACAAATCGGATAAGGGATCTCAAATCTTTTGGAACTTGCTGGATGCCTCTACACATGTTCGTTACCTCATGACGAATGAATTTTACTCGGATTCTCAGGTCTCTAAAATGCCGGACATTCCTGACGACATGAAGCTTCTTTACTTGCCTTCTGAAAGGTATGTCTTTTATAGACCTTGTTCAACACAACCTTAACCTTTCTTATGATAGAAATCTGGATGTAACGGACATTGAGCTAGAAGAATTCAAAGTCCTGATCAAGAACTGTGAATCTAATGGCTTTCGTCTGCCTCTACAAATCGCACTGTTCATTTCACCAATATTTTTACTCATTCCAGTCAAGCTACGGTCAGCGTCTTGGGACCGAGAAGAGATTTTACGGGTTAGTTTTAAACCTCAAAGCTACTTCTATTAGACATCCTCTCATTCAAGTTATCTAGTTTGCAAAAGCATTGGGAAATCAAAAGCCCGAGCTTTTACAGAGAATCGAAAAAGAAATTTGGTTTTCTATATTGGAAATAGCGACAGGCACTAAACAGCCATATACTGCAATGAAAGTTCTGCTAGAGAATCTCCCTTGGTCAGAGATTGAAGAAATGGACGATTTCACTCTAGAATATTTCAAGCCTGGTATTAATTTCTCTTTTCTTTCCCTATGAGCCTCTTTATGGAGTTGATCCTATTTACCAGATCCTCATTCTCATTCTCAACTGCCTTCTCTTGGAGAGGTTAATCTTGAAGTCCAGGTTTCCAAATATTGGCCAAGGGCTTCAAGTCTACGGCCATTACTCCAGCCACCGCCTTCTCTTCCTGAACCCGCAATTATACCAGATACAACAGAGCCAGCACAAGAGCCTGTTGCTGGGCTTGAGCAGGAAGCTGGAACCATTCCTGTGGACAATGAGCAAGCTATCGCTAATCCAATTCCCGTGACTCAAGGTAAATTTGATCAATATTAACCATTTATTTGCCTCTCAACATGTTTAAGCAGACACCTCAGCACCTGAGCAAGGCCTCCGCAAATCATCCCGCAATACCAATAAACGGCAACTTGAAACCCCAGCTGAGTCACAACCTGCTGAAAAGAACAAGAAAAAACGCAAGCCGAAACCTCCGCGCCAGAGGCAGCCCAAGCCCAAGCCAAAACCGAAAAGCACTCAATTTATTGTAGAATCTGAGGTCAACTTGTTTCCCTTACAGGAAGACCAGAAGACTTTTGTTCGACCCAGCGACATCAAGATGACTTTTCCTGACGATAAATTGGTTACTGAAGAGAGACCTGTAAGATAATGTTATATTTATGCTTCTGACTTGGCGCGCTAACCAAGGCTTATAGAAAATAGAGTCTTATAAAGACAAATCATCAGTCGTCGTCTATGATGCTCTGGGAAATGCGAGAACTATTTACCCCTCTTTTCACGTACGCCACTTATTTATTTTGAGTTATCAAGATATTAATTGGCTGCATTCCTTCTCTTAGAGCAAAGCTTATGCCCAGAAATTCTATCGGATTCATGCAGCTATTGAAAGTTGCTATATCGATGGCAAACCACGCCATGTTTTACCCAACAGGAATAGTGCCTTTGTGATTCTTGATGAAAAGGAGTTTAACGCCAAAGCACCTAGCGAGATTCAGCGGCTGATGCGTCACAAGCAAATCATCGAGACAAACTGCGATTATCAAAACTACGATTTCACTCGACGTGGTCTCAGTAAGATTTCTACTTTATCTGCGGCTATAGAAGTCCAAGGTAAAATTGGACCAATTAATTTGAAAATTTTAGTCTAACTGGAATTTTGTCAGACTACTCGATCAAATGCAAAAAGAACCCAAATTTACGCATACGCACGGGAACTTTGCAGCAAGTTTTGGATTGCGCGCTACAGGACAATGGGAAAATCCTTAACGTTCTGGACCTTCCTAACACCCTGGCTTCTCTTCAACCTGTCAGACATCCCTCCAGTGAGCTAGTGGCTTGGAATGCGACTCTCAACGAACTTTATTGCCATAAAGATGAAAGATTTCCAACTGGTGACATGCGGTGGCGTCTTGTAGCCACAAAAGGCGCTTTGCATTTTGCTCATATCGACAGCGATGGTCAAGGCACTCATATTGAAGTCCTCAATCCTGAGGGGTCTAAATACTGGATTATAGCGTCTCCTATCAAAACTGGCAATCAGAGTGAAGAATTCCATGCAGCAGCTTCCCTTGAGCTTGCTAATATTCGCTTGTTTCTCAACTTTAATCTGGAACTACCCTCGCTCAAATATTGGATTCTTGAAGGTGTTTTACTCACGAATAAAGTTCGATTGTAAGTCTGCCTTTAATTTAAATCTACGTTCACCAATGACTGTTGGTTAGGAATATGATGCCAGATACCACTCACCTGGTGTATACTGCAACTCATACCATCTGTGGGGGTGGCCATCACTACGCTTCGTGCACCATGCAGCATACTATGCTGGGCATGATGCATACGTTCATTCTTGACGATTTTATTTCAAACACCAACCACCCTCCTACACGTATGATTTTATGTCGGATTGCAACATTCTACTATCATGGTCTGGTATTGAATAAATATAATGAAGATGGTAGGTGTTTCTTTCTAGTTGTTCTCTGTATTCTAATATAGCTTCTATTATAGAGGACTCCTATGCACACTTACCCGATCTCCAGAGTTTTTCCTCTGTTCTTGATCTGATTGCATTTTGCAACCTCATTATATTTATCAACGTTCTGGACTTCAAAACCTATCAATATCCAAGTAGCCCATTCAGTATCGACATCGACGACCTTGAAAGCCTTTCCCACGAGCGTCTTGCATCTATTGAAGCATTTGACTTTAACGCCATTTCTCCAGTGGATCGTCAAAGATATCAACATGCCAGAGGACTTGCGTACGCTCTCATTGACTGGCTTTTTAAAGCAGTTGATATCATCGAAATTGCCACTGGAGAAATCCTTGAAGATCCATATTCCAGCTTATGGGTTCCTTACATTTCCCAGCAAGCGTCGGCTCTTTTGAACTACAAAAGACTTGCAGAGAAGAAGAAACTCAAAGGCGCTCCAGGATGTACAGCCTTATGGCTAAAGCGACAAATACTTCTATGTTTTGAGGGCACTGACTTGGAAGCTTCGGTGAATGATGCTATTGAAGCCAAGCATAGTATTCTAGCATTTCCCAGCCCCGAAAAATACACCACACATCGTCGAGAATTTTTACAGTCAGATTTAGGTGAGTTTTGAATTTTTATTGATTTATATAAACTAATTACCTTATTACATGCAGTTGACAAGGACATAATGCTCTGGGGTGAAACTGCTGGAGATCGCAAATATCAGAGGGGTTCTTTGTTGGACTGGAAGCTTTCTCAGGAAGAGTTTGACAAGGCATATTCTGCAGTTCTAGAGGCTTATGAAGAAGATCAACAAGATGGCGATACAGAGGAAGAGGAGGAGGAGGAAGAGGAGGAGGAGGAAGAAGAGGAAGAGGAAGAGGAGGAAGAGGAAGAGGAGGAAGAGGAAGAGGAGGAAGAGAAGGAGAAGGAAAGAGAGAAGGAGAAGGAGAAGGAGGAAGAAGAAGAAGAAGAAGAAGAAGAAGAAGAAGAAGAGGAGGAGGAGGAAGAGGAGGAGGAAGTCCAGAATGCAGCTGCAAGGCCCTCAAAGCGTCGCAAGATATCACATGCCAAGATACTGCAGTCACCTCCATTGTCACCTTCAGTTTAGTCTCTGGGCTTCATTGGCGTACCTACTCATAGTTGTATATTTTACGCGCATAAATTCTATTTGTTTGCAATGTGTTTATAATAACAGCCATGACATCAGTTGCCAAACAAATATCAACCAATGTTGAAAGTTGAATTTTGACAACCATTCTTTTTTGCTACTCCCCATCTATCTCTATCTTCACCTCACATGAAGTTACGCATTATCCTACTAGTATTCTTCTTGCTTATACTTGGAGAGCTCAATCAAATCAACCTTCTATCTCAGCCACCGCAAAACTTTGCTTTGTGTATGTCTTTAATATACTTCAAGGTTTCAATTCAAGACTGACTCATTTGACTTTAAAAGCTGACACGTTACTCTTGCAAAAGGCAATTTGCGTGCACAACACAAATGATATTCAAAATTCCTCTGGCATTTTTGGCATTAGCATTCAGCGTACTTTTGATATTTCTGATATTTCTGATATTTCTGGCACTAGACCTCGATGTCTATTTGATATATTTATTACCAAAACCTTTCATAAATTGAATATCATCTCCAATATTGACATTTCCTATCTAGTTACCAAATTTAAGGTCTTTCTTCGTCCATTGAAAATATTTGAAGCTTTAGTGGAATATATTTACTTGACTAGTGATTCTTTAAACAGGCTATTTTCATATGTATATATGGCTTCATTAGAGACTGATACCTTTTATCAGGCACACAAAGTATATCTACAACTTATTAGAAATCTGCTCTTGAAACATGAATATTCCAACTTTATGCGGCTTAACTCTAAATTTTCTTTATTGGCCTTGCATCAGCTTGCTCTATTTACTTATGATGTATCTCCAATATTGGTATCTTCGGCAATTCAAACTCTTGTTTTGGCCAGAATTCCAATAATTAGTATATATACGGAAATAAAATCTATGGAGGCTTGGTATAATTATCAGCAGCCTCTATCTAATTTTTGTACCGCCAATTTTTGTTCTGAATCGTCAATAAATAAAATAAAATGTTCAATAGCACATAATTGGGATGGAAGTGATTGTGTTATTCAACCTGATAACTCTTCTTTCTTTGGAGCTGGTACTGAAAAAACTCTAACATATGCTTCTATTTCAAAATATATTCTTTTTCAAAATTCCTCAATCTGCAAAGATAATACAACATTAAAATATAGTGGTCAGATGGTATTTAAGGAAGCTTTGGACAAATATAGGAATAAGAATGACATCCTTTTAGCTCGTGTACCCTTGGAGCTATTATGTGATAAGGTTACTCTAAAACAAGCCCACGCGATTGCAAAGTGTCATGATATTTGTAAAATAAGTAAACATTCTTTACCAGCTTTAATGAATGTACTATCTTCTCATCAGTGTATTGGAAACTGTGCTGGCTTTTGCACTATTTTTTCCCCTCCATCAGCTATATTAACACCTGCTGAACGTCAGACTACTTGGTACAACAAGCTTGATAAAGTTGAAAAGGCAAATCATATCAACAATAAAGTAGCCCAAAATAATCTAAAGAAACAGAAAGATATATCTGAGTCTGAAGAAAGAAATAAAGTTTTTCCTCCTCAGCCACCATCTAAAAGTTTACTTCATAAAATAATTTCAGGCTTTATACAAGATACAAGTCCCTCTCAATTTGTTGAAGCAGGCTGTGCAGTTTGTGGAAAATTAACACCATTCAAAAATCTAATACCATTAAATGAAATAAAAGATAGATTAAAGGTGTTAATAAACCCAGGTATTACTCGCAAAGAAAGAAAAACTCCTGAAGATCCAATTTCTGATATTACTGGTCCAATTATTGATTCAAAATGTACTCATGCATGTAAAACCTGTTGTGCTAGTTTAAAGAAAAACAAAATACCCTCATTTGCTTTAGCTTCAGGTTTTTGGGTCGGTGAAATACCAGATGTGCTTAAAAATCTGACTTATGTTGAAAAGCTTTTAATTGCACGTGTAAGACACAACAGATGCATAGTCAAAGTGGCATCAGGTAGATATAAAATGAGAGCCAATGCTATTACCTTCCAAAATCCAGTCCCAAAAATATATGATGTTTTACCACCTCCAGTAAAAGAGCTTGATGAAGTTCTTGCATTTATATTTACTGGACCTTGCAGACCCACCAGAGATGATATTAAACGCACTCCTTTACTTGTCCGTCGCAACCATGTAGCTAATGCTTTAAATTGGCTTAAATTAAATCATGCTGATTATTCTGATGTTGGTATCTCAAAAGACAATTTAATGCAATATCCTGAAAGTGACTGTCCTGTTGTTATTGACTATAGGGAGTCTATTATAAATAAAGATCCAGAAGCCACTAGTGTACATGATAATGAAGAAGAAGATGGTGTAGAATCAGGTCCTTGCTCATTTACTGTTCAAGGTCTTACAGGACAAGAGTTTTCAGAGCTTTCTATTGATACTATAAAGGCTAAAGCTTTGGAACATCTTATGAGCAATGGAAAAATTTTATTTGCAGGCCATTCTGAAAAACCTTGCTCAATATTTAAGAATCCCCAGTTGTTTCCTTCTATGCTTCCATGGCTTTTTCCATATGGTCATGGTGGCATAGGTCAATCAATAATGAACAAAATTCATTCACCTTTGGTCCAGAAAAGACATTTATTAATGTATCATGATAAAAGGTTTCAAACTGATCCTAATTTTCCTTTGATTGCATTTAATCATGAACAGATTTCTCAAAGCACAAGTCGAGGAAGATTAGTAGTACAAAGATCTTATTTTTCTGAAATGGCTAATCGCCTATTAAACCTTAATCATTCAGTGTTATCTAATATTAGCAAGCGCCTTTCTCTTGGTGAGCGTGTAAAACCTGAAACTGAAGAAGAAAAACTATGCTATAAAGTCATACAAGATTTGGATACAATTGGCGGTCATGTTGAAGGTTCTTTAGCAGGTAAAAAGTCTATGCGCAATGAAATATGGTCTTTGATTTCCTATATAGGTGCACCTTCTTGGTTTATTACACTTTCTCCTGCAGATAGTAAACATCCAATCTGTCTTTATTTTGCTGATAAAGATATTGAGTTCAAACCTGAGATTTGTCTGCCTGATGAAGCTTACCGCCTTGTTGCTCAAAACCCTGTGGCAGCTGCAAGATTCTTTCATTTTATGTGTGAAACCTTTATTAAACATGTATTGGGTGTTGGCAATAACTCTCCAGGCTTGTATGGTAAAACAAATGCTTACTATGGAACAGTTGAACAGCAAGGCCGTTTAACTTTGCATCTACATCTTCTATTATGGATTAAAAATTCACTTTCACCTCAGGAGATCAGAGATCGCATCATGGATAGTACTTCTGACTTTCAAAAACAAATTGTTGAATATTTGGAGAGTGTTCACCAAGGTGAATTATTAAATGAAAAGCCATTAGCTGATATCCTTGCATCTTTTAAATCTAAGCAAGAACAGACTGGTTATTCAGATCCAACAAAAACAATGCCAAAACCTCCACCTGAGTTATGTAAATCAAAAAACTGTACAGATTGTTCTAAATGCAAGGAATTAAATGAATGGTGGGTCAAATTTGAAGAAGAGACCAATGATATACTTGCAAGATCTAATAGACATGACTGTAGAACTGATATTGAAACCAAAGATGGTAGATCTGTAAGAAAAGGCTGCAAAAATAGCAAAGGTGAATGTAAAGCAAGATTTCCTAGAGATATTGTTGAGAATACTATGGTTGAACCTCTTACAGGTGCTCTAAAATTGAAAAAAGGTGAAAGTTGGATGAATACATTTACACCAGCTCTGTCTTATCTTATTAGAGCAAATACAGATGTAACAAGTCTTTTGTCTGGAACTTCAGTCAAAGCTGTTGTTGCTTATGTTACAGATTATGTTACTAAACCAGGTCTTACAACTTATTCGATCTTTGATACTGTGCGCCAAATATTCTCTAAAAATTCAGAGTTACTAGGTGGCAGCAGTAGTCGCCAAGAAACTGCTAGAGCTTTAATGACTAAAATGGTCAACTCACTTACATCTAAAATGGAAATAGGAAGTCCAATGGCATCTTTATATCTATTAGGAAATCCAGATCATTATACTCAGCACAAATTTATAAAGTTTTACTGGAGACTCTATGTCCGCAAAGCCAGAGATGCATGGGGTGATAATGACTTGGTCAGAGGCCATTGCTCCGCATGGCAAAAACAAGTTCTTACTTTTAAGGTGAGTCCGACTATAAATAAAGGTTAAATAAGTAAATAATATGTAGTCCGCTCAAATCTGAACGGATTTGGATGATCATATACTCAAAAAAAGCAGAAAAATGAGGCCGTTCTAACAAACCTAAAACGGCCTGGTCACGTGACCAGGAAGGCCCTGATTTTTACGATTTTTTTGATACCAAGATCATAAAAATTGGCCCAGTAATGGCTGAGATACAGAAACCATGCAGGGTCACTGTATGAGTGGGAGAATTTCCAACCATTGCGTTAGAAACCATTTCTGCCTGTTATGCAGGCCGGAAAACAAGTTCTTTTACTACGTAAGAACTTGTAACAAGATTAATTATTAGACTACAATAAGAACTTGTAATAAGATTAATTCTTACGTCGCTTAGTTTTTATCGGATTGCCTTGAAACAAAGTGTGTAATTATCAGAAAAATCAGGGCTAAAAGATGGTGTCACATATGTATTGTCACACCTTTATGTGACTTACCAAATGCGGAATATTGTTTGAAATACACTATATTGGGAGATTTAAAGGCATTAAAATAAAATAAAAATACAGATGATGTTTTTTTTACCTAAGGGATGGTCTGTGCACACATATCACATGACATATCCCTGAGAATATTTTGCTCTAACTTGGTGCCTCAATTGATTTCAAGGGATTTGCACAAAGTCCTGCTGTGAGTTTGATTATGTAAGCTTCTAGAACATTATTTCCATGTTATTTGGTCATGTTTTGCAATGTTTGGTGTGCCTTTTATGGGTTATCCAGTCAGTTTAACACCAATTTTCGGATTTTCACCAAGTTGAACTGACTGTTTGCCTGATTTGGACACCATGACATCATTGCAAAACATATGTAAATATTTGTACATTATTCTAGATTTGTCTGGGCAACATATTTTAGCATATCTAGCTCACTGAAATCTGTATCAAGTGTGAATTCACACAAATTTGCGCTTTTTGGCTTGTGTGAACAGGTCACATGACCTAATCAACCCTGGATACACATGCCACATGAAAGCCCTGATTTTTACGATTTTTTTGATACCAAGATCATAAAAATTGGCCCAGTAATGGCTGAGATACAGAAACCATGCAGGGTCACTGTATGAGTGGGAGAATTTCCAACCATTGCGTTAGAAACCATTTCTGCCTGTTATGCAGGCCGGAAAACAAGTTCTTTTACTACGTAAGAACTTGTAATAAAGAAGAAAGTCCAGAAAAAGTTGTTCTTGATAAGAATCTTGGAGACTATGTTGGTCTTTCTAAAGTTGATGATTATATTTATCGCCCAAACATACACAAAAATATCACTTTATATGAATGGATTCGCAGATCAGAAACTACAAGGCGCTCAAAAAAGAACTTGAAAAAATTTGACTCCTTGCAAGATATTCTTAATGGACAGCTTGATAATATTGAAGAAGAAGAATTAAATGAGGAACTGGATTCAAATGATGAGCTAGATATTATTTCACAAGTTGGTGGTGGCAAATCCAGCCAGTCAGATGATGAATTAAATATTCAAAATAGTACTATCAATAAACCTGCTGAAACAAGTCTTAATATAAAGTATAACTTCTTACCTGGTCATCCTTTGTATAGAACACATGAGGTAGTTTATAAAACCAATGATCCCTTAGTAGTTCCAGTGTTTTTAGGTGGCATTCTTCCTAGAAGTGATCAAGGTGATAGAGAATATTATTGTTCAACAATGTTAACACTTTTTAAACCATGGAGAACTGGAAGAGATCTTAAGCTTGAAAATCAAACCTGGGATGAAGCTTTTAATGCTTTCAAATTTGCTAAACATCAAAACCAGTTGATGAAGAATTTCAATTTAAGATATGAATGCAATGATGCCAGAGATGATTACTCTGCTAAACTGAAAAAAGGTGCAGCTCAAAAGAATAGTATATTTGGATCTTGGATTGATAGTGAACAAACTCTTAATGAACTAGATCAGACAGCATTGGACTATACAGATGATGGTCCACTAGCATCTTTTGATAATGAACAAGACATGTCTGAACTTCTTATTAATGATGCAGCTAAAACTGAAGACTTGGTCAGAGGCCATTGCTGCGCATGGCAAAAACAAGTTCTTACTTTGGGGTGAGGCAGTGCCTGAAGACTTACACTGTTATTAAACAAATACATATTAAATAGGTAAATAACATGTAGTCCGCTCAAATCTGAACCGATTGGGATGATCTTATACTCAAAAAAAGCAGAAAAATAAGGCGAATCTAACAAGCCTAAAACGGCCTGGTCACGTGACCAGGAAGGCCCTGATTTTTACGAATTTTTTGATACCAAGATCATAAAAATTGGCCCAGTAATGGCTGAGATACAGAAACCATGCAGGGTCACTATAGCAGTGGGAGAATTTCCAACCATTGCGTTAGAAACCATTTCTGCCTGCTATGCAGGCCGGAAAACAAGTTCTTTTACTACGTAAGAACTTGTAACAAGATTAATTAATTGACTACAATAAGAACTTGTAACAAGATTAATTCTTACGTCACTTAGCTTTTATCGGATTGCCTTGAAACAAAGTGTGTAATTATCAGAAAAATCAGGGCTAAAAGATGGTGTCACATACGTATTGTCACATCTTTATGTGACTTACCAAATGCGGAATATTGTTGAAAACACAGTAAATAAGCTATATTGAGAGATTTTAAAGGCATTAAAATAAAATAAAAATACTGATAATCTTTTTTTTACCTAACAGGTGGTCTGTGCGCACATATCACATGACATATCCCTGAGAATATTTTTGTCCAAGTTGGTGCATTACCAAATCCAAGGCAATTGCACAAAGTCCTGCTGTGAGTTTGATTATGTAAGCTTCTAGAACATTATTTCCATGTTATTTGGTCATGTTTTGCAATGTTTGGTGTACCTTTTATGGGTTATCCAGTCAGTTTAACACCAATTTTCGGATTTTCACCAAGTTGAGCTGACTGTTTGCCGGATTTGGACACCATGACATCATTGCAAAACATATGTAAATATTTGTACATTATTCTAGATTTGTCTGGGCAACACATTTTAGCATATCTAGCTCACTGAAATCTGTTTTAAGTGTAAATTCACACAAATTTACGCTTTTTTGGGTCGTGTGAACAGGTCACATGACCTAATCAACCCTGGATACACATGCCACATGAAAGCCCTGATTTTTACGAATTTTTTGATACCAAGATCATAAAAATTGGCCCAGTAATGGCTGAGATACAGAAACCATGCAGGGTCACTATAGCAGTGGGAGAATTTCCAACCATTGCGTTAGAAACCATTTCTGCCTGCTATGCAGGCCGGAAAACAAGTTCTTTTACTACGTAAGAACTTGTAACAAGATTAATTAATTGACTACAATAAGAACTTGTAACAAGATTAATTCTTACGTCACTTAGCTTTTATCGGATTGCCTTGAAACAAAGTGTGTAATTATCAGAAAAATCAGGGCTAAAAGATGGTGTCACATACGTATTGTCACATCTTTATGTGACTTACCAAATGCGGAATATTGTTGAAAACACAGTAAATAAGCTATATTGAGAGATTTTAAAGGCATTAAAATAAAATAAAAATACTGATAATCTTTTTTTTACCTAACAGGTGGTCTGTGCGCACATATCACATGACATATCCCTGAGAATATTTTTGTCCAAGTTGGTGCATTACCAAATCCAAGGCAATTGCACAAAGTCCTGCTGTGAGTTTGATTATGTAAGCTTCTAGAACATTATTTCCATGTTATTTGGTCATGTTTTGCAATGTTTGGTGTGCCTTTTATGGGTTATCCAGTCAGTTTAACACCAATTTTCGGATTTTCACCAAGTTGAGCTGACTGTTTGCCGGATTTGGACACCATGACATCATTGCAAAACATATGTAAATATTTGTACATTATTCTAGATTTGTCTGGGCAACACATTTTAGCATATCTAGCTCACTGAAATCTGTTTTAAGTGTAAATTCACACAAATTTACGCTTTTTTGGGTCGTGTGAACAGGTCACATGACCTAATCAACCCTGGATACACATGCCACATGAAAGCCCTGATTTTTACGAATTTTTTGATACCAAGATCATAAAAATTGGCCCAGTAATGGCTGAGATACAGAAACCATGCAGGGTCACTATAGCAGTGGGAGAATTTCCAACCATTGCGTTAGAAACCATTTCTGCCTGCTATGCAGGCCGGAAAACAAGTTCTTTTACTACGTAAGAACTTGTAACAAGATTAATTAATTGACTACAATAAGAACTTGTAACAAGATTAATTCTTACGTCACTTAGCTTTTATCGGATTGCCTTGAAACAAAGTGTGTAATTATCAGAAAAATCAGGGCTAAAAGATGGTGTCACATACGTATTGTCACATCTTTATGTGACTTACCAAATGCGGAATATTGTTGAAAACACAGTAAATAAGCTATATTGAGAGATTTTAAAGGCATTAAAATAAAATAAAAATACTGATAATCTTTTTTTTACCTAACAGGTGGTCTGTGCGCACATATCACATGACATATCCCTGAGAATATTTTTGTCCAAGTTGGTGCATTACCAAATCCAAGGCAATTGCACAAAGTCCTGCTGTGAGTTTGATTATGTAAGCTTCTAGAACATTATTTCCATGTTATTTGGTCATGTTTTGCAATGTTTGGTGTGCCTTTTATGGGTTATCCAGTCAGTTTAACACCAATTTTCGGATTTTCACCAAGTTGAGCTGACTGTTTGCCGGATTTGGACACCATGACATCATTGCAAAACATATGTAAATATTTGTACATTATTCTAGATTTGTCTGGGCAACACATTTTAGCATATCTAGCTCACTGAAATCTGTTTTAAGTGTAAATTCACACAAATTTACGCTTTTTTGGGTCGTGTGAACAGGTCACATGACCTAATCAACCCTGGATACACATGCCACATGAAAGCCCTGATTTTTACGAATTTTTTGATACCAAGATCATAAAAATTGGCCCAGTAATGGCTGAGATACAGAAACCATGCAGGGTCACTATAGCAGTGGGAGAATTTCCAACCATTGCGTTAGAAACCATTTCTGCCTGCTATGCAGGCCGGAAAACAAGTTCTTTTACTACGTAAGAACTTGTAAAATGGCTCAGATTGAAAAAGTAGTTCAAAATATAGGCTGGCTGGATAGCTCCAAAGACAATACTATAAAACCTGATAGCACTTTTAAACCTACTGAGAATTTCAATAGCAGTGAATGGAATTCTATAGTTGATGCTGCTAAAAAAGATGTCATTGCTCAAAGAATGAAGGATCTGCCATCAGGTATTAATAAATCTACTGATAACCATGAGTCTCATGATGAAGTTGTAGTATCAGATATATCATATATTAATAAGGATTTCCAGGCTGAGAAATTGAATGAACAGAAATTCATTGATGATACTGTTAGTAAATTTAGTTTGAATACAGAACAAGAGTGTGCATTCCGCATTGTGGCTAATCATGCAACTCTTCATAAAACTGAACCTCTTAAAATGTATCTAGGTGGAATGGGTGGAACTGGTAAATCTCAGGTTATTAAAGCTTTAATTGCTTTTTTTGAACTAAGAAAAGAAAAACATCGCATTATGATTCTGGCTCCTACTGGTTCAGCAGCTGCTTTACTCAAAGGATCTACATATCATTCAGCTCTAGGTATTCAAACTGAGGCAATGAAAAAAAATGAACAAACCAATTTAGCTCAGGTTTATGCTAGACTTGAAGGTGTTGAATATATTTTTCTTGATGAAGTTTCAATGTTATCATGTCTTGATCTTTATAAAATCAGTGCTCAGCTTGCTAAACTTAAAAATATTGTTGATAATCCATTTGGTGGTATGAATATGATTTTTGCTGGAGATTTTGCTCAATTAGCACCTGTTAAAGGTTCTTCTCTTTACAGTGGAGGAGTTGGTACTACAATTAATGCTGCTATGACAGAACCTGGCCAGCAAACTGCAATAGGCAAAGCTTTATGGCATCAGATAACTACAGTTGTGATTTTGCGACAAAACATGAGACAAAGATTCCAATCTCCTGCAGATACTAAACTTCGCACTGCTTTAGAAAATATGCGCTATGCAGCCTGTACAGCTTCTGATATTCAGTTTCTCAGAACAAGAATAGCTGGAAAAAGAAAAGATCAGCCCAATATTGCTAGTTCATTATTCCGCAATGTCTCAATCATTCTAGGTTTAAATTCTGAAAAGGATAAAATCAATGATCTGGGATGTCAGAGGTTTGCAAAAGACACTGGTCAGACTTTAACTGATTTTTATTCTGTGGATACTATTGGTGAAAGTGTTCCACCTGAAACACTTAGACTCTTAAAGAGAAAAAATCCTCAAGCTAAAACAATCAGAAAAAAACAAGTATCTCTTCCTTCAAAACTTCAAAATATTCTATGGAATATGAGATATTCAATGACTGAAACTGTTCCTGGAAAATTGTCTTTATGTTTTGGAATGCCAGTTATGATCCGCAATAATGATGCTACAGAATTATGTATCACACGTGGTCAAGAAGCTCATGTTGTAGGCTGGCAAGCCTCAAAAGGTGCTGAAAATCATTTGGTTCTTGATGTTTTATTTGTCAAACTTGATTCACCAGCTAAGACAATTCAACTCAAAGGTCTTCCTCAAAATGTTGTTCCTTTAACTCGCTCTAGCAAGAGTGTTCTTTGTTCAGGTTTAAAATCCCCTATTTCAATCAATAGATCTCAAGTTTCTGTGCTTCCAAATTTTGCAATGACTGATTATGCTTCACAAGGAAAAACAAGAGAATACAATGTTGTAAATTTAAATAGTTGTCGCAGTCATATGGCTTATTACACTGCATTATCTAGAGGGTCAACTGCAGAGGGCACAATTATTCTTCAAGGCTTTGATGATCATAAAATTACATGTGGTATATCTGGTTATCTAAGACAAGAATTCAGAGAACTTGAGTTACAAGTTCTTACGTAGTAAAAGAACTTGTTTTCCGGCCTGCATAGCAGGCAGAAAACATTCCTAACGCAATGGTTCGAAATTCTCCCACTCATACAGTGACCCTGCATGGTTTCTGTATCTCAGCCATTACTCAGCCAATTTTGATGATTTTGGTATCAAAAAATTCGTAAAAATCAGGGCTTTCATGTGGCATGGGTATCCAGGGACGATTCGGTCATGTGATCTGTTCACACGACCCAAAAAGCGGAAATTTGTGTGAATTTACACTTGAAGCAGATTTCAGTGAGCTAGATATGCTAAAATATGTTGCCCAGACCAATGTAAAATAATGTACAAATATTTACATATGTTTTGCAATGATGTCATGGTGTCTAAATCTGGCAAACAGCCAGCTTAACTCAGTGAAAATCGCAAAATTGGTGTTAAACTGACTGGATAACCCATAAAAGGCATACCAAACAATGCAAAACATGACCAAATAGCTTCAATATGATGTAATAGATGCTTACATAATCAAACTCACAACAGAACTCTGTGCAATTGCCTTGGAATCAGTTGATGCACCAAGTTAGACCAAAATATTCTCAGGGATATGTCATGTGATATGTGTGCACAGACCATCTCTTAGGTAAAAAACATTATCAGTATTTTTATTTTATTTTAATGCCTTTAAAATCTCTCAATATAGCTTATTTACTGTGTTTTCAACAATATTCCGCATTTGGTAAGTCACATAAAGATGTGACAATACGCATGTGACACCATTTTTTAGCCCTAATTTTTCTGATAATTAAACATTTTGTTTCAAGGCAATCTGATAAAAACTAAGCGACGTATAAATTAATCTTCTTATAAGTTTCTTATTGTAGTCTAATAATTAATCTTGTTACAAGTTCTTACGTAGTAAAAGAACTTGTTTTCCGGCCTGCATAGCAGGCAGAAAACATTCCTAACGCAATGGTTCGAAATTCTCCCACTCATACAGTGACCCTGCATGGTTTCTGTATCTCAGCCATTACTCAGCCAATTTTGATGATTTTGGTATCAAAAAATTCGTAAAAATCAGGGCCTTCCTGGTCACGTGACCAGGTCGTTTTAGTCTTGTTAGATCCGCCTCATTTTTCTGCTTTTTTTGAGTATAAGATCATCCCAATAGCTTCAGAACTGAGCGGACTATGCATTATTTACTTATTTAACCTTTATTTATAGTCGGACTTACCTTAAAAGTAAGAACTTGTTTTTGCCATGCGCAGCAATGGCCTCTGACCAAGTTATTAGATGAAATTACTAGACTCAAATATCTTGATCAACTCCCTACTTCAATTACTGGAAATCTTAGAAATATTATCATAAGACAGTATCAACAAATCAAAGGCACAGGTTATTGTCCACCTTGTATAGATAAAGCACTACAATGGTCTAAAGAAAAGCCAATGGAAAATACAGCAGCTGTTAAAGATAGTCCATGGACTATTATCAATAAGAAGCCTGTGGTTTCAAAAGCTAAAACTTTTGTTGCACAACATTTTCAGCCTGCCAAAGGTTCAATCCCAGTTAAAGTAAACAATTTAAAGAGAAAAATAGAGGATACTGAAATACCTATTGTTCCATTAGAGGCTAAAAAAATCATTAAGACCAAAAAACCCAAAATTACTTATGATATTGAACTTCAAGGCTTAAAATGGGATTCAGTCAATTATAGCTGTTCTTATGACTCATTATTTACAATATTGTTCAATTTATGGTCTCAAAACAAAAAACAATGGACCAAAGAGCTTAGTCAATATGGAGAATTTACACAAACTTTGGTAAAGGGATATAAAAATGTTCAAACTGGATCTCAAACATTATCTGCAGTTAGAGATTTGGTTAGACATGAATTAAAAACATCTCAACCAGATAAATTCCCTATAGGGCATACAGGAACTGATATCCGTGATCTTTTACAATCAATGTTCCAAAAGCCCAATCAGAAAGATATCAGTTATGAAAAGTGTAGTGATTGTAATTATGAAGCAACTTCTCAAATTCAATCTCAATCTTTGATATTTATTACATGTTCTTCACATAAATCTACTCAGTCAAACTTTAAACACTGGCAAAACCAAAAGAAATATTGTGGACTATGTACTAAAAAAGTTTGTATCACAAGATATTTTACTATTTCATCAAGTTTTATATGTTTTAGTTTGGAGGTTAAAAAGATTATAAGTAAATATATTAAAATTGAAAACCAAGACAAGAGTATAACTAGATTATCATTAAAAGGTATTATATATAGTGGAAGCAATTATTTTACATCAAGATTTATAGTTAATAATGAAATCTGGTACCATGATGGTATTTCTACTGGTGCTAAATGTATAAAAGAAGGACAGTTAGATGATTTTGAAGGAGATTTATTATTTAAGTGCAAAAAGAAAGAAGCAGTGGTTGTTATATATGGAGTATGAATTGATAATAATTATACAGAGCTGATAATATACTGGTAGTTTGTAGAGTAATTTAGTTTAATTGCTAATTAGCTTTTTTCTAACTAATGTAGTTTAATTCAAACAGTTAAAAGGATATTTGTAACAAGTGTACTATTATAGATAAGAAGCAGCAAAGAAAAAGAACTCGTTTTTGCCATGCGAAGCAATGGCCTCTAAACAAGTGACTGAGGTCAAGGAGGGACTTCACAGTCAGTTGAAAATTACTGACCTGGGGGAGATCCACTGGATCGTCGGGATCACAGTGAATTGGAATCGCGAGGCGCGAACCATTTCCATCTCCCAAACTGCCTACATCAATTCTTGCCTCCAACGTTATGGCTTCGAAAATATCAAGCCGCTGTCGATGCCTATGGATCCAAACGCGAAGTTTTCAGTCATGCAAAGCCCCAAGACCGTGAGTGAGCACGCGCAGATGAGAGACAAACCTTATTGCATATGACTGTCCGGATGCACTTTTATTCTCACGACACGCGCGGTTTGATCCTGCGCGCGCCAGAGCCTGAACTCGTTAAATTGGTAGTAGCCCCCTTTCTAGTTGACAGATGTGAAGGTTTTTAATGCATTGGGTTGATATCTGGGTTTTAGTAAGAGGTACCACTCTGAGATTTGGCCAATACGAGCTACCTACTTGGTCAAGATATTTCCTCCAGCATCTTCCCTCGGGGTTTACAGACAGAAGTCAGGTGTTATAAATACAACCTCTTATACTGAGTCCACCTTAACAAATATATGGTGCTTATTTCAAGCTTGAAGGTGGAAGCTTAATGCTTGAAGTCACTTTGTAACACCAGGGCAGAAAGCACACCCTCGGAGTCAACGGTCCGGGCTGTCCAGCCCTGTAACAGGCTGGAGTATACCATCTCTCCCTCACTCGTAGCTAAACTAGGTAAAGTACTCATCTCGTCGTCTCGGCAGACTGCAGTTCCATATGACTCGATACTTCCTCAACAATGTACTTGTACGAATTTCTCTTTTGATTACTCTGACGAAACGTAGTAGTAGCTGATTAGATTAGATTCAGTAATCTTAGTCAGCTATCTACTTTTGTATATAAATCTTGATGCGCCGTAAATCGAATCTATCTTTTTCACCCCTCAACAGTTCTCCTAGTGAGAAATATTGAGTTCTCGTGTTAAGTCTTGATACTCGGATATTCGATCTTGGGCTTACCGAGATTCGAATTGGAAGGAGTTAACGTTGGCGTACAAGGTTAACTTCTCCCTGACCGAAGCTCTAGACTTATCGCCTTGGGTCTCACACCTCCGTTCGCTGCTCAACCCTCGAGTCCCCACTCGCTGTGACGGTGCCGTCGAGTCAGGCCCTCACAAAGGTGGACACTGTGGGAGCTACTCGAGTTCTTTAGTTGGCCGACGATTTCCAAGCTTCGTGGCGACCCATCTCTCTCTTTGATCTTGACCGACTTGGTCAGAGGCCATTGCTGCGCATGGCAAAAACAAGTTCTTACTTTTAAGGTGAGTCCGACTATAAATAAAGGTTAAATAAGTAAATAATATGTAGTCCGCTCAAATCTGAACGGATTTGGATGATCATATACTCAAAAAAAGCAGAAAAATGAGGCGGTTCTAAGGAAGCCTAAAACGGCCTGGTCACGTGACCAGGAAGGCCCTGATTTTTACGAATTTTTTGATACCAAGATCATAAAAATTGGCCCAGTAATGGCTGAGATACAGAAACCATGCAGGGTCACTGTATGAGTGGGAGAATTTCCAACCATTGCGTTAGAAACCATTTCTGCCTGCTATGCAGGCCGGAAAACAAGTTCTTTTACTACGTAAGAACTTGTAATCTCTTATCCGATCAATCTGGATCCCTCCCCGAGCAACCAAAGTCAATCGGCGAAAGTGTCTAGGCTAGGCTTTTCGAAGATCCCCGTAGTTTCGACTAAATCCCCTGCGTCTATCACTCCGCGTTCTCGATTGAAACCGCCTCTTCCTCCCCTAGCTTCTCGATTGAGGAAATCTGCTACTAATCCCGTCGAGAAGACCATCGACCCTTCGGAAGTTGAAACAACGATTCCTATCGACGGTGTTAAACCTAGCTTCGAGGAACCGTCGATGTCGGAGCTGGTAGTCGTCACCGAGGAAGGGGGCTCGAAAACTCTAGAGAATGTCGGTCAAACATCCTCTTCCCATCGGTTGGCTTATTACGGGGACGAGGATAATTACGCGCTATCCCCCATGGCTAACCTCTGGATTGAGTACGCGACAGAAAGTGAGACCTCTCGATCGACCTCTCAGAAAGTCTCGATGTTCTGTACGACTCCAACGCTTGCTAGAGATCAAATTCTGGACTTGGGATCGACTGTCAACGGAATGGCTAAGCGCTACAGCTTGAAAAAGTCGTTATTAACCGAACTCGTACAAACCATCGAAGAACTACAAATCTTTATCGAACGAATGGCGAACCTAATTCCCGACCGAACTTCGTTCTTTTTAGTCGATCCGGGTAATACCACGATGTCTATCTTGGAAGGATCACACTCGGTCGCGCAAATTCACGCAGCTTGGACTGCTCTCGTTAAACGGCTGGAGAGCGCACAAAGGTTCATGTTAAAATACCAAGATGAATATAAACAAGGGCTCTTACTAGCCTCGTCTTCGCCCATATCCACAGCTCCTAGTATCTGGAAGAATTTGCATGAGGAAGGGGGCGACAACTCGGACGAACGACTAAGGTACATGTATAATCAAGTGCCCCACTTGCGAAATTTGCTCAAACCCGAGAATCTCGCTTACATGAGGGAAGGAGCTGATTGGAGTCACGTCTTGCCATTACCTTCGTGGTTGCATTTTTCGAACGAAAATAGCGAAATTGTAGAGGAAATTCCCAAGACGAGTTATAAAGCGGGCGACGACTTTTCGTTACCTACCGTTATCAATAAAGGGAAAGGAAAAGAAATTGACCTGCCAGACAATAGGACTACAGACAAACGCGTGTCGATTCAACCGCCCGAACGATTGACAAGTGGATTATTGTCGACAGATACGCCGTTCCGCAAGAACAACGAGTCGTTCTTTGGAATATCGGACCAACCAACGATCTTAGCAAATCAAGGTAGCAACGTCCTATACGGATTAGCGACTGGCAAACCTTCAGCTTTCGCTAACCTATCGTCTCCGACTAAGCCCGGGAAACAGGTAAATAATGAGGATCTTCCCGAGTGGCGGCGTTGAGGAGAAGGAGGATTATTCTCTACTCCAAAACCATCCACGATTTGGGGCTCTTTGCGACAAACTGGCGCTCCCTCGACCGGACGAATCATCGACAACTGGAACACGGGCGCTAGCCCCAATGAGAAATCAGCGTCACACCCCTCACAAATCCCAAGACCTATAACCAACCTACCGACAAACCCATCTCATAACACGTCCCTCAATAAAAAACCACACGCGCCCTGGAATCCTTCACAGAATCCAGACCCCCCTATTTCCGGTTCGCCAAGCTCATCAAATGGAGAGCATGGGCGAAAAGGAGGAGGAGGCGGCGGCGGAGGAGGTGGCGGAGGTGGTGGCGGAGGTGGCGGTAGAGGAGGAGGCGGAGGATGGTCTCCGCATGGATCTCCGAGAGGGAGTTATCATTCCGCTTTACCAGACGAAACGCCAAGAGGAGGACAAACGTATAACAACCCCTTCGTGCCGACGATTAAAGCAGAACTAAAACAAGAACAATTACCATCTTGGGACGGCAACCACGACACGGCCGTTGAATACTTTTGGGAAGTCCAACAAAACGCGCAACTTGGAGGACATGTCCCCTCAGCGATGGGCCTCTGGCTTTGGAAGAACCTGAAGAAAGGCTCCACTGTCCAGTTATGGTTTTCAATGCTAGCGCCGGAGGAACAAACATACATGAAAACAAACTACCTTACCTTTCTGAAAGGGATTAAGGAAGGATTCTTAGGACGTACTTGGCAATTAAGAATGAATAGCCACTATGAGTCGCAAACGTTTAGACAGTTCGGGCACGAGACAGAGACTCCTACAAAATTCATTATGAGGAGAATTATGTACACTAGGATGCTCGTAAACGTTGACATAGGAAGTTCAACAGAAGTCTTCCTGATCATGAAAAGAGCTCCCATCCCTTGGGGACCTATCATCAATCTCGATAGCGTTACTTCAACTAGCCAACTGTACGCGAAGATAACGGAACATGAAAAGGCCTTAGTATACGCCTCCAGATTAGATACTTCCCATATGGTTACGTCGGAGAATTTGTTGTACAATTTAAGAAGGCTAGGAATCTATCCCTCTCAAACCGGAGATAATCCGCGTCAACGTCCTCAAGAACGAGATAATTCCATCCCTACCAAGCGTCGAGCTAATCTATCCGAGCTGCAAGAAGATAGCTCGCAGGAGATTGAGCAAATAACCGATTCAAACTTGGAAGAAAATCAGTCGACCAAATTCGTGTTCCAAGCGCTGCAAAAGAGACAACGACCCCCTCCAAAGGGCGGATATCCATATCCTAAGAATGACCACGTTACAACAAAGATGGGAAGATTACCCCCCTCTCCTTGTAAATCATGTGGCAGCGAAAATCACTGGGACAAAGAATGCCCCGACTATGATTCTAACATGCAGATGACCAAGCGAACAGCCAACGTATCGCTTTCGAATTCCACGGACGATGACGAGATCGAAATCCTCTATAGCAGCGCCTATTCGTCTTTGTTGGACCATCGCATAACCCAGGAGCTGAAGCTCAGAGCGGATCAAGACCCACATCCTCTTCCGCAGGGTTTTTATGAGGCGGCTCGAACGGCGCTTAATGCAGCATTAAGCACCACCAAAATTGAGCGTAAGTCCGAGGAACCATTGGCACGGAACACGAAACCTACGATAGAGGATGTAGAAGACGAGGACGACGTAAAGGCCAGAACTAAGGTCAAAGCGAATCCGAAAGTGCTGCTAGAAGAGATAGACTGTTCAAAGACTGGTGAACCTCCACCATCCGAGCCAGAGAGCGTCGAGATTTCCGAAGAAAAGCAGAAGAACCCGATTCCTCCGCCCAAAGCCGAGAAAATTCGCCTTCCCAAAGCCAAGCCAAGAGCACCAGGGACCGCCTCCATAGGCGTATCCGTCATGTCGGTCCGGGGAAAAGTAGGTTCAACCAGGAACGATTTGGCTGATCTTCGACTAGACTCGTGTGCAGACGTTACCTTGATATCGGAAGAATTCCTCAATTCCCTAAAAGACAAGCCCCCAATTCTACAAGGAATGAGGATGAGGTTGTGGCAGCTCACAGACAAAAACTGCGAACTAAAGGGATTCGTCAAGATACCAATCCTCATGACTGCAGAGAACGGAGCCGTCGTAGAAACCGAAGCAGAAGCTTATGTAGTACCCGGAATGACCGTCCCTATTTTGTTAGGGGAGGATTATCAACAGATGTATGAAATATCCGTAAGCCGCTCGGTTTCGCAAGGTGCAAGGATCCATTTCAGAGGTACTCCTTGTACTGTAGAAGCTACACCTGTGGAAGGAACAACCAAAAGCAATCAAAAGAAACCTTCCGCCTTCCACGTAGGTAAACTTTCCAGAGACAAAGCACATAAAATTCGGAAAAACGCACGACGCCGGCAGTCAATGAAAGCAGAATGGGACTTAACTATCCTCAGAGCAGCAGAAGACTGTAAGATAAGCCGTGAAAGTTGTCATCAGATCAAAGTTGAAGGCATATTTCCCGACCTAGACGAAGAATGGATAGTTGAACGAGGACTCTTGACAGATGCGTCCGATAACGCATTCGTGATCCCTAACGTCCTCATAACGGGACGGAATGCACAAATTCCCGTTTCAAACACCTCCTCAAGGCCAAGGAAAATACGTAAAGGGGAAGTAATCGCCACCAAGTTCAAAGCTTCAGAATATTTCCAACGGCCAACTTCGTCACCTGAATACCGCCAGATGAAGGAGAAGGCCGAAGCCTACAAAGCGATCATTGACGTTCAAGCAGGTACAACGAGCACGGCCGAGCCCCAACCGACAGATGACACAGAGACAGAGGAGAACTTTGGACCCAAGACGGCAGAAATGCCAGATCCAACGGTTTACCCATCGCAGAAGATAGAGGAGTTGTTGGATGTTGGGGATTTGCCCGAGCACTTGCATGACAAAGCATGGGAAATGCTGAAATCCCACGAAAAAGTGTTCGCTTTCGACGGGCGCTTAGGACACTTTCCAAGTAAGGTCAACATAAGAACAAGAGAGGATCAGGTGCCAATAAGTATGCCCATGTACGGAACGTCACCAGAAAAAAGACGAATAATCGAAGAGCAACTTGACAAATGGTTTGAACTAGACGTAATTGAACCATCAGCAAGTCCCTGGGGAGCTCCAGTAGTCATCGCGTACCGCAATGGGAAACCCAGGTTCTGTATAGATTACCGGAAGTTAAATGCGGTCACAATTCCCGACGAGTTTCCTTTACCTCGACAATCAGAAATTCTGGCATCGCTCTCAGGCTCACAAGTGTTGTCATCACTGGACGCTCTGGCAGGATTCACCCAATTGGAAATGGCAGCAGAAGCGGTCGAAAAAACAGCCTTTCGAACGCACAGAGGTCTCTTTCAATTCAAACAAATGCCGTTCGGACTGCGCAATGGCCCATCGATCTTCCAGCGCATAATGCAAGGAATTCTATCCCCCTTCCTATGGATATTCTGTTTAGTCTACATCGACGACATAGTAATATATTCAAAGTCGTATGAAGAACACATTGATCACCTAGATAAAGTACTAGGGGCAATAGAAAAAGCCGGCATAACCCTCTCTCCAGTAAAATGCCATCTATTCTACGGATCCATTCTACTCCTAGGTCACAAGGTATCCCGACTAGGACTGAGTACCCACAACGAGAAAGTGAAAGCGGTCATCGATCTGGAATCACCCAAGAAATTGTCACAACTACAAACGTTTCTAGGAATGGCAGTTTACTTTCAGAGCTTCATACCATATTATGCAGACATCTGTGGACCGTTATTCGGACTCCTGCGTAAAGACACAAAATGGACATGGACCAGCGTACACCAACAATCGTTCGACGCAATCAAGAAAGCCCTGCAAGAAGCTCCGGTACTGGGCCATTACAAGTTCTTACGTAGTAAAAGAACTTGTTTTCCGGCCTGCATAGCAGGCAGAAATGGTTTCTAACGCAATGGTTGGAAATTCTCCCACTGCTATAGTGACCCTGCATGGTTTCTGTATCTCAGCCATTACTGGGCCAATTTTGATGATCTTGGTATCAAAAAATTCGTAAAAATCAGGGCTTTCATGTGGCATGTGTATCCAGGGTTGATTAGGTCATGTGACTTGTTCACACGACCCAAAAAGCGCAAATTTGTGTGAATTTATGCTTAAAACAGATTTGAATGAGCTAGATATGCTAAAATGTGTTGCCCAGACCAATATAGAATAATGTACAAATATTTACATATGTTTTGCAATGATGTCATGGTGTCAAATCTGGCAAACAGTCAGCTCAACTTGGTGAAAATCCGAAAATTGGTGTTAAACTGACTGGATAACCCATAAAAGGCACACCAAACATTGCAAAACATGACCAAATGACTTGAAAATAATGTTCTAGAAGCTTACATAATCAAACTCACAGCAGGACTTTGTGCAATTGCCTTGGATTTGGTAATGCACCAACTTGGACAAAAATATTCTCAGGGATATGTCATGTGATATGTGCGCACAGACCACCTGTTAGGTAAAAAAAAGATTATCAGTATTTTTATTTTATTTTAATGCCTTTAAAATCTCTTAATATAGCTTATTTACTGTGTTTTCAACAATATTCCGCATTTGGTAAGTCACATAAAGATGTGACAATATGTATGTGACACCATCTTTTAGCCCTGATTTTTCTGATAATTACACACTTTGTTTCAAGGCAATCCGATAAAAGCTAAGTGACGTAAGAATTAATCTTGTTACAAGTTCTTATTGTAGTCAATTAATTAATCTTGTTACAAGTTCTTACGTAGTAAAAGAACTTGTTTTCCGGCCTGCATAGCAGGCAGAAATGGTTTCTAACGCAATGGTTGGAAATTCTCCCACTGCTATAGTGACCCTGCATGGTTTCTGTATCTCAGCCATTACTGGGCCAATTTTGATGATCTTGGTATCAAAAAATTCGTAAAAATCAGGGCTTTCATGTGGCATGTGTATCCAGGGTTGATTAGGTCATGTGACTTGTTCACACGACCCAAAAAGCGCAAATTTGTGTGAATTTATGCTTAAAACAGATTTGAATGAGCTAGATATGCTAAAATGTGTTGCCCAGACCAATATAGAATAATGTACAAATATTTACATATGTTTTGCAATGATGTCATGGTGTCAAATCTGGCAAACAGTCAGCTCAACTTGGTGAAAATCCGAAAATTGGTGTTAAACTGACTGGATAACCCATAAAAGGCACACCAAACATTGCAAAACATGACCAAATGACTTGAAAATAATGTTCTAGAAGCTTACATAATCAAACTCACAGCAGGACTTTGTGCAATTGCCTTGGATTTGGTAATGCACCAACTTGGACAAAAATATTCTCAGGGATATGTCATGTGATATGTGCGCACAGACCACCTGTTAGGTAAAAAAAAGATTATCAGTATTTTTATTTTATTTTAATGCCTTTAAAATCTCTTAATATAGCTTATTTACTGTGTTTTCAACAATATTCCGCATTTGGTAAGTCACATAAAGATGTGACAATATGTATGTGACACCATCTTTTAGCCCTGATTTTTCTGATAATTACACACTTTGTTTCAAGGCAATCCGATAAAAGCTAAGTGACGTAAGAATTAATCTTGTTACAAGTTCTTATTGTAGTCAATTAATTAATCTTGTTACAAGTTCTTACGTAGTAAAAGAACTTGTTTTCCGGCCTGCATAGCAGGCAGAAATGGTTTCTAACGCAATGGTTGGAAATTCTCCCACTGCTATAGTGACCCTGCATGGTTTCTGTATCTCAGCCATTACTGGGCCAATTTTGATGATCTTGGTATCAAAAAATTCGTACAAATCAGGGCCTTCCTGGTCACGTGACCAGTTGATTTTAGGCTTGTTAGATCCGCCTCATTTTTCTGCTTTTTTTGAGTATAAGATCATCCCAATCGGTTCAGATTTGAGCGGACTACATGTTATTTACGTATTTAATATGTATTTGTTTAATAACAGTGTAAGTCTTCAGGCACTGCCTCACCCCAAAGTAAGAACTTGTTTTTGCCATGCGAAGCAATGGCCTCTGACCAAGTCCAATCGAGGGATCTCCCTATCGCTTATATACAGATGCTTCCGACGAAGCCTTGGGATGCGCACTACAGCAGGTTCAACCTATAACAATGAAAGACCTGAAAGGAACAAAAGCTTACAAAATAGCAGAGAAAGCTTTTGATAGAGGTGAACCTGTGCCCAAGCTACCCACGAACCTATCCGCGAAAACACAAGACAACTCCAACGAAATGACGTGGGCAGAAAAATTCGAGGATACCGTCATCTACGTCGAGAGAGTAGTAGCTTATTGGTCACGGCTTTTTAAATCACCCGAGCGGAATTATTCAGCAACAGAAAGGGAAGCCCTTGCGGCAAAAGAAGGATTAGTAAAATTCCAACCATTCATCGAAGGTGAAAAAATCCTACTAGTAACCGACCACGCCTCCCTTCAATGGGCAAAAACGTACGAGAACTCCAATCGTCGACTAGCAGCTTGGGGCGCAGTCTTCTCGGCCTACGCACCAGGGCTGGAAATTGTACATAGACCAGGACGAGTCCACAGCAACGTCGATCCCTTGTCCAGACTACCGAGGGACCCACCCAAGCATACATCTCCCTATAACGACGATTCCCAAGCGATAACGATTACAACGACCGTGGAACCAGCATTCACGCAACAAGAACCAGCAAGACGAGTCTCCTACACCTGTTTCCGAATAGCAGACGCCCTTGAAAGCAATATAACAAGCCTCTGGACATTAGGAGGGGGGTATGAAGACAGAGAGTCAGCCGATGAAATGCCCAGCAGTCTTCCCGAAGCCACGGCCTACTATTCCAGAAGCAGTAGCGACCAGTCAGGAAAACAAGCAACCCTCCACATCCAAATGGATCTCGAGTTGAAGAAGAAATGGGTAGCCTCTTACCAAACGAGCAATTCATTTAAAGCTGCTTGGGAGGATGACAGAAGCTCCATAATCGAAGGGACCGCAGGGTACCGATTCTTCAGAGATGAGGACGGACTGCTATATTTCAAAGACGCTGATTATCAGGCCAGACTATGCATGCCGGAAGACTTCAGAATTAAATTGCTCACCATCGCTCATGATAACGCCTTCGAATCGGGACACGCAGGTCCAGAAAAAATCTGGCAGAAACTCGCGCCGAAATTCTACTGGAGCCGCATGAAAGCGGACATCTTACGATTTTGCGCCACCTGCGATACATGTCAGAAGATCAAACCTAGGAACTTCACCCGGTTTGGCCTACTAATCCCAAACCCTGTTCCTTCGACTCCTTATGCATCAATATCAATGGACTTCATTGTTAACTTACCCATGTCCCTAGGATTTAACGCCATCCTAGTGGTGGTGGACAGATTGACGAAACACGCCAATTTCATCCCGACAACGACGGGACTAACGGCCGAAGAATTTGGAATCCTATTTTGCCTGACCATAATCTGTAAATACGGAGTTCCTGAGAGCATAATCTCCGACCGCGATCCTCGCTGGATGTCGAAGTTCTGGAAGGAAATTGCACGAATTCTGAAAACAGAAATGTTAACCTCCTCGTCACATCATCCGCAGCACGATGGCCAGACGGAAATCGTCAACAAATACCTAGAAATTATGCTTCGAGCTTACGTCTCCGACGATAAATCAGATTGGGCAGAATGGCTAGCATTATTAGAATTTGCTTACAATTGTTCTTTCCACTCTTCCATCAGCACGACCCCTTTCAAACTCCTGCTAGGACACCAACCTCGATCCACGCTCAATTTGATAGCCCCTAAACTAGCTGACAAAGGAGAACCAATCGTCGAAAGGGGATCAGTGGAGTTCTTGGAACGATTAGAAATGCACCGAGAAAGTGCCAGGCGTGCGATCGCGAAGGCCCAAAACGATCAAGTTAAGAGATTCAACGATAAGCGTCGACCAGCTCCAGCGTTCAAGGAAGGGGACAAGGTCTTAGTCAACCCACATTCATTAGAATGGCTGGAATCAAAAGGCGAAGGCGCGAAACTCACCGCCCGTTGGATAGGTCCCTTCGAGATCATTGGAATCATCAATCCAAACGTGGTGAGGTTACGCTTACCGGATAACTACCCGGGTTCGCCAGTGCTGAACGTAGAACACCTGAGAATGTACGAGGAAGATCGTGATAATCCCGAAAGATCCACCCTTCCCCCCTCGACGATAAGGAAGGAAGCGTCCGAAGAATACGAGGTCGAGAGAATATTAGGTCATAAACGAATCGGAAAAAGAAAAGACTTACGGTTTTTGATTCGTTGGGAGGGCTACGGCCCCCAATTCGACACTTGGGGCACCGCGTTAGACCTAAAGAACTCGCCGGATATTCTCAAGGCATACAAGAAGGATAACAATCTATAAGTCTCAAAGTTCCCATAGAATAGAATATTTATCAGATTATAACACCAAAAAAAGAGAAAACGAACCGAAACAAAGAAACAACCGCTGATTCCCCGAAGAAGAACTGCCTGCAGGAAATCAAGTCTCCGATACACGAGGCGTGTACCTTATAATAGGAAGACAAAGCGCTATATTTCCTTATTCACTTACCCCCCCAACCGAGCTATCACTCCCAGGGCGTACCTGGCCGTTGAAACACTCGAGCATCCCAGCTGTGTAGGCATACTCGCAGTTGTAAGATGAAGTTTGCGAAATTATTCACCAATGTCCTTGACGAAATCCCTAACGTTTTCTCGCGACACATTGACTGGACTGGCTGGATCGGAATACACAAGGATGCCGACATCATTCCAGTCGACGTAGACGTCATCGTCTATAAAGACTTCGAAAACCGAGACTTCGACCACGAAGAAGTAACCGGCTCGGGCCGCTACAAGACCATGGAGTGGGCTCAAAACCCAGACTGGTTCTCTCCGCTTACCTGGTGGCGAACGTGGATCCCTGAAGGGTGGGTCGACACCCAGACTTCTTGGTTCGCGGACCTAGACGAACCGACCCAGTTCGATGAAACCCAGCCAGGCGTCTACAGGTTTTTTGCCGATCAGAAGACTGAGATGATAGCCGACTACGAGCGCCTAGAATGGGTCATAGGAAGATTAGTAGACGCTAAGCCGCTAGGATGCGTACTCTCAACTCCCTACGCGTACGATGTCCGTCGACTCTCTTGGGTATTCACGAGTTCTCAGAACTTCCAACGGGAAGCCGCGAACGCGAAAAGAGCGATGCTGGACCGTGTCGGATGGATACGTTGGTACTACGCAGTCGTCCCAGACCCTCACGGCGTTATCCCTGAAGACGTTCAGAAAGCGGCCGCGGTCACCGAGACCTGTTACGGAGCTCGAGGCTGCCTATTGGACCTACAACGTGACCTGATATACGTCGACATCGGGCTGTTGATCAAACGAGAAGTCGCGATATTCTTTCCCTGGGGACCGGAAGAGGAGTCAAACCCGAAGCTTTCACGGTTACACCCGAAGCTCATGGCCTTGGAACGCGAAGTCAGGGACAACGAAGTCGTCACTCACGATTTGGAATATACAGACGCCCTCCGACTAAAAGCGCAAGAGACTTGGCTGTATGATGATTACTTTCAATCCACGGAATTCGACATCAAAGACACATCGATTACTTACGACGAAGGCAGCCTATTCGCGATCATTGATTTCCAAAACTGGGGTCGAAGGCCGCTACCACCAACCCTGGATCATCAGCTCTACGCTCGCCTCTACCACTTCGTAGTCTTGACCGATCAATCGCAGCCTATGCTGTTATATAAAGCAATCAGGTAGGCAAGTTGTCCTAAAAGGATCCTGCATCAGAAAGGCAATTTAACCAGTTGGTAAGTTTACCAACAAAGTGTATACTTACTATACTGCGACGTTGCCCTACTATAGGAAGGAGCATATATTTATTTGGTGATTGATGGCATCAATTGAGATCACATGACTTTGAATTTGCCTCTATTGACATGCTTGTCGCACATTTATGTAATTTTATGGCCTCAAATGTAAACAAATGTAAATATAAGGGCTCAGGGCCACTGCACCCATGATATAAAAAGCAATCAAGATGCAATTGCCTAAAATGGCAGTATTTAGTCAGCCAGCTAATTTTGGACTTAGCAGCATTTGTGCTAAGTTCTTTAATTTATTAATTAACACTAAAAGGCTTATATCTCAATGAGGAAGCTGGCTAGTCATGTGATTCCAATTTTAGTAGGGTCTAAAAATAGATTGCGTTCTTTTGAGACCCTCTTTCCTTTTTGGGAAATTTTCCCGTCAGCCAAAATTTCTCACCGCCGGCTTTTTTTCAGTTTTTTGCATTTTTCTCTGTGGGAAAAATAGCTAGGCACAAAATTTTGATGGATTCAGGGTCAAATGGCTTGGCAGCACATTTTTTGTCAGAGGCGCAGCCACATCCAAGCACATTCAGGGATGGCTTGGTAAACTGCCCAAGCTGTCAAAAAGTGAGGCAGTTTTGCCGAGCCTTTCCAGGATGTGCTCGGATGTGGCTGCGCCTCCGATAAAAGATGACGTAATCATGTAGGCGACCCTGAATCTACCAAAATCGTGGCTGTGCTTTCTGTTCTCATTGAGATATAGGCTAAATATATATTTGCCTATATTGGTAATTTGACCTGTTGGTCAACTGACCAACTGGTTAAATTGCCTTTCTGATGCAGGATCCTTTTTGGGCAAGTTACCTTTTTTCATATATAAATGCAACAGCAACAAGTGTCAATCGACCACTAAACCACTCGTCGTCTTCTGGAGGTGGAAGATAAAGGAAAGCCCTCCTATCGAAGTCAGACTTCGACCGGAATTCGATCTTACAGCAATCCGTGAACTATTCCGAGTGGGCTACGCACCATATAAATCGAGGAAGTTCCACCCGCGCACCGGAGCGCTCATACCGATCACGACCGATTCATTAATCAGCAGGATAGCAGAAAATGGGACCGCGAGCACTTCACGAAATCGCTACGAAGAGGACGAGATATCTGCAGCCACGCCAACGAACAACGCAGCGCAAACTCCCTCCTCCGAGCCCCGACCCTTAATCGAGAGGATTAGCAACCCAGGCGAGTCGTCCGATATGCGTCTGGATAGCGTAACCACGTGGATGCAGGAGAACAGAGAAGCCGAACGCGAAGAGGAACACAATCGCCAGCCACGATCTCCGAGATCGCACCGCAGTGACGATCGCAGAGAACGTTCCGAATCCCCTCGACGACCTATTCGTGGTGACGTGTCCCCTTACGATCGACCGGTAGTCTTGTTCCAACGCGCTTTTGAACGACGAGCCAAGAAACTCATGACGGATCCAGTCACGTTTCGCATCATGGTACCGGATTGGAACCCCCTCCTCCTTCAGTACGGAGTGCTCATCATACCAGATATTCGATCCGAAGTCCGCATCCGTTACATTGCTAACTGCTTGCCAAATGAACGAAGAATCCTCAAGGTCCTGACAATGGCGCTCGAACGACGACTCAGCTTCCACATAGGAATCCCCGTGGATCGCATAAAAGAATTCAGGAAGACGGCCGACGCGCAGCTCCCCTTAGTCGACCAGCGTAACCTCAAAACATTGTACAAACCGGGATTCACTGAAATGCCCTTCGCCGACTCGCCGACTGGGACATTCGCCGACACGTTCGTAGCAAAATCGACAGACATCGTGAGGCGACCGCATGCCCAATCACTCATAGGAATGGGCGGACCTTATAGTTGGCTAGCGCATCGCTGGGGAGGCGACGTAATGTTCGAGTGTTTCATGCGAGGCCCATCCGTTCAAGTTACTCGACACCTCAGCGGTCAATCGGATTCCGACGAGTTAATCCCTCTGGACCTACAATGGGACCGTGTTTCTAATCAAGAAATCGACTTTCTCTTCGGCTTCATTCCCGGCAGTGGCGCTGTTCCCAACCGCTGGCTTTACCCGCCTGTTCACATCCTTAACGAGTTCTGCGACCACTGGCAGGGTGAATGGACAGCTAGCATGGAACAGATCTTCGTTCACATCACAAGCCAGATCACCAGTGACCCGCCTACAGCCGTACCCCGATCGCGCGCGCGTTGGGCTGATTTTCTTCGAAGCTACAACCGTGGCCACAAAGCTCCTCGTTACATCGCGTCCGAAGATGACTTCATAAACGCTCGTCACGGCATTCATTCAGTTGGTCTTCGACACTCTTGGGATCGCACTCCATTAAACAACGTCACTCTCCCCGAATACTCGCTACTCTAAACATCGTCTCGGAAGTGGGGGGGCTATGTAACAGGCTGGAGTATACCATCTCTCCCTCACTCGTAGCTAAACTAGGTAAAGTACTCATCTCGTCGTCTCGGCAGACTGCAGTTCCATATGACTCGATACTTCCTCAACAATGTACTTGTACGAATTTCTCTTTTGATTACTCTGACGAAACGTAGTAGTAGCTGATTAGATTAGATTCAGTAATCTTAGTCAGCTATCTACTTTTGTATATAAATCTTGATGCGCCGTAAATCGAATCTATCTTTTTCACCCCTCAACAGTTCTCCTAGTGAGAAATATTGAGTTCTCGTGTTAAGTCTTGATACTCGGATATTCGATCTTGGGCTTACCGAGATTCGAATTGGAAGGAGTTAACGTTGGCGTACAAGGTTAACTTCTCCCTGACCGAAGCTCTAGACTTATCGCCTTGGGTCTCACACCTCCGTTCGCTGCTCAACCCTCGAGTCCCCACTCGCTGTGACGGTGCCGTCGAGTCAGGCCCTCACAAGCCCTACCGAAGTTGATGAAAGTCTTCGTAGTCGATCTTGCGGTCGACTTGTTGGGACTATGAATACTATTAAGTGGAGTCATCCGTAGGAACATAGGTTACTGGTGTCGGTGTCATCTCCTGACACAGTATGATCCTGTCAGTGATACCTAAGTCAATGGAGTGGAAGACAACAGTATGTGCAACACAAAGTCACTTTGAGAGCAGAGTGAGCCAAGAGGGAGCACCAAATATCTAAATTGGGCGTTTACATGTCATTATCCATAGATAATATGTCGTAGGTATAAACCAGAATAAGAAGGCCAGACAAAGTACCACGTGTTGACTAGACTTCTTAGAGATACCTCCCCATAATGACCCAGATTAAGCCTAGATATTTATTCCAGATATCAAACTACTTTATGTCTATAACCTCAGAAGAGATCGAGTACCTATTTAACAATTTCAGGCTTTGGCGCGCGCGGGATCAAACTGCGCGCATTGTGAGAATAAAAGTGCATCCAGACAGTCATAATCGCGAGGCGATCGGCTCTCTGATGTACATTGCGCTTGGTACCCACCCGGATATCTGCTATGCATTAGGAATTCTCACTAAATTCAACAAAAATCCGGGATTAGAGCACTGGAACGCCCTCAAACGAGTCTATGCATACCTTTCTGGAACCAAGGACCTTCGCCTCATGTATGGAATGTCCCAGAAGGAACTCGAGGGCTATTTGGATGCTGATGGGTCAATGCACGAAGAGAGAAAGGCGATATCTGGATACGCTTTCCTCATCGATGGTGGCGCAGTGTCGTGGAACTCGAAAAAGCAGGAAATAATCGTGCTGTCAACAACGGAAGCTGAGTATGTGGCAACTACTCATGCTGCCAAAGAAGCTTTATGGCTGCGCTCCCTGCTTACTCAAATATTCGGACCACTTTCGGAACCCACCACACTTCACAGAGACAACCAGTCCGCCATCGCGCTCACTCAAGATCATCAATACCACGCTCGCACAAAACATATCGACATTCATTTTCACTTTATTCGTTGGATTATTTCTGAAGGGAAACTCAAATTGGTTTATTGTCCCACGGAAGACATGGTGGCCGACACGTTGACTAAGGCACTTCCGAGCCTGAAAGTCAAGCACTTCGTGCAAGAACTCGGCCTGCGCAAGGATTGAGGGGGAGTGTTGGAATAGACAATCCATCTGTATGCAATTTTATCTTATCTTATCTTTGTTTATCACTTTCCTTTCCGGTTTACAGTCACTCTCGTTCCCCGTTTCCTTTTATCATATGATTCTCAACGTAGCTCGTAGTTACACATATACCTGGACATTTGTTCCATGCTCCCCTCAGACTTCGTCACTACAACAAGTGCGAACTGAGGTGAGCATTAGTCTACTTTATGTACCTCCATTCTTTACTCACATACCTGTAGTGTATTCTTATCTTACAGGTATATTCAATATATTAGACTTCGTCACTACAACGAGTGTGAACTGAGTGTATTCTTATCTTACAGATCCGGCACTCATTCTAATAGTTACCCCTGCCAATCCCTAGTTTTCCTTATGCTTTTCATTCACTTCTTATGCATTTTGAGTACACATTATTTACATGCTTCAATAGCAGAACTAGTATATAATCTCATATTTACTCTGTAGTGATCTTTAGCTAGTTCTTGAGAATCTACTTGTTTATTCAAATCACGAACAAGTTCTCTTTTGAACTCTATGACTGTCAATAAATATTCACATCTTGTGAATACTTTATTTGAAGTTGTAACACTTTCAAATATTACCTTGTTATATCTAGCATTGATCTCCTCCACTTTGATGTTAATTCATCAACCTTGAGCAAAACCCCAGCAGCAGCCCTGCTCAGTTTAAGTTCATGCACTCCACCTCCTCCTTGCACTCTTTGCCCTTTTTCCAAGCTAGAAAATACCTTCCCAGCCCATTCACCCAGACCAAGCACCAGTGTTGTATGTTCAAGGCCTAAGACCCGACCTCCATCAGTTTCCAATGCTGCATCCAAAACAACAAGAGCAAGCTCCAAGGCTGAGGTAAGAGAAGAAGCCTCTTTGCCTTGATTACCCCCACTTCCACCTAGGGCTCCCAGTTTGGTATCTTCATCATCATTTTCCTCCATATAAGATACTGGCTGTGTTCCAAGTGTTACAGCCAGCTCTAATGAGTCAGGTGCAATAATTGCAAGCCACTCAGGTGCATTCTGTGAGGCATTAACCAAGATTGCCAGTGTCCGTAAAAACTGAGAAAGTACAAGTGGGTTGAGGATGAGCCCTGTACCTGCTCCACGATACTGTGCACGGTCATCATGATGGGCAGTGCGCTCCTCCCGAGTTTGCTCATCCTGCAAGAACACCCAAAAGCGGTTGATAAGTGGCACAATGAAACACTCTGCTGCAACGTCAAGGAATTGTGTCAGCTGAGGTTGAACTATCTTCTGCATTTGGGAGTAAGGTTTGACAGGCTGTGTAGGCACATCCATAATGTGCTGCGGCGGCTGCACACGCAGGCGGCGCTCACGAGTGATCTCTGAAGCAGTGTCTCTTACCACTTGTTGACGTTGAAGCGCCTGCTTGCTTAGTTCCTCGACCATAATTGATAAGAGCGCCGTGTCTGCTTTACCCGACATGACATACTTCTGGTGGAGAGAGCCAGGCAATATCTTGCTTGGAAAGATTGTACGTTCTGCTGGCACCCGAGATGGCGGCACTGGCAAGGATGCAAGTTCTCTAGCTCCTATCGCCAGCGCATTCAGGGCTACAAAGCGCTGGTCTGCCGAGTATTGGTTTTTGAAAAATTCTTGGATGAGCGCACTATTGGGCTGAATTAACTGCTGCTTGTCGTCAGTGGATTGAAAAAAAAACATACGGAGGAGCCTTTCTCGGGGCACAAGCCACCAACGCATTCAACGCCCCTTGCCGTCTTTCTCCAAAGCCTTCCAGTTCAAAGTTATCTTGCAGAGCCAGTAGGGCATGCACCAAGTTAACCGCATTCTCGTCTGGATTGGCATTCCCATAACAACATCAGCAGCTACTCAAAGGAAAAAGAAAAGGTCACCACATACCAAGCTCTGTCCCGTACCCTCTTTTCTTCCTAATTAGTTCCTCAGCACAATTCAGCGCCATCTCAATCCGATCAGCCTCATGTGGGTCATCAGGACCGACTTTGGAAGAACCTCCGCGGAGGAGCTCGCCGAGCTGCACGAGGTACACTGGTCTTGGGATTTTCTTGACGCCAACATTGAGCGTGGGGTCTTTCTCTACCTCAGCGAGCTCAGATGGTGAAGGTGAGGCAGACCGAGAAGACGGCGGCAATGCGTAGCCTGTCATCGAGTCGTCTGAGTCATATCCATCACCCTTGGGAGCGAAAGTTGCTCTAGCAGCTTCTGTCGGGTGGAATAAGATGTCGACTGCACGTGGAGCAGCGACTTCCTCCAATTCCATCTCAGTGCTTGCTCTCTCTTGCTGTAACTCCGCATCCACGTCCCTGGCTCCCAACAGCTGGCGCAAGGCGCGACACCACGGCTTCCCCTGACCGTCCCCTTCCCAGTCCCCAAAGTTGAGCTGCTTGCCGCAAAGCTGGGCCACGACCTCGGCAGCGAGCATCCCACAGCGCCTCACTGACGGATCGAGATGGGAGATATACACAGAGATGGCCTTGATGAAGTTCGGCGCAGACACAAGGGCATGCACGTGTGAGGAGGACAGCGGGAAATAAGAGACAGTGAGGAGGAGGAGAGCTGTCGTGTCTGATTCACGTTGTCAGTATCATGCAATCTGAGAACGTCGCAAAGAAAGGGGTTTACAGCGGTGCCGTGAAATGAGCGAGTGCTTGATATGTTCTGGGGACGACCAAATGTCCAGTATACTCTCCAAAAACGCATCCAAAACTATTTTGACAGGTCAAATCCAAAACCAAAAAAGTGAAATGGGAAAAACATGCCCTTCAAGTTAACCGCTTCTCCCCTGGCGCCGCCGGAAACCCAGCACACAAACAAGCGCGCATATACCTCAGGCCAATCCCTACTCGCCATCATCATCAAGCTGGTCGCAATTTCCCAAAGCTCCCTGCCCTCGGAGTCTTTCCCGAGTGGTGTGATTTTCCCCACCAGCCCATCCAATAATGCCGCCTCCCTCCTTAAATTGGCGCGTTTTGCAGGCGCGCCGTCCATCGATGGCTCAATCTCTTGAAGGCTTCCGCTCAAAGATGAAAACAGGGAGCCCAAGATGGATTGGAGAGTGAGGCTGGACGGGACGGCAAGAAAGAGGGCGGACCAGTACACCGAATACCTCTGTGCATACTTCAACTCGGGATTGAGGTTTGAAGTTTGACGCTCGCGGATAATGGGGAGGGTCGCTTGGAAGAACGATGGCTGCGACCGTGCGGTGGGCGGGCTGGGCGGGAAGATGCCTAGGTTGACAAGTTTTCCCAACAGGTAGGTCAGAGAGGGTAGGGCGGCGTCTAGATCAGAGTAGATAAACACGAGTAGGAGTCGCGCAGATAGATGTCCTCCGTACCTGCAGCCGATTTCGACTTGCCAGAAAGGTCAAACAGCAACCCCTCGCACCGTATGCTCAGATGGTTAAAATACATCGCGTTCTCCAGCCCAGACGGAGGAGGTTCGCCCGACGCTCCAAGAGCATTCGCCACTTTAGTGGGGACCATACACAAATTCTTGACACAATCCTCCCAATCTACCTCCCTCTCTGCCCGTGCCACAGCCGTCGTCCCCGCCGCATCGAACACCGCCCTAAAAAGCCGATCCACGGTATACTCCCTCGCCAGCCTCTCCAGCATCCTCAGCGCATACCTCGCATACCCCGTCTCCGCCATTACCAACTGTATTGACATCAGCGTGCCATAGGCACACAGCGCTACATTCCCTGCAGCCCCCGAGGCGTTTGAAAACGCGTCCGGACAGAAATATTGATCCAGCAACTGAGTAGCATGAGCCTCTGCGAGTAGGGTATCCCAGGTTGGAACAACGGATGTGAGCAGGACGCGTTGAAGGTGAGGGATGTGCTTTTTTATGTTGACATGGCTGGATGAGGGAAGAGGACGGGTATTGTACCGCCTGAATTGGGGTGGGAGCAGGCCTAGAGTGTCGAGCGGGGCTGCGAGCAAGCTGAGTAGAGTTGGCAGGTCAGGAATCTGTCCGAGTAGCTGCTCAATGATGCCTTGGATTTGTGCTCGAGAATCAGTGTCCATCCTCTATTTGACGGTGCGGAAGAGAAACAAATATCAAAGTCAGTTACATAACACTCGCGAGACATTTTCGGCAGAGCCATGCAAAAAATTAGGAATTTATTTACATAAAGATGTCATTTACTGTTCAAGTACATACAACCTCTACCAAGTAGAGAGATAACCAAAGAAGAAAAAATTACATACAGATTAGATACAAATACAACCCCACGAAGGGAGTGCCTTAGATACACTTCGGATAATTCACATATTAAGCTGCCGTCTTGGAGGCAGGTTTCGCCTTGGATGCGGGTTTGGGTTTAGACACGGATTTGGCTTTGGAGGCGGGCTTTGCAGCAGCGGCTTTGGAGGTAGGCTTGGTCCTGGTTGCGACAGAAGACTTTGACTTGGGCTTTGAGACTGGCTTCTTCGCCTCACCGGTGACAGCCTGCACAGAGACCATCAACATCATAAAGAGTCGGAGAGCGCAAAAAATACCTTCTTCGCAGTTCCCTTCTTGGTGGTTGTGGCTTTCTTTGCGGTAGCAGGTTTCTTTGCAGTGGACACTTTCTTGGTGGTAGCAGTGGCCTTTTTAGCGGCAGTTGCCTTCTTTACGGCAGCGGGTTTCTTGGAAGCAGCAGCAGGAGCAGACTTGGCCGCTTTCGGTTTAGTGGCAGGCTTCGCAGCGGGTTTCTTTGCGGCGGGCTTTGTGGGGGCAGCTTTGGGCTTGGTAACAGCCGCAGCCTTGGCAGCGGCGGGTTTCTTCACGAGAGGTTTTGCATTCTAGATGGCATGATGTCAGCAAGTAAAGAAAATGACTAGGCAAGAGTCTCGCCTCTTTCGCAGCATCGGAACGGCCCTTGGGTGCGAGTTTGACCTTGCCCGACGGCCCTAAGGAATATTGATAAGACCCCAGCCGAGTCACAGTCAGGCGAGGGAGTACCTTTGGGAAGCAGGAAGATTCCTTTCTCGTTGCCGTGCGTGATGGCACGGTTGAGCTGGCTCGCCGCAGTGGCATTGAGGTCAATGTGATACTTGGTCTCCACAAACTGTTACAGAGACATAAGTCGCAGATAGGGTACACGAGGACGAGGCCAGGCACCTTCTTGATAGTAGGGCGAGAGACACCGGCGCGGGCATCTTCAGGATGGCTAGTAATGCACTCCTGCGTTCGATAAGGATCAGACTGAGCAACAGCGTGGAATGAGGTCTGACCTTGATCATATCGACCCAGGTGGGGTGAGACGGACTGTGGGCCTTGGCTGTAGCAGCATGGCTCTTGGAGGCGGCCTTGGCGGACGATTTCTTGACGGCGGTGGGCATTTTGCAGAGGGAAGGTGGGGGTGGAAAGGAGACAAGAAGGAGGTCCGAACACCGAGAGCCACCATGGAGCATCACGTGCGGAGAAGAGCGCGCACGGACGCCCGTTCTCGAGAGTCGACTGCAGGTGGGTTGGGGGAGAGACTGGGTTGCAGACGAGAGTGGCTGGCGCACGGGGTGCCCGAGAGTCGTCCCACACAAAAGAGACGTCCCTGATCATCGCAGGACGCGTCTAGTAGCCCCAAGAACGCACAGAACACACAGAAACACGCTCGACAGTCCGTCCATCGTCAAAAAGAAAGAAAGCAGATAGTTTTGCGCCTGGAAGAGAGCCGGCAGCACACACGGACAGGGCGGAGAGAGCACGAGACGAGGGGAGAGGAAGAGCAAAAGTGCAAATTCGCGCGGAACTTTCCCTTTCCAAATCGGGACCGTGCAGCTCTCTCCGCAACACCCACTGACCATGGCTCTCGCCGACTACCTGCTCACCGACGACCTCACCATCCTTCTCGCTCTCATCGCTGCCACCGTCTTTCTCCTCAACAACCTCTACAAACCCCAGCCCCTCGTCCACCCCATCCTCCTCGGCAGACAGAGCGATGTCGGCCGCGCACGTAACCCCGGTGAAAGCGCTGTCTACAGAAACTACGGCACTGGGCTCATGGGGCGGGTTCGTAGCTGTCTCTTTTCTCTTTGATCCAGGCTAACGCTTAGCAGTTCCCGCTGAGGCCAGGTAAAGACGTCCACATCCTTGCCGATTTTGTCAGGCCGGAGATGGAAGCACCTCGAACGCTCTGGTCCACCAAGGTCTGTCCATTTTAGTCTACATAGGCGCCCATACCCAACTCATCCCTACCACAGCTCACAAACTCTCACCTCCAAGACCGCGCAGCCGCCTTTGCTACCGGTCTCCTCCGCCTTGGGCGCATCCAGCCCCAAAAATCAACCGTATTGCTCTTATTAAACGATTGCCTCGGTCCGTCGTTTTTGTTCCCACTCCGCTCAGCCTAACCACGTATACAGAATTCATCGTCGCCGACCTCGCACTCGCTTCGCATTCTATAAGCTCTATTACTCTCTCTTCTTCCAAATTACTGTCCCCCGTCCTAGATGCTCATCCTCCTTCTGCTATCGTCACCCATGCGTTCTTATTACCCCAGCTCCTTGAGCTTATTTACGATTCCTCGGAACACCAAACAGAACACACCATCATTGTCGTCGGCGAACCTACCCCTCAAGCGATGGCCAGCGTAGCTAGCAACGTCAAGGTTTACAAATTTGCTGAACTCGAGCGTGAGGGATTCAAGGTCGAAAAAATTCTTAGTCCACTTCCCAGTCAGTGCTATTATGCAACACATTTTACATACATTGACTTGTTTATAGAACCAAGCGACGTATTCACCGTCTCTTTCTACGAAACCGAGTCGGGCCAGATTCACGGTGCCCAGCTTACGCATGAAAACATGACAGCTGGTGTGGCAGCTATTCGGGCCATGTTCCCACTGACAAGCGGTATGTCGCCTTTGGATACCCTGGTGTCCGCCCATTCGATGAGCACGGCCTACGGACGCGCCATTGCATATACTGCCATCTACGAAGGGACCAGCTTTGCGTCTATCCAGAGTTCAGAGCTCTACTACGCGGACGAAAGTAAGTTTGTTCAGATTCTTTCAAACGCACCTAACAATGGTCTACAGACGACGTGAAAACGGAAAATGCCCAAGTGGTCGCCGCGAGGAAATACCCCATCCCTTCACCGACCGTTCTCTTCCTCAAGCCGACACACCTGGCTTCACTGGTGTCGGGCATAATCGCAGAAGGGAAGAGCAGCTCGTGGTTCCTGTACTCGTTCGCGTGGCGCCATAAATTAGCCGGCGTTAACGACGGGTTCATCACGAACCAAAGCCTGTGGGACCGACTGGTATTTGACAGCGCCAGGGCCAAGGTCCTCGGGAACGGCGCAGCGACGTTGAGAGAGATCATCGTCAGCGGAGGTACGTAGCCCTTTTGGCTTGGTATTGGTTGAGACTGACTTTCGCAGGCCACATTGACTTGGAGACGCTGACCCCAGCCCGAATTGCGCTCTCTGTGCCACTGGTCAACGTCTTTACGCACCCACTCGTTGCAGCGCCGATCCTGGCCTCCAATCCCTTGGACCTGCAAGATCTGCCTTCGTTCTCCACAGGCAAGACAGGAACAATGGCACACTCTGGCCCTCCAGGTGTGAACGTCGAAGTCAAGCTGGTTGGGGTGAACGACGAGATTGTGGAAAACGGCGGTGACCCGATAGGAAATGTCCTGGTGCGCGGACCACCGGTGGGCAAGCTGGTAGTGAATCTAGAAGACTACGTCGACGTCTCGCGGGGAACGACCTCTGACTCTGACGGGGACGCCGAGGCAACGGACGGGTGGACAGCGACAGAGGCGAAAGCGAGAGTGCAGACGAATGGCGCGTTCCAGTTGATAGCATAATTAGTCACGTGTATGGAATTGACGCGACGCGTTGAGCTCGAATCAACAAAGAGTGAAATTCAGCACAGCCACTGAGATCGGAGCTGAGACGGACTGATATAAATAGGCTGGCACACCGATACTCTCCCTCAAACCCAAACCCATTACTATGTCTGCCCCTGTTGAATCTATTGCTGCCCCTACCCCCGCTGAGGCTCCCTCGACCCCGCGTGCCACCAAGAAGGCTCCGACTGTGAAGAAGCCCACTGCCACCAAGGCCAAGGCTGCGACCAAACCCAAGGCGGCTGCGAGCAAGGCTGCGAAGCCTGCTGCGACTGGACGTCCATCGTGGAAGGATATCATCAAGGTGGGTTACTTGTGTTATCGTTGATAATGTGCTAAGCTGTTGCAGGAATGTATCATTGCGAACAAGGAAGATGTGCGGCAGGGAGTGTCGCGGTTGACTATCAAGAAAGTGAGTGATATGGTTGATCAGCAGTGGCACATGTAACGAACGGTTTTATAGTTTGCAGAGGAAAAGTACGGAGTTGAGGTGACGGGTATAAACCTTTCGCAGCTGAACCGGGCCATTGCGAGTGGGGCCGAGGGTGGACTGTTCCTGCTGCCCAAGGGCCCGTCTGGAAAGGTGAAGCTTGCGCCGAAAGCCAAGGCTTCTGCTTCCAAGGAGGTTTGTCTGTTTCTATTTATGTTCGCGCCCTGATTCTGATAAGGTTTTTTATAATAGAATTCGAAGCCGCCCTCAAAGGCTGCTGCTGCGACAGTGAAGAAACCTGCTGTAAAGGCGGCGACCACGACAAAGAAGACGACTGCTGCGCCCAAGAAAGTGCTGGCTGGCAAGGCCAAGGCAACGACAAAGAAGACGGCGGCACCGTCGAAACGGGGAGCAGCAAAGAAGGTAGAGGCGTCATTTGTGGCCTGATGGAGATATGACGCTGACATTGGGGGTTCCATTCTAGGCAGTGACGGGAACGACGCCTGCTGCCAAGGCGAAAGCCGCGGCAACAAAGAAAGCCCCCGCCAAAAAGGCCGCAGCCCCAGCATCAACGACAAAGAAGGTATGACTCTGAGCGTGTATGGCGGACTATGCTAATAGGAATGGACGCAGGTCGCAGCAGCAGCCAAACCGCGATCAAAGCCGGCGTCCAAGGTCAAAAAGGTTCAATGACTGTAGTAGCTAGCACGTTGTACGATAGTTTTGTGAATGGAGCGATCATTTTGTGAACACGTGGGGTGTCCGGCCATCTGCGGCAGACAGGACCCCGGATGAGTCATGTGGGGTCCGCTTACCGTGTCTGTTTGTGTAAGATTGAAATATGAAAAGGGACATGGCTCGCTTTTTCATTCCTCTCTCCCCTCTCGCTGGTCGACCGATCCATGGACACTCGCACCCGCCACAAATCAGAACCTACGCCCTGCCCGCCCTTTCCGCCTCCCAATGTCGTGCTCCATCCCGACGATGCCACCAACAAGGTCTTTCTCGCCGTCGCCCGTGCCTTTGTCTCTGTCGTACGTGTTGGTCTGCCTCCCTCAGCCACTCCGATTGCTCGCTCACTCACTCCCGCAGGATAACCGTGCAATGACGATAAAAGACATCGCTGACCTGGCCAGTAGATACGGTCTTGTCTGTCAAAAGTATGTCAAAGCCCCTTGCTCCATCCGGCTCCATTCTAACAGCTCTCCAGTCTCTCCGCAGCCGCGCAGGCAGTCACCACCTATCTCAGATCACACAAGACCCGCTGCGACAAGCAACAGGACCAGCCCCTGCTCCTCAGCCACACTCTCTCCGGCACCCCTGCAGACGACCACCTCGTTCCCGCCCTCTACTCGCGCTCAGGCGGCGACTCCCATCCCCTCCCAGACAGACTCACTAATTTTAGAAAGGGCACCGCCGTCTGGTATCTCAGTCGCGCTACCGGCTTACCCTGCCCCTTTGCTAGGGCCGGTATCCGCCTCTGCGACTACATCACAACAGACACAGATCCATCGCTGGAAGGAGAGAGACGCGGAAAGCGGGAGAGGAGGAGGCTCGAGTACGACGACGACCAGATCTGTGGCCAGAAGCGAAAGAGACCGCTCAGGGGTTGTGTCACTCGTGCAGACGCATCCGACAACGAGAGACCTCCAAAGGTCAAGCTCACCCTGCGCCTCAAACCCCTTATTCGTTCCACAATCCCCGAACCCACTCCAGAACCCGCCCACGATGACGACTCGGATCCATACGATTCAGACGAGTCAATGTCTTCCGACGACCAGTCTCATACTGCCCAGATAGACAATCAAAGCGAAGAACCTTGGTCCCTCCCCCCTTACCCTCGTCGCTCCATCTCTATTCCGTGCTACACCCCTTCAGTAGAGTCTTTCTATCCCACCTTTCCGCCATACAAAGATCAATTCCGTCGCTCGCCGTCCGTCCCTTTCGCTACTCCCCCACCCGACTCTGAGGACGAGTCCGACGATTTTCACATCACAATGGCCAAGAACTATCCGGATGCAGACGAAGATGGCTGGGACGCCGATCTAGACAGCGAGGGTGAGGGAGATACCGTCTGGGAAAGCCCAGGGCCCCGCTCGCCCTCGGCCCCACTCGTCCAGCCAACCCAAGTCGCCGTAAAGCAGGAGCCGAGGGACGTCCAGGGGATGTTGGACGCCTGGGAGGACTTTGATTCAACTGTCGCTGATGCGCGTGTGGCGGAGGTTCTAACAAAGGCGCTAGAGGTCAAAACGGAGCCTCTCGATCCTTGGGACTATCATTCCGAGTGGCCTGCCGAGGAAACTGCACGCATCAAGCAGGAGGACTTTGGTGTGGACTCGCTCTTTCCCCAAAACGTTCCCGGCCCCTCCTCTCCGCTTTCCTCCCTCCCTGCGTTCTCTGACACTTCCTCGCCTCCTCAGCCCGGCACTGAGCCAGAAGCAGACGATGATCGTTCACACAGAAACTATTCTTACGCTACCGTGCGTCCACGCGCAAAGACCGTCCCGGCTCCGTCGCCCTTTTTCCAGACCCCTTCAACTTCCTTCTCCCTTCCGCCGCCCCTCACACGCCCGTCTGTTTCTAATTCCAAATCAACGTCGCGCGAGCCGTCCGTGCCTTCCACAGCCCTGGTGCGACTTCTCCAATCCATGTCCGTCAACACAAGCAGCACCTCCTCCATCGCCCTCCCGCCCCCAACGCCCTGCGTATCCCCACTGCAAACACGCTGTCAACCAGCCTCCTCGTTCACTTTGGCCCCAGTGGTAGTGACCACATGCCAGCCCTGCAAGCCCGCGATCAGTGCGACCCAAATAGAAGGTGTGTGTCTTGATGCCTGATGGATCGATTCTGAGCTATCTCTGACTCCTTCCTAGACATTTCCGTGTATCAAATGATGCTCGGTGCCTTCCAGCTTCTTCGCCGCATTGACACCGACTTTGTCAATCTCTCCCCCATTATCGCCTTTTCAGGCGCTGCTGCACCAAACACTAGTGCAAGCACGATTGCCAATGCGACCCACGTCACAAAGGGCTCCCCTGAAGTCTGCGGCACGTGGGTGCCTCTCGCCGCCGCACAGGCCTATGTCAAGGAACACCTGCCTGGCGACCGCGCCGCCGCCCTCGAGGTCTTCCTGAGCGACCGGATAGTCGAACGCTTCCCAACGGCGCTGCAGGATTTCCATAGGAGCGGCGTGTGCAGGGGGCTGAATCAATTTGGTCGGCATTTCGCATCGACTCTGCAGGCTGCCAAATGGGAGGTACAGACGACGGAAGGCGGCGTGCAGTTCCAGCCGCAGCCCGTCAGTCCGGTGATGCCCCAATTCGCGCTGGGACTCCATATGCATCTGGGTGGAGAGAAGCATGCGGACGATGAGGTGCCGCTGAGCGCGACAGAGCAGCAGCTGTTCCATGAGCTTTGTGTTATTCCGGACGAGGTTGTGGATGCAGATGGCGATGTCAGCATGGACATGGAAACAGACCCAGTCCCGCCGCCTCGTCCTCATCCTTTGGATCTGTCCCTGGCGACGGAGAAACGACAACAGGATATCTCACAAGAGCCAATGTCGCCACTGTCACCCCTCCCTCCGAGTCCGCAACTAGGCGCCGCAATTATGACACCTTTGGTTCTATCGCCTTTGTCGCCGACATTCGGTCACCAGCAAGGGCTGCCACCGCACGCACCTGCGGAACGCAGCGACCGACCCCTGCGGCGGTCGAAGCGCGTAGCGGACGCCTTGGCTGTGGCCGCGTCACATCCCACGCCATCGCGCGCGCGGTCGAGGAAGAACGGGTCGCGGAACTCGCTCTCGTAACGACAACGACGATGATGGAGTGAGTGTCTGCTTTTTTTTTCGATTTGGCTCCTGCTGCCGCTGTATCCATATGTTCCATGCCCCATCAAATTTTTTGCCCTTGCTGTCGTTGCTGTTGTTCTGTGCTTTTTCCGATTCTTTCCAGAGTTGATAAATTATCACATCTCTTTCTTTCTTGTTCCCAATTACTTTGAAGTAGGCGACGACGACATGGGCAGAATAATGAAATTTCTTACCTACAAAACCACATTCTTACCATCCCCACTCCAGTCCATTACCATTACCAATTACCGTCTATGAACCGGTTATTACTTAGTACCTATAGCGCATGCTTATAGTAGTAGAATTTGTATCAGATATAGCTTTCTTCTGTTCACTTTGCCTTTTCGCGTTCGGTTTGTCCCCGCTTGCTTTCACCCTTGCTTGACGCCGATTTTTTTTCCAACCCTTCTTCGCCTTTATTTCTGCCTCGTTTGACGTGCTCCCCCTTGCGGAATGCTGGCTTCGCTATCTGGGAAGATTCATCAGGATCAGGAGTCCTCTCCCCTCCTTTTGGCCGCCGACTCGCAGGCATCTGGACTCGTTCCAACTCGGCTCCACTTCGAGCTTCATTGCCGCACGCCCTCACTCTCCCTATGCATCCCTCCGACATATCTCCTTTCGACTTCACCCTGCTAGACTCTATGATTGGCCGGTGCTAGGCCGCAAAAGATACCACCGTATAGTAATCAAAATACCATCCTTATAGCTTACATGTTCGCCCTCGCATCGACAATATCCTGTGTATCGATAAGCTTAATTACTTATTGCGGTGTTCCTCGATTCTTGGAGGTTGGGGATATAGTTTAAGCTGTACATACGTCAAATAATCCAAACTCGAATTGCAAATCTCCTGGTCTTGGAAAGTTGGTTGTGAGTGTTGACAATTTTTTGGAAGCTCCTCAGTTACTCGGCGACGGCAGAAACGAAATAAGTACATACCCGTATTCATTTTTTCCGCTGATCACGACATGATCCGCCACAAGTCTATAGCTCAAGAGTAAGTCCTCTATCCGAAATCGTTTGACACCCCTACAACCCATTTCAGATCGTTTGGGCCACTTCTGAAACTCTGCTCTTGACCACTATGCGCATTCGCCGTGTTTGGACTGCGCATAGTGTTGACGGTACTGAAATATTCTGAATCCGATCCACTCGTCCACCATGACCTGTCCATGTCGCAGAGGACCGTCTTGGAGGCATACCAAATTTAGAGGCTCTCCATGGAACCAAAGTAATAATTTCCAGCCAGGTACTCTTTAGCTCCCTTTCGCGCTCGAGCTGGTAACTTGTTGCACAACAAACCCCACCGGCCTTCGCTTTGTTTTCGACAGATATGAGGTCCAGAAAATTTACATTGCGACCAGGTTCTAGGTTCTAGCCCGCCGTTTTATCCGACAGAAGAATCCCTGTGCTCTCCGACTAGATAAACTGCCAACACATGGCGCTCCAGGTATCGTTCCAGTGATCCCGTCACTTAGAATGGCCCTATAAAGTTAAGCTATCTCAGCGGCTAGCGTAGAGGGGTTCAGCTACACCTCTCAAGACAGGTAGAACGATGTCCCGGCTCTCTGGGGCAATTTATTTTCCGGGTCACTTCGCGGCCATACAGTTTTCAAATCCAGCACACGTCTCCTCCCCAAGCCCCGTACGTTTTACCACAAAAATAATTACCACTGGTTCCGTAAAAACCATAATTGCACGTTCACACCAGGTCATCGCGGATTTCTGCGTAATGTACTAGTATAAGTTCAATTATTTGCTGGGTCTGTACCTCTTCAGCCTGTTTTTCTCAGATGAAAGTTCATGTGGATCCAGGTAAACAACGCACCTTTGCGACTTATGATTCGTGATTTCGCGTAATCGGGGTTTGGGATGAGCTTCTTATGTCGAAGCTCGGAGAGCATCTGATGTAACATGCGTCGTGGTATACAAAACAGTGGTGTTTCGCGTCAATACGACTGGTTGCGGTGAGGTCACAGCGATCACGACGACGGCCATGAGGTAGCACACGAACTGATGGGCATTGCTTGGCCTGATTACACCGACCGACGGGTTAGTATAACCCGGTCCAGAGGAGAGGTGCATTTTTATATTTTCGCTTTCAATTCCAGTGCTGCGGACAAGGCGTACTGGATAGAGCTCAAACGGGAGGTGTCTATTTTTAGGTCTAACGCCTACTTCTCCCAACTCAGTGCAGTCTCGCTCACGCTGTTGGCAGATTTATTCGTTTATCAGCAGACACCTGTCACAATGGACCGCTTGGTATTACTGCGTGCGAGAGAAATATGTGTTTTATTTCTGATTTGTGGCTCGGTTGTGGGAGGGAATTCAAGGCCACACCTCGTGATTTTATTTTTTACGATGGGGAATCAAGCTTGAAGAAGGAATCGTGTGTTGCACAGAGAAAGAAATAATACTCACTTCTCTTGCTGGAAAAGCGCTGTTGAAGGTGTTTCGGGTGGACATATTCAGAGACAGCCTGAGGATATCATTTTGTGGATACATATCCGAGTCCGGTCGTTATTTCTAGAAAGCGAAAGTATTATGCACCTAGGCATCGATTTCCTCCAGTGCTAGGGAGCAAGAAGTTTCAAAGTCGAACGATAAGGAGTCATTTGGTCGAGAATTTAGTTAGGTGGGGGGAGAAGAGAATTTGTCGATGTCGGACCGCCGATTTCGTTCTCAAGAAGCGTGGGAACGAGGCCAGCAGGACGACGTTGACAGATTTTTGAAAAAGTTTTGCTCCCAACGACCATTCACTACTATTACTTAGTACTATTTTCTGGAGGCACCTCTGCCATTGTAGTCGTGGACCTTCTTCGTTTGTCTTATCCTCGTCCGCACAGACTTTAATCACGACAACGTCCACGTACACCTACCTCCTGGGGCGACCTTTCCGACTAATTGGCCACTTCCCCTTGACGTCTTCCCGTACTTCACCGAGCCACCAGCTCAAACATTCGTAATCCCTAATCATTCTTCATTCAACTCCAGTATAATGTCTTTATCGGCTTCTGACAACAACGGCTCCTATTCCAGGGTCCCTCCAAGTGGGAAAACCCCGCCTCCAGCTCCTTCTGCTGCATTTGCGAAGAGGTGGTTCATATCTTTCGTTCTCTTGTCAATCGTATCTGACATTTTCTCGCTCATCCTTTTATTTATTTATCAGAGCCCGTGAACTTCAATCTGAAGGGCTAGGAGGCAGGTATCTGCCCCCGGCACTGCGGGGTTTAACAACTGGGGGTTCCCAAACAAACGAGGGTCCGCCCTCTCTTACGACCACAGGGGATGGCTCGACTTTGCCACCCACGAATTACCCTCCTGGGTTTAGAAGGGCAAGGGCCGGGACCTTACCTTCAAACGTTCATCTTGCTGCCCAACGTTTCGCTGCATCAGCTACCGACTCTCCTGTTGACCAGACTCAAAGGCAGTCCACCGTTTCCCAAGCCGCAAGTCTGGCGGCAGCAGCACCTGCCAGGCCTAACCTCCGTCACTCCTCGACAACCGTGCCCCCACCAGTTGCCCCATCAAACGTGACCGAGAGAAATAGCCGACTGAGATCCGGTTCCCTCACTCTCCCGACTGGCGGTCTATCCAACGCCTTTGGCCCATCCATTTTCTCCTCATCCTGGTTGTCGACCACTAATGGATCAAATCCCGGTTTTCCGGTCCTTGACGAGTTGCGCTCAGTTACATCGGCTGATTCAGGAGCAGATGACTTTGATGTTCATACATTGGATTACCTTGGTTTGGACGATGGCCATAGGCCTCCACCTGCAGCCACCATTTCCGAGTTGCGGAACCAGGCTCAGGCTGCCATTGCTGGCAACCTTGCCAACCCCTCACGAACGCGTGCGACCACGGTTTCAAACCCTTATCGTACCCGACCTTCTATATCGGGTTCCTTGCTGCCAGCCACAGCTGCAGAAGAGGAAGAAGAATATTTCGTCGATAATTACGAAAATCTTGGTTACGACCGTCAGCACCTCAACGCTTACGACATCGCAAATTCGCAGGGAGATTTCGGGCAATCGTCGTACCTCGCCAAGGGCTTCAAGGCCACCGACCATCTCATCACCAGTCGCCCACGTGCTATCTCGGTTGGTATTCTCGACGACCCCATGCGTTCTCTTCAACGACGTGCGACCACCAGCGATACCCACTCTTATGTCAACGACCTTTCACATTCCAGTGCTAATCTTTCCCTTTCAACTAATATTGGAAACCCCTCTGGCATCCTAAAGACGGATAAACTTACTCTTGGTCGTGCTGGTGTTTCCCCGAGTGTTCATTTCCCAAATGGCGGTGATCTTCCCATAGGACGAGGGGCCTCTGCATATCTTCTTGCGCCAAGTGGCAATAATCGTTCTGTTTCTCCAAAATCCGAAGGACCATCTACCCACTTGCAAACTCCCACACGCTCCCTTTGGATTGGCAATTTGGATAGCGCAGTGACAAGTGAGCAACTCATACACGTATTTGCACCCTACGGTGCAATTGAGAGTTTGAGACTTCTTCCTGAGAAGGTAATTATTTATCCAGTATTTTGCCATGTTCGTCTGTCATGCTCACTGGGTAAACTTTTAGGAATGTGGCTTCGTCAATTTTGTTGACCAAGCAGATGCTATCCGTGCGAAAGACGATGTTTTGAACCGTCTTGGAGGCAACATCGGCATGCCTAATGGGCAGACTGTCAGGATTGGATTTGGAAAAGCCGACAGTGCCCCAGTGGCCCCAGCGAAGGGCAATCCTGCTAGTCCTGGCCCTACGTCGCCTGGCTCTGGAGGAACCAAGTCGGGTGGCAATAATGCGGGTCTTGGCGGGATGGATGCGCAACTTCAGTCTACTCCTACTCGTGCACTTTGGATTGGGTCAATCCCGTCTTCTACAACTCCGGCCACGATTCTCAGTGTCTTCAGTCCTTATGGACCCATTGAGTCAGCACGTGTTTTGACGCACAAGAACTGTGGTTTCAGTAAGCACTACTTGTCTCCTTTCTCGGTACAAGCACTAAATCCTTTTCAAGTTAACTTTGAACGCTTGGATGACGCCGTTCGTGCTCGTAAGGCCCTCAATGGCCGCGATGTCCTTGGAAGTGATGTTGGAGCCATTCGTATCGGCTTTGCCAAAGTTCCGGTCAAGAATGGGCAAGAAGGATCTGGGTCTCCAGATGAAAACGCGAGTGTCGTTGCTCAAGGTGTTGGCGATCTCAGCGTCGGCGCAACTATTCATGCGTTGCGCGGCATTAAAGGAGCATCGACAATCCCTGCCGAACAGCAAGTTCTTGGCGGAGTTGTTGAGAATTACAGGTCTAATCTCCTTCTGAGCATGATTGCATCTGGTATGCATACTAGTGGGCAGGAGAGTGGCAAGCTTCCAGCATGGCCTGCTTCAGTTACAGAGCAGCAAATGATCTTGAGGGAACTCAGTGGGGGCAGCAATGATGCCGAAGCTGATATTCTCAGCCTAGCTGGTACCCTTTTTTTTACATTCGTGTGCTGATGATCCTCAAATTGACCGTCATGTTTCATTAGAATTCCGGCCCCCTACCATGTATTACACGACCATTCCTCTTGTTTCTGAACGGCCTCACAATCGGCGCTGGGATGCATCCAAGCTGCGCGAGCTTCGCAAGCGATTGGACTCTGGGACAATGACCGTGGAAGAGGTTGACCAAGTTGCCGCGGACTTCATGGATAGTGAGATAGTCGACCTCGCTTCGGATTGGCTAGGAAACACTGTTGGTTCATCTCATTTTTTCAAATTACTTGACCCTCACAATCTTGTAATAGGTGGTACAGAAGCTTTTCGAGAAGTGTTCTCCTGTTCCGAGGGTCGCTATGCTTGAACGCATCTGTCCTCATCTTGCTATGATTGGCATTCACAAAAACGGGACTTGGGCAGCTCAGAAGATCATCGAGTGTGTTTCCAGTCCAGACGAAGTCGCCCTCATTGCTCAAAACTTGCGAGCTTATGCACCCCCTCTTCTTTTGGACCAGTTTGGCAATTACGTCATTCAGTAAGTACCATTTGGCTCTCGTTGCTTGATTTCTGTAGTAACTCTGACCGATAGGTGCTGCTTGCGTTTCGGTGCCCCTGCGAACGAGTTCATCTTCGATGCTATCGTTGACCGCATGTGGGAAGTTGCTCAAGGTCGCTTCGGAGCCCGTAGTATGAGGGCATGCCTCGAGAGCCCTCATATTACTATCAACCAGCAACGTCGAATTGCAACTGCTGTCATATTGAACTCAATCCCTCTGGCTACTAACCCTAACGGTGCCCTCCTGCTGACTTGGCTCCTTGACACGTCTGGATTCCCATCGCGGTATAATTTATTGGCCCCTCGGTTTACTCCTCATTTGTCGCATCTCTGCACCCACAAATTGGCGTCACTCACGGTCCTTCGTATCGTCAATCAGAAGATTGAACCCGAGGCATCCAGACAAATTGTGGAGGCCTTGTTCAACTCTCCTGGAGATCATGTCCTAACTGATGTCCTTGGCGATCAGGTCAACGGTGTCGCCGTTGTCCACAAGATCTTGACAAGTCCATTCATTGACCCCGCCGCGAAGCAAGTTTATGTTGAGGCGACAAAACGTGTGCTCATCGAATTGAAGGTCATTGCCACTCAGGCCTATCGAAGACTCATTGAAGAAGTCGGTTTACCCGTCCCCAACTTCCAGCCAACCTACAATAACACGTTACCTCCAACTGGGAAAGTGACCAAAAACTCATCCCAGAACTTTGGTGTTCCAGGGCTTCCTTCCGGTTATCCATCCAATGATCAGGGTTTTGCATCTATGATGGCCGCTTTGCAAATGGGCGGACAGAACCCTCAGGCTGGTCCTACCAATCCGCCGCAACTCCACGTTGATCCGTCGTACAATCCTGCTGCACCGAGACGTTTGGCTCCCAACGCCACGGCTACCTTCTCGCCGTCAACGGACCCTTTCAATCCATTTGCAATGCGTACCCCAGAGACTGGCAGCCCTCGCCAGCTAAGCAATGTTCGCCGTATGCCAGGACCCCCCACCAACGCTCCCATGGTCACCTCTACCTCTCCCTATGGTAACCAGTCTCCCCTCCTCTCACATGGAGGACTGCCAGGTATGAACCAGCTTCAGTCTCCGTACGGTGGCATGCCCCATCAATCAGTCCCTCCCCACGTATATCAACCATACATGTATCAGCAGCCATATCAGCAATCCCCACCTTCAAACATGGGAACATTCCACGCATAAATGCCACTCATACGACATCTCATGACGCCTTGTTCAAAATCCTCGAGTTACTCAATTTTTGAAATCATCTGCGCCTTTGCGCCATTTTCACTCGTTTGGTTTTTTTCCATCTGCTTTGTACGCCTGCGGTTTGAATACGTTGTTCTGGATAGTTTTCTATACCCCTCCACCCATCGCTGTGCATGCCTCTCCCACTCTTTTTATCTCGTCACTCACAAAAATGGGGCACCCGCTTTGTGCGGTTTCGGGTTGTTGCTGCAACGAACGGTCGTTCTCTACAATTCTTTTTTTGATATATCTTTTTTCTTTTTTCGTACGTGTATAACAAAGGTTGGTCGCCTATCCGCAGCCATAAAATCAATAGACTAGGTTTCACTGCTTTTCTTAAATGTAAGTAGTTTATACTGTCTTGCTATCTGCCCCATACTCCAAAAGTTGGCTATATTTAACCTAGATATCTTGGAACGCAATATACTTACGTTGTTTTATTTGTAAATAACTCGTTCACAATTGTGTCAATGCACTGTCACTTATTCTTAACTCTTATATACTTGAACTGACATGGGAGGTTCTGCTTCTAAGGCTGCAAGGAAATACCCTGCTCGACCGCCAAATGCGAGTCAAGCTGCATTACAGAACGGAACCAAGCCCGTGCGTCCTCAGATTGAACTCGAAAACTCGAATAGTCGACTTGCCACCGAACACAGGAGTGAAGGTGTGTAGCCATTTTGTTTGACCAATGACTGTGCTGGCACTGACATGCTCGACATAGCTATCGAAAAGGATGGGGCGGATCCGCAGTTTCTCTCGAACTTGAGCAGACTTGGCCAGGTCCAAGTGAACCATAATATGCAGTCCATTCGTCCAGTAAGTTAGGACTATCCTTATATATGTGTATCTATTTTTGAACCAGGATGTTCTTCAGGCAGCCAGCAATACAGGCGTTCTTTACTCTCGCGTACAGTCAGAGACATCTTCATCTCAATCGACTAAAAATCGTCTCTATGCTTTCAGGTTAAGCGACCTTTTGGACCGTCGGAAATCTGCAAAATCAGGGAAGGAACTCGGAGATCTTGCTCAGGAATTTGCTATTGACATGGACAAGCTGGAGAGTCTGACACGATTTGTAAACAGTCCAAGCGTTGATAGCTCAACCATACGACCTGCCGCCGGGAAGACAGAGGAGGAAGGCTTTATCGCAACGGTAGGCCTCCCGGTCGACGTCCATCATGTCATAACTGACGAACCTTCAGGCAGTTTGGGTGGAACCTAAACTAAAAGGCTGATAGCCTGCATTGGCTCAAAAATATCCTTGAACAGTATTGAATAACTCAGTTGTTCCTGTCGAGCTTCTGCCTTGAGTCCCATCTGCATTTTTGGGTCATAAAATGTTTTACCATAATACAAAGTCTAGGGAAAATTCATCAGCATTTTCTGGACATCATATAGTGTCGAAGTGATATTCCTGTGCGTACAGAGTTTCGAGGATATATACAAGATATTGGAGAGATTAAATCCAGTCCGATGGAAGAAGGTATCGTGAAAGTGCTAGAAAGTGGTCATGAACTACGGGTTAACGAGCGTGCAAATAAGGAGTGACGAGGAATGCCAAATTCAAGTGAGGCTGCAGGCAGGAGGTAATTACAGAGAAATGCATAGCTGGCAAACGACATGCAAGTACTTATAGTATAGGCAAAAGAATGTGATAGGCAGGATATCGACGAGCCCTAGAACTGGCCAGCATCAAAGGAGATGGAATCAAAATGGAAAGAATCAAGGCGCATTTCGAGGCTTGTATCCCCTGGATCGTCATGAGTTCGAGGGATTTGCGACGAGGTCTTTGCTGAAGGTTTAATGTTATGGGTAATGGAGCCCCAGGAACCTAGGGAACCACTAGCGCTGAATCCTCCGGGGGCTGTCGTTGGCTGAGGGTATGGACTGGAATCGAGGCTTAGTCCAAGGCCCAAATTCAATCCGGCGTTCTTTTCAAACACCGAGTCGAAACTATCAAATACTGGCAAGTCAGTCGAATCCTTGCTCCTGACGAGGGGCTCAGGGGTCACCTCGGTACTTGTAGGTGTTTGTGGACCTGAGAGTGCCGAGACAGTAGTCACGGAGGATGCTGCAGATGGAGGGGTGCAAGAAGTGGAACGAGGGATGGGTGTTGCGCGATCAGGTTCATCAAATGAGACGGGAGAAGCGATATGCGAATGTGGACTTGGCGTAGAAGATGAGAATGAAAATAGTTTTTGCAAACTCATGATCGAGAAACGGCGCTTATTGGAGTAGCTGGCCGTGGTAGGAGTCGGGGAGGTGGCCATCAGTCGGACTTCGTCACGATCGGCCCTGTTATAAAATGAGGAACGACGAGACGGCGCATTGGACGTGAAGTCGCTTTGCGGAGAGAACGGAGGCGACGAAACGGGATTTATTTCAGGTGAAGATGGCGAATCATCGAAGGAGGACACCGATGAACGGGACTTTAATGAGGGAGCTACAAACAGCTGAGAAAGGATCCTAGAGCCCCTTCGCGACACAATCGGTGTTCGGGGACGCGGTACTGTTTCTTGTGGTGGATGGTTGACGCTTTCCGGTTCTTGAGAAATTTGAGAACTTGAACTCGAAGAAGGTGCCAGGGGGAATATGTCTTGCACACGGGGCTTTGAGGAGCGCAAGGAACCCTTAAGAGACTTGAAGACTTTGGAGGCACGAGATTTGAGAGTGGTAGTCCGCTTATAATCCGAGAAAGCTCGGAGACTTTGCCTTTCCTGGTCGTGTTGTTCGTCTGATGAAGATTTTCGACGGCTAACTTTTACGACTTCAATGACGTCCGAATCGTTGGCAGGCTCTCGGTCATGGGTCCTTGAAGGCTCTCTGCGGTTGGTTTCCTGAATAGCATGGAAATGGTCAGGGAAGTTCATATCCCCTTCGAACTCCGAGTCGCTGTCGCTGTCTTCGTTTGCGTGCCCCTCTTCGCTCATGAGGGCGTCGACGACAGAAACAGTTTCTGTGCTCTTCCGCGGCATGATGGCGGTGTCAATAGCCCCTGGACGGTGTCGGCTGAGCGTTGGAGTATCGTCATCCGAAGGAAATGAAAGATTGCCGATTTCTGGGGTTTCTGGGCGTTCCATAATCTGGGAGAGTGCAGGGTTTTCTGCGTCGAAAAAACACCATGGTGGGGTGTGATCCTCCTCTGGTGGAACTACGAAGACGTTTGGCATCGACATGGAAGGGAAAAAGAAAGAATGTGGGTTGAAGGGAGACGTTGGCAAGAAAACATGAACATCGCCAAAGTCGGTCAGCCCAGTCTAAGTCACGTGTCCGCGAAATACCCAACTCTTAACCTCCACAATGTCGGATATGTCGGTCACTTTTCTTGGGACCTCCAGCGGTGGAGGTCCGTCAGAGTCCAGGAATTGTTCTTCTCTTGTCTGTGACATGCTTGCAAACCAATCGCTCTGGAGTACGCATTTTATTTCGCCTCGCGCTGCTCCTTCATAATCTCGTGTAGTGGTGGATTGTGCTGAAGGAACAACCCGCCAGTTCTCTCTACAGCCATTCCATGCAAAGCCTCATTTGCGCCTTCAAAAGGTCGCCAAAATTTTCATCACTCATATGCACGGTGCGCATCCGAGTCCACTTTTTCTTTGCGCACCGTAATTGAACTGTTCTTCCACTGTCAAGCCGATCATATCATGGGTATTGTACCCTTGTTGCGCAATTTATTGTTCCCGCCTCGCGATGACAATGTTTTTCCTGCCAACTCAACAGTAAGCGCTCGCTTGGCGTCAATTTACATCAACGCCGCGAACTGACGGCATCCAGCCGAGGGTCGAGATATATGGCCCAGCAGGCTTGAGATTATTCGTTCGACAAACAATGAAGATGTCCCTTACTCGTACTTCTGATAAGTATGTCGTTCACGAGTTGCTGGCAGCAGAGGACTCGGAAACGCCTTGTCAGCCTCGAATTCCGGACAGTCCATCATCCAACTTCAATATCGCAGAACCCCATATATTACATTGCAGCGAGGTTGCCGGTCTAGACATTCGACCTTCCCCGGATGGTCTCTGGCGTGCGATCACGCAAGGGAGTGGTAAGATGAGTAAAATTATTGTAGATGCTGGTCCAATACTTCACCGTGGTAAGGCGTCCAGCCAGTTCACAAGATATATGTGACAACTAATCTATTTATTTTTCTTCAAGATCCTTGCATGGGTTACGTTTTTTCTGAGGTTCAATTCCCATCCAGGAAGCTCGTCGTTCTTGGTGATACACATGACCCATCAGCCATTGTCCCGCTCTGCATCAATCCGCCACCGTCGCTTCTAATTCATGAGGCCACGGACTCGCACATTTCTCATCATGCCGATCCGTCAGGCAGACTCTCTCGACGCACGGCCGAAGCAGTTCACGAGAAGGCGTTGTCAAGAGGACATTCTGTTCCAGAAATGGCGGGGTCATTCGCGAAGTTGGTAAACGCGCAAGATCTTGTGCTTAATCATATTGGAGGACGGTTTCCGGCACCTCGTAGCGCAAAGGACTTCGCTCGTCAGCAAATTATGCACGATATTGAGACGAAAGCTAGTCGTGCGTGGGGTTCAGGAAAGCATGTTACAGCTGCCAGGGACTTTATGCGCATAGATGTGCCGTTTAATGCTGGCGATTCTTTGGCTTCTACAGATAGTACTTGGATAAAGGGTAGGATCGAGGCTTTTCGTGCACAGGCGTCCGTTGGGGAGCAGAACGAATTAATCACGATGGAGTACACGGAATCGAGGGTCAGTACCAGCGTCCAGCGCCGCTCCAATGATATAGAAGGTTCGGAGCGTGGCAGCAAACGGAGGAGAGGATATGGGTCACACAAGCAATAGTTTCGGGATATCCTGTCGTATTTTTATTCGCCCCCTAGCTAGCCAAGACCAACGACAAACCTTCTACAGCTAGATACGTAGGTACAGTATATGTCTATCATCATGGTTATCATTATACGCACTTCAAACAAAAATAATTTGAATAATTTACGGACAGGTGCCAGTCTAAGTGGTCCCAAGCAGCTAGCCAACGTAAAGGATTGTTACATACATATACTTAGGCATACATCATCCATTCATTACATCTCGTAAGCAAATGAAGGAACTAGTAAGAATACAGTCATAGTCACCGACCTGGAGGCTAGATGCTTATTTGGTATTGGCGAATGTGTCCAGGGTGTGCCCAGGCCGTGACATCGTGATATTATACTGGCAAACAGTTCGTTCAGACCACCTCATGCCGGTCGTGAGCGGTTGGAATTACACTCTCTATCGTAAGCGTTTTCCGCTGCATCGCAGGACTTCGTCCACTGGTGGGTGTTGTGAAGTCTTTGTCACATACGGTATCCTCCAGCTGCGAGGAAAAGGCAGTACTGTGCATGGATCCAGGTAAAGCATCAGATTCCTTGTAGGCGAAGCGCGATCGCCTTCTGATCCACCAGCCATACTTCTGCAATACGTTCCAAGTCAGTAAAAAAAGATTGAGTTAATTATAATGGGCTCGTTACTCACCCAAAAGAGTAGCGGTATGGGCATGCAGGCCGTCGAAAGGCATGCGAAAACACTCATGGCCCACTCATCTCCCAGGGCATTAAACATGACTGGACTGAAAAGTGGGAATACTGCGCCACACGCGGATCGCAAGACCACAGTGGCCGCTATGGCGCTTGCGAAATAAACAGTGTAGGTGTCCATTAGATATGTCGTCAGACTTTGCAAAATCTGTGAAATCCCAGTTCCAAATGGGATACCAGCTAAAATTGGGACAATCCAGTGAATAGAGGAGCGAGACGTCCTGGTAAACGTCGAACAAAAATTAGTTTTGCCGCGGAGTCAAAATAAAAAAAGAATTTTACCAGGCGAACCACCAGAGTCCGACTGGAGTTAAGACGGCACCTAAAATAGCCATGTGCAAACGGCTGGAGAAACTAATAATGAGTGTCGAGAACGTGCGAGAGCAGTACGGAAGAACAGTTTGTACGCACGCTTCTGGAGGTGCCCGACCGTTTTCACTCTTGTCCATGCTTCTCCAGTAAATTCTGTTTTGGATGGACTGGGACACCGTTCCACAAGTGATGCCAATGCCGACTCCGACAAAAGCAAGTCCTCCTTCGCCCGGAGTGAAATGACGATGATCCTGGAAAACAATGGGAAAGCCCGAGAAAAGGGCATAGAGTGTGCCATAAACGATAGAAACGTAGATCGCCAATAGAAGCACGATAGGCTCAGTAAATAGAAATGCTATGTTCCGAGGACAAAAAAGTGTCAGGAAACGGATATAGCTCCCGATAAGGTGACACGAGCATACCGAATGGTCTCCTGAGATTAGTGCGCATGACTTGAGCAAAAGATCTTGACTGATTGAGATCGTAAATAGATGTGTAGTGAATCGTTCCGTTCGAAACCCGGGAGAATTTCGCTGCGCGACGCCGAAGTAGAACGGGTGCATACTATGATGATGGTGTCAATGACGTTCAAGAAAAGAAAATAGAGGAAAATTAGGTACCGTCTCAGGTGTCGTGAAATAGCCAATCACCAGGGTTAATACAGAGAAGATAAACATTAACCAGAAGTTGAAACGCCAGCTCAAATGGGGATTCTGAACGACGAATCCTCCCACTATCGGCCCAATAACTGAGAAAAGTGTGAGCAATAAAACATAGGGCGTAAAACACGTTACACATACCAGGTCCAAGGAATGGCACAGAGGCATATATAGCAGATGCAAGCCCTCGTTCACGGAAATTCCATATGTCGCTTACGGCCCCACCAGCATTGGTTAGAGCTAATAAAGGTATAAGACAACAATTACAGAAATGCAAAACCGTAGGGCTGCTCACGAGAAGACCCGAATATCCCTGTTAGCAGCCGACAAGACAGCAAGGTGCCTAAATTGCGACCCAAAGCACCTTCGAGTTGAAAGACGGCGTAGAGTGATAACGTAATGAGGAATACTATGCGCTGGTCAGGAAAAAATCGATGAATATTGGCAAGGTGAATATCCGGCTGCCACATACTCTTCCGAACATCTGCCATACACGATTAATCATACGTTAGGAATAGAACTGGATCATGACCTACCTCGCCTACCGAAGCAAAAAGCAGAGGGCTTTTCGATTTGGAAATAAGCTTCGGAGTAGCGAGTATGATAAAGATGAAATGACATACCCCAACGCAAACCCCAAAACGTACAAGGATATGCCAAGTATTGCAACGTTGTAAGATATGCCTAGGTCTCGCATCGTGTACTCAAGGCCCCCAGAATACGAGGAGCTGCTGAACGACACTGTCCACGTGGAAAGGGCCAGCTACATAAATATCATAAGAATGAAAATAACATGTTCGAAAGGGAAATAACCAACCTGCGCTGTAATGACCCATTTCCAAACGTTTGTCCAGTTGTAAGGGTCCTCCGGGTCGTTCAAATCCCAGTCGACAACATATGGGTCCTCGGCGGTGCCATTTCCCATATAGGTCCGCAGTTTCACCTGTGGAAGCTTTTCCTCATCAGTAGGGAATATCCCAGTGGTGTTTTGGTCGAGGGAGACGCGAGGTGGTGGTGGTAAAGTGGGGAAATCGTGACCTGGATTGCTTAGTGCGTTAGGAGACTGCTTGGGAGAGTCATCAGGGAGCATGACAGATAACGCACTCGAAGGTGGTTGTGGGGGCAGAGGACCCATGGACATGAAGGCGTGGATTTTATAGAGAATGAAAATAGGTATTGGAATTAGCTATGTCCTCGGTTGCACCATGTTAAATCTTGTGAAGTTAGTCGGTAAAGGATATAAATATGCCACCCCGGATAGGATTCCGATATGGAAAGAGGGGGAAGGGAGAATCACAGCAAAAAGAAGAATGACGAGCGCAGATGCTGGTCCGATCCAGGCGTACTTGCTACTCATGATCCCATAGATGGGGCGAGATGGTGCTCAAGGCAGAATATCGAAGAAAGCCGCAACGTGTATTTCTTCTATGAGCTTTAGATTGAGGAGGACTTGCCTCTAATTGGTATCAATTCGATTTGATTCGATTAGGGAGTCGGTCCAATAGCCGAAGATAATCACAGTAATGATGATCGTCAGTGCTAATCGTAAGAAAGTTATAAGTACGGGCTTTTAGAATAATTGCAGGCACACGGGGCGAGTATACTCTACCCCTGAATAATGGGGAAATCAGTAGAAAGGTAATGGCTCCGCCTCGAAACACTCTGTCGGCATGGGCGTGGCAAACAGGAAAGGTAGCCTGTGAAAATATCGTTATGAAAATAAACAAGTGAAGATGTCATTTTTGAGCTACTTACACACACATTGTTGACCCAGGTACGCCTGGCTGCAACGTTTCAGGTTAAATAGACTGTCCACACTTGCTTTCTTCGCTCTGCACCTTCCAAAGTATATGGAGCTGACTGGGACATAATGGGCCTTGTTCTTGTTTCGACCAGGACTGATATGGTTGAGGTCGAGAGCCAGATGGCGATCATCGAAAGAGAAACTAAGTTGAACGGCGTCGCCGAACACAAGGCGGAAGCGGGGTCATTCTATGCCAGATCTGCCACGTGCTGGCAGCACAAGAGAAGGGTTCGACGCTGGCTTGAGTGCCGCCGCTGGAAGACGTCGCAGAGAGATTGTTCCGCCCAAATCGACGATGAGGATGGCCGGAGAGATGGCAGCCGTGAATCTGAAGGAGATCCAGTGCAAGTACCATGGGAACTGCAAAGATTCGCAGAGTGTTTTGGCGTATTTGCGACACATTGGAGGGTCACTTGACCAATGCGCCCTGCTCCTCCTCCTCCATCCCCTTCCCAGCCCCAAATCTCTCCCCACATCGTCCCCGAAGCCCTCTCTGCTCATCGTCCGACATCGTCCGCTCACACAACTCCCGACTAGCCACCCCCGTATCCCAGCTGCTCCCTCGCACCACTGACCTCGTCCGACCCTCTGCTCCCCACTAGTCTTTTTTCGTCCTCTTCAACGCTCTGTATCTGTATATTTCCGGCCAGCCATCATCATGACAACTCATGGTCCTATCAACGGTGTAAAAGTTTCCCGTGCGTCACCAAGTTCCGCCTTTCCATGTCTCAAACACGTACTAATTCATTTGCAACCTTTTATATCGCATTTTCAATCTTGCTCCTTCTTGGCCCTCTCCTTCGCACCTCTCTTCCCTTGCTACAATCTCGTCTCTAATCGCCCGCAATCGATACATGTTTCACGCGAATGGTCACTCTAGCCATTGACGACCCACACAAAGTGGTCAAAGTAATTGCCTCCGAAGGCAAAAGCGGCGAGCAAAGGGACCTCACGTACACCAACTGTAAAGTAGTCGGCAATGGTTCTTTCGGTGTCGTTTTCCAAGCGAAGCTCGTCGGTTCACCAAAGGAGGGCGAAGACATAGCCATCAAGAAAGTGTTGCAGGATAAACGCTTCAAGGTTCGTCCTTTTTCTTCCGGATCTAGTTTTGTGTACCTAACCCCCGTCGTCCTAGAACCGTGAATTGCAAATCATGAGACTCGTCTCCCATCCCAATGTTGTTGACCTTCGGGCATTTTTCTATTCGAATGGAGACAAGGTGGGTTTTAAGCTTGGTTATCGAGAAGATCTGCTCAGAGGCCTCATTAACAGAAAGATGAAGTTTATCTAAACCTTGTGTTGGAATACGTTCCAGAGACCGTGTACCGTGCTAGTCGTCACTACGCCAAACTCAAGCAACCCATGCCCATGCTGCAGATCAAATTGTACATGTACCAACTCCTTCGCTCCTTGGCGTACATCCATTCGGTCGGCATCTGCCACCGAGATATCAAGCCACAGAACTTGCTGCTGAACCCCGCAACTGGCGTGCTGAAGCTGTGCGATTTTGGCTCAGCCAAGATCTTGGTTTCCGGCGAACCAAACGTCAGCTATATCTGCTCGAGGTACTACCGTGCTCCAGAACTCATTTTCGGAGCTACCAACTACACGACCAACATTGGTCAGTTGCCTGCAATTCTAAAATTAGCACAACACTAAACTATACATTTCTAGACATTTGGTCAACGGGATGTGTAATGGCAGAGCTGATGCTCGGTCAGCCCCTGTTCCCTGGAGAAAGCGGGATCGATCAGCTGGTAGAGATTATCAAGGTGCTCGGGACACCTTCACGAGAGCAGATCAAGACTATGAACCCGAACTACATGGAGCACAAGTTCCCTCAGATCAAGCCGCACCCCTTCTCAAAAGTAAGTTTTTGGAGTCCTGATAGATATTTATGATTAAGCCCATAACGCAGGTGTTCCGGCCACGCACCGCGCCTGAGGCGATCGATCTGGTATCCAAGTTGCTGGAGTACACACCAGGAGCACGACTGAGCGCAGTGGAGGCGATGATCCACCCATTTTTTGATGAGCTGAGAACCGAGGGTGCGCGGATGCCCAATGGCAAAGACTTCCCACCTCTGTTCAACTTTACGCGCGAGGGTGAGTGCCAAGTGAAACGGCGAGTTCCGTAAACTGAACATTCAACAGAGCTTTCGGTGCGACCCGATTTAATTCGACAACTCGTCCCAACGCACTGCGAAGCTGAGCTGGCCTCACGGACGATTGTGCTGGACAACTTTGTGCCCATACCACTTGAGCAGCTGAAGATCACGCTGGACTGAGAGAGCCTATGGCTGTTGCTCGCTATCTTTCCCCTTCGTCTCGTATATATCTTGAGTTGAACGCAATGTACACGAATGAGCAAACGGTGTTGACAATTTGTATCGGATGGCGACATGTGGCGTAAATTGAACGTAAACTTGGCACACTGATCCCGAAATAAATACTATACATGAAGGCAAAATTGGAAAGCAGAATTGTGATGTCTCTTCCTGCCTCCTCCTATGTCTGCGATACCCTTCCTGCCCCCCGTCTCGCCACCGCCAATGACCACAATCCCGTCGTCGTTGCCCCTGTCGACGACGACCCTGAGCCAAAATCCTTACCCGACACCTTCCAGCCCCCGCCGCCCCGCAAGCTCTGCGTTCGTCACCAGAGAATGGCAGACGAGGGCACGAATCTCAAGCTCCAGCAGGTATTAATCCTCTCCTTGTCTCTTTATTCTCTTCTGACCGTCTTTACAGTCGTTAGACGCCCTGCCGTTCGAGGAGAGGGAAGCCGTCAATGCTGTGTGGTCCAACTTTTCGTCCTCGTCCCACCCCCGCCGGGCGCTCATTCTCCAGGGCCTCCTCACCATGTGCTGCTTCTCTCAGCTCTCCCTTCTCACTGAGCAACTCGCGCATCTCATCCGCATCGACCCCATCACCGTTCTTCCCCGGGAAGTCAGTCTCAAGATCCTTGGCTATCTCGACGCTACATCTCTCTGCCGTGCAGCCCAAGTCACCAAGCGTTGGAAAAGCCTGGCGGACGACAACGTTGTCTGGCGCAGCATTTGCGAGCAGCACATTGGTCAAAAGTGCCACAAATGCGGCTGGGGCCTCCCAGTCTTGGAGAAGAAGCGTGCGTATCGTCCAAAATCCAAGTCCCCCTGTCCTTCACCCGCTCCCTCGTCGATACCCTCCCGCAAACGGAGCGCACCAGACTCTGAATACCTTACATCTCCTCCTGTAAAACGCCAGCGATCCGAAACCGGCTCCTCTGAAGATTCCCCAGCTCCCATTGATTCCTCATCGTCCTCGGCTGACGATCCAGACTCCCTGTCATCAACTCTACTTGCACCTGACCCATCAACCTCTGTTCCACCCTCTGTCACACGGCCGTGGAAGGACGTTTACAGCGAACGGATGACTATCGAGCGCAACTGGCGCAGAAATCGCTACACCGTCCGCACCCTCAAAGGGCACACGGACGGTGTTATGTGTTTGCAGTTCAATGAATCCCTTTCACACCCAGCATTCCCTGTGCTCATCACTGGATCCTATGATCGCACAGTTCGTGTCTGGAACCTCGAGACCGGCGCAGAACTTCAATGCCTCAAGGGCCACACTCGGGCTGTACGCGCTCTGCAGTTCGATGAGGCGAAACTTATTACAGGCAGCATGGACTGTACTATCAAGGTCTGGGATTGGCGACGAGGAAAGTGCATCAGGACCTTGAACGGCCACAGCGAAGGCGTAGTATGTCTCAACTTCGACACCAACGTTCTCGCCAGTGGCAGCGTCGACTCCACGATCAAGGTCTGGAATCTGCGCACCGGAGGCGCATTCACATTGCGCGGACATTCGGATTGGGTTAATGCCGTACAACTATGGGATTCTAATCCGAGTGCCCGTTCATCGTCCACGGATGAATCTATTTTTGACGTTTCCGGATCGACATCTCCTTCCCCAATTGGCACCGGCGCCAAGGTCTCCTCCCAGATCGATCCTGGAAAAATGCTGTTTTCGGCCTCAGACGATGGTGTCATCAAACTTTGGGATCTGACGTTGCGTACCTGCATCCGACAGTTCGTAGGACATGGCGCACAGGTGCAGAGCATGAAACTTTTGTTGGCAGAAGAATGTGGCGAAGAGACGGTGGAAGATCCTGCTGCAGTTCCTTCAACGGTCACTGGCAGCGATACACCTGTGCAAGGAAATTCGCTTGCTCCTAAACGCAAGAAGCCAATCCTCATCTCAGGCAGCTTGGACAACACTATCAAATTGTGGGATATCGAAACGGCCAAGGCTATGCGCACCTGCTTTGGACACATTGAAGGCGTGTGGGCGGTCGCCAGTGACAAGATGCGACTCGTTAGCGGCAGTCATGACCGAACGATAAAGGTTATTATCTTATTTTCGCTAGCAAAGCTTTGAAGTTGACCCAATTTTCGTAGGTGTGGTCCAGAGATAAGGAAAGCTGCAATAACACCTTAGTAGGACACGAAGCCGCTGTCAGTTGTATCGCATTGGCCGAAGACAAGATCGTTTCGGGGAGCGATGACTGCACTGTCAAAGTTTGGAGTTTTAGTGGTTGATTCCTACCTTTTACTCGTCGTACCCATCTACATTCTTTGGCACCGATTATACTCTTAACGTGCGTTGGTCCGGGATTTCAATCTTTAGCGTCGCAGTATACGTAGCACCAACCAATTTCAACTTGGGCAGTCCGCCTCCCGAAATAAAGTTAATGTAAAATTATTACACAATATTGAACTACAGCCCTATATCAGAAAGAGTATGAAAAATATCATAGATGTGGGTATGGGTATGGGTATTGGGGAGACTGAGTGATGATGCAAATACGTAACGAGGAATCACTGAAGCTATGGTAAGGGCATGTTGAATAAACAAAGAAACCGAAGGACCCTCTGAATCGCGTGACATCTATTAGGTCTTGAATCCCAAGGTCTTTAATTGAGGCTTGCGGCTTTGGAAGTCGCGAACCTCCTGAGCGACGAGCTTCTTGCTTCGTGCCATTAGATGGTCGTCCGAGGTATTTGACACCTCAAGCAGTCGAAGCTGGTTCTCTAGATAGTCGAGTTGGCCTTGCTGTCGGTACCGCTCTAAATCTGGCGCTCTGTAATACACCACCGCTTTGACACGCTCCATGAATTTCAAGTATCGTTCAAAATTGATCAGCGGACGACCATCCACTTGGACGGTTGGGGGGTACCGTTGAAGGATGAGATGTAACTCCTTTAAGTGGACGGCTGAAGAATACAATTCAGATGCCGTCAAAACGGTCTAACAGACTTGGGGAAGGACCTACCTAGCCAAGGTATACAACGATCCCTCTCTTCAGCACTGTTCATTTCGTTCAGAGCCTGTCGATATCCTTGGTGATTGGAGGATGGATTGATGATGTCATACAAAGAGTCCAGCTTGCCCTGTAACTGCAACGTCAACTGAGATCTCGTTAACCGCAACTGCTCGATCACAGAGGAGTGCAGCGCAGTGGCAATGGCAACCAGTGACGAGAAGTTTCGCAATTTGCGGCATTCCTGGATAATCCGTTGGTAATCAATTTTATATGAACTGTACAGGGTGAAAGACCTACCGTAGCTGTGTGGATGAAAAACTTGAGAACTGCTGCTCGATTCTCCGCGGAATCGTCGTGCAATATGGAGTCTTTGACCCAAAGGATTATCTTGTTATTCGTCGTGTAGGCGCCTTCGACGCTGTTGTAGCCAGGATGCCTCCGAAGATGCGCAATGTAATCCGAGGGAACTAGTGCTTTATATTTGTCTCCTTCAAGAAGGGTGAGTGCAATTGCCAAATCTTGTGGTCTGATCTGCGATGCTTGAAGTAGCTTCCTGCCCGGAGCTAGCATCCGTGGGGACAACCTATCTTTCTGTTCCTGGAATACACAAATGTGAGCTTTAGTTTTTGAGAGGAAAATGGTGACGCGCCCTGTTTTCTACCAGTTGGAGCAGGTCTCTCGCTTTATCCACCATGGTTGTGGAGGACTTCATGCGAATGGCATCTTGGCAAAACTGCTTCATTTGCCATAGCAGCTGGTTATCTACTTGTAGATATTGCTGTGATAGCCAGTACATGACGACCATGAAGATACTGATCCGTAATACCTGGTAAGTCAACGACATCATAAAATGGGCTGAAAATCACGCACTTGTACTGCACAGCGACTCTATCCTCGGGGTGGTCTTCTGTTCTTGCTTCTGCTTCAAGGAATCGACGGGACAGAATAGCAAAGAGGTCCTCTGGCGTTGTGAAGTCTGCACATGCAGTTAGCAATATATCTCGATACTCAATATCGCTGCGCAAGTCTATGAGACATCATATGTTAGCAATTGTATCATATAAATTAAATTGGGACTCACTGAAGTTGGTGATAAGTCGGTGGACTAAACCCTCCAATGTCCCAGTCGAGACTACACCATTGACCACATTGACGATCAACCGCGGATCTGAAACAGCTTCTCGGACTGAATCAGATAAATGAGAGCTAGATATCGAACGTATACTTCTTGGCGAGGAAACACCTCTGTCGTACGAAAAAGATCGTTCAGGTGGAAAATATGTTCCAAGTTGAGCAGGCAACGAGAAGGAAGACAAAGAAGGAACCTCCAGTCTCGGTGGGCCATCGATTCTTGAGACACTTCGAGGAGAAGATTGCAATGTAGGTGATGGTTCGGGGTCCACGGTAACAATTGGCGTGGAACTTGAACTAGAGCTAGAGTTTTGCCGACGACGCAGTGGTTCCATTACGTTCCTTATGAATCCACCACTTGGCGAGATACCTAGCGGCCATAATTCGTCGTTCTCATGACTACCATTGGAACGAATAGATGGATTTCGGGGCCGTGAGCTTGGTATCAATGAGATGGTGCTCGCATCACTTCCTGAAGTCGAGGCTCTGGTAAAGGATTGCCTGTGTGACACTGTCGGCGCGGTTAGAGGTCTCGGGATGCCGCTCGTATCGCTTCCCGAAATTGAGGATCCGGTAAATGATTCCTTGGGTGACACTGTCGGCGCGGTTGGAGGCCGCTGAACGATTGACAGTTTCGGAGTGGTTGGCGGTCGCGGTGCAGTTGATGGTCTACTGTCCTTACGCGGGATGAATCTGGTCCAGCTAGACACTGATGGGCTATCTGAACGGGAGCGAATTAGCAAAATATAAATTTACAAGAAGTCAATATACCTCTCATTTCCAACATTGCAACTTTGATGTCTGATATCGAGGGCCGCGAAGCTGGCTTCGTTTGCCAGCACTTCTCCATTAAATCCCACATATCATCACTCAGTCCCTGAGAAGTCGCAATACGTCCAGGGCGCTCTGGGAGCTTGCCATTGTCGAGCTCGCGGAGTACAGCGATGTCGCGTGTGATGTTGCTATATGGTAGCTCACCACTGAGTATTTCGAGACACACCATCCCGAAACTCCACACATCCGAATGTGTTGACACGGGTGCAGAGTGCAGTAGCTCCGGTGCAAACCATCTTGGATTTATGCTATGAGTTGCCGTGGCGGCCTTCCCGCACTGTAAAGCGATCGTTAACACAGCAAAATGGGTCCGAGGAGGTCTTACGTCTTCTAGAAACTTGGACAGGCCAAAATCAGAAAGGCGAGCGGTCCCATTCTTCGAGATCAAAACATTTGCCTTGAATGAATAGATCAGCCACATCAACATCCCAAAAACATATCATGGGTGGTAAGGCTTACCCCCCGAAGATCACCGTGCACAATACCTCTGGTGTGTAGATATTCAAGGCCTGTCGGACTTCCCGTAAGTGCTGGTCGCTGATGCAGAGACGAGTTCTACTTACCAGATGCAGCGTCTGTCAGAATTTTCATACGGTCGGCGGATGGGAACTTTTTCACGTAGGCGACTGCAGTACCGTTGTCCATCCAGGGGCTGACCTTTATTTTGCATGAGCTTGACGAAGGAATATCAAACAACTATCACACACAGAATATAAATCTTCGTCTATATAAATGACGCCGTACAAGGGTACGACGTTAGGGTGATGGAGTTCTCTCCAAATGGATACCTCCCTTTGGAAACGCTGCGGAACGTCAGGTATGATATTGCATAAAATTGTCTGAACGTACATCCTGGACCTCTGAATCATTGGCCAGAGTTCTTGGCAGTCGTAGAGCAACCTGGTGGGAAACAATTTAGATACTGCATAATTTGGGATCTTCAAACTCACAGGTTCCTTATCCAACCATTGTCCTAAATACAATAAATCTTGAGCCGCAAACGACAGGAAACTGGAACGGGACACACCAAGATATATGTCATTGAAGGAGCCTTTTGCGACAGTGCTCTGAGAGCTCAAAGTTACTTGGCCGGTCACTGGTCATCAAATCAGCTATGACTCTAGAGAGGTCACAGAATGCGAAGATGACTCACAATCCGTCAGGGGTGGAAGTTTCGAGGTTTCCTCATGAAGCATCCAGAGACCTGCTTTGAAAACCTCTTCCTCGCTTGGTTGCAAGGAGGGGTCCCTTAATTCCTGGAATGCTTAAGCATCATATCCAAATCATTACAAAAGTGGGGCTTACCGTTTGCAGGCTCTCCATCATCTGTTCAACAGGGCGCGAATCGACAGAGGACTGCATACTCAGTAGGGCCTTCATGTCGTCTGTACTTTTAACGATTATGTGCAGAACCTCCCTGATTTCGGCCTTATCACGTTCGTTAATGGCTTTGGATTCGAGGTGACCCCGGGTCATTTCCATATTCATTTGAATCTAATCAGGAAAGCATTAAGGATACGGAAAAGAAAGCGGACAAGGGAATACCCACATTGAACTTCATCATCGCTGCGTCGATGTCACGGTGGAGTCGGTCTATCCCGTCTTTGATCTCCTTCTTCTGGAGAAAGCTCTTGAGCTGACTCCAAGAAGACCACTCCCGGACCTTTCGATATATGTGGTTGATGATGCTGAGCGACCATGTGAGGACAGAAAGGCGGCAGAGAAAGCTGGCACTGACACTTCGATTTCATCGGCAATCTCTATAGCTTTGGTTCCCTCCAAGCCTTTCGAACTATCTTGAAGGGCGACCATTAATTTCACGCAACGAGCACTGATGTCTTTGCATTGTTGCTAAAAAAGAAATCAGAGACCGTTACAGCAATAGACAAGAGCCGTACTGACTTTGTAAAGTTTGACATTCTCGATGGCAATATATGTCGATTGCACTGGAAGCCAAGGTCAATCATATTCCACCGATGCTGCAAATGTTCGTACATATTTTCACACCGGCGCTCAGACCGGGTACACCAGACAAGGCGAGCAGATCCGACAGGCTCATGAGGAAGCTATGAGGGGGTGATCCACAGCGCAGTGGTGAAGAGGAAGGGCATAATAGGACTTGGACGTGATGTTGGCGGGCAGGCACCACGAGACTCACGGGCCCGGTGTATATACCGAAGCTGTGCCAGGCACGGAGGCATTGACGGACTTTGCGAGGAAATCTGGCGCCTATTTATGTGGCAGATAAGATAACCTCACACTGAGTACGGCCAACAGGTTCCACCCACTGAGTGATTGGTAGCGTGGCCGAGTTGGTCTAAGGCGTTGGATTTAAGATAATTCTTGATTCCCAATGGGCGTGAGTCCGCGCGAGTTCGAACCTCGCCGCTACCACCATGATTCTTTCTTATTTTGCACAATCTTTCCTTGATATTATGTACATCCAGACAAGTACTACTCTGACTACTTAGATGGTTCTTGAAATGTTCAAAAGATCTGTAGATTTTGTTAGCGTTAGCATCACAGATGTTCGAGGATCCTACGTCGCTTATGCTATCTTTCCCCCCTGGACCTTCCCTGACACTAAGTACTTGAGAATCAGCACGAATCCCTTCAGCTTGTCCGTGATTACCACGTACCGACGGGTGGGTTTGAATGATTGAGGGGCCTCGTCTGAATCCCATAAATTGGCCATACTGCTGGTTCCCCCCGGCGTTTCACGGACACGTCTTGAACCGGTTGTTATCAATTTAAAAGTCGAGGCCAATGGAACTGAAAATGCTCACCGACTGGGCTTCACACTGGATTCGAAATTGATTCCAGCTTCTGATTCTTCTATGTCTTGAACAGTTGCAGGTGGGGCAGGTGGGGGTGGCTTATTGAGGGCAGTGAGTTAATTAACGTCGAGAAGGGCGTGAAGTTTCATTGAGGCACACCTGGGAGTCCTTTGACCTGGGAGGCGCATGTGATAGCGCATCGCCCTCATCATCACGGGCAAAAATATCAGTGTGAGGCCCTCCTGGAACAGTCCGTACACGCCGTGATGGAATAAAGTCGTCCTCCCCAGTAGATGTGGTACCTGTGGCATGTCAGCGGAATGAAACACGAACGGATCGCTGAATTACGATCGTCAAGACTAGTATCGTTGCCCTCTGCTCGAGCTTCGGAAGGCTCGGATATCTTTCCGAACTTGGCATATCCTGATAGAAATGCAAGATTAGAATCTAAATGAAAGGAAGAGGGAATGAGGACGGAATTACTTGGCAGTTTTCCGATGTTGTTAAAGTTGGTGTCGACGGTCGTGCCGGTGTATCTGGATTCCCCGGTGAGAGGCAGGATCAATCAGGTGGTCGAGAAATGGACGTACTTTAAGAACTCAATGAGGGTCCTCTTCGTGAAAACGATGCTAGTATTGTCCCAGTCTAGCATACCTGGGGAACAGTGTGGGTATTGTGCAAACCAGCACAAGGAGATGCATACCTAAACTAGCTGTCCAGTCCCGTTCCTTGGACATGTCGACGACATTTGACGGTGTAAAGCTTGAGAGCACAGGAGTGAGACGCTGCTTTCTTAAGAATTGCAATAAACCTACGTTGACGACATTTCTGGATGGAAGTCGAGAGCAAAGAGGTTGGTTGTTAGGCGCCTTTGGGCGGTGATCAGTCACATGATCGTGCTACCTCTTGTACCGGCCCGTTACTATTAGGGACATTGACCTCAGGCGTCTTCGACATCATGTCAATCCAAATGCCCCCCAGACTCAATGCTTTCCACATACGAGCTCTTACGACCGGCTCGAGGAAGCTCCCATCGAGCGCATACACTGATGCGCACAGAAATTACGACGCGGCCCTGCAAACTACTCCTTCGGATTTGACAGATTTGGAACGCAAGACGTTGGACAGCGCACTTCGTGTCGACCAGGCTGGAGAAATTGCAGCCAACTATATTTATAAAGGTCAGATGGCCATCCTAGGACGTGATAAACGGGTGGGCCCTCTTATCCAAGTCAGTTCTCGTAATTACCTTCGAGTTTTTGCTGAACGAAACTTGTTTGCAGGATATGTGGGAACAGGAGAAAAAGCACTTGACCGTCATGAACAAACTGCAGGTCCAACACAACATCAGACCCACTGTACTTTCTGAAGTCGCGAAAGTTGCAGGGTTTGGGCTCGGTGCCGCAACTGCGCTTATGGGTGAGGAGGCTGCAATGGCATGTACGGAAGCAGTTGAGACTGTTATTGGCGAACACTATGACGAGTATGTCCCTTACACTACATCAGTACTTGTGCTCTTATTGAGTTGTTCTTTTCAGTCAGATAAAAGACCTGAATTCTTTTTCATCGAAACACCCAAGTCTCCCCATTCTCAAGGATGTCATACAGGAGTTTAGAGACGACGAACTAGAGCATTTAGACATTGCAGTTGATAACTTTTCACAGCGTGCGCCTGCACACGCACTCCTGAGTAGTGTAGTTGGAGGCGGTTGTAAGATTGCCATCGAATTATGCAAGAGGTTCTGAATGATGGACAAGAATTTATTGCATCTAAGACGTCTATGTTCAGTCTTCGTCGTTCGACTGCGACGGGGAAACAACAGTCGCCAAGGGTTCCCCTTTTAATTTCCCAGAATAATCCCATCGGAGCTGGACGAACGGAGCCGTTCTCAGAATTGACTTCGTTTGGTATCAGAGACCGGGACGTACGTGGTATCTGCTAGCAATTAAGAAAACGGCCGCTGGAAAGACGACGAATCCCAATACCGCTGTGCGAACAGTTCGGCGTGTCCAACGGAAGCTTAAGTATGCTTCTTCACGCTAGAAAACACTGAGAATTTGAAGATGAGAAGGAGGCTGCAAGTACCATGGTGTTGAACCGCTCAATGGCGGGGTCGATCTGACAGGAATAGGGTAAGAAATGCAGAGCTCGAAGAGGTTAACTCGAACCTTTACTGGTCCTGGAGAGTGTATGCATGAGTATTGCCACATATGCAGCCGGGAGACCTACTAACCGTGTCCCATTGTAGCTCAGTGTTGAAGGTCAAGAAACTGGCGGTTTGTTTATTCTTTGTTTACCCCGTTCTTGTCTTGCTCCCTCATTGCTCAAAATTCATCTCATGGCTTATAATCGTGAATGGGACAGAGGAAAGGACACCTGGGACGAAAATTATGGATGGTCGCCACAAGAAGGCAAGGCCAATATCAGAGAACGGGAAGAGGAGTATTCGGGGGACGGCAAGAGACGAAAGTTCAATAATGGGGTACGTGGCCTCCTCAATGTGTCTCTCTTACTCTGAGCGTCCACAGGGTTACGACGGCACACATACATACGAGGATGGCTCTTATAACAACTCTTACAATCGGCAAAGCGACTGGACACAGGACTTTGGACAGGACGACCGTTCGCGAGGAGGGGCAGGTGGATTTGCCAAAAAGCGCATGGTTCCATCTGAGCCGAGTCCTCATGTCATTTTCCTGGGTTTGGATCCAGACTTCACAGAGGCCGATGTCTGTCGACTCCCATGTTCTTGACTCTTTTTATAACCGAGACTGAAGTCACTTCCTACCCAGCTTCAGGCATACCTCGTCTCACATGGCTGCAGCGTGGAGACCGTGACAATCATACGAGAAAGATCATCAGGCACTTGCACCTTTGTATTTGCTCCTGCACATGCATTAACATAATTCGCCGTTGGATTTTCTAAGGTACATCGAAGGGCTTCGGCTTTGCTCAATTCACAACAGTGGAACACGCTCGTGCTTTCGTGGATCCACTCTTCCCGTTCATACAAATGCCGCCACCAGCTTCCCATGGGGCTTCTGCGACCGCGACTTTCTACAAAGCCCTTGAAACGGGTATCCCGCATAACGGTCGAAGAGTCAAAATCGATTATTCACAAAGTGCAACACCTCATGACAAAGGCCGTATAAATAGAGGCAATATGAACGACGGTACAAGGGATATAGGCAACGCTCAAAGCCCGGTCCTTCTCTTCAGAGGATTAGATCCTCTTTCCGGCCCTCAGGCTATTTACCAGGCCATGCTTTCGTCATCTGGCCCTGGAAAAGAGGGGGCAAAGGGGATGAGGCGGATAATTCTGATCAAGGATAAGGTCACTATGGCCAGTTTCGGATTTGCCTTCGTAGAGTTCGTCGACATCCAGGTAAGTCGCTTCGTTAAACAATTTCCATATACAATTGAACTATTCCCCTAGTTTGCTGCGACAGTTCTTGCAGCAACAATGTCTCCACAGTTACACCCTTCCGGGTTCCGCATATCAGATCGTCCAGTAGCTTCTTCGTTTGCCCACCCATATTCATTCCAGCCGGTCACAGACTTTCTCTCGCGGGATGAGGCCTGCCTTTCATCAACCATGAGCCTCGGAGGCGTGGAAGGCACCTGGGTTAGATACTGGGACGAATCTTCCACAGTCGCTGTTCTCGAATTTAAGGTAGATGAAACCGTGCAACAGGCTGTCCAGGCGAAAGAAAAGAAGGAGAAGAAAAAGACTAAACGTAAGCTCTCTCTCATCTTGGGATCGTTTGTGTTTGTTCTGAAGGATGCACAGTTGAATTAGAAAGTCATGTTAAGGCCCAACCTGCACTTGCTTCAGTTTTACCTGTTACAGATAAACCTGTTACACTAAGCTTTAGTAAAGGGCCGATCAAGTCGAATACAGGTTCGCTACCCAATATCCCTGACCTCTTCCATATCTCTGACAACACAATAAGCGAAAATGCCTGTCCTTGGCTTTTCTATGGACGATTCTAACATTGATGATGCCGAAGCCGAAACTTTCTCTGAACCAAATAAACGTATGTGTCATGCCATGGGATAAATATCCTTAAAATTGATCGGCCCCAAGCACTGGCTGTTAAAAAGGTTGCTCCACTCATTGCGAGCAAGAAGGAATGTCCTTGGGTGAATTTTCCTTTTCGTGTATACTTAATCGATATACAGACTGCAAGCAATATCAATAAATGGAACCAAGTACAAGAAGAACTCGCTCAACCCAACCCATCTTCGGTAACCGCCTTAACTTTCCTGTGTTTTAATATCCGTTTTCTCATTGATATTGTTATCAGGCTCCACCAGCCATCAGGTCATCTTCCGCTGGTCCATCTGCTGCGCCTGCTCTGCCAGCAAGTGCGATCGAAGCTCCCGGACTTTCAAGCGATGGACCTTCAAACTTGGAATCCGAATTTGAGTTTGCAGACGTGGCTACCTTGACATGTCTACTTTGTGCACGACAATTCAAGTCGATGGACCAGCTTAAACGTCACAATAAGGAATCTGGTCTGCATAAAGTGCGAACTATATACATTGCCTTGTTTCCCTTCATCTGACAAATCGGACTTGAAATTAGGCCAACTACAAGGACGCCAATTTACGAGACATCGCACGCCAAAAGGTTGCAAGTCGCAAAGCAGGGACAACTTCAGATCAGCCAAAGTACCGTGATCGTGCATCGGAACGCCGTACACTCTTTAATCAACCCGATGCACCAGTACCCGACAAAGATGTCACTGTCGCCAAGAAGCGACAGCTGGAGGCTCCTCCCGGTCCCCCGACGCCGCCACCGCCTGTTAACCTCGGAAATGACGACACCAATGTGGGAAACAAATTGCTCAAAATGATGGGGTGGAAAGAAGGTACGGGACTGGGCTCAGAAGGTGCTGGCCGAGTCAACCCAATGTTCGTCTTGTCAATGCCATTCTTACAGACTTTGGGCTTATCCAACATCAACAGTGAGACTGCCGTGTATACGCCAGGTGTTGGTCTCGGCGCCAGCAAAGCCAAAGACATAGGCAAGTACACGGAGGGCTTATCTAGTTATGTGCACATGGCTCAAGATTCAGTGAGTATCATGCCTTTTATCTCACCTCCTTCCTGAATTTGAATCCTTCAGGCTCGCGAACGATATGGTGCTTAACCTTCTCATCTGCATATAATATTTGTCTTGTTTTTGTACATATTCTAGTTGTTGTTCATGCCATGTTTTCACGCTATACCCTGAGTTTTTAACTCGAGCCTTCATCATAGATCTTGGGCAGAGTCTTTTCACCTTGTAGCTTGCACGACCCTTGAAGCTTGAAGCTTGAGATCTTGAGAGGTCGAGTCTTACGTATTGCGCAACGCCATTTGATCCAAACAACCTCTCAAAAATTATTTCCACCTTTTTAGTAGTTTCGAACAGACTCTTGACCTAGAGCGATGGCCGTCCCGTCGAATCTCAGCGGCTTCAGTGTCATTCCGATACTTTATAACGTTTCAACGACACATTACTTATACGCCCGCTCTCATGCGCCGTCCAAATCTCCCAGCAAAATGTTGCCAGAAGGACGAACACTGTTTCTAGTCAATCTCCCGCCCGACACGACAGAAAGGGAACTCGTTCTGTTTTTTAAACACAGTGGAACTGTCGAGAAGGTTGCCTTTGACTTCGACGTCAAGGAGCCCCAGCATGAAGCAAGCGACAGCGACAGCGAAGATAACGACGACATGGTCGATGATCTAGAATTGAACTGTGTAAAGGAGCAACCACCGAAACGACGGAAAATACAGAAGGACAAATCAAAAAGACCTATAGTCATCCCGTTGCCGTCGCGACCTCTTCGAAAGTTTCGAAAGACAGGCTCTTCGGCCTATGTCATTTTTCTTGATTCATCTTCACTCGATCGGGCTTTGGCTTCCACCAGCAAACCACGAGCGTGGCCAGCATCTGCCGACGAGCCTTCAGGTCTAGCTCGTTACCTGACACTATATGACGCATCACGCCCACCTCTCGACGCCGTACGTGCATTTGCCGATTCCTCGATAGAGGTCTACGAGTACGAATTAGCAAAAAAGAAGCAAAAATCAAAATATCGCAAAGGAGAGGCTGTGGTCGACGAAGACGGTTTCACACTTGTCACTAGAGGGGGTGCATACGGGAAAACTCTTGGTGGTGGTGTGAGTGTTGCAAGTAAACGATTCCAGCGCTCCGGGGAGACTGCAAGAAATCGTGGCCATAAGAAGGAAAAGGAGGAGAAGGAGGGATTCTATGCATTCCAAAAGGCAGAGAAACAACGTTCAGGTCTGCTGGAATTGAAGAGGAAGTGGGAAGAAGACAAAGCAAAGGTAGAAAGGTTGAAGGCGTCGAGAAGATTCAAACCATATTAATTTCTGTTTGGATGGGTATCGACTTCTGACTTCAAATTGCATTTGTCGTATTCACTCTGCTTCTGTGTCTGACTGATTTTTAAGAAAAGAGTCTTCGACCTTACTCTCTACCACAGGATTTTTCATAATCCTGTTAATCCTTAATTCTGACCAGTTGCTGACCAGACTCTCAAAATCAGGTTAAATAATCGTCTTGAAGGTATTCCGTTGTCTGCTTCGATGTGGTGATTGTCAAGTACTGCTGCTGCTGCTGCTGCCCTGTTCAGTTAACTGGAGATGATCGATTCTGACTATAAATTCGGTACATATTCACATAACGGCATATTTGAATGAAGGAAAAACGGTTGTTTTACGGGTGGGTTTATTTGAAATAGCAACTAGCATAACGCTGGACATCAAACCAAGCCTCTGTTAGAGCTCTACCTACCATATATGGACCCATTACTTAATCCTGTCGCGTACCCTATATAAGTCCGTACGCGCCTCTCTTGTAACTTAACTTCTACCTGGTTAATCCACCCGTACCTTCTCCTCATCCGATTCCCCTCACCCCCTCGGGTCATCTCCTAACATTAGGTAGAAGTTTTTCTATCCTAACCGATTCCCTCACAGTTTCCTCCCCCTTCGACGCCCTCAACACCCTCTTCCTTTCCGAACCCCACCACCAAAGCCCACCATTTCTCGCTATCGCCCCCAGTCACCCCGCGCTACCCTACACGCGTTGAAAAGAAAATCCGAACGTCGTGAAGCCCACCGCCGCCCGCCTTTGTTGCTTCTCCCACCGCGGCCTCGGCGTAGCACGCCCCTTCGCGGAAGCTTCTCGGTCTACGTCGACAACTCTTTCGTTTTCTCCTACTCGGTGTACGTCGACGACATCGCCTTTTTCTTTTAGCCCGCTACCGCTGTTTGCCCATCATTAGGGTCTACTCTGAGCTCGTTTTCCGTTTTATCCGCCGGCGCCACCGCAAAGTCCTTGCTCGTTACGCTATTAATCGTCCCCGTAAACTTCAGCCTGCCCCTGAACCTCAACCTCAGCCTCCGTCTTCTGCTGCCGATCTCCGGGAGCTGCTACGACTCGAATACGCACGTTCAGACCGCTATATAGATCTTCTCTCCGCCGAAATCGCTCGTTCCCGTCGTCACCTCGAAGCTGACTCTCTCCGACGACGTCAACTATCTGTGTTTCGCACCGCTGTTCTGAATACGTCTTACGAGATCTTCGGCGACGGAAGGCTCTTCGAACTTTTCATCGAATTAGACCGCATATATTTTGGCCCCGACGACTCCTAGACTGCATATATTTCATCAAAATGCCTGGTACTCGCTCTCAGTCTCAAAATGCAGCCGAAATGACCCCTACTCCCGTCGTGCCTGCAGACGATGATAATAACAACGAAATCGAAGACGAGCACCCTGTTAACTACGAATCGGAACCTCTCCGCGAAACCCCTCCCCATCTAAATGTTCCACGTGGCCGATTTGCCTCTCGTCGCCCACCTCCTGCAATTGAACAGTCGTCTCTGGAAAGAATCCTAGCCCAGCAACAGGAATTAATGTTGAACTCATTTCAGATGATGCTCAACACTGTCGTCTCCTCTCAGTCTCGCATCCCGGCTCCTAGCACGATTCCCCCTCCCAAAATGAGGATGAATGACCCAGACGCATTCGACGGCTCGCCCAAGAATACGGACAGTTTCCTTAACTCTTGCATCAATATCTTTACCGCTCAGCCTTCAGTCTATCGCACGGACGAATCAAAGATCCGATTTGCCTTGTCTTTCTTTAAATCCGGGTCCATCAATTGGCGCGATTCGGTGATCCGTGACATGAATGATCCTTTTTACACAATGCCTTCCTGGTCGGAGTTCGAGGATTCTGTACGTGACTCCTTTGGCAACCCTCACCGTGTCGAAAATGCACAGCGCGAACTCCACCAAATCGTCCAAGGAGATAGGACGGCTGAGGAATTTTTCATTGCCTTTGAAGATCTCAAACACGTTGCCGGCTTCTGTGACGCAAGCGTAATTTTCGAACTGAAACGTGCCTTACGAACCGGTGTTCGCAGTGAACTCCTGCGACGCCGTCCAACGCCTACTACCTACCGTGGTTGGAAAGAAGCGATCCTCCAAGTCGATCAGGACCTGCGCGAAAGTACTTCTGCCAACAATTTCTACGCACCTCGTCCCCAAACCAGCAAATTCCCCTTCCGCCCTCTCACGAACGCCAACCTCACGTCAAAGACAGCTCCCGTCGCACCATCGCCTGTCAACCCAACGTCCAACGTCAAAAAGCCGTTTGTCGCTAACGCGAAAACGTTGTGTTGGAAATGTGGAGGGAACGGCCACATTGGACGCGAATGCAAGGAGGAACCGAAGAAGACAGGGAAACTCACCCGCCAGCTCTTCGAAGAGGTGGCAGAGCTTGACAGCAACGTTGAACGAGTACGCTTGCTCCTTGAGCAAGTCGATGACCTCGAAGAGGCGGAGGAGGACCGCGATGTGTTTATTCGCCTGTTAGGCGAGCTACCTACGTTTTTTGTAGACTCCGACGAGTGAAGGATACGTCCTCGTCGAAGTCAAACAATGTAATTATCTCTTGCCAAATAGATACTCCCATTGTCCCTGCAAAACCCGTATCGCGCCCTGCGTCCATGATTGAAGTCGAAGACGCCGAAATACATCTCCAACGCACCCTCAACCCCTCCACGAATGACGAACTTTGTGCGCATATTGACTGCGAGCCCCTAGATCCTCGATTGACTCACCGCGAACCCGTCGCGAAACCCGCCGCGCCCAAAGAATCAACAGCAGAACTCATCCTCAGTAAATGCCGAAAGTTATACCCCAATACCAACCTCATCACTCGAGTACTCAATCAGTGGGTCAACCATGATCGCAAGAGCGAAGTTGATACCTCCCTCATCAATTCACTACTTTTCCTTGATGAACACCTTTCCCTTGCAATATTAACACAACTCCGCCTCCCTCGCGCTCAACTCGAGAACTATCGCCCTGAAACGATTGGTAAACTTGACAACAGTCATTCGGTCATCATCCCACTCTCAATAACATCCACGGAGAATGCAACACCGATCCGTGAAGATGCCCTACTGGACTGCGGCGCGTCAGGCTGGGGCTACTTACATCACGACTTTGTCGCAAAACACCGCCTGCCGACAACCCCACTTGCCCACCCGATTGCTGTCTACAATGCAGATGGTACCCGCAACACATCTGGCTCGATTACGCACTTAGCGACAATGCGATTAACGATTGATGACCATGTCGAAACGGTCTCCTTCTCGGTTACCAACACAGGCTCTTCGAAGGTAATCCTCGGTCTAGCATGGCTCCGCCATCATAATCCTCTCGTCAACTGGAAGACAGGCCGCTTGTTCTTTGTTGATTGCCCTTCTTCCTGCGCCTCTCGTGATCCGATTGAACCACCGCCTATGCACCGCGTGTCCGCGGATTCCTGGTCTCTGGCCAACACGCCTTCTTCTTCATCTGATCTTGGCCCTGACGTCGAGCATGTCCGGTCTATGGACGAGTTCATCCCTCCTCCGGACGACCCTCATGAATTCACTAATGAGTGGTCCGACTTTTTGTCAGCCGAATTGTCTCCCGACGACGACGCTCTCCTGTTCATTGATTTGCAGAACCACTTTGATTCAGAACCAGCCAGTGACCTCGACCCAGCAATTGCCGCCTTCCTCCGTCAACAGCGCGAGTCCGCCAGCCTCCCAGACAAATATGTGAAGGAGTTTGCGCCAGTCTTTTCCAAGGCTGACTTTGACCACTTACCCCCTCGTCGAGCTTGGGATCATGCTATCGAACTCAAGCCTGATGCTACACCAATTTCAAGCAAAATCTATCCGCTGTCGAAGTCGGAACAAGTTGAACTGGATGCCTTCCTCGACGAGCACCTAAAATCAGGCCGCATCCGACCATCGAAGTCCCCGATTGCATCACCGTTTTTCTTTGTCAAAAAGAAGGATGGCTCCTTACGCCCTGTCCAGGACTACCGTCGCCTGAATGAAATGACAATCAAGAACCGCTACCCCTTGCCTCTAGTTTCCGAGCTCATCGACAAGTTGAAGGGCGCGCGCTTCTTTACGAAACTCGACATACGCTGGGGTTATAACAATATCCGTATGAAGGACGGCGACGAGCACAAAGCAGCTTTCATCACAAACCGAGGTCTCTTCGAGCCGTTGGTCATGTTCTTCGGACTCACGAACTCACCAGCCACATTCCAGAACATGATGAACGATTTGTTCCGAGACCTCATCTCAGCTGGCCATGTCATCATCTACATGGACGATATTCTCATCTTCACGGATGATATTGCCACTCACCGCATCATCACCCGTCAGGTCCTTGGGATTCTTGAGGCTAATAAGCTCTTCCTCAAGCCTAGGGCTGCGCACCGTACCCGTATCGACGGATCCTACGGACGGGTCTTACGGGTAAATGCCCGTCCCGTCGGCGCCTCAAGAGCACACAAGAACGGCCCGTCCGACGACGGGTACATGCCGTCGTCACCCGTCAGCCTACGGCCGTAACGGCCGTCATACGGGTCTAATGATAAATGTCCAAATTAAGCAATAAAATAGTTGGAAAATGTTCTCGAAGTCTGGCGGATGGCCGACTGACATGCAATTTAAGTCCCGCGAGCATCGTCGGAGAGGAGTGACGCGTATGGTGAGCGGTATTGGTTGGAACGCCGCCATTATGAGTCCGTTCGGTGGTATTGGATTCTTTTTGTCAGGACTGGACTTAGTGTCCCTTGGTCGTGCAAGCCCTAATATTTGTGTCTAAGCCTCTAATATACTATAGTAACTACCTAGAACACTTCTCTAATCCATTAGCTTACAAAAAATTCAATAAAAGACTGAAAATGTCGTGAAAGAAAGAAAACGGCCGTCGACGGCCGTTCTAACCCGTTTCAAATCCGTCCCGACCCGTTTGGATTTGGCGCTCAAGCCAAAACGGGACGGTCGTGTCGGTCTCCTACCCGTTTGACCCGTAAGCTCGACGGCCGTACCCGTAATACGGCCGGTGCGCAGCCCTACTCAAGCCCGAAAAATGTGTCTTCGAGTCCGAAGAAGTCGAATACCTGGGAGTCATTGTCTCACACGGCAAACTGCGTATGGACCCAAAGAAGGTTGAAGCCATGGCATCCTGGCCCGTACCGCGCAACAAGAAGGATGTTCAACAGTTTCTCGGCTTCGTGAATTTCTACCGCCGCTTCGTCCGTGACTTCGCGAAAATCGCGACCCCACTCAACAGACTATGTGGCTCCGTTCCCTGGGCATGGACAGCTGCGGAGAATGATGCATTTCTCGCTCTTCGGAAAGCTGGTGCGGAAGGACCGGTCCTCGCTCTACCAATTGACGATGCCCCGTTCCGTCTCGAAGCTGACAGCTCAGGCTATGCAACAGGGGCGGTACTCAGTCAGCTGCAGGGCGACTACTGGCGCCCCATTGCCTTCTACTCCAAAGCCCTCAACGACGTCGAACGAAACTATGATATTCATGATCGCGAACTCCTGTCCATCATGCGAGCCCTTGCTGACTGGCGACGCTACCTCCATGGCTCCATTGCACCTTTCGAAATCCACTCCGACCACAAGAACCTCCAGTACTTTATGGTCAATCAGAAACTAAACCGTCGCCAAGCTCGTTGGTCCCTCGAACTTTCGGAGTTCAACTTTGCGCTCCTTCACAAACCTGGTTCCTCAATGGTTTGTGCAGACGCGCTGTCACGACGTCCGGACTATGATAAGGGACACGAGGACAACGCCGACGTCACTCTCTTGAAACCTGAACACATCCGTCGTACCACGGTCGAGTACACTGCGAATGAATTTGTCGATGAAATAAAACTCCACAAGACGGTGCTCGATGAAGTCTTTGCTAAGCACCGCAATCTCCCTGGTTGGACTTACAACGAAGGAGTCCTCTGCTGGTATGACCGTTTGTTTGTTCCAAACATCAATTCTCTGCGTGAACGCGTCATTCGGGAAAACCACGACTCCATCCTCTGTGGCCACCCAGGTCGCTCAAAAACAACCGAACTCATCCAGAGGGACTTCTGGTGGCCTTCTCTCGCCAAAGACGTCCGGAGTTACGTTGATGGCTGCCCGACGTGTCAAAAAACGAAACCTCTTCGGCAGAAACCATTGGGATTACTCACCCCAAACGAAACACCCGACGGTTACTGGCAAATCATCTCTTGCGATTTTATCGTGGACCTCCCTAGTTCCAAAGGTTTCAACGCAATCATGGTATGCGTTGACCGCCTTTCCAAAATGGTCCGCCTTATTCCCTGCAACAAGACCATCACGTCCGAGGGCGCTGCCAAGAAATACCGCGACCATGTCTGGAAAGACTTCGGTCTTCCCCTCAGGATCATTTCAGACCGTGGCTCCACGTTCGTGTCCAATTTCACACGCGCGTTGAACCGACTCCTGGGCATCACAGAGAACCTCTCAACCGCACGACGTCCACAAACAGATGGTCAAACAGAACGAGCAAATCAGGAACTAGAGCAGTATCTTAGGATTTTCTGCAACCAACGCCAATCGGACTGGGCAGAATGGCTCTCCTGCGCAGAGTTCGCCATTAACAACAAGGTGAACTCCTCCACAGGATACTCCCCCTTTTTCTTGAACTATGGTCGCGAACCTCGTCGCCCCCTTGTCCCTACACGGCGTTCGTCTTCGGGAGTGCCACGAGCGGACGCTTTCGCAAAACAAATGGATGCTCTCGCCAAGGAAACCTCAGCAGCTCTCAACCTTGCAGCACAGGCGATGAAGAGATCATATGACAAGTCACACCGAGCAGCACCCCCACTCGAACCCGGTGATCTGGTCCTTCTGGACGCTAAAGGCCTCGAAACTACACGCCCCTCGAAAAAGTTAGACAACAAGCGGTTTGGCCCTTTCGAGGTCATCGAGAGAATCGGTCTCCAAAGCTACCGCCTGAAATTACCCCCACACTGGAAAATTCATGACGTCTTTCACATCTCGAAACTCACGCCTTTTACGGTTCCAAGCTTCCCGTCACAGTCGGACCCCTCCCCCGTCCCGGACCTCGTTCAGGATCCGCCAACAGTTCAGTCCATCCTGCTCCACCGCGCCCTCCGAAACAAAACACTCTTCCTCACTCTGCTCGAAGGCCAAGAACCAGAAGACGCCAAATGGATAGACTCCGTTGCTCTTAATAAATTAAATGACCCAAGTTCAATCATCGCGACATACCTCAACTCCATCCCTCATTGATCATCGTCTTTTCCCTTTTTTTTTCGTCTTTTCCTTTTTTTTAGAGCGGGGGTAATGTTAGAGCTCTACCTACCATATATGGACCCATTACTTAATCCTGTCGCGTACCCTATATAAGTCCGTACGCGCCTCTCTTGTAACTTAACTTCTACCTGGTTAATCCACCCGTACCTTCTCCTCATCCGATTCCCCTCACCCCCTCGGGTCATCTCCTAACAGCCTCGTCGAGCACCTTCACTACTTCTTCCGCTATATCAAATACAGTTAGACCTTAGCTCGGTTACACTGGATCTAAAGGACATACGAAGGGGTCCTTTCTCCAAGTCAACTAGGTTCTGGTAATAATATGAAACAGGTAAGCAATGATCCAGTTAGACAAGAAAAATATACAGCACACTAACCTCCTCAATATGTTTTAGACTCGAGGCACCAATGATAATAGCATCGCCGTACTCCCGTTTCAAAAGGCTGTGGTGCGAAATCCAACGAAGGGCGACCTCAGTCATGGTGAGATGATTTTTTTCGGCGACCGGACGGATTAAATCAAGGGCTTTGAAGTAAGGTTCCTTCCAGTACCTGGTTTCAAACCAATTGTCAGTTGTAGGCACAGGGAGACTGTGGGTTGTCTGTTACCTGCGACGGTAATTCTTGAAAAAATAATCGATTTAACATACTGGACTCGGAAGAATTTAACTCCGAGAAACATACTTGTCCTTGGTTTCGGTTAGGGTCGAACCGGGAACCTTCTTCTGCTGCATTATCTAGAGAATTGTAACGGCCAGTGAAAAATCCGCCGCCCACTTGAAATAAAATTGCAATCAGAATAAAACAAGCATGATTCCAATTACACAATACCTACAAGGATTGAACTCGTAGAAGCTGATTCCGAATTTACGCAGGCAAGGCAACAGCTCGGGTTCGACGGCACGATGAACAGCATTATAAATTCCCTGGTAGGCTGTTGGTTGAATGTATCCATTTGCCCTACAGATTCCAACGATTTCGGCCACTTCGTAACTTTTCCCTATGATTTAAGAAACAACAACGATAAAAATTTATGCCACTTACGCTGGGTAGTTGCTTATTCCAAACCTCTTGAAATAACCTTCTTTGTGAAGATCATTGACAACCCTCAAGGTTATCTCGTAAGGCACAGTGTGATCCGGCGCATGAAGGTACCACATTTCCAAAGAACTGGACATATGGCTCCATGGTCAGATCCCTGGGTCGTCAAAAAAAGGCGTACTCGACGTTCAGAGCCTTTAAAGACTTGAGCAAGTTCTTTCTCAATCCCTGGATACGGGGAGAGAAGGAAGATCAATACCTGAAGGCGCTTCCATCATCGCAAGCTCACCTCAGCGTCATGGGAAATCGGTTCAGCTACATTCTTATTGAGCATGTAAGTTTTTTTTTCGACAGGTAGTAGTCATTATTGATACTTACTTTGCGAGGTGCTAACTTGGTTTCTATTTTGAATCCTTTAGACAACAAGTCGATTTTTCCCAGATACTCTTCGCTCGTACCACCGGCATACGTCCGAGCGCTATCAATCTAATGACTTGGATGTTATTGAGACATGAATGTGATTATGAAACCGGAAACCTCGGTATGACCGTGGGCCTTGAAGGCGTCAAGAATTGCTTCGGCGTCCTTGACATCATGCACTCGAGCGCCTTCCTTTCCACTCTCTCCAAATGTCATCGCCCCCTGCCATGTGCAATATCAGACTGCAGGACCATAAATCATCATATCGTAATGTACACACCATTACGATGTTCAAGGCGCTTTTCTGGGTGGAGGCCATTGTCGATAGAGCTAGCTACTGAGAATCTTAGGTGGGTATTCACAACAGGTCAAAGGCACATGCATACGAGAGTTTATATATCGGCATCATCCATAGTGACGCCATCCATACAGACAAAAGAGTCAAAAATTGGACACGGTGGTTATCAGAGAGATGTAAGGCCTGTCCGCCGTCCGGCGGGTTTGGCAAAAATAGCTTCGGCACTGGCGGACGGTTTTTTTTTCTGGTTCCCTGTCCAAACGCTATTTAACTCATTCCAAGGCAGCCCCAGTAGCCTTGCAGTAAATGTCTTATAACTCCACGGTGAAGAACGGCACCACGAAGGTTTGAGAGCAATAAACCGTGATGATCAACCAAGATATCCTCTTCCGAGTCAGCGGGAGTCCGAAGCCTTCAGCATTTAGTTTCCACAGTTGCGGCACTTCTGCTTCATTTCGATATCTGTGCATTGCAATTGGGGGGCACCCCAGGAAAGCCAGAAACGTGATCGTGATATTGGCCATGGTGCCTGATACCAGTAGGTTCCGGGATCCATTTCTTCAACAGACAGACGCCCATTACACTCTGAAGTGGATTGTGAGCATCTGAGGTTGGTGATCGTTAATTTCGAACTGGTCGACATTCAAGACCAGTTACAGCCACCAAGTAACTCAGAATGAACTGGTTGAGGATGCGAAGCCACGAGTTTTCTCCGGATCGAGGGACCTGGTTCAACCACGGCATGTGAATTGTGATTTGCTGTTCAACCCGCTACCTCACCTGGCGTCATACATTTATACCTACCCTAACTTAGACTCACCGTTCCATGATATATAATTTAGAATAACAATATTTGGAGACATGTAGCATCCCTCGTTGTAAGAAGCAATGAAACTGCCAGACTTCAATACCAAGTGGCAAGTGATGCCTTGTTAAATGCTGATCTCAGTACGTCAGCCTGAGTTGGAGCAGACTCAGCGGAAGACTCAGAATGTGTATGGGCTGCATTTTTTCTAGCCAAGTCTGTACTGACGAGAAAGGCCGGAGGCGTGTGGTCTCATCAGGCGAGCTCCAGGCACTGTGAGTCAAGTGTAGAGACAAATGTGAGTGAAATTACAGCCTGAGGGTGCCGCAACTGGTGCTTTGCCCAAAAACGAACGACCTAAATGCGAACTCGATTTGACCATCAGTTATTCAGAAAGTAGCATTGAGGTCGAAGACACGAGCCCATTTTTATTGATGCAATGCATGTGTGATAATCCACCACTGGCACATCAAAGCTTTACAAGAATAAATGATGACTGCCAAGCCTTCAATGGAAATATCGGCTTGCAAAAGGTTGAACTTCAAACCAAGCCTCATCAAGGGCTTTCACAACTTCCTCCGCTGCATAAAAATAATTGAACTATATCCCACCTGGAAAATATACGAGAAACATACGAAGGGGCCCTTTCTCGAGGTCTATGAGATTCTTGAGTAGCAGCAGCATCAGATTCTCGCATCCAACAACTTGTTGCAGGGCAGACAAACCTCTTCGATGTGCTTCAGACTCGAAGCCCCTATAAGAACCGCATCTCCATGTTCACGCTTCAATAAGCTATGATGGGAAATCCAACGGAGTGCAACCTCAGTGAGGGTTAGGTTGTGCTTTTCGGCGACTGCTTTGATTGAGGACAGAGCTTTGAAGTAGGGTTCCTTCCAATATCTGCATTGTTATTCATAGTCAGCGGTAAGAAATTTAACCCTGTTCAGGCAGAAACGAGACCTGTTTCGATAACTCTTTTAGAAGTTCAGGCATCAATATTGTGCCGGTAAAAAGGATATACGTGCTCACCTTTCCTTGGAATTTATTTGGATCGAATCGAGAACCTTCTTCCGGAGTGTCGTCCAGCGAGGTATAACGTCCTGTAAAGAACCCTCCTGCCACTACGGCACAAATAATTCGGATTAGTTCTGTCATAGATATGTAAACAATTCAATTGTTTACGCTCACAAGGGTTAAACTCATAGAAGCTAATACCGAATTTACGAAGACAAGGCAACAACTCAGTTTCAACAGAACGATGAATCGCGTTGTAAATGCCCTGGTACACAGTAGGTTGAATGTAACCATTGGCCTTACAGATTCCAACGAGTTCCGCCACCTCCCACCTGTCAATTGTTAGTGGGTGATATCAGAGCGGCTAGAACAGCACATACGCAGCGTAGTTACTAATACCAAACCTCTTGAACAGGCCCTCTTTGTAAAGATCGTTGACGACCCTAAGAGTCTCTTCATACGGTACGGTGCGGTCTGGTGCATGAAGATACCACATTTCCAAGGACCTGTGCGCATATATGGGTTAGATAGTGGGGGGAAACAAGACACGCACTCGACGTTAAGGGCTTTCAATGATTCAGTAAGATGTTTTCTTAATCCCTAAAAGATGGATGCAGGTCAGAACGGAAGAGGAATTGAAGCAACAGGTCACTACCTTTTCATCGTGGGTTATTGGTTCAGGGATACCCTTGAAACCACCGTTTAAATGAGTGTGTCGGATGAACGAATGGATAGTCCACCTTCGCAGGATACAGCTTCGTTTCAATCTTGAAACCTTTGGAAGCCAAGTCGATTTTCCCGAGATACTCCTCACTGGTACCCCCACAGTACACGCGTGCAGTGTCAATCTACAACAGCGGGGTTGAATTCCCGTCGTCGGTGAAGCAATTAACCCCCCGTACCTCGGTATGGCCATGAGAGCGAAAACTATCCAATATTGCCTCCACATCACTTATAGCGTGAACTCTAGCACCCTCCTTGCCTGGCTCCCCGAAAGTCATCGCTCCCTAACGGACACCGTCAGAAACAAGTAAACTGTAAACCAAGGTATTTAATTACCATCACAATATTCAACGCGCTCTTTTGACTATTGGAGGCCATGTTCGCAGTGTGAGAGATCCTACAATTGTGGATATTTTGAGGAATGCCGGGTTTTATATGTGAGCGTTATCGGAAGAGAGTTGATTATGATGTGATGCAAAGGTCAGATGATGATCCAGAAGATAGCCTGAGTCAAGCTGGTATTACGCGGAAGCGAGCCGGATGCTTCCCCAATGATACTATTGATAGCAATAACCCTCCATTATCCATTGCGCGGATGAGCACATCCAACGTCCAGTTGCCCGGACTTCCGGAGTCCGGAAAATGGCACCATCGATTAAACTTGACTCTGGAAGCAATCTACCCCTTTTAGTTGATTGTCCAAAAGTTTTCCTAACATGAAGGTAACGATGAAAGTACTCTCTGAACGAGCTTGGTGCGAAGTTCAGAAGTATGACGTCATCCATGAAATTGAAGCCTAACAACTCTGATGCGTGAGTTGTCAGAAAGCGTGAAACTGACGGAGATTAGGACTGAGTACTGAATATTACTGAATATTCAAGTGCCATATTTCCGGTAATATATACGCCTGGATTCCGTCATCACTTCTTTGTAAGCCACTCCTCCAAGTCTTCCGTAGATCGCTGTAGGCTACTTTAGTCAATCGGTTTCAAACATTTGCTTGTACTTACCTCGATGAAGGCCATGCGCGCACGAATACTTTCAAGGCCCTGAGCCAGCGACTGGTTATATTTAGACGTGTCCTTGTCCTGCACACCGTCAAGATTCAAGGATCGTCGTTCAGTGGATACCACAATTACTTACCTTGAAGTAGGCCGTGAGCATTTCATAGTCTGCCTTGCTAGAGTAGAAGTCGATCGCAGTCTTCCGTTCTCAAAAATCAATTACCTTGCCTTGACTCCAAGGCTCGTGTTACTCACCGAAACCAGGTGGCTGAGTGTAAAACCTCTTTCGAAACGTTTGTACACCTGTAGCGGAAACGTCAGATTCGTGTCCGTCCTGGAAATATCATGGCTTCACTCACCGTGTCATACTCGTCTAACAAGTACTTGGTTAACAACCTTCTCGGTTTGTGGTTGCTCGTCAACGACCGGAAAAAGTAAAAGACGTCCTGGTCTCGAGCCTGAGTTGACATAAATGTCAGTGTCTCCTTCAGAAGGGCTTCATCTTGGGTGGCCCCCATCGCAAGGCTATTGAAATCGAATTCAGTCTACTATGCAATTCATTCTCAGAACACATACATCGCAGCGATCTTCTGCGATGGTGTCTTGGGCTTGTCGAGAATCTTGATCATCGCATTATACTCTTCCCGATCGCCATTCCCGACCGCCTGCATGAGACCGTCAGTCATCGCAGACTCATATTTAGTGAACACCTTACTGTGATGAAAATGACACGCTCCAGATTCGCAGGAATTGTCGAATCGTCCCCGGTCTCACGGTATTTGTTGAAACGGCTTCGTAGCTCTTTGACCACTCTGTAGACTATTCAAAAAGAGGTCATAACACCCAGATTTTATACGTACCCATCATCTCCAGCCGCCGATGCTTCTCTGATCGCCAGTGTTCTCAAGAGAGATGTCTCCAGTGATTCGTCTTTAGAGTATTCATACCCTAATTTCTCGACTAAAGGAACAAACAGAGACTGGAGTAGACCAGTCAGTTTCCAAGTATTTGCAAAACGGATGCACTGACACGACGAAATGCATCCAGTTTGGCTGTGATCCCTGGGTACTCCCACCAGATGGATTTCAACTGGCCAAGAATTTCTCCAATGCTCTGCCATACAAGGTCTACATATGTCATTATCTGCGCATCACATCTGAACGATAGTTAGCGACCTACAATCTTTTTCATCCTTCCACAACTCCACAAGGGTCAACACGCTACTCAATTTGGACAGGCCAGCTTGCGATAAGGCCATCGTGTCATAAATCAGACCCATCCTATCCTCCAAAGAAAACGCGGTTCCTTTTTTCATCGCTTCACCTGCAATCTGAGCTAGGCGCTCGGGGGTATAGAGTACGCGGTCTGTAGGAATTGTGTTCAAGATCTGTGGAGGGAGAGATATGATGCAACATACAAACACCGTTGGTGCCGGCGTTCAACTTGAACGGCTTGCTTGTGTCTAGTGGGAAATAGGCCTGACGCTCCTTCAAAAGAGCGCCTCTGTCCACAACCGGTTTACCATCCTTGACTGATAAGATAACCAACGGAACGTTCCTATCAGGCCTTCAGAAATGGACCAATGTCCCAGTCAACAAGAAACATACCAAACAGTCTCGTTGTCCTTGGACTCAGCAGGGCCTGTCTCTAGAAAGCGATCTTGTCGAACGGTTATCCCGTTAGTGTCCTCTGTGACAGTCAGCACCGGAAACCCGATCTTATTGATCCAGTTCTCCATGAGGTCAGTGACGTTGAGTCCCGTCGCCGTGCTGATGCCCTCCCAAAGATCGTGGGTGGTGCCGTTTGCATAAAGTTTCTTCTTGAGGTAAAGGGAGACCCCGTTCAGGAATTTTTCTTCGCCTACATAAAAAGAAAGCATGCGGAGCACTGTATGGGTCTGGTTAATATTGGGAGGTGTAGCCATGCATCGTCATACCAGATGCCGCTTTGGAGTATGACAAAGAGTCAAATATCTGGGACACGCGTTTCAAAAACTGAGTGGCGGTCAAAAAGAATGACAGACTTGGTTAATATGATTGGCGTTGGGGCATTCAACTTCGATAGGGTGAGAAGAGAGCTTAGCATCGAGGCTTAGTGCGCGGTCAAGACGTCCACCAATGAAGGCCGAGTTGACGCGCCAGTCGGGAAAGATCCTGGAGAAAAAGTTCAAGTAACGATAGAATATTTTGGAACAACATCAACGTGCCTATCTAAGTAAAATCAAAATCATTAGCCTCTTTATGCTGCTCGGTGAAGGTTTAGCGGACCTGGGATTATGACTTCACCCATCTGGGGGTTTGGGTATTTTAATGAACAGCATACGACAGGACTACCAAAGACATACCAATGTTGCGAAACCTAGAATATACACGGTTAATTTGAAAAAAAAAATTATGAGACACTATCACCTGCCTACCTTCCTTAAGATAGAGATTGTTCCACCACTCCATGGTTGTGATGTTACCAAACCTGTCGGGCATGATCATTTGATGACAACTTCCATTGCATTTTTCTTACCACATATGTGCGACTTCATGACTCTGGCCGCTAGCTATTTGTTTCTTTGCATTGATATTGGCACGCTGTGGGTCAAGCAAAAAGGCACTCGTCCTGCCAATAATTAAACCCCAATTTTCCATGGCACCCGAATCGAAATCGCTGGCCTAAAACAGGTTCAGAAGAGGTACGTGGTATGGGATATGAAATAATGAAGCGCACAACGAGCGTATCAAGCTTGGGGAGGGGATACTCGACGTCAAATATCTTCTCATAGAGCGGCAGAACTGCCGCCTTGACATCCAGGGCGAATTGGGCCTGGTGGATAACGTCTGACGTCGCTAACCCAGAGGAAATCAGTAGAGAGGCGAACAGACAACAACGAATTGTATTCACTATAGATGCGAAGTGGAACAGTCTTCCCACTCAACGGCATCACGACTGAAGCCTCCAGGAATTCCCAGTTTCCATTTGCGAACGCAACAAGATAAGAAGACATTGGCGGCGTCGTACCAAACTTGGTGATCTTCCAACCTTCATTCACTGTCGAAGATAGGATCTCAGCAAGTTCGGCAGGAGTGTTTAAGCCTGGTTGAATGTTCTCCTCAGCGATCACAGCCATGTTGCTTAAGTTGGTAGTGTCTGCACGGGAGATCATGGTAATAGCAAAAGTAGCCTTCAAGAGAGGTTCGTCCCAACACGGGAATGCACGCCTAGCAGAGGTGGGCTGAAGCATAATCAACTTGGTGTGCGTGATATAAGCCAATCTGTATTAGAACACACCTCGAATTGTGTAAGAGAGTAATGTTTGGTCTTGCCCTCGTGTTGCCAAGAAGCCTTGTAGTACCCCATCATGCTTCCAGTGAGCTCGCCAGCGAACGCGATTCTAATCTCGGCCTTGGATCCCGCTGGAATCTTGTCCACCAACTGAAACGTCGTGCGTTCTTGAGCCTTGTCAAACACTGATGTGGTAATAAGCTGTTCGTCTTTCAATGCATCTGAATAAACAAAACTAAGCCATTCGGTTAGGGCAACGGCCAAGATGAAAAGGAGGAGACGTACGCATTTCCCAACTTCAACTCGGAAGTGTTTAGGACGATGGTCGAAGTTGCGGTGTTGACATCGAGGCTTGAAATTCGCGTCAGAACAGAAATTTGTATTCACAGGACGTACATAGAATATACCTGACTTTGACAAAACCTTGGAACGTAAGTTCCTTGAGGTCAGTCTTGATGGTGATATCGTAGTGGGTGGGTTTAACATTGGTCGGGAGACGGTATTGACCCGTGTCAGACATAACAGTGGAGTGAAGGATATCGAGGAGACGCAAGTTCAGAGAAGGCAACCCGTGTTATGGAGCACATGGACCACTGACGTAGTGTCCCTAAAGCAGACTGGAAGATGGACAGGCGCATCTTTTGGTGAAATAGATGGACGCGTTCTGAAGCGCATGGGATGTTTAGCCAGCATCACGTGACAAGATATCGGACTCTCTCGTCAACGGGGAATTTGTGTTCATACCCTGACCCCAGAGAATGCTTTCCAGAATTTCTAGAACGGCATTGCCGCGCAGTATCGTGCGGAAACGGTTCATATCCTCTACATCATCTACGCGGTCAGACGCCCTCTTCGTGGTGAGTACAGTTCTCATTGGGAAGAGGAATGGATGCCGAATTTGAATGCTCTTCAGCATAGAGATACACCATACAACAATCCCAAGGTTCGAATTATTTAGCTCTCCTCAGGTCACCTTCTTATTTCTCTGAATTTTTTTAGATTGCATTCGAGTTTAACGCTGAAAATCTGAAGCGCGCTCAAGAAATCATCTCTCGTTATCCCCCACAGTACAAGAAAGCTGCTGTCATCCCACTTCTGGATCTCGGTCAACGGCAAAACAAGGGATGGACGAGCATCAGTGTCATGAACTATGTCGCCAATCTTCTAGGCATGCCGCCTATGCGTGTCTACGAGGTTGCTACCTTTTATACCATGTTCAACAGGTGAATATCAAGCTTATTCACGAACCATCAAACACTGAACTTTCTGGAGGGAACCCATCGGCGAGCATTTTGTTCAGGTATGCACAACGACACCCTGCATGCTCCGCGGCTCGACAGAGATCCTCAACACTGTTTGCGAGCACCTTGGTGCCATTAAACCTGGGCAGACAACCAAGGACGGGAAGTTCACAGTCATTGAGGTCGAGTGCCAAGGCGCCTGCAGTAATGCGCCGATGCTGGTTGTCGGGGACGATTTTTATGCAAGTTTCTGTCGTTTCTGCATTTGATCACGTACTTAGACCCATGCAGGAGGATCTGACACCTCAGACGACGAAGAAAATATTGGACAGCTTCAAGAAAGGCGAGAAGCCCAAGCCTGGCCCACAAAGCGGTAGAATGACCAGCGAGAACTCGGCCGGCCTCACCTCACTCACCGGCAAGGTAAGATTTCTCGATACCTAATCGTAATTTTGCTTAATTCTTTTGTTTTGTACAGCCATATGGACCTGGTGAATTCTGCCTACCAGAATTCCAGTAAGTAGACGTAGTAGAAACTTCATAATGCAACATTATACAGTCGCGTCAACTAATCCAAGTAAGCATAGCCGTAAATATCAGGGTATCAAGGTATCCCTCGAGCGGATATTGCGATGGTCTGTCCATTCGTTGCAGAAAGTCATAACATAAGGAAAATCTCGTGATTTGTCTCTTCAGTCATCTCCTTCACCGTCATCATATCCATGTAAACCCTCACCACCTTCCGGAAGCCTTTCGATGATGTAGCTAAAAGCAATGTTTAGGGATGATCTTATCATTCGGAAATCAGAAGATAGAACACCTACTAAATCTCTTCCTTGAGATCTTGACAGTATCGGTCTGCGAAAAACCAATGAGTAAGCCAGTTGTCGCATTCTTATAAAAGCACGTACCTAAGGGCAAGTCACGTTCGTCGTTTCCTGGAGGCAAATAGCATAAGTGGATATTTTCTGATGACAGAAAGTGAAACGGACCAAAGGGTTGTTCTATCTCATCAGCAATCCCTTCAATACCCATGAATGTGAACGCAACAGCCGTCACAACAGGGACAGTTGACCAGCCAAGGTCGTTCACCAGAGTCATTGGTAAAGCAAAGAGGTACAAAGTAACACATTGTTTCAAATGAATGCGGTCTGCAAGTCTTAAGATTTGAATCTTGGGCTTTGGCTTAAAAAGCAACGAAGACTCACAAGAAATAGGTATTGGGGTATTAGCAACACGCTCAAGAGCTGTAAGTTGGTCCACCATGCCAGATACCCTAGAATAAAATTCTCAGTAATGTTACCTATCATTGGAGGAGGCTTACATTTGGGTTAGACCATTTAGGCCTATATAGATGAGAAACATGTCAATGGAATCGCTAATTTGACGACAATTTCGTGCTACTTGCCTGCAGGACCAACAGTCTCGAGGAATCCATCCCTCCTGAAACCGAATATAGTCCTACTTAATTCATGGGCAATTCTGCGGAGAGAAAGCCGATATCAGAACATCAACAATGCAGACTAAAAAAGTAGGGCCCACATTAGAGGCAATGGAAGCGAGGCTTCGTCCGCGAAGGGATGGTATTCGACGCTTGTCCGGATATCTTGCAGTAACGGGGTTGAAGGGTCGGCTATATGTTGTTTACTCCTCTTCGCCCTAACTCTCTTGGTCGCGTCGGGTTTATTGGGATCAGGCGATGTTCTACCGCTCAGACTTCCATCCCGGCTTGTATCCACAGAATCATTATTGGTAGCAGCGTAGGATCCAGTCGGTTTGGTCCGCTGAGAGTTATAGCCAACTTCATCAAATCTCGCGAAGGAAGGAGGAAGCACCCCTTGGTAATCAGCGTAGTTTACCCCGTCTTCCCCTCGTAGATAGTGTTTAGCGGCAAATACGAATGAGAGGCAAAGCTTTAGAGCATCGGTTTTTCGTCGCTTCAGTTGCTTATGAGATAGGTCCGTCGTGGGGGTTTTGCCCTTTGCAAAAGCTGGCTGTGTGTCCGTAGGAGGAAGCGAGGCGCTGATCCAAATCACGCGGGACATATTGCGGACATTGGATGTCAAGGACGCAAAGGCCTTTCGGCCTTCCCAGTACCGTTCATAAGATGTGCTGGCAAAACTTTAGTGGCTATGATGATTCAAGGCACTTGGAAAACTTACCTATTCCTGTAAATCAAAAGCGCGACTTGTGAATCGACAATCCTCCCGATGACAGGAGAACACGCCATACCGGAAAACTAAAATAAGGCCAACCTAGATATTAAAATGGTCATATAACGCGTGCAAAAATTCAGGAAAAAAATATACTAACCACGACGGAAAGAAGAGGAACAATGGAGTTTATGATGACCAGCCTATAGCCCCTTTCCGACGCAGAACAGACCAAGACAGAAAACAGGGTCACGGTAAGAACGGGGCCAATTATACGTCCAATAATCTATGGTAGATGTCAGAGACATTTAAGCAGCCGTTGACACGAAACTAGGTGGACTCACGCTCCCTTTAACACGGAGCACATCAGGGAGCCATGAATACTGCGAGAGAGAAACTATGGTTCAATCTCGGATTAAGAAACCACGCAGAAACCTCTCACTCTTCGTAAATGCTTCCTTTTAAGAATTGGGGCCTGCAAAGAGAGTAAAGGACAAGGAGATACAATTTTGGACGCGCAGCTCACTCTGATGGTCGGCAGAACAGAACTCAAAGAACTCTTCATCGTACCCGACATGTTTCCAAAGATCATTCAATATTCAATGCTGCGTGCACTGGTGAGCTCGTGAACGAGAACGAAGGAAAGGTCGGCCGAGTAGTATACGCTCCTGCCAACGGGAGAGAGGCGAGGAAAGGCAACAATCGCCCTGACTTTGAATTACCATGACTAAATAAGTCCTTTCGGGCCGTGACAAACCGGTTTGAAGATTAATATTGCGAGCAAGATTGCCGCTGCGAGGATCAAACAAGCGCAAGCGGGGATCCATATGCGATGTACACTGTACCTAGCTGATATAGTAGTGTAGATATGAAAACTCCTGTCTCAAGACGAGACAGTATACACTTGAACGGAAGCGGGTCATTGGTCATTGGGCAACGTGAGCTCACCGATTGAGGCAATTTCTTTCAAACAAGTCAAAACTCAAGTTCGGATTGATTAGTGTTGGCTCCAGCTGCAGCAAGACTCAGGTTTACGTTTGTCAACAGTGGTCTACAGGTATCTGGGCACTCAGTGGCGCGTCATTGGGTCAATTCAATTATTTAGAGTGAGTATCAACAGACAAAACGACGAAATAACGACTGGGAAATATAACGAGATGCGTGCGTGGTGATACAATGGGTCAATTTAGGAGTTGGGGGAAAGTCAAATGGAGACGAGTGCAATGGGATCAACAGGGTAACAGAACTGCAGGGTGTGAATGAGAATGCAGTGAAAGATAGGATTTTGAGGATGTCGGGTAAGGAACGGAGAATCTAATAATTTAGTAGTCCACATGTCCGAGTCCGAGAATACTATGAAGCTGGCATAGGAGTAGCAGGACTAGGATGTGTATCGGCCTTCACTCCCTGTTCAGAAGTATTAGACACCATTTTCATGCAAAGAAGACCAAACGCCTACCGTTGATCGACAGGCAGGGCAATTGTTTCTACCCTTTTGTAGCCACTCATCGACACATCCTCTGTGGAAAGCGTGGCGACATGACATGACGCGAATTTGATCATCTGGTTCATAGTCGTCAAGGCAGATTAAGCACTAAGAAGTTAAGGTTGAGGCCGCGGTGTACACTCATAAGGACAACTCAGCCACTCACTCGATCCAGACAGTTGGCCGACACTTTTCCTTCCTTTTCGTGTTGTACCAATTCTGAAGCCTTGATGATTTTTAACCCCGATTTGTCAATATCATCTTTGGATACAGTAGGCGGCTTGACCTGGCCCAGCAGATCCGCAAGTTCCCTGAAATGCAAAATTAGAATGTAATGAGCTCGGAGGCCACAAAAAAGAGGACGATATCATACAACAATGCCTCGAAGGAATCCAGGATATTAGGGCCGCCAGTAACAATACTGTGATCGGGTGGATAATAGCCTATAAGAATAAGTTACTAAGGCAAGGTTAAGCAAAATAGGTGGCATACCCCCGATGACATAGATCAAGAACGTTCTGCTACCAGGAGCGACCAGAGGGGCTTGCGCACCAGTTCCTGCCTCAGTATTTCTCCTCCCAGAACGCAGATTCCGGATTGCGTTGGCCGCACGTGACTGCCAACCTCGGGCCCTTCCACGTCCTCTGGCTCCATCGAGTCCCACAGAGTGTTGACCACCCCAAGCGTCCAAGTCATCTTCATCCACATGATCGTTCGCTGGGCCATTAGCGTTCCCTTCCTCGGAGGAAGGTCGGCCAAAGAAATCAATGCCTTCATTCTCGCCATGTTGTGGCATTTCAGGTCGCCATTCCTGATTTACAGATTGCAAGCCAACAACAATAACGGGAACTACGGAATGGAGCGCTTGCGCATGGGGTTGCTGGGGCAATGGAAGTGAGTTAGAGGTGGGTGTGTCTGAAGATGGAGAATCTATTGGGATAGCATCAGTTGGTGAGGGGCCAGCGGGATGGGGTGTTGGATTCGGGCTAAAGAGAGACGTTGGGGTGGTTGTCGGTGAGGTGGACTGAGGCGTGGCAACAAAAGGTTGCCTCAAACCAGCCGTATCTATCCGCGGTGATATGATAGGAGGGAAGCGATAAAGCCTCCACCAGTTGATACGCCCAGAAGCATCAATTCGTCCAGTTCCAGAAGTGCGAGGATGTGTTTCGTCGTTCGATGGTCCATTTTGTCCTACGTCCGTAGACTCATGCTCCACAGAATGGAAATCTGGACGGAATAAGAGGGGTTCCTGCATAAATGGAAATCAACAAAAACTTACCGTCATCATCGTCATCTTCGTGGTCGTCCTCGTCAAATTCAGACTCAGAATCAGACAATTCTTGGAGAGGTAAATCAGCATAGAAATCGTCTCTAGTACGGACTGCCTCGGTGTTCCCACTTTGCTCCGCATGCACATCAAGCTGAGATGCAGTCTGTTGTTCATGAAATTCAGTGAATACCGGAAGTGACGAAGTGGACGGTGCAGTAGCGTCATTAGCAGCAACTGGGAAGATTGGAGTGCCCTGCTCTGGAGACTGTGGATTTTGCGTTGATGCCTGGGTCGTTTCAGCATTCTCATCAGCTTGTGTCAAGGCAGCTCGAAGGTCGATTTGAAGATCAACTAAGAATCGTTCGAAGCTTCCTTCGGGTGGCATGGTCATGTTTGTAGCATTGGTCGCAGGTGCTGACTGAGGCTGTGAAGCAGTGTCATTCCCAGTGCCTTCTGGTGTCATGTGGTTTTCGTCAGGGGAGCTACGAGGGACACCAACTGCATCCCGATCCGCAGGTGCATTGGAAGTACTGGCTGTCTGCGTCAAACCACCTAAGCCATTGAGACCCAAGCCAATGTTAAAGGCCCTAGCCATCTCTGCTAACATCAACTCACGTGTGTCAGTAGGAGTTCCTGTAGTCGGTGCATCGCCATTGAGCCCGATTGGCGAAGGTAAATCTCCGTTGTTGTCGTCTTGTCGAAATACGTCCCCAGGTGCATGGCCCGGCGGAGAAACAGATGGGCGAAGTCCTAGTCGTTCGCGGATTGTGCCCCAGGCTTGGCGCATGCGTTCGGCTCTACCGGCTGCTGATATGTCAGGATTCATTGTATTAGGAGTAGGAGAACGAGGGTATGGGGGTAAGTTGGGTAAAGAGGTTGTGGAGGGGGATGTAGTCGAAATGGGACTGGCAGAAGACGGCGAGAATGAACTGGGATTGGGAGGAGCCAGGCCTGAGGAAAGAATTGGCTCCGATGACCCGGTGAGTAGGGATGCCGCTGTTGCGGCGGCAGCGACGCTAATATTGCAAGATAAGTTTCAAAACTAAACCACAAGGCAGATAAGTACCTTAGTAGAGTACCTAAGACGTCAATGCTACTTGATGATATCGAAGGAACACGACTGTCGGAAGCTGGTGGGGAGCCACCGGTCAGAGAAACAAATTCATCACGATGCAAATCGACAGGTTCATTGGGAACAGCGGTGTTTACATCATTTTGAGTGGACTCGGCAGTAGATAACCGCGATAGTTCTGACGCAGAAGCAGGAAGATGTTCTGCCTCGGGCGGAGCTGTAGTAGTAGACGTCGACTCGCCCACTAAGGTAGAAGGAGGGCGTGATGACGCTGATCGAGGACGAAGGAGGGCAGATAGCCTATTCCTGGTCCGGTTTGTACTTTGGTCGGGCAAAGTTTCGAGACCCGAACCAGGACGAGAATTCGACGAAGGGGTAGACTCCCCTTGCGAGGTACTCCCGGGGCGGGTCACATCAGTCGTGTGAACGATACCCTGCACAACGACCAGCGTTCCTGGAGGTGGGAATTGTCGGGGTGGAGGTGTTGATTGTGGTGGGCTCGGGGGCAGCTGAGGTTCAGGAGAAGATGGGGCCTGATTGCCCTCCGGTTGATTGACAGGAGAAGGACTTTCAATTGGTGATGACTCGAAATCAGCTTCATTCGGTGTGTGAGCGTCGTCAGTGGTCTCGCTGACAGTATGAGGATCAGCAAGTGAACCCACGACGGAATCCGTGGCACCAACAACTGGTGTCATGGCACTTGCAGTTAGGTCAGGTAAGGGAGCACCACTGGCTAAGCGCGAAGCTTGGTCCACATTGATGTGAGTCGTTTCTTGAGAATCCTCTTCTTCATCCGAGAGGGGGATTATTTCCCGCTGCTTCCCTTTATCTAGAGCAGGGGGAAGTAAATTGGACGGTGCATCCGTGAAGCTGGTTGAGGAGGAAGCTAGTTGTGGTTCCAAAGGTGGTGTCGTAGAATTATGAGGGGATTTGGACCACCGTCTGGAATTGCGCCATGAACGTCCAACTTCTCCAGGATGGGATGCGACACTGCTAAGCCGGCTACGAATATTACTGGGTTTTACCAGTTTGAGGATGCTTTTGCGAATCGGAGATCGCTGGGATCCCGAGGAGTCGGAAGCATGAGCGTCTACATCAGCGGAGAGGACCGGTTGGGCATCGGTACTGGCGCCAGCGACAGCGTTTGGTAGTGTCGAGGGTGTGGGAAGTGCTGGCCTCGCCGATGGTTCATGGGGCCTGGAGCTGCTCTGTCCCATGAAGTGCAAATAAGAAAAAGTCGAGTGAACGTAAGGGTTAATATGAAAAGTTGATCGTAAAACCACAAGGGCGGTGATGATACAAAGGCTTTGCGTGAATTAGAATTAATTTATGGGTACACTTGTGGAAGAAAGCAAGCTCGTCTAACTTCGACGAAGCTCTTGAAAGGGTGTGTGGGTGGTGGTGGTGGTGGCGGAACAAGTTGCGTCCACTGCTGTGGGCGATGGGTAAGATGTAACAGCGTGATGGTCACGGCAACAGGCTGGCCGCGCGGCAAACAACTCTCAATAAGGTATAGAGTCTGGTAAGGACGCGTTATAGTTCTCCATGGACGCGATAAAATCGAGCATACAATCCCTGGAAAACGCATCAACAACGAGGAAGGGAAAAACTCAGGATGTAGAAGATGCAATATCCCACCTTTCGTCGACCGTTAGATTACTTGTACGTCATTCCGACATTTGTGGACTATCATATCTCTTTCTTACCCTTGGTTTAGGAGCTGTCTTCACCGTCTGCGAATACATTCGCTAGGCTTGGCGAGCTTCTCCGAGGGAGAGTCCTACCATTATATCGTATATCACTATCGCCTGCCCTTGAATATGCTGCTGCCGTGTTTCGTTTCATACACAAGAACAAGATTGCTCCAGCGCTTCAATCAAAGGAAGTCCTGAAGGCAAGTTGGGAAAACCTTGCTGCGTCCATATTTTCGGGTATCCTGGTGAGATTCCTATTATTTTCTGTCCTTCACTATCACTGAGGACATATGTACGCTGCTAAATCGACAGGATTTTCTCGATGAATCCACCAATAGTAAATAAATTTGGACTAGGGAAAGTGTCTATCGAATAATGGGCGACATTTTTAGGCAGGCAGAGGGAGATTGTGGCTTCTGCAGTATTTCCGCTTCTCTGCCCCATATTCTTTTGCCAAACCCCAGGAAGTGCGGTAGAGTTCGACGGCAACCTATCATCTGCAGTGAGTTCTACCCACTAACCCGTATATATGCGCTACATATTGCCCTCGCCCTTCAGGTTTATCAATTACTGATGACTACGACTGAACTGCATGGTCAGAATGCTAGCAAGCTACGTGATCAAGATATTGGCAGGTAGGGACGAGCGCCAGTGAAGCCTGCTTAGGTATTCGTAACTGAAATGCATCTTTAGCAAACGCCTAGGTTTTACAATTTTGCAAACAAAAGGTATGTCGGTTATTCTGTTCGCGAGTACTCCAACATATCTTCTGTCCCTTAGAACTTTTAGCGATGGAATCCCTCTTAGAATTGTTTGCGGTCTTAGTTCCTCCTGTGAAACATGGGCGTGAAAGACGGACACAGTTCATCAATGAAGTGTTTGATTCGTCGATTTTTAGTTGCAGCGACAGAATCGTGCAATGTCTAGAATCGATCGCCAGCCCTGATTGGAGTGTCACTGCCCTGGAGATCATGAACACGTTGGCCGAATCTGATATATCTTTGTGAGCTTGAAGCAATTGAGTATCATTCATACCTGACAATCAGCAGTCCTCAGCCCTTTGAGGCATTTCACCTTGCCGTGAATGGGGAACAACTACATGGAATCTCATTATTCTATGTTGACAAATCGAAATTCATAGCCAATTTAGAGAAGGTTTTCCTTTCGTGGCATCTCGCTAATCCGTTTTTAAATACTTTTTTCTTTAACAGGATGGGCAAATTGACACCTTTCATCTGCCTTTCTCTACTATTCGCAGGCTATCAATTTCTTCCTCACACGATGGGGAAGTTCAGATTACTGTCGGAGTTACCGAGCCACCGGTTTTTGGGGACAAGCCAATCACAGCCGTAGGAGAGATATCAGTATCCTGGACCTTAAAACAGATACGTATGCATAAATTTGGGAAGGTTTTGAAGAGCCGTAACTTGGTGGGCACAGTTCATCGCATACGATCAGTTTTAACTGATTCCCTTTTAGACTGTCCAAGCACCTATAAGTAAAAAGTTATCGAAGACGGAAGAAATTGTCCTAGATTTCAGCACCACCAACCAAGCGCCTACACAGGTACCAACTTTCCTGCTCTTCATACCCTGGTATTCCTGATTTTAGGCCTGTTTAAGGATAAAGCTCAGAGTCTCTCTCAGCGTGAGTTTTGTCTTAATCGTCCTTAAGGCCTTGAGCGAACTCACTACAGTCTGGACATTCGGAGACTTGCCGACACGAAGTGGTCAACTTCTAACTTCTCCTTTGGTTCCGTCACACAGCGTGAAGTTAGGCTGTGAGACAGGACTTTTCGATGACGTCGATCCCCCACGTCCGACTGGCCGTCCAACTACCGTTTTTCTCGATCCTAGTGGCAACTTTTCTTTTGAACCACATGTACATCAAGAAGGAATCAACGGAGCCGCTGCGAAAGCTCATGAGCGTTCAACTGACTCTCATTCTAGCGACGAAATTTCACAGCCCAAGTCAAGGTTCAACAAATTCAATAGAAGGATTATCACAATCTCTGATGATGACGAGTATGCATCGCCCATTTTGCCGAAGCTCCAGCTACTCAGGGAAAATGGGCCTGTGATGAACGCTTCGGATCTGCCAGATACTAAACTCAACTTTACAGTTGAGGACGGACTAGTAGCGCCTGTTTCACCCAACGCCGAAAAGGATCCCCGACCAAAGCAACTTTCGTTCAAGCCCGAGATGCCTCTTCCTCCAGTTGGTTCAACTGGGTGTATCGATCAGCCAATGCGTAATATCTCCGGCAAAATTCAAAACCTAGAAAATGACGATGACTGTGTCATCGACGCAACTGTGGGGAAGTCCAAAAAGCGATCGGCACAGGAGACTGAGGATAAAAGCAGTACGTTACACGGCGTAGAAAAGCGTCCTATCAAACGCCCCCGACTTGAGCCTCCTACTCGATCCCTTATAGACCCTACCCGTCCTTATCAAACCAAACAATACGGAAGAAGAGGCCTAAACACTTCCCCGGAATTGTCGACTCCAGCGGTTGACTTCGATGAGCCTCCACGACCAGAGGCCCTACGGCCTGTCAAGGAGGCGTCCAAATCTCGTGCTTCGGCTATGAAAGCAAAGAACGGAAAGCCTATACCTAAATCCAAGGCCAAGCGAGCACCCAAAAAGAAGGCGGTTGTTCAGGACAAGGATTTAAACAAGGACCTCAATAGCAAGGATGTCAGTGGCCTCTCTCATCCTGTCAAAATCGATCCAGATCTTACGCTTGTCAACCCGAGCGATAATGTGCTCAAATCTGTCGGTTCTTTTTATTTATTTTTATGCCGGGTCCCTGAACGACCGCGTTTGACGTTAGTCGACTAAGGATGTCACTTTCCAACATCGACGCTCAGCAAGGGTTGCAAACACGACTGCCTCTAATTTGAAGAAAAGCGAGGTGGCAAAAGCGCTTATAAAAAAACCTCGCAAGGCGCCTTGGGAAGACAGTACCTTTATGGATAACGGCAAACTATCTTCTGATCATGCAAACGAACTCTCTGACCCTGTCGAAGATCCAATCAAAACATCAGACCCAGCCACCTCGACTGAATCTGAAATGCCGAGAGTCCAGCCCGTATTCCTCGACGACAACTACGACTTATACACAGGCACTTTCTCTGAATACTTTGAACCCACCAAGGTTTGGATGCCCTTCTTATCTCTGAGTTTTCCACTGATCTTGTGTAGACTGGGACCAGCTCTCCAGGCCATGTACCCCCTGCGCCTACTTCCAAGACTATCATAATCGACTTGACGCATGATAATTCTCCAAAACAACGCCTTCAACTTGAGAGGACATCTATGGGAAGTAGACGATCACTTCGCGGGACCACCGAGAGTTTAAGACACGAAGACGAACAAGCTGATGTCCCTGTAAATCCCGTTGGAACTTTCCTTACCAAGAAAACAAAATCCAGCACCCCTTTTTCACCAGAACCGACAATTCAACAAAGGACAACACCTTCGATTGCACCACCGAAGGCGGTCGAACATTCTCACCTACCCTTCCGGGATGACAGTAATGAAGATGTCCTGACTGAGAAGCTAAAGAGCAGCGCGAATATGCCACCAAAGCCGAGATTCCAACAAATGATATCACCGCTTCCGATTTCCGGCGTAAAAGTGACCAAGAGTCCTTTGCAGCCCTATCGAGCAAATGAAAACGTGTCGACAAATAGAATCGAGGGGTTGACCCCTCCACCCCATCCAGATGTAGAAGACTATCAGTTGAAACCCATGCCGAGCGCCAGTTTTGCTCCTCATTTCAACAGCTCTAACCACAGATGGGATAAACCTGAAGCCCGTGCTCGAAATTCTGAAGCACCTTGTCCGTGCATCTTTTTTCTTCACCCAGATTTCGCCTACTTATTTTGACTCTATATACTCCAGCAGGACAGCACTCACGAGGCCCAGAGAATAGAGGACCGAACCTACGCCAGCAGCACCAACGCCCCAAAAAAGTGACCGTGGAACTCGAACCCGAAGAACAGCCAATGGACAGGGTAGTCGATGTGAGCACTTCAGGGGGGCTAATGTGCACACTGGTCTGACCCACTATTGCCGTAGATCATCAACCAAATTAATGAAGTGCGTTTATTTTGGCTTCTCATTTCTAGCTACAACATAGCATCCTAGGCTATCATCCACAAGGTAGAACGCCGCTTTGATGGGGTAACAGAAGAACTGCATGCTGGCCAGCGGATCATCCTTGAAGGCACGGCCAATGTCCTTCAAGAAATGTGCACAACGAGGTTATTTTCTCTAGTGTTATATTCTTGGAGAGGATTGTCTCACTATGTTATAGCTCACGGCATTTTAACGACATGGTCAAGCTTGACCAAGAATACCGAACTCACTGCACAAAAATCTCCAACGGCTTACACGACTACCGAAAATCTGCGGAACAGCTCTCTCAGTGTTTCAAAGGTATCATCGACGACCACAATCATCGTAGTCTGGCGAAGAGGCTCCCGACGACGCTGTTTCCCAAGATCCCTAGCATAATATTGAACCCAAAGATCCGGCTCTGATTTTAACTTTGACAACTCGACTGTCCATCGCAGCTTTGCTTTCTTTGTTTTTTTTCGCTTGCTTGCCAGGAATTGAACGCTGTCGAGTGCCTATGTTGCTTTCTATGATTAGTATGGGGCACTTCTCGCCAAAAATTGTCTCTTGCTGTCTTCGTTCACATCCTGCCGACTTTTGTCATGCTCTCAGGAGTATTATCCTCTGTGTAATTACAGGCCCTCGACTTTCTGAAACTTTGCTGTAGTTCTGTTTGACTTGTATTGTAATACTAAACTTGTTGTAGACGTTTCTCGTATGATAATTTGCTGCCAAGCCAGGCCTGCCACAAGGGCATACGGCCCTGATCGTTAGTGATGTTAATAAATAATCCCGGAGCCAGTCACGACCGCGTATGTTGACTTCAATTCTGCGCGTCCGACAACGCGTCTTCCCATCCTTCTCCAGAGTTGCATACGGACCATGCTCGATCTCAAGCTCACGCGTGCATGCGCAGTCCAGGTACACTGACAGATGCATGAGTGTCTCCTCACGTCCATGTGCTCAACTGCACGCAACTCAAATTCAAGAGCCGGGGTTGCCGTCGAGGCAATACAAAACCGCCAAGTTCCGTAATCCGAACACAACACTCCTCTCATCTTCTTGTCTATTATCTACCAGATTGACGCCTTCCAAACCTTCAAGTATTGCTGCGATGTCCACAACTACTTCTTCAGCCGACATTGATCCCTATCGTTTGCCAACAAACGTCAAACCTACCCACTACGACGTCACCATAAAAACCGATCTCGAGAAACTTACATTCCAAGGACTCGTCAAAGTCAGGTATGTTTCAAGCCTTCAGTACGAGGGCATGATCTGAACGCATTTTCAAGCCTCGATGTCAAGACCGAGACTTCGAGCGTCGTCCTTAACACCTCTGGATTGGACCTAGGAAAAGCGTATGTCTCCTCGCATTGCTCTTAGTAATTGCTCTAACGGTGTGTTGCTTCAGTTCTGTATATTCCAATGCATTGAAGGCTGAGCAGCTTGTTACCGCATCGGCGTTCGACAAAGCACAGGAACGCACGACATACGAGTTAAGCGACAAACTTCCAGCGGGATCGACGGCAGAGATCAGGATCGCGTTCTCCGGCGAGCTCACTGGCAGCATGATGGGATACTACAAGGCCTCTTGGGAGCACGAGGGCAAGACGAAGTATTATTCCCTTACACAATTCGAGGTTCGTCCAACTTTTAGGCTGTGTCACACCAAATCTCATTGTAATTTTGCCTCAGCCCACCGCCGCTAGACGTGCGTTCCCGTGTTGGGATGAACCTCTGTTGAAGGCCACTTTCGCTATCACTATGATCTCCCGTGCAGACACCACCAACTTGAGCAACATGGCTGTTATCTCTGAGGAGGATGTTCAGGCGGGGAACACTCCTGCTGACCTTGCTGAAATTCTGGCTTCGACCGCGAACGAAAAGTGGAAGATCACCAAGTTTGGCACAACACCCCCAATGTCTCCTTATATCGTTGCTTTCGCTAACGGCCACTGGGAGTTCCTAGAAACGTCGGTAGTGATGCCATTGAGCGGAAAGACGGTCCCACTCCGCATTTACAGTAAACCTATTTTGCTCATTCATTTTTCTTCTGCTTAATTAACTGTTCTTTAGCGACGTCCGATGTTATTCACCAGGCCCAATTCGCTCTTGACGTTAAAGCTGCAGTTCTTCCACTCTATGAGAAGATTTTCGACGTCGAGTATCCTCTTCCGAAGCTAGACACGCTCGTGGCATGTACAGTTATTTTGGGACATCTATCGCCTCTAAATATGTCTTTAGGCCAGTGATTTTGACGCAGGTGCCATGGAAAATTGGGGATTGATAACGGGCAGGACTAGCGCCTTTCTGCTTGACCCTGAGCGTGCCAATATCCAGGCGAAGAAACAGATTGCCGCTACTCAAAGCCATGAAGTCGCTCACATGTGGTAAGTTTTTAAATCGGAAATCCTCAGTTAGTTTGGATCGTTTCTGACATGAACGTCAGGTTCGGCAATATCACGACCATGGAGTGGTGGAACTATCTCTATCTCAACGAAGGTATAGAAATGCGCACGTTTTTAGAGGTATACTGATCAACTATTTATTCTAGGGTTCGCGACTTTGGTATGTTTACAACAGCCCTGCTATCTTTTAATTGATTACAACGTTGAACTATCAGATGGGTGAAGTCATCATCCCCGGTATGTAAAATGTGTATCATTTGCTACATGATGCTAACAAAGTATCGTTGTTCAGACAAGCACGTAGACCCTGTTGCAAAATATGTTGCGGTTAACTGACTATCTTCTCAGGGTCTTCCCAGAATGGCGCGTTAACTCGGCTTTCATTAGCGAACATCTTAACCGTGCATTAAGCCTCGATGCCAAACTCTCATCTCACCCTATCGAAGTCGACTGCCCCGACGCAAACGATATTAACCAGGTCCGCGACTTCGTTTTTGCATGATGGCTACCCTCTTGACATCGATTTTAACAGATCTTTGATGCTTTATCCTACTCGAAAGCTGGATCTGGTACGGTAACAAAATTCTGGTTGCAGCTATAGTACTGACCAAACATCTAGTGCTCCGCATGCTGTCGTCCTACGTAGGCGAAGAAAAGTTCCTCAAAGGCGTTTCTCTCTACCTCAAAAAGAAGCTTTTTGCAAACAGCATCACCCACGATCTTTGGGAGGGCATCAGCGCTGCTACAGGACACAACATCACTGAACTTATGGAAAATTGGATTACAAAAATCGGGTTCCCAGTTCTGACTGTCACGGAAGACTCTAAAGGCATCACCGTTCGGCAAGACCGCTTTTTGGAGACAGGCCCTGCCGATCCCAAAGACAACGAGACTCTTTGGTAAGTCTATCGTGGGCTAGAAGTCGAACTGTTTACATCTTTTTGATAGGAACGTCCCACTCGGTATTCTGTCGATTAAGGATGGCAAACCTGCCGTCGATCGAAGCGCGCTGTTGAAGGAACGTAAAAGCTACTTCCCCTTGGATATCAGCAAGCCCTTCAAGTTGAACGCAGGTACAAACGGTGTTTGTCAGTATAGAACATTTGCCCCTCTTCGCCGAAGTTGAATTCAACCCTCTATAGACCGCGTGCTTTACACCCCCGAGCGCCTGACGCAGATCGCAGCTGAAGCAGCTAAAGAAGACTCTGCCTTCTCTTTGGAAGACCGGATGGGCTTGGTCTATGATACGATGTCGTTGTCCCGGGCTGGTCTAGCGAAGTTGAGCAGTGCCTTGACTCTGGTGGAATTGTTGAAGAACGAAAAGGAATGTGAGTCTCTTCTATTCTTCTGCTCTTAAGAGCGAATAATGATGGGTGTAGACCTTGTATGGCAGGGCATCGGAGAGAACCTGGGTGACTTGAAGTCTATCTGGTGGGAACACCCAGAGATTACGGCCAAGTTGGACGCGTTCCGCCGTGTGAGTGTCTCTATAATGCAGAAAAAATGTTTGACAATTAATGCAGTGTTTTTAGTCTTTATTTGTTCCTTTAGTGAAAAAATTGGGCTATCAATATCCCAAGGGCGAGCCGCTGGATACGTCGCTTTTACGAACATTGGCTATCGGACAAGCAACGTCGGGAGTGGGAGACGAAGCGTACGTATCGGGTTCCGTTGTCATGTCGTTTCTCTTTGCTGATTCGAGCACAGAGTGATCAAGGAACTACGGGGACGTTTCAAAAAATACCAAGAAACTGGGGATGATTCGGTTATTCCCGCAGATTTGGAGCGTGTGATCTTCACTGTGGTAAGGTATTATATACAGACGTGCTCGCAAAACCTTACAGTGTCCTCTAGGCTGTACGGGAGGGAGGTCGTGAGGAGTATGATGCAATTGTCGAGATTCACAACAAGCCCAAGACGCCATCGCAAAAGATCTCGGCCATGTAAGTGTTTGCGGAAGGAATTCGTTCGAGAGAGACTGACTTTTAACTTGCCAGTGTAGCGATGGGAGCCGCGAAAAATGAAGAACTTCTGAAGGAGACGTTGAAGTTTATTACGAGCCATGCTCGGGACCAGGATGTCATATACTTTTTCAGTTCGCTGAATATGAACAACAAAGCACGGAGGTTGTTGACCAAGTATCTGCAGGAAGAATATGACGCAGTAAGGGACACCATGGTCCTTCCAACGTTCGATAAATCTCAACCCATATTCCAGATATACAAGCGATTTGAAGGCAACTTTACACTTAGCTCCCTTGTTTCGGTGAGTCGGACAGCAATAATAAATGGATGTGATACCTGACTTAATACGATCGAAAGATGTCCATTGGTTTCTACTCTACTAAGGCCGACTATGATGCGGTTGAGGCGTTCTTCAAGGTAAGAGTGGTTGTGATAGGAAGGCTCTTCCCAGCGACTGACAGTCCATATATGTACAGGACAAGGACACTTCGAAGTACAATAAGTCATTGGCTCAGGGCCTTGACAGTATCCGTGCGCGCACAGCCTATGTCGAGGTAAGTAAATGTAAATTGTATGCAGACTGGTTGACCGAGGCAATCTACAGCGAGCGACGGAAGACTTGAAGGAGTGGCTCTCAGGGAGGTGATCATAGTCGCAGGTGTTCGCATCAATATATGGCACAATAATAACGTGTTGCGATATTGATATGAAAGGTTCGACTTCCTGAAATTCAACGGTTGAATGATTCCCACCGTTTAGTACTTGTGCCATACACAACGCAGTGCGACATCAGCGTCAATCTATTCTTCGGCCAAGGAACTCTCGCTGTGTATCTGGTGACATCTAATTGCAGTCGGCTTGAAATCCTAAAGTTAACCTTATGGCCTCGTCAACTTGAATTTTTTATGTCTCAGGCGACACACATAAAGCCCAAAAATAGTGTAAGCTGGCAGCAACAATGAAAAGTAACTACAGTGCACCGTGCCGTTTGAGCCCACAGCAACCTAGACTCGTTCCAGGCCGTCCGAAGTCAAAGTAACATGGATAAAATGGCGTAATGGACATTTCATCCACGAAGGCGCTGCCAAGTCGCATTCAAGAAGTGTGGAATACTAAGTAGTTTTGTGTTCTGTCTTCGGGAAGGTGCAAAACCCGCGTGTTACTGGGCAAGGTTTAGTGATGACCTTCCAAGTTCCTGTTCAGCATTTTGCTTACCACAGCCAGGTTCCTTTCTTTTCGTGAAAGGTCAGGCATTTGGCTAAACGATGATTTCGGGGCCAATTCACGTGCCGTCCAAATATAGTAATTTAGTCGACTTAAAAGGAAAATCTGGCCTCGTGTCGGCGAGCAAGACGTTCTGCGGTCCGTCGCACTCCATTCCACATCCCGGTTATTTTTGTTCAGTTCCGTTAATAAAAGGTCTTCTGTGGTACATGCTCCGCCGATGGTCTGACTTTCTCAATCACACCAATCAGCTCGCCGTCTTTCTCCTTGCTCGCCCCGGACTCGGATTATACTTTACTTGAACTGCGGCCAGTAGGATCAGTCTCTCCTAGCCAGACTACGATATATACTATGTGATGTGCCCTGCGGCTCACGCATTTGTGGAAAGGGGTATTTTACCTTACGATTTCACGGCTGAACCAGGGGCAAAGGAGTTATGGAGCCAAGCATGGAGCCTAAGAACTTGGAGGTTCCCGCAGGGCCAGCAGTCCTTGACAATCAAAACAAACATAGACGCTTAAAAACTTTCAAACCGCCCTTCTGTGCTTCCGGATGCATGCTGTCTAATGGCGCCTCTCTTTCTTCAACTAAAGTTTCACGGTGGCTAACTGATCCAAAACAGATTCGCGCAAATTCGCGTGCTGGATTAAAATGATGCGATCCACTTCGTCCCCGAGCAATCGCTTCATTGCCAACTCAGCGCCATAAAATACAAAAGTGGTAGTCAGTTTATTGCCGCGCTTGGTATGCATCGTGTGTGACCGCATACGTCATTATCCCACGGCTCTTGATGTCGACTTCAAGTTGCTACTCTCGTGTCTCTATTTTCTCTCGACATACTGTACATATAAATATCATCTTTCAGCTTGCGCCTATATGCGCAGCCGCATCCATACGGAGAAGCTCAGGACAGAACAACTCCGTCCTCAGCCCGAAATAGTCTATCGACCTTCTTTTACTTCACGGAAACGAAAAACAGCCATGTGCTCAACATGGCACGAGTCACTTCCGAAGCCGGGATGCGTCCCATATATAACCCGTATTATGAACACAACACCTTTCATCTTGTCTAGTATCCACCAGGTTGACGCTGTTTAAACCCACAAGTGTTGTTTCGATGTCTACCACTGCGGCCAGAGCTGACCTTGACCTATACCGCCTCCCAACGAATGTCAAACCCACCCACTATGATATCACCATCAAAACCGACCTAGAGAAACTTACATTCCAAGGTCTCGTCAAAGTCAGGTATGCTTAAAGTCCGTTCGTTGGATTATAGCAGGCATTCTGACAGTATTTTCAAGCCTCGATGTTCAAACTGAGACTTCGACCATTATACTCAACACATCTGAATTGGAAATTGGAAAAGCGTGTGTTTCGTTTTATTCTGCGTGATAGTTTCTATAACACTGTGTCAGTTCTGTATACTCCGTTGCATTGAAAGCCGAACAGCTTGTTACTATATCGGCATTCGATAAAACCGAAGAACGTACGACATTCCAGTTGACGGACAAGCTTCCAGCGGGATCCAAGGCCGAGATAAGGATCGCGTTCTCTGCTGGGCTTACTGGAAACATGACGGGGTACTACAAGTCCTCTTGGGAGCACGAGGGCAAGACGAAGTATTTTTCCCTTACACAATTTGAGGTATGTCCAATGGAATGCGGTTTATATCACGTCTAACCTCACTGTGCTTTCCCTTCAGCCCACTGCGGCTAGACGCGCATTTCCGTGCTGGGATGAACCTCTCCTGAAGGCTACCTTCGCTATTACCATGATCTCCCGCGCAGACACCATCAACTTGAGCAACATGGCTATAATCTCCGAGGAAAACATTCAACCCGGTGTGAACACTCCTGCCGAGCTTGCTGAGATCCTGGCTTCGACCGAGAACGAAAAGTGGAAGATCACCAAATTTGGCACGACCCCACCAATGTCTTCCTATATAGTAGCTTTCGCCAACGGCAACTGGGAATTCCTGGAGACTTCGGTCGTGATGCCATTGAGCGGAAAGACGGTCCCACTTCGCATTTACAGTGACCAACTTGTTGTTACCCTGCATGTTCTTGCGTTGACTCTCATCTAGCGACGTCGGATGTCATTCACCAGGCTCAATTTGCTCTCGACGTCAAAGCTGCAGTTCTGCCCCTATATGAGAAGATATTCGACATCGAGTATCCTCTTCCCAAGCTTGATACGCTTGTGGTACGTGTAGTTCCTTCCTGATGTGTATTCTCATGAAGGCATTGTAGGCAAGTGATTTTGACGCAGGTGCGATGGAAAACTGGGGTTTAATTACTGGCAGGACCTCTGTCCTTTTGCTCGACCCGTTGCGTGCCAATATTCAAACGAAGAAACTAGTCGCTAGCGTCCAAAGCCACGAAGTTGCACACATGTGGTAAGTCATAATTTAAATCAGCAACCGTCAAGCTACAGCCGACAATCCTCTCAGGTTCGGTAACATCACGACTATGGAGTGGTGGAATTATCTATATCTCAATGAAGGTATGCATTCTGTTTGAATAACAACACCATATCATCGACAAGTTTTTTTTTTAGGTTTTGCGACCTTGGTATGTCCATAGCAAGCTTGTTGTTTTCTTCGCTGGAGCTTTACAACCTCAGATGGGTGAAGTCATCATCCCCGGTATGCGAAATTCATCTTATGCAGGAACACGAGACTGACAGACAATTGCGTATTTAGATAAGCAAGTTGATTTCGTTCCTACATATTCCGTTTTTAACTAACTGTCTTTCCAGAATCTTTCCAGAATGGCGCGTCAACTCGTCGTTTATCACCGAACACCTTAACAGCGCATTACGCCTTGACGCTAAGCTCTCTTCTCACCCCATTGAAGTTGATTGCCCGGACGCGAACCATATTAACCAGGTTTGTATTTTGCACTGCTGCGTGCCACCTGCAGTCATTTATTAATTCTGCTCACAGATTTTTGATGATTTGTCTTACTCGAAAGCTGGATCTGGTATGAAGACTATCAAATCTTGGTCCTAGTTTGTACCACCGACTCACTAACCATCCAGTGCTCCGCATGCTTTCCGCTTACCTGGGCGAAGAACAGTTCCTTAAAGGCGTTTCCCTTTATCTAAAGAAGAAACTCTTCGCAAATAGCATCACCCACGATCTTTGGGAGGGTATCAGCACTGCTTCAGGACTCAATATCACCGAGCTCATGGAGAACTGGATCACGAAGATCGGGTTCCCCGTTTTGACTGTTACAGAGGATTCCAACGGTATTACCGTTCGGCAGGACCGCTTTTTGGAGACAGGCACCGTTCATCCCAAGGATAACGAGACCATTTGGTATGCTTATTATTGGCCTGAAGGTCACATCCCTCATGTCAGGTTGATAGGAATATTCCCTTGGGGATTTCGTCGATCAAGGACGGTGAACCTGTCGTGGACAGAGATGTCCTCTTGAAGGAACGTCAGAAACATTTCGCTTTGGACACAAGCAAGCCGTTCAAGCTGAATGCAGGCACCAACGGTGTTTGTGAGTTCATAACCTTGTTATGTCTTAGCATTGGTTGAAGCTCCTCGATATAGACCGTGTACTCTATACCCCTGAACGCTTAGCCAAGATTGCAGCTGAAGCGGCCAAAGAAGGTTCTGCATTCTCTTTGGAGGACAGGATGGGCCTCGTCAACGATACGATGGCGTTGTCGCAAGCCGGTCTGTCTAAGTTGAGCAGTGCGTTGACCCTTGTGGAACTGTTGAAAAACGAGAAAGAATGTCAGTTTCTTTTATTTTATCGAACGGATGGCATAAATCACGGTGTACATGTATAGACCTTGTGTGGCAGGGTATTAGCCAGAACCTTAACGAATTGGGGTCCATCTGGTGGGAACACCCGGAGATCACGGGCAGGCTGGCTGCATTCCGCCGCGTGAGTCTGCCTATTACACTAAAAAATCTTGACGATTGATTCATGCACTTTAGTCTCTGTTCGTTCCTTTGGTGGAAAAATTAGGGTATGAATATCCCAAAGATGAAGCATTGGATACGTCACTTTTGAGGACGCTGGCTGTCGGACAAGCATCAGATTCGGGAGACGAAGGGTATGTATCGGGTCCGGGTGTTGAATCACTGCATTATGTTGATAGGTGAACAGAGTAATCAAGGAGCTGCGAAGGCGTTTCAAACTATACCAGGAGACTGGCGACGACTCCGTTATTCCTGCGGATCTGGAGCGTGCAATCTTCACTGCGGTAAGGCGTTATCTACCGATATGCCTGCACAGACTGATCGGATGCAGGCTGGTCGGGAAGGTGGTCGTGAAGTATATGACGCCATGTTCAGGATATACAAAAAGCCCAAGACACCATCGCAGAAGATCTCGGCGATGTAAGTGTTCGGGGAATTTATTCTGCAGAAGGGGCTAATATCAATTTTATTAGTAAAGCCATGGGTGTCACGCAAGATGGGGCGTTTCTGAAAGAGACATTCAACATTGTTAAGACACAGGCCCGAGACTCGGATGTCCTGTATTTTTTCCAGTCGTTGAGACTAAACAATAAAGCTCGGAGGTTGTTGACTCGGCATTTGCAGGACGAGTATGACACGGTGAGTGACACGGTGATATTTACAGAAGACAAATCTGAGCTTTCTTGCAGCTGTACAAACGGTTTGAAGGAAACTTTCAGCTGAACAATCTTATTTCGGTGCGCGAGGATGGGGTAGATTGAAGCAAACAGCTGACTATGAGAACGCAAGGCGGTGATCGACTTCTATTCGAGCCAGGCGGACTATGATGCTGTGGAGGCATACTTCAAGGTAAGATAGGAGGTATGTTCCCAGCGAATGACAAGTGTTGATGGTGCACAGGACAAGGACACGGCTAAATATAATCAGTCACTGGCGCAGGGCCTGGACAGTATCCGAGCGCGCACGGCGTATATCGAGGTGAGCGATTGCAAGTCGAGACTGAACAGCGGCTGAAATTGCTTGCATATAGCGGTCAAGTGAGGATCTGGCAGAGTGGCTGATGGGAGGAGCTTACATCAGCGTAGCGTAGATGTAGTCTGTGTGTGGACGGAAATGATATATTTTTTATGAAATATGCCAGCATTTGATCCAGTCCGCGATGCTGTCCTCAATTCGCCCGTCCAGCGCAGAGCCACCCATCTCTCCGTCCTCCTCAACCACGACGACGACGCCAACCAGCCCCGCCAATCCTCCATCCACTCCCTCCTCTCCCCCCAGGACGACGCCCTCGCCGCCGTCGACCCTCTCCGCAGATCCTCCATGGACATCAACCACATCTCACCCCCCGAGTCCAGGAGGCAGTCGTTCGCCGAGTCCCCGCGTCCGTCGTCGTCCTCGGCTGACTCTGTCCCGCCCCGCTCGACCGCGTCGCCAACATCAATACCCTACAATCCCAGGAACCGCATATCCAAAGCAGAGTCCGTTCTCATCCCACTCACTCCTTCAGAGATCGAAAAATACAAGAATTTCCGCGGCGAGGGCGCCACGCGACTGTCTGCGAAGCGTAAACGCGCTCTCAGCGACGAGCCAGAGCCCTCAGACGCCCGTCCGGGGAAGCGACACACCGGAGACGTAGGCGTCGTCGTGAATCACTGCAAGTCGTCTGTCTTATCACCATCTTACATCGTTTACTGACCTGTTCGCTTTCTACAGACAACACACGGCCTGATGTCGGGGTCGTCCAGCGTCTTGAATCTCCCATCATCGGTCTCAAAAACTTCAACAATTGGGTCAAATCAGTTCTCATAACCCGATTTGGGCATCCCGCACTCGAACGCAGTGTCGTCACTGGCTCGTTGTCGGGTCCCGGTAGGATGCGTATGGCGAGGGGGAAGGTTTTGGATATGGGTTGCGGAAAGGGTGGCGACATGACGAAGTGGGCAAAGGCCCATGTAAAGGAGCTTTTTGGCGCCGGTGCGTCTTTTGTCATCCATTCTGCATTTCCGCTGATATTTACCCCGTGCTCAGATATTGCCGCTGTCTCTGTCGACCAGGCTAGAAGTCGATGGGAGGGCCTGCGTGGACCCCGTTTTGACGCGACTTTCGCCGCAATAGATTGTTACACAGAGCCTCTCGAAAAGGCATTCCCCCCTGCCAAACTAGCCCAACCCTTTGATGTCGTTTCTATGCAGTTCTGCATGCACTACGCTTTCGAGACTATCCAAAAAGCGAGATGCATGCTTGATAATGTTAGCCGGCACCTACGCTCAGGTGGCGTCTTTATTGGCACAATACCCAATGCTGATCTACTCCTGTACGTCAAAATATATCTCTATCGTTCTTCCTGTCATCTCATTTCACGGATAACCAACAATGTCTGTTCCGGTTATGACCAATCCACTATCTGAATCTACGCACCAACACACCCGCACTGCCGACAGTGATCACCTTGATAGTACTCCTCCAGACGCCGAGGAGCTCTCATTCGGCAATTCGGTATACAAAATCACCTTTGAGAACCGTGAACGTCTTGTGTTCGGACACAAGTACTGGTTCTTCCTGCAAGACGCCGTGGAAAACGTCCCAGAATATGTCGTTCGGTGGGACAATTTTGTGCAGTACGTCCGTTCTCCTTTCACCCTCAAAGAATAGCTCTTCTCCCTGTCTAGTCTGCTCCTGCTTGTACCTTACGACGCGGAGCGCGAGTGATCGCGCCCACGTTCTTGATCTGCACCCGGTGTTCATGCACGATTCACACTTGCATATCCTACCGTCATCCGGTACCCACGACACGCGTATCAGGTTATCAGACCGTCTACGGCGCCAGATCTTGTGCTACAGAGCCTTGAGATTCCTTATCATTGTATTCCCAAGTGGATATCTCTCCATGTCCATTTGCATTGCCTTGTGTACCGTTTCACTTCCGGAGCGCCCTCATTGTCCGATAGCAGTTGCTCATATTCTCTTCTAGGATGGCAGCGGAACATGGACTGTTCCCGATCTACAAAGAAGAATTCCACCAGGTTTTTCAGGAACACCAGGAAATTCCTGAGTTCAAGTCACTCCTCGTCCGCATGAAGGTTGTTGATGACGAAGGCGCGAGCGCCATGGACGAAGACCAGTGGGAAGCTGCTAGTGAGTCCCTTCTTTCCTTGGCATTTCATTTCCAAGGAGTAAACAAAGGCTCCTTTATTTTCTTGCGACGTTGACGCTGACATCTTGGCAGATATTTATATCGCATTCGCTTTTGAGAAGCGATGATAATTTTTTTAGCTTGTTCATATCCCCTTTGTTGCGCATTCGAGATACCCTTACACTCCGTTTGGCTTAATTTATCTGTACATTCATTCTACTCTGATCCTTTGTTTTATAATATGAAATATTATCACAATGTACAAGCGTATGTACAGCATACTTTTAGTGGTAGACCATCTGTTGTCTTGTTTTCCTGCATGAAGAAAATGCTTCGCACTGAGACTTGCACGACAAGCCAATTAGGAAAAGAAACTTGACTTGAATTATAAACCTGATACATGAAGTCCAAAGCACGCATTCTAAAAGCTACATCCAGCCACTCACTTGAAGTAACAATAAAGATTGCATATGAATATCCAAAAAGAGGCACCAAAAAACAGACACGGTGGATGGGTGACAAGAAAATGTGCCAGTCCGCGAATTAGGCCAATTAATTCAGTGTTTTCGTTGCCCGTCCGTTGCTTGGTTCTGGTGAGTGGAATAGCACGAGAACGGTAGAATAAGTCATAATGGTACAACGGAGGATAGGAAATGAATGTTCTGGATGCGGTATGTTTAGACTTAAGTTTAAGCTGAGACTAGAGATTCGTGATTGAACATGACGATGAGCGTAATAACCACAGAAGTGAAAGTGAAAGCGACATGAGGAGGTTTATTCTTGTCCGAACCCAACGGTTTCCCTGCGAGCAGACGACCACGTCAATGTACTCATCTAAGCAATAAAGAAGAAATTACGCACTCAACAGCTAGTGTCAGCTTGTGTTCCAAGCTTGCATAATCCTTATAAGGAGGAAGGTCAATGCGATTGAAGCATGTGTGGCTCTTGGGCAGTTGCGACGGGTCTCCCGATTTCTCGATCGTGAAGCGCCTAGGGCCATCAGAGCCTTGTAGGTCTTTGAAGCCATTGACGGGAATACGCGACGTGCCCGTCGCGAACTGCAACAGACGAGACTTGCGCTCGGGAGGCCAGCTCCGCACACACTTCCAGAACCACTGGATCACCTCGTCATTCATTTCGTATCCTCGGTAGTCGGTAAACTTGGTCCAGTCGTCACTACATTAATAGGGCCGTTTAGTTGTTGTCCAGTGAAAGAAAATCGGTCATCAAGACGTACACATCGATCTCGGACATACCACCAATGAGCAGCTCCAATTCTCGCTCATCGAACACGGAAATGAGGTCTTGAGGAATAAGCTCGCTAAAGCCCGACATAAAGGCTTCAAACTGCTCCTTCACTCGCTTGGAGATGCGGTACTCGACCACGTTCTCCACATACTCCTTCTTGTTCTCCTGGGTCACGGGTACTTCCTCTCCGCCAGGTTTAAGCTCGATAGTGACCATCTCACCAAACCGCTCTTCGGTTGTCGTGAAGGTCTCATCAATGATATCCGTGATGTCATTTTCACTGTGGACATGTTGATCGTCAGGAACATTCAAAATAGAGCGTTTGTCGGTGAGTCAGAAACTCACAGCATCCAGGTCATCCCACGGTGTAACTCGGCATCAACACTCTCCAGATCAGAGAGAGTGACCTTTTTCTTGAGAATCATCTTGTAGAAGCTGACGATGAAGTAGGCATCCAAAAACCTTCGGTGAAAGATACCAAGGCCAAGGCATCGTCCAATGAACTTGAAGTAGTTCAAATGTTCTGGGTTGACACCAGACGCGGGGTTGATTTGAAGGGTATAGTTGTCGTGCGCGGAATACTCGAACAGACAATAGAAGGGATTGAACATCTCGTGAGATAACAGGAAGAAGAACTCTCTACAAAGGGTAGAATGTAATCAACAACAATTGTGGAAAAACCAGCTAAGACATAAAAGACATACCTCGATAGGCCACCGTAATCCAGACCGTCTTCACCGTCAAACTTAATCATCAGACGTTTCTTGAGGTCATTTGGTGTTTGCCTCATGATCTCCGCATAACTGTCCTCAAAGATATGGTTTCGCCTAATCTTTATCTGACAATTTCCAGGTTGTGCACGCATCGCCGGTTGACTTCTGAAGTAAATAAGTTTCCTTCTGAAATCACGCTTGTACTGGGGCACGTTCGAATCCAGTGTGGATGGTAGACGCGGGTCGTCCCATGTAGTTGTCTTTGTGTTGTGGTCCACAAAATACACTCGGGCAGTTGATGTAAGTCGCATTTCCCATCCTGAGGGTAATGGTCCAAGTTGGGAGATAGTCTGGGGTTGAAGGCCAGACCCTTGACCATTGGGACCCATAACCCGTATGATTGTTTGCCTACGAGGGTCTACCCATGTGGTCGTTCGTGTATTGTGGTCGACATAGTAGGGGCGACCTTCTGGCGTGTATCGTTCCTCCCACCCATTCGGCAGACTTCCCGAACCAGCCGTTGTGGCCGTATTTGTCGTAATGGCTGCAGGCGGCTGTGAGGGTTGAGAGGGAGAAGTAGTGGATGTGGCAGGCGCCGCAGGAACATTACTCGCACGGTAGGAAGGATTATTTGCTTCCAAAAGATCATCCGCTAGAATACGACGGGAATGCTGGTCGCGAGCAGCATTAGTTTCACTGTCTTGTGTGGAATTGTTAACGGCAGCGCTAGCTGATGGTCTGTTCCAGGTCGTTGTGCGTGTGTTGTGATCGACATAGTATGTTCGTCCAAGAGGATCGATACGTCTTTCCCAGCCAGGGGGTAAAGGACCATATTGATCTACGTTAGGATTGAAGTTACGCATCTGTGCGTTCTGTTGATTGGTTGCGGTGGCAGGAGATGTTGACATGTGTGTGGCTTGCGCAGTAGGTGGTGCTCCTGCTGATGCCGCTGCCGCTGCTGGTGGAGTCGCTGCCGAAGCGGTGCTTGAGGGAGCTGCACTAATTGGACGGGAAGTTGGGTTAGCAGGCTCCTCAACGGTGGTGGTCGTAGGTGAGGCGCCATTCGAAACGGCAGTGGATGAAGTTGCGGCATCAGTACCTGTGGCGTGGGAACTTGCTGTTCTGGAAAGCGTCCCGGCGGTCGACGACGCATTCAAAGTCAAGTTGGCTGAACTTGCGGAGGGTGAGTTATTGGCTAGGCCCATTTCAGATAGCGCCGTGGTGACTCCGGCTACTTGTGACGGTCCAGGATTGGATATGGGTTGGGAAATATTGGTGGAAAGATAGATGATGAGCTTGCCATGAACGACAAGGTTATCATTAGATTTTTTGAGGTCCAAAGTGAGCATCTCTGCGAAGCAGGACGGGATCAGATTGATATGAAATGCGGGGCATCAGAACGGGAAAAGTGCAAAGACGTACCATGACCGCCCAACTCCAGGTCAAGTACGTCGCTGACACGGACGTTGACCACACCCAAGAAACCCTGATCTTTTCGCTTGAACTTTCTCTGGTCGAAGATCTGTACAGCTACTACGGAAGAATCCTTGACCATTCTATGGACAGATGATGTGTCAGTAATGCTGAATGCGGGGTTATATGAAATGGCAATGGCTTACATGTCAAAACTTTCATTCCAGTAAGGATTGAGAGTCTTTTTGATGACACTGGTTGTATTGGTTTGTTCGCCATCGACAGTGATGACTGCAAAGGGGTCGGGCAGACGAAAGACATCACGCTTCGACAAACCATCGGCGGCGACAACTAAAGGGTAAAACTTAGATTATTTGCAAGGACAAGTGGATGGCCGAGATACCTGTGACCCTGATCTTCTTCGTTCTGAATAAAATGGATGTGTTAGATGCCGAGGTAGAGTGGAAATGGAGAGCGAGAACTCACAAAGGCCCAGGAACAGCGGCCATGGTGATGAGAGGGAAAAGCGAATTAGTTTAGCTGGATGTAAGCTAGGAGGAAGAAGGGATGAGAGAATCGCTTGACGACAGAGAGCGGGAGAGAAACCGATTGTCACAGTCAGCCGGGGCTGAGCAATTTACGTCACACCTGTCACACCGATACACTGCGGAATAATTTATACTCGAGTACAGGCTCTACACTAATCCTTCCCCTATCTACAGTGGTCGACATGGCTCGTCTCATTCCCAAGGCTAGACTTTCGGACTGGAATGAATATTCTCCCAGAATTCTTTGGATCGAAGACCTCGGGTCCTTGGTAAGGATGGGGTCCCGAGTACACCTATTGGAGGTGTTAGGATGAAATTATCCCAACCGCTGCTGGACTTACTCACTGGGTTAACCAACGTCACTGAGCCAAAATCTAACGTCGGGCTGGCCTTCTGAAACTCTAGCTCTGCCTAGCATCTTCAGGTTAATTTTGTATTGGGCTGGTGAACGAGTACCAACCTTTGCCCATTCTCTTCGCTCTCTCTCCCGATGGCTGAATGGGTGCTTGGCCTTGTCAAGGAATGACTTTGTGAAGTGCATGATTGTGGTTGGTTTGAGGCAATGATGTGAGTCCAAGACGCCTTTTTATGCTGTTATTACGGAAAGGAGAATCGTGTCTGATGTCTCCTTTTATTTTCTCTCCCTCGCATTACTCCTGTACTTAGAATGAGGCGAATATATTTATTAGAGTACCAATTTCACCTTGTCAGCACTCCAGTGAGTCCAGTCTCCAGCGCCAAGTTGTGGCCTAATTTAGCTATAGGCCATTTTGCTAAATTTGGAATGCACTCACGGTCCCGGGCTATGCCCTTGGATAGAGTGACCCACTCGAGTTGACTCAATACCGTATCTCTTCGCTTGACACCTTGCTTTCCCTGTTCCGTTAATCTGTTTAAATACGTGCTTTCGAGGAATGGCACCCACTGACACACCAATGAACACAGTAGGTCTCCATACCTTTAAGTTCTGGCTCCCAGTCACGACTTTGCCCATTTTTGAGCTCTGACGTCCAATGTTTCGATAGGCCCACCAGCATGCTGCAAATGCTGATGAATATCTTGCCAAGGGACTGTTTGTTCTTGCAGCTCAAGAACATTCTCAAGCGGCGGAGGCGTACATGGCCGCTATTGATCGCAGTCATGACGAATCGGTTCGTCAACAAATTTCTTTGGACAACGGGCCTAGTACCTTACCTCATTGATCGTTTCACTTTTTCCCTTCAGGCAAAGAGGACCCTTAGGATGCTCTACAACGAGCATTGCAAAGCTGCAAAGGAACTTCAGCGCAAGATTGATCAATTGAAGGTGGAAGGAAAAGATCCTTCTTTACCACAGAAACCCGAGCTTCCAAAAGCTGCGCCGCCACGACAAAACTCTAATCCTTACAATGGACCGCCTAGATTAAACACATCATCACCGCAGCCATTACGAGCTATGACAGACTCCCAGAACGCAGGCGATGAATCATTCATGCTATTGGGCGGACAACGTGTATGTACGCTTCTTTTTGACACCAAATCACCTTCCGCAGTACGCAGCTAACGTCGAATGGTCTGCCTTGTCTGACACTCCACCTCTAGTCGGATCCTGGAGATGCGTTCAACCAGTTTTGGAATATCATGCAGGGGATGTTGGACAACCTGTCCCAACCTGTCGCATTCGCTACCGTGCCTCTGGGTAATCCGGAAATATCCAATTCTCCGACCTCTGAAACCAAGCCCCAGGCTCCTCGGCGGGATGGGAATCTAAGCAGTGATACGGACGTTGATGAACCCATTTTTTCCAAATTTACGAGAAAAATTGGCATGACTCGTGAAGGGAGCAAGGGCGGGCGCTCAAAGAAAAACAACCTAGATTCAGTCAGCAGTTCGAGAAAATCCTCTCACGACGACGACGAAGACGGAGATTTCGAAGATTTCCTAGATGAAGGTCTACCCTCAAAAGCTGGCCTTTTCGTTTCCCTGCCTGACCTCTTTCTTTCTCTGCCTAGGTGACGATCTTTCAGGATCGTTCTTCCTAATCCCGTCTGGCGCCGATCCATCACCCGTCGTCCTAAAGAAAGAAAATGAATCACTGAAAGCTGAAATCAACTCCATGAAGAGTCGTCTAGAATCCACAGAGCGAGTACTGAAACTCCGAAAAGAACAAGATCTTCAATTACGCGATAGTATATTTATGGCGACGCGTGAGGTAAGCAGTTTTACAAGGAAACTTTTTCTATATTTTTTAACCATAGCTTTTCTCTCAATGACCTGTCAGGCTCAGCGTGCCCTTGGCGCATCTGCAGTGCTTCAGCGGCCCGGTCCGCCGCTCGATTTTAGTAGCCTTAATATCAACGTGCCCGCCGTTCCTATACCAGGAATAACTACGGGGAGAGAAGCCCAGTATGCCCGAAGGGTCAAAGAGCTCGAAGACGAGCTTCGGTTGATGCGGGTTGAGAATGAGAAAAACGTTTGTTCAGCTTCTCTGTTTCGATATGAAGCGTCATCTAAATTTAGTCATTCCCGTTCAGAAACTGATGATTGCAAAGTTCCGTGAACGCTGGGAAAAATTGAAAGACTCTGCAAAACGCAAGAAGGAGGCCAAGGCGGCCGCTGAGGCGGCGAGCACAGGTGTCCGGGAACGAATAATTGAGGAACCGGAGCCGGAAGAAGAACTTGACGAGTCAAATTCACGTTTATGATCGACTGGTGTGTCCGACGCCGTCATAGACCTCTCTTTGGCCGCTTTTGCTTATGCTTTATCTGTATCCTTGGCATGCCTTACAGAACTTGCTCCGTTACTTTTCATTCTCGATGTTTCTTTAGCCACGCATGATTCATAATCCTATACTGCTGTCAAATATTGCTGTCAAATCGCACGTGCAATGGCGCACATTGAACGAGCAGGATTACAACTCACAAACCTCGAATTAGTCGTTTAATCCCATCTAAACATAGTGGATAGGAAGTTCCCTGCCTTCCTGCTCTAGGAGCAATGTTTGAATGTTCTCGCGGTTGCTATGGAGTGATCTCCCCCTCTTCTTTCAAAGCTTTCATAGACTGACATAGCCTCGGCGCTCCAGCCCCAACGAACAAATGAGCGGCGAGTAATGCGGAACTTCGTTGCTGAAACGTCGCTACCGTTCCCAGCCGACGGAATGCGTCATTGTGCAAGGAAAACGAACATTGCAACATCGGCTCGACGCTGTCGGTGGTTGGGTCCGGGATGGTAAGAATCTGGCGGCGCCGGGCGGGTATTGGGAACACGATCTCTTCGGACGCTTGACAGGACAGGGAAGGATACATGGCATTAGCCTCGAGCAGCCGAAGCGATGGCGTTTTGGGCTTCAGTAGGCTTCAGTACATATTTAGCCACGGACATATCTCGGTTTGTCTCACACCAGCTGTGAAACGGAATAATGGATAGACGGGTAGACCGTGAGATGCTGCATTGGGTCCAAGAGCACATGAAGATATAGAGATAGGGAATAAATGGACACAGACAGAAGTAATTGATCGAGCGAGTGATCGAGATACTAGAGTGCCTCTTCAGTGGGGATAAACAAAACGGGCCGATGTAGCCAGAAAGCCATTGTATCATTAAATCCATTCCACAACTCACCGCTGTTCGAAAATATTGCTAGCTTGAACGGTAAGGGATTAGAAAAATGGAATGTCGGGCTTCAGGATATGTCGTCGAATTAATTCATCCATAATACATTCCCTCAGAGGATAATCTCTTGCTGTCCCTTCAAGCGAAGAGGCCGAAGTCCACAATGCGGAATGTACGAACGAAAGTGTCAAAGTCTGCTCGTGCCTTTTCTGATTGCTCGCTGGAGACTGCTCCTCCGTCCGCACATCCGATTGGAATGTTAAAAGTTACCGCGAGGTCAATGTGCTTCGACTCGATACGAAAAAGAGCCATAAGAATCTGAACCTTGTCTGGTGTCGTGTGGTTGAATTTTGGCACAAACTGGATGCCCTTGAGAACGATTGCCGATGGAGTCTCGTCACCTCTGTCATTGGGGATCACGGAGACACTCTCGACTTCAGCGGAACGAGCCGAATTGTCATGCGCCAGGGAGTCGAAGTGGAATCTATAATGAGATAAATATCTCGTAAAGACGTCCTTGATCGAGAGAAATACCGAATTGCGTCACTGTAGTGTGAACTTTCAACCCGTTGTAGGATCTCAACTATAATGCTGATGTTGGAATCAGGGTACATGAACACCTCCTGCGTATCAGGAACTTGACGCAGATTACTGAGATAATGTTATCAGTCAACCATGCGACAGGGAAATAATCAGAACAATTCACTCACGCCGCATCGATGAGATCGGGGATAGTCCCTGCAGTGATCGCACCTCCAAAAAGCTCACGTCGGGTATGCATGATAATGGTGGTAGTAAGTCAAGACTTGGAAGGTGTAAAAAAAGGCATTTTTGTTGAAGGTCTGACTCCTCACGTAGTGGAACATCGTCAGAAAAAGTTGGGTCCGGTGCCGCCGAGGAGGGGATCACGTGACTACATGAGGGTACGTGACTGACGCGTCTGTCACACGACGTGTTCAACTGAGTTTCGTTGAGATCACCGTGCTGCTCTTGGACTCCATCTTCGATAAGACACAACCATGGACTCACGGCGGCGATCAGTTATGCAACCTACTTTGGATCCCCTTGCCAATGCTCGCTCAGGAATTCCTATGCCATCAACGCTCAAGAAACCAGCTGCAAACTCTAGGATGTCCCTGGCGGGTCCGGCTCTGCGAGCTCCAAATCCAGTTGTACCAGGCACCAACCCAAGGCAGTCTATGATGCGATCTCAAAACGTGAATCCTTTGCTGCAGAGCACAAGTAAACAAAACTATGGCCGGACACCAATGTCAAAGTATGTGGACCACTTCATCCTAGTGCTTAATTTGACTATTGTTAGTTCTATACGACGCGGGTCGGTATGGGGCGGTAGTTCCGCAATGGTTGCGCCTTCGACCAATCAATTACAGAAGGACAATCGTCCTTTAAGAGACCGGCCATATCAAGCCAAGATGCGACAAGATGTTTATAATTATCTCAACGAGTCTGGCTTCGAAATCTCTATGCAGACATTGACCAGCATGCAAGGAAAAGACTACAGAGCCATTTTTGACACACTGGTTCTAACTCTGGACCCTTGCCATCCATTGAAAGAAGGCACTCGATTTGAGGATGAATTTATTCCTGCACTGAAAGCTTTGCGCTATCCCTTTGCACACCAAATTGATCCGAAGTGGCTAGCAGCAGTAGCAAGCCCGCACTCTTGGCCGTATCTACTTGGAGTTCTACACTGGCTTGTGGACCTTTGCAAGGTATTTTCTCAATTTTTACCATAACTCTCAGTGTCATACTTATAAGTTGTCAGATTCGCAACGAATATTTATTTAGCGGGCATCCAACGATTCAGGACCCCGTCCATGTCCCGGTGGAGTTCGACGATCCATACGACCACAAAGCCCTTGCTTTCCAATACCATGAAGAAACATATACCCTTTGGCTTGACCTACAAGACGACTTCTCAGAATGGAACCAAATAATGGAGGAACGGTACCGTATGCCCGGCCTTTCTGTCTTCCCTGTCAACGATAATTTATTCTCTAAATTTAGAAAAAAGGAACGAGAAGGTCCAAGCAGAGTTAGATGAACAAACCGAGAAATTAAATCGAACTAAGGCTGAATACAGCAGGCTCAAATCTTCGGCAGTAAGTGCATGCTCAGCGTGTAGCAATCAAACTCTCACTTTTTTCTCTCTTTGGCCGCAGCCTATGGTCGTTGATCTCAAGAAGCGGAACGAACAGCTACAAAAGGACTGCGAGAAGCTAAAGAAGATCTTGGAGCGATACGAAGGACGGAGGGACAAGCTTATCGAGCAAATCGCCTTCGAAAAGGCCGAGTTGAACAAAGGAGGCAAGTTGACATGAATTCTCCGATTCGTTCTTCCTGACGGGACCTATTATAGGAGAGCTTCTGGACGAACTAAAGTCCGAATTAAACAAACTCAATGAAACGGTGAAGACACAGAATCTCTCTCCAGAAGAGGTTATTCGGATGAACACGGACCGCGAAATGTTGAGCAGGAACCTGGAAGACCTCAAGCAAAAAATTGCCGAGACTCACAAAACGGTGATGACCCTCGAGATACAGGTCACGAACCGCGCCGCCGCAGTAGAAGGCGTTCTTGATATGTACGTCAGCTTGCTATCCTCTCTAGGCCTTTTCCCCACACCCCCGGAGCCTTGGCAAGATGTGGATCTCACTCTGGAGCTGAATTCAGCCTCTCCGAATCCCCAGCAACTTCTCCTCGGATTAGACATACGCAAAGTCGTCAAGCCTACACTCAGCAGCGTTGCTGAGGCCAAACGATTGGAAAGGGCTTCAGTGGAGAGTGAATCCGTGAAAGTCAACAACGACCTCGACCAATTCACCACAGAATGTAAAAACCTAGATTACGAGCTCTGTGAATTGGACAAGAAGGTGACAAATCTCAATGAACAGGCCGACGATCTGCGAGATGTACGTTCCGCTTTCGATGTCGTGGCTCTTTGATTTTCTGAGCGATACACTTTAGGCGGCACAACAAGAAGCACAAGTATCAAGTGCTGAAGGCTCGCGACTGGAGCGGGAGTTGGCCCACGCGAGGACTGCTGCAATTGCCAATGGTCTAGGTGTCAAATCGCAGCTCCAGGCCCTTCAGTTCAGGTCGAGTATTTCCGTCATCTGCACGTAGGTCGTGTTAAACTTACTGGCGCGTTTTCCCACAGCTACAAGGAACAAGTTGAGAAAGTCTCCCGGCTGAAAGAGGACACCGTTCGTGCCATCTTGAAAAATAGCCAAGAAATAGCCATGTTCAAGCAAGAAGTCTCGCGTCATCTGCAAGAGCTACGCGATTTTGCGGAAGCAGAATAATTCATTATGTCGCTATCCTTTCGACAGCGTTGTTTTTGTGTATATCTACATCTGGAGGCGGGTGTAACGCTCCGTATTAGGCTATCCCTATTATATCTCGGTTCTTACGATAATCATCTCCAGCCGATTTGACCATCAACCTCCGGAAGCTGACCATGACCGCTTATTCGAGTCCGAGTCGAGCCCTGAAGCGACGCTCACAACTAAAAATAAACTGGCTGTGCTCTGTGGGCTCTTGTTTGGATCTAGGCGCGCTGATCAACCGACATAGCACTTTACTCGAGATTCAACCAGATTAATTGGTAAATGCTCAACGATATGCTCCTCCGGAACCGGAGTACTCTCGACGGGCTGCATAACTTCCTGTGGCACCCGCCAATGCTGTGAGCCGTCATTGCTATTCCGTTCTGGTCAGCCCTCCGTCTCAGGTGGCCCACGAGAATATTTACCCACCGGGCTCCTTGACTCACTACTTTGGCGCTATCTCCGTGTGTGTTTTATGCCATTGTAGGCGCAGTTCTAAGTCATCGACGTCGTCACAGATACAGATCCATGGATCGTTCTCAAGTTTTAAAAATATAGCTGTCCGAATCTCTGGACTCGGGACGTCCATAACTTTCACTTCATCGATTGCCTCCAAATTCATGCCGTGCTCCAGTGGATCCACGTTCGAAGGATCATAAACTTCCCATGACATTTCCGTTGGTTTGGGTTTTTGCTATCAGGAGATTGCAGTACCAGTTATTGGCCTGAAACTAGGTTTTATTCATGATAAATCGGACATCTTAGACCGCTAGGAATTATCTGCAAGCCAACCCCATTCTCAAGGGCGTGGGACGACAAACTTGAAACGATTATCCAAAATCTTAGCAGCGTAATTGACGTCTCACTCCGTCAGCCTTGGAGATCTAGCATCGCACATCAAAACGTCTTTTCCCATTACTTCGTAACTCCCTGAGGCACGAGTTCCACTGCATATTGCATTCGCATGGATCCGATATGCCGGAACGCCGGACTCGCAGGAACCGGGCAGCCAACCCAGTGCCTGCGAGTTTACTACTCTCTCAAGCCGCTTCCTCACATCGTTTTTGGAAAATCCTTCCTATGGGGATTTCCACCTATCTTTCGCTGGTTATGGGTATTGATATAAAAGGGGTACCCTGCAAAGTCCCGAAACTACGCCCCTCCTTTTAGGACTTGTTACTTATCCTGACCATACGGCGTCGACCCCTCCTCCTCCCTGATGTCTGATCAGCTCAAAGGATTCCCTCAAACGACCGTCGACCCGGAGAAGGGGACACTCGATCCCTTGCCTGTGCAATTACCCTATACAGACGATGTTAAGACCCCGCTGTCCACCGTTGACATTCCTCCGTCATTCCCGACCTCAAAAGAGAAAGACTCTACTTTGACGCCAACGACGAAGGAGGTCGTCGTAGCAGCGAAGCCCAAACCAGCGGGAAAACCTAAGAAAAAGGTGTCGAAATGGGTTTTATGGAGACTCTGGTTTAATACCTACAGGTGTGTATTTTATCTGCTTGTCGTATTTTCGACTGTTACAACCTTCTTTCGTCTCCAGAAAATTCTTCACTTTCACTTTCGGTTTTAACATGATTGGTCTGGCACTAGCCGCGTCAGGCCACTGGCCATACGGCGTTAAATACAACGGCGCCATTGTCGTCGCCAATTTCAACTTCGCAATCTTGATGCGTAACGAGGTTTTCGGTCGTCTTCTTTACCTCTTCATAAATACCTTCTTTGCTAAGGTTCGCCTTAACTTATCCCCAAGTAAACGAGTATTTGACACACACTTTTCTCAGTGGCCCCCTCTTTGGTTCCGATTGGGCTGCACATCAGTTCTGCAAGTGAGCATATCTGGTGCTCTGGGCTTCGATATCATTCCTCATGACTTTGCCTGCAGCATCTCGGTGGAATTCACAGTGGTTGTGCTCTTTCCGGTGTCATATGGCTTTTGTTTAAGGTCGTGAATAATTTCCGAAAGCTTGACGTTACGCATGACGCCGTTCTTGTCATGGGTGTTGTTACCAACCTTGCCGTCATGGTCAGTGCCCTCAGCGCATTCCCTTGGGTGCGAAATACTCATCACAAGTACGCTACTGTCATTGATCCATCATAACAATCTCTAACTTATTTTTTTATAGCGTCTTCGAGCGTCATCATCGATTCGTAGGATGGCTTGGGTTGATTTTCACATGTATATCCATTGTTTTCGCTTTCTAGTATTCAAGGGGAACTGACGACTCACGCAGGGGTATTTGTTATCCTTGGAGACACCTACGATCCCATCACTCGTTCATGGAATCTCAATGGAGTGGCTCTTGTACATCATCAAGATTTCTGGTTCACTATGGGAATGACTGTCTTGTACGTGGCTAAGCTTGCAATGGGCCAACAAAGCTCACGGATTATTTTTAGTATCGCTCTTCCCTGGTGTTTCGTTCGAGAAGTACCGGTAGACATTGAACTTGTAAGCGGCTCCATTCCTGTCCTTATTATTCCAAATTTAACTAATTTTTTCTAGCCCTCTGCCAAAGTCGCCATCATTCGCTTCAAGCGTGGAATGCAACAAGGACTCCTGGGACGAATCAGCCGTTCGTCGATCATGGAATATCATGCCTTCGGAATCGTTTCGTAAGTCGACCTCGGCTTTCAGTGTTCCAATTTTTGACGTAATGCCATCATCGTTACAGTGAGAGCCCACACGCAAAATACCATTACATGATTGCTGGTGTCCAAGGTAGGATATGGTACCCCGGTAATACATTTGTTCTAAATACTAATAACCGCCCAGGTGACTTCACCCGCAGTCTTGTCCAAAACCCACCGAAGACTATGTGGACCCGAGAACTGAAGGTAACGGGCTTCCGGGTTTTCCGATGTTCCAGTCAAGCTGACTTACCCTAGTTTGCCGGTGTTTCCAACACATCGACGCTCTACAAACGCGGTATCCGCATCTGCACTGGCACTGGCATTGGTGCTGCTCTCTCCACATGTCTGCAATCACCATACTGGTAAGTTGTACGCTTCTGGCGCCCAGAGATCGATGCTCAATCTGTGTACAGGTATCTGATATGGATCGGTAAGCGTGGAGTGCCAGCGTGCGCAATGACCGTGGAACTGACACTTTTTTTCTCAGGTTCTGAACAAGAAAAGACCTTCGGACCCACTATCAGTGGTCTAATCCACAAACACATCGGGCCCGAACGCCTCTTGCTTTGGGACAGTAAAGCAAGAGGAGGTCGACCAGACTCAATGAAGATCTTGAAGGAAGCATACGCCTACTGGGACGCTGAAGGTGATTCTAGCCATCTTCGAAACTTAAGCTTCCAACTCATTGAAACATTATAGTCGTCTTCATCACATCAAATTACATTGGAAACTCTGAGATCATGCAAGGGTGCAAGGAGGCGAACATCCCATGCTTTGGAACACTGTGGGATTTCGTGAGTAGGCTTATCCTCCGATCGCAAGGTATTCTGACGGTTGTTTTAGTGAAAATGGCCATAGTCTTTTCAGTACCCCGCATTCGCATATTTAACGTCGTGTGATGAATCAGAGACGGCTCACTTTGGCAATAGATTTTCTCGCATACTTACCTTACAATTGACCTGGATGCCACACTGTATCAATAGCCTCGCACAGTGCCGAATTATAACAGCCTGTTTTCATATTCGCCGACAACTGCTACCTGGCCGAAGGAGAATTGTGCTATAAAAGGGTATTTCCCAGGTTAGTCTCACGGGAGCAAACCCCATTCGACCATATAACGCCTCAATGATCTTATGAAGGGCATTGTCGAGAGGGAGAGACGGAGCTGGGGTCGTTCTCAGCCACGATGTCCAGCATTCGAGACTAGCAAGCCGACATCGGACCACCTTCGATAATCTGGACCCCAAGCGGGACCATGGAGCCCCTGTTATCTGCATAATAACGGAACGATATTTCAGCCTATGTTCCCAGACTAATGGTACAGAGAATTATAAACTCTCAAGGAAGGCCATCCTCCAAAACCTGGCCATGCTTTCCCATCCAACGCCATCTCCTGCCTGGATATATCGTGGTATTCGGCAACAAGTGCACACCCCGCCGTGCCAGCTCGGTAACAATTTTGGCTATGTTACGGGTATCCTGCGCGAGCCAAATAACCGAGTTAGTTCTATCTCCACGATCGCAGAAAATAGGGTAAAGAAGACGGAGGCATTTCACTGACGTCGATGCCACTGTGCTGTCGTCCTTCGAAGGCCGGTAGCCCCAGTACCTTTAACTGCGCAGATATATTCAGAGAGGGCCTGGTCGCACCGCTGGATAACTGTAAGATGAATCGGAATTGATTGATATTATCATTAGTAGATGACCATGCCTTACATGCATTGCTGAGGCCATTGTAGCCAATGCAGGATCCGAATTTATCCATTGGAGAACAGCAAAGCGCACATCCAAAACGTCACCTTGAATCCATACGGGCATTGCAACCTGAGCGCAAGAAGGGGATCTGCGCATGTCATGGTACCGAAAGCAAGAGATAGCACTTACCTGGGATATAAAACACTGTTTTACGAAGAAATCTCGGATGTCCCATGGTCCGTCGCTGCACCAACAGAAACGCGTTAAGCGTTTACATGTTCTTTCTTCTATTAGACCGTGCTTCACCAGGAATGCTTCCAATTTAACCAAGACTTGGGTGAAGGGTGGAGCGGCATCGACTTGCTCCTGTGGAAACATAAGCGTTAGTTCCAGAAATAATTCAAGGACCAACCTGCGTGATACCTGTCAGTTCCATACAAAATTGAGAGAGCGTCGGCCGCCAAGATGGCCTGACGAACGTGCGGAATTCATCGATGACCTCCAGTGTGGTCGCGGTTCCATCTTCGTCTCTGTCAACCCATTTTAGAACAGATACCGGGAACTCCTAATAGAGGGAAGGCGATTCAGACGGGCAAGTTCGTTGGTGGATATGCAATCACGTACAATGATTTCATTCGGGTAATTGAAGTCAGTGCCTAGTTTACAAGTACCTTCGAGATCCAATACAAGAAAGACTTCGTAGGGCTGCTTTGTCTTCTGAACTAGGGGTGATTCCTGTTTTAAGGGCAGTTTCTTTGCTTTTGCACGGCGAGCTTTTTTTGAGCCGTAGCGCATCTTTTTGGATGACGGGGAAGAGGGAGGGGGAGCAACGGTTTGTTCTGGAGGGCATTGTCGACGAGCAAGAAATGGCGGCTTGAGTTGGAGAGAAGAAGTTTTCAAAGGATTCTCCCGTTCTTTGTCAACGCGTTTAGAGATTGAACGTATTGCAAGGTACGATGCAATCACCAACACCGTGCAAGCCAGTAGCCAGTGATTTTGAAACTTGAAAGGAGAAGAAAAGTCCAGCATTGCTATCTGATCCAACAACATCCTTCACAAGTGTTGATAAGAAAGAAAAGGCCTAGCCTCCTTGTTATATGTCGAGCGACCCTTAAGATAGAGAGGACATCATTTCGAATGCCAAGCCCAATGTGCTAAATTTAATCCCCACGTGATCTATGATTTTTCGAATTGGACGCCTACTGGACGGTCTCGACTCTCGACCTCAAGCCATGAATCAAGGAGGCGACGACCTCGACGACGACTTTGTTCTAGACGAAATAGTGGCCTTCTCAGGCGGTGACGAACCTGAAACAATAACTCGACTGGACGATGAAGACGTCTTCGTTGACCACGACGACGAACACGAGGGTGAAGACGAGGAAGACGAGAACGAAGAAGGAAATGGGGCAGGTATCAATGCCGATTCAAACCTAGCCCGCCAAAAGACCCTAAAAGGCTAAGGGTCTTGCACTTTAATGGGAATCATTCAATCATTGAATTTCAGGAAGCTGGGCCTTTCATATCAATATCGCAACAACTACATTATTCTGCTATATCTTGATGCGAACACCTGCGACTATAATCACCTCCCTGAGAGCCACTCATTCAAGTCTTCCGTCGCTCGCTGTAGATTGCCTCGGTCAACCATTTTGCAGACAATTTACATTTACTTACCTCGACATAGGCTGTGCGCGCGCGGATGCTGTCAAGGCCCTGAGCCAATGACTTATTGTACTTCGAAGTGTCCTTGTCCTGTGCATATATAGGCTCTCAGTCGCTGGGAAGAGCCTTCCTATCACAACCACTCTTACCTTGAAGAACGCCTCAACCGTATCGTAGTCAGCCTGAGTAGAGTAGAAACCAATCGACATCTTTCGATCGTGTTAAGTCAGATATCACATCTTCAATTTATCATTGCTGCCCGACTCACTGAAACAAGGGATCTAAGTGTAAAGTTGCCTTCTTCAAATCGCTTGTATATCTGGAATATGGGTTTAGATTTGTCGAACGTTAGAATAACCATGGTGTCCCTTACTGCGTCATATTCTTCCTGCAGATACTTGGTCAACAACCTCCGTGCTTTGTTGTTCATATTCAGCGAACTGAAAAAGTATATGACATCCTGGTCCCGAGCATGGCTCGTAATAAACTTCAACGTCTCATTCAGAAGTTCTTCATTTTTCGCGGCTCCCATCGCTACACTAGTCAAGTTAAAAGTCAGTCTCTTTCGAAGGAATTCCTTTCGCAAACACTTACATGGCCGAGATCTTCTGCGATGGCGTCTTGGGCTTGTTGTGAATCTTGACAATTGCATCATATTCCTCACGATCTCCCTCCCGTACAGCCTAGAGGACACTGTAGGGTTTTGCGAGCATGTTTGTATAATACCTTACCACAGTGAAGATCACACGCTCCAAATCTGCGGGAATAACCGAATCATCCCCAGTTTCTTGGTATTTTTTGAAACGTCCCCGTAGTTCCTTGATCACTCTGTGCTCGAATCAGCAAAGAGAAACGACATGACAACGGAACCCGATACGTACGCTTCGTCTCCCACTCCCGACGTTGCTTGTTCGATAGCCAACGTTCGTAAAAGCGACTTATCTAGCGGCTCGTCCTTGGGATATTGATAGCCCAATTTTTCCACTAAAGGAACAAATAGAGACTAAAGACACTGCATTAGTTGTCAAACCTTTTTTTCTGCAGTATGGAGACACTCACACGGCGGAACGCGTCCAACTTGGCCGTGATCTCTGGGTGTTCCCACCAGATAGACTTCAAGTCGCCCAGGTTCTCTCCGATGCCCTGCCATACAAGATCTACACGCATATCATTATTCGCTCCGTACACCAAAAGAATAAAAAAGACTCACATTCCTTTTCGTTCTTCAACAATTCTACCAGAGTTAAGGCACTACTCAACTTCGCCAGGCCAGCCCGGGACAACGACATCGTATCATAGACCAAGCCCATCCGGTCTTCCAAAGAGAAGGCGGAGTCTTCTTTAGCCGCTTCAGCCGCAATCTGCGTCAGGCGCTCGGGGGTGTAAAGCACGCGGTCTATAGAGGGTTGAATTCAACGTCGGCGAAGAGAGGCAAATGTTCTATACTGACAAACACCGTTTGTACCTGCGTTTAACTTGAAGGGCTTGCTGGTGTCCAAGGGGAAGTAGCTTTTACGTTCCTTCAACAGCGCGCTTCGATCGACAACAGGGTTGCCATCCTTGATCGACAGAATACCGAGTGGGATGTTCCTATAAGGAATTTGTAAACAATTTGACTTCTAGCCCATGATAGGCTTACCAAAGAGTCCCGTTGTCCTTGGGATCGGCAGGGCCCGTCTCCAAAAAGCGGTCTTGCCGAACGGTGATGCCTTTAGAGTCTTCCGTGACGGTCAGGACTGGGAACCCGATTTTCGTTATCCAGTTTTCCATAAGTTCAGTGACGTTGTGTCCTGTGGCAGCGCCGATGCCCTCCCAAAGATCGTGGGTGATGCTGTTGGCAAAAAGCTTCTTTTTGAGGTAGAGAGAAACGCCTTTGAGGAACTTTTCTTCGCCTACGTAGGATGAGAGCATGCGGAGCACTAGATGCTTTTTGGTCAGTGCTACAACTGCAACCAAAATTTTTTTACCGTACCAGATCCACCTTTCGAGTAAGATAAAGCATCAAAGATCTGTTAAACTCAATGTCAAGAGGGTAGCCAGCGTGCAAAAACGAAGTCGCGGACCTGGTTAATATCGTTTGCGTCGGGGCAGTCGACTTCGATAGGGTGAGACGAGAGTTTTGCATCGAGGCTTAATGCCCGGTTAAGATGTTGGCTGATGAAAGCCGAGTTAACGCGCCATTCAGGGAAGATTCTGAAAAGATAGTCAATTAACCGCAAAAATATTTTGCAACAAGGTCTACGTGCTTATCTGAACAACGATACTTTGTTAGTATCATGTAGCAAATGATACACATTTTACATACCGGGGATGATGACTTCACCCATCTGACAATTGAAGGTTTTAATCAGTTGAAAGACAGCAGGGCTGTTGTAGATATACCAATGTCGCGAACCCTAGAATAAATAGTTGATCAGTATACCTCTAAAAACGTGCGCATTTCTATACCTTCGTTGAGATAGAGATAGTTCCACCACTCCATGGTCGTGATATTGCCGAACCTGACGTTCATGTCAGAAACGATCCAAACTAACTGAGGATTTCCGATTTAAAAACTTACCACATGTGAGCGACTTCATGGCTTTGAGTAGCAGCAACCTGTTTCTTCGCTTGGATATTGGCATGCTCCGGGTCAAGCAGAAAGGCGCTGGTCCGGCCCGTTATCAATCCCCAATTCTCCATGGCACCTGCGTCAAAATCACTGGCCTAAAGACATATTTAGAGGCGATAGATGTCCCAAAATAACTGTACATGCCACGAGCGTGTCTAGCTTCGGAAGAGGATACTCGACGTCGAAAATCTTCTCATAGAGTGGAAGAACTGCAGCTTTAACGTCAAGAGCGAATTGGGCCTGATGAATAACATCGGACGTCGCTAAAGAACAGTTAATTTAGCAGAAGAAAAATGAATGAGCAAAATAGGTTTACTGTAAATGCGGAGTGGGACCGTCTTTCCGCTCAATGGCATCACTACCGACGTTTCCAGGAACTCCCAGTGGCCGTTAGCGAAAGCAACGATATAAGGAGACATTGGGGGTGTTGTGCCAAACTTGGTGATCTTCCACTTTTCGTTCGCGGTCGAAGCCAGAATTTCAGCAAGGTCAGCAGGAGTGTTCCCCGCCTGAACATCCTCCTCAGAGATAGCAGCCATGTTGCTCAAGTTGGTGGTGTCTGCACGGGAAATCATAGTAATAGCGAAAGTGGCCTTCAACAGAGGTTCATCCCAACACGGGAACGCACGTCTAGCGGCGGTGGGCTGAGGCAAAATTACAATGAGATTTAATGTGACACAGCCTAAAAACTGGACGAACCCCGAGTTGTGTAAGGGAATAATACTTTGTCTTGCCTTCGTGCTCCCAAGAGGCCTTGTAGTATCCCATCATTCTGCCAGTGAGCTCGCCGGAGAACGCGATCCTGATCTCTGCCGTCGATCCGGCTGGAAGTTTGTCGCTTAACTCGTACGTCGTGCGTTCCTGTGCTTTGTCGAACGCCGATGCGGTAACAAGCTGTTCGGCTTTCAATGCATTGGAATATACAGAACTGAGGCAGCACACCGTTAGAGCAATTACTAAGAGCAATACGAGGAGACATACGCTTTTCCTAGGTCCAATCCAGATGTGTTAAGGACGACGCTCGAAGTCTCGGTCTTAACATCGAGGCTTAAAAATGCTTTCAGAACAGGCCCTCGTACTGAAGACTTGAAACATACCTGACTTTGACGACTCCTTGGAATGTAAGGTTCTCGAGATCGGTTTTTATGGTGACGTCGTAGTGGGTAGGTTTGACGTTTGTTGGCAAACGATAGGGATCAATGTCGGCTGAAGAAGTAGTTGTGGACATCGCAGCAATACTTGAAGGTTTGAAAGGCGTCGATCTGGTAGATAATAGACAAGAAGATGAGAGGAGTGTTGTGTTCGGTACAGTCACGACGAATGCGCCTGAGAACCTCCATGCCGAGCGACCCTTAAGATACATTTCGAATGCTAAATTTAATCCCCACGTGATCATTGATTTTTCGGATTTGACGGCGGGCTCACGACGGTCTCGACCTGAACCATGAATCAAGGAGGCGACGACCTCGACGACGACTTTGTTCTAGACGAAACAGTTGCGTTTTCAGGCGATGAACAACCTGAAACAATAACTCGACTGGACGATGAAGATGTCTTCGTTGACCACGACGACGAGCACGAGGGTCAAGACGAGGACGGTGAGGACGAAGAAGGAAATGGGGCAGGTATCAATGCCGATTCAAACCTAGCCAAAAAGCGGAAAAGGAGGGAAAAAGTGAAAGAACGTAAGGCGAAGGTGCGTATGCGTCTCCAAATTCTCAGTGCGGCGTGGTTAAAAGTGGCGGGCATATATAGAAGAGGAAACTGGCGGAAGCTGCTGAACCAATACCGGGATCGATAGCTGCCCAAATGCCGCATGCACTAGCGAATTACCTTGTTTCAATGCAAGTGAAGAGTTTTCCCAAACTTTCTGCTCTCGAATTGGACGACCTTCGAATACCAGGTATGCCATTCGACAGGGTTGATCAAAGTGCAAGCTCAAGTTAACATTCAGACAGAATCAGCGATTGCACATACGACTATCTGGACGGGTCCGAGGTCGCTGGACCAGCTGGTGGATTTCATCACGAAATGTACGTCTGTCTGCATCCCTCATTTCCCCCCTACATTTATCTGAAGCCAAGTTCGTTAAATAGCTCTTCCTAGTCTCCGATTGCGTCTTTCCCAGAGATCGAAATCGAACGGGGCCCCCACATTATTATATATCGCTGGAGCTGCCCTCAGAGTAGCAGACGTCACCCGTGTGCTAAAGAACAAGACGCTCCAAGGTGACAAGGGTGGAGATGTAGCCAAGCTATTCGCAAAACATTTCAAGCTTGCCCAACACGTCACATATCTCAAGCGGACCAAGATTGGAGCAGCCGTTGGAACACCCGGTAGATTGGGAAAGCTGCTGAACGAGACAGGTGGGTTTCTCTCCAACTTCCCTAGATTGTGGACTCAATATAGCCTCCGCAGACGCGCTAAATGTTTCTGCCCTTTCCCATATCATTCTGGATATCACATATAAAGATGCAAAGAATCGAAATTTACTTGAAATTCCAGAAACGAGGGATGAAATCTTCCAAACTGTCTTGAACAACGAGCATGTTTTGAAGGGTATCAAGGAGGGGAAGGTTCAAGTCGTCCTATTCTAAGTATTATAAGTATAATGCGGGAATAAATACATCATGCAATGTTACGAAAGTTGCTGTAGTATCCTTCTAAGTTTCAGAAACCCTTCGGATTTGTTCGCAGCGTCAACTGTAAGCACGGTCAATACAATAACCTGCTTACGAAGAAACCCGGGAAACATACCCTCGTGAACTTGGGCACCTTATGGATACCTTTTCGATACCCCTTGGCGTGTGGTGTAAATACCGTGTATTTATCGCGCGCAGGCATTTCGTGTTCTTTGGGCAACTCCAGAGCACGGCCCTGTGTCAAAAACTTGTCAAAAGGGAGAAGACAAGGCTTGAATTCAAAAAACGAGACACACCAGAGAAGCACAATAGACTCCACTAGCTCTCACAGCTTCGATGACAGCGTCTACTTTCTTTAGCCTGGCTCGTTGGTTGGCCTTCCGAGTTACCGACAATTTCCATGGCGTCTTCCTAACAAATGGTCAGTCGAATATTAACCAAAATAGAGGTATAAATCACGCACCATAGAAGACCCCCGAGATTTATATTTGTAGGCCTGAACGCGCCGAACATCAGTCTGAGATTGTGGAAGACTGGAAGACTGGAATGTTAGGAGATGACCCGAGGGGGTGAGGGGAATCGGATGAGGAGAAGGTACGGGTGGATTAACCAGGTAGAAGTTAAGTTACAAGAGAGGCGCGTACGGACTTATATAGGGTACGCGACAGGATTAAGTAATGGGTCCATATATGGTAGGTAGAGCTCTAACATTACCCCCGCTCTAAAAAAAAGGAAAAGACGAAAAAAAAAGGGAAAAGACGATGATCAATGAGGGATGGAGTTGAGGTATGTCGCGATGATTGAACTTGGGTCATTTAATTTATTAAGAGCAACGGAGTCTATCCATTTGGCGTCTTCTGGTTCTTGGCCTTCGAGCAGAGTGAGGAAGAGTGTTTTGTTTCGGAGGGCGCGGTGGAGCAGGATGGACTGAACTGTTGGCGGATCCTGAACGAGGTCCGGGACGGGGGAGGGGTCCGACTGTGACGGGAAGCTTGGAACCGTAAAAGGCGTGAGTTTCGAGATGTGAAAGACGTCATGAATTTTCCAGTGTGGGGGTAATTTCAGGCGGTAGCTTTGGAGACCGATTCTCTCGATGACCTCGAAAGGGCCAAACCGCTTGTTGTCTAACTTTTTCGAGGGGCGTGTAGTTTCGAGGCCTTTAGCGTCCAGAAGGACCAGATCACCGGGTTCGAGTGGGGGTGCTGCTCGGTGTGACTTGTCATATGATCTCTTCATCGCCTGTGCTGCAAGGTTGAGAGCTGCTGAGGTTTCCTTGGCGAGAGCATCCATTTGTTTTGCGAAAGCGTCCGCTCGTGGCACTCCCGAAGACGAACGCCGTGTAGGGACAAGGGGGCGACGAGGTTCGCGACCATAGTTCAAGAAAAAGGGGGAGTATCCTGTGGAGGAGTTCACCTTGTTGTTAATGGCGAACTCTGCGCAGGAGAGCCATTCTGCCCAGTCCGATTGGCGTTGGTTGCAGAAAATCCTAAGATACTGCTCTAGTTCCTGATTTGCTCGTTCTGTTTGACCATCTGTTTGTGGACGTCGTGCGGTTGAGAGGTTCTCTGTGATGCCCAGGAGTCGGTTCAACGCGCGTGTGAAATTGGACACGAACGTGGAGCCACGGTCTGAAATGATCCTGAGGGGAAGACCGAAGTCTTTCCAGACATGGTCGCGGTATTTCTTGGCAGCGCCCTCGGACGTGATGGTCTTGTTGCAGGGAATAAGGCGGACCATTTTGGAAAGGCGGTCAACGCATACCATGATTGCGTTGAAACCTTTGGAACTAGGGAGGTCCACGATAAAATCGCAAGAGATGATTTGCCAGTAACCGTCGGGTGTTTCGTTTGGGGTGAGTAATCCCAATGGTTTCTGCCGAAGAGGTTTCGTTTTTTGACACGTCGGGCAGCCATCAACGTAACTCCGGACGTCTTTGGCGAGAGAAGGCCACCAGAAGTCCCTCTGGATGAGTTCGGTTGTTTTTGAGCGACCTGGGTGGCCACAGAGGATGGAGTCGTGGTTTTCCCGAATGACGCGTTCACGCAGAGAATTGATGTTTGGAACAAACAAACGGTCATACCAGCAGAGGACTCCTTCGTTGTAAGTCCAACCAGGGAGATTGCGGTGCTTAGCAAAGACTTCATCGAGCACCGTCTTGTGGAGTTTTATTTCATCGACAAATTCATTCGCAGTGTACTCGACCGTGGTACGACGGATGTGTTCAGGTTTCAAGAGAGTGACGTCGGCGTTGTCCTCGTGTCCCTTATCATAGTCCGGACGTCGTGACAGCGCGTCTGCACAAACCATTGAGGAACCAGGTTTGTGAAGGAGCGCAAAGTTGAACTCCGAAAGTTCGAGGGACCAACGAGCTTGGCGACGGTTTAGTTTCTGATTGACCATAAAGTACTGGAGGTTCTTGTGGTCGGAGTGGATTTCGAAAGGTGCAATGGAGCCATGGAGGTAGCGTCGCCAGTCAGCAAGGGCTCGCATGATGGACAGGAGTTCGCGATCATGAATATCATAGTTTCGTTCGACGTCGTTGAGGGCTTTGGAGTAGAAGGCAATGGGGCGCCAGTAGTCGCCCTGCAGCTGACTGAGTACCGCCCCTGTTGCATAGCCTGAGCTGTCAGCTTCGAGACGGAACGGGGCATCGTCAATTGGTAGAGCGAGGACCGGTCCTTCCGCACCAGCTTTCCGAAGAGCGAGAAATGCATCATTCTCCGCAGCTGTCCATGCCCAGGGAACGGAGCCACATAGTCTGTTGAGTGGGGTCGCGATTTTCGCGAAGTCACGGACGAAGCGGCGGTAGAAATTCACGAAGCCGAGAAACTGTTGAACATCCTTCTTGTTGCGCGGTACGGGCCAGGATGCCATGGCTTCAACCTTCTTTGGGTCCATACGCAGTTTGCCGTGTGAGACAATGACTCCCAGGTATTCGACTTCTTCGGACTCGAAGACACATTTTTCGGGCTTGAGGAAGAGCTTATTAGCCTCAAGAATCCCAAGGACCTGACGGGTGATGATGCGGTGAGTGGCAATATCATCCGTGAAGATGAGAATATCGTCCATGTAGATGATGACATGGCCAGCTGAGATGAGGTCTCGGAACAAATCGTTCATCATGTTCTGGAATGTGGCTGGTGAGTTCGTGAGTCCGAAGAACATGACCAACGGCTCGAAGAGACCTCGGTTTGTGATGAAAGCTGCTTTGTGCTCGTCGCCGTCCTTCATACGGATATTGTTATAACCCCAGCGTATGTCGAGTTTCGTAAAGAAGCGCGCGCCCTTCAACTTGTCGATGAGCTCGGAAACTAGAGGCAAGGGGTAGCGGTTCTTGATTGTCATTTCATTCAGGCGACGGTAGTCCTGGACAGGGCGTAAGGAGCCATCCTTCTTTTTGACAAAGAAAAACGGTGATGCAATCGGGGACTTCGATGGTCGGATGCGGCCTGATTTTAGGTGCTCGTCGAGGAAGGCATCCAGTTCAACTTGTTCCGACTTCGACAGCGGATAGATTTTGCTTGAAATTGGTGTAGCATCAGGCTTGAGTTCGATAGCATGATCCCAAGCTCGACGAGGGGGTAAGTGGTCAAAGTCAGCCTTGGAAAAGACTGGCGCAAACTCCTTCACATATTTGTCTGGGAGGCTGGCGGACTCGCGCTGTTGACGGAGGAAGGCGGCAATTGCTGGGTCGAGGTCACTGGCTGGTTCTGAATCAAAGTGGTTCTGCAAATCAATGAACAGGAGAGCGTCGTCGTCGGGAGACAATTCGGCTGACAAAAAGTCGGACCACTCATTAGTGAATTCATGAGGGTCGTCCGGAGGAGGGATGAACTCGTCCATAGACCGGACATGCTCGACGTCAGGGCCAAGATCAGATGAAGAAGAAGGCGTGTTGGCCAGAGACCAGGAATCCGCGGACACGCGGTGCATAGGCGGTGGTTCAATCGGATCACGAGAGGCGCAGGAAGAAGGGCAATCAACAAAGAACAAGCGGCCTGTCTTCCAGTTGACGAGAGGATTATGATGGCGGAGCCATGCTAGACCGAGGATTACCTTCGAAGAGCCTGTGTTGGTAACCGAGAAGGAGACCGTTTCGACATGGTCATCAATCGTTAATCGCATTGTCGCTAAGTGCGTAATCGAGCCAGATGTGTTGCGGGTACCATCTGCATTGTAGACAGCAATCGGGTGGGCAAGTGGGGTTGTCGGCAGGCGGTGTTTTGCGACAAAGTCGTGATGTAAGTAGCCCCAGCCTGACGCGCCGCAGTCCAGTAGGGCATCTTCACGGATCGGTGTTGCATTCTCCGTGGATGTTATTGAGAGTGGGATGATGACCGAATGACTGTTGTCAAGTTTACCAATCGTTTCAGGGCGATAGTTCTCGAGTTGAGCGCGAGGGAGGCGGAGTTGTGTTAATATTGCAAGGGAAAGGTGTTCATCAAGGAAAAGTAGTGAATTGATGAGGGAGGTATCAACTTCGCTCTTGCGATCATGGTTGACCCACTGATTGAGTACTCGAGTGATGAGGTTGGTATTGGGGTATAACTTTCGGCATTTACTGAGGATGAGTTCTGCTGTTGATTCTTTGGGTGCGGCGGGTTTCGCGACGGGTTCGCGGTGAGTCAATCGAGGATCTAGGGGCTCGCAGTCAATATGCGCACAAAGTTCGTCATTCGTGGAGGGGTTGAGGGTGCGTTGGAGATGTATTTCGGCGTCTTCGACTTCAATCATGGACGCAGGGCGCGATACGGGTTTTGCAGGGACAATGGGAGTATCTATTTGGCAAGAGATAATTACATTGTTTGACTTCGACGAGGACGTATCCTTCACTCGTCGGAGTCTACAAAAAACGTAGGTAGCTCGCCTAACAGGCGAATAAACACATCGCGGTCCTCCTCCGCCTCTTCGAGGTCATCGACTTGCTCAAGGAGCAAGCGTACTCGTTCAACGTTGCTGTCAAGCTCTGCCACCTCTTCGAAGAGCTGGCGGGTGAGTTTCCCTGTCTTCTTCGGTTCCTCCTTGCATTCGCGTCCAATGTGGCCGTTCCCTCCACATTTCCAACACAACGTTTTCGCGTTAGCGACAAACGGCTTTTTGACGTTGGACGTTGGGTTGACAGGCGATGGTGCGACGGGAGCTGTCTTTGACGTGAGGTTGGCGTCCGTGAGAGGGCGGAAGGGGAATTTGCTGGTTTGGGGACGAGGTGCGTAGAAATTGTTGGCAGAAGTACTTTCGCGCAGGTCCTGATCGACTTGGAGGATCGCTTCTTTCCAACCACGGTAGGTAGTAGGCGTTGGACGGCGTCGCAGGAGTTCACTGCGAACACCGGTTCGTAAGGCACGTTTCAGTTCGAAAATTACGCTTGCGTCACAGAAGCCGGCAACGTGTTTGAGATCTTCAAAGGCAATGAAAAATTCCTCAGCCGTCCTATCTCCTTGGACGATTTGGTGGAGTTCGCGCTGTGCATTTTCGACACGGTGAGGGTTGCCAAAGGAGTCACGTACAGAATCCTCGAACTCCGACCAGGAAGGCATTGTGTAAAAAGGATCATTCATGTCACGGATCACCGAATCGCGCCAATTGATGGACCCGGATTTAAAGAAAGACAAGGCAAATCGGATCTTTGATTCGTCCGTGCGATAGACTGAAGGCTGAGCGGTAAAGATATTGATGCAAGAGTTAAGGAAACTGTCCGTATTCTTGGGCGAGCCGTCGAATGCGTCTGGGTCATTCATCCTCATTTTGGGAGGGGGAATCGTGCTAGGAGCCGGGATGCGAGACTGAGAGGAGACGACAGTGTTGAGCATCATCTGAAATGAGTTCAACATTAATTCCTGTTGCTGGGCTAGGATTCTTTCCAGAGACGACTGTTCAATTGCAGGAGGTGGGCGACGAGAGGCAAATCGGCCACGTGGAACATTTAGATGGGGAGGGGTTTCGCGGAGAGGTTCCGATTCGTAGTTAACAGGGTGCTCGTCTTCGATTTCGTTGTTATTATCATCGTCTGCAGGCACGACGGGAGTAGGGGTCATTTCGGCTGCATTTTGAGACTGAGAGCGAGTACCAGGCATTTTGATGAAATATATGCAGTCTAGGAGTCGTCGGGGCCAAAATATATGCGGTCTAATTCGATGAAAAGTTCGAAGAGCCTTCCGTCGCCGAAGATCTCGTAAGACGTATTCAGAACAGCGGTGCGAAACACAGATAGTTGACGTCGTCGGAGAGAGTCAGCTTCGAGGTGACGACGGGAACGAGCGATTTCGGCGGAGAGAAGATCTATATAGCGGTCTGAACGTGCGTATTCGAGTCGTAGCAGCTCCCGGAGATCGGCAGCAGAAGACGGAGGCTGAGGTTGAGGTTCAGGGGCAGGCTGAAGTTTACGGGGACGATTAATAGCGTAACGAGCAAGGACTTTGCGGTGGCGCCGGCGGATAAAACGGAAAACGAGCTCAGAGTAGACCCTAATGATGGGCAAACAGCGGTAGCGGGCTAAAAGAAAAAGGCGATGTCGTCGACGTACACCGAGTAGGAGAAAACGAAAGAGTTGTCGACGTAGACCGAGAAGCTTCCGCGAAGGGGCGTGCTACGCCGAGGCCGCGGTGGGAGAAGCAACAAAGGCGGGCGGCGGTGGGCTTCACGACGTTCGGATTTTCTTTTCAACGCGTGTAGGGTAGCGCGGGGTGACTGGGGGCGATAGCGAGAAATGGTGGGCTTTGGTGGTGGGGTTCGGAAAGGAAGAGGGTGTTGAGGGCGTCGAAGGGGGAGGAAACTGTGAGGGAATCGGTTAGGATAGAAAAACTTCTACCTAATGTTAGGAGATGACCCGAGGGGGTGAGGGGAATCGGATGAGGAGAAGGTACGGGTGGATTAACCAGGTAGAAGTTAAGTTACAAGAGAGGCGCGTACGGACTTATATAGGGTACGCGACAGGATTAAGTAATGGGTCCATATATGGTAGGTAGAGCTCTAACATGGAAGTACGAAAGAGCGTCAAAGGGCAAACAAATTGGAAACAGCGTGAGAAATCGGACTCTAATAACTTGCCTTCGTCCATCATGGCCGAAGTTGCAGTTGCTACTGTTTCCCATACCCACCTCCTCAATGGCCACCAAGACTACGATATGGAGACGGGGGCGAGCTTACGCTTTAGCAGTGGACTCATTCTTCCTCCACCAGAAATAAAAGGTAAGCAGGCCAAGTCTCTACAGCCAAAAAACCCTACTGACGAAGATGTGCTTTTTCTCTAGTCGTCATTGACCGGACAGCTCTTTATGTCGCTCGATCCGCCAACCCACCACAATTTGAGGAACGAGTGCGAGAAGGACAGCGTTCCGACCCGAAGTTCTCTTTTCTCAACCCAGCCGACCCATACCATGCCTACTACCGTCACAAAATGGACAAGGTTGCCCTGGGTGAAGTAGATGAGGAGGCAGCCTCGAAGGATAATGACGCAGAGGTAACTGAATCAAAAGAACCTGTTGATATTGGAGTCGAACCTCCTCCCGCAGAGTTCATCCTCGATCTTCCAAACATCAGCCCGATTGATTTGTGCGTCATTTTTACTTTGGTCGACCTGACTCGATGCCAAACATCTTTACCTTCAGGGATATTATGAAGCTTACAGCCTTATTTACCGCCCGCCGAGGTCGCAGCTTTTTGGCCAACCTTTCTGCTCGTGAAGGACGCAATTATCAATTCGACTTCCTTCGCCCGATGCACTCCCTTTTCGGTTACTTCAATCGGTTGGTCGAGCAATATACCAAAGTCATTCAGCCTGAAAAGGAGACGCTCGAAAAGCTAAAGGCGCGAGCCCAAAAAGGCGCCCGGTGGCAGATCCTCGAGAATGCGCGAAAGCACGCAAAGTGGGTGAAGAACCAACGCGAAAAGGAACAAAAGAGGCAGGATGACCAAGAAGCGGAACGACGTATGTATGATACTTGTTTGTTCATTGATCAATGCAATAACTCAGTTTCTCAGGTGCTTTCGCCGAGATTGACTGGCACGACTACGCCATCGTGCAAACCATTGAGTTCACCGTCGTTGATGCCAACTCTGAACTTCCACCACCCATGAGTGTGCAAGAGGTAGAAAACATGACGCTTGCGCAAAAACGAATGGCAGCTATGATTATGGAAACCACGGCGGACGACGTCGAAGCACATCGTGCACGCCAAGCAGCGGCTGAAGCAGAAGCTGCCGCTGCTGTTGGAGGCGCCGGTGCTGGTGCTAACGACGATACAGAAATGGAGCAGAGTGACGACGAAGAGGAAGTTGCTAGCAGACAGAAGAAGGAAGAGGAGGAAAGACAAAGGGCCATCGCTCATGCCCATGCTATGCAAGCTAGTGCAATGAACCCAGCTGGGCCAATGAAGATCAGGACTGACTACGTTCCTAAATGTGAGTCTTGTCTCATTGTCAAATTTCCTACATGATTAATTGTTCTACCAACAGTGGGCGAAAAAAAGGGAAAGGTTACAGTTACTACATGCTCGATTTGTGGACAGCAAATTCCTGTGGATGAGCTTCAGGAGCACATGCGCATTGAGCTGCTCGACCCCAAGTGGAAAGAACAACGCGACAACCTCGAGGCTCGCAAGGCTCAAGCGTCTGAACTGCAGAAAGGAGCCAATGTTGTCACATCTTTGCAAAACCTCGCTCGGACACGTGTGGATATCTTCGGTACGGAAACAGACGAGGAGCGCAGGAAACGTGAAGAAGCTGCGGAAAGGGAAAAGCGGAAGGAAAGGGAGAAGGTTGTTTGGGACGGTCACACTGCCAGCAAAGCGAACACTCTGGACAAATTCTCGAGAAATGTCAACACCGACGAGCAAATTGCTGCTATCCATCGTGCGAAGGGTCTTGGACCGTAAGTTTTTTTTCTTATAGTTGTTTTGCGGATCCTTAACCCTTTTTTCACTTAGACAAGAAGTCAATGCCATTGGTCCCGGAATTGGTCCAGCAGCTGTTCCACCACCACTGACCTCGCTTCCTCCTGCCCCTGCGTCCCTGCCTGCCCCGCCCACAAATTCGGGGGCTTATTCAGCCGCTACTATTTCCTCAGGCCCACAACCTGCCTCCATGTATAGTGCACAACCACCCGTCATGCTTCCACCTCTGCATTACCAGGGCATTGACTCTGCTCAGCCATTTGGATATCAACCAGCCCCTGGAGTTGCTCCTGGCATGCATCCCACTCGTATGGCCGCGCTTGCTGCGGCTAATAGTGTAATCCAGAGCGTACAGGCTGGGATGGTGCGATCGGCTGACGAAATGGAAGGAGGTCTGGACGAGATTCCGCCTGCTAAACGACAAAGAGTAGCCAAGCTTCCAGGTGGAGCTCTGTACCCTGAAGAGGACTGGATTGCGATGCATCCTGTGAGTTAAACCCTCGATCATCGTTTTCTCGTAAACTTATTGTATTTATTTACAGCACCCCATTTCTCTGCTGGTCCAAATGCCCAACGACCTATCGAAACCAGAATGGAAGCTCCAGGGCCAGGTCGTGACTATCCCAGATTTACCCCTCAACCTGCTTGTCTCCACTCTTCGCGACCGAATCCTGCAACATACTGGCAGCTCGGTGTCTGCCTCTAAAATCCGGCTATCCTATCAGGGCAAAATGCTTACCAACTCGAGTTCGATTGCAGCCTCGAATCTGGAAGATGAGGATTTGTTGGTGTTTAGTGTTCGCGATCCCAAGAAAAAGTAGATTACATCTATCCCTCGCGTTCGCGACCTTTTACTTCCCTGTTATTTTATATTGCTATTGATAAGATGGCTAATGGTGTGTCTCAGATAGTACTGCGCCTGAAAGCATGATCGTTTATGGCGTTCGTATAAGTTTATATATTCTACACGAAGGCAACGCACAAGCACATGAGAGGTCGTGAACGGGTGCTACAATACAGTCGAACACAGCTAGAATACAAATAGTTCTTGTGACGCGTGTTTAAAGCAGAGATGACACCACAAAAAGCCCAAGAGGAGGAATGATGGAAAGGAAAGGAGTGCAGAAATGAATGGTAGAGATGAGTGCAGAAACAAGATAAACGCGAGTGGGTCTTGCTCCCCCGATGCCCCGATGCCCAACGGAAAAGGAGAAATAGAGACAGTTGAAAATAGAGGTTTGGGAATGAGTGTGAGGGTTAATTGAAGTTGCGAGGTGGGATCACCGCATGGCCGGGAGTCTGGGAAAATAGCCTGTGTCTGGCGAGCTTGACACAGATAAACTCTGGATATTGGGTTCCGAGTGGGTTTGATTTAGGCATATACGCCTAGAATCGGCCAGTGGCCAGCCAAGGGGTGCCTCTGGTTGTGGTGCAAGAGAATGAGCAAGATACCTCGACCTTGACTGCAGCCTCGTCGTTGTAGCCGTGGATGATGGCGACGACAGAGCAGAGTCTGAACAAGGAGACGGGGGTCCCGAAGGAGGTCTGGCGGAATGCCTCGAAGACGGCTGGATGATGCTTCCCCGTCGGTCAAGACGTGCTTTGGCGCTGCATGAGCGAGCACCCTCTGCGAACGCACTGGTGGTGGCGGAGATGGGCACGGTGTCTTGGAGCCATTTCTCGTCCTCTTCGCTTGGCAATCCAGGAGTGGACGCCTCGCGCTTAAACATGGGCGCGTTGAGGTATGGAGATTTCTGAAGCGAAGGAGGCATGGGAATCTGAGGAGGCTGCGGAGGGATGCGCAGAGAGTTTCTTCGAGGAAAGGAGGACGCATTGTCGGACGCCATTTGGCTAAAGCCAGTGAGATAGAGCCAGCTGGGTTGCCTGCATCTTTATACCTCGGCTCAATTTTCATCGTCCTCTGTCTCGGCCTGTCTCGTCTCAATAGATCCTACCCTATATAGATTACATTCCGATCCTACAGTCCACCTAAAAATACAGGGTCCTGCCGAGACATTTAAACTATTCTACGGCAAATAATCGCGAAGAGCAATACCAAGAGAATGCAGATGGCGGTGTCGAGAAGAACAGGCGGTTTTTGGCTACTCCGGACGCGTACCGGTTCACGCACCTCTTGAACAGATCCTGGCGTGGACGCGGCTTCTACTGCTGCCGGTAGGGGTACGGCCAATAGACGTACTGGTGTGTCGCTATCCATAACTGTGCCTCCTGTGGCCTGCGATACTGGAGGGAGCGCGTTCTCGGTCTGCCGCCCAGCACTCTGACTCCGTAGTGTGTCTAGCCGGTCGTGTAATGCCCTTGCCATCGCCTGCATCTCATCTTGCTGGGCAGCGGTAAGTGTCGGTGGCGCGATTATGTCCCGGTCCACATTGACCATCGCGTCCGTCTGTCTATTAATGGCGGCGGTTGCTGCGGCGGTTGCAGCGGTGTTATCTGGAGGTGGATTGCATCCTTCTTCAGTCCCCGACATTGTGTCCGACTCTCCGAGGGTTCGACCAGTATTTGTCGGGGCTGGGGGGTCTGGTAGCAGTTCTAAATTTGTTTGTTTGCAATGAGGGCATGTCCACTCCCTCGATCTGTTTACCCGGGTCGTATGATAAGAATTGAATGTACCTGAAAAGGGGTCGTTAGATACTCACAGAGTCGCTAATCTTTTCCTTTCCGTAGCCGGATATTCTATCGAACCGACACCAACAGCAGCTTGTCCCTTCAAAGGGAAGAAACCTTGGAGACCGATGATCGCTGAAAACAGAGCAGTTAGGCGCTGGAATGCGCGTTTAAGCAGGCCATCTAACGCACCTGTTCGTACTCCCCATGCAGGTTGCCATAGTTCTTCATGATCTAAAGTTGAATCAGAATTGCGTTCAACGGAGGAGGTTTATTACGCACAACTTGTGAAGCTGATACATATCTGCCATGAAGGAAGTCGTTATTTCCAGAGATAAAGAGCAGTTGCATGGTGAATTCAATATAAGAAGAATGCATACCTTGGTGTTAAGTTCGAACCTCCCGTTTGGTGTTAGGATCATGATGGACGGCGGTCGAAAAGGGTATTCAGCAGGGAGTAAGATGCGGAAGTGGTAGAGGCCGCCCTCAAACTCTGTTCCGGCAGGTCCGCGAAGTGTACAGTGCCATTCCTGAGCGGAGCGTAGAATGAACAATCAGCGCCTTCAAGGATTAGGCAGAATACGAACGAAGATATCATCCTACGGTAATATCAGTCAGCCATAAGTGTTGAGCCACAGCAATACGCACCTCAAGCGGTCCAGCCGAGTAATCCGTACATGGATCGTTTGCCAGTTCTCTAGCCTCTTGCATGATACGCTTGACAGCTGCAAGTTCAGAATGTCATTGTGAGTGTGCTCACAGAATGCGACTACTAGTTGCGACTAACCTGAATTGTTCTTGTTCAGCGCAGTCATAGTGGCAATGGCAGACCCTGCTGTTATGAGCGTCTGAGCGGAAGGCCTGATTACTAGAAACTTCAACGGGTCAGATGGGAGGAGTAGGTATTATAGTGCTTGAACGACGTGGAGGTTCGTGAGCAATTCCGATGTCATTCCAGCGCCGACGACACGACTTGTTTAAATATAGCATCACGTGCACGACTTCAATTTTAGTTTCTCCCGTGTTCACTGTTCGAGACGACGGCGACGGCGACACCACCACCACTGCCATGACTATCCATATCGAAAAACTCAAAGTTCGACCGCGTAAAGGTAAGCTCTTTCTATAGGATTTATTGAAGCTGTTGATCGACAACGTAATTAGCGGCGCAAACCGTAATGTGCGCCCCTCAACTCACTGCCATGCTTGCTTGTTGGGCAGCCTCACAAGACGTGATGTCGGTGGGTCAGTGCAAAGACAGCGCGGAGGATTTGTACAAGTGCATGAGGAGGACGGTGCGTCATTATTTTTGCATGTCGATTCTCAAAGTCTAAAACATACACATATCCCTACCTCTGGTTGTTCCCTTCCTCTCCCGTCTACATATCCACGCGTATGCCTGCTTGAATGTGGCTCATGAAACGCCCACCTTGACTCTCCGCACCGTGTACCTCTTCCGTCTCTAGCCCATGCCCAAGAAAACGCATAAACCTACCATCAACTACCACCTCGCTAGATTGGGGAAGTCCATTCAATGACACTTAGAGGCGCTTTTGTTTTAACTCCTTCAACTCTAATATGCCTCGATTCTCATTTTGGCTGTCGCGGTTGCCTAACGTTCAACCATGTCCGTCCATTACCATGTCCGTCCATCATTTGAATTTCATCCCACCTTGCTGTTTGTCGTTCGTTCTTTTGCACCCTTGACGTTGTTTGAGACCCTGTTCACCTTCCATCTGTTCCCTGGGTCGCAGCATCGCGTCTCCTATGCAGTGGAAAAGCGAGGGACATGCCTCTAGCTGTTCTGGCAAGGACGCTTAGTGCGTCTACTGATGTTTGCAATTATTTCACCAAAGAGGTGACTGTGATTGAGGAGGTTTGTTTGAGAGGAACTGATCAATTTTATTTGACGAAACAAATTCAAACTTCTTTTGATTTCTTGCTTGTGGTCCCTCAATATGGTTTCCTTGTGAATCGGGTGGACTTGATCGGCTTAGCGAACCCTTTCCACTCCTGTCATGCCCCTGGAATTCGATGCGTTCATTGGAGGTAAGCACGCGATTTCGATCCGTCACCTGAATTTCATACTCCCTTTCCTTCTCTGTAAACTTCTGGTTCGCCTGCCATGCCATGTCTCTAGCACTTGCGACTGCGGCAGAGTGTTTTCCGTCCATCCTCATTGCGACTGGCCTGGTATCCGGCCTTTTACAGATGTGCCTACACGTGCCCTCAAATACTGGGTATACCTCATGTTTATAGCGAGTTGAGCCAGAGCCGTCTGTATTTATAACGCAGATACCACGGACAAAAGGACTCCCATTGCTGAACTAGACTTCCCAGGACAGGCGTCACTGGGTAGGTGCTAATGAGTACGCAGGCTCAAGCTAAAGAGAATCTAACTGTATTTTGGGATTGGGGTCAGTGGCTTTGGTTGCGAGATTTTGTTGGTCGACATATCTAATCTCATACCTTACTCTCAGATACCACCCGATCCAGTGCGAGCACAACAGTATCAACGTACGATGTTGTGAAAAACGTCCGAGCGGCAGTGGCCCCACTCGGGGCTATAAAAGCCATTCGTGCGTATAGCGACTTCGGTGGGGCAGCTCTCTCCAGGTCAACCAGTGTTCGTTCGGAACTCTCTTCTTCCGGCGTTACTCTGGTCGACTGTCCGGGTGAGGGCAGAAAAGAGCTATCAGCGAAAATCATGATTGGTCCGTCTTCATGTCAATAGTAAACTGGAATAACACTTACTTACTTCAATCTTCCAGTCGATATACTTATTCATGCATGGGATCACCCACCCCCACACACGTTTGTTCTCATCACTGCGGACCGCGATTTGGCGTACGCTGTATCCTGTCTCCGCATGCGCGACTACGGAGTCGTCGTTGTATCCCCTGCGACTGCACACCGAGATTTAACTGCCCAGGCGACTGCCCAGTTGGACTGGAGTAGGGTTGTATTGGGGATTCGTGGCGGTGTTTTGGATGAGGAAGACTTTCCCGACCCCCTTCCAGAGCCTAAAGAACCGCCTACCTCGCAACCCAGACAGCAACCCCCTGAACCATCCTTCAACGGGACTCACTTTGCGTCTAGCTTCCGAAATGCAGGGTCCAATGACACAGGCGACAACAACGGCGATCGACGACGCGAACCTCCAGTTGAGCTCCGCGATCTTCCTGCTCGTGGTCGTAAAAATTCTATTTTTTCGACTCATTACGATCCCCGAAAATTCAATGTTTTCGGAGATTATTCGCAGGAATTTAGGACCCCAAAGACCAGAACACACTCCTTTGGTCTTGGAGATGGCCCACTATTTCCACGCCCAAGCGAGAGAGCTGACTCCGCACCTCCGAATATTCAGTATGGGACGAAGCTGATGCCTGGTTTGCCAGCATATTCATCCCCAGGAGAGAAATTCATGGAACCGGGATTTGCGCAAATCTCATCAAAAGGGAAGGAAAGGGAGTTGGAGAAGTTCGACCAGTTTGAGCCTGAAGGTATTGTGCCCGAGTTGCCATTGGAATTTCCGACACACATTGCGTATTCTGGTTCGATTTTTGAACCATTCGGGGAGTCGAAACGGCCCTTTCAAGCTATGTCTACATCTCCACCATCTGCGAACAAAGTTCCTGGACGAGCGTCGTCGATTTCCTCTTTATCCACAAACAGTTCAGGCTTCTCGATGTTGAACCATGAAGAGCCTGAGCCGTCAACCGCTCCAACTTCGGCTGAGCCCCCATCAGTCTCTGACAAGAGTGACATCACTGTTAAGGCTTCCACATCCGAGGACACCACGACTGAGCGCAAGGCATCGAATTCAATCAGTACACCAACCGCTTCGCGCAGGAATTCTGAAACAGCGCTTGCTGCCCCTAGCGTCCTTCCCAGTGCTGCTGGTTTACCAGCAAAGGAAACCGAGCCTGTTCACCCACCTCTCAGTCATGCCTCCAGGAAACTGGAAGACGTCACCACCGTTTTACAACCATCAATCAGTGCCCTAGCGCCGGCGCCAGCGTCAGCATCTCCACCTATCCCTTCCATGCCAGTTGGTATTCAACAGAAACCCCGCGTTGACATGAAACCCAGTCATTCAACGAGCGCAAAGACTAGTACTGCTGCTGTTCCTCCTCCCGTCCCTCCTCAATTTGCAGTTTTAGTTCAGGTTCTTCGTCGAGAGCAGCGTGGTAGTCAATCGGGTGGCGTTTCCAAGACAGTACTTGGAGCAGCGCTTCTCAAGCAGGATCCTACAGTCTACAAGCAAGCTCGGTGTTCAAAGTTTGGGCCATACATTGCTGCGGCTGTCAGCGCAGGAATAGTCCGAGATATTGCCAACAGCCATGTCAGCCTTGTAAGTCAGTATGCATGATTTGGGGTTACTGTTGGTCTCGCTCTACAATCTTTTGGCGTCGTTCGTTCGATTGGCCGGTTGTCGATACCCTGTATATATCTTGCCAGAGTAATTTATGCGACTTGGGTCTGTTTCTTTGCTTTGTATGCAACCACCACCTCGGCTCTGTCACCTCTTTGAGCTAACACCTAATGCACGGTTGATATGAGCAAAGCGCGATGTCACGCCACGTGAATTATTGTCACGCGTTGTTTGACGCATAAACTTGAACTCGAGTAAGTACACCACAACCACTTGAAGATTCTGTACATAGCCTACGAAATGTCCCAAATGTATGGAAAAGAGAAAGACACAGAGCGAGATGCAGGTGTGTTAATACCCTATGCCTCCAAGTCGGTCTCCCTTGCTTCATATTCTCTATTTCAGACCCCGCAGATCCTGGATTCATAGCGTTCTTTTCTAAACTCCCTTCAAAATCGCCAGACTCTGGAACTCTTCGACTATTTCACCGTACCTCTGGCGACGCTTTCTATGCTGCGTATGGACCAGACGCTTTATTCGTTGCTCAGCACGTCTATCACACCAACTCTGTCATCAAATACTTAGGTGCTGGCGGTCGCTCGGCTGGCCTTCCCAGTGTTTCTTTGAAAACTTCAGTTGCGCACATGCTGCTGCGAGATGCCTTAACTACAAAGCAGTTGAGGGTTGAAATCTGGGTTCCGGAGGCTGGGCAGGGAAAGAAGTGTGTCAAATTTCGCCTGGACAAAGAGGTAAGCAGGTCCAACTCAATCACCAATAATTCGTCTCAAATGTCACAGGCTTCCCCGGGAAACCTGCAAGCCGTTGAAGACCTTCTTTTCGTCAATTCTGACTTCGTTTCTTCCCCTATTGTGATGGCTATTAAAATAGCAACCGCACCCGTTAGCGAATCTAGCTCTCAAGCAAAGTTAAAATCTGTGGGCGTCGCATTTGCCGACACAACTAGTCGAGAACTTGGCGTTTCAGATTTTATTGATAATGACCTCTTCTCAAACCTCGAGGTGATGTCTGGCGCCAATAATGTTGCTGAGGATGCTTATTTTCTTGATTTTTCAGTCCCTTGTGATTCAGCTGTCAGTGAAAGAAGCTATTATCCCTACTGGTACAGCTTCTGGTACCACAGACCGCGATATCGACCTTAACAAACTGAAAGCTGTCCTGGATCGCTGTGGCGTGGTCGTAAGTGAACGAAAACCAAGTAAGTCGAAACGAATACAATCCCTTGGAAATTTATCTGATCATACCTTAGGTGAATTCACTGTGAAGTCTCTTAATCATGATCTCCCCCGCCTGTTGGAAAGCCCGGCGTCATCAGCGTCATCTGTCGATGCTAGTGCTACAATCCGTGAGTTGTTGCCGCGTCCACTGGCTTCATAAGCCTTGAATAACTTTCATTCAAGCTCAACTGGCTCTATCTACTGCCCCGTCCGCCCTTTCCGCGTTGATTCTTTACCTGTCCCTTCTAAACGATCCAACAAATCATGGGATGTACAAGATACGAACGCATGATTTATCGCAATACATGAAACTAGACGCTAGTGCCCTGCGAGCATTGAACTTGGTAGAAGCATCGAATAAAATGGTTTGTCTCTTCATAATGTGCCATCGATCAGAAATGAAGTTCTTGTCAGGCATCAAATCAAAACACCACTTTGTTCGGCGTTTTGAATAAGTGCAAGACAGCGCAAGGCGCTCGACTCCTAGGAACGTGGCTGAAACAACCACTAGTCAACCTACATGAAATTCGTATGTACACAAATCTCCAGGACAAGTACATTATTCAATCTTCCTCTAGACGAGCGTCAAAACCTCGTCCAAATCTTTGCTGAAGACACAGATACTCGAAGAACACTTCAAGTTCGTTCCATTCTCCCTGAGTGTTCTGCGGTCGGACTTATCTTCATGAATAACAGGACGAATATTTGAAGGCAATGCCTGATCTACATCGAATCTGCAAAAGGTTCCTGAAATCCGTGGCAACATTAGAAGATGTCGTACGCGTTTATCAAGTGGTCCTTAAAGTAACTATAGGCGGTTATCTGTTCCTTCAATTACATTAATTATGTTATCGCAGCTCACTGGCATGGTTGAATCACTGAGCCAAACTCAAGTAGACGAAGAGAACTCCTCCGCCTTATTGAATGAAAGATATTTGAAAGATATTAAGGTTCGGATACCGTGTGGCCGTGCGTGTGTGCACTCACTAACGCCGGTAAACATTTAAGGAATGCGAAACTAACCTTGAGAAATACGGAGAAATGGTCGAGCAGACTTTGGACCTGAAAGAACTCGACAATCATAATTATGTCATCAAACCAGATTACGATCCTCGCCTACAAGAGCTCGCTCAAAAGTTAACAGAGGTCTGACGAACTGATAATTCGCTGGCTGCACAGCACTGAGCATGTCTTCTAGGTCCGCGACGGTCTCGATAAAGAACACCGCCGAGCTGGTGAAGACCTCGATGTGGAATTGGATAAGAAACTTCATCTCGAAAACAATCAAGTTTATGGATACTGCTTTCGACTGACAAAAAATGTAAAAGATCTCACCTCGTAATATAATCACCCTGACATCATAAAACATTAGGATGCAAAAAACCTTCCCAAACGCTATATTGAGCTAGGCACAAACAAGGGCGGTGTTTTTTTCACGAATCCACGTCTCAAGCAACACGCAGAGGATTTCAAAGAGCTCTCGACAACATACGCAAGGACTCAGAGCGGGCTGGTCAAAGAAGTGATACAAATTGCCGGTAAATTTCTCTGCTCGATATTCCCGAACTAAATCTGACACCACACTCCACCCAAGCTACTTATGTTACTGTGCTCGAAACGTTGAACAATATAGTGGCACATCTTGATGTCATTCTCAGGTGAGAAAACACCATTGACTGGTATAGTTTACACCTCTTGAAAATACCCCAGTTTTGCCCATGTTTCTGTCAATGGCCAGTACGTCAAGCCGTTGGTCGAACAAAAAGGCAAAGAGGACTTCGTATATTTCCTCGCCTTGTTTGACATATATTTATGCCAGGATCGAGCAGCCTTATCTTGAAGGAGGCAAGACACCCTTGCCTGGAGATGCAAGACGGGATTGACTTCATTCCCAACGACGTTGAAATGATCAAAGGTGTTCTAACTATGCACTGTGATCATTCGCTGAGGCTGATCATACGCATCCCTAGATAAAGCCCAATTTCAGATTATCAGTGAGGAATAATCGGACCTTTTCGAACAGATATTGACTCCTTCTATCCTCAAGCCGGGCCGAATATGGGTGGAAAGTCAACCTACATTCGCCAAGTAAGCAAAACGACTCACCTGTCCATATACAAACAAGTGACTCCGGAAATAGGTTGGTGTTATCGTCTTAATGGCACAGATTGGCTGCTTTGTGCCATGTACCAGCGCTCAGCTACCAGTTTTCGACTCCATCCTTTGTAGGGTGGGTGCAGGGGATAGCCAGCTGAAGGGCGTCTCCACGTTTATGGCAGAAATGCTTGAGACCGCCACAATTCTTCGGGTCAGTTGGGAATATAATACTGCTGAATAGCCATTGGCTGATAATGACACTTTTGCCTAGTCTGCAACTAGTGATTCGCTGGTCATTATTGATGAGTTGGGCCGGGGTGGGTTTTATCTTCATTATCGTTGATACGTCCTGTTTTCTCATTTTTAAACAGGGACCTCGACGTATGATGGTTTTGGCCTTGCCTGGGCAATATCTGAGTAAGCTATCTCTATACTCTACTCATTTCCTATGTCTTACCCGTTCTTTATAGACACATAGCATCACAAATCCACGCATTTTGCTTGTTCGCGACCCATTTCCATGAGCTAACTAGCTTGGACCAGCAAATACCGCACGTCAAGAACCTGCATGTTGTTGCGCATGTCACAGAGACTCATAAAACGTCCCGAGACCAAGACATAGCTCTCTTATATAAGGTCGAGCCTGGTCAGTTGCTATTCTGAGGTTTTTCTTTACCATTCTAACCCATGCTTCAGGGATCTCTGACCAAAGCTTTGGTATACACGTCGCGGAACTTGCAAACTTTCCTGAGGATGTCATAAAGGTCGGCCCACTTCATAGCCATAAAATGCTGTCATTAATAGACTTCTTAACCTGCATCAGCTTGCGAGAAAAAACGCCAGGGAATTAGAAGACTTTACTGAAGGTTATTGATTATCTTTTCTTGCCTTTTGACTGGCTGAAATTGGTTAATCAAATGTAGCAGAGAACCCCGACAAGAATTTCTCTCCAGATGTTATTGAGGATGGAATCAGCACTATGAAGATGTTCTTCCAGACCTGGTCATCTTCAAGAAGGCAGGATGACGATGAAGATATTGACATGGAGGACGACGCCTCGGCACAGGACCAGCTGGCCATCCTCAAAAAACATGTCAGCGATTTACAACCATTAATTCAAGGTAACCAATGGCTACAGTCGATAATTACAACGCTGTAGGCCACATCCTTGCCTTCGTCTTGGGATTGAAAGCCCCATGCCCGTGTTGGGTTGTCAAAGTTGCATGCCCACTGAACGCTTCCAATTACCGAATGGTTGGCTTCAAAGTGCTAGATACAATGTGTTTGTATGTACACCATGCATACCTTGTTTCCATATCTCTATTTTGTTTGTGCAATGTGGAATGAAACTAGATAAATTTTGCCACGCATGTGCACGACAGCGCAATAGAGCATAAAATATCTTCAACAGTGCGCTTACGGTAATTGATGGGTAATTTACTCGGCGGGATTTTGGGTGGTAAAATGCATATCACTTGGTATTGCCAGGCAAGCCGGGTACATTTTGAAAATGTGGTAGAGAGCGGGGAGTTTCTTGAAAATCGGTGACGCGACGGTGTATGCTCAGTACCTTCGCCGAGGAAAATTCTTTTGGGTACTTTAAATTTTAAAATTACCGTTAAATTACCCCCTTTGCCCAACGGCCCCCGGGCCCTTTTTTAAATAAATTTCTTATCACGCCCATGTCAATTAGAGTAAGTTCAGGTCCCAAAACGACGTTGTGGGTTTCACCATTCAACCCAGTTGTCTTCTCCCTTTTGTTTCCCTCGCCAATGGCACTGCTGTAAGCAGCACTCCCTTCAATACTAGTAATATGCCAGGCTTGGAAGATGCTGTTATATTTTGGGACTATGGTACACCCTTTGTTCTTTCAAACTGGGATCAGTACTAACGACTGACGTTCGACTGCGAATTATCAGAAAATTGTCCCGTGCCTTCCAATACCTCAGGCTACGTCGTAGTCGACAATATTCGCTCCTTGGTCCGGCCATATGGTAGTGTCAAGTCGTTCAAAGCATATCTTGAAATTTCAGAACAGATTCCTTTGACCCTCCGTTCAGAATTGCAATCATCTGGAGTTTCCTTAGTCGATTGTCCTCATAATGGTAGGAAGGACGTTGCAGATAAAATGATCATCGGCGAGTAAAAGTCGTGATATTCATTGTCCTTTGGATTTTTGGCTGAAAGAAAACTTAGTTGATATGCTCACCCACGCCATCGACAACCCTGCGCCGTCGACAGTAGTACTGATCACTGGTGATCGCGATTTTGCGTATGCTATGTCTATTTTGAGGCTTCGACGGTATCTTGTGACGTTGATTACTCTGCCGAAAGCTCATGCAAGCTTGAAAGTCCAAGCGTCAGTTTGTTTTAATTGGAACAACCATGTTTTAGGCCCTACCGACATATCTACAAGGGAGTTTAATAAGCCAGGATCGCTATCCTTTCAAGAAAGGACACCAGGCTGGGACCCAGTTGTCTTGGGTTCGCCTCATAGTCACAGGACGGAAAGCATGGATCGTAACGAACGAGTCGATAGGGCTCAAAACAATTCGTACCGCCGCACAAAAGAGGTCCACATCTCATTTGGCTTCCGATGATTCCTTGAAGTATCCAGACCTGGAACGAAATGAACGAAAATTGACCACATCTGTGGATGCTGGACCGTCGGGGATGCAGAATGGGACACCACCGTTTGTCCCTTCCCACACATTGCCTTCAACACTCCCCCCACGAGCTGGCCATGGTACAAACACTTTACCTCTTACCCGAAGTGGCGCCGGGTCGTCCATGATCATCCCCCATTCTCGCACATTATCTACATTCACCCCACAGGCTGACTCAAGTTCGCCACACATCACTCAACTTGAAAACTTTGAGGAGTCATATAAATTGGCAGACACCGCCACACTTGCCCATATGTCTAGCTCGGATAACAAGTCAGATTGTAGAGTTAAGCCGACCATTTTTTTAGAAGATGAAGGTCAAGTTCCACGACCTTTGAACCTGTCCCGAAAAAATGAACCGCCTACTTTTATTCCTGCCGTTGAAGTACTTCGTCCTTCTGCAAACAAGCCATACCCGAACCAACACATCTGGGACCCATCACTTTCGTTCCGCCCAGCTTCCGCCCCATCTTCCTTGCCGGTATCGTTTCCGCCATTCACAGCCGCGACACCAACTACACCAATACCTGTAATCACGGGCCCGAAAACCTTTGTATCGTTTCCACAGCCCTTGGTTCCTCAGAGCCTTGCTTCTAATTCCTCTCAAGGAAGTACCAATAATGGTCTTACTAGTTCTGTTATTCAAGCCAAGCCCGCTATTGTCACCCAGTCAATTTCAAGGTTTTAGTTCGAAGTTTACAATCTCATCGGTTGAAAGGAAATTACCTTCCACAACGTTCCATTATTTCCATCGAGATCGCGAAAAACGGGTTGACTTATAAGAAAGCCGGAGTCGAGAAGTTTGGGCAGTATGTTGCACTGGCCGAACAGCTGGGAATAGTCGAGCTTGGAGGAAGGGAAGGTGGGGCATGGATATCCCTCAAACCAGATTGGTACGATGCTTCATAGTAGCAGTCGCTCGTTTTTGTCACCTAGTTTTTCTGTTTTGTATAACCAGTGCTGTACCAATTCTTCCCAGATTTTGAAGTTACTGCATAATTTATCCCCTCCTTATGTTATCGGATAATCTAGTGATGTCCAAACTCGGACAATATCGTCTGTTGCCTCTAAACTTTCAACAAGCTCCTTCACCTTCGCCCTTACGTCACCCTCACTGGGGGAGACCGATCTACAGGGACATAAGCGATTTCTGCTGATTGTATGGTGGATTTTAATTTTGACTGTGCATTCCCTATAGCTTCTTCTAATGCCGCCAAAGAATGTGGTTCACAAAACATCTGCAATTTCACGATGAGCCACAGGCATCCTACTGACCCCAGGTCGAAAACTTACCCAAAAAGAAGGATTGACTTCAGAAGGAGCCTCTGACTTGGGCACTTCATCCACGTCTACGGCACCATTTTCTATGGCAACTCCCATAAGCTTGTCAAGAGCTTGCGAGGGGTTGTCTAAGGACACAGTCATACATCCGCGACGACTAAACATGAAGTTCACGGGAGTCATATGTGCACTAAATTCTGAGATATTGAGCCTCAATCGTAAAGGGAGGAAATATGCTTGATAGTCAAACCTATGGGACGTGAGGACCTCTCGAACATTGTGAATCGTACGGTTTGTATTATCGGTTACACATTCGCTGTAAATATATGTAAGCAACCACTGATGTAACGCGGTCGAAGGTGACTTACATGACGAGGCCAACTGATTTATAGGCAAGAGCTTCATATAGCAAACGTTCACCTGTCTGGTCTTTGCGTTTCACGCACTGGATGCAGCGTTTCCCGAATCAGTAAATGGTTTGTGGCGATCACTAAGATCGTACATTGGCCAGAGCCTTTTCTATGTTGTCCTTCGGAACACCCTGTTCTTTGGCCTTTTTCAACACAGTCGCGAGTTGAACGTTCTTTTCCGGGTCGACGGAACCGCCCGCTGTTAAGGAGCAGTGGCAGATGTTCAGACACTTGCACATCACATACGACACGAATCACTAACTTCTGGCCGCAATGGCAATTTCCTAATAGCCAAACGTCTTAGCCAAAACACACCACGAAGAAGGGTAAGCCGTACACGATTCACTTTTGTGTAGAGAACGCTCTTCTGTGCATCATTGGCTCCTTTTTTATCTTTGATTTTAGACCACTGTTAGGACTGTCATTTAAGTATCTGCCCGAAAGCCGCCTGGTGGCGACTAACTTTATTATGCCCTGACTGCCTGGGATGCTGAGTGAAAAAGGAACGTGATAGAGATAGTCGTAAGTATGGGCGAAAGAGAAGGTGGTACATAGGTAAGTACATAAAGCGAACCTGAACTTGCACTTATTGATGGGGCTGACGGTCCGATATTTCCGAGCACAGCAACATCCATGACCAACCGACATCATATATGTACTAGTAAACGTTGATTGGTAGAGTCTGCAAGCACTAGTGATTTTCTTCCGATTACATAAAGAAAATACTGGATACAGCGACAATATTACAGGAATACCTAAAAGAAATATCGCATCGTAGAAACTACAAACAGACCACAGCGGCTTCGCGAGTAGATTAACCCAAATCGTTATGATCATGAAGGCGAGGGTAGAGAACTTAAACGTTTAATTATTCTTCATGGTATAGCTAGAAAAGCTGTGGATCAAGAGCGGAGAGTCTTAACCAACCCACTCTCTGCAGCTCTGACAGCGCTGGCGAGATCGATGTGGAAGAAGGGTGTATCGGTGGAGATGATCGGAGCATAACCCTCTGGACTGGGTGATTCACTTCCTGAGCGACGCTTCTTCAGGTCGCTAGATTCGATATCCTCCTTGGTGAAGCGTGGAAGCTCTTCGACTCCATCTCGGTATGGAACAACAGCGGCGATGTCCCGTGTCGTGGCTGCAGAAAGTCCGGTGCCAAACCCACCCGCAATGAGAGCGCGGCGGATCCATGGGGACAGAACGGTGGCGAAGTGGAACTGGGAGTTTTGAGATTAATTCGGAGAAGAGAGGACCATTGACAAAAAATACTAACCTCTACCGGGTGGTCCGCCCACTTTTCGACTTCCGTACGGGTATCGATAAGGGCTTGCGTAGCCGTTATGTCGATATGAGATCTAAAATTGTATTTTAATTGACAAGGTTTTGTTGCAAGCGAAATGCTCACTCACACTGTGGAAAAGTCGAGAACAATGGCATGTAGGATGGGTTTCCTTTCATTCTCCACCTGGTCGTTAGCGGCTCCTCCGCGTCCGGGACCTGGGTCATTCCAAGGCCTATCGGCAAGCTTGACATGAGTCATGTCTCTGCCACGCCTCATGTTGTCTTTAACGTAATCCACAAGTGCAGAATTGACGATGGAGGAGTTGGGATATAGATAACTTTCTTCGAATCGATAGACGAGGACTCCAGGTGAAGGCGGGACAATTTTGATGTCTGGGCTGACAATTCCACCTCGAGACAGTGGCAAGAAAACTTCTCGTTCTCCCTTGCTGTCGTTGGATTCCTCGCGAACCTTGGCCCTTCCTAAGAAAGAGCCGCGAGGGTGGGCAACACGAACCAAGAGCAGGAACAGGGATGTTGCTATCGAAGTGTAAATACCGTCCTCGATTGTGGAGAAAACTGTAACAAGTACAGCTGCAGCCCAAATAAAGAACTCCAGAGGAGAAACACGCCAATATGAGTAGACCTAGGGTGTGTACAATTTGAGCTTCCTAGTTATGGCAGAAGAATGGTGTACTCACCTGAGATGGGGATGCCACAAGGTCCGCAACAGCGTGGATGATGATGGCAGACAGTCCGGCCGAAGGAATCCAGAAGAAGGCATCCGTCAAACCGTAGAGGGCAGTAATGACGATTATAGCAGTGAGAATACCAGCCAACGGTGTTCGGACGCCGGACTTGGACTTGAGAGCTGATCTAGAGAACGAACCAGTGGCAGGGTAGGCTCCAAAGCAGCAACCGATGGTATTTGTGACACCAATAGCGATGAGTTCTTGGTTAGGGTTGATCTTGTAACCATTCAATCGTCCGAACGCTAGAATCTAGTCAGTACAAACGAGCCAAACATACTAAGTATCTCCTCACATTTAGAAATAGCAATATGCTCAAGAAGAAGGATGATGGTCGCTACGGGAAGTTCGGGTGCCAGGGCTTTGAGGAGAGAAGGATCTACATCCGGTCTCTTGATGTGCTTGAAACCAGGCGGCACAGTTTGCAAGATTTTGATGGGGTATTTGCCACTTTTGGTTTTTCTATGACGGCAATAGAGCCAAGCAGCAAGCGTCAAGATGATGATTACGAAAGCGTTTCTTAAAACGCTGATGAAGAAGAGTAGGCGTTCTAGGAGAGGGTCAAAAATGTAATCAATACTTCACGATGGGAGGGCCTACCTCTGCGTGGAAATTTCCTGGTCAAATATAGACAGGTATAGCGGATAAGATAAAGAGCAACAAGGCCGGTAAGACCCCAGGCGGCATCAAGTTGGGTGCGTGGCAAGCCCTTTAAAGTGTTGATGATAACTTTGAACGTGGCAGCTCGAGTGCTGTAAGAGCATTAAGACAGAAACTATAGTATATAAAAGAGATACTGACTCGAATCCAGTAATTCCCATCAGCCCGGGGACCTGACCAGCCGCGATGTTAATGGCCGAACCAGTCATAAAACCACTGACGGCCGGTGCAGAGATAAATTCGACAAGCCAGCCGATCCGAAGAAGACCAATGCCGAGTACGATGAACCCGCAGATGAAGGCCAGGACGGTCGCAATTTGAGGGGCACCCCATTCCCCAGGGTGTTTAGCGTCGACATGTTTGATTACCTGCGACACAGTAAGAGACATAACGGCAACAGGTCCGATAGAGACATCCTTTGAAGTGGCGAAGAACTGGTTGGTGTAAGTGAATAAGATGGAACACCGTATCAAAGTAAATATATCATACGCAATACAAGAGGACGCCGACGAAAGACGAATAAAGACCGTATTCGGGAGGGAGAGTGGCGATCTTTTAAAGTACGTTAGCCAAACCAAAGTGAACATAAGAAAGAATCTCACAATGGCATAAGACATAGATTGTGGTACAACGACTATGCCGACGGTCAAACCCGCGATAAGGTCACCAGTGAGCCATCCCAAATCTGCAGGAAACAATCAGATACGACTCAGAGGGGAATGAAGGAGAGACACTAACTGTACTTCCCGATCCACGACAGGATGGGGAATAGACTTAGAAAGTAATCCTTTAACTGGAAGCAGAGAAGCAAGATTAATAAAGGAAGTGGGAAGAGAAGCAAAGATTTCGTACTCGTTGACCCGGGCTTTCAAAAATGTTGGACACATATTCCACACTGGAAACGACTGGGACTACGGTCTCTGGATAGCCAATTACGCGCTTGCCAAAGCGTTTCGCTGAGGACCGAGACATTGCGGAGGCAGAGAGAGCGACGCGCAAGCAAGGGAGTGGGGTAATCTGGCAAGGTCTTTATAGGACTTGTGACTGTGGAAATATCGCCCGAATAGACCCGGAAAAGGGGAGCGAAATACCGCTCGGGATCGTATTCGACACTATGCGACATTGAGGGGAAAACTTCAGTTGGAGGACCTGAATATAGTGGCAGAATTCACATACGAAAAGAGACCTCGACCTGTTGACCGCGCAGACAGAGATTCAATCGGATTTTTGCCTGAAATTAATGGCGTTAAGGCCGTAAACGAAAGGATTAGCTGGCATTAGTACGGATGAGCACAACTGTTGCGATATCTGTCCAAGATGGCGCAATAATTTTGATAGCCGCTGAGTTCGAAGGTGGGTAACTGCATATTATCCCACGCCCCGAACAGGCACCACGATATCTATATTCGTCCTAGTCTCAACGATCTGGAGGGCTTCACTGTCGTTCACGGAGCCAGTCAGGGTCTGTCACAAATCTTCCCCGAATCCACCTTTCTGTTCAAGTTAGACCCTCGATGTTTAGCCATTTGACCTCCAAGAATTGAATCCTTCCCCAAGGCACCACCAACAGACTGACAGAAGGCGTCATTTTTGCGCCGAATGGTGCCGTTTGGAGCTATGTATATGTTCCTCAAACCTTCTCCCATCAATTGTCGATGAACTGCCCGAACTGAGTGATTCCGAAGAAAGCATGTGCACAAGACCAACTTGAAATCATTCTTTTTTCAAAGCAGATCTTTTTCACGACCTTATACTTCACTCATCTTTTCACGAGGACCTGAGGGGTATATCTATTAGACGAAAAAATATGGCACTTCCACCAATATTTCCGGAATGGCGAGTCAGAGTGCCGTCGCGCCTGAATACCAACCAGGGCCGTGGATCCATGACGGGAACATGTCTGACTCTGCCAATTGTTTGGTAAGTCAATATTAATTAGACCTAGTAGGTATGTGGTCGGATGTGCAGAATGTTTGGAACTGTAGGTTCAGGCCACCGAATGCAGTTGCTCCTCTCGCTCGCGGTACCGGTTGGGTACCGGTATAATAAATTAATTACACCCCCAATCGGGACATCCACCGAAAAGAAATCAAAGAACCAAAACAGACGTCATGATCAGCGAAGGTATTTCCGTTTGGCATTGCGGTCGGCTCTCTCGGCCCCTTAACTGTACTGGAGTGTGGCGCCGGTGCCGGGTAATGGGATGGGAGGAAGCTCTCCATTGGTTTATTTCCTCCTCTCAACTTGACTTGCAAAAAGTATACGTATTCGAGCTCCAGTAGCTTTCTACCTGCTTTTGACCAAGTCCATTCGACTCGGATTATTTAAATATCATAACGTCTATAAAACCCGACTGTTCTTCTAATATGTACCTGATAAACCCAGTATCAAATACTTTCTCGAAGGGCGTCTACGGCCATTGAGGAAATCATTGGAGGAAGGATAGGACGATAAAATAGGATCATGCCAGCTTTTCTTTTACAAAGATTAATTAGGTAGGTGAAGGGTCAGAGCTCTTGTTTTCTTGATTTCCAGACCTTTGTTCCCAAAATAACGAGCACTTTCGAAAGACCAGTCGTCGTTGGCCCGGACCCACTGGGCAATACCGTCAATAAATATCTTGACGCTCTGATCAGTCTCTATGTCCCAGGACGGCATATTCGCAAGGTTGTCGAGGAATGCCGCGAGGACTCCCTCGCCGTATTGTTCAAGCCACTTGACTGCACCTTGAACTTCTAGATTTTGTTCCACCATCACTAACTCGACAGAGTTGTGAAGCTCTAACCCGCGGGATTTCTCCAAATTGAACGAATAGATGTCCTGTCAGTAACGAAAAGGGATTCAGAAATAGGGTTCTGGAGCGAGTAGGCCTTGAAAGAACAACCGTAGCTTACGTTTATTATGGTCAGTAGATCAGTCCCTTGTTCGCGGATGGCAGTGAGTCGAGGATGGTGGAATGTCTCTTCCGGTATGTCGAGTCCAAATTCGCACAGCACGATACTTGGGAAACAGCCGGATGAATCCCGACGGATTAACATGAAATCTTCAAAGCTTCTATATCGACGGTTAGCTCGATCATCGGCTTCCTTCACCACCGCAGCTGTGTAGGCATCCAAGCTATCAACGAAATGATCCAAGCAAGCGGCGCCAGATGAGACGTAGCTGGAGGCTCGTATCCAGAAGCTGACGGGAAAAGGTTAATATGATGCAGCTAACAAGAGGGAGAATTTTCGTACTCGCGAGCCATAGCGCCTAAAATAAGGTCCCCGGCTGGCCTTTCCTTGTGTGGATTCCGGAAGGCATCCATGACGGTGTCACGAATTTTGTTGGCTTTGTCGCCGTCGGCGATGTCGGTGTAGTCGTCATAAAGAAACAGCAGATTCATCAAATCACAACACAATCGGACAATTGCTAAAAAGAATGATATAATGAATAGAACGTCGGCGCACTGTGACATGCGGATTCACTTTTCTCTCGTGATGAAAATGCGAGACAAGCTAGCAGGTCTATTTTTTAATCAGCGACATATTTTGATAGGAAAACGAGGCTAGAAACTCACTGAAGTCACAAAGGTTGAAGGCCATGAGGCCAGTTTCATCCAATGGTTGGTAGGATTCCGCCCAAGCAATGGACTCGGCTTTGGCTTCGTAGTAGTATTCGCTCAGATTGCGAGCCCATGGAAAATTGGCGAGTATGTCGGGAAGGGTCAACTGGAGTGGTGCTGGCATGGCGGCCAAGCCAAATGTCCGTAAAGGGCACTCTGAGAGAGCGATTGGTGAAAATTTACCAGTTATATATCTCTCGAGACCACCAGATTGGCCATTTCACACAAAGGACCTAAGGCGTTATCTGTAAATCATGGAAATTGTGTTCCGACCTCGGCGCCTTACGAGAATGCCAGTCCACCTACACCAGGTACAGGACAATCTTTCGGGGGCAGACTGTTCGCCTCCGTTTGGGACCGATCTTGTATGGTTAAAATTTTTTTGGGGTTCTGCGTTGGTTGTTAAAAACGTACGAACAGGAGAGACAATCAAATGGCGAGCGAACCACGTCCGACAGCGAGCGGCAGCCGACAAAAACAGAGAAATTTGCGACCGAGATCAAATCAAAATGAGGATGGCTAACAAGCCTGCGATTACCTGAGCAGTTTATGAGGCTACCATAGAAGTTGTGCAATACAAGGAAAAAATAGCGTACGCTTTCAAACATTTATTTAAGCAGTTAAATCTTACCAAATCACTTGCCGCAGAAATGTCGGTTCAAACACAGTCCAGATGTCCTCGAAAAACATATTTGCCTGGTTCCATTAGTGTGATCACCTCAAATAATTACCCAAGGTGTGGCAACGAGTGCCGCAGGTGTGATATCGCAAGACTTTCGACGATGCTGCCTGAAGAGTACTAAAATTGGTATCAGGTAGGTGCGATTGCGATGCGTGCGGAGGTCCTCTGCATCCTCCAAATTCGACTGGACTTCAACGACCACGAAACCGCCAGGCTCTTTCCGTAGTTCCCCGTCCTTCCGACAGACTGGCGACGCGATAGTCCATTCAAGAGTTTTCAAATCCAAAGTCGAGGGACCCCATTCTGGCCGTGACCGCAGACACTGATGTCGTGGCATCTGTACCTTTGGATCACGACGGCTCCCAAAGGACAAAATTAACGCCATTACGTATAGTACAGTCAAGTAGTGTGTCCATGGCGCACTGATCTTAACTTGAACGGAGTAGAAGCAGGTGTCGTCCATGTTAAAAGATCGGCACAATGATCCGTGCAACTGCGCCAAGAAAGTCCTTCATATTGCACATGAGGCAGGCATGACCAGGCCGGCTTTCTAAAATAAGCGCCCATATCTTGGGAATTACTTGGGAAGCAGACATTGAATCCGAAGCCGCGATGAAGGAAGAGAAGATGGTGATGGCGGAGGTCAAATAAGGCAATCTCGGGTTGGTCGTGATCGTGGGTGTGCACAGCTCTGGCTCTTTCTTCCACCATCTTTCTTCTCTCTCCAGCCCAGTGCGCGGTGCGCCTGTATCACCATCTATCACGACAACCACTACCCTCAATTTGATACGATTTAATGTCAACTCCTCTGCGATCCACTCCTCTCGTGGCACCAGGCCACACCCGACCCATCACCCATCTTTCTTTTTCTCCGATCCAAGACGACAGCTCGTTCTTATTAGTATCCAGCTGTAAAGATGGAAACCCGATGCTGAGAGAATGGACTGGCGATTGGATTGGCACCTTCCTCGGTCACAAAGGTGCTGTTTGGAGCACTAAGCTCTCCTTGGATGGCTCAAGAGCTGCGTCAGGCAGCGCGGATTTCACCGCGTAAGCCTTCGAAATTCGTCATATATCACCTTGCTTACCTGCAACTAGGAAAGTATGGGATACATACTCCGGAAACTGTCTCCATTCATTCCCACATAACCACATCGTCCGGAGCGTCGCTTTGTCCCCTCAGGCGACTCATCTGTTGACAGGTGGGCAGGAAAAGAAAATTCGTATATTCGACCTCAACCGCCCAGATGCCGAACCCGAATATCTCTTTGATTCTGGCCTGCTCTCCCATGAAGGAACTATCAAAAGTGTCGTCTGGGTTGGTGATCACACAGGTGTGACCGCCGGCGATGACGGGAAGGTCAAGTCAGTACATTTGACAGCTGGCAGAGAGGTTTCTGTCGTTAACCTTATATACTCTTCCTCGTCTGCACAGATGGTGGGATCTTCGATCACGCGAGCTGACGAAAACCATTGCATATTCCGACCCGATCACGTCGATGGAACTGTCTTTACCGACGCAACGATTAGTGGTAACTTCAGGGAAGAACGTCGAGTTCATTCCTGCCTTGCCCCACTCTGGTCACAATACACATAGTCTTACCCTTCGATACGCTCCTTCATCTGCCTCCATTCACCCCATTCTTCAAGACCGTTTCGTTACAGGTAGTATGAGCGACGAATGGGTGCGGGTTCACAGCATCAACGGAGAAGAGAGGGATGTACTCAAGGGTCACCACGGTCCTGTTCATTGCGTTGAATTCAGTCCTGACGGAGAGATGTATGCCAGTGGAAGTGGTGAGTTCCACTAGCCTGTAAACCATCACCAGAAGACTAATCACTCTCATACATTTCCAATCAAAAGAGGATGGTTAGTAAAATCTAATTTAGACTTGAAAGTCATTTCTTATTCAAATGTGGCTTTTCAGGTACTATCCGACTCTGGCAAACTACTCCCGGCAAAACCTATGGGCTGTGGCAGGGAACAAGCACGAACGGGCACTAACTCGAGTTAAATGTATACAAATTGAGAGCTCATTTTCAGGTTGTCTCGTTGATCGACGTTCTGTAGTACGAATGTTGCCCACTGTTTTGTTTTTTAATCTTTAATTTGACATGACCGATATTACGTCATGCCTGGCTCCGACTAAGCTAATAATAAGATCTAGGCTTCATACTGTATTCAATCTCTCATTTACACCGCCATGTCAGGAATTCACCATTCTCCTTCCCCCTCACGCGACTCTTATTCAAGTCCCAGACCACCTCGCTCACCCTCACCACCTTCTCAGATATTCCATCCATCAATTCTACCTCACTCTGTCCCGACACCAGCTCTAGTGGAATCGGTAGCTGGAGGAGCTCACTATGCTGGAGCCAAGGTAGATTCAGATGCCGTTCTGAAGCACAGGAGAAGTAGTGGCACCCGATCCCATAATGCTCTTAAGCATGACCACCAACGCATTCTGGACGATCTGACGGAGCTATATTGTTGTCGGCCAACTCTAGAAATCTTCGAGAGATCATGGAGTAAAGATGCAGAATTTGAGGACCCGCTTTCCAAATGCAAAGGATATCATGAGTACTCAGCGCAAGTGAGTGAATTCGTACATTCTTTTACCGTCTTGCTAACAAATACGACAAGTGGTTTGCAATGGTAGGCAGTATCCATCTGGGCTTGGAATTAGATTTACCTACGTCGCGTTCAGCCTAAGCTCTTCTCGAAATCGGAACAAATGTCAAAGCGCGTAATGTCTTCAACGGATAGCCCAAACCAATTAATCTACCACCAGACTCAAGAGTATACTACCCGTCTCCTGAAAAGAAAGAAGGTATGTTTTTGGAAACATGGCACTTTCATCTCAATCAAAATGTCGGCAGGTCATCGAGTCGATTATCATTGTGGACTTGGACGAGAACGAAAAAATCATTCGAATGATTGACAAGTGGGACGGCAAGGACCTGCCAGTGCATTACGGCGCATCTTTTATTCGAAGTTTGAGTGCCAAAGTGGCCCCATGGTTGTTCCACGTCCCGAAGGTCTCGAGTTAATGTGCTCAAGGAGCCACGCAATCATCCGCTTTTCTCTTTCCATTCACCACCTGATGTTATGACGCTTTCCCATTTAATATATGATATATTTCAGCTGGCGCTGACTTTTAGTGTAAGTACTAGTACTGTATTATGTCGCCCTCTAGTGCCACTGCATGTTGTATATAGCCTAACCATATGCACAAGCTCGTCCTTCTTGGGTATGCAGTACTTACTCTTATGTCAGTATGACATCGCGTGTCTATTTACTTCATCTTCAAATATAGGATAGGAACGGTGGTCAGGTGAGGTCCTCAAGAAGGTATGTAACTTTCAGGGTGTGGCTCATACATAAAGAGGCCATAGTTTGCCCATCGATTCTCATGGCTACTTCTTCTGCACCTCCAGTTCAGTCTGTGTCCCCGCTGGCCCCCATTGGCGTAAGCGCAGCTCTTCATGCCTCAGACGATCCGTCGTTCAAACCAAAACCCAAAATTTTCGATGAATTTGCTCTGACGGACAGAGTAGGCATAGTATCCGGTGGGAATAGAGGGCTTGGGCTCGAGATGGCGCTGGCTCTGTGTGAAGCTGGGGCCCGTGCCATTTACTGCTTTGACCTGCCAGCTACTCCCTCGGCCGAATGGAAAAAAACCCATGAATATATCCAAAAAATGGGCAATGGATCGAGGTTGGAGTATGTCAGCATTGACGTCCGCGACCAGGAGGCACTGTGGAAAAAAGCCCAGGATATAGGAGACCACGAACAGCGGATGGATATCTGCGTCGCTGCTGCCGGAATATTGAAGGCTCATACGGACTGTCTGACTTACCCTGCACAACAGTTCAAGGATGTTAGTGATTTGACCATCTTCTCGTAAAGCTCCCTTGACAAATGTGTATAGGTTCTGGACGTTAACACCAATGGAGTGCTTTTCACCGCACAGGCTGCCGGGCAGCAAATGCGGCGATTTGGAAATGGGGGCAGCATCATCCTCATTGCTTCCATGTCTGGGAGCATAACGAACAAGGTAGTCATCTTGATGTTAATCCATGTCAAAGGTCTTGACGGAACTAGGACCACGCCTGGGTTTCATACAACAGTAGCAAATCGGCGGTGCTTCAAATGGCTCGCAGCATGGCCTGTGAGCTGGGTCAAGAAAATATTCGTGTTAACTCTCTGTCTCCGGGGCACATATACACCTCGTGGGTCCAGTCTTGTCACGGTTTATGGTACCCGACTAGCTGACTCCTTTAAGGATGACTGCGGCCTATCTCGATACCCAGCCACATCTACTTGACAAGTGGTCCAGTCTGAACCCGATGGGACGCATTGGCCGTCCAGATGAGCTTCGCGGTGTCATTACATGGCTGGCAAGCGATGCGTCTAGCTTCTGCACTGGGAGCGAGTGCGTGGTACCCACTAGCCAATCGGCAATAACAACTGACCTCCCATTTCAGCATTCTCGTAAGTGGTGGCCATCATGCGTGGTGAAGCTGGAAACAGACGACGATTGGAGAATGTCGGAAGAACAAATTGTAATATTTCTTTCAACACTGAGTTAAAATCGGCCCATGCTGGCCTGACAGCATGTTTACTCTGAGAGAGTGAGATCCGACTATCAAGCCAGGGAGCATGAGAGAGTCGGGAAAGCGGGCGGCGAGAATATGACCGATGAGATATTGATGGAATAATTATACTTGAGAAGAGATGGGGCGAGATGCCTAGGGAAGCATGAGAAACAGCGTGTGGGTATAGCAAAAGCAATGTTGCGAAAATATGCCAACGTGACGGTCATAGAGCGCGAAACTCTTGCAAAGCTTGGTCGGTTTTTTGCTTGCGTTCTTTAGCTTGCTCCCGATTCTGTGCAGTCCGGTCGAGGCGCTATATGTGAATATATCACCTTGTGTGTACGCAAATGATAAATTGGCCATACCTCGGACCTGAGGCAGTGGTTCAACTCATCCTTCTGCTTGTTGCATGAGCCAATAAACCGATTCCATCCGGCTGCGTGGCATTGCTCCAGGGCCTGAATGAATTCCTTACACACTGGCAACAATGTCGGTCAAGCAAAAACAAGAGAGGGAGATCACTGACCTAGCTTTTTGTCGGACAGCTGGGGGTGCATAAAGAACGATGTTGAAAATTCAGGTACCAGCGAGCCGGCAACTCGGGGAAGACGTGCCGATGGGACTTCTGAATCCAGATCCTGCAGATTAGATAAAAGTGACGCATACCTGAATCGTTTGTTCAGAATCACTCAGCCATTTATCTCTCTTCCCAGACAACCATGTCTTCTTACACCCCAAACCCCGCTGACGATGTCTCCATTGCCACCATCCGTACCCTCGCCGCCGACGTCGTCGCAAAGGCGAACTCGGGTCATCCAGGTCATTCCCACTTGGCATATGAGTCTTTATCGCGCAGTCTTATCGTCCATTGTCGTCAGGTGCACCTATGGGCATGGCCCCTGTAGCACATATTCTTTTTTCTCGGTAGGCCATCTTCTATCCACGTAGTTGCCTGATCGTGACGGTTAATCTGCATCTCTAAATACCTTTAGCTTCCTAAACGCCAACCCCAAGGACTCTAAATGGTTTAATCGCGATCGATTTGTCTTATCAAATGGGTCAGCACCTCTTCCTTATCGTATACTTTATTCTTATAATTCTCTTTAATTCGCAGACACGCGTGAGTCCCAATATAATCACCGGCATTTAGGGGTGCCTCAATCTCCAAATTTAGATGCGCGCTCCAATATGTTCTTCTTCATCTTATGGGCTACAAGCTGACCATGGATGATCTCAAACAATTCCGTCAACTTAACTCTAAGACCCCAGGTCACCCTGAGGCTGGTCATACCGATGGTCAGCTTCCAGACAATTCTTGAAGAGAATAGATATTTATATCTAGCTCGTCGTTCACAGGTATTGAAGTTACCACTGGTCCTCTCGGTCAAGGCTTCGCCAATGCTGTCGGTTTGGCGATGGCACAGGCCCATATGGCTGCCAGTTTTAACAAAGATGGTTTCGATTTGATCAACAACTACACTTACGGTAAACAACTTCCCGCAATCTGAATCCTGAGATTCCTAAATGATCGTCGAAGTATTTACCGGTGACGGCTGCCTTATGGAGGGCGTAGCCAGCGAAGCCGCTAGTTTGGGAGGACACCTCCAACTAGGCAATCTCATCGTCGTAAGTTCGACGTTTATCCATACCCATTCTTCTGAATCGTCGATTGATGGCTTCTTTTCAGATCTATGACGACAATCGTAAGTCAGATGCTTTGACCTTGTCATCGCATAAATAAACTTCTCGATAGATATTACAATCGACGGAGATACAGCTGTCGCTTTCACCGAAAACGTGGAGCAGCGTTTCCTCGCATACGGCTGGCAGGTTCTGCACGTTAACAATGGAGACACGTGAGTAACCCGGGGAATTCTTCCATCAATTATCGAAATTTCTTGATAGTGATTATGCTGGGATCTATGAGGCCATTGTCGAGGCTCGCAAAGAAAAGAACAAGCCTACAATCATCCGCCTTAGGACCACCATCGGTTTTGGTTCCAAGCAACAAGGAACTCACGGTGTTCACGGTTCCCGTAAGTCATTGATGCCCATCGTTTTTGCTCTTTTCGCTCATTTTCTCTGAAGCCCTCAAAGCTGACGATATCCAGGCCTTGAAAACAAAATTCGGGTTCCCGCCCGAACAGTCATTCCATGTCCCTCAGACGACATATGACTTCTACGCCGAAATCGGCAAACGAGGTGCTGCCCTCGAGGCCAGTTGGGATTCGCTCCTCCAGGCATACGGTCAGAAATTCCCCAAAGAACACGCCGAGCTCACTCGTCGCATCTCTGGCAAGCTTCCCGATGGCTGGGAGAAAACACTCCCGCAATACACACCTGCTGACGCTGCTCAGGCATCTCGTAAACTTTCTGAGATCGTTCTGACTGCCATCATCCCAGCTCTCCCTGAGTTAATCGGAGGATCCGCTGACTTGACTGGAAGTAACTTGACGAAGGTCAAGGGTAGCATTGACTTCCAGCCGCCCAGCACTGGTCTGGGATCATATGCGGGAACATACGTCCGATATGGTGTCCGGGAGCACGGAATGGGTGCCATTGCAAACGGCCTGCACGCTTATGGCGGCATTATCCCGTTCGTTGCTACTTTCTTGGTATTTAATTCCGATTGCTTTGGATATTCGGCTATTCATTAACCATCTCCAGAACTTCGTGTCTTATGCGTCTGGTGCCGTTAGGTTGTCTGCTTTGACTGGTCATCAGGTCATTTGGGTTGGTGAGTCAGTGAAAAAAAATCACCTGAAGTTTTCAACTGATTCCTGTTTGCGTAAAGCCACCCATGATTCTATTGGACTAGGTGAAGATGGACCCACCCATCAACCTGTTGAGACAGCCGTCGCTCTGCGCGCAACTCCCAACCTGGCATTCTGGCGTCCAGCTGATGGTAACGAGACTTCTGCTGCATACCTTTCGGCCATAAACTCCAGGAAGACGCCTTCCGTCTTGTCGCTCTCCCGTCAAAACTTGCCTAACCTAGTCGGCTCGACCATTGAGAATGCTCTCCGCGGTGGCTACGTTTTGCATGAAGTCGCCGACGAGGATCTTACGATCGTCAGCACTGGAAGCGAAGTCAGCATCGCTGTGGAAGCGGTTTCTAAGCTCAAGGGCGAGGGTATCAAAACCCGTATTGTCAGCTTGCCTTGCTGGTTGACGTTCGACCAGCAGGATGAGGCATACCGATTGAGTGTCCTGAGGAGCGGCGCGCCAATTCTCTCTTTGGAGGCTCTTTCTGTGAGTATTTTGGCTTCGGAGGATTCATGGCATTGTTTTAACCAGGATGTTTTCTTTAGACTGTTGGATGGGCGAAGTACAGCCACGAGGTATTGATTTTTATAACCGGTAATTTGGTCCCAGAGTTGACATTCTTTCTAGCAATACGGTTTGCCTGCTTGGGGAGCCTCCGCTCCTTATCAGAAGGTCTACGAGAAATTTGGGATCACCGGCACAAGTACGTTTGAATGTGAAAGTGTTATTGGTTTGATCTGACCTGGCTGTTTCCAGATATCGCCGCTGTTGGCAAGAAGGTTGTCGAGTTCTACAAACAGCGGGGCGGCAAAGTAATTTCCCCATTGGAGAAGGCTATTCATCTGTAAAGTTTAGAAAATTCAGTATCATCCGTAGAAACCAATATGAAGAGTATATATAGACGCTTGTCAGTTTGAATAACATATTCTGTTACTTGTATCTTGGCTGTCTCCGGAAGCAGAGCTTAGTTTCGGGTTCGATTTTCAAGCCTTCAGTGTATGATTCGCCTCGAATTAATGGGAAGTATAGGGATGAATCGAAGCAGGACTCTACGGATCCGGTTGATAAATCTATTTCCTTTCAACGACGAGAGTGTCCCAGGTTTTCCTCTCTTGGTCCTCCTTCAACACGTCGGTCACATGAGGTTCTAAATAGCGAACATCCTGTTGGTATGTATCGCTCTTGAGTTTCCCGAACAAAGTACTGCAGGGATGAACGCACCTCGGACACTGGCATCCATTCAGATTTTGCCAGAGGAGCGTGGAGGACGCTGGCCTGGGAAGCGCGCTTGAAGCGGTATGTGCGGTCATAGTTTTCTCCGGGAGTCAAACGGGACAGGGCCTTTGGCATCGTCAATATAGAAGTCGACAATGAAACGAAAGACGCGGTCAACATACCCGCTGAACGGTGGGGTTTTCTTCCACCACTATGAGACAAGAAGTATGAGCGACAAATAAACAAAGCAGGATAATTTGGAGCGCGTACAGAGGTCGTCGTACTTGAAGCCGTACTTCCTGTAACCCATGGCATTTGCATACCAGTTGGCAATGGGAGTAACCCACTTGGTCAGTGTCCGCGACGACCTGACATAGGGAGCGAGAGACAGGCTCAGAGGGCCAAACATTATCGAGAATTCGTTAAGGACAGTCTATGCGGTTGAGCAGACAAAGGACACCGAACGGAGGTTTCCGGGAATGTATTTGGCTGCATTTGGACGATGTGGCGGATATGCGATGGACGCGATAGTTTAAATTTAAAAATCTGGCCGTTTTTCTAATCAAGTCCATCGTTTCGACCAGCCCACCATGTCTGTTACAGAACGCACCTACATCATGATCAAGGTCTGTAGCCTTCTGCTGTCCTATACTTTGTCTGATCTACGCGTCGCGACGTGCAGCCCGACGGCGTCCAGCGCAACCTCGTCGGCAAGATCATCGCCAGATTCGAGGAACGTGGCTTCAAGCTCATTGCCCTTAAACTCGTTCAATCCACAGAGGCGCACCTCGAAAAGCGTGCGTGTTTTCTCTCCAGCGTCTTTGCGCTTTAATCTTTGATCACTCCCGTAATCTAATCACGCCATCTTGCTTCCCCATCCGCAGACTACGCTGATCTCAAGGGAAAGGCCTTCTTCCCCGGACTGATCAAGTACATGGCCTCCGGTCCCGTTGTGGCCATGGTCTGGCAAGGTCTTGATGCTGTTAAGACCGGCCGTGTCATGCTCGGTACTACCAACCCCCTGCAATCCCCCATCGGTCAGTAAATCTGAGCGCTATGTCATAGACAACCCCGTCGTTAATATTCCTTGCAGGATCTATCCGTGGCGATTACTGCCTCGCCGTTGGCCGTAACATCTGCCACGGTTCCGACTCCGTCGACAGCGCTGAAAAAGAGATCGCTCTGTGAGTACCTGCTCTCTAATCCGTTTCAGGCCGCAAGCTAATTTTATATATAGCTGGTTCCCCGAGGGTGTCGTTCAATACACCAGCGCTATGGAGCAATGGATCTTCGAGTAAACGATTTGAATTCTGATTAGATCCCGTCACGTGTATAGTAAAAGCTCGTTTTGAAAATACAACTTGCCATCCCTCATTTGCACAAAACCGCGGTGACTCGCGACATTTGCTCAACTTGATTTCGTTTCATTCCTTGACACCCCCTGGCGGCCCATTTGGTGTCAATTTTGGTGCGGTCCTGCGGCACCAAGTAGACACATCTTTTCACTGCGGGCATTTGCCGATACAATCAACATAAAATCGAAGCTTGTATTTTCAATTTCTTCATGACAAATGCTTCAGTAAAATCACTGGTTATATTTTGATTATGAGCAACATGTTTTATTCGATACCTTCTTCTGTATAATCACCGCTTAGTATCAAAATAAAAGCAAAGCTTGTATGGAAGATTGAACTTTGAAAACAGACGAAAAAAACTTCAACACGGCAATCTTCGGCTATGACATTTAATTCACTTTTGAGTTTCCGCCGAAAACTCTTAAAATGGACTCAGGTCAGGTGACAGCAGGAAACGGGACACGGCAAGTTGGCACTGTACCTATAGTGGTAGGTTTCCCGCGAATTAATATCTAAAATTAATTCGCGCCGCAGGCGCAAGGAAAAAATTAATTCACTGCTGAACCAATTGTACAAAAACTTCCTGGATGGGTCAGCTAAACAGTAGAAAGCCTTGCTGTTCTTGCTTGAACAACAAGAAGTAAATTATTTCTTGTACTGGATGATAATTAATTTTTCTCCATTCCTCAATATAAATTAATTCTCTCCTGAGCTATAGCCACAAGAAAGTTCTCAATGATCAGATATGCAGGTACCACCTTTATCATCCTGGCTATGAGATGGAAGCACCACAGAATTATCTGTCTACCAAATAATATCCAATTATTTCTTGACTCTCTCAATCATGGACAGTAAGCCTCTCTTGAAGTTTGATCTTGAATGCTGTAAGCTGGAATAAAATTACAAACCAACACAAGCCACCATACATTGAAATATGACCTCCAAATTTCAGTCAAGGAATCCAGAAACATATGTACCCAGTATAAAGCATAAATTCCATTTGACTTTCCAGAAATTGCACTCAACTTCGGACTAGATGACTAATTTTTTCCAGGCGCTTCGCGCGGACTACATACACACTAAGCGCTTGGAATTGAGGCGCCAAATTGAATATATCCAGTAAATTTTGTCCTGCATTGAATGAAATATTGATTTTTTCTCCGCACCCTGCACACTATACCTGTACAAAAAATTCTCTATCTGTCTATAGATATATCTTCATATTTTTAAAGCCTTTTTGGAGAATGGAACGGCCCCTTCAGTGGACTGTAGTCATACATTGCCTGAAAGATCAGACAGGAACTACACATTTTATGTTGCTCTCTCTAAATGACCGTCATTTTTTTTAAAAAGTCAGGTGTATAAAATGAATTGTAGTCTATGAACTATTCTCTTAAGCTCTTTTATTTTTTTGAGCTGTGTTTGGTAGTGTACAACGCGATGAAGTGCAAGGACTCGATTCACAGCCCAGGATCAAAGTTGTGCCGCATTAGGTTAGGTTTAAAACTCCGCCAGGACCTAACTCGCCTACCACTATAAGTGGACTGCCGGCAAGTTGAACCAGAGTCGCACCAAATCCCTTGCTTCGACATCGACCTCAACCTCCCCTCTTCCGTCTCTATGCCTCGTCTTTTTACTTAATACGCCCATGTAATTGGACGACCAATCTTATCCGCCAAAGCCAAGCTACCTGGGATGAATGCTCGACAAGATCGATTTCCAAACAGCGGCGCAGGCATGCCGCCAACGATAAACACAGCGGATTTTAAAGAAGGGCAGGGAGTATCTCAACCACCTACAATCTAATGTATACCCCAAGGCATGAAACGACGCCACCGCCGGCCAATTGGTATGGCACTCGTGCTCTCACTTTTACTTACCACTGACAAGTATCAACTTCATAGGATGGCTATTGCAAACCGCTGGTAACTAACGATGGAGTTGGAGAGGGAAAGCAGTATGGTACGTTATTTGGAAATTACACGCTGTCACCTCACTACTAGTAACCTAGCCCTTTCATTCTAGGTTACAAATACCCTGCCGACTGTAGGTTTTGGACCCACTTGTTCTTTGCCCACTGGCAAACCCCGCCCTTGGTCCCAAGACAAAATTGACGCCGCCACTTCCAAGCCATGGAATAACCTAGTTTCAAGACCTATTGCTGGCGTGGGTCTTGGCCATCCGACTCAAAAGGTTGCTCGTTTACGCAGAGGAAGTAGATAGGGAAATTCAAGGGATCGCAAACCTGCACGGGAGACAGGTAAGGGTACCGACAGGTGCGGGTACGGGTAGCGACTCGCATACCCGCGACGTTCAAAACGAGCCCAAGAACTCGTTTTTTGGTGGAGAAACGAGTGAGTTAGACCCGATTTCATGAAAATCATCGAAATTAGGTCTAACTCACTCATTTTTCCACCGTTTTCGACGTTTTTAGAGCCGTTTTGACGGTTAAACCTGTGCGAGTCACGGGTACGGGTACTGGCGGGTGCAGGTGCAGGTTGGCGCCAAGACACCCGCGGATTACCCATTCAAAATTCAAATAGATGTTTTTAAAGGCTATATGTATTGATATTAGAAGTTTTCAATACATCCTTGTTTCTACCCAAAATTAGTGACCCACAAATTAAACACATTTGTGGGAGGCGGTATGATGCAATCAGTACACAAACTTTGAACGTTTTACTGAGGTCGGCGCGAGGGGTATGGCGCGTTCTTTCCGGACATCACATGACGACACTCCATTTTAAGAATTGGGTTTTCGGCGGAAGTGATCAACTGTTATAATTATTAATAACTCAGATAAAATACTGCCGTCGTGCCGTCAAAGCCAAGACTTTTGAATATATCTTGAATATCATCCTCAATAAAATCTTTGCTTATTTTAAAAATACAACCGATGATTATATTGATGAAGAAATTGAAATCCTGATTGTCAATATCTTCACAGTACAATCCAGTGAAGGTATCAGTGAAGATGGTTTGAATGTATTAAAAATAAAATCTCGATACAAGTCGACGATTGTATCGGCAAATGTCCGCAGTGTTTCTCACAGCTAATGGGAATAAGCTTCTTAACCGGAGACGAGTCCGACGACGTGTTCAATGTTCATCTGCATTTGCGATCATAAAGTGGATGTGGTAATAATCCATTCTCTTTCCTACTCCCACCATCGATGGTAACCTCAAAGTTCGCCACCCGGCTTGTGTATATGCGCGTCTTCTTACCACTGCTTGTGCTATTGCACTGGCTCCCAAGCACTCTGGCTCTGAAGGGTGATTCAGCCTGCAAACGAGATGTATGTGTTACTGCGATGGTTGATGGCGATATGGTCAATTGTAGGTCCCTCATCCTCCATGCGTAATCATCCTCTAATGAACTTCAGACGAAGTAACTGGATTGCGACAGCCTATGGGCTGGCTCGCCCTGTAAGCTACTTTCATATAGCTGTGAGAAGAACAACGCGCTTAACTTGAAACAGAGGATTCGGGAAACAGATGATTAATACTCACTCCGTCATTATGTGGAAGAACGACGACGGGACGACGACCCTATCTCAGCGATACACGACTGGCTTCCGCGAACCCCGCCCCGTCTCCGACCCGCCGCGCGTTGCAAGCCTCGTTGAGCCCAAGTCCATGGTAAGGCGCTTACCCGTTCGAGTACCACTTGGTCCGGCTAATCCTCGCTTCGCAGACTCGTCCCGCCCAATCAACGACCTTCGCCTTCCAAATGCCTCTCAACCGCTCCTTGATAGCCAGTGCCGATCCTCGCGAGGCAATGGTATATGCGTACTCCCGCGACAGGCCAGACAAAGACGCAGCTTCGACTCTTTCCAAGCATCGCTCCGTTGGTTACTTTTCGTTGGATCTCACCAAAGAACTGCCTTCCACTGGCATGATGATGCCTAAACCGCCCAGTAAACCCGCTATGGGGACAAATGTCTACAAGAGACTCGAAAAACTTATTATCCTCCACGGTTTCCTTGTATCGCTCGGTTTCTTGGTCGTGTTGCCTGCTGGGTCGTTAATTGGGCGATGGGGAAGGTCGTTTACCCCGAAATGGTTCAAAGCTCATTGGATATCCAATATGGCCATAGCCCTCCCCGTTATTACGCTAGGAGTGCTCCTCGGCCCAGCAGTAGTCTATTCCAAGGAGTCCTTCCGAATCCATTTTGCGAACGCTCATGAGGCAAGTCAGCAAACAAGGCTGAGTAACGCCAAAGCTTATTTTGTTCTATCTATAGATCTATGGAATTGTTCTTCTGTTCATTTATTACGCGCAGGTATTATTGGGACGCTACATTCACGAACGCCGTCTGCAACTCGCTCGGCTGGGTCCCATCACTCATCCCCATCCACCGTTGAACATTTTGCACATCGCTCTCGGCGTTGCCATTATTGCTCTCGCGTTCTTCCAGGTAAGATCGCAGGAGAGTTATTCATGCTATCACGTAGCTGATGGTATGTCACCATAGGTTCGCAGCGGTTTGGAATGGTGGGAGACTTTGACAGGCCGCGGACCAATAACAAGTTGGGCCCTTCCACTGTGGAAAGCGTGGATTGTTGTATGTGTCTTCATAAAGTGCGAATCCCATGCATTCATATAACTAACTTTGTCGATAGGTCCTACCGGTTGCGTATTTCGCAGGCTATGCACTGCTTCCTCGCCAACTCCGCCTGGAGAGAGAAGCTGCTTATGCTCCTCTCGCTGTCGCATCCTCTGATCGCGATGATCGTTCACACCTGTTGGCTGAAGAAGATGAAGATCAAGCACATCCGCGATGAACAGCAGTGTGAATGAATGTTTCTTAATTCAATAACATTTGTCAATGTAAATTGTATTCGAGAGACCTTGTTGGTAGATTATGTACACAAAAACACCTATTACACCGATAACACCGATAAAAAGCAAAAACAAGAGAAGGACAGATTTTATATAATAAAAAATATGAAGTGAAGGTATAAATGAGAGTTATGGTCGAGGGTATGAGGTGGAAATACCAGGGAGAGTGTGAGTGATTGTGAATGTGCAATAAATTATTGAATGTGTTGTGCGATGGTGTTTCCCTATGTCATGCAATAATCTCGAATCGTCCCTGCCTCGGTCGAAGTGGTCGGTCATAAATGACTGCCAAATCCCAACGCCAGTAAGACGTCCTTGGCCGGCAGCGTGCGTGCGCGCGTGCCCAGATAACCGACTCCGATTGCGACTCCAACGGTGAACGACTTCGGCCCCAAAATGAGCCTGACGCTGCCGATTCCATTGGCAAGACGGTGCTGGTCATCCCGCTGTCGCATTGGTGGCCGTGTCGAGTGGCCAAGAAGATACAGAGTTATTTATTTAATTTTAATCCTTTATGTGGCCGTCGCGAGGATGGCAGCGAGGTCGCTTTCACTTGCGGCAGGCAGCTGTCTGGAGCGGGCCTTCAAACGCACTAGAAATAGTCGACATATACTCAGTAACCATAGAAAAACAAGACCAGATGAAACGGCTTACGATTCCTGTCCAAGCTGAGGAAGACGACCTTGACCGCATTTTGCAGCTCGCTCGCAGACGCCGGAGCAGCTTTGAGCATCGACGATCGATCGACCCAGTGATCGTCCTGCCAGATGGCAGCCTTGAGGATGAGGTCGTCCATGCTCTTCTCGGCATTATCTCCATGGAAGTCGACTTCTTCCGTGCGGACGCTCAAGGACGTCAGGTAGTTGCCCTTGGACGTCTGCACCTTCAGGGAAAGCGCGTGCGATCGGACGTGGGACGAGATGTACGACATCGCCGCTTGGGCTGCTTCGCCGAGCTGCGAGGCGTTGGCGGAGAGGCCGTCGAGCTCCATGATGACGGGCAGGGGGACGACGACTGTCCATTGGAGGCTCTCGATAAGCGAGGAGACCATGGAGAGGGACGAAAGGAGGATGTTGGTGTCAACGACGAGGATGGTGTATCCGGGGACAATGGGTAGCTTGGCTCGAGAGTCTGCAGGTTTCCTGGAGGTCCTAGCAGGCCGAGGACGAGTAGGAGAAGAGCCGCGCTTCTCAGACTGGAGAAGGTTCTTGAGATAGCGACGTCGAGCCTGAAAAGTGGAGCATGTGAGATAGGCGCTTAAATCAAATAGAAGAATGCACACCTTGAGAGCCTTGATATCCTCCGAGTCGTTCTCATCATCCTCGCTCTCCTCCGAGACACTATCAGTCTCCTCATCGACATCCATCGCATCGTCAACCCATCGCTTGCCCAGCCGCCTGCGCTCCTCCTCCTCGCGCTCAAGCTGCTCCTCCTCCTTCCAAAGTTTCACCTTCTCTGCAAGCTTGCCCTCAACAGCCCAAACCCGCGTACCGTCCGTCCAGGCAAAGCCGTCAACCGTGCCAGCGATATTGACCGCAGCCCGGGCGATGCGCACATACCGCCTGACTATATCATTACCCTCGCTCGACGACGAAGACGAAGAGCTCTTATGCGGCCCAACATCCCCATCATCGTCCTCGATCGTCCCATCCGTCAGCTGGCCGCCTTCGACCGTCTCCAGAACCTCCAGCTCCGCCTTCTTCTCCTCGCCGCTCTTCCAGAACCCGCGCTCGTACACCTTGCGACCGACCCACTCCATACCGCGCAGGCACCAGTCTTCGGGCAACGGCGGCGGGCAGCCGCTGGTGAGCATGACCCAGCGCTCGGCGTTGCGGTGGCTGTTGGACTTTCCGGGCGGGCTCATGAGGCCCTGCGAGATCATGATCTTGCGCGGGATGCTGGAGAAGAAGGCGGCGAGCTCGTCCCATGGAACACTGCGTTCCAGGACGTCGAGGGTCGGTTTGTGCTTGAGGACGGTGGAGAGGAATGTCAGAAGGACAGGGAGGTAAGGGTTCAGGTTTGACCGGGAGTATTGGGAGGCCTTCCGCGTTGGGTGACGCAGGACGGACGAAAGCATGGCAAAGGTCAATTGGAGTGCAAATTTGAGCGCGGGTGGTTGTTCAGGGATGGCGTTCGGGTCCTCTACATGGCTCGACTCTAGGGTTGGCGACCTCATCGGGGCGTCCGCATCATCAACTTCCATCCTCTCCTCATCCACTCCATAGAGGGTCGACGATCTTGGCACACCGGCAGCGGCCTTTTTCGCCATAACCCGCATTGCGGCAGCGACTTGCGGGCCGTTGACCTCCTTCGGTCCAATGCAACCGATTTTGCGAAGAACTCCGTTTGGTCGACCATACTCGAGAACTGAACTGACATTGATAATCGCCATCATGATCCATTCGCGTTCTTCTGCGCCTTCGATTTCGAGACGCTCGATGAAGCGCGCCAGTGTAGGTTGGAAATCATCAAGCTGGATGTTTGTGAACAGCATTCCGTGCAACAGCACAAAGAGCTCGGAAGCGCGCGCATCGGGAGCTGATCGCCGCACTTGCGCTGCATGGGACCATATCGGCAACACGGATTCTCGAGAAGTGGGGAAAGGGTGCAATGTCGTCATACTAAGTGATTGAAATCAGCATCGGATGATATAAAATAAATTGCGCAGATCATACCTTTTCACGAAATGGTACACGCCGCGTAGCTCCTCCGACTCGACCTCCCTTGACAACAAGCCCAGGTGGTGGTGCAGCTTCCCTGTGCCGGGCTGCTCAGCCAAGCCCGTGCCATACCAGTCGCGGGCGATGTTGCGCCACTGCTCCTTCTCAGGGCCGACATCGAGAAGCCGCGCCGCCGCCACTCCGATGCTGGGTGACGGGCTGTCGTCGATACGTGCTGCGGGTGCGTCGCTGACGGATTCTGGCGAGCCAGGTGTCGCAATTCCGGTTTCGCCGTCTGCAGCCTGCTTGGCCGATGCATCGGCGTCCGCCTCTGAAACAGCTTTTGTCGTCAGCCCGCCTTGGCCGCCAACGCCGCCGTTTACCATGGCAGCAACGGCCATGCGGTACCGCGCAAGATCTCCGAGAGCTTCTAGCCACCCAGATTTGAAGGTGCTAAGAATGGGCTCTTCTAGAAGGACGGTGTAGAAACCATAAGCATAATAAACGAAATCTTGGAGATGTTCGAGGGCAAGGGGAGAGGTGAAGGAGGCGCGGCGCAGGGATTCTAGGATCTTGTGAAATGCATAGGTCCACAAGCGGACGATGATGTTGTATTTGGTAGGAATGTTGCGGAGGGAAGCTGGGAGGGATGGGGCTAGGGATATTTGGAGGAGGTTGTGGATGTTCTCGGCCAGCCTGTGAAATCATTGGAAAGGGAATCAAGACAACAAGGAGATGGACATACTCTCTGTGATCTCGAATCTGCTTCAACCACTTGTCCTTCTCTGGCTCTTCGCTTACAGGCTCTTTCCCCTTCAACATGACTCTGGTGCTCATGGCGTCGTCGAACTCTTCGGACGAGTCCTCCTGCTTTATCTTGGTTTCCAGGTTACTGATTTCACGATACAACCTCTTTAATTGGAGGGAAACGGTGGTGTTGCCAGAGTCGTCAGTGCCTGGACCCTGATTAGGACGACCGTCGAACAAGGCGGACGAGGTGGATGAGCCGTCTGTGGTCGAGGACAGTGTGAAAGTGGACGAGGATATGGAGGCAGCGTAGGACGATGTCGACGATGCAGAGAGGTAATCGCCTGAAGACTTTGGAGTGGGCGAGGGACGTCCGTGACCTGACGACATTTGGGGACGAGCTAGAACGGAGAAGCGGACAGGGTTGTCCTTGCGATGATCGAATAGTTGGCGAGTTGTGGTGGTTCTTTCGTCGCGATGGACAGATGGTGCGGTTGTGGGAGCGGCCCGGGAGACATGGACGTAGGAGCTGCCTGTGCCGTCCGACATGGATTCGGGCTCTGCTGTGCGGCGCATAGGAATGGGATCAGTGTTGGGGTTGAAGAGCTTGGAGGCTGGAACGGGCTTGTGAACGGGGGGCGGCCTGGGAGAGGGCGACGATGAAATTTTGAGTCTGCGGGAAAAGTCGTCTGGGTCGGCATCGTGTGGAGATGGATGGCGGCGGGTGGTGGGTGTGAGTTTTGGGGAGCGGGCGGGGACGGGCTGGGGGAGAGCCAGCTGCATGCGATCTCTCTCAGACCGGTCCTTTGGTTTCGATGCGCTAGAAATACGGTCAGACACGCCAGCGATCTGCGGAAAAGGAAAACACGGACGCAGCGTTCTTTCTGCGCAGCTGGGTGAGTCTCTCTGCGATATCTGTGGGCTGGGGGTCGAGCAGAGAGTTTTCGCGCTCCTTGCCCTTTCTCGAGGGTTTTGCGTCGAGCATAGTGGATGAAGAAAAGAGAAAGGTGGGACTGCGAAAATCGAGGAGACGCCGGTGCGCAGTGTCCTGCCCAAATCCGGATCCGCAGCACAGTTCGATCGCCACGTGACCCGCTGCTGCGCACTCCTTCTTCTCCGCAGCTCGCCGGATCAACTACAGCTTTGCTCTTGACTCTTCCTGTCGCAGTCGCAGCTATCCATTTCAACTGCGCTGGGAACTGCGCGACTCTGCTATGCACATGCTTTGCCACCGCCGCAGAAAATTTCTGCTAATGTCAAGCCATTCAATCTGACGCTGGCAGACGTCCTGGTGCGGACCGTGCAGCGGTGTACATGTCCACCATAAAAGGGCATCGCAGCGTGTAACATACGCCAATAATAAGTCAAGTGCGATATCAGGTCTTGCATGCCCTTCTGTCCCTACTCCGGGTTTCACGTAACCTGTATGCGAATATCATATCTACGTACGTGTTTTAATTTCGAGCCGCCTACTGGAATAAAACCCTCCGCCAAGCACTGCGCATTCAAAGATTAGTAGTACCAACAACCTGCAATCCCTTATCAGCATCCACCTCCACCCCCTCTCCCGTCCTCCGCACTCTAATCTTCCCCGCCAACTTGGTGCCTTTGCCCACAGGAACATCCACTTCCACCGGGGGACTGCCCTCCCGCAACGCGTACGCGCGCACCTCCAGCCCCTGCGTGTAGTCGTAATCGGGACGCCCAACATCCTTCGGCCCGAGCGCCAAAACAGTCCCAGGACGCACCCAAACGGGTATCTCGTCAATAGGAACGTGCTCGCGCACCCACTGGGGCCCATCGATAGTCCTTTCCGGATGGAAAAATGACGTCCACCGTCCTGCCGGGATGTAATACTCAGCCTCTTCCTTCAGCGGCACGAACACAGGGGCTACAAGCAGGCTTGGACCTGATAATACCTGATGTCAGCCTTTCCGTAATAACAATACTGCGCAGCGTTTTACACACCCAGCATATACTGCCTGTCGAGATAATGAGTCGTACGATCATCAGGGAACTCAAGGAACATTGCGCGCATCAGCGGATGGCCCTTCAGGTTGGCGTGGATTGACTGATGCATTTATCAACGACATTGTCACTCTCTTTCCGCAGCAAAAAACAGACCCACCAGATTGTAGAGATAAGGCATCAGCCGGTGCTTCGCTTCCAGCAATTTCGACATCGTCTTGGCCGCATCTTCCCCATAGTTCCAGGGCACGCGGTATGACGAGGACCCATGCAGGCGCGAGTGCGTCGAAAACAGCCCAAAGCCCACCCAGCGCTGGTAGATCTCAGGGGGCGGGTGGCCCTAGGTGTCTGGTTAACATGCTTGTCTAACTCTTGTAAAAAGGATGTGCGAACCTCGAAGCCGCCGATGTCATGAGAGGCGTAGCCGAACCCCGAGACAGTCAGAGATAAAGCACCGCGCATGGCTTCAGCCATCGCCTCCCAGGTAGACTCGCAGTCACCTCCCCAGTGAACCGGGAACCTTGCAGATTAAGAAACGTTAGTAACGACAAAAAGGGTTGTTGACATTCGGTGGTACGCACCGCTGTCCTCCAGCAGTAGACGAACGAGCAAACACGACCGCCTCGCCTTCGCCAAATCGCTCTTTCAATAAACCAAACACCATCTCGTTGTAAATCACAGAGTACGTGTTATGCATCCGCATTGGGTCGGAGCCGTCATGGAACGCAACAGACGCATGGGGGATGCGTTCCCCGAAATCTGTCTGAATAAATCATTAGCCACAAGATGAAACCTGACCCCAAGATAGTCACGCTCACCTTGAAAGCGTCGACGCCCAGATCCATTAGCGCGGTCAGTTTTCCGCAGTACCATTTCCGTGCGTCCGGGTTGGTAACATCGACGATGGCGAGGCCGGGTTGCCATAAATCCCACCTTGAAAAAACATGTCTGCAAGCGAATGCTAGGGAGCTTCAAATAAACTCACTGCCAAGGCGTTCCGTCCTCGCGCTTCAAAAAGAATCCGCCTTTAACACCCTCTTTGAAAATGGGTGACAGCTGAGAAACGTATGGGTTGACTGAAAAATATTATTGAAGGTCCTCAATAAAGTCCCAGTCTACTCACTCCACAAGCATATCTTCACCCCATACTTGGCCTTGATTTCCGCCAAATAAGTCTTCGGATCCGGGAAGTTCTCCGGGTCGAACGTGAAAGAACACCTAACCGAAGCTTCATCCCTAGTCGGTCAAAGAATATGCAAAAACCCTACCACTCGTACTGCTTCATCCAGAAACAATCCATGTGGAAGACGCGGACAGGGCAGTTGCGCTCCTTCATACCCTGCAGGAATCCGGAAACTGTTTCGCTGGAGTAGGACGTCAGGAAAGAGGTCGACAACCAGAGTCCGTACGTCCAGGAGGGCAAGATGCTATCATCGGAGTTGTTAGTGTGATATTCGGACACAACCAGTTCTAGCTTACGCTGGTCGTCCAGTCATGCGTGTATACCTCTCCAAGATCTGGAATAATAAAACATTGCCCTCAAAATTTGTACCATATCAAAATAGGAAATCCCACTTACCTCCAGAGGCGTTTCACCATAAATGAGGAAATACTCAAGGGAGTTGTCCGCAACAGACACCCCCACCCGGCTGACCTTCTCGGAACCGACCTCCACTTCCACCTCGCCGGGGTGGTTGATGAACACGCCGTAGTTGCGGTTGGTGATGTAGAACGGAACGCATTTGTACGCTTGCTCGCTGGACGTTCCACCATCTTGGTTCCAAACCTTTACGGATTGACCTTAGATTTATTCTAGTCACTAATTGTCAACTGTACAGTGTGTTGAAAATAATACCGTTTTTAACGAAGGGACCGAACTGTTCTCCGAGGCCGTATATGAGCTCTCCAGGAGACGTATTGAGCTCGGAATTTATGTAGCGGATCACAGGCGGCAACGGTTTGGGGTTCGGATTCGAAAGCGGGTCATGCGTCAGGCATGAGCTGTTAGAAGCGCTTTGCGTGGTCCACTGAGATGGGACGTCGTACACAGCCTGGTGCTTATAACCCGCCTCCGTCAATGCCCTTTTTGGAGATTTGAAGGTAATAGTGTAAGGGTTCTCCGTAATTTCTGCAGTCAAGTCACCCGTCTTCAGCGAGTATTTTTTGTCGTCCTTGGACAAAGCGACGTCTGGAACAGGGCCATCATCAGGAAAGAGCCGTATGTTCGTCGTAGGATCCCCATGGACAACATGTTCGATCTTGACACCAATAACCCCCTGCGTCGGCGAATGTACTCGGACGCTCAGAAGCGGGCCTATAATAGACAGCTGAGAAAAACCAAAAAGAATCCGTGAGACGGCGGCGCATACCTCCCAGAGTATCGCCTCTATGTCTGATTGGGCGAGTAGCGACCTGGAGATCATAACCCTTGTCATCGCTGGTGATTTGGACGACTTGAAGACCAAAGAACGGCTTGACGCCGTTTTTTAGGAGCCAGAATCCGTCGTTGAACTTCATGGGAGATGCAAAACTGCTAACGAAAGATTTCGGGGAACCGGGATTTTATAGAAATACCTCATGAAGCCTGTTTTACCCCTCTGTCCTTCTCGCAGACTTCGAGGTCACATTGACTGGCGGGCCAGTGCTTGAAGACACTAAGCGAATCGGGCCGGGTAGAGGAGAACTCTCCGAGATTCCTCCGCGAACGCTCCTAAGGCCTTTGCAAGGTCATAGGATTCACCGCAATAAGTAACGATGTCGGGGACGTATACGAAGAATTTGTCAAGAATACCGGCCATGAGAGTAAAAAAGAAAGTTGACTTCTCAGGTGTGGTGAAAGTACTAAATTAAGGTTAGGGGCAAGCCAGCTGTACGATAGCAATATCCTGGATGCGAGCCTACAAATGAGCAGAATAAATCACTTTGCTTATTTCTTGTTCCATTTTGCAAATTGTGCATCACATCGCCTGCTCCATTCTCCCTTAATGCCCGACAATCTTTCAGAGCTCTTCCGATCATTTATAAGGACGTCGAGCATCCAATTCTTGAAATCTGCTTCGTCATTTGGAAACCCTTTCCCGCCAGTGATCAACTCTACCAAGCGGTCCACGAGGCCAACATCATTTTCCAAGTCTTTGCGTCGTAGTGCCCGTGCGATCGCGTCCAAAGCGTCATCTGTGTTTCCCAACATATCGCTGGCTGTGGCTTGCCTGATGTAACTTTTCCCTCATTAACTTTCAATTTGTGGATACGAAAAAAAAATGGGACCTACGCCTTTGAGTAGCTGGGATCGACCTCCTCTGACGCCTTTCCATCTTGAAGTGCCTTCTTGAAATCTGAACCCTCTCCAGGCATTAGATACGTAGCAGCGCGGTTGGCATAACAAATCGCGCGTAACCTAACTGCTTTCGCTTCATTGTCTGGATCAGGCTTCTGGGAGAGTAGTTCAATTATGTGGCCTAGAGCTTCGCCGTAGGCGTCAAGAGCTGCTTTCCTGTCCTTTTTGGTGAATGCTTGGTTCCCGGTCGTTTTCGCCTTCTCCGCAAGAGCCATATACTCCCGGACTCCTTGCTCATTTAAGGTATGTACACCTTCTAGGACACCCTCCGCCTCCTCGGGCGTCTCAAATCGCCAATTGAGAGGAGCTGGAAGGGAGTCTAGGAATGGTTTTAAAACAGCAGCGTGCTGTTGAAGCTTGACAGATACCAAAAGAAGCCAAGGTAGACAGGGCTTCAATGGCAAAATAGGCTCCGCTATTGCTCGTTGGATTGACCTAAAATCACAAATCAATGAGCTCCGCGCGAGTCTAAAGGTTTACAGTCTTACTCAAGGACAGTCCTAGAATTAGGAAGGCCAACGGTCTCGTCCATGACGCGATATTTGCCTTTATCGTCGTAACAATATATCATAAATGTCGGCTGGACACCGGACGAGCTGTGGGCCTTCTGAGGGTCGACATGATTCCCATTTTTATCCACGAATCCCATGGACTCAAGTTGGATTACCCAAAGAGATTCGTGGACAATAGTCGAGGCCAATGCGTTGTAGTCGTAGGTGGTAAGGTCAACCTTGGGTGTACCAGCTCCAGATTTATCATAGTCAGTCATAAACTCAGCCATCGCTGATGGGTTTTGTTCCATATACCTAGTTTTGGGTATCAGCCTGACAAATAATAGAGGAAACTCTGCTCACTTTACGATGTCTGGGAGGTCGACTCGACCAGTAACTGGATTTCGCGGTATTTTTGCCATCAGCGACTGTGATGATCGTTAACGCATATTTTACGGAAAACCGTCTTGGAGGCTGAAAGAAAATAGAATCGTTTTACCATCATCATTGCTGGGTCCAAGCCGCCAAAATCAACCGGTTCTTTCTCAGCGCGTTTTCCGGCGCGTTTCCCTGGTTTCGGTGCCATGAAAAATGGTAATCTTCAGGTAGACTTGGGTTTGGATTTGTCAAGTAATGCCCGTCGACCTTTATGGTGCGAGGTTACCGTGGATGTATGTGGTTGAAATGACAGAATCGAAATTGCTTGACGCGACCTCTTTTCGGTTGAGTGACTGAGTTTGATCATGTTTACGTCAAGAGACAAATCAAATAGGGGCAAAATACTTGAGGTCATTTAATGAAGTGCGAAGAGTCACAACACAGGAGCATATAACAATATGTACAACAGCTAGAATACTATCGAAGTACGATAGAATAGAATGGTGACTGTGCACAAGCACCCAGAACGCGTAAAATAGTAATGGCTATCCTCCAGTTATTTTTTTGGGGGTAAATCATATGTAAATGTCGGTATCGCGTATAAGGCTTAAGAATTAAAAAGTGAACGGATGAACAAGAAGTCCGTTTTGTTCCTAAGAAAGCGACGCGCGACAAAGCTTGCGTTGAAGGAATTAGTTGATGTTCCTAGGATGGTGCACATTCAGCTCGCCTGGGATCTACTGTCTGGACATGACATGAAGCTCAAAGCCTCCCGGGGACTCTGCTGAGCACTCAACTTTGAAGGTCGTTCTGTGCCGACAACAATGCCACCAATGTGCACATCTACATCGAAATGGTCATGACTGTCGTAGGGCGGTCAGCGAAGGAGATACGGAATTCAGTAGAAAAACGTTGCAGGATGTTTGTAGGCAGCTTAGCTAGTCATCCTAAGGCAGACGCCGACACTATTTCGGTATTTCAACGCTTCGTATCGACGAAGAATATTTCGTATCTGAGTCCAACACACGCACATGAGCGTTTGGTGAGAATCTCCTCTTCGCACTCGCTGGTGGCGCGAGCAATGAACTCGGAAGCAACATCGCGAAAAGGACGTTGCCGGCAGTCGGCGGTCGGTATATCAGATTGGAATATAAAATCTTGCTTTCTCCCTCCCGGTCCATTTGGAACTCGGAAATGGAGTTGCAATGTCAAGGTGTCCGGCTCAGAGGTGAACGGTGGCCTATCGTCTTCTGGCAGTTCGCGTTTTGCGCTCGCGTTCGCGTTCGGACCTGGTCAAGTGTGATTTTTTCGTATCGCACGTAGCCTTTTCATGCTAAACATCCACTAGGGGTGCTGCGCTTTCATGTGGTCAAAATTTTTATGCAAGCCAATTTCAGCTCCGTGACTCGACTGAAGTCAGATAATGTCCTGGAGGAGTGCATCGTCGATGGTGACGACAGAGGACATTAATATTTTGTGTAGCGGAAGGTGCGATAAGCTGAGAAGTCAGGAAAACAAGCACATAATGCAGTCGAAGGAGCGATAGTGTGGTACTTTGAGGCTTTGAGTGTGAGGTTCAAAAAGGAGGCTCGTTTCTGCAGCGCGGATGTGACTGGACCCTGATGCAACCCGATATGGCATGTAGGCTAAAGGTTATGATATGTTTGTCCGAGTCATCAGCGTGTCGACATTCTAGTTATCATCCTCGTCGACGCTCCTCGACCATGACCAGCACGGATTTATGGAAAGAAACTCCTCTCATTTATTCAAGGCGCCTTTCGGAGATAACAGGCGCATCGGTATATCTCAAGCTTGAGGTGGTCATCTAATCACGAGCACACTTGGAGGACTATTAACATTTCAACTGCAGAATTTACACCCTTCATATTCATTCAAATATAGAGGAATATCTCATTTCGTTAGAAAGGCAAAAGAAGCACTAGGCTCTGAAGTGCATCTTGTCATTGCTTCGGGTGGAAATGCAGGACTGGCTGCTGCATGCGCCGCAAAATCTCTGAACCTTCGATGTAGTGTCTTCATCCCGGAAGGCGTGACGAAGTCAACTCTAGACCTATTACAACGCGAAGGGGCGGACGTAATAGTAGGAGGGCGACAGTACTCGGACGCGCTAAAGAGTGCAGCAGAGCTGGTTGCAAAGGAATCACAGGCGTGAGTAGCACAGACAAAAAAGAAAAATTCAGGAGCTGAAATTAACGCTACCAGCGTTATGGTCCCGGCGTACGACAATCCGACATTGTGGCAAGGCCACAGCTCGATGGTGCATGAAATCCACGGGCAATTAAAGCAAGAACCGGATGCAATTTTCTGCAGTGTCGGAGGAGGAGGCCTCTTGGGGGGCATTATGGTCGGATGCAAGGATGTAGGATGGGAGCACGGTAGGTACACTGTTGATGATAGAGACAAAAGACTGATAATGGGCCAGTTCCGATTGTGGCATTGGAGACGACTGGGTCCGACTGTTTTTATGAATCTATGTCACTCAACGGCGGAAGATTCAACAGCGAGAAAAAGGTGTTGTCTCCGGGAAAAAAACTTGTTCATAACCAAGAGCATTCGGTTCATCTGGCCCATTTCACCAGCTTTTCGTCCAAAGCATCTGGGTCGTTGGGAGCTTCAGAACCGTCCGCAGGAGTTGTGAGAATGGCCCTGGATAGAAAGGGAGGTGTAAAAACAGTCAGCGTACCAGATGAATTGAGTATGGAAGCTCTTGCGTTGTTTTCCAGTGAGTGCGAAGTATGAGAGCCTTGGGTTTTGAAATTGACAATTTGAAAGACGACCATAAGCTTCTAGTAGAGCTAGCCTGCTCCACCACATTGATCCCGGCGTATCATGCACCTTTATTCGACAAACTTGTTCCTGCAAAAGATATTCCACGAGTTGCCGTGTTCATCGTGTGTGGAGGATTCAAGATCGACCTGGAAACGGCCATGGAATACGAAAAAACATCGCGCCAGCATCCAAAAGGCGCAGGTAAATCATGGAGTGTTAAGTACGACGATGGTAATCTGTTCAGTTTCTGAATCCAGACCCAACCAGTAAGGATAGAGTCAACAGCATAGAATAGACGAATACATTTTATCCTCATTAGTATGAGCAATTATGATATACATCCGGACCTACAAGATGGTGAGACGAAAAGCGGCAAGATAGAATTCGGACAGACCATGACATAAAGTTATTGCTCTTCTGACTTTTTCGAGTCCGCTCCTTCCCTTTGAGCGCGTTTCAAGAGCCTTTCAGCTTTGATCCTTGCAAGTTCTTCCCGAACACCGGATTGGTCTGTCGGAATTCGCTATGGGTAAAAGAACTATCAGTGGAGAAATAAAGCACGTTCGTAAGATACACACCTGATTGGTACGGTCAAGCGCAGGGAATAGCTTGTCTCGGTACTGGATAAAAACAATGGTCAACGAGTGAAGGAACGAAAGCTGAACAAGACGCACAGGAACTACGACAGTCTTATACCATTCAGGATCACCAAAGTGAATTAGAGCTGCTATAGGAACAAACAAATAGAGCGAAAACTTGAATATTTCGAGATTTGGTCCCCCCATGTTGGTGGTGAATGAAAGAACGTTTGGTTGCGGGAGATGCCGTGGACGAATCTATTCTTGTCAGCCGTAAAAATAACTCGCCTCACTTTGCGGAGATGACATCACTCTGCTTCGAAGAAAACCGTCATGTCTGGGACGAAAACACATAAAATGGGGTATACGTAGGTTTATCATCCGCCTTGTCTTCTCGCTCTACCCATGGCTCTCTCCAAAGTACGTTCGCACCTCCCCTTGTCCCCGCATATGTTTAAATTCTCCTCCTCAGCACGTAAACCCTGACAGAATCCTTCAACAATCTCATGTGGGACTTTATATCGTTTATCAATAGCTTCTTTCGCTCACTGTGCAGCCCTTTTAGGACAAACCCGCCGCTCATAAGGGGCCACACATTGCCACTGCTACTGCTGATCACTCAGGCTACTCCTACGGAGATCGCTATGCAACCAGTCCCATTCCTAAGTACCACATAGCCTCCAAGGTAACGAAGTTCCCTGTACTGCCCACCGACTCGTGCTCAAACTTTAGCAGGGCGTCAGTGCTGATGCGGCCTATAGGCTTATTCATGACGAGTTGAGCCTTGGTAAGTCAACATATCACAGTTGCTCAACGTCACGCTGAACATATGCTTCAAAGATGGGTCTACTGTTCTCAACTTGGCTTCTTTTGTGCATACTTGGATGCCTTCCCAAGCAGAAGAGCTTGTAAGAGAAAACATATCTAAAAATCTTATAGGTGACCCTATCTTCTTGCTCGTCTTTACCCGCCATGCTAATATAACCCATAGACAGTGACGAATATCCCGCTACGCGTATGTTCATTTATTTATCTTTTGTAATGGCTTCCGACTTTCTTTGGTGATCAGAGGTCCTCCATACCCGCTGTAAGGACATTTCCTCTACCTTCGCTGATCAAATTTAACCTGTTGACCCAGGCGTTTCTATCCTGGCCGATGTGTGGCACGCACCTTCCGCCAAGGAAGCCATCGGAACGGCGACCACAGGCTCTTCTGAGGCTGCTCAACTTGGAGGGCTGGCTATGAAAAGAATCTGGCAGGACAAACGAAAAGCCGCGGGCAAAAGTATCCACGAGCCAGGGCAAGTCCATCTTATTGCTAGCTTGTAATATCATCTTCATCTATCTGTTCAGTCCGAACATTGTCATGGGCGCGAACGCTCAAGTTTGCTTGGAAAAGTTTGCTCGATACTTCGAGGTCGAATGCAGACTGGTGCCAGTTTCAGTCGAAAGCAAATATCGGTTGGACCCCAAGACGGCCATGGAATACGTCGACGAGAACACAATTGGTGTTTTCGTCATTCTAGGAAGTAAGTACCTCCAAATGATGTGAAGTTCCTGTCTAAACTTCTTACATAGGTACCTACACTGGTCACTACGAGCCCGTGAAGGAAATGTCGGATCTTTTGGATGAATATGAAGCAAAGACTGGGAATCATGTTCCCATACATGGTTCGTCCAAGACTTTTTTTCCCAATGGTTTCAACTAAACATGCCTATAGTCGACGCTGCGTCGGGTGGATTTGTCTCGCCTTTTGTGACGGTAAGCTATCGTCATAGACAAATGTTTGTTGCTTATGGGGAATAGCCTAAACTTGTTTGGGACTTTAAACTTCCTCGTGTCGTCTCTATCAATACCTCGTACGTCTCTCGAAGGCAGGCAACATTATGAAAGCTCGTTGCTTACTTTTTTGTGCTATAGTGGCCACAAATTCGGGCTTAGCTTTGTAGGTGTTGGGTGGGTGGTCTGGCGTGACAAGCAGCACCTTCCCAAAGATCTCATCTTTGAGCTTCATTACCTCGGATCCGTCGAATATTCTTTCTCCTTGAATTTTTCGCGACCAGCAGCCCCAATCATAGCTCAGTACTTCAACCTTATCCACCTTGGTTTCGAAGGATATCGCTCTGTGGGACTCAGCGATATGAAAAATGCTAGGTTGCTCAGCCGTTCGCTCGAGAAGACGGGATATTATACTGTCCTTAGCGACATCCACAGAGCACTTGGTGCTCGTGATCCTCTGGGTATCGATGACTCCGATATAGAGGTGACTATTCAAAACTCGACGTGAAGACATTGTACTAAAATCTGGCAGGCTTATGAACCTGGACTTCCTGTCGTTTCATTCCGTTTCTCTGACGAGTTCAAGAAGGACCACCCTGATGTCCAGCAGAAATGGGTTCAGACATTATTGAGATCGAAGGGATGGTGAGGACTTCAAGCTTTCCCATTAGAAGCGAGAACTAACCACCAACGTTTGAAAAGGATCGTACCGAACTACGAGTTGCCGCCCCATCTTGAGAAGATTGAGATTCTTCGCGTCGTTGTCCGCGAAAATGTAACAGAAGTGGTATGTGACATATCCGGCTTAAGGTTTTTATGTTATTGATACACCCGGACAACAGTTGATTGATAAACTCATCGCGGACATTGTGAGTTTGTCTACTGGAACATTTTTGATTATACGACTAACCGGAACTACAGATTGAAATCACGGAGCAGTTGGCGGATTCGAGCTCTTCTTTCCATAGCTTAAATGCCTTGGGACACATCCAAAGGCCAAAGAAGCATGAACACCCCGACAGCCCTCTCAAGGAAGGCTTAGGAAGCAAATCTTCTGGAACCTATGCTCGGCCCTGTTAAATCGTGCATGCACACAAGTATTGAATACTTAGCACAAAAATCCTTGTATACTTACATAAACAGCGTATCATGTATGAAATTTCCATGTCTTTCCTTCCTTACCCTTGGGCCTCAACGCCTTCATATATCGTGCATTAGGGCAATGAAATTGGATTGAAACAAATAATTTATATGATAAAATTTTGGACAATTTGCTCCCAAGCTTCATGACGTCCTTGACACGACAACAAGGCCAAACACGCGCGACGCGCTCCGGACCGCGGAACTTCTATTTTACTTTCAACCTTTGCAACCTTGTCACAAATTTCTAATCTTCTGTGCTCTTTGCACTCTAAGTACCAGCAACAGTAATGTCTGCATATCAAACGATGTAAGCGATTACAAGATACGACCGCGTAATCTGACATTCATTCATTTTCAACGCAAGCCCATTGCCCCCAACTCTCCCCAGGCCTTCGACAATCATTGTGGCCCCCGACCCGAAAACGCCATCTTTTTTAATTGGACCGTCCAGAAAATCGTATAAGCATCAATACTCAAATATCTACTTCATACGTTTACGACTTCTCCGAGATGCAGTTGTATCACGTTCCCATCGCAAGTGGATGGATGTTGCAGGTAGATTTATACTGTTCTAGGATCGGCGAGGAGGGTGCTAACTCTACACTATATAGGCGATCCTGTGTTGATTCCACGCGTACTCGAAGTTGAAAAGGGCAGACTGTGCTACGTTGTGGGGACGGTCTACATGGACATGCCACTTAAACCAAATGTCATGGAAGATATCGCAAGAGACGTGGGGCAATAATTTTACGCGTCTTTGAATCAGAACTAAATGAGTTAACCAGCAATCTATACCGCCTCCGCCGCCTCTGGCCAAATATTGCTCAGTCGGGGACAACATTATGTTGGAGGACGAATCTGGAAGGATCAAGCTCGTCGGAGACCTAGTCAAAGATGCTCGACTCGTAACAGGCGTTATAATTGGTGCTTTGGGAATGGAGACACCCAACGGGGACTTCGAAGTCATTGACATGTGCTACGCGGAGATGGCGCAGCAGCCAACCGTGGAGTACGGGCCTTCCGAAGAGGATAAAATGGACGTAGATGGTAAGCGCCGTACATGTTTTCTGGTACAAATCTGATACGTAGCAAACACTACAGGAGAAGGAGTCAGCGCTGTATCAGATGAATGGATAGCTATAATTTCTGGACTTGACATCGGATCAGCATCCCCTAGTGATCCACAGATTCAAATGTTGGTCGAATATTTGACTGGTGAAGGCAATGGTGTTGATGACCAGGTCTCCGCGGCACAAATATCTCGGTTAATTGTAGCTGGTGATTCTTTAGCACCAATCGCGCCAGACCTCACGGAATCTGTTCTAATATTGGACGACAAAAAAGCTGTGAGTGAATTTGGTTCATCGTTTAAGCCGTCAACTAACCTGAGTTGGACAGCGTCGACATGGACAGGATTCGACGTCTTTCTCGCCTCATCCGATTTTGAGCTTGTCAGCGAGTTTAAATGATATTGCGAGCTCGATGCCTATACATATCCTACCTGGCGAATTAGATCCATCTGGCACGATTATGCCTCAGCAACCCTTTCCTCGAGCCATGTTTGGTGACGCGTCGCGTTACTCTACGTTTATTTGCGAATCGAACCCGACATATCTGACCATTGCGTCTGACCCAGAGTCAGAGGCTTCATCTTCACGACCGGCCCGACCTCTGGTGAAAAGAACACTCCTGATCAATTCCGGGCAGCCTCTTAATGATATGTTCAAATATCTGTCTTCTCCGCCCAACACACGCTTATCCGTTTTGGAATCCACGCTAAGATGGCGACATATGGCTCCTACTGCGCCCGATACACTGTGGTGCCACCCTTATATACAGGAAGACCCATTCGTGATCTTAGAGACGCCAGACATTTATATCGTGGGTGGACAGAAGAGGTTCGGAACAAAGTTGGTCACAGATCATCAGCAGTCCTCAAAACAGAAGGGCAAACTCCCTACAAGGTGCCGGATAATCATGGCTCCAAGCTTTGCACAAACGGGGATACTCGTCCTTGTCAATTTGAGGACATTGGCCGTGAAATGCGTCAATTTTTCAGTACACGGGATGACCACCGGAGGAAAGGACGACGTTAAAGGTGGGATATTCCTTCCGTTCAACCTTATATTTCTAAAATTATTGCAGAGGAACCATCAAATGCACCGAGTCCTTTGCCCGCCGAACCTTTGCCTTCGGCAGAGTCAGCACCAGATTCTTCCATGGATTATTAATTCTTATGGTTTGTTCTGTTCCATTTATACCTGCATATTCTAGAGAGTTGCTGTATCCCATTAGCGTCGACTTGAAAAGAAAATAGAATATCAGGCGTCCCATTGCATTGAAGATGGGACCCAGTACGCCCTGCCAACCTGTCCGTCCTGAGCATCTAACCAGCACATCCCATCCCTAAGCAGCATGTTTTCCAGCGCAGCCCGAGCACGATCCCGCGTCCATCCCTTCTGTCGTATGAGGTCATCTTCGACCACTCGGCCTCCTTTCTCCCGAGCCGCGGCAAGAATGACTGTCTGATCTTCATCCAATGCCTTCACCACGCTGCGTACCATCTTGCAACCATCGATCTCAACCACCTGGTATCCAGCACCCAAAGGCTGCAGCGTCTTGATACTGCGTACGACATCTTCTTCTGTAATACCACCGCCGCCCACTCCGCGCAACTTGCTGACGAGCCTGACGAGTTCGAACATCTCGATTAAACCTCCGTTCCTTTCCCGTGTGCTAACACAGACATCCACGATCTGTACTCCGAGCTCGTACTGCCAATCGCCTAGGTTGAGAAGCTCGGCCCACCAACCGCCTTTCTTCGGACCGGCGAGTGGATCAACTCCAATCGACGAACACATTTGCTGGAAAGCATGGCGAAATGAGGGGTCGTTTTTAATTGATTCCCGGTGTGTAGACGCGAAATGTGCCAATGCTGTACGGAATTGGTCGAGCTGTGAATGGAGATTTTCAACTTGTGATCGTGACAACTCTGATGAAAGTTCGGCGAATGAGCGTTTGGACTGTTCCTGGAGATCGAAAGCAGCCAGTCCTACACCTCTGCGCATGATGGTCGTTCATGAGCGGTTGTTTGGCCAGATTGTCCCTGTCCATGACATCAGTGGACAAACAACCTATATTAAGCTCTTTCTCTCTCAGGAGTAAACACTCGAGGCCTGTTATTCCTCGAAATCAGCCAACCACTGCTTCTTCTGCTTAATGGCTCACCGCATTTTGTTTTGAAACAGTCGGCCGACCAGAGCAACCCCCTGGTTTCGATGGAATTATTATTTTGTGACATACTCGAGTACATAGCATCGTTTTTATAGTTCTGGATAGTATTTACATCCTGGCTAAATATGCTCTCATCCGCAGCTCAATTGAATCTAGGTTCTAAAAATGCAATTATTGTCGACGTCAAATTGAAAATAGACAGATTAGCACACCAACGGCCATTGACATCGTTCTATTCAAAATAACATCTCTTCCGCATTGTTTCCATGAATGCATGCAATGGGAAAAGGCAGAGATCATGAGTCTGACCTTAACTATTTGCTAGACTCGAATCCAGTCTCTATGGATCAATACCCGGGATGACAAATGATTTTTTGGGTCCTCGTCTGAGAAGGACTATCGTTATAGCGCATGAGAGAACTGATGGACAACTGGGATGTTTCGAACTTTCGGCGATGTCGCTGGGAACGCTATGATAGTGTGCCGCTTTGCCGAGGAGACATCTAAATTCGTCATTACCTGGGAACGATTCCTCGTCGAGGATGTGTGTTCCGAGTCTGTGAGAAAAAAGGTCCAGATGTTGAATAACTCGCCGAATAGTATCACAGTCAACGAGAGTTAAAGCATGTGAGACGCGCGATTCCACACGATCAATTTCTGCTGGGTTACAGACAGGAATTAGTGCAAATGAATGAAGTTTAGTCACACTTATTGTTCGGCGCCTTCGGAGATGGGTGCTCATTTAAGATAGGTCATTTCCACGCAATCAGACGAAGGTGTTCGGGCCAGAGGAAGCCGTGTTGGGTCCATCAAGATGCGCTTTCCTCGAGAAAAGATGGAGAAAGGTGGGACACTCGTGATGGCGTGTACATATGGGCACTCGCAGAGCGGTACAGCCGGTGGGCTGCATGAAAGATAACCGCCATTTTGTCGGGCGGGCAGAATAAAGTGGATCGGGGTGGTGGGAATAGCTAGATTTCAAATGGGTCCACAACTTCAACTTGACCAAACAATGCAATTGCCTCTCTAGGTTATTTTTAGATCTGCACCAGTGATCATTCCTCGCCACACCGCGAAATACCATAGCACCGCGACAGCCGCAACACGCACTACTTACACACAGTGAGAATAAGAGGAACCGCATGGGAATTGAAAGCAAAATTCGAGCTGCAAACACAGCCTAACGTGGTATTCTCCGCAGCACTTTCAAGGCAGGATATATTAAGAAGTAGGAGGTATTAGAACAACTGTGTTAACCATCTCCTCAACCTTCTTTCCTTGGCCCTCCTCCTTCCTCCACGACTTCGATATGTTGACGAAATCTGCCGCTTTATTCCTCCTCCCAGCGCTTGTCGCTGCTCAATACGGCTACGCCCCTCCCGACACGACTACCCCATCCCAGACGGCTGCAGCACCCGCCGTTATTCCCTCGGCCCCTGCAAATACCGCAGGACACATAAACGTTAGTGGCTCTCACCTTGCCCTTTTGTCGAAATTGCAACATCATTTTTGCAGATTGACGTCGGCTTCCAAGGAAAATTCGTCTTCAATCCCGCCAATGTCACTGCGAATGTTGGAGATCTGGTCACTTTTTACTTCCCAGGGTGAGCAGTTGTGTCTGTCGAGCTTTGAAAGGTGTTAAACAGGAAACCGCCTCAGCACCATCCCCCATTCAGTAACACAGTCTTCATTCGCTGCTCCATGCACATATTTGGCTGCCAATGCTACCGCAAGTACTCCTGGCGGTTTTGATTCTGGTTTAGTCATGGGCTCGACATTCACAATCAATGTTACCGACACTCAGCGTAGGTGCTCTGCCAAGATGGAGACATCCTACTAACTTGCTATCTCTAGCCATCTGGTTCCACTGCAAACAGGTGAGTGAATTCGGAGGTAATGTGTACAATATTGCTTAGCTGGTTTGTCACTCGTCAGGTTCTGCATTGTGGCCAAGGTATGGTTGGAAGTATCAATGCGCCGGCCACTGGGAATACCTTCGATAGCTTCATGTCTGCAGCCGTGGCCATTGGCAGCTCTGAGACCACTGTAAGCCAGCCAGTTCATGCGGAAACAGAACAGGAATAACACCAGTTATCCAGGAAACCGACAACGGAGCCGTGACTGGAGGAGTCCACGGCGTTGCCACTGCCGCACCAACCAGTGATGCTGGTACTACCCCTGGTTCTAGTTCTGGAACTACTTCCAGTGCCACCAAGGTCGTCGCAAGCGCCAGTGTTGCGTTGCTTTCCGCAGCAATTGCAATTTTCTTGGCTTAAATTTACAGCATATGTCTTGATGCCAGGGCAAAAGAACTTTAAAGCGATCAAGGCGGTTGGATCCAGCATATAGAAGTTGTGTACCGTCGAAATATGCGGCTTGGTTCCAAGATTATTCATACCTACAGTACTGTCGTGACTTGATGAGTTAATGACGATTATTATCCTTTCAAACTCTCGTCAGCGTGAGCGTGAGCTTTGTTGCCATACGGTAACTGGAAAGATCATGGTGGTGTAAAACATAGGTGCATTACGGTGGCTGTGCCATTTTCATTACGGAAGGCACAGTAGATTCGCAGCCACACCCTTCGACGCTCACCATTAGAAGGTCATGACAAGCGCTTACAATTAACACTTCTCCCAGATTGCCTAGCCTGCTGGAACTCGCATTATAGACTACCAATACGCTGCAGATATGTTTGCGAAAATCCCTCAGAAATTTACTGCCCCGTTTGGTTTATTAGGAGACGAGGCGAAGCTCGCTTTCCCCAGTCAACCGAATGGAATCACCAAGCTTTCAACAGTTAGGGTACGTGCACGAATATCTATGCTTGAGTAAAGGGCTAACTTATCGTAGAATATACCAGCATCCGATGCATACTGGGAGCAAGTGAGGGTTTCCTTAATGTCAAATTCTATTGGTTGTTCATGGGCTGTCCCGTAGTACTTCATCCTCTTTGATTCAGCATCGGAAGTCTTTTCCCTTATCACCCCTCACCATAGTAATATGCCATCTCATATTTATCCTTCTGCTGTGCTAATTTGCTTCTTCAGTACGCCGTGCTCTAACAGACGCCCCGGAGAACGTGGCTACTCTCATCCAAGTCGTTGCTTCACGCCTCTTCAATTCCATTTCCGATCACACGTTTCCATCTTCTCCAACTGGCTCGGTAGCTGCATATGCTTCGTCTCTCATTAAATCAGCCGGCGTGACGCAGGAAAAGAACGCCACCAAAGAGGTTCTTAACTGCCTACGCGTTCTTCAACGCGTCTTACCCGTCGTATTTGAAGTCGAGGGCGAGTCGAATACGTTCGAGTTGGAAGTCTTATGGAAAAAAGAAGAGGTTAAAGATGACGAAGAACCTGCCAGTAATCCCCAGTTTGTGATAGAGGATGAAGACAGCGATCACGAGGGAGCAGAGGAAGCTCAGACGCCTTCAGGGAAGAAACTTCCGAAAAAGCTCTTACCCTCTCTTGGGGAAAGGCTTTTTAATGCCGTTACAGACTTACTGTTCTGTTGTGGATTCACCCTTCCGAAAAGCATCCAGGTTGATCATCATAAAATCAATTATGTTATATGGCAAGTTTCATTGCACCTCCTGCTTTGCCATTGTAGCTCATCCGTTTCCACTTAGGGAGAAGGGTATTGGATCAGCTAACTCTCTGGGAAATACAGCCATGTACGATAGCAACAAGACGGAGGTTCTACGACTACTTCTCGTACTCTTGTCAAGGCAGATCTATATACCTGCTGCATCTCTCTTCACCAATCCGTCCCTTTTCGCATTACACATCGTGCAGAAGATGCCTCGACGCGACGTACTTACAATCCTTTGCTCTCTACTAAATACAGCCCTGAATTCCAGCAAGACTGACACCATTACCATCGGAACCATAGCGGGCAAACTGCCCTACAACCATCTCGTGTTCAAAGGAGAGGATCCCCGGACAACATTGATCACAACATCCCTGCAAGTTTTGTGTGTACTGCTCGACTTTCAAAGTGGTCCGGCTAGGGATCATGCCATGGACGGTCAGATTACCTCGCCCACACCTAAGTCAAACACGTTCAGATACTTTATCATGAAGCTGGTAAGTGGGAACCTACCTCGACAATTTATTTAAAGACTGATTTTATAATTCTCAAGCATCGCACTCAAGATTTTGAATACCTCTTTGAAGGCATTATCAGCATTATGGAACAACAAATCGCCACTGTGAAGAACCTCTTACCAGGGGCTAAGAAATCTTTGCCTTATATGACGGAAACCAGTGAGTGAAAGATCGACTGCCGGATTCAAATTCATGTCTCACATTGACATAGTCATCTTGTTCTGGAAGCTTGTTGAACTCAATAAAGTATGTTGATTTTCGCTATTATACATGGTAGATGACTAACCGTGACTTGTAGAAATTTTGCACTTTTGTGCTCGAGTCTGAAAAGTCTATGGATTTTATTGCATACCTTCTGTTCTATTGCGTGGAAATCAAAGACAAACCTCGTACGTGTTATTTCATTTTCCTCTCAACTATTTATCCGAATTCTTCAGAGCAACATGGTGTCTGTCGTGCTATATCCTACATAATCCAAACCTTGTCCGCCGAACGCGCATTTGGTCTCAAGTTGAGCAATCCGATCAAGGTCCAAATCCCAACGAAATGGGGCCCTGTAGATACAGCGGCTGATTTCATGATCCATGTAAGTGAACATGATTGACGAGGATCCATGTTTAATTGCATTCATTGTAGGCAGTATACGCTATCGTTGCAACCACCTCAGGAAGCCTCACGTCCCTCTACCCAGCTCTTATCATCGCACTCTCAAACGCTGCACCATACTTCAAACACATTGGGGTTACCGCGTCTGCGCGGCTTCTCCAGCTTTTCACATCATTCTCGAATCCCTTGTTCCTGTTGTCCGATGAAGGCCACCCGAGGTTGCTTTTCTTTATGTAAAACTTTCCTCTCTTGTTTGCTTTGTTTGTCTGATAAAGGCATAGGTTGGAAGTTTTTAGCGCAATCATCTATTACCATCCCGCCGAGAACCCCAACATTACCTATGGCATTCTGCAATCGCGCAAAATATTTGAGGATCTAGGTACCTTTACACTTGCCAGGGGCTTGCGGGAGGTCAAACGAGTCCAGCTGGCGAAAGAGGAGAGAACACGCGATCCGGCCAACCCCAAGGGTAAAGCACCTATGAATGAGGTGGAGACGATTGACGCTGGTGCAGAGAAAGCGAGATTGTTAGAAAGTGAAGGGCTTAGTCTCCGGGAATCTCAAGAACGGGAACAGGATAACGGCGCAAGCCCTCGCGCATCACAAGGAGACGAAACCGTGACTCGTTCGTTCATGTCACCAACATCAGACCTCCCTTATGGAGCCGACTCCCCAGTTTCAGAGAAGGCCCGCGGCAAAATGAAGGAGAGGCGATCTTTGTCTGTTGATACCAACAGTTCTCTGGATCGTGCTCCGTTGAGTATCGGCAGAAACGGTTTTGTTCCTACTCAAGAATGGGTGGGTAATTTCCACCGAATTATAGTTCCGAGCTGATCACTTCTTGTAGGTTACTTCGTGGCAACAAGGGTAAGTTTTTCATTGTCTTATGGAGTCCTTGATTTACTCGAGCCATACAGTCTTCCTCTGGACACCGTGATGCTCTTCGTCTCTGATGTCATACAGCGAGTGGAAGATATGCAAAGACATAGAACTATCCCCTCTGCAGAAGTTATCAAATTTCTGGCGAGCATCAACTTGGATCATATCATCCCCACCAAGCCTCCCATTGCAGCTCGACGATTTATGGTACGTACGATTTAGGTTTGAAGGCCTTCTAAAAGACTTAATTCGCATAGTGGTCGGACGCATCGTTGGTATGGCTGACATCGTTGATTTGGGGCGAAATCTACGTTCGTGGCATGACGCCTCTTGGAATATGGAATGCTACGAACGTCCGCTTATTCTTTGTCAAGCATTCGCAAAATCAGCAACGACAAATCACCGAGGCAGTCACAAATGTCACCAATGCTGTGGGGGGCTTTTTGCGGAGGACAACGGATTCGACGCAGGCTCGACAGCGCACTAGTTGAGATGTAGTCCCATCGTCAAATGGTATAATTATAAAAATTATGGACTTCTGGTGTAGGTAGACACACTTGGACATCATATACTCATGTTTACAGTTTGTTTGGTACCATCATTTAGTCAATATTTCACTTCCTTACCGATGACAACGGTCAGTCAATGAAACTCGACGTCCCATTTAACGACCATGGCTTAAACAACGCAGAAATCGGGTTACTCAGAAAGGGTAGGAGTGTTAGCTTGTCTTCAAGCACTTTCTCACCTGTTTCTCAAGGAAATTTCCTGACGGTCGAGGACCTGTTATTAACGCCGACCCAGGACATTGCGAAGCGATGCAAGACCTCTCCAATTGAAATCAAGCGAATAGTAGACATCGTACTATGTGCAACATGCCCTCCTGAGCTCAGTCGTCTGGAAATCTTGGCCGCCGACGGCGACGAGAAATTCTCTACAGGAGATGATATTTTGGACGATGCACTGGGTGGAGGTATTAGAACAGGAATGGTTTGGGAAGTTGTTGGAGAAAGGTGCGCGAACCTCAAGGAAAGAGTATGCCTAGGTGGTGTTCATTATGTTAGTTCTGCAGGCAAAACGCAGCTTGCCCTTCAGCTCTCTCTGTTTGTTCAGATGCCGCTGGATTCAGGAGGCCTGTCAGGCTCAGCCTGCTATCTGACGACATCCTCAAAGCTGCCTACAGATCGACTTGTACAGATATGTGAATTGGATGGAACTTTATCATCTTCACTTTGCTTGGAACATGTGCATACACTTGCTGTCCCTACTGTTGCGATGTTACAGGAAGTTCTCACCAATAATCTCCCCAAGTTTATCCTAGGGCAAGTGTCAAAAGGTCTCAGGCCAGTCAAACTCGTAATTATCGATGCACTCGGCGAACTCTTCCACTCCAATACCAAGACGACGACTTCCACTCTTGTCGAAAGGTCCAAGAATATCGCAAGCCTTTCAGCGAGCCTTCATGAACTTGCCGATGTTCATAAAGTAGCAGTCGTCGTCCTCAATGAAGTAATTGACAGATTCGACCGACCTCGCCATGATCAAAGGGAAGCAGACCTCTTGTATGAAAACCAATCGCGATGGTTCAACACTGCTGAATTTTTTGGGGAAAGCAAAAAGGAAGCAAGCCTTGGTCTTGTCTGGGCAAACCAAATCAACACCCGGATAATGCTTACTCGTACAGGCAGGCGGAGGTATCTCAGCGACCAAGACCTCCCGAAACGGCGGCGTCTGAACGAGACTGTAGAACACACAGTACAGGTGCCTCGACTTGCCAACGAAGACGAACAACAATCGACTTTAATTCGACGCCTGACAATTATCTTCAGCACCGTGTCTTCGCCTATTTCTCTGGATTACGTGGTAACCGAAAGAGGCATCACGGTTTTACCAAATGAAGGAACCTCCCTTCCAGTGCCGGACGAGGCAAACGTGGCTAGAGAGAACCCTGTCAGCTTGCCATCCGACGACCTTATCCTCAACGAATTTCCCAGGATTGCCTCAACCTCACTCCAGTCGGAAGAGGACAATCTGTGGGCACATGCTGACCCCCTTGACGACTTCGATTGGGATGCATTGGAACAGACACTTAGTCAAGCTGCATAGCAATGCTACCGTTCATTTTATTTGCTCATCTAGTTGCCCAAGGATCCCGACGTCTTTTGACCCTTAGAAAACTAATAAGTTGCGTCATATTTGTAAAATTTAGTAAGTTCGTGAATAGAGTAAAGCTGGAATAACCGAAAAATTGAGGCAATTATCTCAGATCAATTGTTGTCCACTGTCCTTGTCGGCAAGTATCTTGAGGAGCGAACAGCCTGCCATTTGGGAAGTGTCCCTTCCTGTAGGTATTCCAGTCGAATGATGCTTGTCTAGAGACTGACACTGGTGGCTCTTGCAAGTACGGGTATGGTCGCGAGTTGAAGATGTTGAATCGTTGTGGGGAACGCACAGGTTGTCGTGCGTCGTCTGTGTAGCGGCCAACAAGAGCCGCAGCTAGACCGACAAGGGCTGTGCATAAGCAGGGTGAGTTCGCGAGAATGCGACATGAGTCGTGCGTTGGTTATCTTACCCAACAAGAATGAAAAACATGCCAGGATTAATACTACGGCACTGTTGCCCGCGGGCGATCCTCCCAGACTTGCAAAATCGGATGAAAGGCCGCCTGCTTCTGTATGAGGTAGGCGGGCGAGAAACAAAAGAGCGACGACTAATTTCGAGACCCTCAGCGGAAGGGTGGAACTTAAGAGGAAGGGGTGCTCACTGAAGCTGAACAAACTCAAAGCAAGAAAAAGACAAACATTTCGCGTCTTTTCCCAAAGTCTGTCGCGTCTTACAATTTTGTGGAAATAAAAGCCTATTACGGAGGCTGCAATTGCGAAATTGAATGCCATCGCAGCGACCTGAATGTCTATGTGATTTTATTCAAGACGTGCTTCCGTAATGTATTCCTTTGACTTACATCCTGCAGTCCCAAGTAAAAGAGCGAGGGCAGTAATAACTCCCAAAGCACAGTGTGAAAGCAAAACGAAAGCTAAAGAATTATTTTGAAAAAGACAACAGCAGAGGTTTCAGGGAAAACGTACTCGTAATCGCGGCCCTAAGAATGGCCCATTGCCGTCGTGTGCATGGCGGCGATATCATGTTTGATAGGTTGAGCGACCTTCAGAGAAAATGAAAGAATGTTGGTGCAGAACAGAGAGGGAGAACGAGAGAACAGTAGCTGATAGATGGGTGGGGAATATGTCGACCAGAAGGCTCTTGATTTATAGTTCTGACAGAAGTTGAAAGGTCACTCAGGCTGGCCCCAAATTTCCTAAAAAGTATAGCAAAGAACAATGCGGCGAGGCTTTGAACTTCATGAAACTGCCATATCTTGATCACGAATATTTGGGAATTTTTTTTAGAGATGAGTCAACAGATCAAGCCGAAGAGACAAAACGCGATGCAGTCCGCTTAGCCATGAAATCATTCAAGCTGGAGGAAGGGGGGCAGTGAGGAGCGATTTCTACCTGATCACGCGCCAATAAAATTCGTCAAAGGAAAAATACACGTTGCAGCTAGGAGATGCCCGATCCTGTTTGCAAAGAAACAATGAGACCCATTTTGGCAATAAATTGACCACACACCTTACAAGTGACCGGTAGCGCCTTAACTGTCTGCAATGTGGGCGAATCAATAAATAATACAATTTCATGCCATATATTGAATTTAGAAAAATATTATACACATTTCGCGGAAGGGTATGCAGCGAGCGAGATGAGCGTTGCTAGGGAGGAGTGGCGTTGGATAATAACTACGCACGAAGCTTCAACTCCCTACATCTCAATATGGTCCGTCGAAGTCAAATGTCGTGAAAAAGAAGATAATAGCCAGGAGCCATTTATGCGTCTAGAGGCAGCTCGACCCAACCATCCTGTCCGAAAGTGTTCTCGCCCGAGTAGCTCACATATAAGAAGTTATCCTCGTCTCTATAGTTCCATGACGTCAGGAGGGGAAATTGAGATATCGGTTAACTGGACATACTTGTGCTCTTCGTAGATGGCACTCATGAGCGCTGCTGTAGGTGGGAGAACCTCGTCGACAAAGATGAAGATCGCTTTCTCTGGTGCCAGCTTGATCCGTTTCCGGATCACATACACGAACTGACCTACGGTCAGGTCCTACAGAATATGGGGAATTAAACATCATTCCAAGGGATACGCATGGTTCAAAGTGGCGCACAGATGGGACAAGGTACTTCTTCTTGTCGATAGTGGGGATATCGGTACGATCCGCCTTCTCGCAGATAACCTATCGATTTGGATTCGCAGGTCAGCAGTGTTTGACATGTAGGAGTAAGGTGACTTGCAGGAATTCGATCAGGGTACTTCTGGCGAATACGCTCAGCTTCGGCTTTGCGCTTCTCTAAAGCAGGTGAAAGGTGAGTGAGGAATAAAACAGCGAACCACAATGTGCATACCGAAGGGGTGTTCATCCTTGAACTTGGACCTCATGTTGTGCAGGTGAAAGGGTGGGCGTTAGAGAGATGGAGTAATGGGGGAGAAAGAGGATGGTCGTAGTAGTTTATAGTCAAGGGTTGTAAATGGAAAGACAAGACACGCGCAGTCCTCGAGTGACTCGGATTTAAACAGCCGTCAACAAACACCAGCTTCGCATTTATGGCAATCTGCGCTCTTTGACTCTGTCTGACTCTCACTCAGTGTTTGTGTCTGAGGATCCCGCTACCGCGAATAGACTATCTTGGATTATAACGAAAAGAAATACAGCTACAGTCCGTACTAAATATGCAACACTTGCTAAATGTTGCTAATGCATTGCTGACGACGACTAAGCTGACGCTAATGAATAATAGAAACTATCATACTTAAAAGAGTGTGTTTGACGAAACAAGGAGAAGAAGGAATGGTGATAAGACTACTAAAATTGACTACCTGCTTGCTTGTGCTCCCATAGAGGCTGCCATTCCCAAAGCCATTGCATTGCCCATCTGTGCCCCTGCGCTTTCTGACGGCACAAAGACAGCCTTGGGTCCAAATGCCTGGACCCGCGCAACCTCGATACGGCGAAGTTCCATTTCGCGGGCGAACTGGTCAACAACTTCGGCATCGGCTTTGGCCTTGATACGGATTGCACCAGCGTCAGCCTCGGCGGCCAAACGCGTGGCTTCAGCCTGCGCTTCCGCTTCGATTCGTAATTTCTGGGCCTGCGCTTTGGCAGCCGCGATGACTCGGTAAGCATCAGCGTCAGCTTGGGTGTTGGCAGCTTGCGCTTTAATCCTTGTCACGGAAAGAGCACCTTCTTCCTGCTTGACTTTGTTGCTATTTTCTCTGTCAACGTTCTGTGGGAGGAATTCAGAACTCTAAATTTGACCGAGTAGAAAATGTGACATACAGCAGCTTCAACTTGGGCTTGGAGAGCACGAGCTAAACAGGACATGTCAGAATAATTCAACATTGCAATAAATTAGACTTACTGGTTAGTTTGTCCATCGTGGCAGCAATTTCACCCTTAAATTGGCGATCAATGACAGCTAATATCCCAAATCAGGAATAAAGTTGCAGAAAAGGAATCGTATGAACATACCAAGGTCTTTGAGAATAATCCCGTATTCCAAAGCAGCTTCGTGCATGTCATCCATAGCACGAGTCCTTAGAGCATCTAGGAAAGCTGAAGATGGGTCAGACCCATCTTCCATGTTGTCCGGACCCAAAGACCGTTGTTTGACCATTGACGAATAGTCAAGATGAGCGACAATTTGGGTCAAAATTGATTGGGTTTTATCCCGCAATGCGTCATATGGGGTATTGTACCCATGAGTGGTCAGTTTGAGAGGTTCGGTCAATTGCCACTTGAGGTATATGGTCAAGCTGACCGGCACTTGGTCACGAGTGAAGCTAAATTTTGAAATCAGTGGTATGACTAACAGATTCAAGACTAGACGGACATGTCCTTGGTGGGCATCTCCAGTTGATTTTCGCCCAAAGTGTACAAGCCGCGAAGGGTGACACTTGGATTAGTGATTACTGACTGTCCAGCCCCGAGGAGCTCTAGATCGTCACCACGCTGTAGGATAGCGCAGTTACTAGCAGGAATGTTCAAGCTACATGACATAGGTCAAGTCGCGTATCAATGTGAAGGAATGATGCGACTTACAATGTGGCTACAACGTACTCCTTTTGGCCCTGTCCTCCTACGCGCGAGGCCATTTTGACTTCGTGAGTTGAGCCAAGAACGACACCTGTCAACTTGTCCTTGATCACGGTTGGCAAGTGAGTCTGGTCGACGATTGAAAGGACATCGTAGGTCCCTTCAATAGCATAAGCAACGAACCCCGAGTTCTTGACGACGAATACATGATTCTGCGGGTCGGACACAACAGCTGCCTGATTTTGCGAGACCTGGACGACAGTTAGACCTCGGAACTCGATGACCGTGTCGGACACTGCAGCGACAGAGCGCGTTTATCAGCCATTCTCGTTAATGAATCCGGAGAAGATACCTACATCCTTGGGTGCCACTCCAGGAACGTGCCCACCAGTTGCGGAGTGGGAACCCAGGATAACGACCTGGTTTTGTAAGAATCTTGGGAGAACCACTTTAAAAGACGTGAATAGATGTCTACCGCAACGAAAGGACAAGGGTGTACCCATGATTAATGAGGCCTAGTTGACCTGGGATGACCTCTCTGCCTGTCCAGTCTGTTGGTTTCTTTCTCGACAACAGCCTAGTTCGTCCGGCCTAGCACCAAGGAATAAGCAACATCATGAAACTCAGAATGTTGACAAACCTCTTGAAGTTGTCGGTCAAGCTTCTCGAGGGCAGCAATGACGCCGCTCTTTCCAATTGGGATGAAAAAGGGCCGCTCTTCTACGGTATAATCGACTGTCGTGAATTCGCTCATGCGTGCTTTGCCATTGATTCCCGTAATGCCATGATGAGGATGTGAGCTGGACCCCTTGCTGATGGTGTCGTCTCGCTTGTAGACTGGGTCGCCGACGACGGTGCTATTGTCGCCAAAGTTGGAAGCCATTGTAGAGATGGCAAGAGTGTTTGTGGGGCAAAGGTTGTTGTCCGTTCCCATACATTCTGGGCCTAATTATAGGAAAAGGTTATGGCACAGCCTTTGTCTGTAAGTATCTTTCTAGTACATCTTAATTTAGTACTATGCGCCGAGTCGGGGTTCACAGGGGCGCTCGAGACTTTCTTCCCGGTCCTTTCCCGAGGCCAACCGAGTGCCTGTGTACAAGTATGTACAGTCGCAGTTCCGGGTCCATACGACCAGCTCCGTTGCAGTCGATACGAATCTAGCGGACAGGTATAAGGTCATGAGGAAAGTAAGATCCGAGTGGCCGAGTCGGAGTTGGGGTTGAAAAGCATGTCTGCAAGTCGCATAAACGGCTCCAGGCGGACTGGCCTCCTGCAGGCTGTACAACAATTTGATTCCCTTGTGGTGCATTCATGCCTATCATTATGCTCTTTCGTGGTGGTTTGAAATATAAATTGAATGATTATTAGACTAGTACATGGAAAATACAGTCGGTGTGTACTAAAACTGGACCAGTGGTACCAATTGTAAAAGATGTAGGTACACTAGGTGACCAAACCCACCCACTAAGCCAGGATGATCGGCCAAAGAGTGCAACACTGAGTCTGAGGCGCTGACGATGAAAGACCAACGGCAGGAATAGCTGGCCCAACATGTGGAATAGAACGCGCCTGGAAGTTGTTAAAAGATGTGTTGAATTTCTGCAAGCGAGCAGTAAATAAAGGCGAACTTTAGGGCCGGCGGAGAAACCTTGCTCTCACTTATGACACAATTCAGGGTATTCGGGACAATCCTCGCCCTTGCCCTCTCTTTCTATTGCGCAAACCGGTTATCCCAGGGGGTCCCATGGACAGTTATATATAAAGCACCACTTTCTTGTAACCTGCGACTTCTTATCTCTTCGCTATCTTGCTCCAGAATGCCAAAAGTTGTCACTCTCAATAACGGCGTTGCCATTCCCTGGCTGGGCTTCGGTACTGGCACTGCACTTTATGGAAGAGATGCTGCCAACTTCGTCCGTCTTGCGATCGACAACAACATCACCCATCTCGACGGTGCCCAAATGTACAATAACGAAGATACACTTGGCGCAGGTATAAAGGCGTCTGGGAAGTCCCGCTCAGATTTGTTTATTACCACAAAGCTCAACAAGCTTGCACCGGGAGAGACGGTCAAAGATTCTCTGAAAGGCTCCCTCGCCAAGCTTGGTCTGGACTACGTTGATCTCTTTTTAATTCACGATCCAACCAAGGCCACAAAGGAAGGCAAGCTTGCAGAGTGGTGGAAAGGAATGGAAGAGGTTCAAGGGCAAGGGCTGGCGAAGGCTATTGGGGTTTCCAACTTCAAAGTTGAAGATCTTAAGATCGTTTTGGAATCGGGGAAAATAGTTCCTGCTGTGAACCAGGTAAGGATTTCTCCTAGTCCTGAGACTAACCATGTTGAATAATATATTGAATTCCTAGATCGAACTCCATCCATACGTTTGGAAGGCAGCTAAGCCTATAGTCGAGTTCTGTCAAGAAAAAGGGATCGCCATTGAGTCCTACGGCGGACAAACTCCCATTGTTCGTGCGAAAGGAGGCCCTCTTGATCCGACACTCTCTGCTATAAGCGAACGCCTCGGGAAGGCACATGGCAAACCTGTATCTACTGGTCAGGTTCTGACTAAATGGCTCTTGCAGAGGGATGTGATAGTGGTAACGTGAGTCTATGGGTTTTCGTGATCCGGAATAGTCCCTCATGTTATCTCCCAGAACAACCTCCAAAGTTGAACGAATCAAAGAATTCTTGGATACAGAGAATGTACCTGATTTGAACGCAGAAGAAATCAAAGCCATCGACGAAGAAGGCGCTAAATTGCACAAGAGAGTTTATATGGCTCACGTCTTCGGCGAGTAACCGCATTCCTCAACTAAGCCCCGACTTTTTGTACCGGGAATATTTAAAGCAATAAAGGCAATGTCAGACATGCTTTTTCTCTGTCAAGACATTCTTGCTTAATGGTTTTATTTTCTAGTGTACTCGGTTGATAATACCTGTACCCATTCATTATATCAACATTATTTTTTGATCCCAGTGACGATATTCACTGCGATCTACATAAGTATTACAGCACATTCTTCTTCAAACTAGTCAATGACAGAGTAAAGCACTGCTGACAGGCATACTCGGCCTTGATCGCCATGGAGCAAATCTATTCATCTGCGCTGCACTCTGATCGGCGACCAACTACTTATATACGGCCAGGTCCTCTAACCGATTGCTAGAGTACAGTGGAATATATTGCTCTACCCGAGGCGCCTGCCTGTTTGGTCAAGATTGAATACCCCCTGGAGCAGTACCGTGTATCTCTGCTGTGACAACCTGTTTGCGTGGGGCCTCTGGCATATACTTTTGTTGGGGTTAGGTATCGTGAGTTCAGCTCAGTTTTTGTGGCGAAATACGCGATTAACTCCCATGTTTGGTTGGAGTTGATGAGCGAAGGTGTAATACGCCTGTTTCGTTGGGAAGCTGGTCCCGGCCTACTAACTTTGGTGTGCAGAGTTACTAAATTCCGAAAGTAAATCCCGCCCGGCCTAAACGGTAGAGGTAAGAACTTGTGACCACCAAGATCTAGAGGCTTACGGGTACCTTTTATTTTGTAAGGCCTGGCCAAAGAAGGCTAATGACCGTCGCTATAAATCGGACCTGAATTCTGAATCCAGGTGGGCGTCACTCAGAAGTGAGTACTTTCCGCCCTTGATTCAATCCTCAGGCATTCGATTGGATCACGCCAGTTACTTCATAACAAGGACTTTCGGCTTACCGCCTGATTTTTAAGCCAAGAAAATACTGCAGCCACATGCACATGGGCCATATCTGGCATGTGTGACCTTCAACTTCGACCTTAAACGTTTATTGAGAGTTGTAGTACGCCCCTCGGCGCAACACCTCTGCCATCTGTGTCCACTAGCAATGGCTCTTGATACCAAGTTTGTCTTGACTCCCGTCGCGAGTCGACCCCGAGAGCGATGACCAAATACTGAGGGCCAGCGAATATAGCCCCAATATGATAAGTAAACAACTTTCATTCACCACTGGTTGAAAGTTGCAGAACTTCCTTGCCATCGGTGCGTCCCAGGTCTACGTATCATTTCTTACTTCCCTTAGCTAGTGCGGCTTCAATGGTGTTTGCTTCGTCTCTCTTTTGTCGACTAAGGCAGCCAGTGTGAATAAAGCGTTCGGTGCAAATGGAAGGACTACATCTTCATCGATAACCAGAGAACCCGCTGTTTTTGTTCGAATCTGGGCCACTGCTTCTGATGATATATTTAAAATGTATCATAAGAATGTGTCCGGTGAACTGTCATCGGAAAAATTAAATTCTCCCATGATTCTCCCACTGCTGTTGGCAAAAAGCGTCCACGAATAAATTGCTAAATTCTTATCGCCATTTCGGATTCTATGTGAATTCGGTGTTATAGAATTTAGGATGTGTACCTGCGTGCGATTCCATTGTCAACTACGTTGGGACATATAGCTTAGAATGGTCATTGCATGGACCCACATGGGCAAGGTAGGCAAGTCACGATCGAGTCACAAATCAGGACAAACAAGACGATCCTTTTTCGTCCAACTCTTCTTGTTTTCATGTCTCGATTTCTTCACACAACATAAGTTGTTATCTCCTCGTATCAGTGAGAAGTGCATCTACGGCCTCTACAAGAACGTGCGAAGACATAACCCAAACAGCACCGAGAATGCTGGGCTTCTAAAGTTTGAAGTCAACCGACGCGGGACTATGCAATGGGCTTTGGGTCGGGGTTTGAGCTGACGTAGTTCCACTGGGCTTTAGTCTTGCTTGCGCATGTGCTGAAGGCGAATCAGAGGTAAGTATTTCCCAATGCTCACGAATTATCCATAGACGTCGCTCATTTATGGGATAAAGTCGACGTTTGAATGTGGGATTTATCTCAACGTTTCGCAACCTGTTTGTCTGACAGATCGTTTTTCGGAAGAGCCTCCAGTCTGTCAGGCTGTCCAGAAATTCCAGATCCGAGAAGCCTGTTTACTGGACAGAATATTTTCCCGACCAATCAGGCGTGCCCATAGGCAGCATTTGAGGATTCCTGAGTTCATATGCCTGTTATAAAGTTACATGCAGAGCCTTTACCCGTTCTTTCCTTCTCTTCAGGCAATTCCGGCATCAGGGGAGGGGTTTGCGGTCCTTGTACGTGGAAAGATATCTTCTATTGCGAGGCAAATCCGCACAACTTACGCGTTGATCAACATCGGTGACAGACCCATCATACTTCCGCCTCTCACCAGCCTGCCAGGCGTGGGATGCCCTTTTCCGTATCGTATGCCTCCGTCCTGTTAATTGACGGAAACCGAGAATATCGTACCTTGATAGAAGGCATCCGAAGGAGAGATCCTTCATTCTTTCAAGGGCCAACTGCCACGCGTAACTTGGACAGTTGCTCCGATTACCTTGGGCTTTTCTTGTCTCTGGCTCTGTCCTGCTGGCGAGATATAACCCTCGGATGCACAGAAACGACAAGCCTTTCTCCTGGCTTGGTTTACCTTCCTCCCACTAGAAGATGCTGTGGTTCCTCCTATCACTCCTTACCCTTTCTTTGAACCTGCAGGGCATCTTAGCTCAATCGGATGCTTCATGCCTTCCATTCTATAACTGGGTTTGTCGCAATGTTATCACATCACATAGTATTATTCACCAGCCGTACAGACGTCCAACTCGCACAAGCAGACGCCATGCGATGTTGCATCTTCTCTCTTAGCAATATGCAACAATGGTCGTACGTATCAACCTCGGCAATACTTAACTAAGATCTTACCTTTGGTATAGCTTTCCCTGTCGATGCCCTCCCCGAATCGACCCATTATCTTGGACCATCGTTGCAAAACGCAAACCCTTGCCAGTGCAGCACGGTCACCTACTCGCTCATGAGTGCGTGTGGTGCTTGCCAAGGTCGAACTTATCTGTCGTGCGTTGTCTTTCTGGTATCTTGTGCGATCGCGTTGCTGATCCCTACCTCGAAGGTGGAGCGTTTGGTCAGCTAACTGTCCAACTGTGTCGCTAAACTCGTATGTATCATCAAGCATCTACCTTTCTCTGCCATTTATTGTGGTCTAGGTTCCCGGAACTTATTCCTGCCGGAGTAGCTGTACCAGGATGGGCTTATCTAGATGTTAAGGTATCCTCCGATCGATGCCATTGAAGAAAACCTCCCATAATATTTAATACCTTAGGCGAATGATAACTTCGACCAATCGCTCGCCAAACAAGACGCCAGTAAGTAAATATACTCTGACAGAATCTTTGAGACCTAAATCTTGGACCAGATCTAACAGAATCTACGGCCATTCCATCCCCCACGTCCTCTGTTGTAAAGTCCACCGCGGCGAAGTCGAGTTCATCTACGGTTGTAAAATCGACCTCAGGATTCACCACGGCGACTGCGACAACATCCATACTTCCACCTCCATCTGCCTCTTCTGCTGGTGACTCGTCATCGTCAGCTTCCCGTATTAAGAAAGAAAATGCAATAGGAGGTGGTGTTGTGGGAGGGTTGGTCGGTCTTATGGTGATATGTGGACTTTTTTTCTGGTATATTCACCGTCGCAGACGCTTTGCCAGGGATGGGCAGCCTCTTCCGTCTCCGAATGCAACGGATCCCGAGATTGCTTCCTGGCATGGGCAAGGTCCTTACATGAGGCAAGCAGGAGGTTCTGTCCCTCAAATTTCTGCTGCACCCTCCTTGGTGAGTCCGCCACCGCTGCTGGTATCTTTATGCGATCTATTGACGCCATATGACTCCCAGAACTCTTCTCTTCAACCCGCGCCCGCCAATTACACCTTCCATTCAGCTGCTTCTGGTTCTGCTGACTCTGTACCCGCAGGCCACGTACCGTCTTGATTATCGAAATCAAACACCACACTCTTTTGACCATTTGCCCCTCGTAGCAGATATTATGCTGCTATCCAACTTTTCTTTTTCCTACTTCCTACTTACGTTCCGTGTTTCATTTTCGGATAGTCAGGTAATTATAATGTAATAACATGCTCCAGCACATGTACACCCTCTAGACTTCCAATCAAAACAAGAGCCATACATTGCCGTTACAAGGGATGCCTGAGGGGTTCAAATTAGACTGTTTATTTTTAGCTTAGTTGTGACATTATCAACGGTCAGTTTGATCTTGTGGGGACACCTTATCCGTGGAAAGAAAGAAAATATGAGTCGAAGAATTTATCTTCCGAGTAATTTTTGCTGGTATGTACATAGATCCATGAGCTGGGGTGCCAACCGGCACCTATGAACTGGCGTTAAACGGACCATAATGATTGCGCCAAGATTGCGCTGATCAGCGACGGCTGTGCAGCCTGTGCTTTCTCATCAGTTCAGGGTTCAACTTGCTTTATACGGTATCTCAGGAACCCGTCCACCATGGCATTTCCTCAAAACGAGAGAGGTGCCGACTTTGTTCCTTGCCTTCTTTGCGCCTGCCAACATCGTCCATCATGTTGAGCGTTCTTGCATTCGTCGCCCTAGGCCTCTTCCCAACTCGTGGCACTGCTCAAGCCACGCCAAAGGCAACATGTTTAGCGGGGTTTAATTGGGTAAGTTCTCGTGGTCCAACCGCTTCGAATCGTTTTGACAATATGATGTTGTGGAAAGAGTTTTAACACCTTGAACCAAAGTCCTTGCGATGTTGCATCGTCTCTAGCAGGTGTCTGCATTGGAGCAGGTGACGGTTCTTCTCAAAGTCCTTCAATAATGACATGACGGGAATGTGCAGATTTTACGCTGGCTCCATTGGACCCAGGATTCGTGTACCTCGGACCTCAACCAGCGAATGCAAATTCTTGCCGATGCAGCTCCGTATATTATTCTTTATTGAGTGCTTGTGCAGTTTGCCAGGACCGCAACTTCATTAGGTATTTTTCGAGCCTGGCGAGTCTGCGGCTGCAAACTTACAGGAGTTGTCAGGTGGTCTGCGTACAAAGCCAACTGCACGGTTGTCTACGACCAAGTGTGAGCCAATTGTTATGATTGCCTATGCCTTTGTTCATTTTTACTTTTAAGATTTCTGCAACCGATCCCTTCTGGTGTGAGAGTCCCTCACTACGCTTATCTTGACATCGAGGTATAATCTAAATACTTCGAGAGGCTTCATCACCTCATATTCACTTGGTACTATAGGCAGGCGATACTTTCAATGCCACTCTCGCCCAAGCAGCAGGTATGGTCATCATCCCGCAAAAGAGCTACAATTAAAATAATCATCAGGGGGCGTCGAGTCGACCAGTGTCCCATCATCTACCGGTGGTTCAGGGGCAACTCCTAGTTCATCTAGCGCATCGCCAGTCGGAGCTAAGAAGAAATCTAACGCAGGAGCTATTGCTGGAGGAGTCATAGGCGGTCTAATCGCTCTTGCCCTGATCGCAGGTCTTGTGGTCTGGCTGCTTCGTCGAAGACGAAATCAATCTCCAACCTCCGCGTCTTACCAACCTGCCATGGCTTCACAAAACCCTGTAAGCGCTGCTCACACTGGCAGCTCTTATCCAGCGACACCTGCTCCAAGAGTTTATGTAAGATTTGCCCTCCTGGGCTTTGTTACATTTCTGATTCTTTTTATTCCCAGGATCCCAATGATCCTAGCACATTCCCGTCCAACATGAATGAGCAACCTGGATATAATCCATACGCCACACCACCTCCGGACCACCAACAACAACCATATCCTGCTCAAATGACACCCAATTACACCGGAGCTAGTCAACCAGGTTTCCCTACTCAGGTGACGCCAAACTACACTGGAACCAGTCAACCCAGCTACCCTCGCCCACAATATACTGGTGCCCCGGAGTTGTGAGCAAAGACGATTCCCTCCTATGAATATTGGCTGGAATGCTTTCACCTTGCTATATCGTCTCTTTTTATGTATACAGAACAAACCAGATTAATGGAATTCCATCTCCCTTTCAAGTACAATTTTTCATTTGTTTCGAGTTCAACTGTTGCCTTTTGGCATGCACCAAATTATACATACACAGCTCGTAAGTTTGTAAGGCTTCCAATTACTTCGGACTGCCGACAGGAATCAATACTAATGTACCTCCATCTATCGATTCATCCTTCCGTGAATTTGTTGCTTACATAACACTCCGACAAGTACTCTACCACCGCGCTCATAATATTTCCACTGATGAGAGTGTAGCAAGATCCAGAATTTAGGGCGAATGAAAGGAAATCCACGATTTCCTAGCGTTAGCCACCATCCAATGGATGATAAAAAGAAAAGACTCTTGCCAGAACAAACACGTTACGATGTTTGCGGAGTCACCGGCCGCGTTTGAGCCATCCATCAACGGCGTTTGATCGATCGACTTCTCATCATATGTAAGAGTGAACCTGTGCAAAATCTCAGGGCGATTATGTATATCTCGGTGAACGGAATTTGGCGGCAGGATTGGGCGTTTTCTACTACCCCTTGAGCAAGTTCCCCCACCATGTTGTGGCGTCCGTGGCCATATGTATTTCTTTGGCTTGCCACCGTGCTGCGCGTCACTGGACAGTCTTCGAATGTCACTCAATGCGTCGCGTCCTATAGTTGGGTGCGTTGCTGGGCTCTTCCTGCAGACTTCGATGCGCTGACGCTTTGATCTCATCTGATTTGACATAGTCTGTCAATTCCCTGGGGCAGACGCCTTGTTTAGTTGCAGCGTACTTGGAGAGTCTCTGCGGCGTACGTGAGTAGATGGTTGCCTTGCGGATATCAAGCGCGCTATTCTTAATGCTTGATTCATAAACTAGCGACGTCTGTGGACTCGATACCAAATGGCACCCACTATCTTGGACCAACAAACACTCAGCAAGACCCTTGCAAATGCAGTTCAGTGACCTACTCGATGGTGAGCGCTTGTGGAGGGTGTCAAGGTCGGACATTTCAGAACTGGACAACATGGGACCAATTCTGTATTGGCCCGGAAGTCTCGACGTAGGTTGCAAATTTCTGGGCAACCAATGTCGATTTATAAACTTTTGTATATCACCAGATTCCCGAACGTGATACCAGCAGAAGTGGAAGTCCCTAAGTGGGCGTTTATTGACATCACAGCGGTCAGTATCACCTGCCTCATAGAACGTGAAATTTTCGCTCAAATATTCTGTACAGATAGGCAATACATTCGATCCAATGGCTGCTCAGCAAAGTAAGTCAACAATAATGTTCCCCAGAGAAGGTGTATTAAACAAGATTATCAGATATCAGTGGCACTTTCCCCACTGCCTCTCCTCCCCCATCAACAACATCATTAATACAGTCAACACCGTCAGCACCAACAATCTTACCAGCTGCAAGCACCCCATCTATAGCGTCCAACGTTGGAACCACCTCTAGTACTTCTCATTCCAATGCAGGAGCAATCGCCGGAGGCGTAATCGGAGGCCTCGTCTTCCTTGCCATCATAGTCCTCGGCCTCCTCTGGTATTTCATCCGCAAGAGACGAAATGCAGTACAGACAGACGTCATGTTCGACAGCCGTGCTCTGGTATCCGGCCACGGTACTCTGATGTCCCAACCCACTGGCACTACATCAGGAATGCCTTCTGACGGGTCAACCCCCGTGCCGTTCTCGCATCATCAATATGTCAGTTCTCCCGTAACTTTAGCCTCTTTTTCGGCACCACCTAACCCTTTCTGCAAACCGTTTCACAGGATAGCTCTGGTTCGGATGGCTCCCCACTTTCTCCTCTGACATCTGGTGTTTATACCAGCCCTCAAATGACAAATAGGCGGTCGTTGGAAAGCGTCTCACCAAGTATGATCCATCTTGGAGGCTACCAGCCCCAATCAATATCACAACCTGGCGCCTATAGAGGCGCAGCAGAGGTATAACTGTACTGAACTTGGAATTCTATCGATATTGCCTTCTTCCATGTACTTGTATATCTTTAGGCCATAGTTTTCTCATCAATGCCCATTATGAGCTATCTCTGGTTTTGTGTTGCGGTGTATTGCTTCATCCCCAGTTCCATGTTTGAATCAGCGATCACTCTGTTCCAGATAGAACCTTCCTCTCTCTCACCTCTAGTTCTATGACATGTACCTGGCGTCATAAAGCTTACAGGATCAAAGCTTTTCTATTTTTCCTCGAGAAGCTGTGATTTTTTTCCTAGTTCGTGGACGGCAAGTCTTCAGACTCCGTAATAAGCAGTGCCATATATGATATATCCATTGGAAAAGTACAGTGGCCAACATGTCCACAAACACAGGAGAAAACACTTGGAAAATGTCAAGTACTCATCAGAGCCCTAACGACATTCTAAACTAACGATTATCTATTTCATTTGATAGGAAGTGCAAGACGCTACCCCAAGAATAGCCTATGATCATGAATGCATGGTTGAAACCCAGAAGCTGTCAACTCTTATTATAGGATAAATTCCGTGGACGTGTGCTTTCTGACTGCATGGTAGTGGAGCAACGCAGCATCTCTAGTCTGAGAGTAAGTACACCGATAGAAGAAAGTAGGTACTTCCTCCGAGTCCTCACACGCTCTTCCATAATTTAATTCTGCCTGAGAGTCTGAGACTCCGAGAAGGTGCCTGGAGGACGTGATCAATTTCTGGCATATTAAATTTTGTAGCGACGATCCATGTCACCTGTGGCCAAACATATTCTGAATGCTGGCAGTTGAGAAGCCTGAACGGTGAAGGCAAGGCGCGTCGCGTACGCATAAAGATGGTCACGTGATGTGACGCGCCTAACAAAAGGCCGCCTATGCGTCTTTCTCTGCCTCTGACCACGACGATGTCGGGCACAAGGTCGGCGCCGTCGACTCCAGGTGCCTCGCTATCACCTATCACCTCTCTCGCACCTTACTCGACGACCTCCACGCCTCGACTGCAGGCTCTCTACTCTGATTTCTCGCGGCAGAAGCACTCCAACCCGACATCGTACCACTCGAATGTGGATTGGTGGCGTAATGCGCTCGAGACCGTTGTGGCCTCTGGACTGCAGACTGATAGTATGGCAGCGCCCAAGACACCTGGGCGACGGCAGGAGGATGCTATCTTGCCGTCGTCTGCTACCACTCCAACAAAGAGTGATCGACTAGTTCTGCATGCGGGCCGGGAACTAATGGAACGCGTAAAAATACCGAAAGTAGGAAAACCCCTTGCACTAGGCGCTGTCCTCGTAAGTGCCGCTTCATTCCGTGGTACTACCATGGGATATTTCATCTTCGATCAGGGACATACCGCTGACTGAGATACCTGCCCCAGCAAGTTTGAACTGCGCTCCACCCGCACCGTCGTCACTCTTCCCGACTTCCTCACCGCCAAGGTGTCGCTGTACGACCCCGGGTGGCTTCCCGCGCGCATCGCCGCGTATGTCGTCGGCAAACCACTCTGGTGGGCCCTCGAACAGATGGGCGTGGTCGGCGAGGAGGGTTTCTTGGGTTCTGGGAGCCGGCAGCACCGCCATAACGATACGAGCTGGTGGGGTGACTATATCTTTGTGCCACTTGTCGAGAAAGCCGCGGATGCGGTGATGGAACGGCAGGAGGAAAGGATGGCGGGACCTGGAGATGCTTTGTATTCTTTGGAGAGCTTTAGGACTGTATTCGCGGGTGTGGCTGGTGGAGAGGAGAATGCTGCGCTGAGAGAAGTAGACGCAAAGGTGCTGGTCAAGTTCTTGGAGCGCGAAAGAGGCGTGATTGTAGTCGATAAAGAGGTTTGCACATTCCAATTTCATATAATATCCAGGATACTGACGTCACTTTAGACTATCAAATTCGTAGACAAAGACGCACCCATGGAGGAACGTAGGATCACTGCTGTCGATCGTGGAATTGTCGAACTTAAGAATGCTATCCGCAATCTCCAAGCTCAAGTAGAGGCGCTGCAGAGCAAGATAGAAGAGTGTGTGGTGATTTGTCTACAACCGTTGGAATTAATCTCTGATATCATCCTCATCTCTCAAGGTGCACGCACAAAGCATCTTCTGCTCTCCAGCAAAAGCGTAAACCGGCTGCGCTGGGATACCTTCGTTCTCGTAAACAACTGGAGGACCTCTTACAAAAGCGCCTCGGCTCATTGGGTACACTTGAATCGACATTTATCACCGTCGAGGCTGCCGCGGGTGATGTTGAGGTTCGTATCTACCAGCTTTGTCATTTTTAGGTCCTAATCCTCATTGTCTGTTTCACTAGATAATGAAGAGTTACGAATCTTCCACGGCTACACTCCGTGCCATCCTTGCACATCCGGCATTGGAACGCTCAAGCATCGACAAGACGATGGAAGCTCTCGCGGACGCCAATGCTGATGCACGAGATGTTGATGACGCCGTCCGTATTGGCGGAAATATTGCCCTCGGAGTCGAGGACGCCGTTGACGATGACGAGTTGGAAGAAGAATGGAAGGCGCTGGTTCGGGAGGCTGAGGCCGAGAGTGCATCGAAGGGGTTGGACGCTGTTGGTGGCAAACTAGGGGAAATAAGTAAGACTCCAACCACTAGTCCGATGAACGAGCCAAAGCCAGCGGCCCAAGCAATTGCGGCGTCATGATAAAGTTCCTTCCACTAGTACAATTTGTTAATATCCATGATCCACTCAAACTTACATTCCAGCATACTCGGTAATGAAACGACTCCGGGGTTGAAAGGAGCTACTTGTCCATAATACCATGTTTTTTCAAATACATCATTTGCGAGCAAATTTATCAATTAACCCAGAGCGTATTTATGGTGCAAGTGTTGTTACAAGATAGCAAAGTATTGAGGACGTTTACGAGAGCATATAATACAATTAAGCGTTGTTGTTTGTGCCGCTGCCACCCATACCGACGGCATTCTTGGCTTTGTTGAGAAGAGAATCAGAGTTCTCGTTCGAGTTGCCGCTAACGGTGTCGCCGACTCTCTGGCTACCAGACTTCTGGCTCTGAAGAAGACATGAGAACAAATAAAAGGCAAATAGGAAGATATACGGACGTTGGGTTGCACAGAAGAGGCCATAGAGTCCGTAGTTCCCTTGACGTAGTCGCCGGCCTGCTCGAGAGTTCCCTTCTGGGAGTCGGGCTAGAAAAACCTCTGGTCAGCATCGGAATAGAAGGCTCAATGAGCGGGACGAGCGTACCTTCATGGCAGAGCCAGCTTTGTCGGTGAAAGATTGACGACCGGTGTCGGACATGATTGATATTGGTTTGTCTGCGAACGATGAGTGGGAGGTCACAAGAGAACAGACGACGAAAGACTGACTTGGTGGTAAGTGATTGAGTTGTAGAGGAGGATTCTGAAGTATTGGGGAAAAATCTGAGCTGCCTTTATAGAAAAATAAGCAGTGACTCTGCGGTGACGCACTGCGGCTTGGGATGACGCCCAGTGACGCCGTGGGGCCCCAATCGTCTCTGCGCGGATCTAATCCTTCGACCTTAGCGCTTCTTCTGTAATTAATGTCTCAATTTGGAAGTGCGCCACGCTCGCACCAAACATGCGACAACAGATGACGACTCGGATGAGCATCGGATGTCAAGTTTTGCAAAGTTGACCATGGCCCCTGTACGCCTTCGCCATCCAAACGGCGTTTCGAGCATAGAGGTCTCTTTCGAACCAGAGTTCACCGTCCAGGACCTCCAGCAAGAAATATATGCAACTACTCAGATCCTCCCTTCGCGCCAGATCCGTCAGTCTTCGAGTTTTTTCGTCGTCTTCTTTCTTATCTATCCAATGAAACAGTAAAAGCCGGATACCCGCCCCGTGCACTCACTTTGGTGCCAGAACTTCCCATTCAGTCGCTTGGGCTGCAGAGGGGAGACCAGATTTTTGTGAGCGAGGCCGCGGAAGCAGCATCCCCATCGCGCGTGCAGTCGATACCCCAGACGCAGTCGATACCCGCACAGCCTATACCCGCTTCAGCATCTGTTCCAGCACAGAGATCTGCACCAACACAAAGATCTGCACCTGGACCGACGCCGCGGTCGCCACCTGCTCAGTCATCTGGGCCGGACAGCGTCGAAGTCGATGGAGGTTTTCTTGTGCACAGGGTGAGCAGCGTGCATCGCATACATTTTCCACGTCTCATTCACCGTGTTAAATGCCCAGGTTGTACCCGATGACAATTCTTGTCTCTTCTCTTCTGCTGCTCTAGTGTTTGAGCAGAGCATATCCAAGGCACCTCAAATGCGCAAGGGTGCGCCGACTTGAATCGACGCCACCGAGGTATTCGCTGATATTTCTTTTTCGTGCAGTCGTAGCAGACGGTATTAGAAATAATCCAGAAACTTATACCGAAGGCATCCTCGGGTAAGCGTCGTGATCTAATATTCATATATACAAACTCAATGCGTCGCTAGAATGCCTCCCCCTCGATACATTACCACTATCTCAAAACCCACTACCTGGGGCGGCGCCATCGAACTCGCCATCCTCGCAACCCACTACTCTGCCGAGATCGCAAGCATAGACGTCGAAACCGGCCGCATCGACCACTTCACCCCAGGCGAATACGGCAGCGCCTCGACCGGCATGCGCGCAATCTTCATCTACTCCGGCATTCACTACGACGCCGCGTCGCTCGCACCTATGGTTGACGCGCCCTCCGAATGGCACCAGACCCTTTTCCCTATCGTAAGCACCCTGATCCCACATTGATCCCACCCAAATCGAGTAACCAATACACCAAATTCCGCCTGATAGCAATCACCCGACGACAGCTCCGACCCGATACTTATCGCTGCCAAAAAGCTCGCTGACATCCTTCGTTCGAAGAAGGCATTTACGAACACGGCGACCTTCGATCTTAAATGCGAGGTACGTCGAGAACTTTTATTTGGCAGCGCAGATCTACCTGCTGATTAAATTCATTATCTTTTGCGATCAAATAGCAATGCGGGCAAGGCTTGAAAGGCGAGAAGGGCGCACGAGCACATGCTGAGCAGACAGGGCATGTGCGGTTTGGGGAATATTAATGCTGACTACGAATCTCGTCGCAGTGGTAGTCTGAAAACGTAGAAGCAAAGTCAGGGGTCGTAAATTCGAATTCCACACTTTCCAGAACCATCGAACCCCAAGGTCGTGTGTGGTCCACCGATTCCTGTCCCGTAACTGCACATCCAAGAAAGAGACAAAAGTAAACGAGGACGCAGAAATGAATGTAAGGTCTATGACGACGACGTCCGCGCATGTACAACAGCCATTGCGGACGCTTGTAGCACTCTTTCGGAGCAAAAGATAAACGGCGGCGCTGCGGGACCTTTAGAATATGCAAATTGCTTCAGCCTACATACTGTTGTGTCCCCGAGCAAAGGAACACCACTGGCTTTCACTGTCCAAGGAAACAAGTAATTCAAAAATGAAAGACAGAGTGCTGGAAAAGGAGGCAAAAGGAGGCAAAAGAAATGGGGGCACCGCGGATCGAACGCGGGACCTTTAGAATACATGGGTACTTCAGTCTACTGCTCTCCCAACTGAGCTATGCCCCCATTGGAAGGGGTATAACCCTTCCATTTGTATTCTGAAGCTTTTATAGACGGATAAAGACTTGGTGAAAACCCTGCATGTGAGATTGTTTTCCCCTATCCGAGGTCACCGGTATTACATAGGACCAGATGCGAGTGCTTTTCAATGATACAACGCGAGGCCAAATCATATTAAAGCCGCCTTTGGGTGACCCAGTTTACTTTAGAGTACTTACAGGTTCCCATTAGACAGTTTGCCGTTATTCCGTACACTCCTTGCCTACCTTTTTCAACAAAGGGTTTCACAAAGTTCCATCGACTTCCAACACAACCGGAATATGGTCGGAGGCGCCGTAGATTTCACCACGAATATCGCACTTCAATAAAATCATCAGAGTCATTGAAACGGATAGAAGTTTTCGGAATTAGGAAAGCAACTCACCACTTTAACCCGTTCTTGCAACCGTTCGCTGAGGACGACTGTAAATGCAGCCGTCAGTCAATCGTGTAATCTAAACAATATGATAACTACGAACAGCCGTCAAGTCTCCAACCAATGCCCTTTACCCTGCAGTTGAATCGGTAGGAGAAATACGTATAGGCGCGTTCATCTGGATGGAGGTTCCTCCATACGTCTATGAATTGGTTTCCCTTGGGATCTTCAGACGATTCTAGGAAATTCTTGAAAGCTGAGGTCTCGACTTCGGTATAGCCAGCTGTCTTGTTCCAATTTTTTTTGGCGTTAGAAAGGTCTGCAAGATCGAACATAGGCACATTAAATAAGGTCAAATTTCGTCAGGAAATAATACGCGCCAATCGCGGTTGGGGCGACATTGAAATCACCAGCCCAAATGACAGGTTTCTTTTTATCTAACTCGCGCAGGTAGGCGAAGAAATGTTGATTCCAGACTTTCTTTGCCTCTAGAGTCTATTTCTGCATATGTCAGTGCGCGGGGGGGTTTAAAACATAAAACAAACCTTTAAATTTTGACCTGCATTCACAACGTATGTGCCGACGAGGTAACAACTCTTAAATTCCAGTGTCACGGTACGCCCTTTCACGGATTGGGGGTCTGGATGACCAGGAATCGTTTGGTCGATGCTCAAAGGTTTCTGCTTGCTCAATATGGCCGTTCCAGCTTTAGGAAAGTTATTTCAACGCAATTCCCAAACAAGTAAGGACAACTCACCGTAACCCTTCGTAGCCGAGATTGACCAATACTGATAAGGAAATCTTGATTTAAGTGAGGCGTTCTCCGGGACTTTGTTGAGCTACCATTCAGAAGTCTGGTTTGTTCTTGCATGCTGTAGTTCAACTGTGACCCACTTTGGTTTCCGTAATAATGAGAATGTCTGGATTCTCGGCTTCGACATAATCTTTAAAGCCCTGGTACAGGCGTCAGTAGGTGTAGTGGGTGAAGAAAAATGCCCGCACCTTCTTCTCGCTGGCAGCAAGGCCAGATACATTCCAGGATGCAATACGCGTCGTGTCGGTAGGTTTTGGTGGAAGGACGATGTGGACAGGTAGGACTTTGTTGGTATACTGGGGAGTTTGGGATTGGCTTTGGGATTGGCTTTGGGATTCTTGGGTTTCCTCGTCCACGCGCGGCTTTTTGGAAGATTGGGATGGCTCATCGTCGCTACCTGAGTCATCGGAGCCTTCCACTTTGCGCTTTGATGAAGTACGTGCCATAGGAGCCATGGTCGTTGCAATAGAGAATGTACGGATGAAAGAGTCGACGTTCCTGTGTAAAAAGACGCGTTTTGGTCGAACAAGCCTGGTGGAAAGAAAGGGACGACAAGATGCAATACAAAGTTGCATAATATTGAAAATGCTTCCGACGCGAAAAGGGAAACAATTCACGTGACTAACGCGATCGAACACATGCGGGGTTATTATCCGCATTTGGGTCGTGATTTCACCGAAAGTTGAACCAAGGAAAAACTACACTAACACTTTTTTTTATCTTTTTAGCCCCCGCAGAAAGCAAGCCGGGATTGCCACTGCTCAGTACTGCTCTCCTCTTTCTTTCTGTACACCAAGGTATAGTTCCTACCAAACCTGTTGTTGGTGGAATTGGGCTAACAATCTGTCTAGACAGTTTCCTACTACTGCGCGTTCGAGTGGCTCGGGGGCCGTGGTTCCCTCTCTCTGAGACACCCCTGATCGTCCAATATCTAAGATGCTCAAACATCGCGGTTTTTCAGCCTGGATCATGTCGAACGGTCTGACTCTCCCAGAGTACCTCGTAGCTGTCGATGAGAACGCGCATCGCGTGTCCTGTTGGATCCCTGGGAAGGAGGGCGAGGTATGTCTTCGTGCATTTCCCTGGCGTATCAGATTTAACCCTTTGTTAGACTTTTACTGTATATTGGCAAGATCATGCAGGCAAAGTCGACTCTTGTGCTTTCATTAACCTCGATGGATTGGTGGTCCCAGGAAGATTTCTGTTCGGGAATGGAGTTGCCTCTCGTGGTGGCGTTAGGGCATCAGCATCGACCGAGCGACCTTTCGTGTTTCAAAAAGTGCCAGAACACAGTGCGTAAGCCATGGTATGAACTCTGGACTTTGACTAATCAATGTTGCAGTCGTAGAATCTCCTGCGAGAGGTGCGGCCAAGGACGCTGGAATGATTACGCTTAAAGTCAAACGAATCAAACGCGTCGACCCACGTCCAGCAAATCCTGTGCAGTCTATTCCCTCCGTTCTCGGTAAAAGGAAGGCGGGAGACTTGTGTATTGGGTGTGTCATTTAGTGGATTTCATTTATTTCCGCCTTGTTAAATGCCACACGCTCTAGGTTTGGAGATGAAGTCAGTGCCTCTGCTCAGCATCCTACCACTTGGGATGTGCGTCCCTACGATGAAGATGTCACTGTACCAGGGTCCACTAAACCTAGCACTTACGTGTCGTTTGTATTCCGTTATCGTTCGCCCGGTGAGTTAATACCTCGATTTTACCCTCGAAGCTGATTCTCATAATTATTTCAGAGTTCCTAGAAACGCAGGGGATCGCTGTTGAGGAAACTAAACCTACGCCGAAGCGTGCAACCCGACAATCTGTTCGCCGAATTGCTAGCCTGCCCCCACACCTCCGTGCAGAGTCTGACTCGCCTGTCGAGCGACCTGAAAAGAAGCCTAGGCTGATGCCCCTTGCCTCTAACCCCCCAGTTCCAGTAAGTATTTCGGATGGGTAACCTTTTATTTATACTCAGCCTTCTTTTTAGTTTCCTTCTAGTCTCCGACGACCTTCCGCTGAACTCAGGCGAACAGCTAGCTACGCCGGAACAGCTTCAAAACCCGCGAACTACGGCACCTATGAAGGCGAAAGCCAATTTTTTCTGCCGCGTGAAAGGCTTTACGCACCGCCTCTCTCCAGCCTCCGACCCCCTGAATCTTCAGGCACTTCTGAAAGTCCTGAACCGTTTATGACCGAAGACTCGCAATGACCCACCAAGGTACCTCCTGTGATGAACTTTTCCCTAATTATGCTTTCCACCTATGCCTACTGTCCACCATGTTTTTCATTTTTTGCTGTCTTTATTCCTTTGCTTTCGCTATGACTCTGATCGTTGTGTTTGCTTTCTATCTATTCGCGCTTTCTGTGTATTGTTGTCGTATATATTTGTCGCTAGTGCTGTCCATGCAATGTGTTGTCGGTTCACTGTAAGTACAATAAGTAGTGTTAGGCACATTATTGTAATTTTTAAAAATGATCAATCCCATGAATTAAGAGTTCGAATAATGTTTACTACCAATAATAATTAACCTTTTGACCTCCTTCACTATATCATAGTCATAAAATTGGCTGCAGGTGTGTCGGGCAGACAGAAACACACATGTAAACAGCGCGTCGTCCAAAACTGACAGTTTGAACTTTGGACAACTTGCTTTGCTCCGTCATCCCCCTTCGCGTCTTAATTTTCATCTCTCTTGTCCGACTTGCTAGTGCAGCAGCAGCAGCTAGCAAAGGAAGATGGAGCCATTACCATCCTCTGGGATTGTTTTACATATTTGGCCTGGTCAATGGGGTTTACCTTCTTTCGATCCACTTTGCCTTGCAGCTGTGCTCTACCTGCAGCTTACGATACCAGGGAAGTTCAGTGTAAAGGAGTGCTCGATTCCGGACTCTTCACCTACTGGTATATGCTTTCTTCCTCGTTGCTTGCCATTGTTGAATCTCATATGGTCAGGGCAGCTGCCTTTCTTAGTCCACGAACAACATGTCGCGGGGTCGTTCGCATCGATCGTCAAATACGTGTCAGGGCTTCGTAACGCGGATTACGCTGCATACGGAGATGCAAATCTTGATTTCCACTTTGTTGCTTCTGAGAAATCCCAAAAAAGTGCTTGGTATGCGCACATTGAATCGCATTTGGGAGACCTTGTGGTATTTATTCTTTGACGCTCACTCAATTTTCGTGATTTCACCAGGATTTCAACAGTACCACAACCTTTATTCGAACCACGAAAATTGGGTAAAAATGACAAGCCCGGCCTTGGCGTCCTTTCTTCCTGTCCCTCAGAAGTATTACGTTCCCCGAAGGATTCAGGATTTATACGTCCCAAGGCTAAAAGCTGCTGGGCTCTGGAAGGTGCACGTCGAAGAAAAACCTGCAGAAACGCCTTTTCCAAGGGATGTCAAGCCTTTAGAGAAGGAAAAGCTCGCTAAAAATGCGACGTTATCCCAAGCATTTGAGCGGGAAAGGGTTTGTATGATTCGATGCGATGACACCTTGCATAATCATTTGACAACTGCTCTAGGTCCTTGAAAGGGCTCAAGCCGACCTTGATATATACAAAGACCTGCTGGATAGTAAACTATTTGTTTTTCAAAACCAGTAAGTTCTTAATAATGATATCGAAGCGTGTAACACAGCTAATAACGTTTTCAGGGTTTCTTCTCTCGACATCCTCTTAGCTGCCCATGTCTTGCTCCTACTGGAACCACCATTCCCCGACACACTGCTTAAAGACTTGATTACCACATCCTATCCTTCACTAGAGTCGCATGCACGGCGGGTATACTCTGCTGCATTTGAAGGAGGTGGACCCAATCTTGCAACCTCGCCTTCGTCTTTCTCGTTCTGGTCCCTTTGTCCTTCGTGGCCTAAAAGGCATCCCGCCAAGAAACCTGCGACAAAGGAAGATATTCATTACACCCAAATGCGTTGGGGGTTTGTTGGGCTTGCCCTGGGTTCCATCGCTGCATACCTTGCCGTGGTTGGAAGCCGATATCAAATAGTTTGGCACGTTGGAGAGGGCTCAAAGGAGGCTAATGATGGGGAAGACGACACTGAGTTCAGTAACTAATTGGTCGGATATTATTGAAGTGAATAAAAACAAAGCTTTGGATAGTGGACTAGAAAACTTGATGTTTTTCATTGAACTATACATATGATGCTAAGTTCAGCTATCGAGTGACCGGTTGACCAGCGGAGTGTGGAGACCATGTTCGAGGAAGTTTGAGACAGTGAAGCCAGTTATCCGGTAAGAAACACATCATTGTCATACCAAAAGCAATATCACGACGGCAGGAGGCATACAGGATGCCAACCGACGAAGGAGTAAAAGGATCACTCTCGCGCTGCGCAGGCAAAAATAGGCAGAGAAACAACAGCAAGATCACAGTACTTCCCATCCAGCAGGTGAGGTGCAGGGTGTGCAACGAAAGCCTATGGAGAACAAACATAGCGAACAAAGAATGAAAAGGTCTAGCTGGTAGCGACGCATATGATACGTCGAGCATTGAATACACAATTCAAAGTGTCGGAGATGTACAAGAGTTGTTTTCATAATTATCTGGCGAAGACGAGGAAGAGGTCAAGGCGATGGGTGCCCCGGATTCCCATTCACATTTCCTTCATCGTCGTAACGACACCACCGTGGCTTGTATCCTGGTTAGAACATTGTACAGGCTTGGCGCTGCGCCATATTTTGGCGATTGCTGGATTATGAGTACCGATTTTGTTGCAGGTCGCCTTAGGTGAGGATCTGTAACCAGTTTCTTAATCTCGGCACAAAATTTTGGCGATTGCTGGATTATGAGTACCGATTTTGTTGCAGGTCGCCTTAGGTGAGGATCTGTAACCAGTTTCTTAATCTCGGCACAAAATGTTGCCTCATTGCTCTTGAACAGAGCATCCGAAGAATGTCTCGTGCGTGAATCCCAAGCGGCCATAATCTTTGCGACCTTTTCCTGAGCTCTACATTATGCCGTTATCGGTGTGGGCCGGTCTCCTGAACTGCATTGTCCTGATGATGTATTTCCAGGGGGGTTATGAGGTGGACAGACCTTCTCCAGCAGATGTAAAGGTACTTTTGGAAGTGTGCTGTTGGTGGTTGCTGGAATGCAAGATGAACGGGTGTACCGAGCCGGTCAAGGTCACGTGAAAGAGCTGAGTTCATTGAATCACTGGCATTCCTGTTAATGGCCCTGCGGGCAACGCCTGGACTCTAAAGAATGATAATTAGATAAATACTCTCTGATTTCATTTGACAACTACATTTGATAGATGCTCAAGTACGCCACGGGTGTCCTGGCACCTACGAAGAATATCTTGAGAATATCGTATATGTATGTAGATAATAAATTTATCAACAAGAATTATATGATTTTATGCTGCTCGTCGCCAACCTTCGGTTGGCTCCTCGCAGCGTTGACGAACTTGCTTCCACATTCAAAAGATGAAGTTCTCTGGCAGGCTGGAAGTAGGATTTCCCCCAAAACACATTTCGGTAAGAAGGGGCCGGTGGCCCGGTCAAAATCACTTTTTATTTCCTTATTCGTAACTTCACGTGACGCTTCCTTAAGGTATTCCTGTTAATGGCCCTGCGGGCAATGCCTGGACTCTAAGGAATAATAAAAAAGGAATAAAAAATATTACGATATGCTGAATGATATCCAAGACGAGTAAGCGCTCTACATACTGTAGTATTTCATTCGATTTGTATGTCACGCATCCCACCCATTTTTTTCTGAACCCGGATTTAATTGATTCTTGAATTTTCTGATTTTATGAGATTTTTTGAAAGCCAAAAATCCTAACATTTTGTGCAAATTGAATGAAATACTACAGTACTTCTGGCAACACAAGAGCTGTTAGCCTGATAGCTCAGTCAGTAGTGCAGTGCATGAGGATCATAGTACCAGTGGTCCAAATTTGGCCAGGACAATGGAAGACAGGGAAATATGGGCAACTATGTATTCTTGACACAAAAATGAATTAGAAGTTAGAAGTATAATACCATGTACGCATCTCAATTGCTGTGGTGTCGCGTGACTGTATGAACATGCGCAGTGCAGCAATGAACACCCAGTTATTGTCAGGTGATTATTTTTGGGGCTTTCAAGGGCTACGTATTCTAAAGTATGGTCAATGATCTTTTGCTGATGATTAAATATTGCTATAATATTCAGATAGACGGAAACATATAATTTGAAAAAAAGAATGACTGCAGTTAAGAAGGAAAAAATGGCACCAATTATTAACAAAAAATAAAATGTAGATAAACACATATAATAAGATTCATAATTTAAGCCTTGATAAGCGTAATGACACTTCTATAGAATTTTGAAAGAAGGTTGAAAAAATTTGACCGATGAATCCTGTCGTCTGGGTTGGGAGCAGCTCTTTCAATATCAAGATACGTGTTTGACTGAAAGGGTGAGGATGAAGGAGGATAATGATGATTTGCTGATAACTGTGAATTGGATGATATAGTTGAAGAGTTTGGGTATTGAGGTGAAGCTAGAGAAGGCAAAGGCAATGATATAGGAGGTGACGCAGGAGTTATCGGATGGTTGAGTGTTGAGGAATTGATCGACAAATCAGGAAGTGTTGAAAGTACGCTGAGGTTATCCTGGTAATTTATCCATTGTTGTGTAATTGGGTCGACGGCCATATGGACAGAGTCAGAAGAGACCACCAGAATAAAAGTTGGCCAGTTGATATGCGATGGTCCATAAGTCCATTGGTCCGGAGCATAGCCGACAAACTCAATGTAAGCAACATTGTCTTCACATTTGCGATAGCGAGAAGCAAGGTAGCGGGCGGTCTTCCCATAATTGTGGTTGATGATAAGAGGCGTACCAGGGCCAATAGATACTGAAAGCACTGGGTTTTTCAAATAGACTCGATAACGAGCGCCACTGAAATAGGGTTCCAATAACAACTTGCTGATGCTAGTAGAAGAAATTTCAACTGGAGCGCTGTTCCACAAATCCCGAAATTCTGGCGCTGGAAAAGTGCGTGGCAGACAATAAACCTGCCAAGGATGGTCCTGTACAAATACAGGAGGAATGGTAGCGCCATCGTTTCTATGTTCCTGTATAGAATTTAATCAGTCACTAGATTAGACATAGAACAAATGAATAGGCAAAGCCTATGGTTATAAACGTCAATGATATGACTTACGACTGATGAGTCTTGATTTAACATGATATATATAGACTCCATCATTAGAGAAAGAAGACAATAAAAGCTTGATTATGATATAGAAAGGAAGGTATTGAGGTATGTGCGTGAATGCAGGAGCAGAAAGACAGAGCGACAAATATTCTGAACATGTACCTTTTATACACAGAATTACGTCATATCGGACATCGGCATATTTAGGAACGAAACATTTATGTCACATGAGCCCATAAATAGATTCTCCATTTAGATCACGGCTAAATATCCGAACTCATGACATTGTCTCTAAAACTAATCTTGCCAAGCCTGTGAATCATATTGAGCGTTCCAGGAATAAAATATAAAGCGATTTGACAAAATATAAAATGTTGATCAATATTTAGAAGACAAATTTTGGGTTACAGAATTTAAATTTGAACAAATTTAAAGTGTAAATAGACTATTAAAAATGTTGACGGATAGTCTGAAATGGATAAGCAGCATGTGCGTATACTACAAGAGGAACATCGTCCTCATTGAACCAATACTTCATATAAGGTATATTAGCAATTACTTTATATAACTGGTCCTGGTAGGCTTCTGCTGACATGAATACACCCAGAATGTCCTGTGGATTTGTGTCGCAAACGATGTTATCAACAAGCGATCTTAACTCTGACTGGAAAATGTTAATCTGATCTGTATGCTGATGCATCAACACAGTGAGCAACCGCATAGTCTCACAGGCGCTGTTTAATCCAGTTTGTATGCGTCTAGCATCTAAAAAGAAGATGCAAAGTCAGAAAAAATTGCCTGCTATGTCAAATAAATCATAATCAATACATACTAGCCACTGACTGATGCGCTTTACTTTTGCGTACGGGGAAGCTGTCGACTCCAGGCAATATCTTGCGTCTAGTAAATGTGCAATTGAGGAAATTGGACTGCTCGCATTCAATGCAGGGATTTCCCATGCCAACAAAAGTGCAGACGATTCCTCTGCTAGCACATAGATTGCATAGAAATCGATACTGAATAAAAAGTGATAATTAACATCAAATTAAAAAGAATTAAAGGGGCATACAGCAGGTAACGGTTGAGGCTGCAAGAATCAAAAATTCTCATAAACCAGCAGGAATAAAAAGAGTTGGAAAGACGTACAACAGGTATCGGGTGAGTCTGCAAGAACCGAACATTCTCATAAACCGGTATGGCCTCAGTCTCCGAATCCGAAAAGTATGTTTGATCTTCACTGCTGTTTTCTTGCACAGATTCGTCGTCGAAGTCTGTCGATGCATTAGCTGCGGCATCGTCTACTGGCTGAGATGCGGAACGCTCCATTGGAAACTGGTATAAATAAAAGATATCAGACATTAAGCAAATAGAAATAGGAAGAGCAGTAAACCAGAAGGATTATAGCAAGAGCGAGATGTAACGCTATTTGGAGGATTGTCGAGCGATTCAAGTGCTGCGGAGGATTGTTGAGCGATTCAAGTGCTGCGCGATATTTGTTTTATAGGGCTTATATGGTCTTGTTCTATTTTAGTAAATATGAGCATCCAACACGCAATGCCAGGTGTGTGAATCTATACATAAATAATGTGACATGGAAGAACATGGCCTGTGAAAACTCCAACGAAATTTGATTGACCTGATCAGAATACGAAAGTATGATATAAAAATAGAACGCCAAGTCAGTAGTGTGAGATAAACACATAGTCGTTCATGGCAACTGACATCTGGTGTGAGCATACAATGACCACTTAAATTGATTTATATGCGTTTCCATATTTCAACAAAAGCAGGTATAACCAATAATCACCAGTAAATAATAATCGCGGTATATAACTATTTTTCCAATAAATATGGTACTCACCAGCCAAGATGGAACAACAATTGATATAGGATCAAATATGACAGCAATTCCTGGTTTCGACACCATTTCGGATGTTGTACCTTGAAACCCAAATCTGTATTATCCCCATTTTGTACAATGGTTCTATTCACGTAAGTCAGACACTCTATTGTTCTAAATTTAAACGATTCTGCTCCATACCATCAGCATTACATTTACGACGACATACTTTATTCTCAACATCCTCAGTGGCGACAACATTGTCCTCATACATGGATGCGTCTAAAAGGAATTATCCATCCAAAGTCAACGTGAATTCATATTTAGAATGCCCAAATCCAAAATGCAGCCTTCGCATACCCCATGTCTATCAGAATCTACTTCCCATCATACCTGCACCATCAAATACCCCGATACTCAAGATCCGCCGCTTTAAGCCAGCCGAATATAATCCGCTGCCAGACATGAATGTATGGCTTGTAGAAAATCAACCGATCATCCCGGTGCAATCCAACAGGGAATTCTATGTCCATGGATATGGAACAGTCACATTAAAACATAACACAAGTGTTGGGAGACATGTGTGTTACGCTGGATATAGCGCATCATCCAACAATGTGGAGCTTCTAATCATTGTACGCCGGTCGTGGACAGGTCACATAGCGAAGGAAATTCAGCACCAAATCATGAAATATTTCAACAGCCATCAGCGTTCCAGTGTTATGTAACTAGTGTCAAGTACGATGTTCAAATCGACCTTCTGAAGAATGTGTAGACACTGGAAGCTATGTACTGTAATATTTCCTTCAATTTGAATGTCACGCATCCCACAATTTTTTTTCTGATCCTGAATTTAGTTGACTCTCATATTTTCTAATTTTATGATATTTTTCGAAAGCCAAAACTTCCCAAGTAAGGAGCACCTGGCGTGATTAATACTTTGTTGCCCATACAGCAATGAGGGAAATAAATGGCGTGACCAGGTATCGATCCTGCAGCCCAAAAAAGCATATGGTATGCTCTACTGGCTGAGCTATCAGGGAAACAGCCAAGGTGTTAGCCAGACACATATCAGAGAATCAGAGCGCCTAGCATCCCCCTTCCCGAATGAAGCGCGTGGAGGGCTCATCACCAATTCCCGGCATCTGTATTTTTGGTCTCACACTATTCGCCAAGTCAACAAGGGGCCAGGGCTATTTTTACCTTGCGTTCCACATTGACGCTGTCTTATGCCGCCCAAGTTTAACATTCAACTTCGCCGCTCTCCTTCGTCTTGCTCTACTCTGAGCCGACCCCTCTGCACTTTTGGTATGCTCTAATCTGTTCTATTCTTTGTAGTCAATGTATTTTACTTTTTAGGAACGTTACTTTGTCGCAACTTTGTTGTCACGGCTCTCCCATCTGCGATGTCCTCATTGTCCCGCCCTGTATCTCCCCTCATTAACGCACCCGCTGTCTTCACTTGCCTGGTGGCCAATTGACGACGACCATTTCTGTGCATGTCACGGGCCTCACCCGCGGTGTCCTGCTCCGCTCCCTTCACTCGACGTCTCCGCTGTCGTTATCTAGCTTGCGACTTCTTGATGAAGATATCGTCGTGCAAGTCATGGCCTGCACCTGCGGCGTCGTATCCCGCGTCTCCTCCCTTAGGGTTGGTGCCTCTGCCGTCCTCGTTTGCCCCTGCGGTCTCTAGACAATGGTATGTTGTGCGGGATATGCGCATGACCCACCTCTCACACACTTTCAGTATATCATCCCATCCGAGACAGCTACAATGTCAACCCACGAGGCCACTACCGCCGCCTACAAACTACCGCACCCCCACAACCGCCCCAGCCACTAACACCGACCAATCGGCTGACGCCAGTCGACGTTGACGAACATTCGTGAGGCTTCCTGAGGACGCTACAGCCCATCTGCAACCGTCCACGCAGGCCCGCGAGCTACGCGCCAGATCACTGGGCATCCACACAAACACAACTATCATTCGCCGTCCCCAACCACCTGTCACCCATCTCTTCGTAGACCACCGTCGCCTTCGACGACGATTAGCATCCCGGTTACTCCCTGCCCAGTGCCTGATCACCGCACCCACAGCCGTTGACGAAGCCTGCAGTGCCAAATTTGGACTGGTAAACGCCTTCCAAAACATTGGCTCACAATGCTAGTATATCAACGCGCCTAGCGACACAGCCAAACGTTCCGTTATTGCAGCTCACGAATGGTCTTCAGAGAAGGTGTTGGCAGCCTTAAGACGATACTGCCGATCTCGGTATGCCAATAAGAGGCTACGCAATTTTCCTCTCGGTCGCCCATCATGTTCCCCTATGCTCAGGTCGCACCAGAACAAAACTCACACATAACTGCATAGCACCCCTTGACCGTAGAGAACATACTCGCCGCCTAGATAACGATTGGACAGCTACGTCATGAACCGTACGTAGCTTTAAATGGGTATAACTTTGTAGGATATCACCAGATATCCGGTCCAATTACGGGTGCGTTCGCCATTTTATACACGCCCAAGCACATCGCATAGTAAAGGATAAGCAAACACGACTATCATCCGGCACGGGATCCATTACGCTTCGGACATGCACCGCTTTATACGAGGAGCGGAGACCGCTACTCCAACTCTTCTTTTGAAGTTTGAACAGGGTCGACAGCCCATTGTTTCGCACTTCATCGTCTATGATGCTGCTGTTTCATAAGTAGTGTGCCGAGTTTTTCCATTCATCTTCGTTTCACCCTTGCGCAGTATCTGCTCATGCCATCAGGTTTAACAGCAGCTAAGAACAAGGTAGAGCTTCAGGAGCTAATATACGGTAACATTTGGTACATATCATCATCAATTATGCTTCCTGAACGTTCTGAACAACCGCGACTCTTCCCTTCAATCTGTGATCCAGGAGTCGGCAAATGCGCACAAGTCGGAGTCGCACGGAATCAGAACTTGTTTGAGACTTTTCGGGATTTCCAGTCTCAAAGGATCAAAACACACCTCAGTACATGGCCTTCATTCGCGATAACAATAACGAGAAATGTAGACCTGGGAAATCCGAATATGCAAAGAAAGGAACCCCCTTGCGTGATGCGAGGATAAACAGCGTCTGTATAATACTATGGGGTCGATTTCCGAATTTGGAAGATCTTATGTGATGATCTGGGTGCAGTGATATGGCATGACTGTCAAAGCGCCTCAAGACAGCACATACAATTTCCCACGGTCATACACATGATGCGACCATGTCTATATCCAAACCGCTATTTCACTGTCAGCCCATCCCATGACGATCAGTAAGGATGCCTCTCAGCACGGAATGCAAAAGCGCCTCCTCTAACTCCACCGCAACAATTACAACGACCACCGAATCCAGAAGACAATGAAACCTGTACACTGGATCAACCCACAGTCAACACCGACAACAGGCAGGGCTAAACGACGTAGAGTTAGGTGTGGAGACAGTGGTTGAGAAGGCAAGAAATCTTTCGTCTCGATATAGGTCATACGAGCCGAGGCGAAGGTCACCTCGCCCATTAACATATGATGTGTAGTGCACAGATCTGAAGCGGTTATACTCAAACATATATGGCGGCCTTATCGCCAGTCATAACCACCCCATCACTTACACCCAGTCATGATAGATGCGGCATACTTCATCCGGTCGAACATAGTCGCATCAGTAAGGAAACGAGATGAATAAATAGGACCCCCACGATTAACAGCAGCTACGGTTTGACCAACCTAAGATGACATCCAAAAGAACTCTAACTGCAACGAACCTTGCCGTCTATCAACACCTAGAGTGCGATGTGTACATTCACAAGGTGTATAATAGAACCAGGACAACACGGATTGGCTCTGACTTCGTCAACAGCGCGGGCACCAAGAATCCCATGTTCGCAAAAGGCATCAAGTGGGAAAACAGTCTTCTATCGTGGTTGGATTCGGCCAATCTATTAATGACAATTCCCTCAATACCGCTGGACGGAAACACTCTCTTTGAGATTGTACTCACCGACGAACGACCGCATTTCTTTATTTCTGGCGTATGTTTCTGGCCGCCTCAAGAAGAATTAGACAAATTGACCAGTCGAAGCGGATTGCCCACAATTGATTTCGGTCTCGCAAAGCCCGACTTGATTGAAATCAGCAAAGTCGACGACTTACTATTCTGGAGAGTCGTTGATGCCAAAGTTTCGACAGATATCAAGGTCAGCGGGCACAGCTCTATCCACCCATTTTAAAAGATTGAACCGTCCACCCAGGAATCGCATTTCATCCAGATATATTTCTACACTATTTGCCTGAAATATATATTAGGTCGATCTGTTTTCCGCAGCACAGACGCACCTGGCATTTGGTTGCCTCCCCCTCAACTGTCGCAACCGTCGATAAACGATATCAAGATCGTACCAATGTCATTTCTGTCTTCGACATTTGACCCACTGATATTCCACAAAATTCCACTCATTGTCAACTCGCCAATCGAAGACATTGCATGGCATTTTAATCCACGATGCAAGAACTGCGATTACAAAGAGGAGTGTGGTACAAGAGCTCGCATTGAAGGCACCACGGGTACAATACCGAACATTTCACTTGCGGACGCGAGAACACTTAAAACTGTTATAAAGGAGGCACGGCGAGGCCACCCCATCATAGGCGAAAGACTGCCCACAGAGATTGAAGAACTTCATAACATGTTCGCGAACCATGCTTCATCTCGCCAATTTGCGAAGTCCCATCCGGCTGCTTTTGAACATTCCAAACGGGTTTTAGCCATATCTGTCGGCGGAGACCGACAAGTAAACAGCCCAGTGATCGAAGCAGCTTTGACAGGCATTGCCCAGGTTAGTTGCGCACCTATTTCATTCGTAATATTCTCATTTAAACCAACAGGTGATACCTCGATACAATTACACATGCCCAAATCGCGAAGACATCGCAATCGTTATCTCGATCGTTAGTTCGAAATACTCGACGAACAAGGAGGACTATCTATGTATTACGATCCACGCCGAAGATCGACATGAATCCTTACCGCAGAACATCCTATGCACGGCGAACCAGGCTGTTGAAAAGCTTTCTGGGTTAATCGATTGCATCACGACTGCTAGACCAACACAATCAAGTGGAAACGCATGTCAATTCTACGTATGGTCCCCGTTAGAAAGCGCAGCACTCCAGGATATCATCGTTAATACCGCCCTTCACCATTCGTCGCATGACAAAAGCGTTCAAACGTGCATAAACACCTTGTCTCACGGTGCATCCGTGTTACAGTCCATTTTCCAGCCACCGGTCTTGTCTGGAGCCCTATTGAACTTCTACAAGATGGCAACCGACTCAGAGCGTATTGCATTTATAGATCGCATTGGACTTTCTGGAAAGGATCCAAACGAATCGCTTTGCAACAAATTGAACAAGGAGTTCAAAAGAACACGAGACGAACGAAACAGCAATAGCAGAGAAGTTGGGCGAATACCCCAAGTTGTAATTTTGAAGTCCGAAGTGGAGAGGCAGCTAGCTTTAGCAATACCAGGCTATTGGGATCTCCCTCTCTGCGTGGCCGCGCTTCTCCCGAACGCTGAACAATGCCCCAGCGACGAAGAAATATTGACAGTCTACAATTCAGAGAGCGTCCAAAGACTGAAGACGATATTGTTACGCCGAAACGGACACATTCACTCAACACTGATTGAACTCAGAAGGAGACTGTCGTCAGTGCCAGGCGATAAGCTATTAGTCAACGAAGGAAAGCCAATATCATCCTCGTCGGGTCTCCCGGCTCTATGCAAAGAGCCCACTATACGTAAACTTTTCTTCATGCAACAGGTCAGCACTACCAATCGATGTACGTTTGGCAATGAAATATCTAAATTTTCAACCCTCATAGATCGAAGTGTTGTCCAAACTCACAAAACTATGGCAGTCGCGGATCGACTACTGCCCTCAAGCACCCATTATCGAATACCGATTCACCACGAAGTACATCAAGCACAAAGAGCATACGTTCGAGCTGAAACTTGGCGCGTTAGATCCTCTTACTCTCGACTCGGGTTTACTACTATTCGATCATATACTGGCAAGAAGCGATAACAACTCCGGCCGACAACTGCCGTTGGAGGTAATTTTTGATGATGTCCTATTAGCTGGATCGATTTTCCCTCTGAGCGGACAATATATCTCGAACTGGAATAGACAAGATCCTAGAATCAAGGAAGGTCTCCTTATTGCCCAAATTCGAGGAGTACATACGGACAAAGGCAATTCGCGGACAAATATTGTGATTAACACATGGGGAAATACTACCATCCTCGAGGTCGGCGCCAACTATCGCTTGTCACCTCGTCTGGTAGACTTCAACACGGCGAAAACTCTGTCGGCATTGTTTGAAATCGATGTCAAATGGGAAGCAGCTAGAAATTTGCGTCCACAAGGCGAAGCGCATTGCGACATACCTTACCTTCAAGTCGCAACAAGTCCGATGTTGTTAGGAGAGTTCCCTATGTCTGCGTGCTATATAAAGAGCGCCAACAGTATTCAGAAACTCTTCAGGGATTTAGATGGCCTTGGCAACGAAAAGGCTACATTCCTTGTTCTCAAACCTTCCCAGAACCGGGCGACGAAACGCATGTTGTCAAACAGGTTATCCGTAATTTGGGGACCTCCTGGTAAGTGTTGTCTAGATCTAAACCTTACGTCTTCCTGCTTCAGACTAAGGAGGCACTTAATTATACAGGATCAGGCAAAACTCATACTATTTCACTCTCGCTACTGCGCCTCATCGAGATCGAATATATACACCATGGTCCAAAAGATAAAGTGATTTTCGTCACTGCATTTACACACGCAGCGGTCAGCGTATGTCACGCAAAATTTTGCCAACTACTGGACATATATTGCATTATAGAATCTCTGCCGTGCGAGTGGATGACTTATATGGAAGCGGGAGTTGTTTTGAATGGAGCAGAACATCTCATAAAACAGCGGCAACAACCAACGACCCGAATATTCTTTGGGACGATATATCAGGCGAGTAAATCGTACGCATCCCATGAATAGCAAACGAACTCTTAAATCAACCAGTTATCTAAGCTCATCAATCGGATGAAAGTTGGAATAGACTGCCTTATTGTCGACGAAGCAGGCCAAATCCCATTCGGCGTAGCATCTGTCGTATTCCGATCACTCGATAGCAGAGGACGAATTGTAATAGCCGGCGACTCAGAGCAGCTTGCACCCATATTTTCGATGAAATATCCCAAAATGGATGTAATACCCATCCTCGGTTCTGTGCTCGAATGCGCCATAACCTCGAAAGGCGCTGGATCTGTCAACTCTGACTGCACCCCTATTATAAACGACCATGTGGTCCAGCTAGTAGAGAATTTTCGGTACGTCAACCCTTAATTGTCAAGTCCACGATATTCCTCCACGTATCATCTGAACTACCATACAGGATGAATCCAGACCTGTGCGAATTCATATCGACCATATACGCAAAACAATTTAAATCCCTGAAAAAACGAAAGCTCACCCTGTCATCAACGATGGACACCATATCTACCATTACAAGACCTGATAATGTAGATCGGGATATATTCGCCGCAGTAAAAAAATTTATCTCAGCGATACTACAAGTAATGTTCAAACAACCCCAGACAACTTTGACCAAGCCAACAATGTCACAAACGACAAAAGGACCTGTTCGTCTTGGCAATACCAACCATTGTGAAATTTCCTTGACCCTCATTAGGGTCGTTTTCCTTTGTGGGTCCGAAGCAGATATCGCATACGAAGCACTGGTGAAAGCCGAGGCCGTCTTGGCCGCCACGTTGGTGCACTTCCTCCGAGCCTGCTCACCAGACGAGAGAATTTTTGTTGCAGCTCCCCATCGAATACAACGTCAAGCGGTTTCGGCTGCGCTGGCAACAATTACGGGAAAGACTGGAAAACATAGTGCGAATCGGCAAACCAACATCTCGCAGGACAACATTGTCTCAAACGTCACCATAGACACTATCGAACGTTTACAAGGCACGTTTTTTTTCATGGAGTACAACCCAATTTACTTATTTTTTCCACCCATCGACCAGGTTCTGAGGCTGAATATGTAATATGCCTCTACTCTGCGCTCTTGCAAGGTGGTGCGGATGCTGAGTTCTTTTACGACCGAAGGCGCCTCAACGTTGCGATAAGCCGCGCTAAAAATCTATGTATACTGCTCGTATCCGACGAGGTAATGAGACCGTCCGTAAATATTCTCACCAAGGAGGCCGCAGCTCGTGGTTTTGCTTTCCTCAGAGCATACGAAGAAAGGGCATGGTCTTGTGATATCACCGTAAATATAAAGGACAAATAGTACATGTACATTTATTTGATAAATTCCTAGCGGTTCTAGCCTGAATGTGGCGAAGCATGTTAAGTATGTGCTATGCCGCACCAGCAATTCGATGACATTTATTTGAAGAAAAATGCTTAGCGTCGTCATAGCGTATGATAACTACAAACTCGAAGCGAGAGATTTGGTTTCAGCGAGACAATATCAGTATATAACATCACGGTTGTAAGAATCGACGATAATTTGAGAGACGAACAAGTCATCACGAAATGCATGGGTATCGGAGTCAATGCAAGAGGTAAGGGAACACAAGCCATCAGGCCGCACAAGAAGAGGATATGCATCCTCATCACATATATCTGCACAAGTTCAATATGAGCATTAGCAAGGTTTCGAAAAGAAGGAAAAGAGAGTGAACATACCATCTACTATCCTCTTACCCAACGACTTTTTTACGACCGACGAACTTAAGTTGGTAGATACTGAAGGCGATTCTTGTTCGTGAGTACGAGGATCGTTGAGGGAGGGATATCCCATGTCACCGTGTCCTAGAACAGATGGGCAATGTGAACAAAAAGTTAATAAAAATGGTAAAGGCAACAGAAAATAAAACGCACCCTTGAACCATCCGCTGCAGTCATAAGAACCGCCGTTAATGGTTAAAATGTCCGTCCCATCGCATTGATCCGGTGGAGCCGATATAATGCGAAGATGGTGGTCAAGCGGCACAGGGGCCCAGCCATCGACAATATTCTTGTTTGCAAGGATATTGGTGACGTCCAAAACATCCCCCGCAACTGAATCGTCAAGCAAAAGATCTTCCATCGAACCACGACTATCACTGAAGGAACTCGCATCGGACTTCGGGTCCATGGACGAACCATCGCTGTGATCGCTCTGGACATAGCTGCCGTCTGAGTCTGTGAGATAAGCGAGCGACAGCACAGAGTCACCGGAGTCTGTGCATGACTCCAGAGACGGCACCGACCCATCTGAGTAGGCGCTAGATCGGATCGACCCGTCCCCGCCGGAAGCAACACTGCCCACCATTGAAACGTCTTCGGAGCTTGAACGTCTTTCGAGGATGTCTGACAAGGTATATGACGTGCCGGTCATGCGCAAGGATTCAGAAACAGACTCCAAAGAAGGCATAGAGTCGGGGGTTGACAAAAAGGTAGTTGCAGGAGAACCATCTGCGCAGTCGATTAAATAATACAGTCGTCATCTCAAAGTAATTGAACTCGCCTAGCCTGAAGCCGTACCGGGTGCATTTGACGTTGAGGCTTTCGTAAAGTATCTTGTCGATATCAACTGCGAGTAAAACTGACTGAGTAAGGACGGAATAACATGAAGAGTTGACTTACCATAAAATCCGCAATGATCGTCAGTTTCCATACCGCAAACCAGGAGTATGCTGTTCTTATTAGTAGTAACAGGCCTAGAATCGTAACCGTGAAAGCACGTAGGCATATGGAACGTATGGCTCCGAGAATGCATCTGCAGTAACTCCGGTGCAAGAGGGTAGCCACGGTAGTCCAAGGGACTAGAATAATCAGTCAATATCAGCTTCACAAAAGCCAGCAAACTCACTAAGCAATCTCCTGAAGTTTGGATGGAAACGGATAGACCTGGAAGGTAGTCAAGTTGGAAGCAGCGCGTTGCTGTTCAATGAGTTTCAATTCAGAGCAATCTCTATCACTTCGGATGACACTCATGATGGTGACGCAGAATATGGAACAACTCGACGAAAGCTATCGCATTTTATACGACAAAAAAAGGCTAAGCGGCTTCGCAGAGTGGACGAACACACTTGGAACACAACGTGAATGGTCGTGCATCGGATCCACCTTGGGCGATGTCAATAACAAAACAGATAAAATTCGTCCAAACATCACATAATATCGCAATATTTAGTAAGCATTGATACAAACCTACAAAGCCAAACAACCCATTATACAGGTCTTCGAGAACTTAGGCACCAAATATCAAGGATTCCAGGACGATAATTCCACACAAATGTCGCCAAAATGTACAGCCGCTTGCCAACGAAAGTGTAAATCGTTCGGAAATCCGGGATAAAAGAAACGGAAGTCTTCGCAAAGCCAGAGGCAACCGAAGACATGGATCCACTCTTTAGGAGGTATGTGAACAATTCCATTGCGTCGGAAGCACCGGCCTCACATCTCATTCCATATTGCACGACAGTTCCGGGGTAACTCTACCCAAACTGGCCAATGAGATAATCGACAACATTGTGACGCTCCTCCCTAACAAGGACATGGCGTCGTTCATGAGAACGTCATGGATTATTCACCATATCACAGCCAGGGTTCTATACCGGCACATATCGTTGGCGAACATCCAGGCTCGTAACTTTTTCAAGACAGTGGCTGAATCTTCCGCAGAATATGGGACGTATACTAGGTCCCTGCGGTACACCGTAACAACGAGCGCAGACGTCTACTTGACGTATTGCTTGCTGTGCGATGCACTGAAGAACATGAACCTGCTACAAACCTTGACAGTCGACGTATCGCACGACCATTCTCCGATCCTCCTCTTTATGCTCCGCCGAAAATCCATCATAAATGCAACTCGAAATCACTCGATCCAGTTTTCGGACATGCTGCCCAACCTGCGGTCACTGAATCTAAACGGTGAATTAAAGTTGTCCCAGCTTGCAACCAATCGCTGCATCACTTCCATATGCATCTCACATATTATGCAAAAGGAGGAACTTTCATATTTTGTTGAGGCTGCTACTGGTGGATCACCGGAAAACACGACCTTACGAAAGCTCGTTATTTCCCTTCACTACACTCTCAGCTCGAAAGTGGCCGATCCAATTTCAGTTCTTGGATTGGCATTTCCCAAACTCCGGTACCTGACCTTACGGACAGCAACTGCGAATGCCTTGGTAAGCAGCATTTTACCCGTTGAATTAAACAATAATTAATCTCCACCGTCTGATAGGAGGCTTCCAATGTTCTCGCGTCGGTCCCCCCCATATTCAAGGAAATCCGCACTTTCAGCCTCAACGACTGGTCAATACTACAGCCCACCTTCGTCTTACCCATGAAACAAGCCATAGACGTTCAACGGGTTCATGTCAATTTCGCAGGCGACCTCAGGCAGGAATTAACTACTATCATATTTGGTACCGTGAATTGGAAGAAAGCGATTTGTAGCGACAGATGGATCGTTACCTTCGAAAGTCCTAAAGCGTCGCTCGACAGTCCCCCAGAGAGCGTCTTAGACAAGGTCACAGAACAGCCGCTATTCTGGTCCGTAACGTATAAACGGTTCGATTTTTCTTAGGTAAACTTTTGATATTCCTGGCTGAAGTGAAACATCTTTTTCTACTACACTTACAGCCCCTAACCAATACGACTACCTCTACAAACTGATTCCTGTATATTATGGTATTTCACGAGTCACTGTGACTCGTTTCCCTCAATCCCTCGATCCCCTTCCCGTACCGATGTCGCTATAACGACATCTCCCCTTTCGATAAGTAGTCAGGACATTGTAGAAAAATAAACGGCAATTGCAATATATATGGCATAGCTTACCCATCAAGCGATCAACGATTTAAGTCGAGTCAACTCACTTCGCAGCTCTTCAGGAAGGCGTTGATATATCCTAGTGGCTGGGAACCATCGGAGAATCAAAAGACCGGAAAGTGACCTTACCCTTGAAAGCATGACATATACACCTTGACCTCTAGCAGTGGCAAGATCGACTATGGCTCTTGTTAAGGTTCGACCTTGGCTCTTAAAATCCGTGTACACGTAGGCGGGAACTAAAGGGACCTGCCTTCGGCTAAACGTTCTGCTATTGACCTCGGAGTTTTTTAATGGTCCATGCTCTATGCGCGTTGCCACTGGAAAGATGGGAACCGTGTCATCCGCTAGACCTTCAAATTTCATACCACACCCTGGAAATAAAACATACACCGCTTTTGCATAACGCAATCCCGCACCGTCCTCATCAAACTTTATATCATTTATTGTACCCTCCGAACCGTTAACTATACCGTTCTCAAATGCAAGATTCTCAGTCACCATCACCTTCATTCCAATGAAAAGGGGGAGACGGCCGAAAGCCTCACGGTTTATACTAGACGACAAACTCCACAGTTTCTTCTGCGCACGACCGACTACCAATTTCCTTGCGACGTAATCATAAGAATGGTAGACGCGCATCTCAGCTCCCTGGCGTTTAGCATGATACTTTACCAGTTTTGCATTGAGAACGTCACGAACTGCTTTACTTCCGACAATAATAGGTGCGTCTCTAAAACTTTCCATGACACTTGGATCAGAGCTGTGATTTTCCATCAGACGTGATTTGATGTAGTCCAAGTCAGTCATACCCCAAGGCGGCACTAACTTCTTTTCGCACTGGCCCACTCTTAATCTGGACAAAAACGCGGCATATATAGGGTCCTCCAAATGGCGTACATTCCGGAGAAGCTCTACCACTGTGTCAACTTGACGCCACAAGAATGCGCCATTTAGTGCGCTTATGCCTTTATCATTTCTGGCCTCTGCAAAAGACTGATTTTTGACGAGTTCATTGGAATAAAGGGCATACTGTTTAGGTGGCTTGAGTTGAGCAAAATCTCCCATAAATATTACATTGACACCGCCAAACGGTTTACCACTCGTCAATGTACGATTTCCTTTTCCTTGACGCATGGCGGTCGAAAGTTGACTGAAAAATCTTGCGCCAACCATGGATATTTCATCAACAATTAAATACCCAACAGGATCCCATATATCAATAAGTCCAGGTACGTCTTTTGATTTCTGGTTAGGTGACGCGAGAATGAGGGAATGGAGTGTCTGCCCCATGATTAAAACGGCTGCTATGCCTGTAGGGGCGCCAAGAACTAACTCCCTCCGTCGACCTAATCGCTCTGATAACATGACGATTGACTTGATAACGTGAGACTTTCCCGTACCACCAACCCCAGACACGTGCATTAGCAGCTGCTCGCGATCACCTACTATCATATGCCTAGCCACAAGGTTGAAAGCAAGTAGCTGCTCCCGATTATCATTAAGATTCATCTCATTGACAATGTCTTCTGCTATCCGAGCGCCTCTCAGCTGACTGTACGACGAGGGTGAGTCATCCACCAAGACAGCACGCATCGCGAGTGGTGAACCCAGACGCCGTCTATTGGAATTCCGAGCTGAGTCGGCGCCCATACCGTCTTCTTCAGCGATGACACGACGTTTCCTCTTCCTCTTTTCGGACATAGCAGCAGCTTGTACCGCCATGGGTACACTATCTTCATCAGTTACCATGGACGGGAAACAGTCATGAGAAGCATACATTGAATAGTCTTCCATCCTCACAGGCAAACACATATCTAGCAATCGCGAGACATCGTCACCCAGTATATCCCCGACTTCTGAATTCCCTGTATCTCCGCCATCGCCATCTTCCATGCTGAAGAACGGATCAAACATATAGACGTCGCCAAAATCTACCGTCTGCATTAATCCCGAGCTATCCGAAACATGGACTCTCGCAGCTTCATCATCAGCGTCATCACACGATGCTCGAGTACGGTCTTTTCGAGGGTGATTGTCTCTAGCATCACTGCATTCTGTGAGTACACGCATATTACCAATAATATTTTTATGGAACGAGGATAGTGAAGCTTTATAGTCATCAAACTCGGCGCTCCAACTTGAAGCAGCACTCTTCAAATCAAGAGGCACCCTCCACGGCTTGAACATCGTCAACATATCTCTGGCCCACATTTCCTTCATCTCATCCGATCTTTCAGGATTCGGTGCATTTGGCCCCAAAAGAACTGGGACGTGGCGTTGACGGTCTCTTCGGATTACGAGATAGTGAGTTTCAACTTGCGGATGATCAGTGCTAATGAAATTCCCAGTACAATCCACCTTCTCACAGGGAACGCTACTATGGCGCTTTTTCAGGGTGAGGGAAACGAAATCATAAAGACACAAGCTCTCGAACTCGGTATCAAGACTCCTGTACATGTAGTCGAGTCGCTGATTTGAAACATTAACAGATTTTGGCCCCAGTGTTAACGCTACGTGTTCTTCGTCAAGACCTTCACCGGAAAGTCGACCTTCATATGCAGCCCATTCTGTCTCGACGTATTTCTTAATAAGGCCCCAATGCATAACGACAAAATGTTCCGATTTGTAGTGATCACCCCCGCCTACAAGATAACTCATAACTTGTGCATGCGATATTTCCTGACGGCCCATCATGCTGTTAACGGCCCCTGTGACCGCACCCACAGTTTGATTCTCGGTACAGGAGGCAGACCCGTCAGGTATACGTTCATAAGCCTTTTTCACTGCATAAGTTAAAGCTGACATCCCAACGTGAACAGGGAGAGACGGTTTTGTCACGTAATCTGTAACATAGTATAGGAAAGCTTTAGCAGCCTCGCCAGACCCTACGAACTTCACATCCATGTTACAACGGAGAAGGAATGTTACCACGTCGGTGTGAGAAGCGATCCTCGGATGACGTCGCCTAAGCATTATGGCGCAAGTGTCTTCGTCTAACATTGTCGATTCCCGTGTCTGACCGTCCATTCCCATTCGACAGTTCTGATCACTCTTCTCCTGCCCCCGCTCCAAATACTTCCAACAAGTAGCCTGGTGCTCATGCCAAGCGTATCGATGGAGGAGCTGTACTACGGAATGGTTATACTCTCTCCAAAAAGCATCACGATCATCCGAGAATAACTTAGTCAACGGAGAGCAAATCGTACCTGGGTGAGTTTCCCCTATCTCCTTATTGAGTACGCGTCGCGGAAATCTTTGCAGTTGTTGTTCTGTAGTAGACACCCCAGGAAACTCACAGTTAACCACTGATTCTAACCAGCCAAATACCTTATCACGATATTCAGGAGAGGCATGCATCTTATCTCGCAAAGCTTGAGGTGAGAGATGACCCTTCAGCCATATCAACATATGACAATGCAATGTTCCCTTCCCTTGGGCTTCTACAGTTCCGTAATACGCAACACACTTTCCATAAAGCCCGTCACCTTCACGTCCGTATCGGAGAATTATTCTGATGAATTTGGTAATCACCAAATCGAAGAATCTCGCGCACGACGACGGATTACGAGCAGCGAACAACTTGCGCTTCCAATCGGTCCATTCTTCTCCCATTGCATCTTCAATTCGAATATTTTCCCCTGCGAATAACCTCACAATCGGATGATCGACATCAGACGGATTTAAAGTGATAAAAAGTGTCGGTGCTCCTCGGTAAGTTATAAGGGAACGAATCTCGTTCCTTAACATCGACTTGTACCCATCACTGCCTGGTATGTGTCTAGCAACCATCCTAAGCGAAGCAAGCAAATGAAACGCTTTCTTTTCTTTGTCGCAGGTCGGCCTATACTGGACGTTCTTCTGGCACTTATCGTGCAATTCGTTCAATATCTCAGGATCAACACTCAACAAGTTCTCAACTATACCCTGATGCAAATGTCGAGATACAGTAAATCTCAGAGTCTGCGACACCATGGATTTTCGACAAACATTATGAAACACAAACGCGAATTCCGGGTCCCTTTCGAACGGACTATCATCCACCATCAATAAATGCGATAATTGCTCCTGCATACTAATGTTAATCCGTCTCCCAGGGTGATAAAAACCACCGATTCCCCACGGATCCAGATGAGGGAACAACCACGTCAAGATGGATGGGTTACGAAAGTCTGGAAGACTTCGTGCACCTTTTCCTGAAAGCAAGAACGGTTTTCCGCGGACACATCTTTCCACTGCCAGATTCTTCATCGTTTGGTAACTTATAGGTGAATCATCTCCCTCGGTATAACCAACATTTTCCATAAGAAGTTCATCGGTATGCATACCATCTTCAACTCCGTCAATGTTCCTCATTGTATAGTCCGAAGTAGCTGCATCTATGGCATTATTCATGGGTATATGTCCAATGTGCACAGAAGTCAGCAGGCCTTCGTCAGTTCCGCCATCGAACAAATTATCAAGGTTGGACTGGTTGAAGCTAAAATGTTCTGACGGCCTGTAGTGCCTATTATTTGTAAGTAAAAACATTATCATATTTTTAACACGAGATCTCCTAACGAGGACAGGGCTATACTTTGATACAGTCGAACGAGATGGTATAGTACTGCCAACAAAGATTGCGCACATCGTGTCTCGTATAGCACTTGAATTTGGCGGAACCACCTCATTCATGCGGAAGACATCCAGTGGAGCAACCAGTACGTTTCCCCTCACACCTTTCCGGGCCCGATTTAAAATGTTTCTGTCGCTGACTTCAGTACCCTCGGTACTATTTACGTTGAATCGACAAGTTATCGAATTGCATCGAGCGCGACATATCAACATTCTGTCGAAGAGAGTAGACTCGTCGAAAGAACGTTTGACATCGCTGGGTAAGTTATGATATCCGTAATATAACCAATTGCTCATCGCGAATTTGGGCATGGCTCCCGCGGCGAGCGACCTACAACACGGTACACACAATCGGAGGCGACCAACACGATTTACGAACTCCAAGCCTTTCGAGCTAAGGATGGCTTTGCTGTAAACGTTTACGTCGTATGTTTGAGGCAGCAAACTGTCTGGTAAACAGTCGTTGCGAAGAAGCTTTAGATCAACAGTGCTGCCGTCTATGAAGTGTGACTCCGAATGAGGCATACGAATGCTGCAACTTGCGCAAACAACCGTGACCAACTTTGCTGTGTTCACCTCGTTATCCCATTCCTCCATAACCGACCATTTCTTATCGTTATCTAAAGGTTTCAAATGACCGTCGTCGTAATTCGGTGCAAATTCTTCATCGACGAGCATCCGTTGCCTTGGAGCATCAACTGAACCAACTGCCAGAAGTCCACTTTGACTTTCGGTCGTAGAATTAGCCGCGCAGTCACCCAATTCTTCACTTATCCCAGCCGTTGCAGCCGCATTTGGCTCGCCGATGAGTGTCCGTCTTAATTCACTGTGTGAAATATCAGTCGAACCGTCCGCGAGCGCTCCAGCAGCTGCAGGGGGGATGTCATCGAATTCAGGTCTAGTAGCTGTAAAGAAAAACTCGACTCCCTTTCGGGGAAATGGTCTTGTCTTGAATATGTACACAAAACCAGAACATCGACCATGGCAAACATGCTCAAAAAGCCTACGGCACAACATAGCCTTCGATTCTTTAGACGGGTTAATACCATGCGATTGACAAAGTGTGAAAAGGTCGCGCGCCAGGAAGCCCCGAAACCAGAACACTAACAAACGGACTGAAATGCCAACGACAAGGCAGGTAGGATCCTCCACGTAAGACTGCACGTCTCTGACATCAACCCACACGCTGTAAAAACGATAGATGGAATTAAAATCTATAACTTTAACATCCGTATCGACACCTGTAGGATGATCTCGTGTGTACTGTCTGACAGATATGACTGCAGAGGCCAAAAAATATGTAGATCATCAGAGTCAACATCGATACGACATCAAAGCCGGTGTAACAATGCAGTGCATATTTCGTTATCAAGTTCAGATTTGTATGTTTTATTTCATTGGGATTGTAGAAAAAGTACCAATCAGAAAACAAATATTGGCGGTACAGTCAAAGGACGAACTCACAGTCGTTGCGGAAATCAACCGACGCCATTAGCGGGATAAAATATCTACGTGATGGCGCAATGGGTAACGTTGCAGAGTAAAAGCTTTTAGCAGTTGGGGCTGCGCGGTTGACAAATTTCGAAGAATTCGACGTTTCTTTTATACCCTCGCTTACAGTAAGGCCCTTCAATCCGTCAATACACACTAGCTGGCGGTACTGAACAATAAACCATAATAACGGCATACAAACCAGGACATATTACGCTAGTCAAACAATGCCATCATTTCGTCTATTTTCACCATCAACCTCCATAGTCAATGACCACACAAAAGAGCTAAGGCACATCGAACGTACTGTATGTTGACATGTAGACAACAAGGTAAGTTTCTAAACAAGAGATCCTAGGGCAGCATTTCCGAAGAAGTGGCACAGACCCACGCCCTCACATACATTGACGGTCGTTTTGACGCCGAGATTGTAACACACGACAGCCGCAAATAAATATAGAGATGTATGAACGCAGTCTGCTGAAATTGACCCATACAACATCGGTTTGTATCACATCGCAAAACTGTCCATGGAATCTATCAGCAGCCGACTATTTCCAACCGGATTGCCCGCTGTGATAAACACCGACGGAGATCCCCTACTATCTGAAGCAAGCGACCATTTCGTATTGTTCCCTATACGCTTCCCTGCTGTACGTTCCCTCTACTATGCAGAATTATTTACTAATACAGTGATTATCAGCTCTGGAAAACTTATAAAGGAATTCAAGCCAATTTCTGGGTGGCGGAGGACGTCGCGTTAGCCTACGACGCAGACACAATCGGGGGAATTTTAACGGCAAGCGAAAGAGAAACCCTCTTAACTGTAATGATCATATTAGCTTCGTTTTACGAATGGGTCACAAAGCCGTTAGCCACTCAACTATCCTCGCGAGTGACTGCACCGGAAGCACGATGCAGTTTCGGGTTCGTTAATATGATGTGCGTGTTATTCTATACTTTCATGCACCGTCTTCTATCTTAGTATTTGAACCCGGTACAACAGAAAGAACGTTCATTGCGAAGTTATTTCTAGCTTCTTAATATCGATGGACACGCTAGAGACCCAGGTATTCGGTTGCATGGACAGTCCGACCAGCGAGCTATACATCAATGAGAAGGTGAAATGGATACAAAATTATGCACGACCTAATTACCTCGGACCCTGCTGCATTCAAATCGTTGCTCTTGCTGCTGGCGAGGAGATATTCACTTCGTCTCTTCATGCCATTATACTAGCCCTTACCGAAAAAGCTAGCGTGCACGGATTCACCGAGTTGTTCGAAAAAATTACCCGCGACAACGACGAAAATGCCAAGTTCTTATCAATGATCCTATTCCATCTCGAAGAAAAACCAAACAGCGAAGTCGTCGAAAAAATGATTAGAGAGGCTGTGGATATTGAAAAAGACCTGACTTCAAGTGAGCAAACAGACGTCCCCGTATAAAGTAGCAACAATAATCCACTCATATAGAAGCATTTTCCGAGCAACACGTCGATATAGATACGCAAAAGATACAACAGTACACCGAGTTTATGGGTGATAGACTGATACAAACCATGGGATACCCTATTATATACGGAACCCAAAACCCAGTAAGTTATTCCAGAAAAATCTGCGAGCGCAGGCACTTACAACCGAAAATCATAGTTCGCTTTCATCAAGATGAAGTCAGCCCAATCAAGGCTAACTGAAGTCCGAAACGACCTCGACAATAAAAATTATACACTTACGGGCTATCGGAACGACATTGTATTACTTCCATCCGAAGACTTCTAGAGATTGGCAGCCATCCAACCGGTCGACCCGGCCGATATGGAGTAATTAAGTGCGACGGCGCTAGTGAAAGCGATCTGTGTGGATAGTCGCAATTGTTGCGGATAGATAACAAGATTATGTCGTAAAGGAGACGCACATATACTTACCATCCCCATTAATGTCAAACAGATAATGCAGATTGAGTAGCCTGTTATGAAAAGGTAGAACTCCACATTCTAACCCGCAAAAGAAGCCCGCGACTCAACGGTATCAATAGACAATACATAAAATACAGGGACAGATCAGATAAAGACAAGATGCAGATTTGCCTAACATGCAACCTGGAACCTGGAACCCACCTCAACATGCGTACAAGGTCAAATCAATATTCGAACATCATGGCATTCAGCCATACACGCAAGATAACAGTCTAGATTTGCCTTTTTTAAGGACGAGTCCATCACGCGCCACATTCCTAATCCGGCACCTCACAATCCACGGACTCACACTGGCACGACCGGGACAATATCCATCCCATTGCTATCAGTGTTCATACAATACAATTTAGGCACGCTCTAAGGGACCCGAGAAGCTAATGCGGCACTGTATCGCGGCGTTTCAACCAATGGCCAGGTTCGTTCTCAAACTCTCGCAGCAACCAGATTCACCTCTGAGAAAAACGAAAGGAAAAGGTAGGACGTTAACACATCGAAACCGTTCAAGCATAACTTAGCAACCTATAATCCTCGTTACCACAATGTTGTACTTTTAAATAGCAGCACGCATGCCATTAGAAAAAGAAACAAGCCCGCCCATAAAGGATGAACTCAGCACCTGTCGCCACAACGAACAATCAGGACCAGACCTGGCTAACAGAGGTAGGACCGATAGTTAGTATTTTATTTTTGATGCGAACTCATCATGGTCAAACAGTACCCAGGTATCGATCCGTGCAGGATCACCGAAGAAGGCACACTTACCTCCCGAGAGGCCCGACAATTATCAGACGCCATCGTCACGGTACGCGGTTCAAGAGCTTTTTATTCCACAAAAGCTCATATGTTATACAGTTGAACCTTAAGCGACGCCAATGCGCCATTATCACCACTGGTGGAAGCATAGATTTTATTTACATAGCATATCGAGAAGGACACGACAACTTACTCGACGTTTCGCGCATGTTTCCTAACGGAGCGTTTAGCATCAGAATCACCTGTATACCAGGCACTCCGTTCAAGCTACGCAACGACTGGAGGGTAATATTGACGAAAGGCTTCTCCACGGCGCCTGCCAATGCCTCATTGAAATTCCTCTTCGGAAGGAACTGGGGTGGTAACATCATACTCGCGAAGTTCAGTCACTCAGGAGTTCCCGAAGACGTGACAAACAACGAGACCGAGTTTATACTCACTCTCCTTGGAATGTAATTTCCTCCACTCCTACGAACATAACAGTGAGCTGATATGTCTTTCAGGTGGTTACTCAACCTCGGCAATTTGCAGACGGGAATTTCACGCGGACACAATTTAACAAATTAGGAAAAGGTAGCACAGTTCATGAGCGTCCCATAACCCATAGCTTGAGAGTACAAAGTAATGGAGGACGCAAGGGGTCAATAAACATGCGCCACCGAAACAAGCAGATCGAAATAGCGAGCGGTGCGAGGGGTAGTCTGAACTCAACAGTAATTACACCACGACCAACCGATCCTGATTCACCGACCTCCGACCGATTGCATTAGACTGTTATGAATGAGCAGAGTCGGTGGACAATAAGTATACGCAAACCAAATATCGGGACAATTATGAGAGACAAAAGGCAAATGCCAGTAAACAACGGGATTACTATAAGTTGAACACCTTTCATGCCATAGACGACGACGACGACGACAGACTGATTGCTACAGAGAGGCGCATTGAGACAAATCCGAAATCTACGCAGCGAGATACGATCCTTTACGTACATATGATATCACAGGCGAAAATGGTAATAAATACATCGGGGGAATACTAAATTCGAATAAGCGGCCGATCCAACTTCATGTGGACATCGCCCAGGAGGCCGCCTTCACTGGTTATCGTAAACGGCAATGCAAACCTGTTCTTCTCTTCCTGCAAGATAACCGACTTCTTCCCATCTCAAGACAATGAAAACAGTCAGCAAGATAACACATGATATGGCACACTTCAATGTGTGAATACACACCTACAAGCGGAATAACCCAAGAATGCTTATCGACGGTTGTACGTCGACCGCACCGGATTTCAAGATCACTCTTATCGCAGTTCCCAACCAAATCAAACCCCCGTCCTCGGTATTTCTCAATCCAGCCGAGACTCTTGGAATTGTCTTCCTGTCCAGCTCGCAGGATGTAAGACCTTCGTTCCAATAGCGTCGACTTCGGAAAAACCGAAACCGCCATCGTAGAAGAGATGAAATTGATTACGGAGGCTGCGATTATAAGTTAACTCTCTTGGGGTATATAACTGGAGACACTCACTCGAATGGAAGTCGAATAGTATATGCGAAACCGGGCATATCGATAACCCGATGACTTGGACGTGCCTGCGATCCAAGGTCCCATCCCACAACGTGTCAATTCTGAGGAAATTGGAGATAATCGTAATAGATTTTCCCCTGTCACGACGACGGGACAGTCTTGTTTGCGCACTGTAGACAGTGGATCCGACACCAGTTATCGGATGATCCAATTGGATCGGATATCCCTGCCTCGAAATCCAACTGCACACATGATCAAACCTATTGTCAGGGACGTACAAGTCCAAGTCGCTCCCTTCGTATGTGGTGCGATCAAAAAATTGCAATGCCTGCGATCCGGATACGATAGCATCACAGCGGAGGAGCAAGGACTGGAATCCAGTGACGTTGGTGAACCACGGTCTGAATTTGGCCTGGAAATTCCACGCATTAGAAATGTAATACCGCGCCAGTCCACGTGTTAACCAGGAAACCCTCGTCAATAAAATGATTTGCTGAAGGGAGCAATGGGAGAATATACGCAAGAGTACATGTTCTGGCAGGCAAGCGATAGAAGTCAGAAAAGAACTGCCGAGTGGGGGTGCCGGAGTTTCCATCGCATGTAGGATAGACAAGAGCTGTTTGAAATGTTTTAACCATCGAGAGCACTGCAGATACAAGTCCATTAGACATCCGATAACGTACAAGGAGTGAAGACCGTGTTAAGGAAAGTAAACCAAGTTCAACTCAAATGACAAACGGTTACACCGACAAACAAAGCAATTGTTTGTCCGCGAATCACGTTATTTTGGTCAAATCGTCAGTTGTTGACTCATCCCGACTTCACACTCACCAACTATGAAGAAGTACGTCCAGAGGCACCTTAGACGCTCTTGGGGCGGGGTATAAAAGCAATCAAACCTTCCCAATCTTTAATTCATCATTTCAGAAACACAAGTGATAATGGCACACACTCAGGAGATCCTTGACATCCTATCGGAGTGGCAGACCAAACGTTTTCGAGATACCGAAATCACCTTTGACGAGGCGATATCATCTCTCTCGTCGGACGACCCCTTAGTAATTGCCAAGCCAACCGCGACAAGTTCTAGATGGGTCGTACGATACTTTTTCGACCAACTTACCCTTAAATGCTGACTCACAACAATGAAGCTTTACAGGAAAGATACGAACAAGGTCGCAGTTCTAGTTCACGCTGGCGTCTGGGCATGGGGATCTCACCTCGAAACCGGCAACTACGTTCCAGAGGGGCATACAGCACCACCAGGAACTCCAGAGAATCGGATGTACGTATATCAAAAACTCTACTGTCAATCCACACAGCCTAACTCATTATGCCATCTTATTAAACCAGCCAAGATACTCCCAGCTTCAGATGTGAACTAACTTACGCGATAGATACAACGTCCGACGATTCGTTCTGGAAACACCTTAGAGTGAGCACACGGACACATATCCCTTTGATCCCCTTCTATACCGTTTACTCACACCACTCGACACAGGCACTCGAAGACCACGTAACGTCTCAGCCGACGTTCAATAAGAGCGGCCGTAAACGAAGAGCTTGGCAAAGCGGCCGCGACCCAACAATGCGCGCGAAATATATATTGGGCTCCAAGGTCTTTGCCCGACGCACTCCGTATAACGCCAAAGACGGTGCACGCTCCGGCGGGTCCTACGACGTTCATCCATGGCTATCCCGTTCCATGGAGGACTTCCCAGAACTCCATCAGATACCAAACCCCGATCGGCCGCTATACTACGACTTCAGTGAGGGCATTGCTAGGAAACTGGAGGAAACGAACGACCCGGTGTTCCACAAGAATGACATCGTCCGGATTTCTTTCAAAGTCGTCTTTATTATCGGAGGGGAGAATTGGTACCCCGAATTAATTCCCATTGAGGTCATACGTGTAGGAAGGCTTCCAGATCATCTAACAAGCTCTGATACAGGGTCAGTGCCGTCCATAGATTCCGACTGTGCACCCCTTGAACTTGGGACTCCTATACGAGTCATCGACGGTGAGTACACACTCCAATTGTAGACTCATTTTCACTGATTCAAGCGAACAACACCAGATCCAGTCCGTCTCGGAAAACGACCTCCGTCTGAAGATCCCGTGGAGCATATCGCCAACAAACGGCAGGCAGTCGAAACGGACTACGAGATGTCAGATGGAGGTAAGTCATCGAAAGGTAACACTGTCACGAAAACTCGAGCTGGTAACAAAGCCAAAGACAATCGTCCACCCCAGAAGATATGAGACTGCAGTTATTCAGGAAACAACCACTGTACTAACAAGATATAGCTCGTTCGCGACCCTTCCTTCCTATGACCTTTATGTAACACCACAGCTAACCACTGCCATGCTCCAGATAAAACCCGACAATATTTGTACAATATCCCGTTGAACCTGTAACTATATTTTAGCGAAGGTCGAAATGATATTTGCCTTTAAGATTGATTCCACCTAAATTCGAATTAGCTGACTGTACAGAGAAGTAAATTAATCCTAGGACGCATTGGGTTATAGGATGAGTATTAAATTTCCGAACATATTATTTACATTCACCAGCCGATACGTTCGCAGACGTGGTTTGGAAGAAGGGATATACATATTTCCGCAGACATTGAGGCAATAAATTATCAATTAACTATTTAACAAACAGCGTATATAACTTCCTTGAGATGCACTCACAGCAACCTGTCCATCCCGCTATTGTGTGACCGACCATTCGTCCAACCTTCATATGCTGACAGCTGTTGATTTCATTGACCCATATCAGCGCCTTCAGGTTGGGATATTTCCCTGTTTGTAGAAGGAGTTCGTAGTTGGCAAGGGATATTAGGCCGCTGTCTTACACCTTCAGCATGAGGCATACCCGGCATTGCTTACAGGAGTGGGAGGGAAACTGGATGAGGTGTACATATTATCGATCCCGACGTAACATGCTGTCTACCTGTTTAGATACGGCATGAATAAAGGCACTTGGAGTATGTTACCTTACACAATCCGACGACTCGCAATATGTTGTTGTAGTCACTGTTGCTTTTCACGCTCGCGGCTGCGAAGTAGGGCTTCAAAGCGGTCGTTTGCAGGGGCTAATTAAATAGTGATTAATGACGAAGCTAAAAACCTTGGCTGCCGCTTGGAGTATTTGCAGCGTATTGACCTTAGATAGCATGCCCTCCTGATGATATATCTGAGCTTCAAACCGCATACCAGCCGGCAAATAAATTGCAGACCTTATAACTGGAGGCAATTGAACCTGCTGCCTGGGTAAAATAATTTTATGATTGACGCCAAGGACCATCTGATAAAAGTTCGTAATTAAAAGCGGCTCGAAATAGGACCAAGGCCTACATTGAGAAGATAGTATTAGGCATTCGAGTCGACTAATACCACGCACCCTGCTTCAAAACCATACATCACTGCAGTACTCGATGTACTGCGGTTGATTTCGTTTCATGTTTGGAGTCACTCCCCAAGGACATAGTTACGACGGTCGTGTGCCAATTGTAGAGCTTGTGGTCCTAGCTCTTTCACCTGCCAAGCGGTGGAGAAGGCGTTACAGGTTTCGCGACTGGAGTTCAACAGCGGCGAGAGCTTCCATTTTCATTGGTAACATGTTGACTAAAATGCTTTGCGGATACAGCTCTAATGTCACTGGGGTGCTGGATTTATCGTAAGACCTTTTGAAAGGCATGAGCTTCCACCGGGGCATGAAAGAGAAAAAGTATCACATATCGTCAGCGGCAGTCATTTTTGTGATGTACGATTGGGTTTGCAATGCAACACCACCGTCGCAATGCTTATACACGCCTCCCAGCGCCGTTATGAGAGGTGAACATTCCATAAAACGTATCGGCCAAGAGCAGGAATATATCGGGCGATGATTTCGTCAAACGAAAATCGGCTTCAACAAATTAGGACGACACATGAGAGCTGACTACGTCAGTGGAACGTTCACACATATAAGAAAGAGAAAGTTTACAGTTGATTTGATACAGGTTACACGGAAGACCAGGTAATAGACAAAATAGTACATACAGATACATCGAGGGTACGCTGGAAAAGTACAGCAGATAAACCGGATGATGATAGTGCTGTTATAGAATGGATAACACTCACGAAACATATTAATCTTTCTCCATAAAAAATGCATGATCGTCAAGATTTCTCAACGCAGAACGACGCCGGACGTCCAATTCAAGCATAGGCTCTATAAGGTCAAGAGCGTCTTCATCTGCAATCAAAGCCTAAGAATATCGATTAGATTATATTCAGAACATCCATACAATATAGGGCATATACTCACCCTCAAAGGTAAAGCAGCGTCGGTAAAAGTTTGAACGCTTTGGCACACGCCAAGTTCGATTTCAGGAACTTCCGAAGCGTGATCCGCGAATATCCCAGTATGCGAAGACCGAATATCGCGAATTAAAGCATCAGGAAAAGGTCCAAGGACGACATCAAACATGACTGCCTTTTCGCGTTGGTACCAAGGACCAGGGGAACAAGGAGGAAACAAAGGGCGACGAGTTACTAACTCAAACAAGACACAACCAAGTGAGAATACGTCGCTCTTATACCGAACCTTCATATCTATAAGCGAACTATTAGCAATGCGGAAGGTCGATCAAAAAAAGCGGCACTAACTGAATACGGCTTCCGGCGATCTGTACTGGTCTTCACCCGGAAATTTCGCATCGCTCGAACCAAATATACCATAAAACGACAATCGAATCTGCGTAGAGCGCAAAATATTCTGAGTATTCAATAAGCAAATACATCAACCTAAAGGATAAAAGATATCACCCGCCGCGCGAACGTCCTATCAGCTTGATAATAAAGCTCCTGAGTGACCGACCCATCGACGAGCTCAATGTTGTCCAGACATAGATCTCTGTGCATGACCATCTCTCCGTGCAAACCTGTTGGGTAAAATTAGCGGTTTCCACCGGCAAAGAGGAGTGCGTACGCCTAGTCAAGCCAACCAGCTGCTGCGAGATTTCCCTGACGTGCCTTTTCGTCAAATACAACTCTTTGTCGGAAAGCACGTCCTTCAGTGTCTTCGATGGGTGCTCGAATACAATATAATGATACAGGGTGTCCCGAGCGTCACTGAAGAACTTAGCGTGCCTTAATTGCACCAATAGCATTTAGAAAAGTAGAGACGAGAAGAAAGGAAGCGTACTCACCGACCATCAGAAGTCCTGTTACTACTAAGCCATACTATCTCACTCAACAAACGGGCCTCCGAGATCTGAGAGCGATTGATGACATTGACGACCTTATGTCCACCAAGTAGTGCATCCTTGACCCGGAGAAGCTGGTACACCCTTCCTTCTCTTATCACTCGATCGACGATATCTGTACACCCACATGTCAGTTAAGTAGAGCGTGATCAGATTTTAACACTTACATCGCCCTATGGCCACTGAGCCCACAGTTAACCTCAATGAAAATGGTTCTATAAGGACTGAATCGATCATGTCCATAGGATGTAGGTTTACCTCGGAGGTGCTGTAATGGACCAGAGTGTCATAGGCATAACCACAACGACATTTTAAACACCACTTATAAGTCAATATAGATGTCTCCAGGGATTCCTACATAGCCAGCAGCCCGATGTCAAATCGCAGAAAGCGGCAAGGGCGTAAAAGAGACATAACAAAGATAAAGCGAAAGCTAGCCAATGGCACAAATGATACACATGAGGCACGATACACTGAAAACAAACATTACCCATCATATACAGACAACAAAAACAAATAAGTATCAATAACACGACATGGCGCCGTAGCACAGAGGGCCGTTGAAATTTCCCAACGATTCTTTAGATGAATCCGTTGAAAAGTAGTCGGCGTTCAGCCACAAAATAAACTGAGATTACTTGTTTTGTAAGCCATTGCTTGGCATGGCATGAACGAAACCTCCTTTTTTAAATTTATTAATCCCAGAGGCTAGTAAAAAAACAAGTAAAAAGCACCATGCAAATACTAACTTGAAAAGGCAAGGAAATAACTGCGGACAGAATGGGGTATGGGCTAGACGGATGAACAAGCAAGAAAACAAAGGCAGATTGAGGGAAAACCAGGCCGTCGCTTCGTCCCCGACAGACAGCAGCAGCCTTCGCTATCGCTGTACGCCCTTATTTCCCTCTCCCGCATACCTAAGGCATCCCAGCAGGAACAGAAAGACTGCAACTACCGTTGCGTAGGTCCTCGTCACTGGTCATGACCTATTTGCCACCTTCGTTGCAATCGTATTAACAGCTTTCGCCTCTCTTCACGGTAGCGATTGTTGTCGGTATGGAGAGATGGCATGAGCGCCGCGGCAGTGTTGAAGCTGCTTGTGGGCGAGAGGCGGGTGGGGAGCCTGGGACTGGTTGCGACCGGAAACGCCACGAGTTGAGTTGGGTGAGGCGGTAGGGTGTCGTTGGCGTTGGCGTTGGCAGGAAGGGCTGGGCGATGACGGTGCTCCCTCTTCATTAACGAGATGTTCCATCCTAGGGCTGTTGCTTCTGCTTTTCCGGACCACAAGCATTTGGGTCGTACGAGCGACAAGTTGACAACAATCGTGCCGCAGCTGCTCATTCAGCTAGCCGCAGGTGCTTATGGGGACAACAGGCGGAGGTAGTAGTGGAAAATGGTATCGTAAGTGGAGTCGGTATTGGCGTAGGCAGCAGCAGCGGTCCTCGAATCAGACTATCGTGGCGTGAATTAGCTGAGGGCGTGCGAGGAGGAAGAAAAGGACTCGTCTCGCGACGCACCAGGCGGCTCTCCCACTCCAGGGTCAACACTTATTATCCTTCACCCGGTTTCCAACCGAATTAGTTCGAATGTCAGCCCACAGCCCTCGATGTGAGAGGGGCCTCGCGACGTGTAGCACCACGTTTTTCATGCCTAGAGTACCTGTTAAGATAGAAAAAATAAGTAACATAATGTTAGATGTCATAAAAAATACCTACCAAATGTGTCCTTGAGGTCTTGAATAGCGGTAGAGGCCAGGAGGGAGAGATGGGAAGTCGGTGGCGGTGGTGGAAGGCAAGATGAACCAGTGCTGAAGCCTGATGGCGGTTCGGCGGCCAATGTGATTGGCTAGTCAACGCGCTGGCCAGCACCGTCCGTGGAGCTGAGGTTGCGGTTGCAGGCGGTAGTAGGGCCGCACGTCACCGCACACCTATGTTGCTTGAGGTGGTGGTGGTGGTGAGGCTAATCCGGCGTTGTTGATCTGCCCAAGGTGATGGATGATGATGTAGTGGGGCTGATTCCACGTCGATGAGGGCGGGCGGGGTCGATGATATCCCTGGTTGTAGAGCCGGACGCGAATTCTTCGCCAGCGTGAAGTCACCTGGCGCGAAATTCAACTCGACTGACATCGGAAAAGTGTTTCTGTGAGGGCAAACGTGAGGTATCATCAGGTAGAGGTAGGGACGTGCCGACCGGCACTAGGGGGTAGTGAATTGTGGGTTAGCTGCACAATGAAAGTCGATTTCGCGACATACCTTGCGTATTCCAACCCACCAAAAATTATTTATCAACCTTTCCGGCCCACATAACTCATTGAGAGGGAGGGGCACTTGGAGCATTGCTGAGCATTGTTTCGGCGATATAGACGATCCAAGCGGGAAGAAATGGGAATAGAGGTGAAGAGAAAGTTGAAAGGGAACGTTGACCGACGATGACGGAAATAGAAGCAGGGCTAAAAATAGATCTCGGGGTTTGCCGGCTAAATAAGCGCAACGCAGGCCCAAAACTTGGGTGGGTCAAGGACGATAAAAGAACAATCCCTGTAAATACGACTTGTAATCCACTGGCATTCACTGCAACAATGGCGATTGAATTATATATCATGCTTCACAACAAACATGCAAAAACGAACGACCATGCTAAGGCTAGCACCAGCAATAAAACGACTAAGAAGCGAAATTCAAAAGTGTATCCAACTGGATGCCTTGTGGATCCACCTTCGTGACTCCAGCAGCCCTATCATGAGGAATAATATCATATAAATCAGACACTTGATTGTACTCAGCAGCATGAATGCTCACGGAAGACTTGATAGTTTTTCAATGCCCTGGGCCATATACTTGATCGTCAGGATCTCGGTTCCCTGAATGGGCAAGTGATTAACATTGACCAGACTTTAATAATCGAAAAACTGATCACAACGCACATCTGACAAGCTGGTATTGACTTGAACAAGTCCATATATTACGTCGCCGTTGCTTGTCCACCAAAACACTACTGTACCAGGCTAAAAGGAAATGAAATCGTCAATCAATATGCAAATCAAGATCAGAGGGGATTAAAATACACACTGGGAATTGGGATGGCATGCTCAGATGAGTGGGGACACAGATGACAAGAGGTGCAGATGACTGGGGGCACAGACGATAGTAGCAATAGGCTATACTAGCGTTAGAGCACCTATTTATATGTGTAAAAGAGGGTAGTAGTTTACCCATGTTCGTAAGGCGGCAGACCACATCTGACACGCAAGTACGTCAACGCTAAAGACACAAACAATTACGTTCGTTCAGGAGTCACGATCCATGAGTATATTGAGCCTAGCACATATTCAATAGTATCCCACTCAAGTCACAAAAGTCTGTGCCAGCCATGAGGCATAAGGAAGTTACATACAGATCTAGATTGTACGTCCATGCAATGAGCAACGATTCCGAGTCATCGATTCCAGAATATTCAAAAAGCAAGCAGAATTTCAGTGTCCCTAAGATATGGATTAGTTTTATATGGAACACAGAAATTTGAAATACAGTACCTCTGAACTACTGAAAAAATATTAAGCTGTAGTGTACACACATGGTTCAATCGGTTCAACCCAGAACCCATTTGCACCGATTTTTGATTTTTTCCTGCATGGTCTAGAACACATCTGTCAAAACTCTGTCTGATCGAAACCCGTAACGTGCACCTAGTGAATCACTCCTGTGATTTATTACCACACCTCTAAGCATCCCTGAGATATCGAGTCAAATCAGATTAACGCAACATTATCCAATGACCAATAATTCACCGCAATATATTATATAATTCATTTAGAGCCCTTGACGTCAGCCGACTGACTGCGCAGCAATACACCTGCTAGTTCCTTGCGTCCCTAATAATATTGGGATTGCAGTGACCAAAAAATGCGAAGATGATATTGTCAGATTGGAGGATAAGAGCAGCAATATCAACACCCACCACATATCAAGACCATAATGTTTCCCCGAAAATCCCATAGACGGATAATAGCCCAACACAAATATTTACAAAAACGGCGAAGTCAGAACAGATTTGGAATCCACATGACCGAACTGACATCCTGTGACACACACCACGACCGTACTCCAACCCCCCACGATTCGACCGGCACTCGCTCCCAGGGACAACAGGCCAAGAAAAGCAAAGACTTTCCGTCGAAGGTCATGATCACCAACTGCAGAGGACACGCAAGCTCACACACAGCCTTCCAACGGACAAACGGTGAACCACAAGAACAAAGACAGCCATACAGTATGCGTAGAAACCAATAACGACCTCAATCATCTTCAACATAAGGCAATGAAGCAGGTACTACATAACGCGATGATCTCGAACCTACTACCAGAAAATTTCGAGCGCTATGACAGCGCCAACACTCGCGATCAACCCATACGAAAGCGACAGCGACCAGTCAGCGTACATAAAGTAAGACACAAAACCATCGCTGCATCACCGACTACGCTAACTGACACCTGACAGGGCTACGAGATTCTGTAGCTCCGATGTAGTAGGCAAGCGATGTGAGCCTCCACAGCCAGATCTAGCCATCACTCTAAAACGCTCATACCTCAGATCGCCTCCTCGAGCCAATTGCGAGCGGGATATCAGGCAGCGTATGGCGGGCAATCGACACTGAGACCGATGAAGTATCTAAATCGGTCGCTGTTAAGATAATGCACATTCCCGGTTCAGCAATACGCACCCGCCGAGCGCTTGACATTTCTGATCTGATGCGCTCGACAAAATCGCCGAGCGTGAGGTATGTAAAACCAAAACCAACTGAATACCGATGATTCATGAACACCCCAAACAGACTGTTTTCCGAAGCGATTGCTACAACGCGTCACATGCATCACAGATGCCTTATATTTCGCCTCCACGGCATGACAATTCGAAATATTCTAAATCGCCCACATATCCTACCGCTCCCAGCAGGCCACTTCAGGATCATCACATGGCAACTATTCAAAGCTATAGCGTGTGAGTCACTCAGCTGCCACTCGTAATGCGATATGAAGCTAACATTCGGCGACCGATACAGTTCTTCGGAGCATCGACATTGTGCATACTGATATGAAACCAGAGAATGTAGTATTCGCCGAGGATACTATTATACAAATACGTGACCTAGATTCGAAGGGTGAATTCTACGACAGAGTAAGTGATACTAGCCCCCCCCCCCTCCGGACCCAGCAATTGATGTTGCCTCACACAGAATGTGTTGAGAAATCCGGCAATCAAGATAATAGATCTTGAAGACTCGCAATCACACCCACAGAACCTCAAATATATATCCGGCACCGAATGTTACCGCGCGCCTGAGATCCACACAGGTACCATGCTTAATCACCACACAACACGACGACGCACTGATATAGTCGTTAGCCACTGGCTGGGGTTTTCCAGTCGACGTGTTCTCACTTGGTTGCATGACATTCGAGCTTTTCTCAGGTGTCCAGTTACTACCGCAAACCGAGAACACAAGAGAACTGTTCATGGTGATAGAAAACGTCATCGGAAGATTCAGCCACAGGTTTGCGAGAGATATAGATCGCAACCATAGAGGTTTGTTCATATGGACCACCAGTCCAAAGGTCAAATACCCCACAGGCGAGCACTCTAGCAACGAGAACATACTATGCCACATAGCACGGATCAAGACCTTATGGGTACGACATACCCATATCCCACAGACCCAACTAATAACGACTCTAGTGCACACTACGCCACCCAGATATATCTGAGTTAATAAGACTATGCACAACTCCTGATCCGAAGTTTCGCGCTACAGCGGAAGAGGCTCTAACACACCGATTTTTCCGAGCCCTTCCATCGAATACAGGCTCCGCGGCATGTTGACAACCTCACACATGTGTATATATACGAAAGCGAGAGGGTAGCACATCCATCATGGTATAAGCTTGCCGTCTTTTCCTCGTTGCACCTCTCTTTCGTACTCGGAACCACTCCGTAGTGTCTGCCGTCCATAAATATATGTTCTATAAACTTGAAGAATGCATTCATGACGTACCCGTTTGAAGACCTTGCAAATTCCAATATTTAAATATCCAACCTGGTAAGAAATTCGGAAAATAAACGGGCTAACCTAACGCCACAGAAGTTGACCGGCTTCCCTCGGGTACCACGAGATCTTGCTTCCCTACATCCTCTATTAAAAAATTCATCGACGCAGCACCACCTTAGATGCCAAAAGAATTAACGTGGAATAGCGACAGCAAACGTTAAACTACAGCATACGATAACAAGACAGACCGTCGTCTACAACCCGATTCAGAGCTGAAGAATTGAAAGCCACAGCGACCGGCACACTAGCCGTATGATAACACACGCATGATTTGTTGGATACTAAACACTAACAGTCAGCAAGATGAAAGATATTCAAACACAAGTTCACCGATCGGACCATACGGGCAGGGAAGTATGATCCTCCCATCGTTCCTCCTCGGGAACAGGACGCAAGAAGGATAACAAACTGTTCGCATATCGTTGTTCAAAATCAAACCGCACCGCTTCACCTTTACAGATTTCAGAGACGCACCGACCCTAATTAAACACAGACATACTAAGGTAAATAACAATGTCAAACCTTAGAAACGGAGCTTAACAGCAACAACCAGGTCATAGAAACGTTTGGACCCATGATACATTTTTTGATTCGCATAAGACGCAAGAAGGATACCACAACAACATACGACGACAAGCAAGGCCGTTGCAACCCTCGAAATATTCGGTCCTAATAACAAAAACCTACAGATACAAACATCAAGAATGGACGATGGAAACGGCATTGACAGTCGCAACAAGCCATGTAATAGCAAGACCCCATGACGATAAATCCACCACCAAGTTAAACTGAGTTGAGCATACCCGCAATCTCTTAAATACCCAGCTAACCCAGCAATGACAAAACGAACACACCCGCTAAAATGACTATGTGAGTACCTACTGTCTCTTGACGGTTAACGCTTACTGACTATCGATCACGCAGGGTACCAAAAATAGCCGCCGCTCAGATACAGCAGGACATCGCACTGATAGCAAAACTCGAAGAGAACGCGAAGATCAACGTAGCTATATTCAATTCAACCAAGGGGCGTACCCCACCAGTCCGTCGCTTCGTCTTCATAATTGGCATAATTACTGACAGGAACTCCACACACAGTCAGAAGCAACAACCAGCCGCAACAAATTTGACCATAATTCCATAATTCTAGGAGACCAGGCCACGGTATGCAGCCGATATAAAGCGCATACATAATCTAACCACAAAAAAGCCTTCGCAATTCAGCAAGGAGAGTCACCTCGAAACCGCACAAACTGTCCGACAGACACAATTCACGTCACCATGCAACGCGGAAAGTACTCAACACCGACCCATAATGGCGCATCGTCAAACGGTAAATGAAGCCGAAACGACACAGAAAGACAAGACGCGCGAACCTTATTACAGAGACCACTGCGCCATGTATGGTAAGGACCTCACAGCCCACGCGCCACAGCACAGGATAGAACCAGCCGCTGTTCAACTCGAACACGCTATCAACTCGGACATCTTTTCATTCCTTGACATGTATGGCAATGGAGCTGACCTCCCGTTGTCCTTTGATTTTACCGCCTATAACACAGATACGAATAATTAGAGCACATTGTCATAGAAGTTTCTAAGCTTCGTCGAGACAATCACCTACAAACCAACACTGTGTGTAATATTAATGTCCATGTACATGTAATTTTATAACAAGATCGAAAATTCGAAAACCGAAATATATTCTCTCAAATCTCTCAAAATACTCTCGTGCATTGACGGGATAAAACGGGCCGCGACTATCAAAAAGACGTGAAACGGGCCGGACAAATTGACCTTTTTTTTCCTTTTTTGGACGTCACATGACCACTCCTCGAGACATGATAAAACCTGGACTTTAAGTCCAGGCATGATAAAACCTGGACTTATAGTCCTGGCATCGACGATTCATCGTCCTCTTGTCTCTCAGCCATCCATGATGGATGATGATGTTATCGTGGTCGACGACTTTGAAAACGAGGCTGGTCCGTCAACAGCAGCTCGCAACGCTTCCGTTGAATCTCAATCTTTTTATGCCCGACCCAAGACTGTTGCCGAGCATAATATAGGCTCATCTCGTTTGCGAAGTGGTAGCAATGTATCAGCAGAAGGTACAGAACGGACCACGCGTTCTTCGTCGTTTAAATCGAAGCCGCAGCCTAAACTGAAGCTCAAGTTGAGCGATAAGGCAGCCTCTCAGGCTCCTGGGATGTCGTTTCTGGGAGCGTACGATAGGGAACTCGACTCAGACGACGAAGATCTCGCGTTCGAAGAGCAATTTATATTGCGGATGCCCCCTGGGGAAGACTGTGACAAACTACGGAAGGCTATATCATCTCGCGAAGTTGGGAATGATATATGGTTCAAGTTCAAAGGTATATATATGACTTGATGAATTCTTGCTTTTCTATTGCTAAACATCATCAAGACTCTCGTCGTGCTATCTTTCACATAGGAAATAACACTTATTCTGCGAAACTTGTCGACCTCCCGTGCGTTGTTGAATCTCAGAAGACGTTAGACGGGAAGCAAATGTTCAAGGTCGCAGATATATGTCAGGTTGATCCATCATCTTCTTCAAACGTTGATATACTCAAACTTTGGCTCGGTAGATGCTTGTCGTGGACAAAAAAATTCCAAGTGAAGACCAGCTCATGAAGGACAAAAGTTTCAATATTGACGAGTTCATCTGGCCACACGGGCTCACACCTCCTTTGCATCATGTACGGAAACGACGGTTTCGAAAACGCGTCAACAGACGAGTATGTCGTAACCACACCCTTAGAATACTGTCTGATTGTTTTCCAGACGATAGAAAGTGTAGAACAAGAAGTTGAAAGACTGTTAGATGAAGACACTCTCGCGTCAGAGGTAAAATACGGTAATCAATCCCTTGAATTTTTGAAGAAACATTGTTTACCCCCAATTATTCCGACAGATGTCCTTGAAAATGTGAATCCAGATCTTTCAGACTCAGAATTAATCGAGCAAGATATGCCTCTGGACGCGCCAACGCCTGCAATATCAGACCTTGGAGATGCTCAAACGCCTGGTGACCTCGGGGAAGGTGACGAAGATGAGGAAAGCGTGGAAAACGAAGGCGAAGAGGCTGATGGAGACATCGATGAAGAACTCGCAGCCGAATTGGATCTGGCACTGGAGAACGAGGACGATGAAGGCAATGGAGACGATGAAGATGAAGACGAGAGTGAGGAAGAAGAAAGCGAAGATGAAGATGACGAGGATACCCAGGCCCGGAAATTGCTGAGCGAAGAAATTAGGGACCTTGAGGCTGCAGTAGCGAAGAAGCGTCATGAAATTGCAAGCTCTGCTAACCCTCTTATCCGGGTATGTCATGTCATGCCAAAAATATGGTTGTGTTGTTTCTGACGGTGAAATATCAGAAACGATTCGAGGATGCACTGAAGAAGCTTACTGCCGATCTCGAGATGAAGACAGTCCAGCGTGATGAGTTGAAGGAACGACAGAGGCTAAAAAAAGAAGGCATCACAATGGATACAGTTGAGGATACCGATGCAGACATGATTGGCAATGGTGGTGAAGGAGGCGGTGGCGACGATGAAGGGGATTTATTCGGGGATGATTCAGAGATGGAGATGGATATTGGCTAGTAAGCAGCTCAGCCTGCCAAGTTGAAATCCTGTAGATAGATGCTTTGTATCCTATCTTTAATACTGCAGAAGCCAATTGTGTTTTTCATTTGGAATCGTCATATAAGACAGGAAATACCAGCCTGTAGTACTAATGGCACATACACAATGCAAATAAATGGCGCAAACCATACTCTGAGAACCTCCCAATGCCATATAGCCTTCACCATCTCGTCTTGCGCGAAAATGAGCCATCCTAGGCCTAATATTGCGTATCCGGCATATTTTAACAGTCGCAAAGGAGTCGAAGAAGGGGACGAGGACGAAGAGACGACTAGAGGAATTCCAAGAAATATGGTCAAAGATGCGGCAAGGGAGAAATTAAGCACAGTGATTATAGATATGATAGTCGAAGCAAGGCAAAGATTGAGGGCTTTTAAGATCATCGATATGGGGGCCGTTTCCGTTTCCGTGGTCGATTGCATTCGTAGGGCAACAAGCGGAGTAAGACAGAACACAGCGAATAGAAGTGGGGAGAGGAACTTGACACAACAAAGTACATGAGTATTGGTCTCGCAGGAATCGGGATTCACGGCACCTTATAATTGTTCATAAACCACGAGCTCAATAGTATGTTAAAGAGCACGAGTCCTAGGAAATGGGTCGCTGCTATGACGCATAATACGCCGATTACTGGTCTTTGACGCCTTTGCCATTTGAGCACTTGTGCGGATGAGTTTCGATCCTTGATGTCCTCGACCTCCTGTAACCAGGCAGCGTCGACCCAGGTGCGCAATCCATGGAACATCAGGGCCACGCTGATAAGGATAGCACTTGGTAAGTAGAGTCCAATTTTCAGGAATCGTTGGGGCCCTGTAAGAAAATAGAAGAAGAAGGAAGCATGCAAACGTTCCAATAAATTATTCATGGACCGAAGTGTTGATTCCACAATTCTTACAAAACATTAGGGATATTATTTTCGGAGAGGCCGAAATTCCTCACCTTCCTATAGCATGAAACCCGTGCGGGCCTACAGCCGGAACGGCGAACAAAGTAATGGCATCTATCCTGAACCTGGTATGGGCACAATAAATAACCATAATGTAAAAGCAATATTTCTGCTTACTGATGGAAAAGCCCGTGGACACCACTTCCGCGGCCATTGGCCTGGTATCCTACATGTCGAACGACGTTTCGCGCCTGATATAAGTACGACTTAACATCGGGAATGTTATATAGCGTTCGCGGCATCCATGAGGGCGCGATGTTTATTGAAGGTTCTTCTCTTGGATCTAGATGGTCATACAAAACCACAGGAATGCCAGCACGGGAAATCCGGTCGACCGTGTTGATAAGGTCTTGGTTTGGCAGGCGTCCATTGAGGCCCTCTAAATAATAATTACGTTAAAAGGCATTTTGGTTCATGTTAAGGGGACTGACCAAAGAATATACCCAGGTGGGAAAACGAGTGTCCAGGATAATCAATGTTCAGGGCGGTCCATATTACACCAGAGGTCAACTTGAGAGTCTCTGCCGTTAGTCCTGCGGAGAAGTCAGCAGTTATCCTTCTGTAATGATGGCAACCCTACCTGGCTGGGAAGAACCATGATATGCACCAAGCCAAGCCTGCATGCCATCAAGATATCCATCGCTTACAATTAGAACGATGTCTTTACCCCAATATGAGTAACCTTGAAACATCACATCAGGATGAGAAAGATGTTAAATACGGGAAAGGGACCACCGACGTTTTAAAAAATTTGCCAGTGCCAACACAGTGGATACGCCACGTAAATTTAGAGTACCATCTCCTTCACCCGTCCTGCTCAGCCAGGAGGCACTAATGACCATGGTTTCTGTCCCAGAGTGCCGTGGAGAAGAGATAATAGCATAGGAATTCGTTCCGTTTAGGTTCTGGAGAAATTTAAACAAAGAAAGTGCGATGCGGGAGAAGGTGCGTACCGATGTACTGGTAGAGAAGGAATAGCTTTGAGTCGACGCCGATATTCCAAGTTTGCCGAATTCTTCACTCAACCAGTGCGCTCGCCTAGAGGCACATCTCTCAGCTTCAATCAAACTTCAAAAAGGTCTAGAGTTCTCACTGCTCACTCGTGTAGTTCGCATCGCGTACTTGTTCGAGTTGCGCCAAGTATAAGTCTGCGACATGTACATCTCCCCAGTTCCACTCCGTATTAACCTGAAAGTCGGAACGTCATCGAAGAGAAATTTAAGGGGTGTTGCGAATCATACCTGACCTGGTTGTAGGGCATTTTCGTCAACGTATGTACCCCTGCCCAAGTGTGAAGAAGGTAGCATGACCATCCATGTGTATCCCACAAGGAATAATGCGATTCTGTTCGAGGGAGTGAGAAGCTATTAGTTCTTGAAAGAATGGAACTTACTTGATAAACTTCAGCCGGCTGGTTATCAAGTTTACTAACCTCATCCTCTTTCGTATGCGTTTTTCGTGGATGTTTCCTGAGGACCTAACCATTTGTTTGAGCTTTAGCAGAAATTGTTTCCATCGCGGTAACAATCCACTTGGCGCATCCATTTACGTGAAGTTCGAGTTGAATACTAGCGTTATTCCGTCGCGCTAAGACAGCTGGATATTAGATGTAAACAGACTTTGCAAGATTGCACAATCGTGGTGGTAAGGGAGAAAGGTGGCACGCGAATTTGTCACGATGACCTAAGTCAGGAACAGCAGTCGCGCTCTTCTTTGCCACTTCGCCTTCTTGTTTCATACCTTCGTCCATGCCTGATTTTATGCCGCCCAAACGCAAAAGAAATACATCTGTACCACCGAAAGGCCTTGCACCCGGTGAAAAATTGAAGCGTAATGCCTTACCAGGGTGTCGTTCTTCCACTCCTTGGGGTTGGGTTGGTTCTGAGGTCACCGACGTTGGACAAATAACCCTAGAACACCGATTGGCGGCGTGTAATCTTTCTCCGAGGAACGAAAACGCGTTTTGCTTGAACAAATATTCCCGATCTGAGCTGCAAGACACCCCAAAGTCTACACCAAAACCTCCGCCACCACATTCAAGTGCTAATGGAGAACTTGAGGACGACATTATAGTTATATCCGACGACGAGGAGGAACCCACATGCTCTAAAAAGGGCTGCAGGTCGAATCCAAATTGTCTAAACTATGTCGGACAGGACATTTGGGAAGCCGAAGGTACCTTGGAAGATATTGCCTGCATTCCTCATCCGCTGAGAAATATTCAGATGGCACAGAAGAAATTCTTAGAAAATACGCGAAACTAGGAACGGATCCCTCTCAGGACTCTCGCGAAGCAGACCTACCCGTGGGTTTGAAGGTGTGTTTATATTTCCACCTGGTCGAGGTAACTAATGAATTTCGTACACCAGAATCTTGGTGCGACATGTTACGCAAACGCCTCACTTCAAGTAACTCCTTAACTCTTGATGATGTAGTGGGTTTTCTGACAATTCCATCCAGGTGTGGTACCGGGACCTGGCATTTCGTTCTGGTGTGTTTAGTTGTGAACCCCCCGAAGGCACGTCGGAGGAAAAATACAAGGTGGGATACATAAATGTTGTGATCTACGGGAAACATAACTATTTTTTCAAGGATTCGCCAATATTTCAGTTGCAAGTTACATTTGCGGCTCTGCAAGAGGGAAATAAAACAACTTTTAACCCAATCCGACTCGTGGAGAGCCTTCAGCTCCGGACATCAGAACAACAGGATGCTCAGGAGTAAGACCTCAAGTTTGACGTCTGTTGGTCATTTTCTGACTTTCTTTGCAAGATTCTCCAAACTTTTTATGTCTCATCTCGATGCTGAATTCAAGAAACAGTCATCACCCGCTGTGAAGTCACTTATCACGGATCAGGTAAGTCTTGTACAGTGGTCGCTAAATCATTTATCCTAATGTCTCAAAGTTTCAAGGTAGTCAAGTATACGGTACAATTTGCCATGCCTGCAAGAGCCGGTCTGAAAGGGCATCTGACTTCCTTGAAATCGAAATCAGTTTTGAAGTACACACTAAACCGTTCCATGACCGTAGCGTTACCTGACTGTCGACCATTTCATTTAGAATAACTCGAGGCTCGAAGAACGTCTCGCCGCGTCGTTGCTGCCAGAAACACTCTGCGGAGATAACCAGTATGTATGTCAAATGGCTGCCTCTATTAATCTTACTGTCTATGTTTCAGATATTTCTGCTCCCGCTGCGAGGCATTGCGCGATGCTACTCGTTATACTGAATTACGACAGCTTCCGCCCGTGCTTCATTTTTCATTACTTCGATTCGTGTATGATATCTCCACCATGGAACGCAAGAAATCCAAGCATTCGATCTCATTTCCCCTGACGCTTGACATGCACAAATTTTTGGGCACAAAAAATGTCCGTGAACAGGCAATGACTGTAGACAATGAGGAGGACCTGTACGAACTACGAGGAATCCTTCTGCACAAGGGAACTAGCGCATATCACGGGCACTACGAAGCTCAGGTAAATGATGTCGAGTAAGGTCTTCCTTCAAATTTCTTGCAACTTTACTGACTCATCCTGAAGACATGGGTCTTGGTTTCAGTTCAACGATGAAACCGTGACGCGAATAAAGTCTTTAGGCGATAAAGTCCCTCTTAAAAGGTCGACCGAAAAGTCGGACAATGATGAAAAGTAACGCCATTCCTTTTCATTTACGAACAAACTAATTTGAGTAGTCCAGACCATTCACAAGTTCGTAAGAACCGAATGAATGCGAGAAAACGAAGAAGAATTAATGACAGCGATGACGAGGTTACCGAGCAAGCCTTTTATTTTATTTACATGAATATGGTTTTCCTGATTTCTATCTTCAGAGTGAAGGCCAAGTCAGCAGCAACAGTATCGACGACGCCGAGGGATACAACTCGGTACCTTTTTTGGACTAAATACCACCAATTCTAACTCATTTTGTAAACAGTCTAATCACGTCCAAAGACGCATATATGTTGATATATGCAAGAAAAGCTAAAAGCGAGATGATACCAAGTCCACAAGTCGTTGAAGGGCTTGATAATGTTTCACAGATGTCCACGAAGCCTCCGATTCGGGCAATGAAAATTGTACGGGAGTTAAATACTGCGCATGACAAAGCCAGTAAAGATTTTAGAGAAAAGTAAGTTTGGTCAAGATTTCGCGTCAGCATCTCAATGACGGTGGACAGGGAAACCCATATCAGGACCCAATTTCATGATCTACGACGCAAAGTGCGGGAGGTCTATATGAACTGGGCTGTAAATAACGCCGATGTGTGATGAATCCCACACTCAGTCATATTCTTACTTATGAGTAATCTAGGAGGAGTATTTTGTCGTTAGCCGACAGGCATTGGATGCATGGCTTTCCGAGCATTGTATTCAGGCTGTCCTTCCGCCCAACGACAAGGAACCTTCCGAATGGGATTCTTCGTCTCATCCTATTTCCATCCCATTATCTGATATCGTTTGTGAGCATGGCTCCCTCGATCCTCTGAAATCTCGAGAAACGAAACGATTGAGTTCGGTTCGTTTTTAGCGTTATTGAGACACCGATTTTGTTAATTGTCAACGATTTTTAGCAAACATTCAATCGCATCATGAAGACAACGAATTGTACATTCGATCCTATGCTTAAACCCTCCGATGCGTGCAGCATTTGCGTATCGAACATCTTCAAAGGTACTTCTAGTTGTCGATATATGATACCAGGAACTCAATGCCATGACGAGCAGAGAAATTATATGAAATCGAGCATCCGAGATATGCCAAACGTTTTGAAAAGTCGGCTATTGTGCTTGACGATGATGAAATGGGCTACTGGATATCGAAGAAATGGTGCAAAGGTAGCTTCGTTATTTTATATTTTATCACGTCCTGACCCTCTCAATAACAAAGACTGGAAATTGATCAAACCTCGAATGCACGTGGACACTCAAGTCGATCCAGCTCCAGATTCCTCGGAATTTTACAACCATGTGTATTGCGAGCATGGAGGGCTGTCTCTAAATACCACAAATCGTCGAAAGATACCCTTGGAGGTTTTCTGCCTTTACTTGTCTGTGTACTTTGACCGCTAATTGACAATTAGGCAGTAGAACTCTTACAGGAACTATATCCATCCTGGCAGCCTCCCTCCACCGACACAGAAACCTGTGCAGTTTGCGATGCCGAGGTTCACATTTCCAAAGAAGATAAGAAAGAATTCCGTAGGCAAGCAGAAGAAGAAAAGGTCGTTGTCCCTCGCACTTGGTCGAAATCAAATATCTTGCTTACAACTACATCTGGACAGGCCCGATTGAAGTTTATTTATCAATCTTTTCTGGATGCCTGGGCAGATGGCTCGGAGAGGGCGGCCTGTGCTGTCGTTCCCTCCCAGTTCATCAGAAATTGGAGGCGATGGGTGAACAATCCGTCCGATCATCCCAGACCTACGGCGGTCGACAATAAACCTTTCATTTGCGAGCATGATCTTCTAATATTCGACCCTAATTGCTTCAATGATCTGGATTCAAGCATCACAATAATCGAACGAGATAACTGGGATATATTGCAATCGATGTGAGTCAATATAATGAAGGTTTAGTCAAACCCATTCATTAACCTTTTTGCAAGGTATAATTGTGGGCCTCTGATTGCCCTTACCAGAGAGTCCGATCAAGGTGGTGTCAAATATGGCCATAATATTTCGGTTTGTGAAGGATGTCGTATGAAAAGGTCCGATCAGTTCACGCTACACAAACGTCTAGCGTCTTTCTTCCAAATTGATCTCAGTAACACAGGAAAACCGAATGGGAGACCGCCGATATCATCATTCACCTGTGTGGTCCTGAAGGGTCTCATTCTTCAAGACTTGATTCACGGCAAAAACCAATTGTAACCTATGGCCGAGGTAATGGAGCACGACAATCCAAACGCTTACGTCAAATTAAAGAACACGGGGAAAGAAGAAAAGTGTCTGTGTCAAAGACCACCACGGTGAAAGACATCAAAATTTTGGTATGTGTCTACAGTTAGACATATTTCCTCAAATACCAATGTAACCCCGCAGGTGACTGAGGAATTCAGCATTCCGACAATATGCCAACGGCTTTTCCACCAAGGGCGAGAACTCGAAGATAATACAGCAACGGTGGCCACCCTCCAGCTCCTGGTCAATGATGTTCTTGATCTGCGGGAAGTGAACGAGATTCTTGAGATTGATTCTGATTCTGATGAACGTCCACCATCGAAACGGCGGCGAGAGGGACCTGCATTTGGAGGAACATTATTGGGCGCTACGGATTCACCGTGGTCAAGTTCACCTGAACGAACACCAGCACCAATGCATACCAATGCAGAGGAGAAGCCTTGTGTTGTTTGCACCTATTCAAATAGGTTCGACGCCATTTGTTGCGAAATGTGTGATGCAGTTTTCGTATGAACCAATGATATTACAAAAGAACCGTACTGCCCCTTGCGAGACCTATAATCATACCCCAAAACTGATGAAGCAAAGATATCAACACATTGTAATCCCACCTTGTCTATTGAAAACAACCAAAAAAGAAAGAAAGAAAAAAAAGACCAGACTTCTCCCTTTATGTAAGAAAGCAATGTCCCGTTTTAACCCAATAACAAGAAGCAGAACTTAGCATAGACTTAGGTGTACTCGGGCAAAGGCGCAAGATTAGATGGAGGAAATGCCGACGCGATTCTAGATGGGGGAGCACCTGGTGGTGGGACGCGTGCCGGAGGCGGAACAGTACCGGTCGGGGAATCCATAACAGGAGTTTGGGATTTGAGAATCGATGTCGCAGTAACAATGATATCGACTTCATTGGATGCCGTGCCATTCATCTTTACGGCCATAGCGATGGCATCCTGGGTTTTGTTCGTCAATTCGTTCACGGACACACTCTGTATGGCAACTGTTTCCGCCTGAGGGGTTGGGACACCTCCGCTGGCCACAGTACGATCTGCAATTACTGTCTGTGCAGCCTGCAGTACTACGTGCTGAGCCGCGACGGCCAGACGGCGGGAATCCATATGACCCTGACCAGAGATAGCCTTATCGTAGGCATGCACCGTTTGTTCAAGGACATGTTTTTGTTTGACGAGATCTTGAAGCTCGCCTTCCTTCGGGGGGGAAGCGGAGACGAATTGCGATTCTGCCTTATCCGTAACGCGTTGTGCAACATTTTGCAAAACTCGGATCACACGAGTGTCATCCACACGAGTTACTCGTGCATCCATCCTAGATGCTGTATATGTTAGCATATGCCAAAATGAGTTAATCACGAGATCACGTGCCTCTGCGGGATTTGGAAGAGGGCCGAATCGCTGGTGCTCCGTTTTGGGGGTTCGCCTACCAAAGATGGGCGACGAGAACGTGAATATGAAGCTGTATCCAGCGCAGAGACCGGCGCAATCGATATAGTAAAGGTATGGTTGATCTGGTCATCCTTATTATCAAACGGAAACTAAGAAAGGGAATGTTATTGAATTAGTTGGCAAGGTCTTCAGAGTGAAATGAGGCTGACCTTGGCGATGGCAATGACCTGACAGCTTTCTGCATCAGGAGGAGGTATGCCGGATAATTCCCCGTTCTTCCAGGAGAGCCAGGGAGGTAAGCTCGGCGAACTGAGCGTGACGGGAATCTTCTTGAAAGAGCATTGAGGGTGCCAGATGTGAGGTTTCCAGGCCCAGCGCAGTCCACAATATGCCACACTCGGAGGCGTGCCCGCTAATCGACGCTGGAAAGGTCGAAATTCCCATTGACCTTCCCCAGCTTTCCTGGCCTCAACATTCCAAATGTGATTGCCTTTTGATTTAGCCTTCTTGCCGTCCTCGTTGAAGCGAAGTATATATTGTTGACGCCAAAGGTAGTTCCGGGCCTAGGATCAAATCGTGTTAGGGGGGCAGATCAAACCCAAAAAAATTAACGACACTCACCTTTTTCATCGGTATTTTTTCTTCGGGGTATCCTTGCTTGGCGAGCTGTGAACAATTAAATCTATTGAGAATCTGATCAAGTAATAAAATTATAACTCACTTCATCCATAAATGCATTTGTAAAAGCCTGGATGCGAAACTTGAAGGGGCGAAAATCTGGGGATTCATCCAGGCGCTGCATCTTCTTGGCCATGAGAGTCTGATGGATTTGTTCGCCTTTCGCGTCAGTCGCCTCCACTGAGTGATATGGACCATGAGTGTGCTCCTCTAGGCTGAGGCTGAAGAAAGAGGCTCACAGTTAGAGCATAATTTGTTCAAAAATTCAAAAAATATCCTGTCAACATCAAATAGGTATTCCGCGGGCAAGTCCGATGCCGTTGACGTAGAATGTCGATCCCCTGAGGTCTAAAACATTGACATCAATACTGAGACCACTCGGAAATTCGGAGAGATATTCACATGATGCGTTGCTGTTTTTCCAGAAGTGCTCTCATCAGAATCGGAATCCTCGTCCTCGTCCTCTCCATCGCTGGGAGAATTATGGGTGGTGTGAGGGGCGGAGTTTGTCGAGAAGGAGAATGATTTCCTCGAAGGCTCAGACCCCATGTACCAGTTTGACTGGCCAGACCGTGAAGACGAACCCGAGTTTTTTGTCGTATGCCACACCGCCATGGCAGGATCAGAATATGGTTCGTTGTATGGGTATGAGCTATAAGAATTCCTAAAATTTGTGCCACTTATCGAACCCGACCGTGACATTCTTCCGAGGGGTTGACTGGTCGTCGAAGCCGCGCCATTAGAAGGGACCGTGGGAGGCTGGGCCAAGGCAGGTGGAAGAGCAGAGGGAGGAAATACGCTGTTAGAATGTGTGCTCGGCGAAGACGCAGTAAGAACTGGGAGAGGACCAGAAATTGATCCTGCTGAAAGAGAGTGGTGATGTCGTGTAGGAACGACTGGGTCTGACCAGGGGGAATGGGGTAAAGGAGGGAAAGAAAGCGATGCAGCCGTTCCAGACATAGGCAACGATAAGGAAGAATGGACACTAGAAGACGAAGTTGCAGGCAAAAAAGCAGTAAAAGCAGCCGGATTTTGCTGCTTAATGGTGCCGAAAGAATTATTCGCCGCAAATGCGGACGGCGGTGGCGTTGGTGGTCGAGAAGGAGGCTGGGGTGTAGGAGCAACTGATAAAGGGGTCTGAACAACTGGATAGGTCACAGGTGGAAGTTGAGGTGGGGCGAAAGTTACTCCTGTTGCAGGAATAATAGGAACTTCTGTTATGTTCAATGTTAAAGGCGCGTCATCTTGAGGCTCTCTTTTAAGGGCTTTGACGGTCCGATGTTCCTCCAGTTCGGATGCACATCGCTTGCGCGATTGGTCAGACACCGTGAGATGAGTGGATCCAGCCACCAAAGGCTCCATAGGAGGTGCAACTATAGGCAAGGTTGGAATTGGAGGCTCAGGGAGGAGAGTCGGGATTGTCGGAGCGAGCGGAGGAAGGGGGGGAGCATCCTTGTCAGTAAAAGCCATGACCTCGAGCATATCAAGGACCTGCGCGATGCGGTCTCTGAGTTCACCGACTTTCGTTGTTTGATCAGCACCATGACAATTTTCAAAGGCATCGCCAGCGTCAATTGCGGTAATTGCGATGCTATATTACATTGTTTTTATAAATTAATGTAGGATAGTGAACAGGACGCAACTTACTCTTTGAGCATCTTTCCAATTATTGTCTGGGGTTGTTGGTGAGAAACGGACTCTTCCAAATTGTCGGTGCTGCTCGCGGCGATAGGCGTCGAATATTCCGGATTCTGAAGGTTTGGAGATAAAGACGGGAAGGGTGAAGGATGGGACGGGGGGGAGAGCGATGTATTTGCGCGACTACGTCCCCCTGAGGCTGTAACTGGGTCAAGAGCAGATTCAAGAGAGGAAGTTACACCGGTACCATAAGACGAAGAGGTCCCATGAATTGACGGAGAGGGAACTTGGGATTGAGGAGGAGAAACGGATAGTGTCCGCGCATCTGGGGAGAGGTCAAGTTTCTCGGTCGGCGAGGCCATTGCATAAGGGTCCGCTACTGTTCTTATGTCAGACATAAAATCAGGGGCTGCATGTAATTGTGGGGGATCCATGGCCTCCATGGGCGCATTGATAAACGCAGAAATGGGAATATCAGACATGGACAAATGCATTGGTGTAGCAAACCCGTTTACAGGAAGCTCGGATGGCGACACTGGGAGGTAAACGAGACCGGATTCTTGCGCGAGCAGGGAATTTGAGTGCGCGAGATCGGGCAGGGATGGGGAGAGAGCGGGCATGAAAGAGGGATCCATCTCAACCGGGAGGGGAGTGGTGTCCATTTCTCCAAGAGCTGGTGGCGGTGTATCCAGCTCGTACTGGACCATCATATCCATCCCCAGCCGCACAGAACGTTCTGGTGCACAAGCTCTTTGAGCTGGCCGTTTAAATAGGAAATTGAGAGCAAAGAGAAGGATCAGCTACGATCGGTTTCGTCCGCACGTGGAGGTTGGCTGCGTATTCTCTGAGCAGGCAGCAGCAAGGCGTTGGTGAGCGCGTAGACAAATGGGGGCCCGGGGGACGGCGGAGCAGCGCAGGGACGGCGTACACGACGGACACGACGACGTCGACAGCACAATCGAGTTGGACGCAGAAAGGAAAGCAGCACAAGGCGATGGTGGCAATTTCAAAACCAGATTTGCAGATTCTGAGGCAAGGTCCGTAGGTTAGAGCATTGCGTCACATGTCACACGCTCGATTCACATCGATTAAAGTCCTAATGATGTATTTTGCCAGATCACCAGAACATCTGACTTTTCTATTCTTCTCTTCTCATCATTCTCACCAACACCAGACCTTAACAGAACACATGGGGGAGGTCACCCCTGTCCTTTTCTCTTTCGAGGCAGTGCAGGTACCATTCCGCCAATTGCGCGGTCCCTGATCCGAAAAACCCAATAAACACAGATGGGGAACATGCTAAATCTTAAATCCTCCAGCTTCAATAGGCAACATACAGTGTATGTATGTAAGTACGCTCGGAGGACAACGGATCTCGTCAACGTGATCAAAACCTCCGTCGTCCTGGGCTTCTTGAACGCTCTCGATCCCTGCGCCTATCACTGTGAAGGTTATACCACGGATCAGTACATGAACGAGGACCACACGAAGTGAATACTACTGACTCATATCGCGAAGGCTGACGGTCGTAACCACGATCACCGCGTTCACGATGGTCATCGCCACCTCCACGTGAGGAGCGATAGTCACCGCCAGATCGTGGTGGGCCCGAAGAAGGTGCAGCCCCAGATGGTACAGAACTCGGAGGTGGCATTTTTCGTTTTTCACGCTCTTCCTTGAATTTCGTGAGCATATTTCGTAGTTCATGGTATCCCAAATGCATCTAGGCCGAGGGCTACGTCAGTACGTGCGCACAATATAAAGTTGTATGTGGGAAATAAAGCTTGTCTGTAACGTACCTTGCCACCAAAGTGATCCGCAAGACGACGGTCAGAGTCGAGAACGGAGAGGTAGGCACCACAAACGTCGCAGACGCGTAGTTTTTGGTGACCAGAGGCACCCGAGGTGTCAGTGAGTTGTTGTAATTCACGCTAAGTATGTGGAAGAAAGGTCCCCGTTAGATGGTCACGCACAGACGTGAAAAAATACACACCTCCTTGTCAGCTTTTTCACTCTTTAGAGCCTCAATAGCCGCCATTTCACGCATTGATTCTTCAACCTTCCCTTGTTCACCTATAAAGGACATATAAGCAACTTCAGCACAAAAGTTATAAACGAATATTAACCTAGTGTTTCAATCTTTTCCGTGCCTCCTTGAATGGCCAACTCGATTTCTGCAATTTCCCTCATCTATAACAGACGGAGGAAAATGATAAGTCCGAGGCTTTGAAACACCGAAACCTCATACCAAATTCGTAGTCTTCGCGTTCTCTTCGGGCGTCTTCTCTAATCGGCGATGAGCAGCCCGAATCCTGCGGTCACACTCGTCAACAAACGCAAAAATGTTCGATTCATATTCCATCTGGAAACGGTTGAATATTTGGTCATTCGGGTTGGCTTCTTTGGCGGCGATGTATTCAGTTTTGAGACGTTCGGTATGCGATTTGGGACAAGCGCCAAGGTCCATTTTCTACGCGAAGTAATTGTAAATTTCGGTAAGTTCAGAAAAGAAGTCCAAACATACGGTATTCGTGAAAAGCGCATGGGGGCACGTTCCACACAAGAAGTTTCTGCAGACCTTCTCATCCTGCCATACCAAGTTGGCATTCGCAACACCCATGGCCTCGGGACCCATCATTTGCTGTTCTAATATGTAAAAGAAACTTAGGACGGCGTGTCATTTTATACGCACCTCTAGGAGCTTTCGCTGCATCTCTGCTAGTCGTCCCATCTTGTAGAAATGCCGCTGTTGCTCAGTGGATGGTTATGGGGGTTGAGAGAGAGACAACTGTTTGTTCGTGTTACCTTTGGAACCACCTTTCAACTTGGCGGCCCGACAGTCCGACCTGAGTGCGGTCTCTCCATTGCCAATTCAAGAACATTGTCATGGGTTTTGGACAATACTTAAGCGCAAGTCATGTACCAATAACATAAAAAAGACATTAATTACTGCAATAAAACGATCATCACTTAGTGTAAAGGGGCTACTATAGTACAAGTAATCTAAATACCAGACACGAAGGAAGAGAGAGAGCATCATTGAACAATTATATGACACTGAAAATATTGAGTGATGACTGAGAACCATGTTCAGTGAGAATGTGGCATGAATGGATATGTAATAATGCAAGTGAAAAAGTGCTATAATGAAAGAAACCCATGAGCATGAAGGTTTTGGATATTTCAAGGCAGAGACTGCAACAAAAAAGCTAATAACACCGAGAAAGCGTGAATACTGAGCGGATTAATGAGCTGGGGGTGAATATTCAGATCCTCGACCACGGCCTCTGCCTCGTCCGCGTCCTCGGTTATTATGTTGCTTTTGGGCTGGCTTGTTTTTCTGAGCTGGTGCCTCAGAAGAAATGGAAGCCTGAGGTGGATTGGAAGATCCCTTGGTGATCTTTGACCCCGATGGCGTATTTTGAGGGGAGGAGGGACGAGAGAATCCGCCAAACCGCATCAAGAGTTGGATTATGTCTTCGCTTTTCTCGATTGCTGATTTGGTAGCATGCGGGCCCTTTAGCGTCTTGAGACCTTGCTCTGACGTCGCCCATGCCCACGCTTGATTAATGTCTTGATTAGATGCCATCTTCTTGTCAAGGATTATCCAGACGAGCTCGGGTTCACGGGCTTCCAAAGCCAATGCAAGCAAATTTGAACATTTGGAGCAATCGTATATGGCTTTAGAGTCCGATTCCTTCGGTGAGTAGGTATCAAGGAAGTGCTTTACAATTTCCAGGTGTCCCAATTTCAGGGCCAAGTGAAAAGCAGTTAGGCCTTGGGAGTTCCTTTCCTCTGGGTCGGCACCTGATAACGGATTAATACATTACTGACGTTCGCCTATCAGGATAAAACAAGCTTACTATGAGAATCAAGCCACTTAAGCAGATCTAGATCGCCATTTTTCGTTGCAATATGAAGAAGGGTTTCTTGAAGGTCTTGAGGCGGAGATTTGACGAAGGCTGCACATCCTTTCTTTATTTCCCCTCCAGCTGCGTCGACGCTTTCTTCCCATACACCTTTCTTTACTTTTTCCGAGTCGCCTTTACGAGCAGCGGCAAAGACCGACGATCGAGTTTCTTGGGCGCTTCGCAAAATTGCTTTGGCTCGCTCTTCTGAGGACTTGCGAGCGGCTTCCGCCTGAGCTTTTTTTGCTTCTACTTTCTGCTTCTGACGTAGTTCAGCTTCCAGGCGTTCTAAAAGGAGGATTAGAATGCTTTATTCCTAGTCATATATAGTGAGCATTTTTAAATTTTATTACCTTGCTCACGTTCCTTTTCGGCCCTTTCTTTACGAGCGATTGCTTCCTGTTTCCTTCGTTCTTGTGCTGCAAGCTGCTCCTCGCGAGAACGACGCAGTTGTTCTTGATATTCCTCAGGTGTTTGGTGGTTAGATTGGCGGCGAGGTGGGCCTAGAAAATATTCGTATCAAATCGTTGCAAAAAAGAATACTATTGTGTTTCAGCATACGGTGGTTATCACGTCGAGCGTGATACATCCTATTCGCCATTATCTGCTCGAAAAGCCACCTGAAGCCACAATGAACGACAAAGCTACAAAAAAGAGTGTAAGCGCTTACAGGTAAAATTCAATATCTTCATCAGAATCCGAATCGTCGTCATAACCATAGTCATCATAGTCATAATCATCGTCAGAATATTCGCTTGCGTTAAAGAAGGGGTGGCTCCCTCGAGGTCCAGATGAAGGCTTGGACGAGTGGTCCAGGTGTTTCACGAGCACGCGGTATGCCTCACTAACACGTTGGAACTCTGCAGTGGCACTCGGGTTATCAGGGTTCTTGTCGGGGTGTGTGCGCAGAGCAATCTAAATATCGGAATGAGAATCGACGTTGTTGGACGGGAAACAGAAAACCCCTGACCTGCTTGTAAGTCGTTTTCACAACATCAAGGGAGACGCCCTATTTTTAAGAAAATAAGACAAGATGAGGGGAGAAAATTTGAATGATATTGACCTGCTCGAGACCAAGAACGGCGAACGCGTCGGCGATTTTCGAGGAGGGCTGCATGAGAGTGTGAAAAGAAAAGGAAGGTGATGAAGAGGGCTATTTGTTGTGACACTTCGACGCGTTTACCTAATTCAGAACCAAAATAAATTGCTTTGTGAACCTTGTCTACATCCCTCACATAACGCGAAATCGTCGCGTCTTGAAAGCCAATAGTTCTTTAGGCGCTGGTCGCGACGGTGTTTAGGCGACAAGCTGATGCCACCACGAGACATAACCGACGTAAATGTGACAACAGTGGGGAACCAAGCCACCGAGCCCAACCACACCGCGTTTCTGCCTCAAAATGCCGGACAACTCTCTGACTCTGGTCCAGTAGTACCTTCCTCATACCTGAAGGACTTTCTGAATGACAAGTGCGTGTTATTACTCCTGTCATAGCATGGCCTTTGGTTGAGCTTTCGTCAAGTGCAGCCCCTACTTTCAAGCAGGCTTTGGTCTCATGGTGTGCTATTACCACTGCGTCTCGATTGACTGCCATTCATTAGCCCCAGGCATTAGGCGTCGGGCTTACGGCCATGCGGCAAGGTATTGTCCTTGGGACTACCGCACTCCGCCGGCGATTGCTTGTGACTCTGGAAATCAACAACAAGGACAGGGCCTACGAGTGGTTTTTAGCATGGATGTCGAACCAAACCACATTACAGGCCCAAACTTCCAGAAAATTTGTGCCTTGGACGCGCAGTCATCAGCTTAGTGTTGAGACCACCGTCGAGCAGCGTAAGAATGGAAGTTCCTCAGCCTTGTTCAAACTCGTTGCAGGCCCAGGAACACATTACGTCCAATATAAAGGAGCTTGGATGCAGGTGCGTTAATACGTCTTCGACTTCTCTCCTGCCGTTAAGGTTGCTCTCAGGTGAAACGTGAACGCGAAACGAGGTCGATGCAGCTGATGTCAGGTACACCTTGGGAGACTGTCACCTTGACCGCATTATCTCGGGACAGAAAACTCTTCCCTGAACTGCTCAGCGAAGCAAGAGACCTAGCTATGCACGGTAATGAAGGTAAACTTGTCATTCATACCGCTTGGGGGATCGAATGGCGACCTTTCGGTCAACCACGCCTAAAACGCCCACTGCAAAGCGTTGTCCTCGCACCAGGTGTCGCGGAAAATATTGAGGCTGACATCAAATCCTTCCTGGAGAGACGACAGTGGTATGCGGACAGAGGTTTGCTTCATTATTGGCGTTATCATGCAGACTATTTATTCCCGCTTGAAGGTATCCCCTACCGTCGTGGTTATTTGTTACACGGACCCCCTGGGTCAGGGAAAACGTCATTCATTCAGGCGTTAGCTGGAACCCTCTCTTATGACATTTGCGTGCTCAACCTTTCTGAACGAGGACTTGCTGACGACAAGCTCTTTCACTTGTTGTCGAACGCTCCAGAGCGCAGCTTCGTCCTCATTGAAGACATTGACGCGGCCTTCAATAAACGCGCTCAAACGTCAGAGGATGGGTAGGTCTACGCCAGATAAACCGTTAGATCTTGATCCTGACTTATGGTTCCTGCAGCTATCAATCTTCCGTGACGTTTTCGGGATTTTTGAATGCATTAGACGGTGTGGCTTCTGGGGAAGAACGCATTATCTTCATGACAACAAATCACGTCGAAAAATTAGACCCTGCCTTGATTCGTCCCGGCCGTGTTGACCTTAGTGAACTGATTGACGATGCAACACCTGAACAGGCCAGACATCTTTTTGACCGTTTTTACGGTGGAAAGGATGCACCTAAAAATATCACGGAAGAAATCTCCAAACTTTCTATTGATCTAGGAGCACTTGTAGGGGAAGAACGGGAAAAGGGTCGAAGAATCAGCATGGCAGCCTTGCAAGGCTGCTTCATTCGCAATGACGCAAAGGTTGCCGTTAACAGCTGTCATGACCTTTTTGTCAACAAACAGTCATGACTCTTGCATAGCGGGGTATCCTGCATCTTTTCATTAATCACTACCTCTCGTCTGTAATGTGTAATGAATCTATCAGGATCTCTACCGGGGAAAAATGCGGGTGACTAGTGTGACTACTAGAAAATGGGTTTTCGTTTGCGACCAGTGAACTTGGAATCGTTGGGCACACTCTCTTTGCCTCTTCTCCGATAGAGCTAACGTGCTAGGGATGAGAGACTGCTTGAAGAAATAAATTAAGTCGTTCGTACCTCTTTTTTCTTCAAGATCCAATCTCTATCCTTTACGCCCTTCCGCTTCCCATTTTTTGTCTTTGCTCTCTCCCGCTCCCTCCGGCGTTCAAATCTGACTTTGCTATCGTCTTCCTCCTCTCCTTGCAGACCTTGAGGCACTTGTTGACCTCCACCGCCTCCCACGAATAGGCATAAGAAAACTTTCTTTGCTTTTTTGGAATTCGGGTAATCTACAATGACACCCCCACCAAAACCAGCTTTTTGAGCTATTGACGTAATCAGTTGTATTTGGTCGTCGGATGAAGGATAGAATTGTAAAACAGCTCTGGATGGATTCCGCATCGCCGAATGTAGGGTCGTGAAAAACCGACTGAGGCGGTGCGGTGGGGAGGACGTTGGATGGGACGTTTCGGCATTTAGTAACCATTGAATGACAGAGATACTTTAGGACGTATAAGCACACGAAAACGTAGAAACTTGAGGAGACCAACCTAATTACACCATCAAAACTTCCGGGACGGAAGCCAAACCCTTGCCCGATGTCTTGAAGGAAAAGATCGCCTTCCACCTCCCGCTCAAGAGCCACCTCTTGATGATGTTAATTGAGTGGGTAAAAATGAGAAGGAACAACAAACCAAGCATACTAGGCGCAATGTCAACGCCGGCCCAGATGTAGCCCTCTTCATCTAAAATCTCTCCAGATAGCCCAGACCCACAGCCGACGTCAAGAAGATACCCTGGTTGGTCCGGGGGCATGTTTAGAAGCTCAAGGGCTCTATATGTCATATCGGCCTGGATTTGTTGGTTACGAGTGCTGACCACGTCCATTGATCAATACCAGCACAATGACTGTGTTCTTGGGACTAACTTTTGGGTATATTTTTTGGCTTCTGAGTCGCCATAATACTTTGAAAACAAAAATAAGTTTCATGTAATAAGAATTCCAACGAAGCATACTATTTCAGGTGGCGCCTGCAACTCTGGTCTTGACATGAGTGCTAAATTTTGGCGGTTATCGAATGTTATACCCGAGAATCGTTCAAGTTGGAAGACAGAAACAGGAATCGCTGATCTAATTTGGACCGATCTCTTGATGGCTGCCTGAACCCAAATCAGGACATCGCGTGGGCACACCTACCTCTGTAATAACATGATGAACGGGGCATATGTAGATTCTGAAATTGCGACTACAGTAGGAAGTGTGCATGCAGCCAATTGATATAATGAATTTGCCCAGGGTGTCACGAATTGAAAATAAATTATGATACAGGATATTCAATCATCTCCGACTGGCACCTCCTCCTCCAGGTACTTCACGAGCTTGACACGAATCTCTGTGCTTTCATCGCCTCGCAATACGTCCGAGATAAATTCGGCTTGCACTTGCAACTGAACCTATTGGAATGTTAGTCATTAGCACAGAGTTACTATAATAGAATGACAAAGAGCGTACCATCTCGAGCGAGCCGCGCAGTACACCACATAGAACATTGCTGAACCACAGCCCACCCTCTAGCACCTCATCCGGTAGCTCAACAAATTCTGCTAGAGGATTTTCGTCTAAAGTCAAGGTGAAAGACTGCCCAGCAGTGGCTTGCGATATTGATGGATTACTTGTCGGTCGATTAGGCGACGAAGGAGGTTGGGAGCCTCCGTGCGTTACAGTCGGTGTAATATTGAGAAAGGATTTGAATCCGACCTAGGTTACGAGCTGGAGTTAGATAAACAAAATAATATCGGATTAGATGAACTGACCTTAGCCACAACTTCCCCGACTTCTCTAAAATCGGCGCATCTACCAAGGTTCGATTTAGCCAAGAAGTCCTCTATCAGTCTGGTCCCAATATTATAGCCCATTTTCTCAAGTTGTTTGTTGACTTCCTCGTAGTCTTCATAATCTTGTATAAGTTGGACGACGAGGGCACCGTATGTTAGGGCGAATAGTTCTGCATTCTGCACACTTTAACTGGTTAGAGGAGACAACTGTGAGGCACGTACAATCTTCTCTGAACGGCCTTTCCAAAGGTCCTCCCCGATGCTCTTGTACTGTTTGTTGGTCGTCGCCATTCATGAACCTTGCTCGATTCGCGACTCCTCGATGGTCGAATCCAAGGTTAAGATCTGTAAACGCGTGATGTCACAAACCATTCGATTCACGACTGACAGGAACTAAAATTCTTGGAAATTCTGTGGTCAGTTTCTATAGAATAATGATTGCTTAAACCCGCTGGACACATGGGGTGTCCTCCCAAATGAATGTGCGCAGAAATTAAGTATTATATAGGTGCGAGGACTCTAAATGTTCTACTAAAAAAGATCCAATAGGAAGGCGCTTAACCGTGACCAACAAAGTTTAATGTCGGTCCAAACGATTGAGTTTTTTGGCTGTCTTCGCGTTGTTTTGTGTGTTCTGTCCTCTGACTGGAAGGTGCATGGCATGTCTTCTCCCCACGTAACTTCCAATCATACGTTGGTGGGCAATATTCTCCCTGATCTCTCTCCTTAGCTCCGACTCTATCTTAAGATTCTTCAAAGGGTCACTGTTAACCCTCTTCTTTTTCTTCTGGGAGGCAGTGAATTGTGTCTGAAGCTCTTGGATGGGGATCGTGGTTGGTGGGGGAGCGTAGTTCGGCGAAGCAAGAGGGTATCTGGGGAGTGGCGGCGCTGTCGCAGGAGAGGAGAGGAAGGAAGCCAAGGAAGTGACTTGGAACGGCGAAAGGTCCTTGACTTTGCACATGTCATGAACCTGCAGTCGTGCGCAAAGTCGGTGAGCCGTGTGTTGTCCAACGCCATATATTGAGGTCAAGGCTTTCTAAAAAGAGTGTTAAGCCCGTAGGTCAACAACGTTTGAATAAATACTTACCCTTGCCAACTGCTTATCTGGAAGGTTGATACCAAGAATATGCACCATTGCGTTGATATAAATTAGTTGAACGCGAATGGTATACAAGTAGGATCACTGCACCACGGGAAGCCTGAAGGTCATAATCCAGATTTAAATGTCCGCCAAACTCAGCATTTCTCTCAACAACCGCAACCACTAGATTGACCATGTCCGCCAACAACAAAGCCGAAGGTCGACGCGAAGATGCTCTCGCGAAGCAGCGCAGCCAAATGCGTGAGGACTATGAACGGCAAAAGCAGACTCTTATCAACGAAACAGAGAAGGCACGCCCTTCAGCGAACCGTTTCGTCGGCCAAAATGATTCAATGGAGGAAACGTTGAAAAACAGTACCGTCGGCTTGGTGCGCCTTGAGGATTTCCAACAAAGGAGAAAGGAGTTAGAAGAAGCGAAGGCCAGGGAGGCGGCGAAGTCTAACGAATTGAAGTATGTTTCATTGCTTATTTATCTTCTGCGTAACTCTTCTCGAAGACTAGATGGCTTATAGGATGTGGAGAATCTGTTTAGAGACGACGCAAGGAAAGCTAAGAAGCGAAAGAAGGCTGCCAAGGCCACTCTCTCCTTTGCCATGGACGACGAAGGGGACGACGATAGTCCTGGTGGCCTGACTAGAGAATCCTCAGCTGGGAATGGAGATGATGATACCGACTCTCCGGCCCCCAAACGCAGCAGGCTGAAAAAGAACCCAAACGTGGATACTTCTTTCCTTCCCGACAGGGAACGTGAAGAAGCCGAACGCAAGGAGAGGGAACGCTTGCGATTGGAATGGCTGGAGAAACAAGAGTCAACCAAGAAGGAAGACATTGAGATTGTTTATTCCTTTTGGGACGGCAGTGGGCATAGGAAAAGTGTTCAAGTAAGTAGCCCCGTGTCTTCTTAAGTTGAAAGAACCTTAACGGAATCTTTTCCTCCCCTTGACCTCTAGTGTAAAAAGGGAGATGATATTGGCTCCTTCCTCGAAAAATGTCGCGCTCAGTTCCCTGAACTCCGTGGTGTGAGCGTTGACAATCTGATGTATGTTAAAGAAGACTTGATAATACCCCATGTATGTCTCCTTATTTTTAACCTCGTTGTCTCTAACAATACCGGCTTTAGCATTATACGTTCTATGACTTCATTGTTAATAAAGCGCGCGGAAAGTCCGGTCCTTTATTCAATTTCGATGTTCACGACGATGTGCGGTTACTTGCGGACGCAACTAAGGAGAAGGATGAATCTCACGCGGGAAAGGTCGTTGAAAGGAGCTATTACCAGAGAAACAAACACATCTTCCCTGCGTCCCGCTGGGAGGTACGTCTTCCGTCGTATATGGCGCACCAGATGCTAACAGATTATGTCAGGTCTTCGATCCTGAAAAGAATTACGGAAAATATTCCATCGCTTAATGTCACGAATTGCTGTAATCTTAGAATAAAGACTATATATTTTCCATAGGAAAAATGCAGGTAACAAAAGCGGTCAAGGATGCCCCACTTGCAGGGGGTGCTTATAGTACTATAGGTTGCCAAAGAGCGAACATGCAAAAGTAATGGGGGCACCGCGGATCGAACGCGGGACCTTTAGAATACATGGGTACTTCAGTCTACTGCTCTCCCAACTGAGCTATGCCCCCATATAGAGATCATGGTCAAAAGCTAAACCTAACCGTATGGCCTCAAACTCCATGTGATATCATATAGCATCAGTCGCTGTGCTTCTCTGTCTGCATCTACCATGTCCGGCACAGGAGCTCGCGAGAATGTCTTTGCGACGCGAATGGCGCTCACCAATACCAAATTGCGCTTAAAGGGAGCGCAGACAGGGCACTCGTTACTTGCTAAGAAGCGAGATGCATTGACGACGAGATTCCGTGCGATCTTGAAGAAGGTAGATGAGGTACATCTTACCCTTTCCGAGATGCCTCCGCCGTTTTTGATCAGTTCAGCATTAGGCAAAGAGGAAGATGGGTAGAGTGATGCAGCTGGCTTCTTTCTCGATGGCTGAGGTCACATATGCTACTGGGGACATCGCATATCTTGTCCAAGAACAAGCGAAACTGGCGACTTTCCGAGTGAAAGCAAAGCAGGAAAACGTGTCCGGAGTGGTCCTTCCTGCATTCGAAGTCGATCGCGTGTCTGGTTCAGGTGCGCTCACTCCAACGAACATGATAATCTGCAGTCTAACACTATCCCGCAGATTTTAACCTCACAGGTCTAGGAAGAGGCGGTCAGCAGATTATGAAAGCAAAGGAAGTTTATGCGAAGGCGATCGAGACCCTGGTCGAACTCGCGTCGTTACAGACAGCTTTCACTATCTTGGATGAGGTCATTCGTGCAACCAACCGACGAGTAAACGCCATCGAACATGTTGTTATGCCTCGGTTGGAGAACACCATCAAATATATCATGAGTGAACTTGATGAAATGGATCGAGAGGAATTCTTCAGGTTCGTCTGTTTCTGCATGTCGATAAACATGACGCTTTACAGCGAGAACCAATTTTAGATTGAAGAAGGTTCAAGGCAAGAAGAAACGAGATACTGCTGCTCGTGAAGCTGCTCAAATCGAACAAGAACAAGCTCATGCCCCGACTGCTGTTGACAAAACATTGGGCGTCGAGGGAGATGAGACCTCTGTAGATCTGCTGAGTAACAAGGACGAAGATGTTATCTTTTAGTGTTTGCTTTGTTTTCATTCTGCGTATCGCTCTGTGTTATGGATTTTTGCAAGCTCTTACAATACACCCCATATTTCGCAGTTCTGGACTTCTTAATATGAAACTATGAAATAAAATGCTGTTTGCATATGAAAGCGATCTCGGGGACATGTGGCATATAGCAAGAATAGTATGCGTAAGTGCATGGGCTGATTTTGAGTGAGAGGCGGCAAGACCACATGCAGATTGACCAGGATCGATTACTAGTAGAACCGTCAGAGAATCGTCGATGAAATGAAATACAGCACGCACATCAACCATCTCGACATCAGCGGCCACTTTCTTTCGGTCCTTCCTCTCTAAGATCGCCCGTCTAAAACGGTAACAGTAAGACATTGTTGTAGATTGCTTGCTGAAATACGTACCTGTCAGTGTCCAGCTTGATGGTGGTGATGACGACGTTGCTTGGGTGGATGCCAATGGGTGCGGTGGAACCATTTGATTTATCGCGTTGCACACGCTCAACGTGGATAACCCATTTCTTGCGGTAAACTTGTGTCACTTTCCCCTCACGCCCTTTGTACTTTCCTCGAACGATGCGGACTTCGTCGTCCTTGCGAATTGGCAGGGAACGGCACTGTTTAGGATAGTTGAGTAAAATCCCGTATTCAAGGCATTCATAATCCTGACATTGTGTTTTCCGCGAAGTTCCTTCGAGAGGGCCGAGGACATAATTTTGCGGCGGATGGAGGAGGGGGCTGCAAAGTGGGCTTTGCGCGACTTGCGCCGTGAGGAAGAGACGTCTGCAATTACACAGCGTGCAAGAAGTTAGAATATTGTCCTGATGTGCAAACCGTCATCCAAAAGTCTAGAAACCATCCAGCCCAAATCTTCGTGAAAATAGATCCAACCACTCTGACGTGCTGCATAGGTTCAAGGGAGACGAATTCCAGACGATACGCACCGGCGTTGAACTTCATTTTGACGGAGGGGTGTCTTGAGGTCGGCGGTGACGATGAGGGAGGACTTTCGGTGAGGATCCTTGGGAAGGGTTTCCCACGGTCAATTGAGCTGTCATGTGACAGGTGCCTCTCCAACTTGACTCTGGACTCTGGAGTCTCCGTCAATCCCCCTCTGAGCTCTCTACCACTTCTTACCAGCTAATGTCAGACAAAATTCGCTCTACAAAGCTGAAATTTAAAGGCGAGAAAACAAAAAAGAAAAGGAAAAGAGAGCTTGGAGAAGATGACGGAGTCAGAGGCAGCAGCAAACGGAAACTAGACGACAAGGATCCTGAAACATGGGTCCTACCAGAGAGCGTTAACGAATTGCGTGGACCTACATTTGTTGTTCACCCCTCTGATCCCTCTGCAATATCCATTAATTATAATTCTACCACAAACCGTATTGCTCTCCAACCCATCGACAAAGATAAATCAGAGGAGGAGCCTATTAGTTTGCTTGACCGAACACCAACGGACGTATCACAAGTCTGGGTTACAACTCGTATAGCAGGTTCATCTACTATCAACTTGCGCACGGGAACCGGCGAAGGAAAGTTCCTGTCCTGTGATGCCCATGGCCTGGTCTCTGCGGATCGCGACGCTCGTGGTCCTCAAGAGGAGTGGACTCCCGTAGTCATGCCTGACGGCATGGTCGCTTTCATGAATGTTTACGAAAAATACCTTGGCGTCGACGAAGCCGCTGGTGGCACTCTTCAATTACGGGGTGATAGTGAAGAAGTCGGCTTTGCAGAGCGATTTTGGGTCAAAATTCAATACAAGTATAAAAAGGAGGCACATGAGGAGGAAAAGAAGAAGAAAGATGGATTAACTGCGCCTCCGGGGATCGACGAAACCAGCACTAAGTAAGTTTTCAACACCTCCCACCATCCCATATAACTCATTCGTCTCTACATTCCTTGACAGCCATGTACATCAGGCTTGGGGCGCTGGCCGCTCAGTTGTGTCCACAGAGGACAAGAAGGAGGTACGTCAGCTTATCATATCACTCCTTGAAGAATGTAAATCTGACCTTCATCAGCTGAAACAAGCGCGAAAGGAAGGTCGTTTAGCTGAGGCTATGCTTGACCGTCGGGCGAAGTTGAAGAGGTTCGTCGCTGTCCATCTGTCGACCTTACTTCCAGATAGCTCATATCATTGCAGCGATCGATTTTGTTAATTTCTTGATATCCTTATAAATATTAGGGCTTGCCTCTTTATCAGCAATTACGTCCGTGACTTGTATTCTACTCAGCGGAATCTCATAATATTGATTAGATTTACAAAAAAACTTGTCAAAATTCAAACAATGTGCCATGGATTTTGCCTCCTTCCGTCAAAATAGTCGGGTTGCCGTAATGCGTGCATGACTTCGGGCAATTCGTTAAACAAAGAAAAGCTTATCACTTCCCAGGACAACTTTAATTCTGGAGTACAACCGGTGAAAAAGCGGATTGTTGAACCCGTTTATTCACTCGATTCCAGGCATATATTTCTCCATTAGCAAGCCCTCCAACGTTTTTGAGATGAAAATTCAAAAGCCCAAAGTAAAACATTTCAGAACTCTATCAAACCTTCATGATGCTATGAAGTCAACTCATTCCACACTCAAGTCCTTTCAGCGATTCAAGGTAATTTTTCAGCTTTCCATAGCCTGGGCGTTTTTCTCTGGACTCACTCATCGCAATATGTACCACAGACAAACGCAAGGTTATCCATGAAATTGCTAGATGTGAAGAAAACGAAATCTGCCCAGCCCGTTCAAGACTGGAGGAAATTTGTTGATGAGGTACGTGGGTGAATGTTCTCTGCCTTCCAATTTATGTGGTATCGTTCCACGTCTAGATGCTCGTGGCTGAGCCGAAGCTTCGTCGTTATGAAGACAGCTGGCCACTCGAAGCGTATTTCATGTCATTTTCTCGGCATGCAAGGAGTAGGGTTAAACAACAACGGGAGGAGTCACCTGGAGTGGAATTTGTAACACTACCCAATGGCTTGGGGGCGGTAGATGGCACTGACCAGTAAGCACGGGTAGAGGTTTTATGCTCTCCTTTTTAAAAATTGATTATTTGCACAACAGCGAGGACAACTCCCAAACACACCAATGTGTCTCGCCGAATACTCCAAGGACGCCATGTCATGGGTAAGATCCTGCAGTTTACTCGTAGAAAGGCCTCTACGTATTGAAGTCCAACTGCTTGTAGTTTTTTTATTTCGACTGGTCTGCGTATGCAGCGGCGTTCTACACTCTCCCAGTCAACTCAGGTGGTTTCCCTTCCAAATAGCAACTCTTCCTCAACCCAACCCCATCCAGCGTCCTTTCGTCCATCAGCATCCAAAGTGACAATTTCAGCTCCAGTTCACCATCCAGGCAGCACCAATCCCGTGGCGACAGAGGTCCCTCCGATCGGAAACGCGTCTACACCTATTGTATCGTCATGCGCCTTCTGCGAGCCATCCGAAATGGTTGACGCGTTCTACAATTCAAGACTACGCGACTTTCTGGGAGACGATGCTTTTCTACGAACTTTGGCATCCGTAGGAGTGTGTTTTGATCAACACCTAGACATTCTGCTTCGCTTTGATTCTTCTCGCAGGGAGCAGTTTTTCGACGGTATTCCCTTAGAAGTGATGGACGCCTTAACCAAGTTTCGACTCCTCAAGCATTTCGGGAACAATTCGACAGTGGATCAGAGGGAGAAAGATGTTGGCAAGGCCCTGTGGATCCCTTACATTCCTCGATCACCAGCAGATGTGGAAAAAGAACTGATAAACGCCGATAGTCTAGGATTTGAGTCGAAATTCAGGGAAGCAATATATTTAACGGAGGACAGCCACGACTTTCCTGATCTCCTGGTGTGTATTAAATTATCTCAGTTATTGCATGGGTTCGTCCTGACCTCAGATGTTTTCAGGAAACTATGCGTATAAGGTCAAATGATTACTTGCATATTTATCACCCCAACGCCGAACAGCTCAGAGAAGCAATCTTTACGGTACACATTCCTTAAGTCACTCCATTCATGCCTTGTAATGGTTTCGTTTTACCAAGGTGTTAGAGAGTAATCCCCGATTATTTGGGAAATATGAAAATTTCTGGCCCATTAGAATCTATTTGAAGCGTCGGAAGCTTAACGTTCGACAGTCTGTAAAATTCTCAGACGAGGAAGAGGAAGAGGTTTTCGCCTCAGCTTTTGTAGGTCATTTTCAGTCCTTCCTTGTTGAAATTTTGTTAACATTCGCCACAAGACGGATGCGGCTCGTTGCCCTGCTGACAGACTGCTGAGTCTTCAAAGGGAAACAGGCGTTCGGGTACATCGAAAGAGTTCAGTACTGGCGACTCAACCGCCTGTCAGGATTATGCAATTCAACCTGGAGCAAGTCCCATGCAAGTTACACCTTCCAGTCAACACCTCTCATGCTCCACCCAGACTAAGAGCGCATCTCCATCAACATGGACTGGGCGAGCTTCTTCCTGCTCTGGTTTCCGTTGGCATTAATACGGATGACAGATTTTTTGACTTCTGCCAGATGAGCGACCAGGAGAGGGCTAAACTATTGGAACTGGGAAAGCTTAATAAGTTTCAGCATTTCCAGCAATTTTTATTGAAGGTTGCTTTCTTGGACAATTAAATTCTTGATCAGCTCTTTAGTATTTTTCTTGATCCTCTTTCTTGGCCCATAATTTTTGAGCCACACCATTGAGCAGTGTTTCGAGCCATATGACCATAATCTTGTAACATATTATCAACCAACACCGCCCTGGACTTCCATTCAAAATGATTTGTATTCGTAATTTCATCTAAGCTGAGAAGATAAGGAAAGTAAAAACACAAGCGCTGATGTCGTCTTCCCAATGTATGTATGTACTACATGGCGCGGATTGGGATTGATTAGGAATTGCACACAAAATAAGGATCTAGAGATCTTCGTCGTCCTCAGGGAGAGGAACTTGCTCAGCCTACAGAGCGGATAAGGAACGTCGGTAATCAGAATTGAAGAGAAATAACAAACCTTCTTCAACTCCAGTTCATATTGTGCCATCAGGTTTTGATCGACAGCAACCTCGGCGGGAGCCAAAGCTGGGGCGGCGACGAATTCCAAAGTTGGGTTTCTGTTGATGACGGTGATCAGAATGTGAGAAAAACAACATATTGTGATCACTTACCCGACAAGCTTTCTTGCAAGCCACAGGAAAGGTTTCTCAAAGTTGTAGTTGGACTTCGCCGAGATCTCGAAGTATTGGAGGTTTTTCTTTCGGTGGAAAGTCACGGCACCGGTCTTTACTTTACGCTCCTGGATAATGGGATCAATAACGCATCGGACACTGATATTGGGAGATATCCTCTGACCTTGATGTCAACCTTGTTTCCGCAAAGCACGATGGGGATGTTTTCGCAGACACGTTCGAGGTCACGATGCCAGTTGGGGACGTTTTTGTAGGTGATGCGCGAGGTGACGTCGAACATGATGATACCGCACTGGCCTTGGATGTAGTATCCATCCCGGAGACCACCAAACTTCTCCTGACCAGCAGTATCCCACACGTTGAAGCAGATTGTGCCAAAGTTGGTGGAGAATTGCAAAGGGTGGACCTCAACACCCAGAGTGGCTGATCCAGAAAATGGGCGATCAGACCGTTGAACAGCGCGTCGAAATCGCCGATGCGCGACTCTGAACGCGATTGAAAGCAGCTACAACATACCAATGTATTTCTTTTCGAATTCGCCAGTCAAGTGGCGCTGAGAGATGGGGGAGATCAGCACGCGATCTTTGAACACAAAGAAACGTGCCAACTGCTGACCTTGACGAAAGTGGTTTTGCCAGTTCCTCCATCACCGACTGCATCCCAGCAGCACAGATCGAGCACAATATGGACAATAGAAAGTGGGTTGAGGGATCGAGGAGCGACGATGAAGGCGATTGGAACATCGATTAAGGAAAAGTCGAAGGATCGAATTAGACGCCAAAATATCTTGAAATATTGCAAATAACGACGTACCGAGGACGAGCTTGAATGTAGGGATTACGTTTTGCTGGTCAGCCATGCTGTGTGAGTGAGGATGAAGGAATAAATGAGAAGGTCAGAAGATGAGGGTTGGAGGCAATGAAAGAAAATCCTGAGTCAGATAAAGTTTGGAACGAAAAAGGCGATTCCCGAAACAGAAAGAAAAACGGCCCCGCCAGATAATCCTTTTATTACGCCAACTGATTCACTATCGCTCATATCGACACAACCACCTCCTTATAAGCCTGCTGTTACTTTCTTTATACATGACTCTGTGGTTTTATATTCCTGGCGGCGTCGGCTGGCCATCGGGGCTTGTATTCTGGATTTGGACGAATTCGTCCTGCGCTCGGCTCGGATGAAGATGCTGCAGCCCTCGGTGGCCCGCACAGGAGCTCTATCCTTGAAGTTTCCCAACTGTCTATGGTGCTGAATTGCCTGTCTTTCCACTGTGGGTCTCTTGGCGAATTTCAAGCACTTGCCTATATATTCGAACAATACCTGCTGAAGGTATGACGCCGGAAAACTATTGCTGGGAGCTTGATACAGTTCCACGTCGGCTCTTCGTGGCTCGATGTACATTTGGCAAGATGAGAAAAATTCTTAACTCATTGTGTCATTCACTGGTCGACAAGTCATTTATTGGAGTTGCGTATGCCCGTGGCATAAGGAATTTTCCCCGTATGAAGGTCTTTCGGTTAGAAATTATCCGTCCTGCGCTTTGATGTGCGATGCGCAGGCGCAAGTATTTTTGTCACTGATTGAAGAGATAGTGATCATCACCGGAAATTATGCCGGCGGCCGGCATCGAGCGCGCGCACCTCAAAATTCAAATTGGAAACGAACCTTCTGCAAATCCTTCTTGTTCAGCGTGCTCCAGTGCGTAGTCTTTAAGTTTTCAAGTAGTACATATGAAGCCGTATTTTGTTGCTGGGGGCTGCATCGCAGAATAAGCTATTTTTGAGGCAGGGTAACGCGTCCCCTCGGCAGACAGACAAAGGGGAAAGCAGCAAACCTGCAGGAACCATTCCTCCGGCATTTCGGCCAACATGAGGTCATCGGATGGACTCTATGCGTCCCATTATATGACCCATGCCAAAAAAAAAGTATGGACCTCCAAGGTACCACCCACGTTCTCAGCTACACCCAGGTCACAGGCTTGTGGGAGGGAGTCATAACCCAGGCTTTCCTATAATCTTCTTGCATTTCCCGCTCCCCCATGTCCTCGACATCAGAGAAAGTCGAGTCGGCTCCCCAAGAGTCCCAGAAGGTGACCACCAAGGAAAAGGCACGTCCCGGTGCGTCATGGAAAACGGACGAGACGCATGTGTTGCCCAAAAACCGTCTTGGGATAGTACGTTACTTTTGCTCTGACGTCTGTTGCTCACCCTGACACGGCTATTGTAGGTGTTTTTGGGTCTCATGGCTTCTGTCTTCTTGGCCGCTATTGACCAGGTTCGTCTTCTTTTGGCTGCAATCCTTCTTATCCTTGACTATCTGCATAATCTAGACAATTGTCGCAACGGCACTGCCAACGATAGTCAGTCAGCTCGGTGGTGGGAACGATTACAGTTGGGTTGGAACGTACGTCGATCCAACGTGAGCCCTTTGATCACCGGTTGTACTAACGTTCTTGGCCTGTCTCTGTCTTCCAGCGCTTATCTATTGGCAGCCGCTAGGTGAGTCCTTGGAGGGATTCGTGCTCCGTCGGCTATGTTCCGCAAACTAACCACTCCATTACAGTCTCGCACCTCTATATGGAAAGCTCTCCGATCTCATCGGTAGAAAACCCATACTGTACGCCTCTATCGTGTTTTTCCTGGTGCGCTTTTTTTTCCGCAACAAATCTGCATTCGATCGTTAACACCCCACGTAGATCGGTTCGGCTCTTTGCGGCGCTGCGCAGAACATCGTAAGAACTGGTTTTTGCCAACGGTTCCGCCGGAGATTAATTGGGAAGTGTTATTTAGACATGGCTGGTCGTTTCAAGAGCTATTCAGGGTATTGGAGGTGGTGGTATCATGCAATTGGTTCGTGGAGCGTTCTATTCAATGATTTTGGAGGTTGACACAGAACTTCGATGGATAGGTTAATATCACGATCAGCGATATCGTCCCGCTTCAAGAGTATGTTTCCGTATCTCTTTACAACGTGAACGAAGTCTGATTAAAAATATAGGCGAGGAAAATACGGTGGACTCATCGGAGCTACTTGGGGTATCGCAAGTGTTGTAGGCCCTCTGCTTGGAGGAGTGAGTATCCTAGCCTTTCTCTTCTATGCGCTCCCCATTAACAGTCGATCTAGGTTCTTACCGACCACGTTTCATGGCGATGGTAAGCCCTCAAATTAGTTATCTCTCGTCGCCTTTTCACAGTCTGTTTCTACGCATTAGGTGTTTCTTCATTAACTTGTAAGCTTGATCGGTGCTATTCCTTGCTAGGCAACTCTCTTACCCGATTTTCTCTAGGCCAACTGGCGGAGTTGCTGCTGCCATTTTGTTCTTCTTCCTCAATCTCAACCCTCACCAAGGACGAACCCTGAAGCAGCATGTCAATGACTTCGACTTTGTTGGTCTTTTCCTAATTGTTGGCGGCATCGTACTTTTGCTACTTGGTTTTAATGAAAGCGAAACATCATGTAAGCGCGGGTCGCTCCTTTGACGTCCGAGTTAGGCTAAACCCAAATGACTTTGCAGGGTCCTCTCGGGAGACGATTGCCCTCCTAGTAGTGGGCTGCGCTTGTTTGGTCGCTGGCGCGGTTAATGAAGCATACACCACCCGCTCGCCCATCGTTCCTCCTCGACTGTTCAAGGTATTCATTTTGATCCTTGAAATGTTGGTTGTAATATTTATACGATCAAAATCAGACACGAACAACTGGCATCTTGCTTCTCACCACCTTTTTACATGGAGTTGTCTTCTTCGCAGCCGCCTATTACCTTCCTCTTTATTACCAAGTACTAGGCGCCTCTGCCACAAGGGCCGGAGTAGAGTGCGTACCTCAACCAGACTAGAATCTCAATTCCGAAACTAAACATCACCCGACAGAATGTTACCCTTCTCCCTGGGCTGTTCTCTATTTTCTGCGGTTTCTGGTGTCATCGTTTCTCGAACAGGACAATATCGACCAGTGATGTGGATCTCCTTCGTGATCTTCGCTATCGGAATGGGCTTGATGATTATGCTTGATGGTCATTCGTCAACGTGCGCGCTTTTTTGCTATCTGCTAAATTGATAACTATATCGTTTATTGTTTAGCGCTGTGAAGGTCGTGTACCCTCTCGTCGCATCCATTGGCGTGGGTTGCCTATTCCAGGTACGTCAGCGCTTATTTGTGAGCAGATATGAAGGACTCTATTTGACTCGGACCGCAGACGCCTCTGATCGGGCTCCAAGCGGCGATGCCGATCAAGGACATGGCGACTAGTACCGCCACGTTTGGGTTCCTTCGGTGTGTTAATATCGTCTTATTAAGATCGTAGTCAGCAGAAGCTGATACTGGCGCCTCAGTGTTATCGGAGCAACTGTCGGCATTTCTATTGGACAAGCTATCTACACGAGTGTATGTCCCCTTTATTTGCTTTTTGAAAGGCGCGAAGCCAATAATAACTGGCTTGTGTTTAGGTTCTGCGAAAGAAGATAGCGCGCATACCCAATGTGGGCTTCGATACCTCACCGGCCGCCCTCAGCCAGAGCGTCCACAGGCTTAAACTTATACCCGTGAGTGTGTCATCAACGGCATCCGGCCCCTGTTGTGGCTGGGCGCCTATCTGTGGGCGAATGGATGAACCGAATTCAATTAACAGGACCCTGTCACGCGAACCGCAGTGATTAACGCGTACGCCAAGTCGATCAGCAGCATTTGGCTGGTTATGACGCCCATCGTCGGCGCTTGTTTTATCATGGGTGAGTTTTTGGCCTTCAACAAGTGGGTGGAGAAATGTTGGCAGTTGAGATGATCTGCTGTGATGAACTCTTTTCTTGATCGCGCGCTTCTTTTGTTGACGTTTGAATGGTCGCTGATTGGACTATCTGCTTCTTTGTTCCGCACATCAGTTTTGTTCCTTCGGAACTACACGCTTAAGCGCACGGTTGTGCATGCTGAAGAGAAGGACAAGGCTGCTGAGGCGGATGTGGAGAAGGGACCGGTAGAGGAAGATGTCGCTACTCAAGCTGATAGCGAGAAGAACGAGAAGGCGCTTGAGCGCGATTCGATGGTGACGGAGGAGAAAAAGGGTGAGATGGACGATGTCACTGTTAGGCCGACAACTAGCTCGGCCGAATCGAAAACTGGAAGCAACAAGGAAGAAGTATGATCCAAATTAGCAAAGGATTTTTTGGTATCTGGGTGTGGGATAAGCCCACAAAGTTACTTACGAATTTTTCACGAAAGGGCACTAATTTTATATGTATAGCATAGTACTATGCTAGATATTCCCCGTACGCACTATTTACCCGCGATGTTTTATAGATATCCCGACTCTTTTTTATTCTGTTTCGGAAAATGATGCATCTTAGATGGCCATGGGAGATATAGTACAGATAAGTAGCTGACCCCTCAGAAAAATTGCTTCAAGGTAGCATTAGTAGCATTAGCACGCGTTAGAGGCGTGCAGGAAAATGATTGACGTGCACGATGCAGGCATCTATTTTGCGACTGGGTTGGTGGTCAGTTGACCTGGAATTTGACTGCTTGACTGGAAGTTAGGGGGGTAGGTGAGATAAGAATATGGGACCCAGGAATAGGAGGACTTGGCTGGTGTGCTGTCGTGGTCTATGAGGAGAGTCTTGGACTCGGAATGGAGAGGCAATTAAATGATTAATTGGGGATGCGCCTAGTCGGTTGAGCGTCTATGGAAAGAGGAGCGTCTACAAGTGCGGGTGAAAGCACGTGCCGGGTGAATAGCAAGCGTCGGAGTGCGGTCAGTTCTTTCTCTCGTCCCACACAATGCCTTCCAACTACGCTCAACCCGCCGACCCGCAGCCGGATGCACAGACCAAACTCTGCTCGTCGTGCCAGTCCACCTTCCTCGACCCTGCCGCCTCCCTCTTCTGCACCCTCTGCCGCGACCGACCGTCCGCTTTGCCCGCCCCGCTCAGAATCGACCAGGATGTGCCCAGTCCCCGCCGGCCCCTAGACTCGCATACGCCGCCGCCGCCCTTTGACACCCCCGACGCCCCGCCCCCGTACCACCCCCCGACGCCCAGCTACGCTAAGAAACCCCTGCTGTCGAATATTCAGTGCAACATCTCCTCGCCTGCACCCACCACCCCACACCGGCACCAGTCGCACTTCTCCGCCGTTCCGTCCTTTGATTCTACCCCCACCCGCCAGCATTCAAATCCTGCAGCCACTGCCACTGCCGCCGCCACAACCCAGGCATTCCCAGATCCGCTAGCAGACGTAACCCGTTTGCGAATCCGCTCGCGCGCACACCACTGTCTGTATCCCGGAGCCACCTTTCAGGGCACCCAGAAAAGCGGTAGGAACAGCTACGACGTCAATGTGACCATCGTGGTAGGTCACTCTTGCTTCCCATCACTGAGCTGCGAAGAATGATGCGCTGAGCTGCGGTGTCTCTAAACACAGGATGTCAACTTTGCAGCCTCGACGCTCTGTGGTTATCTCAGGATTCGCGGCTTGACAGATGATTGGCCAGAGCTCACCACTTATTTCGATGCCGAGATCATTGGGAACCGCTATGGTTTCCTCACCCAAAATTGGGGTGCGACCCAGCACGAGGACCTCGTCCACTGGTCCCGCTTCCCAGCCTTCAAGCATATTCGGCACGAAGCTCAGCGGCCCCATATGACTCTTGACGACCGGGATCGTGGCGTCGTCTTTATGAGATGGAAGGAGAGGTTCCTGGTCCCAGACCACCTGGTGCAAGACATCAACGGTGCAAGCTTTGCAGGTCACTTCTTTGACTTTTGCACTCCACATATTAGCACAGCATACTAATACCCTCTTCCTTCTACTAGGTTTTTACTATGTATGCGTCGACTTCAACCCACCCGCCACACCCTCTTCCCCCACCGATTGTGCTATGGATGACTCCACGTTGCAGATGCCATTGACTCCGGAAAGTGATGACATGTCCCCTTATCCGCCACCTAGTTCCCGAAAGACTGGTCGTCGCTCGCGATCACGACGAGATTCCAGTGTTCGTCGTCGGGGCCCTTCTCTGATACCTATCAACCCTCCTGTGGCTACCATGAGCGGTTTCTACTATCATCAAAACTCCGAGCCGTGAGTCCACAGCAACTTCCGCAGACATGGCTATGTTTGGCTAAATAAAGCCCATGTCGTCTTTTTTTATCAGATATCAACAGCTTTCACTTTCCCATGTCCCAGAGCAAACCAGTTCAAGCTTCGAGTTCCGTTGAACGTCCTGTTTATCGGCGAAGCCCAGTGTGTGTACGATAGGATGAGCCCACGGGTCCGAGCTCCCGTTTGAAATAGCTCGCTTGGAATATGGCTTGGCACAAACATATGCTATATTTCCCTGCCTCCATAGCGAATCCCCTGCCTCCCCCCTCATTCAGCCATAATTATTTCGAAATTCGAATTCATAGCCTACAATACCTTGTGTGTTTTCTGTATACTTGACCTGCATTAGTTTAAATTCCATGTGATCCTGCCCTCCATTTTTGTCGACCTTCCCAGAGCTGGGAGGTGGCATAGTTAGCAGCAGCCGTCAGATGATGGTCTCCTTTCCTCGAGCCTCAGTTTAGCTCCCAGCAAGGCGAAATCATATGCATCATCATTATCTGCCCCAGACCAGGGTCACAATCCATTAATGACACGCGCATCTGCCCAGGCATAACATGACGATGATCGCGGGTACCTGGCTCAACTTTTCCTTTACACCTCCCTTCGACAACGTGTATATATCGTCGACCTACTGACCCCATGTCCGCCGGAGAGACGAAGCGCACCCCACATGTGGTGATCGTCGGAGCAGGGTGAGTGATCCGAGCAGCGACAGAAAATGAAATCATATTTTACCTTTGCACATGTAGGATTGCTGGCATCGCTACTGCTATTGCGCTCAAGAGGCAGCTTAACTTTGAGGACTTTACAGTAAGTGCTCGCATATATGCCATGCAGGGTCTTGAACTGAGTTCTTTCGCGAAATAGATATACGAACAAGCAGATGCAATAGGCGGAACATGGAGGGTGTGTTTTGTGCTCTTTCACAGTTGACCCTACGTGCTCACCTTGATTTTCTATCTAGGATAACACGTACCCTGTAAGCAGCCCTTCACGCAACCTCATGACCACCGCTCACAGCCACCTAACCACAGGGCTGCGGCTCGGACGTGCCCGGACACTGGTACAGTCTCTCAACCGACCTCAACCCGCGCTGGCAGTCCTACTACGCCAACCAGCCCGAGCTGCGCGCGTACTGGGAGAATCTGTGGCACAAACACGACCTCGTGCGCCACACCGTGCTCGCCACCTCCGTCGTGAACGCCGAATGGAGTATAGAGACACAGCGATACACCGTGCACCTCGAGCACGCGCATACCGGGGAGAAGAGAGAGGTACAGGCGGAGGTGCTGTTCTATGCGATTGGTGGGTTCCAGGCGCCGTTTTATCCGAAGGATTTGCTGGGATTGGAGCGGTTTAGGGGTGATTTGTGGCATTCGGCGAGATGGAGGCATGATGTGGCCCTGCATAAGAAGCGGGTAGGGGTTATTGGCAATGGATGTTCTGCGTATGTGCTGTTTTTGCATCTGCGTTTACTTCTTGGAGCTCATAGTGGGTCGGTTATTCAGCGCACAGCTGATTCCTGAGATATCGAAAGATCCTTCCGTGAATGTCATCAATTTCTGCCGCACGCCTCAGTGGTATGTCCCTCGGGCAAGTGTTATTCTTTGCGTGTTTGAAGAGGCGGTTCATCAACTTCGTGGCTATTATGATTTCTAGGTCAATTTTCAGTATCCGAGGTGGACTCAATGGATGTTTGCACATATACCCTTCCTCATGAGGTGCTATCGAAATTGGATTATGGCTAGGGTATGTATGAATTCGAGATGTCATTTCCACTTTTGAGGTTGACAAGGCCTGCAGTCCGACCTTGGTTTTTTGGTTTTCCGCAAAGACAACAAACGGCTACTGAATATCGCGAAGAAGGTCGTTCATTTCATCTTGTGAACTCAGTATTTTGCTGAATCCTCGGAATTTAGACCCTCACTGCATATATTAAAAGCAAAGTGCCGAAAGAAGAGCTCGAGAATATGATACCAAATTATTGTGAGCCTGATGATAATGGGTCCTCTGTTACAATATTCATTCATCTAGCCCCGGGTTGCAAACGAATTATCGCGGATCCAGGCTATCTAGACTCGTTGAAGCAGCCAAATGTCAGTCTCAGATGGGACGCTCTAGACGGTGTCGTCGAGAACGGCGTCAGGATGAAGTCTGGAGAGGTCGTTCCTTTGGACGTGATCGTGTTCAGCACCGGTTATTCTGTCGTATGTCAATCACCGCCCCTGTGCGCCCAGGCAATTTCGAAGTTGCTTATAATTAATAAACAGGAATCCCCGCAGCTCAAGGTCCGCGGTTCTAAAGGTGGAACGATTCTTGAGTACGCTGCCAGCAAAGGCGGACCACAGGCGTATCTCGGCTCGTGTATTCCAGGATTCCCGAATTTGTTTTTGTTACTAGGTATGTCATCGCGGGAGTAAGTTTGGCTGCGGGCACGCCCTGATCGACTTTCTTTACAAAGGACCGAACGTCGCTTCTGGGCACGCCTCAGTTATTTTCAGCGAGGAGGCGCAGGTGGGTCCCACAGTCGCGTGAAAAAGCAGACCGCGATGCTATGCTTACCCACAATAAAGATTAATCTGGCCATGCAACTCATCCGGCCAGTGCTTCAAGGCCAAGCCAAGTCTTTTGAAGTCACGGACGAGGCAACGGATGAATACAATGATTGGCTGCAGCGCCGCCTGCAGTCATCAGTGTGGACTGACTGCGTGTCGTATTACCAAGCTGGGAGGGACAGCAAGTCACGGATTATTGCAACGTTCCCCGGGCCCGTAACACTTCTTTGGTGGTTCTGCCGCCGCCCCAGGTGGGAGTTGTTCCGCGCGGTAGGTGCGGAGAGATGGGAGAGGCAGAGGAGGCAGGGCAGGGTCAGGAAATGGACTCTGGTGACGGTGTTGGTTTCTGTAGTGGGATTTCTGCTGAGCGGGCAGAGATAATGTACTACAATAGTTAGTTAGAATAATATCATGTGGTAACCCAATTTGGGCGGAGTTGGATTGACGGGCTCTGTTTGGATTTGGCACTTTGCGCACTACCGCTTCAGTGCACAAACTAATAGGCCGGCCAGGCCCCTCTGCACTTGACCACACATGGCGTCCCACTCGCACACCTCCCACAACTCCAACACCGCAAACCTCGTCGGTGTCCACTACCGCGTTGGCAAGAAAATCGGCGAAGGCTCCTTTGGTGTCATTTTCGAAGGTGGGCACCCTCTGGCATGTTGTTTTTGGCACAAGAACTCACCAGCGCGGCCGGCGAATAGGCACCAACCTACTCAACTCGCAAACCGTCGCTATCAAGTTTGTGCGTCGCCCGCCAGAATCTTGCTAGCCTCGGGTTTACCGCTGAAACCGTCACTCTCTAGGAACCGCGAAAAGCTGAGGCGCCTCAGCTCCGAGATGAATGTCGCTCGTACCGCATCCTGGCTGGCTGCAGTCAGTGTTTCCTTTCTCTTCTCGTCCCACCTCCTGTCTGTTGACCCCGCGCCATCATATTCTTCCCCCACTTCTCCTCCCCCGCAGCTGGAATCCCGCAAATATACCACTTTGGGCAGGAGGGACTCCACAATATCCTCGTTATTGACCTCCTAGGGCCCAGTCTCGAGGATCTGTTTGACATGTGCGGACGCAAGTTCTCGATCAAGACGGTTTGCATGGCAGCGAAGCAGATGGTGAGGCACCACCATGTCAAATCACTTGGTTTGTTCTGATCCACTGTCCAGCTCACTCGTGTGCAAACAATTCACGAGAAGAACCTCATCTACCGTGATATCAAGCCCGATAACTTTCTCATAGGCCGTCCAGGAACGAAGGGTTCGAACAGTGAGTTCCTCGCTTCCACTGATCCTGTCCTGCCTTATTTAGTGCGCATCATCTCGCAAAGCCGTCCACGTCGTCGATTTTGGTATGGCTAAGCAGTATCGCGATCCAAAAACCAAACAGCACATCCCTTACCGGGAAAGAAAGAGTCTGAGCGGCACCGCTCGGTATATGAGCATTAACACCCACCTTGGGCGAGGTGCGTTGACAGTCTGATATTGCTGATGTCCTGATAACACCCGACATTTCCGCAGAACAATCGCGCAGAGACGATTTGGAGGCGCTTGGACATGTCTTTATGTATTTTCTGCGGGGTAGCTTGCCCTGGCAGGGTCTCAAAGCTGCCACGAACAAGCAGAAGTATGAAAAGATCGGGGAAAAGAAGCAGACTACTCCGATCAAGGAGCTTTGCGAAGGCTTCCCAGGTAAAAGCCTATTATCGATTTGCATTCCGGAAAGCATCTTACCCTTCGGCCTTCAGAGGAGTTTGGGATCTACCTCAACTATGTCCGCAAACTTGGGTTCGAAGAAACACCAGACTATGACTTTTTGCGAGAGCTTTTCACCAAGGTTATGAGAAGCAATGCGGATGTCGATGATGGCGTCTTCGACTGGAACCTTCTGAATGGTGTGTCCTTTTCGATCGTAATACTTTATTGTTTAAAACTCAAATCAAATAGATGGAAAAGGTTGGGAAGCGTCCGTGGTAAGTATTTAATTATCAGTGGAAGTTCTTGTGCATTAACTCTATTTTTCGCCCTTCAGAACCAAAGCCAAATGCTTGCACGGGTGCAAAACGAGAATGCATACGCCGACAGACGCAGGGAGCGTGATGACAGGCGGCGCTCACAAGCGCAACCAGGCAACGTGGTACCTCCTTCTCCTGCCCTTGTCAGAAATGGATCTAAGCAACGGAAGGTGCCCGCTGCCCTTACACCTGGGCAACTCACGCCACATTCTGCACAAGCGCAGGTCCACATCCCGATCGGAAGCAATCCGCGACCGGGCGGTGGCACACAACACCCCTATGCCGCTGCAGGAATTGGCGCAGGATATGAGTACTCTCAGCAACACGAGCAATACAAAACGCAACAACAGCAAGGGTATGGCCGGACCTCGCCTATGGTTTCAAGCGTTGGCGCGGCCCCTGTTGCTGTCAGTAATGTGCGCGCCAGAGCTGGAGATGTTGGTGTGGCGCAGGACTACCAGGGACAAGAAGAAGAGCCGCAATCGAAGTCGCCCTTCCTCAGAATTCTCACCTGCCGATGTTAGACACTGCTATCTCTCGCCCATTGTGCATACTATCTTTCACGTCTACGCTACACTCGATGCTTTCTTTTCAATAATCTTTTTCTTTTCTCCATGTCAAACAATCCCAATCCTGGCTCCTTTTTGCATACAACAACCTCACGTTCTTTTTTCTCTCTTCCTATACCCTTTATTGGTCCTTCCATAATACCGTCGTTCCTTGCCTCACTCACGTCACCCTGTATATGATTTTGGAATGATTATATACCATGCCAATCTGAACAATGCAATTGAAAATATAATAATAACGATGGCCTAGGTAAAGATAAAGTATAAACATATACATATGCAAGAACGGATAGCATTTCGATAGCATGTGTTCCAGCGTTCCAAGAAAACAATTACAAGATAAATTACTGCGCACTTCAAAGCCAATTATTTTTGGTCAGTTCGTCATCCCCAATGCCAACTCCATCTTTGTCTCCTGTTCTTGTCTCTAGTCTGAATGTCTGACGAGGTGAAGAGTCTAGCTCGTCGGACTGATCATAGTCGTCTTCCCAATAGGCATCGCTGGGGGGTTCTGACCCCCATGGCCTCATCTCCGAACGTTTTCCATCCTGCACCACCCTCATTTCAGAATCGTCTGTCAGCATTGATGTGCTCGGCTCTAAGTGACCATCTGCCGCGGACGGGCTCATCTCCGAGTCGCGCCTTTGTTCAGGGAATGTCTCGTCGTCGTCGATGATGAGTAAGTCGGTGGTGGGTGTCCGCATTTCGGTGTCCTCGCTTGACTCGGTATCTTTCTCGTGGGTCGCTGTTGTCTCCTTGCTGGTCGCTGGCACGTCCCATACTTGTCCCCTCAGAACTTCCGGAGCAACACCGGTCGGATGTACGTCGTATACGGGAGGGGACGATGTTGATTGGGTTGAGGTTGAACAGTGGTTGGTTTGGCCTGGCGCGTCAGGAGAGACGAGGGTCGTATAAGTGACACCCCTCTCAAGTTGAAATTGTTGGTGATACAGATATATATCATGTTCGTCTCGGTCCCAGGCTAGACGTTCAAGTCCATCCAGGTCGTTGTTTCTTTTTCCAGTCGAGACAGAACGAGGATATGGAGGACGGTGATTATAGGGGTGGTGAAAGTGGCGATTTGGTTTGTTCGAAGGATGAGGGCCTCGTTGGAAATTATTTCGGTGGGGCCATGCTCTGGCATTGGCATGAAGGTGTTCCTGGGGTTGGTAGGCGTCGGCGGTATCTATTTTTCCAGTTAATGGGAAGTGGAGAAAGAACATCCAAACGGTTCAACGGACCTGCACTATATCTGCGATTACGGGTCGAAGGAGACTCTGCTCTTGGTTTAAATCCACGACTGCCCTTCACCGGTGATCCATGACCAATGTTGCGTCCACGGGGCGATGGATAGCTCCGACTGCCGCCTTGTCTGGGGTCTGGATAGGCATATCCACCATGGTACATGGGCGTCGGTTGATTCGTTTGGACTTGGTTTGCATTCGCATTTGGAGTATATTGTGCATGGAATGGGGGTTGAGCAGGATGTTGAGGAGGTGGATGTTGAACAGAAGGCGGATGTTGAGCAGGAGGCGGATGTTGAGCATGAAAACCTTCACTCTGTTCCTGAGAAGTAGTGCGTTAAGGTAAATTTCTCTAATCGTAACGATGCACTTACCATAAGTACTGCCCCGATGGCATGCACAAATTTTCTGGCCATCTCAGGAGGATCCCAAGCTGGGAAATGAGGATACGTCGGTACTCCTTGTCCCTGTGGAACCGGAATATGACCGTTATGGTTCATCGAAAAGACTGGAATGGAAGTGGAAGTTGAGGCTTGTTCAAAGGGAGGTTCTGAATGTGAGCTGAAGGCATGAAAATGCCGGTCTTGAGTCTGTGAAACCGTGGTATCAATGTTCTGCGATAAAGAAGGCTGAATGGGAACGAAAGGTAGGTTAGGAAGGGTTCTGGAAGGTGGGCCAAGGATAGGGAGAGGTTGATCCTGCGACCCTGGAGGATAAGCCTCAATGGAATTCATTGACATAGGTATCGCGGGGCTAGAGGAAGATGCGTGTTGTAAAGCACTATCGTCAAGAGGCTCTGAACGACTTTCATGCAGTTGTCCACCAGTAATTTTCTTGAAACGAAGTTTAGCCAGGGACTTCTTTGAGACACCGTTATAGGGTGCTTGCCCAGGCCTGACATTCGTTTTGACAAATTTGTGGCCTGGCCGAGAGACACTTGATGACGACGGTGTAGCTACTGTAAACAGAGCTTTGGCCCCTTTTTGTAGAATTTGCGGTGCATGTTGGTCGCGTTGACCAGGGAGTCCGGGTACTGCAGGAGAATGCACAGCCGCTGATTCTGAATTCGCTAGTTCTGAAAATTGTGACGAATATCGAATCTGGGGGCTAGAGCGTCCAAGTGCTGCAGATGTTACTGTGGGTTCTGTGCTTACTTGATCTGACATGTGTGGTGAATGCCGACTTCGGGAGCTCGATAGCTTCGGAGGGGCTACTTCCGGGAGACCACTCTCGACATCCGACTCGCCATTGTCGTCATTAAGAGCCTGTCGAATCGAATAAGGTGCGCTAGGCACTAGAACGTATACTGATGGCCGCTTCTTTGCAGTATGCCTCTTTTCTGTGGTATGAACATCACTAACCAACATTTCATCGTCACTCAAGGTGATGTTGTTGATTGATTGAGGTTCGTCCATGTCTTCAACGAGGGTCATCTCCTCGAACAAAGTGCTGACTGGCGATGGTGAAGACGGGACTGGGTCATCTGTGTCGACCAAAATCTGATCATAACGGGTTAGATGAGAATTCCGCGGCAAATCAACAATACACACTGTGTATTTGCGATCATACCAACCAAGTTTCATGAACCGTGGACTAACAGGTTTGCAGTGCACAAAATTTATGGCATTGTAAACCAGCTGAGAATAGCTGACAGAACGACTCCCTTGTTTCTGCCGGTCTTCCAATGATCGTTTTTTGCCCTCAAACCTTGTTTTTCCATTTAAATGGGTACTGTGATAAGAGGTGTGGCTCTCGTCGGAGATGTAGGTTAGGATAGCTTCCACCGAATGCACTTTAGAATCCATGACGATGTGCCAGAAACACTTGCCAGAATGGCATTTCTTGCAAGACAAGACCCAATGAAAATGACACCCATGTGGCGTCTCGTTTGCTTTGGTAAGTGTGCACACCTTGGTTTTTCTCTAACAAATTATCAGAATGTATTGACAGGCCAGCGTGTCGCAGAAGTCACCTTTGTATTTTTGCGTACTTGATTCAGGAAAAAGGCTGCTCGAAATAGAGCCGGCACACTCGCATTTTCCAAATCGCTGGCCAGAGTATGACATTTGAGCGACTATTAGCATTGAAAACTCGGAGCTTACAGATCTAGCACGTATGTCTGGCCACGTCGTTCCTCGTGCAGGCGGATGACCTGTTCAGTCCTGGAACGAGTACCAAGGAGCTCTTGAAAGTCTCGATTTTGCCTGGGTCGCATGAATGGACATTTGCAGCTGCGGCCCTCGCTATAACAGCCTGGGCAAATATGAAGACAGTCCCCGCTGGACGAACCTCCTTTTGTACATTCACGACATTCGAAGAAGCTCTGAAAAATGTCCCCGCCGCAGAAATCGCAGGTGATGGGATTGTCATCATTAGAGTCAGAGGTAAGTGGTCGCATTTTGGCGTGAGTCGGTTCATACTCTTCCATCAATACGCAATCAAATAAGGGAAGTAGTTCTTTCAGGTCTCTGGCGAGAAAGTCGGGCCGAGGGTCGACAGCGCTATTTGAATTTTTTCTCAGTCGACGTCCAACGGTTGGTAGTATTAACAGGGCCTCTAGTTCTTTCGTCGATGCAATAAGGGCGCGATGAATGGTACTCTTTACTCTGTAAATTTCGGGCCTACAAACCCTGAATCGGACGTCAATTGTCGATCTTCGTATTGGTAACACATACTTCACCTTCGATAGAGTGGAAGTTCGTGATGATACGCTGTTGATAAACCTTGCACTGTCATCCTAGACCAAGATGTTTTGATCGTCATCCCACCGAAATTGACTACCTGATGGCAACTCCGAGGCGGAACGAGAACCAGATCACCGAGCTTTTGTTCAAGGATGTAGACGTCGAAGGGGGCTTTGGCGAGTTCTCGGAGCGTAATGACGTGGTTCTCGTGGTCCAGCTCCTGCCCCAAAGCATGGAAATATTTTGCAGCCTCTGGTGCGCTGGAACCCCTTGTCATAAACCAGAAGGATGAGCCGTTATTTTCCGTGTAACACATCAAATTCTGCCCAGATGACGCGCAGAGATCTTTGTGGCAAGGTGTAAACGTGTCGCCGATTCCTAAATAGCACATCAAGGTTTGGACTGAACGCTAAATGCTGCATCAATAAGCGAATTCGGAGACTAAGGACATTGTATTACCGATTCTGGGACATGGCGAAACACATCCTCAGGTCCGCGTTCAATCAATGAAGAAGGGACAACACCCGTTTCTCGGAGCCAATCCTCCCAAGTCTTTGGACACTCCGTGTCTTTCCCATAGAACCTCTCTTGTTCTTGTGAAAGCCTATCAGACCGATGTACACTGGGAAGAATAGAACTAACCGTTTTCTTCCGCATAGGGACTTACGGATCGGCACTTTTCCACAAACTTGGACAATTTCATTCTCGTATCCGTCCACTTGTGCACATTCCGAGCTGTTATTTCTATGAAACGGGAGGGGGTGAGCATCTGTAGCGTCGCATGGCGTGCACGATACGTACCATCTGACACGGCGTGTTTGGTGAAATAGTCGACCGTAAACATGTCTTGAGGCCATCTGGGATCGCGTTGAAAACCTTCTATTACCAAGGGCTTGCCTTCGACCTCAAACTTCTTCATGACGACTTGCAATTCTTCATTTGTAGCAGATACTCTGTGAACGGGGTAGAAATTGGAGGATTGCGACACCAAACTATCCAAGGACCAGCCTTTCGTGGATGGCATATTCAGATTCTTTGGGTGGACAAAGCCACTCGTCGCGTCTAATTGGGTGGAAGGACCAAAAGCGTCGGTGTCGTCGGAGATGTGCTGATCGGGCTCACGTGCCTGATCATTGTGAAACACTTGACCTTTCAATTTGGCGCTACCAGGAGCGCTGGCTGCAGTTGGTGGAGTGTCGAGGTGCTCGGACGCAGAGGTGCTCCTTGATGGCTCCAAGTTTCTGCCTCGCGATGTGGTATTACTGGTATAAGGTTTTGAGACGACAAGGTCACCCCAGCGGTGGGTTTGGTTCTGGAAAGTTTTTCTGTGTTTTTCGAGGCTCATGGCGGGTTGGGGAAGGGAAACGAAGGAGAGCGAAGGAGAGGAAAGAGAAAGGCTCGTATGCGATGCAGGCAGGGCAGGGGCCGAGTGAATATATGTAGTTGTGCTATTACAGGTACTCCTCGCATTGCTTAATGGCACTGGCAGTCTCGTGAATGTATTCGATTGACATTGACATTGACGCAAAGCAATGCCTGGGAGCACGAGGCGCAAGTCAGTCCTTCTTCGCCCACAACCCGGCTATGCAACAAGGTATGGAAAATTGCTTGTTCTGGGAAGATTTGGGGAAGATCCCCACTTTATAATTATCTTCCTTTCGGCATCGCCTTGTTCACATTCATTGACGACGTCTGTGGGACTTTAGTCGAGTTTGAGCCAGCTCTGACAATAAAATTATGCTGGGGGAGAATTGAAATACTTAGATTCGAAATAAGCGCCCAGCGACTGTTGTCATGAATTCGGCAAATATAAGGTGGAAAGAGCCAGTCCTGCTGCAGACTTCCGCATATATAATTGGGACGGATATCCATAAGGCGACCCTCCAAAGTAAGTACAGCCTTAACGAGCTGCCTTCGCATACTTGTCTATTTGTGTGCGCTTCGGAGAGGCGATGTCACTTTCGCCATAGATAACGGCGTGTGATTGTCACAATCACGGTGACACTGTTGACCAGTTGACAAATTGGGTTGCCTCCTCTCTCCTGAACTTCCAGTTCGTGACACAACCTTTTCCTCATTTCCTCAAGGCCTACAAAGGCAGCATTGTCTCGGATTTGGCTCCGAATGTCCCACAATTCACCGGTTGCTGTTCCCGATACGACTGACTTCGATTTCTGGGAGTTTGTTTGCTGCGCAAAATGCCGAATGCCTTTTGCTCTTGAGAATGGCTCAGCAACAGTACCCTTTTGGCTCACGGAGTGCGGTCATGTCATCTGCAACAACCATCTTAGTTGGTCTTCTGTTATATTGACGAAGTGTACCAACTTTGTTTGACCATCGCATGACTAGATCGTGATCAAAGTTGTTGTCAGTGTGGTGCGCAAGACATCCAGTTGGCCCCACTACAAAGAGAGGTTTGTTATTTAAATGTTTAGAAGCTGCTTAACTCGAAAGCTTGTCAGATGGAAGCACCTATGTCTGACTGGTTCCGACCTGTTCCTTTGGCTCTGGACTCCGTTCTGTTTGCTGCTAAGGTGGACTATGCTTTTTTGTTTCTCCTCGCTTCTTCGTGTTTTTCCGACCTCAATTCGGACGATCCTTAGTTCCAACAGGACGCTATGGCATCTCAGATCAGGTATCATAAATCGAGGCACCAACAGTTCCGCCAACTTGTCGAGAGAATGAAGCGAGACATGTCAGACTTGAAAAAGTATCCATGACCAGCTGTCGTTCCTGCTTTTGTGATTCAAATACCGAAACTGTTCAATGTAGGTCCCATGACATGCTTCAAGCTCAAGTCGAACAGTATAGACGCCAGATGGGTCATATGGATAGTAACCAAAACTCGTCCAATATCTTGAACTCCAACGGAAAGCGACAAATGGGTTCTACGCCACAGTAAGTGCACAGTTTCATGACTTGGTCTGTTATGAAACCATTCCTTTTAGGTTCGAACACCCAAATTACAGAGCCAGGACCGACTCAAGTCCACGGTTGGTAACAACACCTTTGGGGCCGGACAGACTCACTTTGATACCTGGCCAACCCCTTCCTGAGCTCTCGTCGACATCGAGCAAGCAGCAAGAGCAAATCGAATACCCTCGGTTTCCCTCACATACACCGGTCAGACAAGATTATATTAATGGCCATGGGATAGTCCAGCAACGGCCAATATCAAGTCGATCGCTCGAGTCAGTAATCATGTCCAGAAAGCGCATATATTTACATAACTCTGCAGGCATCATCTTCCTCAACGACCCATCTCAAGCCGATCTCTCGAGTATGTGACGGATTGCACTAACTTAGTTAAATAACTTGCATACTGAGTACTATCAGGCAATATGCGTATACACCTCAGGAGAACGCGAAGTTCCACGCACCACAATTAACTCACGCACAGGCTGCTCCAAAGCTCTTCCAACGTACTGACAACAGGCAGAATGATGTTTCCGTCGCAAGTCAGAGTTCGGGGACGTTGAATAATCCTCCTCCAACCTCTTCGCGATTCAAGCCGGCAAACGCAAATTTTTCAACGCCGTTTATAAACAATGCCTCTAGAAGTTCGATGACTCGTCAGCAAACGTCTATGGGGCCCCCACCGACGCCTCAGCATGCCCGCAATGATCGGTCCGTGCCCTCTGGAAGCATGGGCCAAATTCAGAATCTAATTTCCAGTGGATTGTCAAATAACCAACCCCTGCCACCAACGGACCGTCGGCATGCTGTCTCATCTGCGATCGCCACTCATCCTTCAGGATCTCGGAGATTCTTCCCAGAGACTCCAAACGGTCAGCCGCCCTTTACAGCCGGCTCAGCGCGAGAAACTTTACGGTCATCTTCTACCTTCTCTGCTAAAGCAGGAGGGCAGAAAACGCCGTTGGTTCCTGACGTAGGGCAACGAGGCAGATTTGGATGATATTTTTTCCCCACTCTCATTTGGTTCTTGACTTGGTTGGGACGGTTAAACTGTATTGAGAAAATGGAACAATAATGATATGCAAGAAATATAACCTAAAAATTGGATCTGGTTTCAATAATTTCATCGCAAGTAAAACGTTTCCCTTGGCGTAAATGCTGCGGGTGCCAAGCTATTTATATACTTCGACTGGTCGTTATAGGCTGGTCATAGCAGGTCATAGCCTTTGCTGACAGACTTCTCCTTTCCTCCTCCCATCTTCACCAAACTAGTTCACCATACGTAGGTCAGGCTCTACAACACGACTTTGAGCTTTCCAATATGTCGTACCGAGATCCTTATTCTGGCCACTACGCAGCTGGCAGCAGTGGTCGATACCAAAATAGCCAACCGCATTATGCAGAGCCGGCGCAGGATTACTCCACTCAGGCCTCATACCCAACTCAGCCGACCTACGACAACATGGGAGAGGATGCGTACAACCCGTATCCTTCAAATGCGCAGAACTACAATGACGAGCGCCAACTTGGACATCAGGATCATTCAGGATTTAACCAAGAAGAGAACCAGCAGAGCTACAACAACTATCCTCCCATGCAAAGGGAACCTACCCAGAAGTCGACTCTCTCAAGGAAAAGCAAACCATCTGTCTCAGTTGTCCCTTTGCGGAAAGAGGGAAGCGGATTCGAACAAGGTGAGTTCACGCCGACGGCTTCAAGGTCCCGCAAGTAAGTTGCAGTTCCACTGTCTTGTTCTTAGGTGATTCAAATTGACACCATATCATCTAAAGGAGTCGCACTCCTCGCGCTCTGAGGGAATACCGGTATGATCATCAAGGGAACTTGTGGACGAAGGTGAGTCTCCGTTACCGCATACGACTAATTTGAGACGAGCCTAATGCATGGCGTAGGGGGGTCGAGGGCGTTGTGCTGGGAGGGTGTGCTGCTGCACACTTATGACGACGGTCTTCCTGATTATGAGCGTGATTCTCGCTCTCGCTCTTGTGAGTACGATGACTTTGTGATGCGTCGGTCTGTCCCTTATGCAAGTCCAGTGGGTTCGTCCTCCGAGTATCAGCATCGGAAACGTTAAAACATCGACCGACGGTGGCAGTGCTGTAAGCCTATTTACTATGAAATGCGGCTCATGCCTTACAATTCTATAGATCCAACAACTGAGCGACGGCATAAAAGTAAACTTGGGCGTTGATATCTCGTACGCGGTCCGATGACAAGTTCATGCTCCCTCAATTCTAATAGAGTATCACAGAGTCAGCAATCCAAATTATTTCTCTGTCGACTTCAAGAAAATCGAAGCAGATGTTAGTTCTTAGAAACCCAACATCCCACTATCATGCTAATCAAATTGCCAGATTTTCTACCCTATTGATGATACGCCCATCGGCGGAGGCGAAGCATCGGACATCGTCTTCAAAACGAATTCGCAAACGAATTTCACTTTCCCCTTCTCGTTGAACTACAACACCACAGCTGACCCCAGAGGCGCCATTATCTCCGATCTAGCAGTGAAATGCGGCGTTGGTGGAGGCGCCAAGACCAATATAAACGTGAACTACAAAATTACAGTCAGTTCGTTTCTTTAATTTTCTTTTTGGCAACTGACCACCGCATTGTTGATTTTTGTAGTTGGGCATACGCATCCTACTTATTACCATCTCACCTGTTATATCAAACCAGTTCAACTTCCCATGTCCGTTGCAGCCATCAGATATCAGCGTAAGTTTGCATCTTCTCACATGCTTGATGCTCAGCGCTCAGCACTCATCCTTCAATCTAGAAATTCATTGGTGGTAACACCCCATAGTCTAAGACGTAACCGGCTGCATTGCATGCCTATCTACCCTATATCTACGAATTTTAATTTCGACACGATTGTGCACATCTACAGACTCTTCATGACTTTATGGACAGTAGCAATAGTAGTTCATGATTAGAATAGAACATTTTGTTCGAATCAAATACTATGCGCATCATGACACCTTACACGGCCTTACATATGACACAGGTGGGTTTTGAGACGGTCCTGTGAATTGTCCCCTATGAGTGAAGCCAGCTACTTTAGATAATCCATACTCATGTATCACTACAGGATGTCAACACACATAGCTACAGTAGTGGTGTATTTAATCGGCAAAAAATACTTGCTGTAATCAGTGTACTCCAAGCGTACTGAACCGAAATTCCTTTGTTGGATAGTTCCTGACATTTCTCGTGCAATACACCCTGTGGTTGCTGAACAGAAAGCACACGATTAGGTCATAAATCAAACTAGCTTCCTCCCTCGATGATATGACTAGCAATACTTGGGAGACGAGATTGAATTCGTCAGGACAAAAATAGGCCAGGTTAAAACCCAGCGCATCTGCAATACTTGGATACTTTCGTACATTCCTCGTCTGCAGTGCGAGATGAATTCAAAATAAAAGCAGAGGGTAACCCGAGCAGGGTGGAGGAACCTCAGATGATAAGTAGGCATGCTTAGATAGTTCAGTGTTGCGGCTTCGGAATATGTCGGTAATAAATGTAAGGCCAAGTACATTGAAAGTGGAGCACTGTTCGGGCATGTGGTGACTCCGGTGAGAAGGTATGGACCCAATTAACAATGGTACCTGTCAAGAAGGATGAAGACGGCTAAAAAAATCGAGGTTGTGCGCAGCGGGGAGAAACGAGGATGCAACACCTTTAGACGACCTCCCGCGCGGCACCAGTTTCCTGATTCACAAGGATCAAAGCAGAGCGAGTTCAGTGGGCCGTACTATCAGCCAAATAGTTTGTTAAATTCAAGCCATAGGCCGTTAGTACGTAAGGTTGTCTGTTTAAACAGACAGTTTTCAAAGCTTTGTTGTCGCCGCTGTCTTTGCTAAAGATAGGCAAAGATAACACATAGAGCTTTCAGAAAGGACGTCTGAATTTGACAGCAAGATTTTATCATCTGCAATTTTAATGAGGTTTTGAACACCTCTGCATCACATCCTCCTTGAAAAAGCTTATAGCTGATTCAAGTTTCAAAGCGCCAATGACAGCAGATCCTGTGAAATGCGTATGTTCAATTTGTCGTAGAGATATCGTTTCCCAGTAGATGGGAAAAGCAACCAGAACGTGCGATCCGAGATTGTTGAGGGGCACATGAGGTGGCGTTGGATGATAGATAAAGAAGAGTGCGCGCATTGGAAGACATGACAGTGAACGCTGACAATGTGGCGGCGGCAATCGGAGATTTTATCTACACGTGATGTCATTTTTCAGCCGATATGTCTTCATGATCACTGCCGCAGTGTTCACGGAACCCCACCACTTAATATGCTTCTGTATATATTTTGTTCCGTTTTTCTTCCTTGACTTAATGGCCACCCCGACTCCCCTCAAGGCTCTCGTCGGTGGGCTGTGTATCCCCGTTGCTGCTCATGAACTTTTGCTTCTAAATGGCAATGTTTTCGGGATATCCGGATTCATTCACCGCGCGGTTAAAGGCAGCGTAGAAGGCCTTGCTGGTGCTGTAGGTCTTGCTTTTAGTGGTCTCTTAGTTTCCAACTTGGAAACCAGTGGTCCTGCACATTTGTCACTCTCCCTACCCAAGATCTTATTATCTGGTCTTTTGGTGGGACTGGGAACGAAGGTCCGTTCACCTTTCGTGTCGCGTCGTCGCCACGGCTTACAATATTCAATACAGCTAGCAAATGGGTGCACGTCTGGGTAAGTATGATAGCCTATTCAGGAGAGGCATTGTACGTGCTCAAGTACGCGTCTTTATCTCCAGACATATGATATGCGGGGTTTCGCGTTTCTCTGTTCGGTGGGCGTTCCTTTCTTTGTTCATTCATTGTATTATATATACTGAGTGCCTCCTTTGTAATTAAGCTCAATAGCGGCGACCGTAACATTTTTTACGGCAGGTGTAATAACGACGCAAGTCCTGCATAAAGACATGCCTGTCGTCGGTCAAGCAGAGTGGTCTGTTGGAGCGGATAGCTATAAGTTGCTCGCTATTCAAATCATTCCTTTCTCGATATCCCTTATTGTATATGCATTGGTTCGTTTATTTTCTTGGACTTAATCAGACGAAAACAAAGGCTCATTTTATTTCACCAGACTCCGGATTCGAAGGCGAAGACAGCAGAGAAAAACTCTGAAAAAGCTGCTCCATCTCACAATGCCCTCCGTGTCTTCACTTACCTCGCGACTGCCTTTCAATTTGGTCTCGCGCTGCGTCTTTCCAACATGACCGAAGCTTCGCGGGTTCTTTCTTTCCTCCTTCTGCCATTCCATCCCGGTTTCGATCCGTCTCTCGCGCTCGTGGCTGCTGGCGCGTTACCTGTAGGGATTTTCCTCTACCAGTTCGTTCGTGGCGGTGAACGCGCTCGATTAGGGGGGAAGTGGTCTATTCCGAAAGGTGGCAAGATCGACTCCAGGCTTCTGATAGGATCGACCATCTTCGGCGTAGGCTGGGGGATGGGTGGGATCTGCCGTAAGAATCACTCCCATCACCCTTCCATTTTGCTAAACTTCTATTGAACAGCTGGTCCGGCTCTTGTTAATTTTGGACGAGCCTTGGGGTCTGGACACGGTTTGGTCCCCTATGCGGCTTGGTTGGGGTCGATGGTTCTGGGGGGACTATTAGTTTAAAGTCTTGAGCTTCTTATGTGCGTATTCCTCTTCAATCCGGGGACTCTGTGGGTCCCACAAGCTGAACAGGTGTTTATAATCAGATTCGCTTACACATCCTTTATTCCACTGGCGAGGTACTTAAATCTCAGGTTACGGCATTCGCAAATAATTAATGGGTAGCTTAAGCTGGAATTATAAACACATAACAGTTTTAAACAAACAAGCTCCTTAATCCTTTTCGAAAAGGGGGGCCATGCCATGTAGGTAAATAGGTAACCACCTCAGTTAAGGCGACGATACTCTTCTATAATTGAGAGCAGATGATAATTACATCTAAAGTTGCCCTACATACACGAGTGGATAGGCGGTGGAAAGCCAATGAACAGTTATGACGCTGACGCTGTGATGGTCGTGGTCGCATCCGAGGGTCCTATAACATTTGACGGTTGCTTAGGTTTGCTGCGACCCCACTTCACCGCTATACGTTCTCCGTTGATCTCCAGACCATTCGCCCAAGCCTGAGCAGCCGTTTCAGCCACTGCGCGTTCCCTGAAGTTAACAAAAGCACATCTCCAAGATAGATCATAAGTCCCGGATTCTATATATGCTACATGTTTGTAATGCTGACCTGGTTTTTTCCACATGCACGACAGATTTCAATTGGGTAGGCTGGATGCTAGGCAAAGACTGGAGGACATGTGTGCGGATGCTAAGTTCCGTTGAGGTCGCTGGGAGGGAGGTCAGGAATAGGGAGGTCTGGCGCGATAATCGTTGAAAGCGGGTAGGTGAATCACAAAGAAAGGTACTCACAACGGTCACATCCTCTGGAGGCTTCAAACCTTGAGTTTCGGCGTGTCCTGACATGATCTTACGTGCCACAGGATCATTTCGCCCGTGATATCGGTCTTGCATATTTTGGTGCGCCAGCTCGTTGTCGACTGGTTTTTCATGACGGTAGGGGCATTCTGACCCTCGTTTGCATTCACCCTTGGCAAAAAATGAACACACATGTGGCCGGTTGCGTTTGTAGTATGGGTCGGTCCTTGCCAGTTGTTTTAGCATCTCTTTCCCCGCCGACGCAGCCCGTCCAGAATCAAGGCCTGATTTATTACCATCCAACTAAACGAAGCGGATGTGAATACGTAGGTGGCTCCATAGGCAGACATTTACTCACCTTTCCCTCCATATTCTGCGCGTAGTACTCTCTGTTTATGTCACTCGTAGGAGCCTCGTTTTGCAAGCCAAGTGCCGTGTCCCTGACTTGTGTCGGAAGTCCATACTCTAGATCGAGTAGACATGTTTGGCACACGTTCTTGATTTTAGCGCACGTCTGGCAAATGACGGTAGTTTTGAAGCGTGCTCCTGAGCCGGGATTCCAACGAAATACAGTGAAAGGGCGCGCACAGGTACCACATGAGCGTCCGTATTCCTGTTTAGACTGAATAATGTGTATTAGAGGATTCATTTGACTCAAAGGGATACGAAAATGCACACCATTCGGACAAACGGATTGTCACCCAAGCCTATTCATCGCCAGTTAGTTTTTGCCGAGAAGGGGAGAAGAAAAACGCACATGTTTCGCAAAGAATGGGAAATTCACTCTGCTCCCATCCCGCTTTATTGATATCGGCTTTAGGGGGCATGGCAAGAAGGAAAGTCGAAAAACCGCGTCAGCGTTCTGGTTCAATTGGAGATTTTAGCGAAGCGCTGATGATGTATGCCATTTCCGCTTACAAAGCGGCGAGTCACGTTCAAATTTCGGAATCGCGGCCCGTATGTGTTCCTTCACTCACCACCATGTCTGACGACGCTCAGATAAAAAATCTGGGGGGAGGGTCACTCCTAATTGCCTGGCAGCTCAAGTACAAGAACGTCCTCATCGTCGGAGGCGGGGAGGTGGCTTCTCAGCGCATCGAATCCATTCTTAATACCGATGCCAAGATCACAGTACTTTCTCCTGAACAAGGTTTACACCCCCGTACCAAGCACTTCATTGAACTTCGGAATGACAACATTATCTACCTCGACCGACTTTTTCAGGGACCAGAAGAATTGGATCACATGGACATGGTTCTCACTGCACTAGACAACCACGATCTCTCTCGCAGAATAGTTGAAATGAGCCGTGAGAGACGAATTCCTGTAAACGCAGCAGACATTCCTGACCTCTGCGATTTCTACTTTGGGGCACAAATACGGGACGGACCTTTACAAATTATGATTTCGACAAATGGAAACGGGCCACGAATGGCAAGCCTTGTCAAGACACGATTGCAAAAGGGACTTTCGGGTGTGGAAGGGCAAGCGATCGTCAAGGTTGGCCAATTGAGGAATAAACTGAAGGAAAGAGCACCGGGAGTTGGAGGCCAATTAGGTCGTGAAAGAATGAAGTGGATGACAGGACTTTGCAACGAATGGGAGATGGAGGATTTCACAGTTTTGGATGAAACCATGATGGAACGAGTATTGGACGAAGGGTGGGAGAGAGGGAAACGAGTACCGAAGCGAGAAGCTGTAGGGATCCACCGAAAGACTTCAAGTTCACTCTCGTCAATATTATCCCCTATTTTACCGGTTGCAATCGCATTTGTTGCTGGAGCTCTGACAGCTACATTATTTCTCACCTATCCTAGAAGGAAATAATTCAGATTTTTTTTCTAAAACGAAATTTCTAATACTTCAAGGATATAGTACAAGCCCTAAACGATGCACTAACCGCTTACCTTTATTTTCGCGACTCGGGGGTGAATGTCTGATGTACTCGCTCGAGGGCTGGATGGCGGCCACTCTTCAAGATGACGCGAAGTCTAATAAAATATGCGGCATTGAGCTTGTACGACGTCAGATACGCCAATCCCGCTATGTCGTGGAAAGAAAGGGCAAGGAATGGTATGACATGGGGGGCGTAGGTTTCAGTAGACTCGGCTCCATTAAGCTAATGTACGATTAGCATTTACATAGCCTGTTCCATAGCATGAGTATGTCAGCTGAGAGCAATTTGGATCAGACGGGTCGGAGGGGACAATCTTGAAAGACGTCGCAAAAAATGTTCGCACATCTCGCAAAAATTGTATTCTAAGAGATAGTGCATGAGCAACTACTCGCTTTAAGAGACTCTCGGACACTCACGTTTTAGGTGTCGGTTCCCCCATTCGACAACGGCCTACGTCCTCACTTCCCAGCACCATCATCAATAAGACTAGCGTTTGATGTTTTTGGTCAACGCAGCCACCTTTTTCCACCTCAGCCAAAAGAGCCCGCGTTGCTCTAAGACCTATGTCTTCCGGGGCAACCCCTGGTTCCGAAATTGCCTCGGCACAGTATATAGCAGACGTGGTAGATTCAGCCAGCAGTGTCAAGGCATAGCCAGGGGATCTAATAGGTAGTTTTTAATGAAAGTATTAGATTGAGAGAAAATTCACTGACTTCCCACTTTCATCTCCTTTGTAGACGTCAGAATAAAGGTAAATATCGGGGATATATCGATTTAGAATTGATCGAGAAGATTCAATCATACGATTGGAGAATTGTGGGTTTACCCGTACTGCGTGGCTGCTCAAATTGAGTCACGACCTACATGAAGAAAAGAGAAGACCTACGCAACCCCTCGTATCCGTTTAATTTTACCTGGGTCGACGAAATCGAGAGTCTTGACTTGTTTGACGATCGGGCAAAGAAACTGTATTTCTCCTCCTCCCAGAGGAGCAGCGCCACGTTTTTTTATCTTCATTGTCTAACTCAGTCACCAGAGCAACAACATACATCGATCGCTTACTCGCAATTCCAAACCTTGTGAAATGCCAAATAATTGCAGATGCGGCAGAGTCACTGTCCTGAGAATATCTACCTGCAGTATAAGAGATTCATTTGAGTCAAAATTAGACAAACCAATAAAAGAGACACACAGAAAGGTCGTGTTCGTCTGTGGTTAAGCCTTTCAGAGTTACATTCGCTGGTTTCTTCGCAAATGGGGCCAGCATAATGATGGGTTCAAGGAAATATCCAATAGCTCTTGATGTTGGACATTCGTGTTGCACGGAACCTCCAAGGATAATGCCAGGTTTGAGAAGAATTGCAGTTCCTAACATTCTACTATGAGGCTCAATGTCAATCTCCAACCATCCAAGTAGACACACCAGTTACCGAGATCTCGATGATAGTCCCGTTGGTAAATTTTTCGAGCAGTCTCAGAAGACTGATTTCATAGTCTATGCATTATTAGTTAAGTACGTCCAGTTAATCTGCTCTTATAGAAACCCACCTCTTAAACCCGGATTCCTGTCCTCAGATCGAATTTTATCAATGCGAACGTGTTTTCCACTTAGTATGGACAAAACCAGACGACTCCTGAAGTGTTGGTGTCCGCTGAAATGCACAAGAGAATTAGTTTGCGCCATGGGTGGTGAAGTGAAGGAAGCGTTTCAAAAAATTATGATCCAGCTTACATCAGGAACGCGATCGGAGTGTGACCCAAAATGGACAGTCAAATAATTGGTCAAGCTGACTCAAGTCTCAACGTCAACCACGTTTGACCACGTTTGGAACCTGATCCAAGCACACTCTTCTCGTTCTCTTATCCTAGAACATGGCCTCTCAATCATCGACATCGACCGACTGGCCTGGGCGGTATTATCACATAGATCAAGTCTTGAACACGCCGGGTCCCCGTACAGATGAGGCTTTCCTTGCGGGCGATGGTGTATGCTTCCATGTCTGAAAGAAACTACTTGAAGCTTACCACTACCTAGGTCAAAGATTTCTTGAGAAACCAAGCAAAAATCTTGGTCATCGGCGCGGGTGGTCTCGGCTGCGAGATTTTGGCTAATCTGGCGCTTACTGGCTTCAAAGATATTCATGTAATCGACATGGATACGATTGATATCAGTAATCTCAATCGACAGTTTCTGTTCAGGTATTGGATCTATATTGTCTTTTTGCGCATTTATGGAGTTTAAACGTCAGGCCGAAAGATGTCGGACAGCCGAAAGCCACTGTCGCTGCAGAATTTATTATGAAACGCGTTCCAGGAGTCAAAGTGACACCGTAAGCTTAAACCCTTCTCTCCTCCGTGAATTTTTGCATTGATCTAAAACATATATCCAGCTACTTTGGAAAAATACAGGACAAAGACGACGATTATTACATGCAATTCAATCTCGTTATTTGTGGTCTCGACTCCGTTGAAGCGCGGCGCTGGATGAACGCGACTCTCGTCAACCTTGTGGACCCAGAAAATCCGGAGAGCTTGAAACCCATGATTGATGGAGGAACTGAAGGTTTTCTTTCCATAGGCATCTTCGATCCTCGTAAACTTATGCGAAATCGCAGGTTTTAAAGGCCAGGCCCGTGTTATCCTACCTACCGTCACATCGTGCTATGAGTGTTCCCTCGACATGCTTAACAAGCCAACTGCCTTTCCGATCTGCACAATCGCCAACACACCTCGCTTGCCCGAGCATTGTATTGAGTGGGCCTCGGTTCTGGAGTGGCCTCGAGTACACGGAGGTAATGCATTAGAATATTACGTTGTGCTTGAAGCCATCTCATCATTGCATAGACAAGAAAATGGATACAGATGACCCAGATCATATTGGATGGCTGTATAAAGTGGCCGCTGCGCGGGCAGCAGAGTTCAAGATCGAGGGCGTAACTTGGTCCCTAACCCAAGGAGTGGTTAAGAACATCATCCCCGCCATCGCATCCACAAATGCTATTATTGCTGGTTAGCTACTTTTATTCAAACTTCATACATGATCTCATTGCCTTCTTCCGATAGCCGCGTGCTGCAATGAAGCCTTTAAGATTGCTACTAGCTCAGCGGCTTATTTGAACAACTACTTCATGCTCATTGGAACTGACGGTGTTTATTCTTATACATTCGAGCACGAAAAACGCGATGATTGCCCCGTTTGTGGCGGTGAAGCCCTTGAGATGACTCTTAGCCCAGAAACGACTGTTGAGCAGCTCATAGAAACTTTGGTCGAGAAGCAGGACATGTTTGTTCTCCCTATTTTCCTCTGCTTCCTTGAATCTAATATCCTGTTTAAAATAGTCAAATCAAGAAGCCCTCTTTATCCACACCGACAAAGCAGATCTACCTTCAAGCCCCACCCCAACTAGAGAAATCTACGCGGCCAAACTTAGAAAAGAAGGTATCAGAGCTGGTGCCTCCTGGTGGAGAAGTCACCGTTACTGCCACCACTCTACCATTCAGTCTATCCCTTCGCATTTCCTACTCGTAGACATTCCACCCTTGCATATACCACCAACTCGTTCCTACGTAATTGTTATTCTTGTCCTGAATAGCGTGATCCTATTACATGTGAACGACACAGAGATCAACTGCGTATACGTAGAATATTGTGCACAGATCTATGTAAACCACCGATGGATTTGCAATGTCAACACAAGGAATATCACTTGTAAATAATAAGTACTCTCCCATAGTTTCCTTCCCTTTCCCCACCTCCGATTGCTCGCAGCCATTGCTCCAACACTGGCCAACCTGCCTCAAATTTGACACCTAGCTCATCGGAATGATGTTCTCCATCCAACATGGCTTTTAAGCCCTGTGGAACCACCGGCTGAATAGCATGTCCAGAATTAGACTGATTAATATGAGGGGCAGACGGGGAGCGTGATAGTCGCGGTGGACGTGATGGAGTAAGGGTCACCTTCGCCATAACTGGGGAGGATGGTGGGACCGCTGGGGCTACTAATGACTGACGCCGAGATTCTGACCTTCCGGCTGTGAGGCCTTTCGTGGGGCTCCCATGTGGACCCGGTGATTGAAGTGCTGCGGAAGTGGTAGTAGAAGTAGTGTGAAAGGTGTTCATAGACGTGGTTGTCACTGCCTTTGAGGCAGCGGGTGCGGTGTCGTGCTGGAAGTTGATCCAAGAGGTACGAGGACTTGAAATTGTCCCAGACTTCTGCATATCCCGACTTCGGAGCTGTTCTAAGACCTTTTCAGCAGCACTGGCTCGTCGGGCCCTGTGGGATGCGGAAATGACCGCAGTTTGAACCGACGGCGGAGGGCTTTCAGTCTCCTGAGTGATTGCCTCTGGCATGAGGTTTGGAAAGGTGGTGGATTGCTGACCCGGAAGACGACCGAAGGTTGGAACTAATGATATGTCTTCTGGAAGACCGTTATACGGAGGGAGGCGGAGACTTCCTCCAGAAAGGCTTTTCCCTCGTCTGCGGGCAAAAACCGAGTCTCCAGACCAGTCTACGATACTCTCTGAAGGATATATCACTGGATTAGGTGTCGGTGCTGAAACTGAAGGATCCGGAGGCAAATAGACAGGATATCTATGAACTCGTCGTAGAAAGCCCTGCAAGACGAAATGTTTACCCACGGCAACTACATGGAGCAAATTGACCTACCTTGATAACGCCGAAACTTGTGAACCTGCGGACGTCAATACCCAAACTTTCCACGTCATACCACTTCATCCATTCGAATATCGTTTTCCCTGGCTTCAAACGCGAATATAGATGCAGTAGCTTAGGCCAGTCGGGTATACTCCTCCCTGTAATGAAAGTAGGTGTTTGTGGTGGTTCTTGATACAGAAAGAATAGGACAGACCTGGCTTCGTCACATAAGGACCACATTCCTCTTTAACGTGTGATTCATCAGCTAACCATTGTATACTCTTTCGCAGAGTGTACATGTTCGAGTACTGGAAGATATCAATCATCATGATAACTTGATAATACCTACCGACACAATTAAAAACTGGTACGGTAGAGCCTTGTCAAAGGACTTACAGTAGATGAGATATGGCTTGACGCGTCAAGGATATATCACAATCAGCAAGATGCGCTATCCGACTGACATGGTTGACACCATCGATATATTTGCTGACTTTGAGCATCGTTAGATCCCAGTTATCTTCAATTCTCTTTGGTAAATTTATCAACGCAAGCGGGACCATCCAGTCTCTTAGCGGGGGAGGATTCGGATAGAAAGGGAAGATTTTCAGCTCTATGGAATTGAACTGATCGATTGGGATTGAGGTCTCTGAATACGAATTCAAGTCTTCATAAAGCTGTTCAAGGATAGCGTGTACGGTCGGAGAGGTTTGGGGAGAGGACAGAAACGCAGATTCTTCCTATAATATCATTTAAAAAAAGGGCCATCCAAAATACCAAGGAGCTCACCTCACACGATTTCAATACGCGGCTGACTTTCCGCACAACCGGTTCATAACAACTCAGATCTGCTTCGCGCTCAAACACGAAACAGAGGTTATATCGAAAATAATTGCGCCTGTATTTCCCTTTCAACTCTACAGGAAACCCAATGATGCGGTGCCGTCTCGTTGAGCAAGTTACCAGCCTCCCGCACAAGGCTGGAGGCGGTATCACATACATAGATATGTCATTGAAGTTGAAAAGGGTGCGTTGTGAGGAATTAGACCGTTTCTGTGGCGAAGGCAAATGTCGCCCACCAGGACGGTAGTAATCCGTAGGAGAGACTAGGGAAGTGCTTGAATTCCGAGATGTCAATCCATTGCCATTGCCATTAGGTGTGGCAGGCGATATGGGAGGAGCGGCCTCTATCGTGGGGGTAGGCGGCACAGATGAATTTCCATTCGCGTTGGATGAAGGACCGGACGAAGATACTGCGATAAGACCTTCGGGGACCTGGTAAACTATCTTGGGACCTTGTCGTACGTCGAAAACCGCGTAAAAGACCGACTGAATGCGCGGCAGAAAAGAGTCGCCCTCAGGCATAGTCACGGTTTAGAGAATGCCCAGATAGGTGGAGAAAGAGAGGTCGGTCATTGTTGTGGACGGTGATCAAGAGCGCCAATTAGAGGACAAACATGGACCAAGCTCTCTCTTGAGCAACTCTTGAGCTACCTTGATGGCACTACCTGGCTTCAAAAGTATTCCGCTCCCTCTTGTACAACTTTCTTTATCTGCTGTTCTTAAATGTGGTCAATCCTTTCGCTGGTCAATCCTTACATCTGAAGCTACACAAGAAAACAGCTCGGAACCTTCTCACACGCACATCGAATACCGTCTTTGCTTGAAAGATCGCGTCGTTTGTCTGCGCCAGTCTCCTGACACACTATTTTATCGTTCTGTCTTTCCCGATCCTCAGCCTTTATCTACAAATTTGCCTGAACACGAAAAAGAGACTCTGGAATGGTTGAAGGACTATTTCCAACTGAGCATCGACTTGGTGTCTCTTTACAAACAATGGGGTCACAGAGACAAGGTCTTTTCCAAATTTCAAGAAAGATTTGAAGGCATACGAATCTTACGACAGGACCCCTGGGAGAACCTTATCTCGTGCGTTCCCCTTCACGTCCATGACATTATCAATATTTCTGGCTGAGCTATTGAAACAAACAGATTTATATGTTCGTCAAATAATAACATATCGCGAATAACGAAAATGGTTCAGAGTCTTTGCAGAGAATATTCTCCTCCGCTTTTATCCATGGAGCATCCATTTTCTCCGAAAGAGACCCTCACGTATTATCCGTTTCCTCCACCCTCAGCACTTGCAGCCTTTCCTGTAGGTCTGAAATTGCGCGCTCTCGGCTTTGGATATCGTGCGGATTTCATCCAAAAGACGGCAAAGATGCTCGTGGACGCGCACGGGATTGACGCGCCTATATCGCCCCACCATTCCACTGAAGCGTCAGAGATATGGTTGGCACAACTTAGGAAGCGAAGCACTGCTGATGCGAGGCAGGAGCTTCTCAAGTTTGTCGGAGTTGGAAGGAAAGTAGCCGACTGTATCTTGTTGATGAGCATGGACAAGGTATGCTTCGCTACCGTTATCCGTTACCAACAAACCCGAACAATCTCTGCAGAAAGAGGTTATACCTGTCGATACCCATGTCATCCAAATCGCCACGAAACATTACGGCTTCAAAGGTTCGACGAGTGGGAAAACCAACATGACACCAAAACTTTATGAAGAAATAAGTATTAAACTATCTTCCATCTGGGGAGAATACGCCGGTTGGGCCCATACAGTTCGTATTCCCTTACTTGCTCTGTCTGTAATTATTCTAAACCTTTTTCTCTAGGTTCTTTTCACAGCCGATCTCAAGTCATTTTCCTCGTATGGTCTTCCAACGCCTTCTCCTTCTCCAGTTTCGATACCCTTGAAGAAGGCCAAGAAAACTAACGAAACGAATGCTGCACTCCCAACGCCGCCAATGACACCTTCTAGGCCTTCTCTCAAAAGAAAGTTAGAAGCGGGATCCTCGCTTGAAGAAGATGGATCCCCACCAGTGTCGATGTCCCAACTTTGTGAAGAAACTGCAGATTCTTTAAGTCTTGTGGATAGGATCAAGAGGCGACGACGCACCTGAGAAGTCCTTGCTCGTTCCATCTCTTTTCTATCACCGGCCTGAACTATTATTATGTCTGTTCAATTATATGTAATAAAGATGAGTCTGTTTTGAGTGTTTGCTGGATTCCTTCCGGGCCGCGTATTCGCTACATACCGTATAAACCGGGATCGCCCTTACACATTAACGTTCATTATGTCTCTTTCTCTACCAGCTTTATTCACTCGTATTCTTAATTCAACCACAAAACTTACGAATTTACCGACAACAGAAGATGAAACACAGGTATAGTATAGACCCCGTGAACTAGTGAATTCCAATCTGAATCGCCTCCAAGGTGCTGGTGGGCGAATGTTTGAAAGATCTCAGGACCCTATATTCTCGCGTCGTCGAGTTGTCAATGTTCAGCCCTAATGAGACTCTTGACGATATTGCGACCCGGGACCTCGTTTACCTGGTTGTTCCATACGTTTTCGCTGAAGTACAAGGACGAGTGAAGACGTCAGCACGAACGGATCGAATGAACTCACTCGTCCAAGCAGAAGTGCGTGAATTCATGCTCAATTCACCCATCGTGTCTCCAATTGACATCTGTAGCTCGTCTAGAAATACGTGCAAAATTTTATTGACTTGTTGGAGAAATATGACCTAGTTCCCGACGAAGAACGGTCCCTCTTTGATCGAAAAACTGCGGATGTAGCAGATTTTGGGAAGAGACGAGAGCTCAAGATAAATCAGTACAAAAAGGAGAAAGAGTTGAAATCTAGGATCGAGGTGAGTATAAATTTTTTCTCTTCTGCACAGAGAATTGACGAGGTCCTCAGACGATCCGAAAACGCACAGGACAGATCCCACCTTCGTATGAGTTGCCAGCTGACTTGGATCTGGTCGTATCATTACTTCCATCTGCTTCGCCGAAGGCCACAAAAGACGAAGAAGAGCTAGACTCGGAGACCGATGAAATTCTCAGAGAAACTACCTTGCTTTTGCTTCGCCTCTTTTACGCCCATGCGAGTAGTCAATTACAAACCATGGAACATGAATTGGACCTTCTTCGCCACGCACCTCCCAGTCCGATTATTAGCCCCCCTGGTGACGATGACCGAAACAAAAAGCGGAAAGAGGAAGACAATGAATGGAAGCTTGATATACCTGTGCCTGGAGGTCCAGATGGCAAAGGTCCGCTCATGGATGCCGCTGGAAGGGTATGCGCGGATTCCAAAACTCCTTACGACAATGACAACTGACTACCAAAAAACTAGCCGCTCCGGCCATTCACCATTTTACCGTCCGATGCTGGCGAAAGGGCACGCTTACAAGCCCAAGTATTTGGTCCTGGGTACAGATTACCAACAATGTCGATTGACGAATACCTAGAAATCGAGCGTCAAAGAGGGAATATAATCACAGGTGGAGGGTGAGCGGTGTCATTTTAGTTATTTTGATAACTGGTGTCTTTACACAGTATTCGTCAGACCTGCGTCACAGGCTGCCCCAACATCCTCAGAGCAGCTTGCAATCGAGGCGGAAATGGATGGAACAGCAGATGGCGAGTTGAAGGAAGAAACGAAACGACAGAAAGACGAGAACTGGGCTAGGTACACCGACGAAAATCCTCGAGGTGCCGGCAATACTATGAATAGGGGTTAGGACGAGACTATTTGTTTATTGTCATTCGTCAAATGTATTCCCTGTGGGGAAAGCATTGTTTCTCCTCTCGAAAGAGCTGGGAAACAAGCGACCAAGAACTAAAATTCAGAGACCAGGGAAGTTTTCGGAAAGCCATATACAGTAGAGGAGATGATAAATTATGCATACAAGCTGGATATATATATGTTGATACCAATGGGATGCTACAGGAATTAACAACTGCATTGAGATGCTTCTGGCACCTCGGCACTTGGTGTTGTCACGTCAATTTCTGAGTAAATGTTGAGTCAGTCTGGAAGTAGGTAACGGAAAACATAGATCCAAGCGTACTGGTATTGGCATCTCCTTGATTCTCCTTTTCCATTCCCGGTAGAGACATGGCAATCTTCTTGAACAAACTCTTAACATTATGACCAGCCTTTGCTGACGTTTCCATAAACATAATGTTCATCTGGGTTGCCTTTGCAGTCGCCTCCTCCAATGTTACTTGTCTGTCGTGTAAAGATGAGATTCATTGATGGTTCAGATAATGATTCGGCATACCGTTTGTCTGACAGATCTGCCTTATTGCCAACTAGGACGATTATGACATCGTTTCCTCGTTCGGATCGCACATCGTCTATCCATTTAGTTGTTGACAGGAATGATTGACGGTCTAATAAAATATTCCGTTCGGCAGTGAGTAAAATTGTTCGGGGGCACAAAATGACACCTACTCGTGATATCAAAGACCACGATGGCTACCGAGGAATCCCTAATGTATGAAGGTATAAGGGAACGAAAGCGTTCCTGCGACTCAATGAGCAAGCCACAAATGAGCACGACACTTTCACGCACATACCTGACCGGCAGTATCCCATAGCTGTAGTCTGACAGTTCGATCCTCCAGATACATCGTCTTACTCAGAAAGTCAATTCCGATGGTAGCTTGGTAGGTATTGTCGAAGGTATCGTACATAAACCTTTACGACTGGTGGTTAAAACAAAAAAAACGATTCCATAGAGAACTTAAGCACACCTAGTGATAAGACTGGTCTTTCCAACACTTTGGTCGCCAAGAAGAACAATCTTCGTCCGCTTGGGAGGTGAAGACGAAAAGTCTGCGGATACCGGGGTAGAGGCTGACTCGGACATAACAGGAACCTAATCGAAAATGGCCCGACTATAGAACACCGAGGATATGTATACAAAGCAAGTACAAGGGTGCCACAAGAGAATCTAAGAAAACGAGCGGTTTGGAAGATGAATTCAGCTGGCAACTGCTCCAAATCGCGGAGGCCCCGTTCTCCACGTGTGCGCCAAGGCACATGATCGCCCGCGTTCCTTCGAATTTACGTGACGGTGAAGGGCTTGTCTTCCTCTGTCTATACAAATCGTGAAGAGGCAACAAGAAGAATGAAGCTTTCGACGGAGATTGAAGCCCAGAATGCTTCGAATCCATTTTACACCTTCGAGTTCTTTCCCCCTCGCACCGACCAGGTTAGCCTTCCGAGGCCTCCCAAACTTAACTAATCGCGTGTTATCTAGGGATTCGAGAATCTGATGTCCCGAATTTCACGATTATCTGCTCTAAATCCTCTGGCGATAAGCGTTACATGGGGTGCCGGTGGTTCAACGAAAGATCGCAGTCTCGAGCTCGCTGGATTGACCCAAAACAGCGATGTGAACACTATCTTGCATCTGACATGCACCAATATGGAGATGGGGCTTGTTGACGAAGTGTTGAAGGTGTGCCACGACCACAGGATCTCCCCATGCACGCCATTGAAATACTCGCAAAGGCTGTAAAGCAACAGGGAATACAAAATATACTTGCACTGCGGGGAGGTGCGTTCTTTGAAGGCCAGTATCTTCCATCTTCCATTGACATTCCATTTCTCAAGACCCCCCGCGAGGCGAGGAGGAATGGATTGCTTCAGACCCTCGTTTTACACGCGCTGCTGACCTTGTTTCCTACATTCGCTCTGTACCTGAATATTCTGCATGGTTCTGCATTGGTGTAGCAGGTATTTTTCTATCTATTTTATGATTCGACCATTTCTCACTGGAACACACCTAAGGATACCCCGACGGCTATGCAGACAACCCAGTAGACGAAGATATTGAAATCGACAGACTGAAAGAAAAAGTGGATACCGGAGCAGACTTCATCGTGACGCAGCTTTTCTATGATGTCGACAAGTTTTTGTCGTGGTACAGAAAGATCAGGCAAAGAGGTCTGTCCCCCGTTTTATGGACTCGTATTCCTTATTAAAACATCCTCAAGGTATTACAATTCCTGTGATCCCCGGCGTTATGCCCATTCAAACGTATTCTTCCTTCGCGAGAGTGACGAAGCTTTGTGGGACCCGAGTCCCTGAATCAGTATCAACCGAACTTGGTGCCATCAGCGTAAGCACGACAGGGCACTAGGGGAATCATATGACGGGCAATTGATATGTTTCAACGCAGCACGATGACCGGCTGGTCAAGGATTATGGCGTCAACCTTGCCGTGAATATCATCAAGAGGCTACGGTTCGAGGGTGGGATCAACGGCTTCCACTTCTGCACTTTGAACCTCGAGAAAAGCGTACAACGTGTACTGGAAACGCTTGGGTGGGCCGGATCTCCTTCCACAGATCAGAACAAGCTCATAGTCGTGCGCATCATCTCGAAGATATTGCGGGCACATGCTGATGAATATTTATGCTCAAGGAACCTCCCGGCACCCCTTCACACCCATTGCCATTACCAGATGCAGACTCGAAGCTGATGATTTTGCCATTAAATGCCGCCAATTCTGCGACACTTGGCTTGTCAACTATCTCAACAACGGAAGGTGAGGCAGGGCGAGGCGAACTCAACAACGCAGCAAGCTGGGATGATTTCCCCAACGGACGTTTTGGTGATTTCAAGAGTCCGGCCTTCGGAAGCCAGGACCTTTGGGGAGGATCGGGAATATCGGTAAGGAATTTTCTTGTTTATGGCTCTCCAAATTCTCATAGAAATTCTAGAGACCGGAAGCTCTAGCACAGTGGCGCAACCCAAAGAAAGCGGAGGACCTGACACAGATTTTCCTCGATCATCTCCATTCCAAAATACCAACCACGCCATTTTCACCAACACCCTTGTCCCCCGAATCACTTATGATATTATCACATCTCGAAAAGCTTACCCAACGAGGTTGGTGGACTGTGGGGTCACAGCCTGCTGTGAACGGTGCAAGTTCCTCTGACGAGGTCGTTGGCTGGGGTCCAAGAGCCGGATATGTCTTCCAAAAATGCTTTGTCGAATTCTTTTGTAGCGAGCAGGACGTTAATGCGATTGAACAAAGAATTAAAGAAAGCGGGAACGGCTGGGTTCACTACTTTGCTGGTAAAAACAAGGTATTTTTCCGATACTTTACATTCCCCTTGTGCCATGGGCCCACGTTTCTATAGGGCGAATGTCGTAGCAACGTCCCAGATAACGGAAGAAATGCAGTCACTTGGGGTGTTTTCCCTGGTCAAGAAATTGTACAGACAACGATCATAGAGCGCGAATCGTTCTTATCATGGAAGGTACTAAACATGCTTTGCCAAAGCAACAAAGTTCACATTATATTATTAGGATGAGGCATTCTCCATCTGGTCTGAATGGGCGTCGTTCTATCGACCTGGATCGGAAGAGCGGGAGCTTCTTGAGGGTGTGAGAAACAACCAGTGGCTGGTCAGTGTCGTCCACCATGATTACCAAAACCCAGAGGCATTGTGGACATTCTTGCTTGGTCATTCGAAAACTAATTCAACATAACACATACTACATCAACTCTATCTTAACTAATCTAATTTTGATAATTATAGAAATAGCAATGCCCCAATGCTCTGTTAAAGCAGACGCATCAGCTGTGAAAGCATGACTACCTGAAGGGCATGAGCCAAGCTGCTCGCCGTATCATCTTGTAAATGGCAAATGGCATGCTGATACCGGAAATATAGTACAACAGTGGCGCCGACATGTTGTGGTGCTACAAACTTTGAATATCACCGCCTATATGAAACTTCAGGACTCGATTGCGTTTGACCTGCTCTCCAGAGAATTCTTCTGAGATTTCCTAGTAATAAATATAGCCGTGACACAGATGTACTAGCCGCCTGCAACAAGAGAGGTCAATAAGGCGCATTTCATGGCCACTGGAGCGGGAGTTAGAAGCACAGAAAACATACTTTTCAAACATCCGAAGTCTCTTCTTCATACTCTTCTGTATCCCCTTCGTTGACTTCCTCGTTGTCTTCCGTATCAGCAGTACCGTCGTCGTCGAGATCTTCCATGCTTGCATCGAGATCCTGAACAGAATCATTTTCTCCGTCGTCTTCTAATACAGAAGGGGCGGCCCCGGAATGGACCGACCCAGAGTCATCGGACTCGTCGTCCGCCTATAATAAACAATAAGACTCTTTAGCTCGAGGAATCTGTAGAGTATGCGCACATCGTTCTTTTCCTCCTGTCGAGTAAGGGATCGGCCTATAGGGACGAGGAAGCTAAATCCACGATTATGAACAGCATTGTTCTACACTGTTCATGTTAGAGCAGAGATAGTGGTTCAATCGGCAACGGAGACTTGCAAGATCCTCAAGCTCGTTCTCCTCGTCACTTAAATCGTCCATTTCACGCTGTATGTCGCGATACGCGTTTAAATGGCCATAGACGCGTTTAATTGGTAACGGTACGGGGTGTGGCTGGGGTGGTTTTGGTAGAAGACGGGGAAAATGCGGTTCACGGGGTAGCAGCGTTGGTGTAGCACCGGACATTGTTCCCTTGAGGAACTGGAGACAGTGCTGAGTGTTAGTCTTCCGCAAACAGACAAGTCCTGGAAGCCGGCAGAATAAAGAGCAACGTCGCGTACATATCTGACTCTCACATGACTCTGCGGCTATGCCGAGAGCGATCCTGCAACATAGGTTGATGGACGAGTCATCTGGACGCGAACGGATTCACTCCCCTCTTGACAGTTCTGACGATATATAAAGGCCTACTTTTTTTAAAACACCGTCCACACAAGTGCTCGGGGCAGTGATCGATGCGTATGTTATCCAGAATTCGTCATAACACCAACTAATTGCCTCCTGAGAATCAGGTGAGAACTGTTGCAGCGCTTCACTAGCTTCACTCCAATGTTTAATTTGCCTTCACCTGTGATCTAACATATAGTATGGCTTCTGCAACACCTGACACACCACCGACCACCACCACTCCCGAAGACACGACTAGTGGACCTCAACTCCCCTTCTTTGAGCTTGGCGAAACCGAATATAAACAGGTCACCTCAGGACCACGCATTTCCTCGTGTCATAGCCAACCACATGCTTATTATGGCCCAATCTCAATACGTGAGGCATTCCTACCTCCCCTCTGACAAAAAAAAAAGAACTTTATCAAAGGCAATTACATTGCGGGTTCCACCAAGAAGGCCCTGAGAACACCGAAACAGAAGGTTCAGTCAAACTATAAGGATGTCTTCCTCCGCTTGCCTATTGAACTCAAGCTGTTGGTGAGCTCATTCGCTCATTGCCTCCCTGGCTTTCGTTTAAACCCGTTCTGCAGGTGCTCGAACACCTTCACCCTATCGACATCTACCACTTTTCCCAGGTCTCCACTTATTTTAGGGCAATTTCTATGAGCCCCAAGGCGGCTGGTGTTTGGAAGACCGCCTTTGAATGTCACCCAGACTTGCCCGGATGTCCTCCTGGGGTAACGGCACGTCAATGGGCATTTATGTTATTTGGGCCAGGCATATGCCTCGTAAGTCACTTTCTTGAGGTTGATGAATATCGTCTGATTTGTTGGGCAACAAGGGCTGCGGCAAATACGGCGCGCTAACGGATTTTGCATTCCTTAAACAATATTGTGAATTATGCATGGTCTGTCTGTTGCATGAAACACCAGTACAACCGGCGAATTTGACCCGAATTTTCGACAGAGGGAAAACTATTCTTATGTGAACGCACTAAAGGATGCAACTGGTCGGCCTGTACCTGTTGAGCATATAGTCTGCTCCTTGGTTCCTCGATCTTATCGATATCGTATGTCTTTCTTGAATCGTCTTCCTTGGCCGTGTTGAGAACAATATTGCCCTAATCTTAGACGGGCTCCGGTACACAACGTCGTACGTCAACCTTGCGAATGCCAAATACTTCCGGAAGGATTTCAATGCCATGATGAAGAAAGTTACACTAATTCAGACGCTGATAAACAATGATGTGCCGACACTGGCTGAACTTTTCGAAGAGTACAGAGAGGCCCTAAAAGCCCATGTGACCAAAATTCACCTAGTAAGTGGTAGCATCTTACATATATATCACACGCGGCTCTCTAAATTGTTGTTTTATTTCAGGCGAGCGATACAGCGAACACCTGGGCTATGGAAGTTTTCCGACGCTGTTCCGTTGAATACGACACTGCTCTTAGAGAAATAACTGAAAGGTCAGTGGCTCCTTCCATCCATTGAATTGTATACTGAAATATAGGTAGGTGCAAAACTCGCCTCCATAATCTGGGCCACGAAACTCAAGATATCAATTACGTTCAATACTCGATTTCACATGCTCTCCGTCAGGATTGTGTCTATAAGCTAACATCTCGTGGTGAGTCGCATCTTCAACCCATAAATACTCAAACGAAGGCCATGACTAATTAAAGTGTAGCATTCCGAACGATTCGTCCCAAGTTAGAATCCCTCGTAACAATGAGAAAGGTCACCCGCATAAAAAACGAACGCCAACAGCTTCTCGAGAGTATATATAGGGATTACCAGAAAACCGTGAATCCTGACTGCTGGCAATATCTTCCCCCGGCGCGTCTCGTCAACACCATCGAAGGGTTTTCCGAATTCATTAACGCACCATATACCGAGAGGGGGTCGATGGATCCAGGCCATGCTGTTTCTTTGTTTCCCGATTTTGTGTCGGCCTGGACGAAGAAGCAACAAATGAAAACTCTCGAACTCTTCCCCACTGAAGACCCAGAAGAAGATTTCGAAACACGACTCGCGAAACTTGAACTTGTGACGTCGGTTGTTACTTGTGGCGATTGTAAGCTCAAAGTCCAGGAAGGTAGAGTCCTTCTAGGCTGGAAACATATCTGTCGACACAGACGGACACTGATTGCCGGCTACTTGGAACCCTGCTCAAAATATGAAATCAACGCTAATGCGAAAGCTGCGGCTGCTTCTCTTGTTTCCTGTGTCGGTCTAGATCCTGCTACGGCCACTATTCAAGATATGGACGCTCGCAATGACAGGTTTTTGTGCGGCAATTGCATGTCGGAGACATCTCACGGGATTAGAGGTCTGAAAGCGTATTCATGGCATGAATGTGTAGGTTGTCGTCGCCTTCTACTTCTCTGGTTTCTGATCGGGTTATCTGACAGCTAATGCATTCGATGGAAATGCATATATTAAACAACGTTATGCATACCTCTCCAGCGTGGCTGCTCCTAACCGCCGAAGCAACCAAGTTCGTCAAGGAGCACGAATATCCTCACCCCCGCCCGATATCGGAAATATGGCGCTGCAATAAATGTGCAGCACACTATGATGGACCTGTTACTCAGGAAGAAGCAGTACAACATGCAAAGAAAGTGTATGTCTTATTTGACCAATCGATTCAGGTAACATCCATGTACTTACGGTCGTTGCAGGCATTTGATCCGCAGCCCAGTAATCGGCGTTGATGTCGCCTATGACAGAAGGTTCTCTATTCGTAGGAGGAAAGCTTTCCGCCTTGGCATGGATCCAGCATACGAGGTTAGGTGCAAGCGTTGTCCAGACATCTCAATATATAAATTATGGGAGATGCAAGACCTGACAGTGCATTTACGAACAAAGTAACTCCATTGACATGCTTCGTTTTGTTACTCATGCTGAAGGTTCTCTTTAGACACCAAATCCTCGATCCAGTACAAGGCGAAGATTGGACGAAAATTAACATTATCGCGGCAGCCTCAGCTGCGACGCCTGCTCCTACAGATGCACCCGAACAACCGTCTAATCCTTAATGTTGGCCCAAGACAACACATCAACTCATGACCCAGAACGTTTTATGACCTCGTCCACTATAATCTGGAACCTCCTATGCAACCTCATAATTGTGTATGTATGTATGCCAATCTTACTGCCTGCTTCAGTTGTATTCGCCAGAACTACATGCATCAGTGTCAACATCTCAGAGCCTCTAGTTCTTGTGCAGGAAAAACTGAATGATAAGATGATATATCCCTTGGGTCCACAGTTTGATTCCCAAAACAATGGGATAGGAACATCCAGCTCCGCTTTGTGCCTTCAACATACTTATCAAGCAAAATGCCCCAGGAACACAGTAACTTGAGCATGGACCGACCAAAGAAGGTTCACATCCAGTGACACCAGTTCCCTTTGGATGCACCTAACCCATACTCTCCTGACATCAACACATCACTAGCACTTGACAATGTCAAGCCGCAGCCACCAGAACCTCCTGCATGACCCACACCATTGTGTGTTTGCCAATAGTATACCCATCTTCATTAAATAACATCAATGCTATGAAATGTGCCATAAACGAACATCTTCACACAAGTTAGGAATAAATAAGAAGTACCATGCCTAAGGCATAAGAGAACCAGCTCGATTGGGTATGAGGTCCTGAGCGTCCACTGGTGGTGCTCGGTTGTTTTTGGGTATTCTGGGTCGCAGTGCGAGTGGTCGTACCCAAAGCCTAATCTGACCACCCTTCGTCGCGGTCAGTATGCTGCGAGGAAGAAATTGGATGACAGTCAATAAATCACAGTCCAGTTGCTTAATCTAGAGCCGTGGATGAAATTTTAGGGATATTATTCAGCTGACGAATCGACCCACCAGAACAGGCTGGACGAATGCAATTTCGTTACGCGAAGGTGCTGGGTGGTAACGAGAAGATGGCGGGTCGTCGAGGCCAGGCGTATTTGTCGAGGGTAGATACTGCGCTGAGCGGTCTCGCCTAAAAGCCAAAGAAAGGCTGGATGACATTGACATGCGCTGGTGGTACGTAGCCTGATTTGATCATGGAGCACTGTGGGATGAAACAAGGCAGGCAAACTGCTTACCTGCAACTTTGGACGATGGAGAGCGCCGCTAGAGAAATCCCACTGATGGGCCATGAATGTAAAGTTTAGGCAAAGTAAGAAAACAGATTACGAGTATCAGCTTGTTGTCTTCAGCAACACTACCAAATCGATATGTTCTCCCGTCGCACCGAAGCTCATCGAAAGCGACGGCTGAAACGAAGGAGGAATGGCCTTGACATCGCGCTATTACTCGTTGTTCCCAGGGCGAAAAAATCGTCAAGAGGTCATCCTGGCCGCCAGTCTTGACGAAAGCGAAAATGGAAATAAAATAAGCACTCCTTTAGCGAACATGCATATGAGCATACCAGGATAAATCGACCATCTGGTGACCACGCCACGGATGTCAGGGCACCGAAATACGATGCGTAACAATCAACAAGTCTGTTAAACATTGGTGAGATACAAAGCCTCTTGACCGATAAAATTCTACACACTGCTCTGCCAAGGCATCAATGACTCTTAGACACCCATCTTCTGAAATTGCAGCAACATATTTCACGTCAGGCGAGAAGACGAAATCTATTCGAGGCGTATATCTCTGAGAAAGAAGACTTTGCTCGATGTCCAATAACTCACCAACAACACCGTGTTTCGAGAGACGCCAATGACTCACGGGGTTTTTAGCCGCCTTTTCTTTGTCCGGCTTGCCTGACGCATTGAGTGCACCTGCAGCAGATGTCACCGGGTGCCATGGTGGCATTGTTACGAAAATGGCGTCCAGAGGGTCCCATTCTTGTGATGTCCCATCATCCCCCGGGGACAAATAATTGTTAGCATCGACTTGTGATGAATTTGGGTCCTGTGGAGTAAATGTTCCGTCCTCCCTCTCTATATCGTAGACTATAATAGTGCCGTCCGCGTGTGAAACCAAAAAGAGCGTCGTCGATGAAGGAACCCATCGCACAGCGGTACAAGCCGATCCTGAAATTGAACCCTTGGTCAACCATTAGCTCTTCAAAAACGATGTAAAAATTGAGGTTGCCTTGCCTGCTTGTTTAGCCGACCATATCGAGAATTAACTGGGTCTAAATGCAACAAGGTTAGACATCAACTTGTTAAGGTGTGATTCGAGGGAGTATGTACCTAGCCATATTAGATCTCCTGTATTGAACCCAACAATTACATCTAGCCGCTCCGGAGCAGCAGTCGACACATTTACATCATGGCAAGTTGGGTGGGCAGAGAACGTTATCCTGGATAGAGGTTCCTTAAATAAAGAATACAATCTTAAGAACGAAGCATCCAATGAAGGACAGTTGTACATACCTTCGCTTTTGATCCAGCCTCGAACCAGACAAAACTTTTAGCCATGTTGTAGAAGAGAAAGGTCACGTCTCCTTGCTTTGATTGAAGAGTTCTTGTCATTCCTTCAGCCGTCTGCAGCCGGGTAATAAATGTAGACGAAGTTGTCCGAATGTTATGCTTCGGTCTGGCCGCGGCCTTCTTCTTTCCAGCAGGAGGAAGATGAGAAAATAGCGTATGGTGTTCGTGGGGTTGTGTTGTGTTCCCCGTTGTGTGTTCTTGGGAAGATGGTGGAGGTGGATCGCTCTCATCCGGAGTGTCGCTACTAGATAGACTGACACCATCGTCGCGATCTCTGCTGGCTTTCTCTGTCTTGTCCTTCTTCGGCTCAGACTTTGAACCTCCCAGGAGCTGGGCGAACCCAGGAGAAATGCCCTGCTTGGTAGCAGGAAACCGCACGACGACATTTGTGACTTTGGATGGGTAAATTGCCGTGCCCACACTCATGGCCAGATTTTGTGCATGGTTGGGCTTATGCTCGTCGGTGACTGAGTAGACGCCCTCTGGCGCTACGAATGTAGAGTCGTTCTCCATAGCAAGTACTGGGACCCTGGCGTGTGATGGAAGTTCCGTACGATCAATATCCCAAATTAGAAGGAGCACCTTTCCGTTACATGATCATGAAGGATCGGCCCAGGTCAACGGTGGTGGTGCCGGATCTTAGCCTTTCTTCCTTGCTTTCATGAACCTCCTCAAATCCCCTTCTGCGTTCATCAAACTCCCTAAAAATTTCATTTCTCTCTCTTCTAGACATGCCAGATGCAACTCAACAGTAACTTCTCCACCTCCTGCGGATGGTCATTTGCCCTCGGTCGCAAACTCTGAAATACTCAGAACAAAACGCGAAACTGGTCTGCGTACCCCTGGAATTATTTGGGCAGATGAAGATGCTACGGCTCCTTCACGTATCATTGTCGGCGGTCGCGAAACGCGTAAAATGAACACTTACCAAGCTATTCGAGATGCGATGAGCATCGCACTGGCGAAGGACGAGCATGCTGTGGTATTTGGAGAAGACGTTGCCTTCGGTGGTGTCTTCAGATGCACTATGGTTCGTTTTACTACCAAACCGTTTCCGTCACTCTGTAATGACGATGTATGGCTAGGGTCTCGCTGAAGAATTTGGTATACACTACAGCTTTGCGTGGCCCAGAACGTACATTAATATGTCCAACAGGGAAGGAACGCGTTTTCAACACGCCACTAACAGAACAAGGCATCGCAGGATTTGGGATTGGTCTCGCTCTAATGGGTCACACCGCCATAGCAGAAATCCAGTTCGCAGACTACATATACCCGGCCTTCGATCAGGTTCGTCCACATTATCTACGATTTGGACGAAAAATCAAATTTGCCCCAGATTGTGAACGAGGCTGCTAAGATCAGATACCGCTCTGGAGGGAGTTATAATGCTGGAGGGCTCACAATTAGAACACCGACCATGTCTGTTGTGAGTAGTCCGTTCCTTTTTGTGATGATGTAAATCCTGAAGTATTTGTACCACAGGGACACGGTGGACTATACCACTCGCAATCTCCGGAGGGATTTTTTATGGCGGCCTCCGGTTTGAAGGTACTGGAAGCAATATCTTCTGTTTGTTCTTTTTATAAAAAAACTCGTTTATAGATTGTGATACCACGTTCGCCCATCCAGGCAAAGGGCCTATTATTAGGGTCTATACGAGATCCGAATCCAGTGATTTTTATGGAACCTAAGATTTTGTACCGGTCTGCAGGTTTGTGCATTCATACCTTGCCGTCATTCCCTGCCCCTGACATTACCACCACATAGTTGAACAAGTTCCAGTAGATGACTTCGAGCTTCCACTGGGTGAAGCAGAAATCCTCGTTCCAGGGTCTGATCTTACCCTTCTTACGTGGGGAACACCGGTGTATCATTGTGAAACTGCCCTACACTTACTGGCCGCTCCTCCCCCAGAACTAGAATCAATCATTCCAGCATCGCTGCGTTCTGCCAAGATTGAACTTATAGACCTTCGAACCATCTTGCCGTGGGACATTGAAACGATAGCGGAGAGCGTCAGCAGGACTGGCCGTCTGGTTATCGTCCACGAAGCTGGCATGACAGCAGGTGCCGGTGCAGAGATAAGCGCAGAGATCCAGAAGAGGTGCTTCCTGAAGCTGAACGCACCAGTTAGACGGGTTACAGGATGGGAGTAAGTGGTCTTTCTGCAGCACATTTTTGTCTGTCATTTACATTTGCCTTGAACAGCATCCCCGTGGCATTGCAATTCGAGAAATTCCATATACCGGATGCTATCCGGGTTCTCGATGCCGTCATGGAGACATTAACGTACTAGCGGACGTACATGTATACCTCGGAATGTGGCAAATATTGAACTGTATTTACAAATATAATACGTTGAATGGACAAGTACGATGATGTCGTCGCTTTAACCGACACGCGGCTAGTTTTTACTTTTGAGAGTGATGCGCCAACGGTTTAATAACCCGCATTGCAATAAACCCGCCTCCCATACTAACATCAGCCTATCTTCGCGCCATCCAATCATGCCTACGTCTCGAATGTATTCCTGGCGAACCCTCTTGTTGTCAACAAGTTCTTTTTCCATCGATTGCAAAGAAATCGCATGCTGGTAAGATATATTAACAACGTTGTCGATTATAGACGTTCCAGCCGGGAACAGAGATAGGATGTCTGGCAATTTGGCTAAAAGTGGGGCAGATGTTCGATTTTTCCTGCTGCCATGCTTTTCCCCGCAAAGGTATGGGACGAACGGAATAGCGCACAGCATAAAATGGTGCGTTAGAAAGCCAGTCGGCGTTGCCAGACAGGAGAACTCCACGATTATCGAAGATGTCGACTGGGTAAGAAGTTGTATGCGTGATATCTCCGCACTGAGGTCAAGGTATCGAACAAGATCAAGATCGTAAATTCGAGGACTGTGTTCTGCTATGAAAGTATGCGAATTGCAAGTAGATTCTCTTTCTTGAAAGTTGCGAGCGCCGCATGACGTTTCATTAAGCACGGTTATTGATTGTTATTTATCAGAAGTGGCTTACGATTTGCCCGAGTACATGCCTGCATCACCTATTGTAAGTTTTCGCGTGAGTACACAACATGCATGGCTCACACGTTTGACGGGAAGATGTTGCTGGGCAATCCAAATTGCAGTTTTGACCCACCAATTTGCACCAGTGTAAACTTTGATGGACCAGCCATAAATTAGCAGTTGTCCTCGAAAAAGGTATTTGGCGTCACTGGAGTCTCTGAGTTCAATCCTTCCGAGGAGTATTTGTTCCATGAGGTCCATGAGGTCAATCTCTATGCATGTTGAGCTTGCGAGCCGAACAGACTTGAAGCAAGAAAAGAACGACAACGGCCACGCGACGGAGGTAGGCGTGAAGACAGTAGAAAGGACTAGGAGAGCATGGGAATCAAAAGCGATGTTCCTTTGACAAGATCTCTTCCTAAGTTTCAGAGAGCCTTTTGTTGTCACGAAAATCCATGCCAAAACTAGAAGAGATACGGAGATGGCCAATAGTACTGTTGGCTCGCCCTTCACTGGTAGTTTATGCCATGTTTTGGAAAGTTCATAGGCAATGGTCGACCAAGTAGTTGCCGAAAGCTGAACCCTTTGTACTTTGCGAGCCAAAACTTGAAGTTGCTGGGAAGGGTCCATGAATCTTTGCCAGCTTGTTTGCAAACTCCGAGCAGACATCAAGATGATGTATGCGGAATACTCTCAAGTAGCAGGTCAGCACGGCTTGCAGGTTGTATCCGATCCCTTGCGTTGCTCGAATTACGCTTTGAACCGGGTCGTAGAAGCGTGAAGCAAGTGTTAAGAACGAAGTAGTCAACAAACCGCAGGTGCGTTTTCGGCTTCCGGCCCGATGAATCCAATGCTCGCGCCGACGACGCGTTATTGCTATTAGCATCCATGATCTGAATTCGTGATAACATCTCGATTCTCGCCGATAACCCACATCTTCTTCCCGTTTCTTTTCTTCAGTCAGGATGGATGTGCAGATCAAGTACATTCCATACGACGCCAGCCAGTGGGACGTGACACGTGCAATCGCAGTCATCCTTCATTCTGACGACTTCGCTCCCGTTGTCGAAGGGAGGCTCATCAACTTTGCTGTCAGGCTCGAATATATTGACAAATCCAGTATACGCAACAATGGCAAAGGTCTTTTGACGCTACCTACTGAGCCAACGGGGGTCAAATTCCTTGCATATGTTTCCGACCCTAACTCGGACGGTGTCAGGATCAACGGGAAGAAGCTGAAATTCATCAGACAGACCCGCCCTCCTCCCCAGGGATTGGTACTTACCCTGAGGAAAACGCCATACCTGAATCCGGACTTCCAAGAAGAACGACAAGCCAAAGTTCGCATTTTTGACGAGACGGTATTGCGCGTTGACACGGTCCAATTTGGCATATTCTACCAGCCGAGCTACCCACAAGGAGGGAAAGGCCAAATTCCTCCTCGCGCATTCTCCGTTGAGTGGGAACGCGACTATATCAACTCCTATGGCTGCTTGAAGTTTGAGTATGACCATAAGCTAATCCGCCTCACGGTGAACCCCATTTGTCCTTTTTATCAGATAAAGAACTCATACTCTTGCAACAGCTTGGAAACGAATTGACGGAATCAGACGGCTGTAGTATTGCTATAAATTTTGCGAGTATTCAAAAAATAGGCGTGGGCTATGATGGAAAACCATGTAAGTATATCCAGTGCTTCGCGGCACTAAAGTCACCAATTCACCGTCAACCCCCGACCACAGATATCTGCTTTGATACCCTCACTCCGCCTGTCATGGAAAGCATTCAATTTCATCGTTCGCTGACTGGTCGGTCTGACATCGATAATCGGAAGTATAAGCAACGAATAGGTGCAATCCATGAGGGCCATGCAACAGTGGCAGCTTATACCCCACATCTCCGCCTACTTCTTTACAACCATCCTGAAACTGACATCACCAAAGTCTTTAGTGAAGCATGTTATGCCGCTGGCCTTTCAGAAAGCATGATAATCAAACTCACTGGTCCTGTGCAAATCGAAGCCATCAAGAATGGGTTTTTCAAACCAAAACGTATTTATTTGCTCCACAAGACACTTGCTACGTTTGAGTGGCCAATAGCTTTCCAGCTGGAGTCACTCCTGCACAACGGCCTTCTACACACAGGTGACCTAGATGAATTAATTCCGCGAATACGCGATTTGTTAGAAAAGCATGCGCACAAGGGTGCTTTATACGTCGGTGACCTATTGCGTCGTTATAACGAAGCCTTGCAGGTACGGCCGGCTCAGGAAAGCCCATCTAGCTGCTTCCAACGTGTCCTACGGAAATTCGAATATGCGCCTAATCGTGAAGCATTCCGTTGCTACCATATCACCTTTACACCAACGCGAATGATCTTGGAGGGTCCTTATCCTTCACAATCAAACCGTGTTATTCGACAATACCAGGGCTTCGAAGATCATTTCCTTCGGGTTGACTTCCGGGATGAAGATCGTCTGCAATATCGCTGGGATCGGGAAGTGGACGGAACCTCTTTTCTCAAGGAGCGTGTTGGGAACACGCTCAAGCTCGGGTTTGAACTTGCCGGGCGTAAGTTTGAATTTCTGGCGTACTCGAGCTCTGCTTTGCGAGACCACGCCGTTTGGTTCATGAACCCCTTTAATCACCCCGAGAAAGGTCGCGTAGATGCAGTTTCAATACGCACTTCTCTTGGAGACTTTGCGGGAACAGACCTTCTGAAACAGCCGTCTAAATATGCTGCACGCTTGGCACAAGCATTTACCGCCACTGACCCCTCTGTAGATATTCGAAAAGACCAATGGGAAGAGATACCTGATCTTGGGGAGGAGCCTTACCAATTCACTGATGGGGTTGGCACAATATCCAGGGCACTGGGTGATAGGATCTGGGCAAAGTTGTACGAAAAGAAACGCAGTCCAGTTGCCATGAAGCCTTCTGCAGTAAGCCGTTTTCCTCTCCTGCTATATCCGTGTTAGTTCATTATTCCACAGTATCAAATCAGATTTTTAGGTTATAAAGGCGTCGTAGCTATTGACGAGCAACTCGACAAGAATGCGAATGGGATTGACATGCGATTGAGACCCTCCATGAGGAAATTCGAGGTAAAAGACGACGAGGTTGCACCAATTGAAATCGCCCAAGCCTTCGAATCTCCTAACACTTGCTATCTGAACCGGTTTGTCGGTGTTGGGTCCTTGCAGTGCGAAAGTTATTGATTATTATGACTATTTTAGCCCTTTAGTTATGGTTCTAGAAGACATAGGCGTGCGAAAGGATGCATTTCAAGAACTACAAGATAATGCTGTTGCGGAGGCGAAGACGATCGACGACTCCTTAACCCAATTTTGTGATGTTCTTGCCTCCCATAACCTTGGATCTTCATATCGACTACGCGACACTCTGACCCGTCTGCGAGATGGATACAAAATGGACCTAACTTCTGACGGGAAAACTACCGCACTGGATAATCCATTCCTACGCCAAGTGCGTCAAGTTGCAATGACGGACATCCTCCGGGATATCAAGCACAGTGCAAGGATTCCGGTCCAAGGTAGCTACCTGTTAGTTGGGATAGCGGACGAAGGGCCTGCGTATGAAGCAGCTGGGTACAAAAACGTCTACAGCCTCGAAGAAGGCCAGATTTACGGTAAGTTTCCCTGTTTGCAATTGAGAATCTCTCCGACATTCACTATTCTCAGCATGCATACACGAACGAGGAAAACCAGAACCCAAATGGATAGAAGGAAATGTCAGCATATCGAGAAGTCCCGTTGCACACCCGGGTGATGGTACAGTTCGGTTTTGTCATATTTTCGTGTTTGCTGAAGGCGGTCACTAGTTCAACGTGTTCGCGCCATAGGAAAACCACCTGAAGGAATGCTTTGCCTTTTTAGTCACTTGAAAAATGTTGTCGTTATGCCATCCAAAGGTATTAGCTCTATGCAGACGTATGAATGCATTCTAAATGTTTACTAACGGTCGCTCATAGGATCTCGGTCACTAGCATCATGCCTGGGTGGCGGTGACGTTGACGGGTGTGTTTGAATCAACACTCTGTAGGGCTCCATCTAAAGGCCCGTTTCAGAGACTTGTTTTCAGTCATCTGCTACGACCCTATCTTGCCTCGAACAATAGAGGAAGCTGCATCATACAAACCACTTCCGACATTTAAAATAGAAAGAGACAGCACGGTTGACGATATTTGCGAATTTATAGTGGAGTATATCAATTCGGATGTTCTGGTAGGTTAAGGGCGCTTTACAATTTTTGGGCCTCTTTATAACTGCTTGGTAGGGTCTTTTATCAGATAGACTCCTTGTCATTGCAGGTATTTGAAGAGCTTCTAAATATCTCCGACGAAGATCTAAACCTTGACTTCTCTGTAGATCAATCAAGCGTATGTGATCCTTACTATCCTTTTTTGCAGAGATATTCATTCTCATGCTCGAAATGCAGGAAGGTATCAGAGACGAAAAATGTCGTCTACTGGCAGAACTTTGCTCTCACGTTCGTTTAATGTTCAACTTTATGTAGCAAACGGCTCACACCATTGTGCTACAGGCAGTTGACTATCCAAAGCAAGGAACTCCGCCGGACCTAGAAACAAACCAGCTGCCAAGGACGCTCATCCGGTGTAAACCTGACTGGCATGCGGCAGAAGTGGTGTCTCCTCGACAAACAGACTATTATGAATCAAGCAGAGCTCTGGGATTTCTCTTTCGTTCTATCAAACTAGACGAACCTCATAAGATTGAGCCCGAAGAACGGCCTTTGAATGCACTTTCGGACCCGATCTCTATAGCCCTTTTAGAACCCGTACAGCAGTACCTTGGGGACTCGGCCTTTGTCGATGATCGTCCTTCCACGGAACTCTCAAGGCTTTTCAGGCGTTACACAGATGAATTAAGATATATCTGTGCTACCCATACTTTGTCAAATACACCCGGAGTTAGGTTATTAGAAGCCGAAGTCGTTGTAGGCACCATTCTCGCAAAATGCTCCCAAAAACGCTGGAGGAAGGATCGCATTTATCGCATGCGTTTGCACGGGGATTCTCTCATAAGAGATGTTCAAAGGAGCCTCCTGGACAATATCGACAAAGCATCCTATTCTGAACTTGTCCGAGGTCTCGAACTTGCCTGGGCGGCCTGGGACCTCAGCCTTCGTCGTGGAAATGAATTCGGGGCACATAGTTTTGGCTTAGTCGCTTTGGGCGTGATTTTCGATTGCTTAGACAACCTGGGAAACCCTGGAAGGTATTAGGATGAAAGTCTGGGATTTAATAGCTGGTCCAACCCTCTTTAGAGTCAGGCGATATCTTGGGCTGGGTTAGGTCTGTAATGTGAGTTTGTTAGGCCTACGTAACCTTTGAATTTATAACTGAAACTGACGTATCAGCTCCGTCCCGTCTATGCTGCCTACAGTTGGATTATGTTTTATTTTTTCGCGACAGAAGTAGTATTGAGAAGGGTTGTTTGCTACAAGTTTGCTAGTCCCAAGCTCAGTAGTCACCCAGAACGCGAGTTCATAAGTTGCAATGAGGTAACTTTGGGTGAGGGCTAAGCGAAAAATCGTCATTGTATCTCCGTGAGACTGCGACCATTTGCTTTCAGCTTGAGTAACTCCAATCAGTTTTCTTTTGCGTTTCTGTAGGTTTCTGTAACCAATGTAATAATAATCTATTTAGCGTACTTAGTTACCTTTAGTTACCCCCTGACATTGAGCGCGCTACGTCACACCACGTGATCTTTTGTCACGAAAGTTCAGGTCGCGGCAGCGCCGATGTTCACACAAACGAGCTTTGTCCAACCAGCCACCGATCGTTACAACTTGGGCATGAAACGAGCAGCATCCCCCAGTTCTATTTCGACGAAGCGATCCAAACATTTCGATGCTGTCGAACCAGACATCCTGGGCCAGGTGCCAGAACAATGTCCAACTGATATCCTAGAGCATGGTGTCGATCAGGCTAAATGTATCGCTGGCAAATTCAAGATGACCTTGCCTCTGACAGGAAAAATTGAAGCTGTAGTCACTGTTCATTCCACAACTCCTTCTGGAATAAAAGGCCATAGCTTCCAGGTTTTCTTCGACTTGAACAGTAGCTATCTTGCCATGCTTGATTTTTCACCCCTCGACGAATTTCGACTATCTCTCAAAGGGGCAGAATTGCGAAAGGTACCGCGAGTCTCAAACGCTTGCACTCTACCCATTCAGCTCTTATTTTCGGAACATGTCTACATCTCATGGAAGAAACATGGGCCAGGTTTGAAGCAGAATGTTCTGAACACACGGCTTAGTTCGTTATCTGTCTTACTCCACCGTTTTAAACGTCTCATGTGTCTGCTTCAGTATCTGAATCTCATCAAACAGACGGCAATAGCTGGTATCATTCCCAAGCAGAGCAACCCGCTCACTTCAAAATACGGCAGTCTGAAGGGTCTAATGAAGTCATCGGTGTTGCTTCCGCCGCCTCGAACGAACCAGACGCTCGAGCCCTAGCCAAGAAAATCCAAAAAGAGCAAAGGATGGAAGCAAAGCGCCAAAAACAGGAAGTTGGTAAACGAGTTGCAGAAGACACTTCCAAGGCGCGACCGGATGCCACCAACGCGAAAGATTATCAAATCAAGCATTCACTATCACGCACGTCACCGTCCCTAATGAACCATCGAAGACCCACTTCAAAGTCTGATAGCAATGATGAGAACGTTTCTATGCAATCTCCCCGTGATGCGTTAAATTTTGAAGCAGGTTTCCGATCGGGCTCTGTGAGTACAGATGAACGCAAAACTTATCTCGATGCTGATAGACCGTACCCAGAGTGTTTACACCGCTCTCAAGGAAGTACGTCCTGGGCAGTGCGCCAAATTGGTTGGAATTGTCACGGATATGTCAACTCCTAGGCAGTCCAGGAGTGGTGGTATGTCCCTGACGGTGACAGTTTCCGCTGTACTCGCTACAGTTTTGTTTTATAGATTTCATGCGCTACATTGAGATCTTGGATCCAAGCAACTATCAGGAATCCGATTATGGGAGATCGCGGGGGTTCAAAATCAATTGTTTTACCAAACGACACAAGGAATGGTTGCCTCATCCAGAACTTGGCGAAGTTGTGATACTTCGCGACGTGAAGGTGGCTGTCTAATTGCCCCATGATAAATACTTGTCTTATGATTCAACCCAAGGTTGAGTCCTACCACGGTGCCTTCGTGGGGACAGGTTACCACGACAAGCTTCGCTGGGCAGCCTTCTGTCCTTCAATAGGAGAGATTCACCATGGTCCGGCCAACAATGCACCGAGACAGGAGGGCCTGGGAGCTAGCGGGTTAGGGGCGACCTTTTCACCTTTTTTTCAGCCCGACGCAGCAGAAATTGCATATTGCATCGCGTTGTCTGATTGGTGGAGAGGAATTACTGAGCGGTCGCGAGATTCGGTTACGCCCCAACAACCCATTCAAAGGCACCATTCAATGCATAGGGTACATCGGCTGATTAGCGAAGCTGGTCCATTTGTACCGCCTGATGGGTATTTCGATTGCACGGTTGAGGTGAGGGAATTGCGCAACTTTTAGTGATTGATACTTATATCCTCGTCTGAAGGTTTTAAAAGTTCATACTAACTCCATGGTCCACACGATGTATGCGACCGATTACACCCGAAACAATGACATGTCCGGGGCGCAGAGCAACTCTTGGTCGTCATCTTTGTCCGAGTACGTCCTTCAATTCGAAATGTGGGACGGTGCCGCCCAGATTGCTGGAGAAATGCGGCCCGGAGAGTACTACTCAATCAAGAACGCTCGGATGAGGATTAATTCTGCAGGTCGATTGGAAGGGAAGGTAGTACAAGATAAGATAGTTAAATTGGACGAAAGCGACGCTGCAACCAGCATTCATCTGAAAGCCTTGCTGGAGTTCGTTAACTTGTCGTCCCTGGTTTTTGCATGACTAATAAGTAGATTTTTTCAGGAGAAAGAAGAATTGGGAAGCCAAGGAAACCAGTTTAGAGCCAGAAATAACCTATCAACTGATTGAAGATGTTAAAGAAGGGAAGTTTTTTCACTGTACTGTCGAAGTATGTTTTTATTCGCTTCGCCCACGTGAACTCCTTTTGAAATATTGTAGCTTTTACATGCCGTTTCAAAACCGAAGCAACTGTCGCATATATTTGTGACCGACTATACGTCCCATCCTCGTTTGGCGGCTACTGCTGTCAATGAAGCATGGTCTGCAGGCCTCGAAGGGCGTGTCGTCAAAATCTTGCTCTCGGAAGAGCAGAAGCACATCGCAGAAATTCCTGCCATTGGGTCCTTTTATGCCGTTCGGAAGCTTAGATTGAAATTTAGTTCCGTCGAGAACTGTTTTTGTGGGACGTTGGGTGGCAATGAGAAACTCGTGATAGTGCTAAATCCAAAGAAGACGGATAATGAGCATCTGAATGGTCTACTCCGGCAAGCCAGGTTGTTGATTGCCCTGACGTGAATACTGATGCGATTTAAAATTTCAGACGAAGGGAAGACTGGCAGAAGAACGGTAGGCAGCCCATTCAGCCTATCCCGCAAAACTTGGTTCCAGCACATCCCAAAGGCGACCGCCCTTTCACGCGCATCAAAGACATGCCGTTATTAAACTGGAACATTGGACGGTACCGCATTCTGGCGAAGGTCGTCGACTTCTATCCACTCCAGTTGAAGGATGCTTTTTATCAGGAGTGTTCTCTGTGCAAGAAAGAGTGAGTATTGCATTACCTATTTCATTTTTTATTCCAATTGCCCTGTTTCAGGATTCCGAACAAACAAGTAGCTTGCTTCAAATGCGGAGATTCTGACCACGAGTATGTTCGATATTTCTATCAGATGTATATCATGATCGAAGACCAAGGCGGAGAACAAATCAAGATATCTATTAACGACAAGGTAGGCATGAAATTTAAACCTTTTGGCTTTGCTGATGTCAATCTAGTGTCCATTGTTAAATGGACTAAAACGTGCACATCTGCATGACGACAAATCAACTTTGCATCAATTCTGCAAAAGGGTGGATCCTTTGGTAGGCAATCTGACGACAATGCATGATAAATTGATGTCTGGTCAAACCGTCAACCTGGAGGCTGTCACCCCTTTGTTATGTTTCGAGATTGATACCTGGGTTGTTGTTCCAGAGGCTATTAGGGCCTTTAGCCTCAATAGATACGAACCAGCCCCTTCGGCGAGTTAGCACATATTTTACGCGTTGATGTATTAAATAAACGGATGATGTACATACACCTGCCTTTGGACGGACTAACCGGCGCGGCGGTGTGAGTTGGGCAAGAGTTGGGTGTGAATGTTCCAAATTTGGAAAAGCCCACACCGTACTTACGCTAGTCTCTACTCTCTAACCACACCTTCCTCACCTCCTTCCGATCACATATCTCATGGACTGGTAACTATTTACGTTCCCTTCCAATCCTTGTGTTTCATTGACACAGTCATATCCAGCCTTGAATTAAATATACACCAAAGGATACTGTCTGACATTGCAACCAACGATGATGGCCAATTTGCAGAGCAACTGCTATCTCATAGAGTTCAAACGCGGGTGGATGCTAAAGAGCAGGGCGTAGGGATGGAAAGATCTAGGGATGATCTTGAACGCGTATATATGGTACGTCCTTTTTTGCCAGGTTTTTCCGCAAGCTCAACCTGTTGTAGTCTGCAACAAGGCTGCAATGTAATATTGCTTTCGGAGACCTGGTGATCAACTTTCCAGACTCGCGCATCAGCAGCTCCATAGATATTGTAATTCCCACTCTCATCGACATTCTCAGGGACATCCCATACACCGACTTCGACAAGTCACTGTCATGGATCGGCAAGCCGCTTCATATCTTCTGTTTCCATAAACTGCGTTACTGATTCACGCGTAGACTGGGCGCTTCCTGATCAGCTTGTGTTTTCTACCATATCAGCTTTGCTGAGAATTTCAAATGACTACCAATATTACTGTGAACGAGCGACGTCGGCCATCTTCCTCTTCCTGTCCCAGACAATCCAAAAGATTCACACTAGCTCATGTCAGTAAAATATATGCGCATTTTCGAAAAATTTTTATGCCCCTCTCCTCTAGCTTTGGACGCCCTTACACAGCTTATGCCAGCTCTGCATGGTTTCTACCGCGCAATTAGTTCGACATCCTACCGCTGGACACTCGCACAATGGGAAACTCTTATCTTGCACCTGAAAGTTCTCTGTTCAGCCCAGATTGTAGACCGACTCAACCACCTTCTCGTGGATATCATACAGAAGGAAAACACGGACACGGACGCCCTTCGACATGTTCAGACATTTGTGACTCGCTATGTTGCTCAAGGACGGCCATTATCTGGACACTTTATGGTGTGCTGTGTCTTAGAGACAGAGTGGACCGTTCTTGCTCAAGTATTAGCTCCTCCTACCACGACTAAAAATCCAGTCGTAGAGGCAGCGGCTGCTAACCAAGCATGGCTTTCGTTAACGCGTCATCCTGCAGCAGAGCTTGATATCGAGAATGAACAAACGAAGGAGATTTTCAAGGACACCATCAAATATGCTCTACAATGCTTTACCGATCTTTTACTTCAAATCGAGGAAATGGACTCTGCTCCTGCCATCGACACTTGTGCGTGGGAAACGGTATCTGAGAGCCTGGTGTGTTTAAATGCTGTGGCTATCATGCCGAGCTAGGATCTGACGCTGATGCATTAGAAACTCGCAACTATATGCTGTCTGGCGCTTCGAGAAATTGAAGAGCAGCTATACAGCCGGATTCTTCTTTTACTTAGCACCGATTCTCCCATCTCCGATAGTCTTGCCCAGGAAGCAGCATTGAAAGCCACAACTGTCCTCGTCCGAAGGTGTTCTTCAGATCTCCCTTTGAGTGTACCTGAAACTAACATTAACTCAGTTTTCCCGATATTGCATCTAACATGGTCGGTCACCTACGTCGCTTTGTTACATCACCCCTTCCACTTTTCGAATTTGGATTTTCAGAGAGCCGAGCGCCTCCGCCACTATCTGCTGCCGCCAAATGCTTGGCTCTTTGCATTAAGGTATGTGAGTATATGCCACATTTTAATTTTTGTTGAGACTCAATCTAGCTCGCCCCTGGGGATGATTTAATCATGTCCAACATGTATTCTCTGCTAAACTATATCGCAGCAACAAGCAAAGACATCTACGACTCCAACAGTGCTCATGTTCACAACTCCTCACTTGCTCCTCATGGCCACGGAAATCCCCAATCACTCGAGACTGGCTTGCGCGGACTTTCCGAAGATGAAAAGAGGTTGATTGGTATTAGCACAATTTCTGCCGTCACCAGACTGGCTCTTGAATTCAAAATGGAAGAGGTATGCGGTTCAATTTCCAAACAGGTCAAACATAACACTTCGAAATAGGTGACACGCCTGACCGTTTCTATGTTATTACAACGCCTGCCTTCTGCCGAGCCGACAGTAGAGGCTGCAATTGCCTACAACCTTGTCGATCTTGCTTTGGCAGCCCCTAGCAGTTCTTTCACCGACATCATTAAGGCTTTCTCTGCCATTAACCGTTCTGCAAATCCGGACGACCCGCGGTTCTCCAATAATATGGTTATTCGATTCCATCTTATAATGCAGCCGTTGTCTGATCTTCCTTCAGGTACTGGCGGCGCAGACTCGTTTGGCCCAAGAATTGCGTCAACGACCAGAACTTTATGAGACATACCTCATTGAATTGTTGACACTCTTCGCCGACAAGGGAGTTGCCATACAGAACCTAAAAATTGCTAACCATCATGTTAAGGTACGTATCACGCGTAGCTCATCCGACGGTCAGTATCTGACCACAGCACAATAGACGGATGACATGATTGAGCAATTAGCATCTCTCCTTCTTCCGATTGACGCCCTGGTGGCACATCGGGATTTCAATCCTCGCGACGATCCTTCACCCGAGATTTTAACATTGTTCAGGAATACCTGGTTCCTCTGCATTCTCTTCGGCTTTACTACAGAGGACAAGACAGAAGCAACCGCCATGGATTGGTTGAAACCTGCTTTGGCTCGAATCGCTGTCAAAACACCTTCAATGGTCGTCGAAGAATCGCATGATGCAGTAGCCAGCGATGTTGAATACAACTCGGTGATTCGTCAAGAATACGCCAATACGGTCTGATATTGCGCTCTGCCTTACGAGACCAAGGCTGAATTTGTTTTATTTAGGTCATCATGGCGCATAGAAATGCTTTGACTAGATACATATCGTATCGAGCTAGTGACATCCGTTATCTGTCGTCCGGACAGGTCATCTTCATACTGACCCTTCATGACATTGAGAGTATGCGGTCTGCCGCCGGGTATCCGTCGTCCTTGGTTTCATTCTTCATTAACGACAGTCTTAATAATCACCCCGGTCTAAGTGCATGCATGGAATCTGTTGCAGAAAAAGTATGTTGTTTCCTGCTTTAATAATTCGTTCATGGTTTATAATCTAGTGCTAGGTCGTACGCGACTCTATCAATGACCTCAACTCCAAGGCTTCCCAACAAGCACTACCTAGACACCTGTCTTCCGAGCTTCTCGCTCTTGTCGTCTTGAGCACTCATCGCATTGCCAAAGCTCGAGATATCGCCGCAAAATATCTGAACCGCCTTATCACATCTTTTCCGTCATTGATGTGTGATCCGACGCTGGTATTCGCGATCCTGGAAGTCCTTACGCTCCTCCAGCGATCCAGCGAAAATGAATATATTGACGAAGTAAGCTTTTCCCTGTTCACACAAACCTTATACTTATGTCTAAATGCCATCAGTATAATCCCATCTATGAATTCCATTCCGACAGAAGTGGGATCACACTCCATTTAACAGATAGCTACCAAGTCCGAAATGACATCCTCGGTCAATTAAAGAGAAACGCCAACAACTGGTTTGAATTGGCGTTGGGCCGTGCTCCCATGGAGCTGCAATCCACATTGCAAGTATGTCCGAACCTGTAGATCTTCTGGGTACTTTCTAATAATCGTACCAAGAAATATCTGGCGATAAATCAATCATCTATATCAACAGGGATTAATTCAGCCGAATTGGGAGCTTCAATTGCGGAAGAATTTGGAAAAGCCATTGGGCCAGTGCACCGCCAACTCTGTGGGTTCCAGGCTTTGTCCCGACTTTTTTGTTCTCGGGTCTGATGCCTGCCATAGCATCGTTGTCTTCATTGATGCAGTGGAAACTGGATGCCGCAAAGGTCGTATTAAGCCAAATTGCAATCAAAGGGTATTTTGCAGGAGAGGCTGCTGGAATTCGTTTGGCCAACCGAGAAAGTTAGCCATTCAAGTTACTCCCCCGTCTTTTTTTTATCTCTTGAATTTCAGGCGTCGATAAACTTGCCACAGTGCCACCGCAAGCCGCTCCATCGACGGAAATCAACACCCTCAAATCAAAGCTGTCCGGCACACTCGAGGAAATACGGGGCAAGAATAGCAAACTTACTGTGCATGATTTGAGACGCCTCCTCTTCCGATGCGCAGCCACGCTCATATCTATGGAAAAGGTCGGATTATTTCTTTTTTTTTTATATTGTTACTTAGGATAATGAATTTGACAGATCGACTATGATCTATTACATTATTTAGTTAGTTTGCCCTTCGGGGTGGCAACACCCTCAGCGATTGCTTCAGGGATTGATGTCTGGAGCTGGGTGATTGCTGAAAAGTTTGACGTTGAGGTTGCTTTGATGGGAGAAATTTTGTCTGCGTGGGCTGATACCATCAGGTTACACAAAGGGATATTTTCTAAATCATTGAAGTAAGTGATGTTGCTGTTCTGGATTTTTTCACGTTTCCTGACTTGATTCAGTTACGATGATCCCTTTTACCATCCCATAAGTTACAGTCCGACCAACAAAGAGACAATAGATCGCGGTTTGGCGCAAGCACGAAGAATCCTGACCGTTCATGCTCTAGTTCTGCAAATGTTATTTAGCCGGCTGCAAGCTGCTAGATATCATAGACCTGGGGTTATGCTTATCATTCAGCACCTGGTCCTGCGTTCTGCTCGAGCATACAAAACTTTGAGGTAACGCTTTTTGCGTGCATTTGTATCTTCGGTGCTAAATATCTGCAGTACCCACGCCCTCTCCCGCGAAGCACGGTTTTCATTCCTTCTTTTCGGATTTGAAACTCTGAAGAGTTCTCATCTCGATGCCTATTGTGAGAATACTTTGCGGGAGTGTTTATATACTGTCGCCTTTTCTTGGTTTGCTGTTCGTCCGCAGTGAGTCTTGTTTACAACCTACTTGATGCAGGAAGATTATTTCGTCTAGGTGGTCATATGGAGCCAATCGCGTTCAAGTCGACGCTGACATCAAAGTTTTATCAGAATTCCTATCATATTTGCAATCCGACTCAGTCAGAGGCCCACCAACGATTTCTAGCTTATCTGCGGCTCGATTAACATCCACATGTGAGATATTCTATGGGTCCATATCTGAAGGTTTTCTCTAAACTTCACCGACAGATTATGCGGACAGAATGCGGAGCCTCAATCTTCCGTTACGCCTGCTTACTGAAAACGAGATATTTCGGTTGTCCGTCTGGGGCAACCCAACCAACGACACGAAGAAAGGAGCCGACCTTATTGGTAACACAGAACGGACGTTACTTGACGTGAGCAACGTGCCTGTATTCAAGTCAAGTACTGATAATGTCATATCGGCAGACCTCCTGGTCTGGTATCGTTCGAACGCTCTGGCGCATCGATGCAGCCATCGCAGTTTACTTGACTGAGCGCTTCAAAAATCCAACTATACGGTACGAAGTCGGGAAGCTCGTTCGGTCAAGCACCATCGACGCACTTGATATCCCTGATGCACTACCCTTCCTCGTCGGCGACAGGCTTGATCTTGGAGTTCGCAGAGATTTGAAGGTCATATGTTGAAGAAACTGGTTTGTCTCTATACTTATACGTGTTTTGCAGCATCTGCTTCTTTGGGCACCCGTGCCTCCAATCATCGCAACCACCTTTTTTGAGCCTCGGTTCAACAACGACCCGCTGGTCTTGCAATACGCCCATCGGGTGCTGGCTCAACACCCCGTGGAATTGACGTTCTTTTTTATACCCCAAGTTGTTCAAGCACTTCGGTACGACAACCTCGGTAAGCCCTGGTTAAGTGGCCTACAGCCTGGCTTGATCGTTTGTTTTAGGATATGTGGCCCGCTTTATATTTGAGACTGCCAAGATCTCCCAGCTATTCTGTCATCAAATCATCTGGAATATGAAAGCAAATTGCTATAAAGATGATGCAGCTGAAATTGTGCGTAATACCATCGCTGTCGTTGAGCTTGTTGTCTCATTCTCTGAACAGGAGGACCCTATGAAACCCCTGCTTGAAGGAATGATAAACAACATTGTGTCGTCACTCTCTGGGACCGCTCAAACCTTTTATGATAGAGAATTTTCTTTTTTCAACAAAGTCACTTCGATATCGGGGAAATTGAAGCCCTTCATCAAAAAGACAAAACCTGAGAAAAAGGTGACCTCTCCCCAACCGTCTTGTACAGTTGCTGATAGTTCTGAAGGCCAAAATCGACGAGGAGATGGCCAAGATCAATGTGGACATTGGAGTCTACTTGCCTAGCAATCCTGATGGGATAGTCATTGATATTGACAAAAAGTCCGGCCGGCCATTGCAAAGCCATGCAAAGGTAATCTTTCATTTTTTTGCCGCAAATTTTGGCTCCACGATCTTGCCTTTCAGGCACCTTTTATGGCTACATTCAAGGTCAGAAAAGAGCGTACTGATATCAATAGTGATCCAGACTCGCTTCTGGACGGCGAAGGCGGAGGGGTTGAGACTCGCACTGAGTATGATGTTTGGCAGCAAGCGATCTTCAAAGTCGGAGACGACTGTCGTCAGGATGTCCTTGCACTACAAGTCATCGCAATGTTCAAGAACATCTTTACTAGTGTTGGGTTAACTTTGTACCTCTTCCCTTATCGTGTTACTGCAACTGCGCCTGGTGTAGGTTTCTCTCTTGGTCTTTCCCTTTCAAGTATCTGACAAACTACAAGTGCGGGGTCATTGACGTCGTCCCCAACGCCACGTCTAGAGATGAGATGGGTCGAGCGAAAGTCAATGACCTTTTGGATTTCTTTGTCGCAAAGTATGGGGGACAGGACACGACAAGTTTTCAAAAGGCCCGTCTCAACTTTATCCAATCGATGGCCGCATATTCGGTGGCATGCTTTATCTTGCAAATCAAAGATAGACACAATGGGAACATCATGATTGATGGTGAAGGTCATATCGTCCACATAGGTATGTGAGCTTTTGCAACATCAATGACTTGCTGAAATTTTTGTTTTAGATTTTGGTTTCCTGTTTGACATAGATAAGTCCTATTTATTGTTGTGCATTTTCTCCAATTTATTTCTCGAGCTTTTTCCCGACACGTCCTGGAGTATGTATGTTTTCCTGTGTGGGAATTCAAAAGCTGATTTTGAGTATAGGGTGTCAAATTTGAACCCCACTCTTTCAAACTGAACCACGAAATGGTTGTGCTCATGGGAGGACGGTATTCACAAGGCTACCAAACATTTCAAAGCCTGACTGTCAAGGCTTTCCTTGCCATTCGACCTTTTGCTGAGCAGGTTATTTCGACTGTTCAGCTTATGCTGGACACTGGGCTTCCGTCCTTCAAGGGTGAACCCACGATTCGGAGACTCAGGGACCGATTTGCTCTGCAGTTGAACGAACGACAAGCTGCAGATTTCATGATGGGTATCATACGTAATGCTCATGAAAATGTCAGAAGCACGGCCTATGATGAGTTCCAGCGGGTGAGTGTCTGTGTCTCTAGAAGACGTGCCAACTGCTCACTGAGAATGTCAAGCTTCAAAATGGTTTGTGCCTTGGCCTTGGATGCCAGTGCTTGACTGAGTTCTTTCCACAGGTATCCCTTACAAGTAGTGTAATTGTATGTAGCTCTGGAGGTTTTCTATCATGTGCAGGATTTGAACCTGCACCATAATGGCAGACCCTTCCAGCTGCACCCTTTGCAGGTGATTTCTGCTGCACTGGTTCACTTTGAGCTTGTCTTGGCTGGAAGATAAGGACGACATTTGAACGTGAATACAGAAAACCAGCACAAAGGTTCTTGCTCAACAGCAGCTAAAGTGTCCCTCAGGCATTAAAACAGGAGGGTTGGAGGTTGGGAAGACCTATCCTTCATACGGACTCGGCTTCACCCTTCGTAGGTGATTCTGCCGGACTGGTTTACTTTGAGCTCGAAAAATACATACTGCACCCTTCGTATCTGCCGGACTGGTTTACTTTGAGCTTGGAAATACATGCTGCACCCTTCATAGGCGACTTCTGCCTGGCTGGTGCACCTTGAGCTTGGAGATAAGAACTACACTAAGTAGCAGGATTTCAACACAATTTGAATGGGAGTACATAAAGGCCAGTTGCTCAACAACTCGGAACAGGCTTTTAAAAATTTCTGGCGACCTTTACATTGGTCTGCTAGCCTTGATGCATTAAACAGGAGGATAGAGAGGGTTCACCAACCTGTAACACGAGTGTAATTATCCTGCGTGTAATGGAAGACCGGATGACTGAGATGTAAAAAGACCGACACCAGCAAGATTCGAACTTGCGCCCTCAAAGAGGAACAGATATCATGATTACTTCTGTAAGCAATCAGTTCGAATCTGTCGCCGTAGACCACTTGGCTATAGTGCCTTAGCTCATTTGTTAAACTTTATGTACGAGTCGTACATAATGTGATTCAGGCCATCTAGAGTTTGAATTCCGGCCCAGAACAGGGGTCAAGCCACTCAAATTGGACTGCTATCTAAGCACTGCTAACATTGGATCTTAATTACGTCTAAACTAACCATGAACTTGTACCTTCAAGGCGTGAAAGGTTCTATCCACTTTCCTTTGTCCACTCAAACGTAAATTACTTGGAGTACTGTCCCATTCCGAGAGTTTGATCACTCTCATTTTACTGGCCCAAAACTTCATATACTGTAGTATTTCGATTAAATCCGGGTCCAGAAAAAAACGGGTGGGACGCGTGAGGTACAAATTGAATGAAATACTATAGTATTCTTACTGGAATAGACTATCAGAGTATCTATGCAAAGTGAGAGTAGAATAAGAATTGTCTGACGAAATCGAACCGGTCAAACTCCTGGAGTGGGATGGCACAAGTCGTAAAAGGTATAATTCACTCCCTATACTAAGCTAAGAGTCTCGTTATATGGCATTATGACTGTCAATCATAATATAAAGTTCAACTTTATACATGGGTGATGAAGCTGAATTGAACTGGGTATTTTTCATGGCCCTCCTCTGCAGAGACACTTGAGATGCCGAATAGACTGACTGCCTTTGCCATCTGTTTTTTTGTCAGGCAGTCCCAAACTGAGTCGGTCATGAGCCCTCCATTCATAATCACTTGGGCACTTTTCTTTGGCAAGGTCCTTTTCTTCGCAGTTTGTGCAGCTATGAACATTCCAATGAATGATGGACATCACTGAACGTCTTTAAATCACACCAGCTATACTCCATCTTTTCCTTCACTTCGGTCACTGTAATTTCTGGAAGTGCCCAGTTTAGGTCGGCCTTGCAGCCAAATCCGTTCAGAACTACTGGCTGGAACCGGTGGGTAGACTCGGGCATGCCCAAGTGAATCGACGAATCCTGTCCAAGTTGGAGAGCAAGAAAAATTTGTTGATGGACATATGTATGGGAAAGCGCACCATTATTGCATTCTTGTCCTCTATGTATGTGGTCTTTCATAAAACCTCCATAGGGCCCCTACGAGGCTCGATTATCCGGTCTTTGGGGTTGCGAATGACCCCGTGCCCAGCAACCCGGAATGTCGAACATTCATTTCGCAGTGCTCCGAGTGTGCCGTATTGTCGTATTTTTCCCAGACATTTTCTCAACCTTTGTATCCGCTCTGAGAGATGACAACGGCGGAGGTGTGTGTAGCGGGTGAGGACAGACATAAACGGGGACTGGAGGCTGTGCAGCTGCATATTAGAGCCGTTTGTACTGGGCGCTGTCACCAGCTCTAAGTTGTCGTTTTGAATTTCAAAGTCCAATTCATTCAGGCATGTCTGGAGCAAGGCGTTGAGCACACCTGAATTCTCCAACACTTCGTATGTGACTTCGCCATGATCATCTTTTACAAAGGTGAAAGGATGTTTATATTCCTCCTGAATGTCGTCGTAGAGGTCTAAATTCGATTCGTGCAATATCCTTCTTCGAATGTTTATTTTTTGTTTACTGTGACCGATTAGGAAAAGAAAGAAGTCGGTCCAATGGGTAGCAGACCGTAAGGCAGTCAAAACTAGAGCATTATAGCATAATCTGTTGGGACAAGGCGACCACCATTGCTCGCAAACACAAGAGTGACGTCCTCCGTAGGTCGGATTGCAGGTTCGGATTTTCACTGTCAATGAAACCGTAGCCTGGATGAAAGATGTCGTTTGTTGACTGCTTGAATTCTCGTAAAAGCAGCAGCTCTCAGAGAATGGTTTGGGATGAATCGAGGTTACATAACCACGGGCAGCTTCGCAGATTGCAATGGGCGGAATAAGGTTTAATCACGACCGCTGTGTTAACAGGCTTCGAAACCACGAGAATTTGGGCCATGATACAACCTTTTTGTGTCAGAGTGTGCAGGAGGAACCGACGGAATCCATGCCTACTCCATGCGTATGTAGGAGAGCCAAGGAGCATAAAATAGTGTATACAACGCGTGTGTAATGGGGACAAGGCAAGCCAGTCGAGGTCGACAGTAAGTTAGGGCACACAGAAAGAGGAAGCGAAGGTTCTACACGACAATGTGAATCGAAGTCGCATGTAGACACGGTCAGAATGGACCAGATAGCACAGAGGGTTGAACGAGTCGAACAAGCTATTCACAGCTACTCGGCGAGATCCACCCCTATAGCAAGGGACATCTTTACTCTCTTCCTTGGTCGGGCAACATCCACAGTGCTGGCATGGTCCTCCGGCACCGGTCTCTTGTTGGGCGTTCCAATTCGAGGTACAGTTACTTCTTGAGTTTCTTCTTGCGTCTGTGTTTCCAAGGGGAACGGACGAGCTGCAGACCTAGCTTCGTTGGTCTTTGAGAAGAGATTCAGCTTGGTTTCAAAACGATATTAAAAGTGTCGACACCATTTCCGATATACCCAGCTTCAGATTTTCCACGTCCTGGTCGTCCGGCTTGAAGTAGTCAAGGTATTCGCTCTTGACGAGAATCGCATCATTGAAAACATATCGCGGTCTTTGAATGTTCTTACGCGTTTTCGCGTGCTTGCCTGCGCCTTTACTCTTGTTGTTCTTTCCCTTCTTCGAATGGCTTGTGATGGTAAGCCCCATGTCATCCAGCACCGTCGACTCTCGTAGTACGAACTCTGGGGAAGCAATGGTTGGCCAGTCCAGGTAGAAAAGCTGAATTTCGCACCTTCAACTTCCAATCTTTTCAACATCTGTCCAGCCAAGATTACGTCGCCACCTGCAGCAATCCGTAAACATCAGAAAAACGCAACACATATTTGACCCACCAAATTCCTTGAGAAACTGGAAAGACGTGAATTTTTTGACAGAATGATTCTGGGCAACCTTTATCGCCCTCCTGCGTATCGATTGTGAGATCCCGTCATTTAACTCTAGAAGGAAGTCAAAACCTACCTCATGAGTGCGAGGTCCTTGTATTTTGAAAGCATACGGGGGTACAGATCGATCTTGATAAGCTCCCAAGTTATGTCGGCTCTCACTCGACAATCAAAACAGATAAATTTGGATGGCATCCGTGGGTCGTCGTCGGAATGGTAACTAAAAGTCCAAAAAATGGCCCAGTAGATCCCAGTAGTTGCGAAAGAAAGGTCATTGTTCTTACCCAACACACCTGGATATATGCGTCGGAATGAGTAGCCCTTTACAGAGGGAAACACGAACCAAACATGGAACCATCTTTTGCATCCGCCTTCACAATAACAGCACATATCTTCCAGCTGAATGTGCGTATGTCGGATGTCGCACGATGTGTAATGGAAGAACTTACCGAAATATCGCAATCACATTGAAGGCCGTGGTCTTGTAATTCATGCTGTCGTCCAACGGTGGCGCTCCTGGTGCCCCTTACTTGTATTGCATCTTGCCTGAACGATTGGATTGATTCCAAGGGAGATGTTATCCTGGGCAAAGCTTGCGTTTCCAGATCTGAGAGGTAAGCTCAAAAAGAAGCATCGGATTTAAAAATGTTAGTGAGTACCTAGCATTTCATTATCACAATCCCCAGAAGTCCCGAGGCTCATGTTCTTTATCAAGTCAACATCGAAGTCGACAGCCGGGGACGTCGGTGCAGTTGAATTTGGAGAAAGCATTGATCGGTCTCCAGATGACGGAGTCGAGAGTGGTCCGGAGGCTGAGAAGCTCGATATAAATTCCGCGGAGCTGCAGGGTTCCAAGCGGCAACGCACCATTTTTTTTCGGGGTAAGAAACAAAGGCTGGGTCTCCTCGATGTTGACGTTTCCAGGGATTTCCTTCGCCACCTACAGCATTTGATAATCAGGAAAAACAGTTCTAGAACGAAAAAAGAAGTTACAATCTCATGCAGATGTCTTGGCACGTCTTCACACAGGCCAAAAAAATGCGCTTCCACCGTTTGTTCGTCAACGGGGAGGGCTTCAATATCTCCAGATTTATTTCTGACTCCAATAGGTGAGATGGAGTCGATCTTCACATAGTGTCCATCCGGATGCTTCACATATTCGTCGTCGTCGTCTCCTTCCGCGTCTGCATCAAGCTCGGCAGAGTCATCCACCGGCCAAACATGGTTCCTATGTTCCGCGTCAACTAACTGTTTGTCAGCTTGGTTCTTGCAAATGGCGGCCTCCTGAAGGGGCGTCAGGGTTGGGCGACCGGGGTGGATAGTTGTCCCAGAAAATGTGGCGTTGTCGTGCTCCGTCGAGGATGGTAGGTATGAGGCAATTGACGTGACACTCAGTTTGATACTTTGGCTGATTTAGTGCCGCTTCAAATGTATGGTTTGGAAACCTACGAGTGATGGCCCGTATCAATCTTCCCGATGCTGCACCTTTCTGGGATTTCGTCAAGGTCGTGGGTCATAAAAAACCATTTATCCTTTTCCACATCGCCAGCCTGAAAGTTGGGAGGTTCGTACTCCGACGGTGTTTCATCTGTGTAAAAAACTTTGAAAGTAGCAAAACGACGTCCTGGATTGCTACAAAATGAATGTAGTTGGCAGCGAATGATCAAGTCACTTACTCGGAAGGGAGTCCATGTGGTGCATAGTTTGAATCAAGGTTTTTAGCATTGCCTTGAGCAAAAGAAGTGAGGGTCGTATACATAATAGCGGTAGGGCTGTAAGCCTGGTTACCTTCACGCTCATTTTGACGTCCTTGAGTGTCGGGGCTTTTCCATTTCGAATCGCCCTTGCGACTGGGTCCTCAGCATTAGCCTTCTTCTTATCTTGACCCCCAACAAGGCTCATCACAGGGATTGATACGTCGCTGCCGGGAAGAGCGTGGTACTGTCATATAATGGTCATAAGTCCAAGTATGAACAGACGATCGTGTGACTTACCTTAAAGTTAAACGTGTAAGCCTCAACGATGCTGAGGTGCACGGGGTGTAAGCGTGAAGACTGAGGTTGATATGTGCGAATTCACTTATTAGGGTCTTTGTTGTCCTACATATATGCGGTATTTAAATGTCAAAAAAGCGGCGTTAGAAGAACGAAGGACTCACCAGATAAATTGCGAAGATGAAACTTCTAAGGTAACGATTTTCAAGGGCGTCAAAGATTCCATATTCCTAGGAAAAGGGCTCTGGGGTGTTATAAACGACATAAAAAGACGCATATACCAAGTAGTTCAGTATCCTGTCGGCTTCATCTGTGTACCCTCTTGTTATAGTCTACAAAACGACCTGTCGCTTGTTTAATTCCGGGTTTAGATTGATGATTTACACACCATGATCTTAAAACCGTTCACATTCCTGCGAGAGGCAATGCTATCCTGCGACCCATTTGGTTGGGATAGGCTCTGTTCAGAGGAATCGTCTATAGTGGTGAGGTGGTCTATGAGATTCCGACAATTAGCGACTGGCGTTGTGCACTGAAGCTACACCGGCCAAACTCGGAGTAAAGTTGTCTTCAGGTAATAAATTCCTACGAACAACGAATTTAGTACTACGCACGAATGCAGGTGAGATTGAAGACCTAAGAAACGTGATAGCTCCAAGGCCAGCTCTGAGGAGGGTCTGCACGGCAGCCAGGCTCTGAGTTTGGGTGATAGCCAGCGTGGTGCTGCGAGTTTGTTGAGCCTGCATGGCGATCGCGTAAGTATAGAGCTGAATGGAGGACGTAGACGTTGAGGTATAAGGAAGGAAATATAAAGGTTTCAGATCAGGGGTGAACGCGGTTCTCTGTGTCACATGACCGCGTAGGTTAGCCCCGATTCGGACACACTCAGCTGAGCTCTCTGACTTCGTTGTGACTTCGTCAGCTTCTCGCCTGCAGTCTTCAAGCGATGTTTGCAAAAGGGTGGGATATGACGAGATCAAAAGTGGAATCATCAGCTGTCTGTTACAATACTCAGCGACGTACTTATAAGATTAGACCAAAACAGTGTTAACCTCGAATTCGAAAGAAACGGAATTGCTGGCTGAAAGTCGCGGAAATTGCGTCTCAGGCAATTTTCGTAATGCAACCTCTAGCTCGTTATCACTCCTCCCAGACCTCGCAATCTCTATAGCCAAAGAAACGCGCTTCAACGCAGACCACCCGGAGGATGTGAGTACTTCGTCAAGCCTACCCCAGTCATTTCCTCGGCTGCAACTTCCATCCGTCTGAACCAGGACTTTGATGAAGATGCTTTCGATGATGCTTTTAACGTGCATGTCCTCGAGTTCGGAAGGAATACCGAATAGTGGGTCGTTGTCGTCGTCCTCAACATGGATATCCACAACAATGCTCTTCAGAGTCTGCATTGACGGCCGCAATATGTCAGCGAAATTGGGCTTAACCTGTCTGGGGTCCCATACTAGAGTAAAGCGGAAAATTAAAAACTTCATTGGTTACAATGAGGTATAACTTACGTGATAGCTGTACATCGGTAAGCTTTTGACAATGCCTGAATAATTCCTGTGAGGCCACACCTTCATCAGGCTTTTCAATGGTCACTGCGATTTTTGACAGAGAGCCAAAATCAACAATCGGTTGTCCATCGGGACGGAGGGCTGTACAAATTTTCACGATAGCCGTGGCGGTCCCAATCCCCGCTACAAATCCATCCAATTGGATAGTGTGCTCGGGCAAAACAGCAGGAAAAGCCGTTTCGATTGACACGGTCGTATGGATGCCGATGTCCAAATACTTCAGGTTAATGCAGGGTATAAGATCCGATACGACGAATTCGTTGATTCCGGATAGCTTGAAGTGAGTGAGGGTAGGAAGTTGTAACAGGTGAAGTAATGCTGGTCGAATTGGGTTGTTGCTCCAGTCGAGTTTCGGCCTCCTGGCGTGCCGGACTGTAAAGGATTCTAGCCTAGAAATCCGTTGCAATGATTCCTGGATTGTTGGGCTAGCCAAGTCTGCAACAAGAATATTGTAATCCAACTTGCGAATGTAATCTGCGATTTCAGGCCGTTTGATAAGAAGTCGTTCAAGTGCACGGGTAGCAGGAGAAGGAGCGTCGTGATCGTTGAGTATGACGGAAGCAAAGATATGTTTCCTGCAGATAGGAAGGAAGGCCTGGCAAAGTAGAGAACATGTTTTCAGTGTTAAATGACCGTCATCGTCTTCGGCGAGAGTGTCGATAATTATTTCTTGGATTTCGAGAGGAAATACGGAGGTTGAAGACATTAGAACTTGTAGTGAACTTGTGGGTGTTGAGGTAGCAGATAGCCAACATATACACGGCGTTGACCCTCAGCGGGATCTTCAGGAAATATTTGACGACCCTGATGATCATGTCCTGAAACATCAGCGCGTCAGCGCGCCACGTTGACATGTATAGACCATCAAAACTTCCCCTTTTATCGTTATGTATTCCCTGTGATGCAAGGCCAATTTTTTTGAACTGAGTGAGTGATTAATATTAATTTAGCTTTACTTCATTGTCTGGCTCAAAAGTCAATACTCAGTGAAAAGTTTTACCGAATAGCAGATAATTCTGAATAATTTCTTGACGGTTTGCTCTTAGAAATTTACAACATCCTATCATAAGTATTGGGGTCCTTTGGGTTCAGGAACTTTCTGAAGATCGTTATTGTCCCGCAGATCCGGCTTGGATCCGGCGGTAGGGGTGATCCCCACGCGATGTAGCTTGTAACATCTGTACCGAGCTACAGGGTCTTGCATAAAAAAGTTCAGTCGCATCAATTTCGTCGCGCTGGTTTGCACAGCCTTCCTGATACCCAAATCAGGAAAAAATTCTGGTTCTTCCCCTCCAAGGGGAGGAAAAGGCATGGATTCTTTTGTCTGAACTCAGGTGGAGGGCCTTTTGTAGGCTTTCCGAGCCTTTTCTCGGAGTAAGGGCACGCCAGCGTCAGTTTTCTATGTTCTGATCCTCAGCCATTCTCAGCCAATTCTCCAAATTTAGAAATAACAGGGTCGGCGATTCAACCCGCACGAAATGATTTACTGAACTTTTTTATGCAAGACCCTGTAACGACCGACCTACATTATTGGAATTTGGTTGGAATCTGTTGGAATCTGTTGGAATCATAGCTACGTTCTATTCTATGATCGCTATGAAACACCACTGGATGAAAATTCATTCCAAGGTCTCGAAACTCACATCGTATGTGCTCTTTGACTCTGCATTTCCCTATCCAACCAACCCCTGCACTACCCCTGCGAAATATATGAAAGATGGTATCCACCAAGTATCCACGGCCCATGCGGCTGTCATGGAATTTTCCCCATATGCCATCAACGAAAGCGCGCCTATAAAACCCAGCAGAATTCGTTCACGTTCCTCAGAGCAGGTTCTCTTCTACCATCACATCCCCTCTGCATTTTCCTGGCGCTGGTCACCAGAAGCATCTTCCTGTTCGTAATAAATCTCCGATTTTTGCTATATGATTTTCTCCTGACATTTTTGTTTCCTTCTACCAGGACATGTATTCCATTCGTATCATCGCTGCAGTTCTCCTTGGATCCCTAGTGGTCAATGCCGCGCCTATGCCAGCTGTTGCCCCTCACCATGTCCAACCGGGCTCTGTGTTCACTGCGAAGCCAGCTCATTTTGATCCTCCTCTGGTAGTTAACATATGAACTAGTTTTTTGACCTGACAATCTGACATGTTTGTGTAGCCCGGTCACTCTGGCCCTAGTGGACATAGGTCTCATCCTGTAGTTGCCCTTGGTCATCCAGACCACCAAGGTTGGGTACCTGTGGCCGCTGTTTCGCACAACCATCCTCCTCACATGCAAACTGCCGTTCACGATGCCCAACGTTATGACCACCACACTCATGCTGACGGTCGCGGAGGCTTCAACCACGGTAGTCAAATCGCTGTCGGCAATCCAACCCATGTTCATGTCGATGATCTCCACCACGTGCACCCTGAAAGTAACTTGCCGCACCAGCTCCACCACACGGATACTCACAACTTGGTGAATGCCGTCCGTATGTCGAAGTCTTTTCTTTTATGAATTTCGGTTGTAATCTGATCTCCCCTGTTATAGATCATGCCAGTGGATTCCGCTCAAACAATCCCCCTCACCCGGTTCCTGCCCCCCGAACCCCTCCTTGGCGTAAACACTAATTCGGACGTAGATAGATTACATATGGTCGTCTTTAATATACTCATTTTGCAGAGGACCCGCTGAGAACTTTAAATTTGGGAGTACTTAGGACATGTGTAACAGGTATGTACGTTTGAGGAACTGAGATAGGGATGAAGTGCTGCTGCGGGTTTTGTATTTCTTGAGGATGATATAAATTGGCAGTCCGACTTGTCAGAATTCCACGTAGACATGCTATCACTTGTCGGGTGTTTGAAAATGCACAACCTTCCAGTCCACCTCCAAGCTCCCAACTTGGCACGTTAGCACTAAAGATTGCCTCAGTACAGTGCTATCTGTATTTTTTGAGGAAAAACGACAGAAAATCTGCCAAAGACCTCAACTTTTCAGCCAAAAATTATGATGAAAAACAGCTTTCAGCAGCCCGCAAGCATGCTTTTATGAATTACAGACGAGTTCACGTTGAGCTATAATGTAAATTGATGGCCCGATTGTCAAACACACGACAAGTCATAGGACAATTAAACCTCTGGCAAGGTTAGTATGACTGTGGTAGAGTATATGGAGAAGGTCAGACTAACATCAAGGCGGAATAGTTAGGTTGATCAAAAGCGCGCGTCTATTAAATAATTCGGTAAGCACAGTCTAAGGTGTCGACACGAGGCCTACTGGTTTGTATTCCACCCGAAGCACGATACGAACAAAAGCAGCAATTTACTGCCCGGTCCCAATGAGCGAGCTTATACGAGTGTCAAATCCCTCGCTTCTAATCGGCATCTCTGGTGTGTGAAAGGGATTCTTCATTACCGCGTCCGCATAGATATCATAGGCCTTCTGGAGAACAGTGTCTGCAGTAGTATCCGCCAGTGAGGTCAATAACACGAACTTGGTCCCTAATCAATGTAAGGCATGAATCCAACGGTGGAACAGACGGGGAGAGAGGACTAAAACCAACCAGTTACAGTCAACAAAACGTTCATCTTGAACGTCTCCGCCTCAATGACCTGGACGCCTGAACTTGACCCCATGGGAGAGAGTCGACTTGTGATGGCGTGGATACCATGCAAAGTACCAGCAAGGACTAAATATTCGTTGGAGGTAAGAGGGGCAAGGCCATCTGAGAGCCGATTAGACATTCGTCAGACAATTCCTCGATGCGAAGGACCTGCAAAGTTGCGCTGATACACCAGGCCGCCTGCTTTATTGATGACCTACAGTTGCATGGTTAGAATATAAACAAATGACGACAGGTGAAGGGAGACTAGCCCAAAGACCAAAGATAGGCATGTTGATGGCTATTGCGTAGATATCAAATCTTCAGCCCAGTGCTCACCAGGTGCTCAGAGTAGCAATTCGTGAAGAAACGAGGTGGAAAGGATGGACAGGGCGGAGATCAGCACATGACCGGTGTTAATCGTGAACTGCCAGCACAATTTGAGTCTTCAGACTCTTCACCGAACGTCACCGTCTTCGGACACTATCACCTCTGCCTTCCACAACACAACCTTGTCCTACTGTATGGCAAGAGTATCGACTCTTCTACTGCGGCAGTTATGCCTATCCCTGCTTTCTGTGACCTTATTACTGCCAATATCGTACCAAACAGCTACTTTGGACCGACGGGAGCTACCACCCTTATCCTCTGACGACATTTCTAGGCTGGTCACAGTTATAGACCCTCTCAAGAACCTAGACCCTTCGAATCCCAGCTCCCATTTATCGAAAATTCTTATCCCTCGAGCACGTACGCTGATTCATTCAAGTCGACTCGCGCTCTGTCCTTGAAACTTTTCTTAGCGGACACAGAAAACAATACCCTCGTTCGAAATTACATTGTCTCGACTCTCAAAGCTCTGAAATGGCACATAGAACTAGATGAATTTACCGACATCACTCCAATAGGCTCAAAACGTTTTGCAAACATCATTGCCACGAAAGACCCTACGGCTTCTCGACGCGTTGTACTATCTGCGCATTTTGACAGCAAATATTTCCCTCATTATCCTGAAAACCAGGTATGTTTAAAGGCGGGACATAACTCTATGACACGCTTAATCGGATTGAAAGTTTGTAGGTGCAACAGATTCAGCTGCACCTTGTGCAATGATGCTCGACTTGGCAGAAACGTTAAACCCACTTCTTGACAAGCGGAAGGAGAGATTTGGGGATGGTTCTGAAGATGATGACGATGTTGCGGATACAACCCTCCAGCTTGTTTTTTTCGACGGCGAGGAAGCTTTCGTGGAGTGGACAGATAAAGATTCCATATATGGAGCAAGGTTTGCCGGACAAATTTATCAAAAAATGGTCACATAATGAAATACGTTGCAGACACCTCGCTCAAAAATGGGACACGACGTATATTTCCCCACATCAAAGACGACGGTTGATGATGCAAACGACTGAGCTAGATGGAATCGAGCACATTATCCTTCTCGACCTGCTAGGCGCAAAAAATCCATCACTTCGTTCTTACTTTATAGACACGGCCTGGCTCTTTGACTCTATGGTGTCTGTTGAACGTAGGTTGGGCGAAAGTGGCGCATTTGTGTACGGAAAGGAAACCAACATGGCAGCTGGCCAATGGAGAAGTTGGTTCCGCTCTCGAACAGCGAACAATGTCAATTTTGGCTATGTAGGCGACGACCACATTCCTTTCCTTCAAAAAGGCATCAGTATTCTTCACCTTATCTCAGAACCTTTCCCTCGCGTCTGGCACACCCTTGCGGTATTTTTTTTTTTTTGGCACAACCAATACAAAGCTAAAGCCATATCCAGGACGATGCCTCTGCTTTGGATGCCCCGACTCTCCGGAGATGGAATCTGATACTTCGAGTATTTATGTCGGAATATCTTCACCTGCAACCCAGGGATTTTACCTCAAGATCCGAATCCTCAAGCACAGTTCGAAGGTCAGACTCCGATCTGGTGAGTTTCAACTTCCCTCTTCTCCCATTCCTATCCAACGACAATCACTGAATCTTTAACTTATTCCAACCTAGTAGTCGTGACAACTTCATGAATGTACTTGTATGATATTTATTTATGCCTATCTGGTGTCGTAGACGTCGTGGCGTTATTACGTAGCCTTAGGCACACACTGATCGAAATGAAATCCTTCTCCAGGAGTCCGACTTTAAATTAAGATCGTGATTGAGGGCCGGTTTGTTCGCGCATTCGGAATTTCGGGTGAACTTCAATTAGCCATCTATTTCTGTTTTAATCCTAGTTGTTACATTCGCTGCTCGTCGCACTGCTCTGTCTGGAGCAACTCTCCGTTGACGATCTGACTTGCTCGGACACTACTATGCCTAAACGACAACGACACTATTCAATCTTCTCGCCTCCGAGCCTTTCAATGTCAGAACTAGTCAAAACCACCCTTGATCACGACTCTACCGATATGCTTATTGATAAATGGCTAGAACATCACAATGCTGGACATGATGCCTATCACGAATGGTTCAGGGATGTCCGAGAACGCAAGCATGAAACATTTGGGAAGCAAATTATTGCCTGGAACAAAGGAGTATTTGCACCAGAAAACGTTTTTTGTCGAACTGTAGACACGGGTCGTTTGATACCTCTGGATAGGACATGGACCACACATGTCTATCACCATCATTCAATGCAGGAGAGAAGACGATCAATGATGCCAGTGATTCTTACGATGGTGAGTCGCTACTTCTACGCGTCCCACCTCAGTTCATTCAAGATCTGCAAAACCAGCTCCCGGAACTGATGCTCTTACGCGGCATGCATGACACTGGTTGCGACGAGATATTTATAATTGTCACAGACCTCAAACGACAAGAAATGGACGACATAACAGAATATTTCAAGCTAGTCTGCAAATATTGCTTTGGCAGGAGTTGTAAACCAAATATGGAGAGACGAATACAACATGAGCGTATGTCTGTTATGGATTGGTCCTGAAACCCTTTCTGACAGGTTGAATGAAACGACAGATATGCGACTAAGTCATACTTTACTTCGTCAACGCCGGACACCGTGTTTCCCTCAGATTGATTTGGCCGTTCGAGCGATCCTTTACGAGAAACGACCCCGATTTCTTGTCCTTTTTTCCTATCAAACAACCTCTTATTCACAAATATTTTTTACCGACCCATCATACGTGCCAGACGAAGAGATATTCTACGATTACCCGACCGGTTGTCCAAATCCCTGTTGCACAGACGATTGTGAAATGATCCGCTTTCCTAGGAGAGGTCTCGAGACAGCCTCTGTTCTTCAGATCAAAACCAAGCGGCGTCGCAAGAGGATAACAGCAAAGGACATGTGTAATTGGATTGATTGCGACGTCACTTTCCGGGAGGGTTCGATGCAGCACATGAGTGCCAGTGGTAGTTCGGACGGATCAGAAATGAGCGTAGACTCGTCGTTGCATGAACGACCGAAGCACTTTGGGCAAGTATGCAGCAAGTGCAAGCTTGTGAAATACTGTTCACCTGAACACCAACGGAACGATTGGGAAGAGCACAAACGGGTTTGCGTGAGGGTATAGAATGTATTACTTCCTCGTCATTATCAATTTTCCGCTTTTTATTACAAGTTTCACTACATTCAGCCATTGGCATGTTGTTTTTACTATTTTTTGTTGTATTTGATTTTCCGGCATTTGGTATTAAGTATTGGGCACTTACTGGAGGTATGATACGACGCGTAATTATATTTTAACGACAGGACTAGATGTACTAAGGCTCCAATATTAAGTAGTAGTGGTATCGAGATTCAGGATGAACTTGAAGACGAGGCTCGGCCGACGCACAAAGAACTTCTGCTTGACTTCTTTCTGCCTTTCAAACAATGATGTCATGATCATGGAACTGTACAACGGCCAGACTTTGGTTCTTTCGATTCTAACAATTCTGTGCGCCTCAAGTGTCTAACACTATACAGGCCATGATTCGCTACCTTACTGCGAGACTCGCTCAGCAAGTGAGCTCTGAATTGGGTGTACTTGAACCCCATTGAACGGCATCTGCCTCCTTTAGATCGATGAGGAGCTTATGAGTGCGGCTGGGGCATTCAGTATTGATCAGGTGAACCTTACTATCAACGCCTGGTGGCACAGGAAGTGCTCAAAGTGTTATCTCAGTTGATGGAGCTCGCCGGACTGGCGTGCGCGCAAACCCTTGCTACCACCTATCGTCAGGATATCTACCCACGAGTATTGGTCTGCTGTGGTCCAGGAAACCAAGGTCTGGGATCCTGGTCATAATCCTAGCTTTTAATAACCCTGTATTAAAATGAAGGTGGAGATGGATTGGTTGCTGCTCGTCACCTCGGTTTGCTTCAGCCTGGTTCTCAGTTTTGCGGGCTCTTGATAAGAGTGCTCCTTTGACACAGGCATGTTTGGGTATCAGCCAACAGTCTATATGCCTAAGGTCCGCTCCTTCTTTGAATCTACGAAATTTTATTAGTTTATACATATGTCGCTAGCCCGGTAATAAGGACATATATCAAGCAAGCTTCTCTAGTCCGTTTCATCCATAAACATCACTCAAAGTGGAACGTTCCAGCGCCTCAAAAAACAATGCGAGAACATGGAGATCCCTGTTATACCGCCCTCCGAGGACATCGAGTCTCTTCGTAGAGCGTTGCATGAGAGTGACGTAATTCTCGACGCGATCTTTGGGTTTTCTTTCAAGCCACCAATCCGTGCACCATTCGACTCCGTGCTTCCTTTGCTCAACCAGTCAAGGCTGCCCATCGTCTCCGTCGATATTCCATCGGGCTGGGACGTTGAAAATGGCAATGAACTTGGTGTTGGACTCCAACCAAATGTCTTGATCAGTTTGACAGCGCCAAAGGAAGGCGTTAAGGACTTTATAGGTCGACATTTCCTCGGCGGACGTTTTGTTCCAGGGTATGTGGTCCTGAAGTCCGACAATAGCACAACTCTGATTAGCTTTTCATTGTTGTAGGTATCTCGAAAAAAAGTTCGAGTTGCATCTTCCTCCATATCCCGGTTGTGATCAAATCGTGGAGCTGGCTTCGGACAAGACACCAACAAAATATTAGGAGTATTTACGTATTCTTTAGTGGGTCCTGTTATACATTGAATTTCCCCATGGCGAACTAGAAAATCACTAGAAGGAAACACAGTTAATAACAAATCCTAATGTCTATACAGGGTAAATAATGCAAGGGTAACTTACCACTTGAAAGTAGTTTATGCACGAAGCAAATTCTTGAAACGTTTAATTAATTCGGCGGCGTCAACAGCTTCCTACGGAGAGGTGTCAGCAGGCTTTACCATCTTGGCAGAATGCATATATGTACCTTTTCGCGTAGTATTGCTTGTTCAAGTTGATGTCTCGCGTTCTTGGAAAATTCTTTCAAGGCGTCTTGACGGGCAGGAGAGAATTCTTTTACTACAAAACAGGGTTAATACCTTGCACAGGACGAACCCGGAGCACATACACATCCGATTGGCTGCATTGATCTTTTCTGCTCGCCTTTGCCCCAATTCTTCCAGCATTGGTAGATACAGACTGTTGAGCTTGTCGAATGTCTCCTGTGAGCCAAAATTCAAAAAAAAGTATGAAAAGTAACTATGCATTGATCAACCTTGTACGCGTGTCTGGGTAGATGACAATCTTCATGGTACTTTTGATGTGGGACCGCCTGACCTTGAAAATCCGTGAATTTGGCCTGGATGTCTTCTCTGAATTAACGGGTAACTCAGACCACTGTAACTGTAGAAATAGGAGGGGGGGACGACGCATACAAAACGCTGACGCCTGATGTAACGACCTCTTTAGCATTGTTACGAGCTTCGGTGTATAACGCCCTCTTCCGGGACTGAAAGGCAGCAGAGCGGGCATTCGCCTTCTTAGCCTTCTGCTCTATCGGGGAATCAATAGGGGTCAACTCTGGAAGGAGAACCGACTAACCAAGGTTTTGACGAATTGCATCAAGCATCTTCGCGCTTTGTCGAACAAATATCAGTACAACAAATTTGCCTAGACTCTGGGTCAGATGGCTGGGCCAACTTATTCTCTTCTTGGTCTAGTTCTCCTTCGCTTCCATAGTCATCTGAGAATTGACCCTCCTGTTCTTCTTTGCGTGTTTGGTTTCTAGTGGTAACACTCTTCCGAGTGTGTTTGGAAGTTGCTAATAAGCCAGAAATGGTTTACGTTCAATGCGCGGTATTTTGGCGAGCAAATGGTCCATTGAGAGGGAAGAAGAAAGTCCTTACAAGGGCTTTTTGGCATTTTATGTCCTAGTCCAAGTAAACGCGAAAGTTATGTTTCGAATGTCAATAGTGGGCATACAGAAGTACAAAAAATTGGCGCGACGCGTTGATCAAAAATGATCAACAATCATAAACACCACTCATTTGAGGACCACCATCTAGTAAATGCTTGCCTCCACGTACCTAGCGCTAACAATTCGCGTTCTTATTGCCCTTTGCACCCGGACCTTTTTCCAGCCAGATGAATACTTCCAATCCCTTGAACCAGCACATCACATTGTCTATGGGTATGGGTCTTTAACATGGGAATGGGTGGCACCTCGTCCTATTAGAAGCATTGTTTATCCTGCCATAAATGTTCCTATCTATTGGCTCTTAAAGAACAGCGGATTGTCAGAGTCTGGGTCTCTGGGAGATTGGCTTTTGGTGGGTACGTGCAGTACTTCGCCAGAGACATAACGAGACTGATGAAACAGACATAGGTCGCACTGCCCAAAGTTCTCCACGGCGCATTGGCAGCATGTACTGATATTTACCTCGGAGAAATTGCGCGCCTCGTGCTAGGAGGCGACTATGTAACTACTGCTGTGAGTGATTTTTTCTGAAGGTATTGATTGCATTTTGAAGACCCATTAGCTTCTCGTGTCCTTGACATCCTTCTTTCATGCACTGGCCTTATCCAGGTCGCTTTCGAATTCGCTTGAAACGTCCCTTACGACAATAGCCTTTGCATTTTATCCTTGGGATGCCAGCTCGAAGCTTAGTCCACAAGTAATATTCAATAGGTATTTCAAGCTTCCATTCAACGTGGGATTTTGACATATTTCTCTAGACCTAAGCTTAGGAAGATGATCACTTTCAGCGCCTTGGCATGCATAATTCGAGCTACAAACGCCATTATATGGGTCTTTCTCTATTTAAATCTATTATGGGCTGTTCGCAAACACAGGCGGATAGCGTTCTCCATCGCAGCAGACACTATCACAATTGGGTAAAGCTTCTTACCATCTGAGTTGGCGGCATTCTCAGAGATTTTATCACCAGCATGGTGTTTCTCATGTCCATGTTCGCCCTCGACTCCCTCTATTACGGGAAGCCGACATTTACCCCGTTCAATTTTCTCCAAACGAACTTGTCTTCCGTATCTTTATTTTACGGGGCAAATTCATGGCATTATTACTTGACCCAAGCTGTACCCATTCTATGCACCACGGCGCTTCCGTTCACATTGCACGGCATCTGGGCAACACTCGCCTCTAAATCATCTCGCAACAGACCATTAAAGACAATACTGGCAACCGCAGTTTGGACTATTGGAATATATTCCTTGGCAGGGCACAAAGAATGGCGCTTTCTGCATCCAGTGCTACCGCTACTTCATTTATTTGCTGCTAAATCCCTCTTCGATCTATCCTTCAAACATTCGCGGCATGTGGCCAAAGAGCGAACCAGCGACCTCCGCATGAATCATTCAATACAGAAAAGGTTCCAACAACGGTTTGATCTGCCCAATATTCCTCAAACATACCTCTTCATGCTCTTTCTTTCACTTCCCGTCTCGCTTTACATCATCCTTTTTTATTGCAGTGGCCCTGTGAGCATTTTGTCCTACTTTCGCTCTATTCCTCAAGGCGAGTTACGCAATGGAACTGTGGGCTTCTTAATGCCCTGTCATTCTACCCCCGGATACGCATATTTGCATAGGAAGGAACTTTCGCTAGGGCGAATGTGGTCACTTGGTTGCGAACCTCCACTTGAGTAGGCTCTCCTATTGATCACTCTTCTGTTTTGTTGAGACCTTTTTTGTCGTTGCAGGGGACAAAATCTATCAACCTACAAGGACCAAACAAATGTCTTTTTCGACTCTCCAGCGGAATATCTTCAGATTTACTTTCCCGGGAAAGTTAACCCCTCTTTCCCGGCCTCTCCACTACCCGCTTCTATTCCAGGAGCACCGGCTGCCCTGCCAATATTGTCAAAATCATCGGAGAGATTGATGCACCCGTGGGTACACGAGTGGCCTCGGTATCTCGCCTTTTTTGGGGATTTATTGCACGAGGAAGGTGTACAACCGCTTCTCGAAAGAAGAGGTTACAAGGAGGTCTGGAAAGCTGGCCGGGAATGGGAAGGCGAAGAGAAACGGAAAGGAGGCGCGAGAGTGTGGAAATGGTCACCCTAGGTTGTCTCTAAAGGTTTTGCATCTACTTATTTGGATTATAAGTAACTATGGGGCAGGGAGATCTATATACGATGAAGGAGCGAGATTGCGGATGCAACATAGGAATCATAAATAAACTAGTCCGCAGTGTCATCAGTCCCTTAAGGCATTTTAATGAGCGGGCAATGGCAATAAGTGATACAACGCCATATCTCAAATGCGTGACAAATCACGTCCCCAAATACCTCTGCGCAAGTTTATTGAGTGATGATGCCGCACGCAAAAATGAATGATATAAACGCACCGAATGATCCAGTCAATCATAAGCAAAGCTCGTGTTCGCGCGCTGACTTGTTCATTCCAGTAAATGCTCCTCCACGCGTACATCGCAACCAATCCGCCCATAAAGGAATACTTGCCAAAATCAAACACAGCCGCGTTGCCTATATAAGCCAACGTGCCAAGGTGGAGGTACTTGAAAGGCCCAGAGATAGATTCTTCCGCCAGTGCGCGGACGGTTTCGGGCGTTCCGGGTGCTGCTAGGCCCTCAGATGTACTTGCTGTGGCGGCATGAGCGAGCTTGTGCAGTTTCTTGCCAAGGTATTTTCCTTGCTGAGCAGCGACCTGGGCTGTGGCAGGGAGAGAAGTGATGCGACTGCCGATTTCTTCGAGCAGCCCAAAGAGTTCGTTGAGCGAGAGGCTGTCGTCTGAGTCGGAGTCGTAGAGGCGGAAGAGATCTCTCACTTCGACGAGGTGGTCTCCAGCCATTGGTACGCGTTGTTTGATCTTTTTCACTGTGAAGTAAAGCCGAATCAGATATTGGAGGCATGAAACAAATATATATCCCACCCATGTTCTCCCATTCTCCAAATTCTATCCTCCCATTCTTATCTTCGTCAGATTCCTCAACTAACTCGTAGAAGTGCCTTAAGATGGAAGTTTCGATCTATAGAGGCAAGTTAGCGGCCGTCTTGGAAAAGTTCAACGTCAAATTACTGACGGTTGCACAATCTCCTATAGCATAAACTTCGCCTAGAGGTGCTCCATTGACGCGCAAATGAGAGTCGACCTCTATCGCCTTCTTATGCACCTGGTTCGGCAGCAAACTACTTACACGGGCGGCAAAAGGGTTCATGGCGATACCAGTAGACCATAGAACAAAGTTTGTAGGTATACTGCGTTGTTCAGTCTGACCCTCGGCATTCTTTATAGTAAAGAGAACTTGGGTGGGCGTGATGGCAACGACGCTGAGAAAAAATGAATATCTTCAATACGATTTCATTAACACTGAGAATGTAACTGACCGAGCAGAGGTAATAAGTTCTACATTGTCCCGGCTGAATTTTTGCTGTGTGGAGAACATCAGGGTCTGTAAGAGCCAGGGAGGTCAGGAACCAGATACAAACCTCTGCATACTTGGATATCTCCTCAGAGTACTGCAAGGTGTTAAGTGCAACAAACAGCGGTTAGAGCAAAAGGCACTGACGGTATTCAGAATATGTTCTCTTGATTGAATAACATGAATAGATGCTTCCTCTCGACAGATTTTTGGGAACTAGAGACCGTTAATCGATTTCAGCCTCGAACATGGCGTAAACCATACATAGTTCATGATGTCTTCCTGACAAAAGTCGTAAATTTCCTGTGAAAAATATTTGATAGAAACTAGGCCCAATCGGTTCTTCGTGAATTCGAACCTACCGCAGCAGTTTCAACGCCTGTTGGGCCTCCTCCGCAAACGACGAAACTCAGTAAACGTTTACGGTCTTCCGGAGAGGTCGTCGGTAGACTAGCAGTTTCAAAATTATCTGAGAGGCTTAAGTGCAGGACCCAGGACCCATGTCACGAGATTGGTGCATACCCATGATACGCCTCCGAATAGCTTGTGCATCACCAATGCTCTTAAGTTGAAAACAATTTTGCAGGCCAGGAACTCCGTGCGTGCTAGAAGTAGAGCCAACAGCAATTATAATCTTATCATACCTGAAAATGGATTGCTTTAGAATATAGACAGGAAACTTCGGAGATACATACGGAATATAGATGTTATGTTTTGTGCCATCTGCAGACGCTGTTTCAACTTCGACGAGGCGTTGAGACATGACCAGGTCAACGGCTTTGCCTTGAACGAAATGGCCACGGAGACGCGCTAGGACTTTGCGTATGGGTTCTATAAGTGACCGAACAGAAACTGTGCCAACAGCAGCAGCTGGAAGACAGTTTATTAGAATAAAATGTAGTAAAGGGCCTAATACTTACAAGGGAGGAGAGGGGTGAAGGTCGTGTAGGTCTCAGAAGCGACGACAGTAATGTGGTAGTCGCCGGGGGAAAGAGTTTGGAGAACACCCATGGCCTTTGGAACATATGTCAGTCAGACAGATGCGAGGGCGGTATTTGAACATACACCCCAGCCCCCACCGATGATTACGAGCCTGGGTTTTTCGGCGAGCAATTTCGCCTCTTCGTCTTCTTCATCGTCAACTAGAACCCGTGCGACAGGCAAGTTCTTGGGCCCGCCGCGTTCAGGATTGAGGGCAAGCGGGCTGACAGGCACACGGTCAACGTGTTTGTCGGAGTATGTGAAGACATCGTGGACAAGGATGCCTGCACCGACAACGAGAATACCAAAGACGGAGGAAAGACCTAGCAAACCGGTGTATTTTGCGACGACCTTCGACTTTTGAAAATAGGAAGAGGTCTTGGGGGGTTCAGTCGCATACCACCTGAGACTGGTGGTGAAGCGCAGAGGCTGTCGATGGCGGGCTAGGGCAAGCGACGAACGGCGGACTGGACTGAACATGGTGGAATAAAGTCAAGAGCGGCGCAGGGTCCATTGTTGGAGTATATGTCATAGCTAGAGTCTATATTTAATGGTTTGTTATCAGATTTAGATAGAATTGATTGTGCGAAACTATGGCTACCTGACACAATCCCTCTTCCCTCCTCCGCCCATGTCCAACCATCCTCTTCCTCCGGACCCTGCGTCGCCGACCACCGGCGGGGTCAGGCGCCATCACACCATTTCCGCTCATTCACGCACTGCCAGGGCCAGTGCCAAGGAAGTAATTTCCGAGGAAGTCCAGGAGCAGCAGCAGCAGACCATCTGGAATGACGACGAGGTCGTAGATCAGGACTGGGTCGGTGGCGTCGGCGCCGTCGGCGAAAAAACGTCTCTTCATAGACAGAGCTCCCTTCCCACTCGCTATCATCGTGGTTTGTCTTCTTGTTCCAATCCGATCACCTTTCATCACGCTGATCTTTTGCTTCTCCAGGCTTCCAAAACCAGCCCACGAAGTCTGGAAATCTCACCCCAAAGACGGTCAACAGTCTTGCCGCTATCGCAGGTAACGAGGGCGACGAAGAACCTTGGAAATTCGGGTCATATAACGTTGAGGACGACGAGGTTACTCTTTTGTGCTTCAACGGCAAACTTTCACTAATCATCCTATCCAGCATTCACCGACCGACCATCAGCTTCAACACCAGCAAGTGATTGACGCACAAGCTCAAAGCCAATCAAGCAACTCTCCGCTTTCACCCCACTTTGCAAATAACCCTCCTCACGTCCCATCTCCCCCTCCTGCAGGATCTGGTGTACGTCGACATGTGTCCCTCACATACGGTGCAGCTGTTGGTGGTGCCCGTAAAATCTCCACAGGCCTTAAACGTTCTGGCACTCTACAGGCTACTCTGCCCAATCACTCGCAAAATTCCACTCCGCCGGACACTTCGGAGCAACCTGAGGAAGAGGAATACGTATATGATGCTGAAGACACCTCCGTCTACGAGGAAGACTACTATGTGAGGTCGCAGCAACAACAGTATCAGCAATATTCCAACAGTCCCATTGGTCGTACGTCTCCGTGGGCCACAGGAAACGAATGGAGGCAGGGTCAGCAGGGTCAACAGGGGTATGGCGGCAATGGGAACACTGCCATAGACGACGTCCAGCGTGCTCTTTCTGCACTTGAGCTGGCTAGTAATAGTGCGGCGCCCGCTGGTGGGTACGGAAGCTATCAACAGACTAGCCAGGGCGTCCATCCGCCCCGCTTCAATGCTGTTCAAGCTCCTCCCCAACAGCAGGCGTCGACGGGTTCGCGCGGAAATGGGGGGAACGGCAACTATTCTAACAACAATGGCAACGGAGGCAATAAATTGCCATCGAACAACGATTTCGATGGGCGAAAGACCCCTTTATCGCAGCCACAACAGCGAGGATACGGACAGCCGCAATACAGCCAACAACAGCGAGATGATCGTGGAGGGAACTGGGAGCAAAAAGATGAAGGCCTCCGAGGACGTGCTTCTAATCCCAATTTACAGTACGGTTATCAACAAGGAGGTGGCCACATGAAGAGCAGTAGCTCCGGCAGTAGCGGCGGCGTCCCTGGTCCTTCTGGCGCTGTCCCCAGCGTACCTCCCATCCCTCAACAATATCTTCAGCAGAACCAAGGCCAAAATAACCAAGGCGGTCGTCCTGGTCTGGGTGTTGCTACCAACTTCCCGAACTCGGCCAGCGCCCCTTCTGCCGTCCCGTCCGGTCAGACGCCTGTGCAACCATTCGCCAATACACCGATCGACGTTCCAAGTCTCATTGCAACCAAAGGCTACAACCCTGCCCAATTTGATACTCGTCCGCAGTTCGCGCGGTACTTTGTTATTAAATCGTACACCGAAGATGACGTACACAAATCCCTGAAATATGAAATTTGGAGCTCTACGGATCCAGGCAACAAGAGGCTAGATAAAGCTTTCAAAGATACAGCAGGTCGCGGCCCTATTTATTTATTTTTCAGCGTTAACGCCAGCGGACATTTCTGCGGGATGGCGGAGATGTTGACACCTGTAAGTTTGATTCATCTTTGTCACTTACGCCTTTTGACAATGTCAATTCCTAGGTCGATTACACGAGGAGTAGCACGGTCTGGGCCTCTGACAAGTGGAAAGGCGTCTTCAAAGTCCGATGGATCTTCGTGCGGGATATTCCCAACCTTAATTTGCGGCACATCAAACTCAAGTACGTTTGTCTCATTTTCCCACCTCTAGCTATTATCTTATGCGTGTCTTTAGTAATACTCAAGAGCGTAAACCCGTGACGAATTCGCGAGACACGCAAGAACTACTCCCCGATGCTGGTCAGGAGATGTTACGAATCTTCCACACCCATCCTGCACGTACATCCTTACTTCAGGACTTCGCGTTTTATGAGGTATTTTATCCACCTCTCTTCGTTTTCTTTTCAGCTTCTGAAAGAAATGCCTATAGCTTCAGGCCATGCAAAAAATGCAGGCAACCGGCGTTGCAGCCTCTCCTTCACCCCCTTCCCTCCATTCGCCACAACTGGCGTCTAGTACTTCTGGTTCTAATGCCAACTTCAACCCTAATTCATATGCTATGCAACAGATGGCGCCGATAATGCAAATGGGCATGGGCATGAATATTGGTCATGGCGGTGGGGGCCAATACAGCGGTACTCCGCAGGGTTTGCATCCACAGACGCAAGCCATGCATCAAAGTGTCATGAGGCATCCTAGTCCTGGACCTGGACAACAGGGACAGTTGGCCCAGCAGCAACAAGGAGGCGGCTATCTAGCGTTCTGAGCCCAAAATGGCCCTCAGTCAGTTCCATTCATCTAACGTCCACTCGCTTATGCGGACGGGCAATGGGAAATGAGGCAATCATTCACCCCCCCTTTTCTGGCCCCCCAAGATGTAAGAAGAACCCAGCGTTTTTTATTGTTCATTTCTCCCCATATTTTCCTTCAACATCGGTCATACCGAACTCAAAACAGTGCTGACCGGCTAAGCTTTGTCCAACGAAGCATGTGTGTTTTTCTTCTTCTTTTACTTCCATATCGTCTTCCTATTATTTAAATAACGCACGTCCTTGGCGTTGTAAAGCATTGTGTTCTTGTGTTTGAAAATCTTGTATATGTGGCGAGCCACTCCACTTAATCATTCCCTGTCTTTTATTCTTACCTCTTATTCTTCCTCTATCTCGCGCGACGACTACACGTCACATCTATGCACACATCTATTCTTGTTCGTATTTGCTTTCTCCATTTGTATTCTCTTTTCATACGAATATTTTCACTCTTATTGCATTACGGACACGGGACAGTGAATGGACGTGGTCATTTCCGCTTATTCGCTATCTTGGATTTGTTTTGCTAGACTCGTGACCAGCCGTAGAATGAGGGAGGGAAGAAAGCCTCGATTCTCCGACTGGTACGGCTGAGCTTGAAATGGGGGGGTAGCGACTATCAAAGAAGAAGCTGATGCCATCAATTGGAATGTGCAGAAAGAAGGCCGGATTTGGGAGACTGCTTAATTAGGTAGCCCGTCGGAAAACCACAGCTTGTACTAATGTTGTGCCGCGTCGCCTCCTCCCACTTTCTAATACTCAAAAAGGTATCAGATTTGGTTCGAATTAACTATTATATTTTACAGTGACCTTGGACTCGTTTTTGCGCAGCCTGTGAACGCCAACATCGCATTCACAAGGATTCAGTAGCGAACATTACGATAGAACACGCAAAATATACCACTCCTGATGATTTTGAGTCTCAAAGTCAGAGAACAGCAATTCTTAAGCACCATTGAGCCATTCTTAAGCAAATTTCTACGGTAGAAGACGCGCCAGAGTCGGCGACACGTCCTTTGGTGAAAGTAATGGAGATCCCGACGGGCTACCTAATTAAGCAATCACCCAAATCCGGCCTTCTTTCTGCACATTCCAATTGATGGCATCAGCTTCTTCTTTGATAGTCGCTACCCCCCCATTTCAAGCTCAGCCGTACCGGTCCCTCTAACGAGGGCCTTCGGCGTCGCCTCTTAGAGGGGGCGGTCACCGGTCTATTGTTTTGCAACTGTCTCGGCCCCTTCTGGCTACGCTCTACATAGTGTATAAACATCAGAACCTTACGCCACTTTTACGACTTACTACTTGCGATACAACTGTCTATTGAATGACCGGTACATTGTCTTCGGTTCTCGGACATTGCATTTACATTACATATCTTGTACGCTTGTCGTGAAATAGAATTTCAATGATGCCTCTCTTTTTCCATAATCGTTGGAACTTCATCGAACAGCCCTACAACTTAAGAAGGGAATTATTTCTTAATTAGGATCTCCGAGTCCGCAGAAAGCCACATCACGTGGCCGTGACTCGGTTTGGTCAATGAAAAGTGCGTTGGGATGTTACATGTAATAACTTTGACTGCAGTTCGGATTTCCGATTGGAGAGAGCCCCAGAAAGTTACTTTTGACATTCAGGTTTTCAAGCTGTCAGTGTCTATGGCAGCGCGTTTACTTCGACCCATTTCTTCCATGGAGTTTGCATCTATGATGCAAAGCGTCAAACCACCCTCAGGCTGGTCGGGAACACTTGGTGAATATCAAACTCTTCGCGTTCGACGCGTCCAAACTCATACATGCTTCATTAGCTGTCGCAAACTCTGGCGGTCCGGATTCGACGTGCCTAACTTTCCTTCTGAATCGCTACCTTAATGACCGGCCAGTTGAGCCGTCATCCAAAGGAACCCCTCAGCGACTCGTGTCCCTTACAGTCGACCATGATCTTCAGGCCAGCTCAGCTGAGATGGCCAATCACGCCGCCCGAATTGCAGAGTCGCTCGGCGTGTTACATATCACGAAGAAGTTACCTTGGGGTGAAGGTAAATACCCTCCGAAACCGGAACCAGGCAAAAAGATAGAAGAACTCGCCCGTGACCTACGTTATGCGGTCTTTATGGAGAACATGATTGACTTAAAGGCCGATGTTCTGGTTCTAGGACACCACTGCGACGACCAGGTTGAAACTATGCTCATGCGCCTTGGGCGAGGCTCTGGCCAATTTGGACTCGCAGGAATGAGACCGTGTCGGAGGCTGGGCATGGGCGATCGAAAACAAGGGGATGCTAATCAGCAGTTTGGTATCGAAGAAATGAAGAGATGGATCGTCCGCCCTCTTCTTACCGTTGGGAAAGTGGGTCGTCTTCATCTTTTTGTTGAATGCGAAAGTAATTCTTTGCAGGATCGAATTCTGGCAACTTGCGAAGAACATAAACTGGACTACGTAAATGACCCGACGAACTTTCAACCTCAGTTAACAATTCGAAATGCAATTAGGCATGTCATCGGGAAGGGAGGAGCCGCAGGTTTAACGGCAGAAGATCCTTGTTTTGCGGAATTTCCGGCCCCCATCGCCAAACAACTAGCGCGTATCAATGTCGCCGGGGCGAACGAACCGAGCAATTCCCTCAGTTTGGCCTCGAATTTGGAACATCTCAGGACAGTCAGCAATGAATTAACTTCTGCTCTTTTGGACATCGATAAAAAAGGTTTGTCGCACTCTAGCCCTTTTGAACTGAAAGGAGTATTCTTATCTTGCACCTCAGTCGACAAGTTCATTGCTAAACATAGGCTCCCATCTCCCCCCGGAACTTTCATGGTGTCACCATTGTCTCTAGAGGAGATAGATTCACCTCTCATTCTAGAAGCATTAGTACTTCGGATCGCCCGTTATATATCACCCGAGCCATGGGGAAGCCCTCGCTCTGAATTAGGACGACGGAAATCAAGCATAGACAGGCTTGTGAAGCACTTACGGGATTACCAACGATACCGCTCTCGAAACAATAACTCGATATGCGTCGGCTCAAGCGTTTGGTGGAGGCTCGTGACCATTGGTCGAAATCAAATGCGCACAACTGTCCGAGCTAAACCTGTCAAGGACATATCATGGATTGCTGTCAGGCAGCCGGGACACCGCTTAGCAGACGCGGCAGAAGTTCCACTTCATCCTCTCCGACTCAATGTAACGCAGAAAATACGGGAGCGACGGGAAGCTTGGCTGGCTCGAAAGGCACCGAAAACTTTGGAAATCCTCTTTGACTGCCGGTTCTTAATACGCTTCCATGTGGATAAGATACCAGCAGAGATCCTAGAGTCAATCTCTACTAGGGGCAAAATTGAGATCAAACCTCGAGAGTCTTGGATCTTCCCGCAAGTTATGCATGTCGTCAACAAAGAACCCACACTTATTCATAACAACATTGTCCACCAGCCATTTTTTCTCGAAAAAGAGTGGGGTACCAAGCTTCGTCATGATATCAATGCAGACTGGATCGACATGGAATATTTTAGACCATTATCTGCAATATAATGCAGCATCGATTTATTTTAATGAAGCCCTGACAACAAAGATAATATGTCATGAGCGTAAATGTCTATCCAAGAAACCTGATGTTCATGCAAGGCCAAACTTCCGGTTGAAAGTTACTGAACTAGGTGTCCGAATTTCAAACGTCTACGCGTTCGGGACGCCACCCGGCTTGGTTAAGAGGATGTCCTCTGTGCAGAAGAATGGGGCAACCCGATAAAGATTTCTGTGGGTAGTGGTTGGTGATCAGTGAATGGTCGCTATAATATTTATTAAATCTCAATATCTTACGGGTTGTAGGGCCTTGGAATATAGCATATGCATTCCACACAGGTGTGCATCAGTGTCGATGTCAAAGTAGTATGTTGGTACTCGATGAATGATATTTCTCGTTGGCCAGAAGAGCAGCTGAGATTAGTCTATGACACAGGACAAATAAACGCCAGTAGCCCCACTTGAGAGGTAGGGGAAAGAGACCAGAGGTTCGATTCCATCTTCGTTGTGCAACAAGCTGGCGGGGGCTATCCGAGCTACCAAGTGATGGCTTTATAAGAGCCTTGAGAAATACAACCTTTGCCAGTATGCCGGAAGGCAGGACGGGTCAACTTTCAAGGGTCAAACATGACATTGGGCCGCATATCTCAGTCTGACGACTGAAGGATAACCATATTGGCATGAAGTCAGTCGATTGAAAGTAATGCCAGATTCTACTGTCGTGCAAATCGTTTCCGTGTTTAGCAAACCAGGGACACCAAGGATGAGCCAAGTTGAAGAATTGGGTAGATACGGACGCAGCATTAGTGGCAAGAACGAAAGGTCGCAGATTCTAATTCCTTGAATTGGGTACAAGTGAAGTTTACAAGTCTGCACTTCTTCTATGAGGTATCTGGTTCGAAAAAAGCCTCCAGTGATCTAGGTAAATTTAAAACTATGACTTTGCATCTGCAAGGGAACTTTGTTAAGCTTCGAATCTCGAAAATCAGAAAGGGTTGTTACCGTGATCTCTCCTCCTCGATAGCTCCCCTTCTTCTTTTTGTTCTTCTCCTTGCGGAAACCAGCACCACGCGTGACAATCAGGTCGTCGTGAGCTCGTTTGCCGTAGTCATTGTCCGGCGCATGCTGGAGTGGGGCGGGGGGTATTACATTTATACAAACTTTCGATAAAAGAACACAAAGCATACCTTTGCAAGGTATTGATTGTTTGCAATTGGCTCATATTTTGTGGGGTCCACTCGCTGGAACCTCTCGTTGGCGGGTCGTCCACCCTTTCTATCCCCTCCCTTGATTCTACCGGTCGACTGGGGTTCAGTCTGCATTTCTTGTACGGTTGCGGTGGTAGCCGTTATGACGGCACTGCCGTCAATATCTGTGCGTCGCTTTTTCGTCGGTTTGACCTCGTCATTTGTTTTTGGGGCTGGAACAGAAGGCTTATTCACTTCCGCCATTTTTGAATCCGAGTCGGAGTCAGCGTCTGAATGAGAACTGGAGCTCGAACCGGAAGAGCTGGGTGACAATTGTTTAGTTCCCTTCTTCGTGGCGGGTTTCGTAGCGACCTTTTTGGTATCAGACTCATCTCCAGACCTCGAGCTCCCGCGAGATGAGTCGCAGCTTTCCTTTTTCGAAGCAGCAGCTTTCTTTCTACTGACCGTTTTTGTCGTGCCAGAATTGGAACTAGAGTCAGAGTTGGATTCTGCTTTAGAAGAGGATGCGTCGCCAGTGGACAAAGTTCGGCTTGAATCACGCTCTCGAGCTAGAACTTTCCCCCCGTCCCTTTCTGACTTATTGACGGCCTTTTTCTTCACCGATTTCTTCTTTTTTGTCTTGGATGATTCTGAATCACTTGATTCGTCATCTGGGCAGGGTTAATTCGACACATTTAATTTCCGTCGGAGGAGGTCATACCAGAATCCGAGCCGGAAGAAGAGCTGGAATTCGACGGGGATGGTGCTACATTGATAAGCATGAATGGAACCAAAGTAGATTCTGGATGGGATGAATACCTTTGGCGGCAGGACTTTTTACTTTTGCATCTTTTCTCACAGATTTGTCGGGAGTGGAATCAGGATCAGAGTCTGAATCATCGGAAGAAGAAGAGGAGGAGGAGGAGGACTTCGACGATTTTCCCTGTTTGTTTTTCGTTTTGGTATTTTTATTTGAAGCAGAGCTTGAGCCACTTGAAGCTGTGAAGCAGGAGTTAAGTATATCAAACTTGAAGACACATTAGATATACACACAGCTTGAGTCGGAATCAGAGTCGGAATCTCTACGTCCATGGGAGTTCAAATTGTTTTCCAAAGGTATTGACAAAAAACTCACGACGAAGATTGCTCTTTTTTCTGCGAAGCATCTTTCCAATCCTTAATAATTTCGTCTAATTGGGGTCCCTCTAGTTCTATATCATCTTTCAGGACAACGACCTCTTTAGCGGCCTTTTTCACTGCCTGTGCAGCCTTGGTATGCGAATTCTTCAACAGAAACGCATGAATTAAGGTATAAGTTGCTGTAAAGAACAAATTAAAATATATGCGTTGGAGCATTAACGGGTTCTTACTTGCGAGATTGCCGTCCATTGTGGGGAAAGGTATTGGTTTGGAAAAACTAGCAAACTTTTCTCTCCAGTCTAAAAAGGCAAAATGTCCCACGGCACTTCATTACTTCCCGCAACCATGAGCACAATCAAGGGTCTCGTAAAATCTGACGTCGCGTACGATGGATCAAGCCTTCGCGTCGCTATCGTGCATGCCAGATGGAACAAGACAATTATCGACGCCCTTGTGGCTGGTGCGGTCGCCAAATTAAAGGAGCATGGGGTGAAAGCGAGCAACATCGTTATAGAATCGGTGCCAGGCAGCTTCGAACTACCCTTGGCTTGTTCAAGGTATTGAAACCAAACCTAAATCATGGTGGATGTCTTACTCAACGCGTAGGATGATCGCCGGAGCCCATATTCAAAGTAGCTCCAACGTTACCGACTTGCTAGGTGGATTGAATTTCAGCGGCACCGTCTCACCGAAAGGGCCATCGCGCACCGGAACGCCAGCACCAGCGGCAACTGTGACAATGCCCAATCAACCCTTTGACGCCGTCATTGCTATTGGAGTTCTTATTAAGGGAGCTACTATGCATTTCGAATACATCTGCGAGAGCGTGTCGCACGCGTTGATGAAGATTCAATTGGACACTGGTGTCCCAGTCATCTTCGGCGTCTTAACTGCACTTACTGACGACCAAGCGTTGGAAAGAGCAGGATTGGGCCGGGGTGGAGACAAGGGACATAATCACGGCGAAGATTGGGGACTTGCTGCAGTAGAAATGGGCTCGCATGTCCGCCGGTGGTCTGAAGGAAAATTTGCATGACAAACCGTAGTCTATTAGACTTGAAATGTACAAAAGACAAACGACTTGGATTTCGGAAATGCCCCTGAGGATGCCAAAAACAAGTCATTGAGAAGTGGTGCCCTGTGACGGCAATAACCAGTAACTGGCCATCACGCTCCGACGCCGGGTTGCACACCTCGCCTCGCAACTTCAACATGAAGAAAAAAGTAGGGCTAATTATGAGCTTTCTTAATCCATGGTAACGATTTTTGTTCTAGGTTCTACTTATGGGTGCCTCGGGGAGCGGGAAGACCTCCATGCGCTCTCTTATTTTGCAAGTCTTTCGCTGCTCCTCGGCCGATAAAAACTAAAACCAGATAATCAGTTCAAATAATCCTGCATCGCTCACCGCAAGGCTCGGTGCAACCATCGACGTCGAGCAAAATCATGTTCGTTTTCTCGGCGACCTCATTCTCAATCTATGGGATTTGGGCGGACAAGACTCGTTCATGGACTCCTATCTCACCACGCAACGGACAACTATCTTCCAGCAGGTTGGAGTGATGATATACGTGTTTGATGTTGAGACCCGAGAGATGGGTAAAGATCTCGAATATTTCAGGGATTGCATGGCCGGCCTGAAGCAGTACAGTCCCGACGCAGCCGTATTTTTACTGATACATAAGATGGACCTGGTAAGGGAACCCCGACAGGCAACATTTCTGAAGAAAAAGCAAGAGCTCGAAGAAGCAAGCGGAGACACCAAGGTCAATGTCTTCGGCACAAGCATATACGACGAAAGTCTTTACAAGGTGCGCCGTTTTACAATGCTTCACTTATAAAATGTTCTTGTTAACGTCGTCCTATGTTATCTAGGCATGGTCAAATATAGTCCACACCTTGATCCCAAACGCGGCCATTCTTTCTAAACACCTGACAACGTTTGCAGGTGCATGCAATGCTACTGAAGTGATCCTTTTCGAGCGCACGACATTCCTTGTAATTGCCACTTCATCACCTCCGTCCTCGTCTCCCAGTTCCACATCAGACTCCGAAGAAAACCCGGACGGCGACGTTCTGGATTCGAAGCGCTACGAGCGCACATCTGAGCTTATTAAGGGATTCAAGCATTCGTGCTCTCGTGTCCGCGAGGAGTTCCGCTCCTTGGAAATGGAGCTATACGATTTTACAGCTGTTCTGGACGAGATGACAAGAAATACATATGTGATGGTCATTGTTCATGATCCAACAATAGGTATGGTACCAAAGTAATGCCCTAGTTATCCCGACACTGACTCTTTTTGGCAGAGGCAGCCGCCTTGAAGTTGAATATTCGACTCGCACGTAAGAAGTTTGAAGAATTGCAAAGTGATAGCCTCATGTCGTAATCATACATATATTCTGTTCTATGTATTTATCATTCATCTTGTATACCACCATCACGCATAGCTTTAATCCCGGTTTAATGGTCTAATAATACATGGGTCCCCATTCACTCTGATAGTTAATATACTTCAGTAGTAGCGCTTCTAAGATATGTCACAGAAGTTACCGAACTTGCATTTCTTGCATTGACTCTACCTCACTAAGTATTGGAGCATTAACATTAGTCTTGAGCTTGGACATTGGATTGGGTAATAATGGCATAATATTGACTGTATAGGAGTAGGGTAATATAGGACATAATAGTATAAGACATAAAACCATGATGGAGATTATCTGGGTGTTGCTCCGGGCTTTGCAAGCTCAGCAGCACGAGTACCTTCCGGGGGTTTATATGGTGTGCGCTTCTCCTGCTGCAGTATACTCTTCTTGTACGCACTCGCGCGAGTGCCAGCTGGAGGGAATGAATCTACACTCGAGGTGGATCCCGTTCTCAGCCGCTTAGCAGGAGTGTATGGGTCCGAAGTGTTCAAGTTGAACGGATCAGATTTGCGCAGTGACCGCGGTGGATCGTTCTGGTGCAGCCCACTGAGATCAGAGCGAACAGTTGATGACGGCCTGTTTAGCACACGGTTGTTGAGGGGACGGGAATAACGACTCGAGAAGCTGTCGGCGTCGTCGAAAATGTTGAGCATATCACTGGGCCGTACGCGAAGAGAGCTGAACCCCTTCGCAGGTCCGACTTTGGGAACCGTGGACTTGGCACGAAGATTGTGTGCGGTCTGCGCATCGTCGGTTTCCATTGACATGTCACGAGAGCTCCTGATATGTTCCCTGGCGCTGCGGTTGGGAGGTTTTTCAGTGGACTTGAGCAGCTGCTCGACGACCATCTCTTCCACTACAGTCTCTGTGGAAGGTAGCGGATTTTGATCAACGAGTACCTTTTGTTCAGGACCTTCTGCATCGGTGGCCTCGACTACCTCTATAATAGTTTCCTTTTGCGTCTTCTGCTTTCTTGGTCTCGTCATGGGAGGTAATGCCGATGGCTGGACAGAACGTGATCTCGACCGAGTGTTCGTATAAGGTGCTGCGCCCTCCAAAGCAGATTGAGTCGCAGCAGTAGGTGGTCGGCGGGCTGCTTTCCTAGGCTGCTCATATGAAGGATTCCGTGGTTGTTCGGGTGGGGGCGGAGGCGGCGTAGGTTGTGGGATATTAGCAGACCTCTGACTTTGATTCCTAGGAGAAGGAACATGTTGTGGGGAGCTCTGCGCAGAACCAGATGCACCCTGGGAGCTTCTGTATTGTCGGGGAGAAACAAGTGAGGCAAATGCTTGTGACGACGGTGCGGGTTCCTGGCGCCTCCCTTGGGAAATACGCACGCCATCTCTTCTCCTATTGGCCGCGTTCGACGAGTCTAATACAGTACTCGATACACTACCAGGGCCAGCTGCGTCGATCATAGTTTGTTGTGAAAAAGGGGGCGGAGTGACAGGTCTGTTACGATGCGTCGGTGCTGATGCTACGAGTGTGCGTTCTGTCGGATAAAATCCTTCTGACGGTCCAGGTTCATTTGGCATAGTGTCGTACTCCGGGTCACTGAACAATGATCTGCAACAACTCTCAGAATGTGGTCGAATAGATAATAGACAATCTACTTACGTCCCATGAAGTTCCTCTTCCTCCTCTTCCTCCTCCTCCATAGCTCGTGCTTTGCCTTTATCGCTGCTAGTCGGCCTTTTGGGACTTTCTTGCCGATCATGTCCTGAAACCCGGACCCTCTTTGCAGCTGGTCGGGGGTTTGATTGATTTGACGTACGCTCGGAGCGCCGTCGCTTTCGCGATGTTTTCCTATAAGAGGCCTCTTCATCCATATCTTGCTCTTGCTCTTCTTCCTCTTCACTTCCACTTTGCTCTATTTCTTCGCCGTCAGAATCCAATTCTACAACATGTTGTTTCCTCTTCCTCGAATTCAACAGTTGTCGATCCTCGTGCCATAATTGTTTCGGCAAGGGAGGGTTCTTCGCTACCATGTCTGCAATTATATCTTCAAATATGTGTGCCTTTTTCTTGTATCTTTCCTTCCAGGACTCAGGTGTATGCCGCGCTGCCCATAGATAAAGGTCGGGCATATCTTTTGACTGTTAGATACAAAAAAAAAAACAAGGTGAGGGTGGATCAATGATATAACTAACGGGGGGACATACAAGTTTAACGAGCCGAATATAAACATTCAGGCCCTGCCTCCCACCTGATTCTTTATGCGGCATGACATTTGCAAGGAAATGGCACAAATTATCGTCGTCCTCGTCAGTAAACTCAATACGCCTATGCAAGATTGGGAAAGAATTTTCATAAAGGAAATATAATACTCACGTCCTTCCAGGAGGTCTACCGCCCATCCTTTGACGCGTCGGAGGACGATGAGCAAAGTGATTACGACGAATGCAATGCTGGATGAACGTGGTGTATTCCACATATACCTCGTGTAGTCGCGTGTCGGTTGCACCATTGTAGCCATACTGAATGGTGCTTTGATTCAGTGAACGGTTTATCAACACTGTGTTTGCTTCGTGTGCATTGGCAACTAATCGGCCGCCATGTCTCTGAAAGCAGATAAAAAAGCGTTCAATGAAATCAAGTAAATTGAGTTTACGACAATCACGACAGACCTGGATGTCCTGCTTTAATTTTAGGACTTGATCCACATTTTTGATACACTTATGAAGGAAGAATGCAATGGGACTGTGGTCTTCATCTCTGAAAAGCTGCTTATTTGGCCGTGGCTGATGGTGTATTTGCCGATCATTCTGGTCAATTTCATCGTCTTCGTGATCGGTTTCCAGAACGGAGGGCATAGCGACTTAGCGTGTGGTGGTGATGCAGTTGGAGGTGTTCATTAACTTCGCGTCGTTCACTCAGACGCAGTCACGTGATACGGTTGATAGCGCGGTCACATGGGTATACCTGAACATTGTCAGAACAAATTGAAAAAGACACACCTTCGGTCCTTCGCTTATTACTTTTATGTCCAAATCCGCTGAAGGGTAATGGATATTCAACGCCAAGCTCAACCACCAGAGGTCTACAAGGCTCTCGTCGCTGAGAGAGATTCTCTTCTTGCAAAGGCACGCGTTATTGCAGAAAAATGCAATGCCTTGGCGCCCATCTCCAAGCTCGTGCCAGAAATCATGCTGCGGATTTTTGCTCTTAACTCAGGACCTCTTAACAAAGAGATGGATCACGGCACCATTGATCTTCAGAATCAGCGATCCATTGATCCAACGAAAGATCTCAGAACCATCTCCCAGGTCTGTCAACATTGGCGCGTCCTCGCGCTTAGGTCCCCGACATTGTGGAATGTGGTCCTCGACTGTAACCTCCCACCCCAGTGGATGGCCGAACTTCTCCGTCGATCGCAATTTATTCCTTTCAAGATGAGGGTCGATCTTCTTAACAGACAGCCAGCCAGGACAATGGCCAATTTCCGCTCCTCGCTTCCTGAATTCCATCGTCTGGAAGGGTTGACAGCCTTTGCGGATGACCCGAGCTTCGCTGAAATACTCTTCAAGCTTATAAAACAGCCTCTGCCTATGCTCCGCACCCTCGTGCTCACCATAAATTACGAACCTGCGACATACCCTGAAGAAGAAGATATCTCAGACCACGAATACGAGTCGTCGGAATCGGATAACTCGGCATACGACGAAGACGAATGTTTCCTGCCCGAATTTCCTGACGAATCTTGCAAGATTCTTACCCTTGCCACCCGCGGCTGCCTCTTCCGCCTTGATTCGCCAATTTACCAAAACCTAACAGATCTCTCCGTTTTTGAGATCGCTGGGAAAATACCGCTGCTGTCTGAGTGGATTTCTTGCCTCCAAAAAATCGAAAACCTCACTTCATTGGTCCTGGTACACGCAATGCCAAAATATCGTAGCATGCTCCACATGCCACAGTTGAGTCTCCCTCACCTGACCGACCTTCGGCTGGTTGGTCACTCCGCGTCGTGTTGCCAATTTCTTGACCAATTGTCCATCAACCCGTTGCGGTCTTTCGACATTCGTTTCCGGCATGCCATCCATTCTAAGGCGGAGATGATGAAGCTGGTGGATGCTATCATGCCGCACCTAGATCACCAGGCAAAAGCAAACTCGTTTGACTCTCTAAAAATCATTTTCACGAACACCCATTTTGAGTTTACGAATACGGAATCGCCGAAGAAATTTAAACCATATTTCCGGGTCCATCTTTCAAGTCTAGAAGGCTTTCGTCTTCGCGTTTCTAACGCATCAGATTCAGACTCTGGGGACGTAGACAATTACGACGATGCCCAAGGGCCGTCGCACTTTATGATGAACCAAGTACTAATTGCTCTGATGACTCCTTTCGTGCCTATCAAATCTCTCCAAATTGATTATGAAACAACGGGGTGCGACATAGGAATACACCTCCCTATGTCCCGCAAGACAGGAACACTGGCTGCCACAATGCAACAATTGTTCCCCGTCTCACCAGACCAGCTTCGGAGCCTAACAATGTTGCACTCGGAGGGAAATTTGGAATTTGATATGTTAAAAGCATACCTAATGTGGAGAATAGAACTCGGGAAACCACTGGAACACCTTCGGTTCACGAGCCATCGTCTCAATAGGTTGTCTGATCGTTGTGAGCAACTTCGTCAGTATTGTGGGACACTGACATGGGAAAAACGGGCAGTTGGGGGGTTTAGGACAGCAGGAGATTCCGATGGCGACATGGTATCGATGATTTGGGGGCCGTAGATACCGCAATGCTTGAAATATCTACTGATAGAAGAGTGCTCTTTTTAATTGCTACAATGTACTTAGCTGTGGGAGAGTATTGGCTGTAAAGTCTTCTGCAGGTGGAAATGCCCTACATAACATACTCCATAACAAACGAGAAGCAACAGCAAAATAGATATTGGTGAATCCAATTTATCCAAGTCAAACAAAGGCAATACAACATGCACAGGCCATGAAACTGGATGTCAAATAGCAAATCAAGGGCAAGGACAGTGGTGTGGAAGAATGAAAGCAATAGTGAGATGGCTGCTTATTGCAGCACAGAGAATCGAAGGCAAACGAAAAAGAATACGTCAAGAAACTGCAAGCACTAACTAGGAGAAAAGGGGTATAATAGCCTGTGACAGCAAAAGGCAAGAGCAACATAATCATCGACTAGACGGGTAGAACATAAATTTCCAACTAGATCGAATTATATACAATCCATACGCCCATCCACCCATCCACCCCACTCCATCCCATCAATCCTATCCCTCTGTTCCACCAAAGTTGCGCAGGTATCAAGCAAGCCACATGCATTCAGCAAATGTCGTGACGGCACGCATCACGCATAATGCAACAGGGACGGATAAACCAGCCCAGGATCGCACGGCGCGCTTGCCCACACCCGCATTTACGACACCCAGACTATGAAGGGAAAACATATCCATCCACAAGGGGAGAGAAGGAAAGGAGGGAAAAGCGGTGCACAACCCGTCAGCACCTATATCTCCGGTGAAGCGAAGTAAATGGTCGTACAAGCAAGGGAGATGACAAAGTATAACGAGACGAGCCTACGCCGCGTAGGTTAGACTTGAGAGGAATTGAGAAAAGCCAAGGAAGAACGTACATGAGACCCTCCATATAGTTCGATTTGCCGTCTCTGTTGGAATCACGCAAAAATGTGTTAGCGTTATTGAAGGCGGAAATTCACAAGCAAGGAGGAGAAGAAAAGAACGTACTGGATGAGGGTGTTAACGAGGATCACAGAGACGAAGAGAACGATTGTCTACAAATTAAGAACAACCATGAGCATGCCAATGACAAATCTATAAAAATCGCAAACGAACCTCAAAGTTGGCGAAAAAGAGAGTAAGCTCGTGGCCAGATCTGATTATAAAACAAGGCAATCAGCTCACAATTACGCTACAGAAAAAACTGGGAGACGTACATCCATCCGACGATAACCAACAACGGGACGACAAAGGAGGCAATTTGCTATTGTTTTTGATTGATAAAAAGAGTTCGTTAGTTATATTCCATTTCCAATACACCGGTATGGAGGACTAACAATCGAGCTTCCGACCGAAATGGTGATGGTGAGCTCCATTTTGTTGTCGAGGGCCATCCAAACGGAGGTAACATGTTCAGCTGCATTTGCCTGTAACGAAAATGAATTGCTGAGCCAAGGAACGAGGCGCAGTAAAACGTACAACGATAGGCAATAAAATCAATCCAATAAAAGGTTTTGGAACATGATACCTCTCTGCAAACTCCTCGATGGAGGCAACCACTGTTCAACACGACATAATTGGTCATTAGAAACTATTTTTAAATCAGATCCAGCTTACAGAAATCTGCGCAGAAAGAAGTAACGACAGTGACGACCAAGAGGCTGCCCAAATCCATCAACAAAACCAGATGGGTGAACAGACGAACAAAAGACGCACGAAAACGACGCTGCGACGACGCTCATCTTGGCCTCCTCAGGTGGGTCGGTTGCAAGTGGGGTCAGTGTGTTTATCGTTGGTGTCCGTGGAACCGGAGATTGTACGCGAGATCCTTGATTCAGTGCATTTTGGTCGGCTTCGATGGCCTCGAGCTGAACGCGTGATACCAACTACAGCACCGTCGCGGTCAGTTCCCCATTGGAAATACGGGGCAAAGTGATACGGACCTGGAAGTATACATACGCAACATAGACAAACAAGAGAATGATTGCAGTTCCTCTAGAGATGATTAGCAGACCTGCTTTGTTTGATTCATCTAGAAGAGCCTATGCGTCAGCGACAAAATAAATTGCAGAAGTTTATTTACCCAAGGTGCTAGAATATGCAGCAGGAATGACAAGAGCTAAGCGACGTGCCGAGAACGATCATTAGCACAGCCTAAGGCAAGCGCGGATTTCGCTATTGGCTGGACTTACTAATGCAGGCTAGCGTCATCAGCTTTGATGAGAATGAGGGACTGTAAGAAATAGCGGACGCGCTGTGCTAAAGGGAAAACTTACGGAACTCGAACTGAAGAAGGGATAAGCAAACGGGTCAAATCAAAAGCTGTGCGACTTACGCTTGTGCTGCGACCGAGTTGAATTCACTCTGAACGCGTTTAGTACCGGCTAGAAGGACAAATTTAATGGTAAACAGGGGATGAAAAGACACATACGCACCTGCTAGGAATGAACAACCCAAAACGAGCAAAATATTAGATAGAATGGAGCCGAGCATCTAGAGAAAATTTTCCCGATAAACTCGGGGCGTGCAAAAAAAACAAAACGAGGAGACGCACAGAGGTCTGTACGATGCGCAATTCGCCTGAAGAATAGAAAGGGGTGAATAAATCAAGACTGGATATAGAACGGTCATACCTTGAAGTAGGGCGGCGACACCGACGATGATTTCTACTGCATTGCCAAAGGAGGCGTTGAGCAAACCAGCCAAGGTCTGGCCGAGTTTTGCGGACATTTGTTCGGTTGAATCGCCGAGAAGCTAGGAGGAATGTGAAGCGCCGCCACATATACACGGAATCGACGAACCTTTGCGAGAGGCATGATAGCGAGGAAGCTGAAGGTGAATCGGTAGACAACATCCCAGTGCAGATAGTGGGCGACAGCGCTGAGGGGAACGAATACGAGGAAAATATTGAAAAAGGAGCTGAAGAAGAACCACTTGTAAGACGCGAGCCAGGAGGGTTCGCCGTCTGCTTTGATGAAGGCAGAGACGCGGTGTGAGAAAGAGGCGGATCTGGGATCACCGTCGCCGTTGGTTCCATCATGGCGGGGCAGCAGAGAAGTGGTTTCTGTCGCTGGCATGGTGGGATAAAGCAAAGAGCGGAAGGAATAAAGGAGAGTTGTATATGAGACCTATAGACGAAGTGAAAGTGAAGGAGGCAGTGTTAGTTGGGCTTGGCGAAGTGACGTCACGTGTATTTATTCAATCAACAATGTCTGCGTTGGACTCGAGCGCGGCGACACCGTCGAGATGGCTTACATCGCCGTACGCCACCAGCGTCCCCATGCGGTTCTCGCCGACCTCGATCACGGTCACGCTCGCGTTCATGCACCTCCACACCACCACCCCCGGCCCGCACTTGACCTTGCGGCTGCCAATGAGCGCTCGGACCAGCGTCGTGATGAAGCCCCCGTGCGTCGTCACCACCACCGTCATCGTCTCCGCCTCCGTCCGCTTGGCCAACACATGCCCCAGGATCTGCTGGTTCCACCACCCCACTGCCCGCGCGCTGAACACGACACTGCTCTCGATCGTCGCATCCGCACCCGCCACCAGCTTCGACCCTCTCTTGCCCTCCATATCTCCCATGTTCTGCAACGATAACATCAGGTAATCTTCCATGTAACCCCCAACTCACTCACTCTTTCCCGTAGTTCCTTCTGCATCTTCACTTTCACCCCAGCATGGTGCACCAAGATCGCCTCAGCCGTCTACCAAGCAATCACAATCAGCGCCTAATCCCCAACAGCACACACCAGCGCCACTCACCCTGGCCGCCCTCTGCAGATCACTACTAAGCGCCCAGTCGATCCTCTCTCCTCTAAACCTCTCCCCGACCAATCTCGCCTGTTCCTCTCCCGTCATATTCAACACCGTGTCCCGCTGGCCCTGTACGACCCCTTCCCGATTTTCCTGCGTCTCTCCATGACGCACCATGTATATTCGCGCTATCACCTTCTTCGCCGGGGGAGCCATCTCGTTTACTTCTGTTGCTGGCTGAGACTGGTTCTCGTCGTCTCGGTCAGACCGAGAGCCTGAAGACTGCATCCCAGCTAGGTGGGTATATAGGCAAAGAAGAAGCGCGCGTGTGCTCCTTCGAACCTTCAGACACTACAAAAACGAAACTCGTATTTATTATATCTATCAAATCAATTGCCATGTCCCAAAATAACTCGAAAATACCGACCGCTTTCTATATGTACGTATCAATACAGTGGAGGTGACAGGGTGATCTGGAGCCCGCAAGGAAGAATGAGGGGGAGGGCGTGTTTTATCTACCTGACATATCAAAGCCAGGCAAAAGGAGACCAGAAATCAGTAACAGAAAAATCGCATACTGTCTCAAGTTCATCGTCTGTCCTTGAACCATATACTGTGTGTAATCCATATACAAGTCGCGACCCAAGTCCACACATCCACCCAAAATAAAAGGAAAGAGGGAAAAAAGGATTCACGAAAACTTTGTTCTCACCCTCGCCCTCGCCCTCAGCCTTCGAAATATCTCACACCAGCGCCCCAATTTCAATACACACATTCTTCACCCTCGCTTCCTGGAACCGCGCAGGCAGAGCCTGGAGACACTGCGCGATCTCCCCAGCCTGGGCAGCCGTTAGCGCAGTATTCGTGGTTTTAGCCGCCTGTGCCTATTGGAACAAACAGTGAGATGGAGGGAGGAAGGAAGGGCAGGAAGGAAGACGCACCACATTCCCAAGAGCAACCAGCGCGCGATATACCGCTTCTGAATCCGCAGTTTCCTGCTCCAGGATCTACGTCGTTAAGATGGTCCGTAAATTAAAAGTCGCACTAAAAGCAGACAAGAAATGGATATACCCTAACAATCAGCGCGACCGCATCGTTTCTTATCGAAAGTTTCAGAGGAGATCGCAAGCCCTGGCACGACAGGCTAGTAAGAAAAAAGATGCATTAAGTAATAGATGCAACGGATAGCCAAAAAGAAGAAAAGTTACTTGAACAACACAGTAGCAAACGCAACTCTCTGTGTCTTGTTCAAAACCGTATACGGCACTTGTCCCAGCGCCTCCAAAACCTAAGCAAAAAGGGACGTCGATGAGAAACACTCGTCAACTTAGGTTGCACAAAACCCACCTTCTCCAGCCACCGCCCGCCCCCAGCAGCATCCATATCCACATCCCCCGTCTCCTCAAACGCATTTGCTAGTGTCCTCAACACCAAAAGCATATTCGTCTCCCGTGCCTTGGGAAGAGGCGGCACCCACCCAGCATCCCACTCCGCAGCCTTGAACAGCGCGTCTACAAATCGCTCCCGAAGGAGATCGGAATCTGGCGATAATGGTGAGGAAGAGCCAAAGGCTTCTGGACAGAACCCGACTAGGAGCCGACTCAAGTCGATCACTATGACGAAAAGTTTGTAAGCGGCGGGGAACCGAAGGACAAAGTTACAGAGGAAGAGCTCAGTACCTGGAAAGCGCTGGGATGACGGCCACCGCTCCAGAATCGAGATGATCGCTTCCACATGCGCAGACGTGAGCTTGTTCGTTGGCCGAACCGGAGGCGTCGACGAGATTTGCGTTAGGTAAAGGAACGTCTCGCTGAGCGTATTGATTTCGTCCGGGTACATTGCGAGAGAAGAGGTAGACTGCGAGGGCTTTCAGTTCTGAACCTAGGAAGGAACAAAGGAAACCCACGATTTCATGCTGCAATGCGTCATCGAACTGGAAGAGCTTGGACTGCATGGCGGTCACGTTCGCTTGCTTGAAGGTGACCGGTTTTGGCTGCATTTTCCAAAAAAAATCAGATACCGTTAATCAGTTTGAAAGGTAAAAGGGACGGCGTACGACTGGGAGAATTTTAGCAGCTGATACAGCTGGTGGGGGCGTCGGGGCGGCGCCTGAATATCGCGATGCGCCAGTGAATGGATCGCCGTATGATGCAGATGGGGCAGATGGTGTGCTTGCCGGCGGGGAGGCCACGTACCGGGAAGCACCTGTAAACGGGTCGACATATTGCGACTGTGCTGTTGGTGCGGCCTGGGGTTGCGCACGATACCGAGACGCGCCTATGGAATGTCATTAATAAGGACCTCTCTCCACAAGAAAAAAGTGTGCTACCTGTGAAAGGATCTACGTATTCCTCTCCACCCGTTCCTATATTAACACCTGCTGTGTTCTTCTCAATAAATTTGACCACCTCGTCTATATATGTCAGTGGTAAATCATTGCTTTGCAGGAACTTCTGAGCGGCATTGTAAGGGTTTTCTGTTTGAATTCCATAAGGAATGTGCCATGCCAAAAGAAGAAAAGAGGCATACCTGAGACGTTATATGGCAATTTCAGAGGTGGAACGCCGTCCTGGATGTCGACATCAAACACATAGTCGTATTCCTTTCCCTGATACAGCTGTTTTCGACTGGAGCCGACAGCATCGACGACATCTCCGATCTTTTGCCAAGTGAAATTCGCGCTGTCCCACTGCATGTCTTTAAGCGCGAAGTTCTCGTAAACTGAGAAGCGTTACACACCTGGTGCGCCTCGATAAGTTCCCCGTTTTTGACCATCTTGACTTCACCGGACTTTTTACCTGAACAACGACTATGAGCCTGGGACTGGCAGGATCCCAACAATCACATACCTGGCGTATTCAGCGCTTCCGGCCCTGGGAGATCACTCTTTTTCACATCCCCAACCTGCTGCGACGGTAATGCCTGGCTCGCAACCTGGTCATCATATTCTTTCAATGCCTCGGTAGAAGCCCAACGCTCTTCCGACTCGCTGAACACTCTCACCACACCATCGCTGCACCCACTGACGATATCACCATTAGGCATTGATGACACTGCCCACACGGATATGGCCGGATGTACAAGTGTCTGCGAACATTCTCCGTCTATCAAACCCTGTTAGCCTGGTTTTGGATTCAGGAAGTAGGACTATTCTTGAAACGCACCTTTCCATATTCGCACAGACCTATCCTCGCCGCCAGAAACAATGTCCCCACTCGGCAAGACGGATAAGCTATAGACAAAGGAAGTGTGTCCAGATAGTGTGTAAACATGATCGCCGCCGAGGGTCCAGACCCGGATTTCACTGGAAGAGTCAGTCGTGAGTGAGAAAGGAGCGCAATTGAATTACCTATCGTTGGAGCAGGACGCAAAGCCAATATCAGGGACGAGAGCCAATCCGCGAACCGCGTCTTGGTGACCGGTAAATGTCTGGAGAACTTTATGTTGTTGCCATAATTTAATTGTCTTGTCGGCAGATCCTATCAAACCATCGGGTCAACGAGGTTTCTTGACAAAATGGGCATTCTAACCTGTCAGAAACTGGTCTTCATCGACTCCAAGCACGGCCCATACCGACTGTTGGTGCCCCTTCAAATCGTACGCCAGCTTGAAGTTCTTCCACACCTTGGCTGTTCTACAACGAATGGGTCGATCTGGAAACGAGATTGTAGATATATATATATAAACTTACTTGTCCCATGATCCAGATATGATTGTACCGCTCGGCGTCACATCCAATGCACACACATTGTCGAGGTGTCCAAGAAGACAGAAATCTGGGTCATCTTTCGGTGTCTGGAGATTGAATACGTTGACCACAGAGTCTTGGCCTCCAGTAACGGCGTAGCCTTCGAACCATTCAGCAATCGTCGCGAGAGAGGGCATCCACGACGATCACATACCTTTTGGGGCATCGGGAGTGGGAGCGATGTAGGCGACGGAGTTGACATAACGAGATCCAGCTCGAAGCACAACTTCAGCTTTGAATTCCGAGTCTGAAGGTGATTTTTGCCATGAAATCGCGGTAGAATCACGAGAGGCGGAGAGAATGAGTTGGTCAGTCGGTGAGCTCAGCGCGCGAACCTGGAACTCAATCAGTGACAAGATTTGTTGGAGAAACGATAACGCACGTCAGAGGTATGAGCCTTGAGTGTTGCCGACAGTTTATAAGGCATCCTCGCGGTCGATGGAAAATAAAATGGACTGACGGTGAAAGAGCAGGATGGTATGTACACGCAAGCCGAAGAAAGATCTTATCCGGACTTAGAAAGTGGCCAAAACCGAAGTGACAGACAAACAAGCATGTGTATTCAATTGCCCTCCACTAAATACTGTACGTTGAATTGTAGGGGAACGATCCTCGTGTTTCTACACCAAGCTCCAAGAACTCCCACTCCTCCTTCACTCGCCCAAGAAAAACCGTCATTTCCATCGAAAGGCCGAACATGTGGTAAAGGAAATGTGCACCACTCAAACGAACCCAAGCAACAGTGGGATGCTGCGGATGGGGGATACGGAGGTGTAGTCTATGCCTTGCACCATTACTTCATCTCCTGCGAGGGCCTCCCAGGCGGATCGTCAGTCATAGCGAAAACGTATTGACGAGTAAAAAACCAAGAGGGGATGGACATCCTCAAAAAATAATCCGTAGTTTTCACTGGTTAATTTAGGGCCGGTTCAAAGTACAAACGCCTCGAATCGGCTGCCAGTCCACCCAGATTATATATATGTCCAAGTGGTGGCTGCTCCGTTCATTTGCATTTTGTGAGTACCCTTGAAGTACTTATCAACCGACAATAACGTGAATCTTCAATAAATAGGGCTAGCAATACGTAAACTCCTGGAATCCTGGAGAGGACTCTTTTCTAATCAACTTTTTCCTCGCCAACAACGACAGATCCAGGCAGACTGGAATTTCCAGTTTCTGATCTGGACGATCTTAGTTTTTCCTTGAAATAATTTCCTGAGCGGCCCACTGGTGAACGCATGGAATCTGGACACGGCTCAGGCTTCAACGCGTTCCGTTACTACATAATTGCTAGTAAGGAAAGTCGCGACGTTCGCGCGACTGGTCGTCACTTTACACCGTGACTTTCCTCCTTGTTAGCGAGTGGAAAAGTCAAGGCATTTGATTGTGGAGACTTGGTCCTCAGCCAGTTGAACGGCTTAAATAAAGCCCTGATATTCCTCCTCCTCCTCAAGGACATCTGCCTCCCACCACGGCTGCGGCGCAGCGTCCACAAAGTAATTCGTCGACGGCAGTACGACCAGATCCGTAGCAATAACCTTGGCCATATTTTCGTCGAAAACATAGAAGCACAGACGTGTGCCGAGCATCGTTGAACAACCATGTGACTGAGCGAATTGGTTCTACAAGTTGGGATCCCCCTTGGACCGCAGATAGGGCTGTGTAAAATCTTTGGCGGCTCTAGGCTCGAAGGAAAAGATGGGCACGGTATTCTTCGTGATAATGAAAGACAAATTAAAGGGCGGGGATTCGCGCGATTTTGTCCTCATGTAGCTTCTTGTCTCATGCTGACTAGTTGGCCGACTGTTATAGAGGATGAACCAAATAACCTTCTTGGCGTCGAAAAGGCTAAAGAGAATTGAATTCCAGATGCCGGTGTGGTCAGAGTTGGGGCGGACAAAGTGGAAAATGTCGATGAGAGATGGCACTTGTAACTGATTCAGATCGTAGACGTTCCGACCGTCAGTCAACCTCAGTACAAATCAGAAAAAGAAGCTACTTCATTTTGATTTGCTGAGCTGTAAATACCGAAAGAAAAGTCAATGAGCGAACGTTCCTATCTACTTTTGTTGCAAAAAGACAGCAGTATAAGCAGGCACGACGACGTAGTCAGCAGATTTTAAGGTGATCGTGGTCTATGTTCGCGTGCATAAGTGTATCTCCAATAAATTGAAGACGAACTGCATGCTTACCTGCCATTTTGCTACGCCTGCTGCACCTCCGAAGTGGCGCACGAAGTACTTCCCTGTAGGAACGCCATCCAAGTCAAAGGCGATTGGTGTATCGGGATTCTTGTTGACGAAGACCAGACTGAGTTTGCCTCGCTCGACTGCAGCGTAGATGCCTTGGGTGTCAGGGTTGGGGGTGGACAGGTGGACAGGTGTGCTTGCACTGCCGAAGAAAGTCCCGTACCTGCGAATTTTTGTTCAAGTAAAATAGCTTCGAAAAAAGGGCGAGATTCGTTTCTTACCCTCGGTAAAGCCAGTACGCCAGGCCGATTGGACCCAGTTCGTCTGGAGTTGCCCAGTAGGTTGAGCTATCGACTTTAAACTTGCCCCAAAGTCCAAGGACATCGACGGTAACGAGACCACCAGTAATGTCGTTGTCGGCTGTGGAACTCCATTCACTGATGGAAAGCTTGGTTCCTGGGTAGTTCTGTTCGATGAGGGTGTGGAATCGTGGAAGTAAGTTAATGGCTGTTGGATTGGGTTGGTGATTCTGGGGGTTTGATCCAGCCCATGATTCATCAATGTATGTAGGGTCCTGCAAGTAGATATTATTATAGTGAAATGAAGCCTCCACAAAAAAGAAATATTCCGTACCCAAATACTGCGGGTTGCCCTTAATCTCAAGGCTTTAGCAGCAGCATCGTTGGCACTCGTGTCAGCTTGGAAGTAGTAATGGATATCGAGATAATCTAAAAGCCTCTTTCCTTTCGCCAGATGGTGAGTGCTCATCTGCGCAAGGAACCATGGAAGGAAATCAGTGTTGTTATGTGCTGCGTTATCACTGTAGCCAATCGAGCTGGTCCAGTCTAAGGAGTGTATGAGATGGGAACAGGAATAAAACCAATCGGAAACTCACAGAACCACCATGAACACGTAGAGGGAGCGACGACTAGGACGTCAGGAAGAGCTTCCTTTGCTGCTGTAGCAAAGTCAATGACGCGAGACAACTCTTCGTCGAAGCCCATGGGTCTGCAAAATATAAGCGGAAAGAAAAAATGTTTAGCAATGCCCATACTCAGGATGCATGTCTTGGTGGGTGTTGCTGGCTATTTCAATTTCATTGTCGACTGATACCATGGATGGCTTGTTGGCAAGTCCGGTGAGCCACTGCTTTACGGCCGTCGTGTTCCACGGGGTGTAAACGCTGCTTTGGTTTGGGACCGGGGTGACATAGGACCCGTTGGGGAATAGTCCACTGCCAGCATCGCTATTGTATGGATCAAATTTGGTCTGGTCTGAATAAACGTGTCAGGATGAGAAACACGAGAGGGTTATCTGTACGCACCTGGGAAAACAGATTTAGGATAAGAGTAGGAGCTGGCATCTTTGGATACCCAATCAAGTCTGCGTTTTAATGAGCGCTTTTGCTAGACTAAATGTTCGCAAAACATACGAAGGAATAGTGAGCAGGGTGTCAGATCCAGCTCCGCTAACCCATCCAATCCAGTCATCGGCACTGTCACTTGCCCGATTCTCGAAATACCAGTCGTTTCCAGCGTTCGTGAAGCCGCCGAACGGATTATAAGCCGTGACTGCGTTCCCTCCCCACCGGGAAACAGTAACACCTAGGTGTTGGATGTAACTCGCAGAAGTTGGGAAATTGACACCGTAAACATGTGGGTTAATGGGGTGATTGTCGTCTTTATTGATGCTAGCAAAACTCTATCAACACTGCGTCTGGAAATAAAATAATGTCAAGCTTGACTTACTGTCCGCGTTGCACAGCAGGCAGGTCGTACGAGAAAGTCGAGGTTCCTGCTGTAATCGTCAAATTGCCCTGACCAAAAGGAGAAGCTAAGGTCAAGTAGGTAATGGTTTTTGCAGGGGTGTCAACAGGATTGTAGGTGGTTTGACTGATGACTTTGACGGGCTGAAAGTAAATGTAAAAAAAGAATTGAACTTCAAGATAAAATATCTTCCTACCTTTCCCTCTAGCGCAACATGTATATCGGTCAAATTTACAGCTCCAACTGTCGTGACAGCAACGATATTATTTGTGAGGGGTTCAGCACTTAAGAATTCGGGTGTAATAACAATTTCCTGTAAACTTGTTTTGATATATGTAATATAGATCCGATGGAGAGTTCTTACGCTGACAAGGACAACATTGTCAATGTGATACTTTTGAGAACGAAATTAGAAAATTTGATACGACGAAATAAGGTACTTGGCTTACAAAAGCGCCATTGCCACCCGCTTGGATGGTCAGGCGATCCCAAGTCCCATTTCCCTGAGACATTTTCAGGAGTGTCATAATATTCTACAGAAAGAATTCTCACCAGTTGAGCCCCGCTTCCGGGGAGGTTATTAAAGTCAATTAGGAGGGACGAAAATGCACCATTGACAACAGTTTTGCTGATTGAGGACAAGGATACCGAAGGAGACTGAGTACCATCGACAGTAGACTGAACGAAGAGCGTAATATCTGGTTGAGCACCCTATACCGTGGCCAGGTATGTCAGCTTTAGAACAAGTACCACAAACTAGATAACATACAGCGATGTCAAACCGGAGTCCGGCATAGTCAGGGAAGGTGCCTTCGAGCTTCACGGACAGTGCAGCATACTGCGTCGAGTTGACGGAGATTGAGCTCCCGCTGGCACCCGCAAATAAGTCTGTCGCTGCGAAGTTGATATCGCTGCTCCAGCTCCAGTTTTCCCATCCCTTTGCAAGAGAGCTGTCTGTATAGATGGGCAGGTCCTCCGTGGCGCCGTTGACAGGATGGAGTGTCGCAAATGCGACGCAAAAAGCGAGGCGCAACAATTTAACCTTTGAGAACATGCCCGTATTTGCACGCAAGAGAAGGGTGCTGCTCAATCCCTCAGTGTCTTCTGTATCTATACCTTTTTCGAAGGGCGGATTTGGTGGGTTCACGGGAGGAATTCGGGTAAACGATTCATGTTGGATAATTCACGGGACAACGGTAGAAATTTGCGAGAGGGTACCGCCGCATGAGCCATGCAGGCGTCGCTGACCGAGTCATGTGTGGTTCGCTGTACAGAGGCAAGCCCAGCTACAACCAAGGTGTAGACAAAAAGTGCTTCGATGTCATGCGGATTTGAGAACTGGCATGGATCGCGCGATGACATTGACAACATCAGAGAACACGGAGAACACGGGGTTTCTGGATCGCGAGTAGCGACTCAATTGCGAGCCAAAATATCAACAAAATATGTCAAAGTATCGATTTTATCCGAGAAAAAACCAATGGTAGATCTCCGTAACGGAAGTTGGGCTTGGCAGTCATTAGAAAGGTTCAAAGAACGTGGTCGGAGTCGTTGATGGTCAACGGGGAGATTCCGGGGCCTCGGATGATCGATGATCGTTTATGAATTCGTACTTTCTTGTTTGGCAAGCTGATTCGGAGCAAACAAATCTGTACGGAAGCCTTTCAGAATCCAGTCACGCCAATTACCGTGACCCCAGGTCGGAGTTCCTTCCTTCCTCCATTGCAGTAATGGCGCTAGATTGCTCTTGTTATGGCGTTCGGCACTGTGAATGAGTCAGAAGCTAGAAAACGCGAGGAGACGCGTAAGCCCTTGGCCGAACTTTTTTACTGACTATTTTAAGCATTTGCAACCTTCACGAGTATTGATCGATTTCCTTGTCCAACCACGCGTTCTCTGGGGAATTTGACTTTTTGACTTTTGGACCCTTCTCACCCGACTTTCACCGTTTTCGCTATGTCTTCCTTAGCTGAATACCAGGCTCAGCGAGCGTCTCTGATCGAAGATGACCGCGCGTTACGACGCGAATATCTGACCTCTAACTCGCGTTCAGAGAAAGAGATAGGGGCAGATAAGATCGTGCGCAGGATACGCGCCTTGGAAGCCGAAACGATCTGGAAAGAGGAGCACTCATCTATCCCTCATCCTTTCCCTGGAATGGAGTTCTTGACTGGTGTGTGCTGCCTTGATTTCGAGGCTGACTGAATGACTAGATTTCTTGTGAATCATTAGGCAAGAGCATCATTGTGAAGACTCAGTTATTTGAGATTTTGAGCAAGGTATGTGGCAATGTCGTTTTTCCTGTCTGTGAGGCCTAAACCTTTCATCTAGATGCCAAAAGGCGCATTACTACATGCCCATTTGGATGCCACCGTGAATGCAGAGTTCCTACTTGAACTGGCGTTAAAGCAACCGGCGATTCATGTTCGCATTCAAAAGCCGCTGGAGGCTTCCAATCTGGGGACCAATCTTCCAGAATTTAGAATCTTGCCTCGGGAGCAGTGCACCGACATTCCAACTCTGACGGACGCGTCTTACCCTCTGGGGTCCTGGGTTTCTCTGCAGAATGCACGTAGCTCCTTTGCACCAGACCTCGGTGGAAAAGATGGATTCGATAAGTGGGTTGTTGGATCCATGACCATCAACCCGGCAGAGGCGTACGGTACTCATAATACCATAGCAAAGGTCCGTCGTTCTCAGTCATAGTATTTTGATGGTCGTTGCAACGAAAACGCAGATTTGGAAGAAGTTCGGGAGCACGTTCATTACGTCTACGGTACGTCTCTTGTCTGCTCATTCAGTGTTCCTAGAGCTGAACAATTATAGGGTCTGATTCGAGTTGAGCCCATCTTCTCGGAATATATAAGGCAATTTTTCCGCTCCTCCATTGCTGACGGAATTTCCTATGTCGAACCAAGAATAAATTTCCTCTACAAGTAAGCTTTGCAGGGTCATACTTCTTGCGATCAATTCAGTTACCTGGAATAGACATATGTATGGCGCTGATGGTCAAGACAACGTTCCTCACCGCGAATGGCTTGTAATGTTTGATCGAGTATTAAATGAAGTCAAGGAAGAAATGGCACAGCAGGGCCGAGCAGGTCAATTTATTGGAGCCCGAGTTCGTTTTCTCTTTTTGATGTTTGGCGAGTGGTTACTGAGAAGGAATTGTAGATAATCTACTCAACTATTCGATTTATAACACCGGAAGAGTTGGAATGGTACACGGAAGATTGCATAGCGCTGAAGAAGGAGTTTCCTCATCTGATTGCGGGCAAGTATCGACATTGCTACCATTGTTTTCGGGATTTTCATAAATTTTTAGGATTCGATCTGGTCGGGGACGAAAATGTTTTGAAGCCGCTGATTTACTACGCTGAGACGCTACTGCGTTTCCGCGAGCGCCAAAAGGAGGAAGGCGTCGATATACCTTTTATTTTCCACGCGGGAGAAACACTCGGAGACGGAACTGAGGCAGATGACAACCTCTACGACGCCATTCTTCTCGGAACTAAACGTATCGGACATGGGTGCGTTGGTCCCGTTTATTAGTGTCCGGAGCACTGGGTAAGACATAAACAGATACTCCCTCATAAAGCACCCAAAGCTGGTAGAGACATGTAGGCAGAAAGGAATCGCCGTTGAAGTTTGCCCGATTTCGTAGGTCGTCTTTTGCTCTTCTACTTCTAAATGCTCAAGATGGCTCTTTTAAGGAATGAAATATTGGTATGCCATTCATTTTCCGATCACGACCCCGTTTTAAAGAATTGTTTGTGGGCAGCGCTTAACCTCCTCGATGCCGATGCACCCATTGCCCGCTTTGCTGAACAACGGGGTGCCGGTCGCCCTCTGTTCAGATGATCCCGCGGTATTCGGTAACATGGGCCTCACGTTCGACTACTTTCAGGTAAAAACAGTTGGGCACTACTCATGCGCTGACTGACGGGCGTCATGCAACAGGTACTCGCGGCGAGCGAGATCACTGGATTAAGCACGCTGGGCGCCATAGCGAGAGACAGCATCAAGGTGGGTCCATATGGCTGTGTCTACGGGCGTTTAACTGAGCAGACGCGCAGTTTTCGACGCTGGATGGGGAAGAGAAGAAAATAGCGTTGGACGAGTTTGAGAGACGGTGGGCCGAGTTTCTAGACTACGTTTTAGAATACGGACAGTGATTGGCGGGGGGTTGTATACGCATGTTTGTAACGTTATTAGGGGGGACTGACCGCTCGTCTCATCATCTTGCACCGTCCCACCGTGGTTGTCGTTCCTTTTTATCAAGGTATGTCCAGCCAGTTATTAGTCGTCCCATCCTCCACCTCGCACTCCCCTCACATCCCTCCCTGCCATCTCCATCAGACCATCTATCATCCCCGAGTCTACCCCCCCTTGGCACCCATTGAGAAACACAAAAGCTGACAAAAAGAACCCTTGAACTGAATTACGACCATGCCAGACGCCGAATCCACCCGCAAGAGGTCGCGTTCTCCCTCAGACAGCGAGCAGCAGAAAAATCACAAGCGACCAAACACAGGCGCGACAGCCTTGGATGGCTCATCGTCCAACAGTATGGGCCCCGTTTCCCAGCAATCTACCGCTTCTGACATCACTATGGTCGACTCTTCCACCCCCGCCAATATAGGTCATGCGAACGACACCAACTCGTCGACGCCAAACTCCAGTCGCAACGATGTCAAGAAGGAAGACCACAAGGTCCTGCTGGGTCCCTCCGGCGACAACAGCAAGGACTCGGCAATAACGTCCGGCGACCCATCATCCTCCAGCGCCGCGGCAACACCCTCAGCCAACATCCACATGCGCTGCCTCATCGTCACCCAAGATGCGTCCATCATTATAGGCAAAGGCGGCTCCCATGTCAACGAGATCCGCGAGAAGAGCGGCGCTCGCGTTATGGTCTCGGAGAGCATTCCCGGAAACCCAGAGCGCATCCTCAACGTCAGCGGACCGCTCGACGCAGTCTCAAAGGTTCTTTTTTCCCAGTCCCAGCCTTCTTTTTCCTATCGTGTACTCATTTCGATTTCGCACTTGTAAGGCGTTTGGTCTCATCGTGCGCAGGATCAACGATGAGCCATTTGATGTACCCTCTGTACCTGGAAGCCGTGCTGTGACCATCAAATTCATGATCCCCAACTCACGCATGGGTTCCGTGATCGGAAAGCAAGGCTCCAAGATCAAGGAAATACAAGACGCGAGCGGCGCCAGACTAAACGCCAGCGAAGGCATGCTGCCTGGATCAACCGAGGTTTGTGCCATGTTATTTATACCTTCATCTTTTGTTGATGCTGATCTGATATGCAGCGAGTGCTCAGTGTCGCAGGTGTCGCGGATGCCATTCATATTGCGACATACTATATCGGGAATATCCTGATTGAGGCTCAAGAAAAAATGCCCTCATATGCTAATTCGAATTCCAGCTACCGCCCTGGTAACACCAATACCTCCCGTAGCACTGGTGGGCGGTCCGTTGGAGGAGGAGCAGGAGGAACAGGATCATCGTATGTCCCTGCTGGAGGCTACAACCCCGGCTCGAGCTACACACCCCATAACCCTCCGCAACAGCTGCAGACGCAGCAGATATATATTCCAAATGATCTTGTGGGCTGCATCATTGGCAAAGGAGGCAGCAAGATCAACGAAATCCGACACATGAGTGCCAGTCAGATTAAAATCATGGAGCCCGGTGCGGTGGGAGTAGGCATGAACGGCGCGCCTGCGCCTGCTGGTCAAGAGGGCGAGAGGTTGGTCGTCATTACCGGTCAGCCTGCCAACATCCAGATGGCTATTCAGCTTCTCTACCACGTGCGTTCGTTCGGTCAAGTCACAACATTTCTCATCTGATCTCTTTATTTGCTTTGTGTACAGCGATTGGAACAGGAGAAGCAAAAACAGCTTCGCGCGACAACAGGCCAGAGTTAATGGTTGATATTGGTCATGGCGCCTTTTGCTCCCTCCCCCCCCCTACATGAACGCTTTACGGTCCTGGCTGTATCATAATCTCCCATAAATCGTTGTTGTCTTTGTTCTATCTTGTTGTCCCAAGCAATTCCCCATTCCTGAACCCACCAAAGTGCCCTCTGTCTTGTTCTCTCTCTGTCTCTTGTCCATTCCACATGCCAGCCCTCCTTCCAATTCGTTCATCTCTAGCCGACGTAAACTTTCCCCCTTTTCCGTCCTGAAATTTGTCCGTTTTCTTTCTTCGTTCTTTTTGTTCCACGTTTCTCAAACCATTGCATACTCTGGGTGTGTGTAGCTTATTTCCTCCGACCTCTCTTTTCTCTTCTTTTCGTCTTCGGGTTTCGTAGTGAGGTTGTTGGAACCTTTTTTTTTGGTCATTTTATACCTACCTTGGGCCCCTTATCGTTGTTGTCGATACAATCTCGAATCCGTCTACTTGCTATATTATTATGTGGGTGATTTAGCTCCCCGCATTTCGCCAACATACCTCCGGATGCACGGTCCGCTGACTGTGCCAGATTAGGAAGTCGTTTACGTAAGCTCAAATTTTGGGGGAAGTTCTTGAACCTCATCAACATCCAGGACGTTACTCCTCACTAGGCCTCACTATGGCGTCTATTCTGAAAGCCCAAAAGGCCAACGCGTCAAAATCCGACATAAAAGGCAAGGGAAAGAGAAAGGTGGACGAGATGGACGTGGATGTGGAGGTCACGGAGAAGGCTGCGAAGAAAAAGAAGAATAAGCAAAGGGTTCTGTTGCTTTCTTCGAGAGGAATTACGCATAGGATGAGACATCTTATGAACGACTTGGAGGCGCTCTTGCCTCATGTTAAAAAAGGTGTGTCTTGTCTTTCTTTTTGCCCAAGGATCCAACTAACACATTTACTCAGACTCGAAGCTCGATTCAAAGTCGCAACTCAACCTACTTCCTGAGCTTGCAGATCTCAATAACTGCAATAACACACTGTACTTCGAAGCACGGCGGCATGAGGATCTGTACCTATGGGCTGCGAAGACACCGAATGGGCCAAGCATCAAAATGCATGTACAGAACGTGCACACGATGGACGAGCTGAAAATGACGGGGAACTGTCTGAAAGGCAGCCGGGGGCTTGTGAGCTTTGATAAAGCGTTTGAGGATACGGAGTGGGGCAAATTGACGAAGGAGGTGTTTACTCAGGTGTGTGGGCTGTCAAATGGTACACGATGTTTTGTATCACTGACTCTTTATTTTGTTTTTGTTGCAATCAGATTTTTGGCGTACCTTCGACATCGAGGCGTGCTAAACCGTTCATTGATCATATTTTGACGTTCTCCATTGTGGATTCGAAGATCTGGTTTCGTAATTTCCAGGTGCGTGTAGACTATGGGCAGACGTCGTGAATTGTGCGCTGACGTCCTCGTGTCCTTGGACAATGGACAATGGGCAGATTGTTGAAAAAGATCCTCTGCAGCCGAGCGGACCCCCACAGACAACACTGGTGGAAATCGGACCGCGGTTCGTGCTTACCCCCATACGCATCTTCGAGGGTGCCTTTGGCGGTGCGACGGTGTTCTCGAACCCTGGTGCGTGTACTCCCTTCTTCCGATCTCATTGTCCTGTTGACAATCATATTTTTATTATAGAATTTGTCTCGCCAGCTGCTGCACGCATGGCTTTGAAGAGAGAGAAGGGCGGAAAGTACAATACTCGAAAGGATGCAGAAGAGGACACGCGCAGGAGGAAAGAGATGCGGAAACGGGAGGAAGACGAGCTGGCTGTTTCCAAGGTGTTCGCGTAAGTATGTTTGTTGTGTTTCTGGATGTCCCTGGGAGGGTTGGAGGAGAACAATCACAGCTGGGCTGGAACTATTTTGATGGGGGATCAAAATGTTGGATAGGTTGTTAGAATTTTGGTTTGTGAGATAAACATGGTCAAAATTTTTCCTTGTGCCTCAAACAAAATCAGGGGAAAAAATTAGATTGTACCAAGATTTAGCCCATATCTAGATTGAATATTTTACCTACTGGCTAAAGATGGACAAAAGAGCAGCATTTGTTGCTCATTTAAACTCACTGAAAATATCATTGTTTGCAGAGGTCAGAAGTCCAGTCAAAATACAATATCCTGCTTAAATTTTCAGCCCAGCAAAATCCCTGCTTTAGTTAAGAAGTAAAATAACAAATTTATCTAAAATATTGCATAGGTCAAAATATGTCATTTTGTATTTAATATCAAAGGGCAAGTTGTTAACATTTTGACCTGTAGTCAGAATACTATCATTAATGCTTTGCAAAATTATGGCAGGAGTTCAGATTTTGATAAAATTTGACTCATGTCTGATTTCATTGTTTTGCTTACCTACCAAAAAATGACAAAACAGGCTCTTTGGCCATTATTTTGTGCATGACAAAATCCCTTTTTGGGCAAGTCAGAAGGCACGCGGAATAGTTGGCATTTTGCTTAGTTTTCGGTGTAGACAATATTCTTACTTAAGCCAACAACTAAATAAAGTATATTACCTGAAATTTTGTCTAGGTTAAAATATGATGTTTTGCTCAATATTTTGCTTCTAACCAGATGTCAAGTCAAATATATCGCACGCTGGGCGTGTCGCTAAGCGTGTCGCAATCGTGCACTCAGCGTGTCACAATCGTGCACTCAGCGTGTCGCAATCTGCGCTGAGCGTGTCACTAGACTGACCTCCGAGTTACTAGCGAGCAGATGCAAGGACGCGGTTGTGAACGGGTGCGGCAGATTCTATGACAGCTTCACAACAGTCTAATGATTCAACTAGAAGAGATCAGTCTCGAACCTGAGAGTCAGCGAAGCAGACGAGGTAACTTACGTCTTGGCCAGGGAACCCCAATCCGGCCAAAGGGGAGTTCTTTGTAACCAGGAAGGTGAAGTTCGACTTCGTCCGCTAAGGATTTATGGAAAGGGAAAGGAGAAGACAGTGATGTAAAGCTACCTGACGGTTGCAAGCTCTGGAAGTGTGCATGAGGGTGAGGAAGAGGGGAAGAGGACCGCAACGTACGAGGCGCTGCCGCCCCGTGGCGCTGTGGCACACGGAACTGCTTCGGGGTAAAGCCCCTAGTTGGCATGGTCTTTGAGGACAACAACCATGCGTTCCCGGGGGCTGCTGACATGAGGGAGCCCGTGAGCCTGGTATGTCAACGAGGATCAGCACTTTGGACGGACAGCAGGGATCTTGAGTGCCTCTGATTGGACCCATGCGAATAGGGTGAAAGAGGAGATGGGGTCGAGATCTATGGAGAGTGACTAGTGACAGGAGAGAGGTAAGCTTTGAGTGGGTAATATAAAAATTTAACAATGTACCAGTTAGCCACTGCTGTCGCCGCTAATCTTCAGGTAGAGAGTAGTCACACTGATCACAGATCATGGCAAGCCTGGAAATTGAGCCGGATTGTTCTTGGTTTTGAGACCGAAGTCCAAGTGGGTACCTTTAGTGATCAAGCTTCAAGTAGAATTGTTGCAGCAGTATGGTGGAGTTGGTAACGGGACACAAGGGAAACGTACCTCCACAAAAGCACCAACTCACAATCCTGATAGGCGATCCCTCCACAATGTGGACATTAAATGGAACAAGACCAGCAACACGTGTACCTGCACAAAAGCACCAACTCGATGTGTGCAATAAGCGTGTTGCGGAATAATAGATTGACGCTGAGCGGTGCGAGCTGCTATGACTCCAAGGGCGAGCGACCAAGCATCCGTTGAATTCAACCCATCCCATACGGTCGTGAGAAATACCACGTGAATTCCGCAAAAGGCTGTCACGGGCTCACGGCTGGACTAGAGGCCAATGTAAATGCGAGTCGCGTTCTGTCGCGTTCTACACACGACTTGTGCTGCACTGTCTGCTGCAAGTACTTACTACATAATTATCAGATGGTGTTTGACGGAGGAGTGGAAGTGATTCGTGTTGATTGTTTGGCCACGAGGATGGCGCCAAACAAAAAGACCTGAACACATTTCTAAGTCCTTTCCCTTCCTACAAGCCACGTTCGAATTCATTTGGATCGCTCTGATGAACTGGTTCAACTGGCCCCGTCTTTGGCCGAAACCACCAAGCGCCCTTCATCTGGACAGGTCTGATGAACGGATTTCCCTCCTCCAGACCAATAATCCGTTCTGGACCGCTCCGATGAACTGGCTCTTGGCCAATGTTTCCCGTCGTCTGCTGACTTCTTCCTCCTCTCTTAGGCTCTCTGTCTCGGGTTTTACGTTGATAAATATCACTTGGACAGCTCTGGTGATACTTATTCCGTACCACTGGTGCCATCGACAACGGTGATCACTCCGGTGATGATTCGGACTCTAAATTCATTCCATGGTCAAGCTTTACAGCAGGTATGTTTAATCTCTTCACTGTATATCGCCCAAATACCGATTATTCTACCACATCCTTCCTAAAAGCTGCTCCGCCTCTGCGTCGGAGTTTCCTGACGTGGAACTCATCCTTTCGGATCTGAAGTTGGGCCTTTCGTTTATTCGACAGAGCAGCGAGCCAGGTTTTCTCGTAAAGGGACTTAGGGAGCTCTGGAGCCGGTCCCCTTCCAGAATTCTTCCTTCCGTCCCGTATCCTCCTCCCTGGCTTTGCTCCCTTGTTGGAGAACAGCTCCTTGTCCTTGCGCCGCTATCGGTCGACGATCTACAGTTCCGCCTCAATGTTGCGCCGCACGGCATTGCCATGACGTAGCAAACTTCGTTTCCGGCCTCATCCACGTCACTCTCGTTCGAGCTCATACCCTCATCTCCAAGCCGCTCGCAATATTTCTCCATATAGTCCCAGAGTTCGATATCTGGGTCACCTCGCTCTTTTTTTCTCGCAAGGGTCTTCCCAATAATTTTGATGCGACGTGCGTATCTCTGAAAAAATGCGTCAGCTTCGCCGAAGAAGAGGCCGAAGCATTCCCACTTCCTCGCAGCCATCCTCTGTTCGACCTCGTTCACGGTTTCGATCTGTTCATCCTCTTTGACTTTTGGTTGGGCGTCCTTTCAAACTGTCCTTGCACGTTGCCTTGGTCGTAGATAAGGTCGCGAAGATAGGCCTCTGAACGTCGGGGAAGTGATTCCCAAGCCTCAGTCGGCAACTTGGTACGCATGAGGTCAACCATGAGGTCGAGCACTTGGACATTTCATTTAAACGAAATCTTTGCTTTCATGTCGATGCGAAGATCTGTTGCGTCTGGCCCTGGGTCTCTCCGTCGTTGTAGAGACACACAGCATCTTTCTCGGGTGGGTCGTGCAGAGCAAAGTCTTCGAATGCGTTGACGCTGAAGCAGTCATCCCTGACTTGTCGGGCGAGATTCTATATTCGTTGTAAGTAATTCGCTGACTAGATAAATCGAGAAATTACTGACAAGATAATTTTTCCTTTCAGAGGCTCATCGTTATCCTTCTCCTCTTCCATTCGTTATTTCGCAGACTTTTTGCGAGAGGCGCTGGTGGGCTTTTTAGAGTTCTGGGGACCTTTGGTGAATTTGGCCTTCCGGATCGATTTCCCGGTCAACCTTTTTGCGAGGTCGTTCATAACGTCGCCAATCATTGCCTGGAATTCTTCCTTTGTCCTGCGTGACGATTGTTTGTTGCTATCGTCATCGTCGTCGCCATTATCTTCCTCATCTCCTTCTCCACCGTCGTTTCTGCCCGTCTGCTTGCGTTTGCCGTGCCATTTGCGGCGTCTCTCATCAACGTTGTCATTATCTTCGTCCTGTTTTCTGTCAACAACACAGGATAAGACGATAGAATGATGACGCCCACAGAGACTTCAACCAACACAGTCGATGTTTTGGCCCCCTCCTTTTAATTTCCTTCCAGCTTGCTCCAGTCGATTTATGGGCCGATTTGGATGGATTCTGTGCCCTGGATGATGTGGCCGAAGATTGTCTTCGTCCTGCACCCGCTTCAACGATTTCGTCTCCCATATGCGTAGCACTTGCCATTTCCTGATCGGTATGGACTGCAGGTTCCCTGCCAGGATTTGCATCGGTCGGTTTCTGGCCTTCGGGACGTGCGTTCTGCGCAGATTGACCTGTTTGAGTTGTAATCCCGGGCCCCTTCTGAGAATTTTCATTCAAGTCAAAGGAAAGGCTCGAGTCACCCACTCGTTGCCCATGGAGTCGCTCTACTTTTTGTACCTTTGAATCAATGCCGCCATTTGGAGCTCGCTATCTGCCTGCATCAAGCATCAGCTATCATGTTCAAGATCGGTTCAAGCCGGAATAGTCACCCGAAGACGCTCAAATCCGTCTGTCCACTCTTTCTTCAGCTTCTTAGCCTCCACTCTCCGTTCCTCCTAACCAGGTTGTCACTCTCCATCCGAGTACGGAACTATGATTAAAATCACCTCCATGCGTACGATTGCTGCTTTTGCGGCCTGTTCATGTCGTTCAGCGATGGCGACCATATCCACAACCTGATCCTTCCCTCGCTATGAAGGCGTTAGTAAAGGCTGAGCAAATAACTTTAATTTGACTCACTTCAATTTGCTGGATTCTCGCCTCTGCTTCCGCCTCCCTTTTCTGGGCAAGCACCGCCTGTCCTCCCTTTTCCTTAGCTAGCTTGGTTGCTTCAAGAGCCTCAGCCTCGCTTTTCCGAGCAAGGGCCGCCCCTCATTCCTTTTCCTTCCAGGCCAGGTCAGCGGCCTCAAACGCTCGTTGTTTATCATACAGGCTGGAGATAAATTGACATTGTCTGATCAAACCCGACGAAACGCACCTTTATCTGGTCTAATTTTAACTGAAAGTCCTTTTCCCTCTCACTACTCTCCATCAAGCTTGCGGATCGCGCCTCCCACTTCTTCAGCACTCCTCGATACTTCTTGAGCATTGTTTGTCATCTCGTCAAGCGCTGCTTTCTTAGCGTCCAATTCTTGTGTCCTCGCGTCTTCCCATTGACGCGCTCGCGTTTCTAGCACTTCCTGGAATTGTTCGATCTTCTTCGTCTGCTCCCTTTGGAGGTCTTCTTGGAATACCCGCATCCGCATCTCCTGTTGGAGGAGTTGCTCCTTTGAGTCACCGTCATGCAATTTGTTGTTTGGTGGCCCATCCCTTCTTACGCGCATTTTTTTAATTCTTGGATGATGGGTCAGATTTGAAGGTCCAGTGGAAGCCTCTCCACCGGCTTGCCTCGTCATTGGAGCTGCTGCCCCGCCTTTGAACCAATGGGCCAGGGTCTGGAATAGTGTCGTGATCAAGTCGGAATTTAAAAACAGTCCTACTGGGTACGGTATTGGCGGCGTGTCGCTCGTCGTATCTAGCCGTCCTGGTGCTCCAGAAGACGAAGGTTCCACGCCAGATTGCTGCGACGAAGCAGCAGGATCAGGAAATTGTGCAAAGTTTGGACGAGGGGTAGTGACATCCATGTCTTTGTCGCTGTCGCTGTCGCCGTCGCACTCCAGACGTTGTGTTTCGGCACTAGAGGAATCACCGGAGTCGACTTTATCGGTGGGCGTCATTATCGTTCTGAGTGGCGTGGCATCGACAACCAGTGGGCGCAGATGAATATACTCCACGATTCGAGAGGAATGAAAGGACTAGCCACTACTACTCGAGTATCGGCACGTTTTCAATCCTAGTCATCATTGCCGTCCAATGGTAAGCCTCGCTGAGCTTTGCCTTTTTACACCTCGAGGTGTAACCGTTCTGGGACAGGACCCTATTCGTCGCTCGCCATTTATTAGAGGGCGACTTCGTAAATTCTTCCTCCATCCTCTTTTTCTTCGCCCGCCATCTCCACCCGCTTCTCTATCCCACTTTCTCCGCCCACTTCTCACCTGCTTATCGCCCAGACGGCAAGATGTCAGGTGGCCTTGTTCCTGCTTCCATCGAGTACATTGTCGCATAACGGAATGGTCAACTTGACTATGTCGTATCCCATTATGCTCGGTGGAAATTAGATGACACAAAAACTGTCGTTCTTACCCTTTCCCGTGTATGTATTTCACTTATTTTCTTTTGGGATATAAACTCATTCTTCTTAGGACTAACGACACCAGTGGTCCGTGTCATTCTTGCCTTGGTACCCAGCTGTGTGGTTCTATCTAAATGTACTGTTACTCTGTATACAATTTTTTTTCTAGTACCAAGGGCACTCTATCTGTTTGTCAACTGAATACATTATAAGTTTTGTAGTCTACCATTGAGCAGCCATAATACTACTGGCCGCAACTGAGTGGTCGAGGCCTCTATTACGGAGACCAAAATAGGTTCGGTAGGTCACTACAGCTTTGTTATTAACTCTGTAGACTATGTGATCGTAGAGATTTTTTCTCTCTCCTAGTTGCTATTGAAGGGTGGCTAATACAATAATACATCAATTAGTTATAAATTATCTAGACATATAAGTCCAGGCATTTTTGATCTCCTCCTTGAATCGCTTGATTCGCAGGAAGTGTTCACCAGTAGGTGAGAGTTTGTTGTGGTAATTGTTGTCTAAATCAACAGCATATACCTCACATCCAGATATAAAGCAAGGGGCCATACAAGTCATAATGCATAGGTAGCCTACTATATTTTGGGCAAAGCACAGCTATTAAAAACTGAAAATTGACTAAAAAGGATCAAGACACTGGGGAATATGATATTTAAAATAGAAAAACTGTTTTCAGTGATTACCCACTCATCGGATAAACTTACAGTAGTACTTAGTAGCAATACTCGAAGAGGACAAGATCAGACTTACCGCTGGCCAAACGACGGCAATTCAAGTTGGATCAATCAAAGAACATTATAGATACATACGTACACCTGAACCGTCAGACATGGATTTGAACGCGAAAAAAAGAGGTAAACCTACAGTAGCAATAGCAAGATTTCAAACCATCTTCTACATCACCGCAATCGAAAAAAAGTTAGTGTCAAATTTTTGTTTGCTCCACCTGTTCGCCTTTCTGCGCGAATGCGGCTTGAAACTCAGAGAGGTAGACGACTGAGCGGGGTGCACATGGCTACCTAAAAAGACCTCCTAGAGCAAACTGGGTGAAGGATGCTCGCCAGCTGCCCTCAGCAACAGGAATGTTGGAATGGTCGAAGACGGCAGAAAGGATGAGAATCAGAGAACCGGGAGGGAATTCAACAACTAGCCTGAGTTCCAGTTTATAAAGTGACCCCCTTTCGTAGCATCAAAAGAACCTTTAGCCTGAATACTGCCCCACACGATCGGAAGATCCCTGACGTCCTTGTGCTTGTAGGTCCATATACTTGGCCCAAAATTAAAGGCAGTGCAGAGATAAACGCTGGCAGGGAAGTTGCGCCTGAGTTTTGGCTTTTTGGCGTAAAGGGCATCTAAGGTGGTCTTGCAGTAGCTGTACACTCCTCCAGCCCAAAATGCAAGAGAGGCTAGAAATAATTGGTCGGTAAGAAACGGAAGGTTGAGAAAAGGAGCCAGGGAGACTTACCGCTAGCAAAGGTAGCTAACCTGCCGATATCTTGGTTAGCAAGCAACCGCCTAGCCATCGCTGCGTTTCCATGGTTGTCCAGGGTAACTGGTTCCAACGTCCCTTTCCCGTGCATAACGCCCACGATCATGGCCGGAGTTTTATGGCGGCGATGGTTACGCTCTTTATGACTGAAGGTAGATTTGGCTACCTTCGTCTCTGATAGCAAAAAAAGGCGCGCTCAGCTGCTTGGTCGTACTTCGGGCCATTGGGTCGGCCTACTAGAGCGCAGATGACTCCGCCGTTCCTGTCCACAACTGGCCTATCAGTTCTAGGGAGCATTCAGAGGAATGAGCATTTAATACAAGAGACATGCGCGTACCGTCCATCCCATTTGATTGGCTGAAAATCTAGAGCTAGAAATTCCTCAACGGCATATTTTTTTTGAGAGTCGTCCGGCTGGCTTGGCTTGGTACTTTAGGCACCTGAAGTTATCAGTGCCTTAGCAAAATCGTAAGTCGTTGAAAGAGGAACCGCTTTCTTGAACACGCCTTCTTGAACTTCGAGTCGAGGAAATTGGCTCGCCTCACTCTTGCAGGCCTGGCGTTTTCGCTTCCTCCAAAGGTGGGAACCTGAGACAGGCTGGGCCGTCTGGAGTTTTGGGGAAGACGGGGGCTTATATTTGCGAAGGCATTAACTTCAACCGAAGGTGACTGACCTGCTGGCGACACTTCTTGGTCGCCAATAGGGTCCAGGCAAGTAGGCGGTAATTCCAGGTCCAGAAGGTCCAGAAATGTAGCTTGCTCGTCTACTCAGGTGCGCAAGCAGGTGCTGAAGTCGACTTTGCACAACACCGGCTGGTAAGGAGTGTAGGTCCTACCAGACGTAGTCTACAGAAGAGTAGTAAGCAGAGAGTCAAATTAGCGGGTTTACTAGGCGGTATGCTACTTACCGTCTATGTAGGCTGATAATCCGTTTGCGCTGTAGGAGAAGGACGAGTTAGCTTCGGGTGTCAACAAAAGAAAAACAACCCCGTCCCTGGCGTGAGTCGAAAGGTTGTTGGAGTAGCAGACGAGCTGCGAAGTAGGAAGGAAGGCTTACCTGATTAAAGCCCGAGGAATTTAAATTTTGGCCAGCCGGAGGCGGGAAAAGTGGTGGTTAGTGAAAAGGTCTTTTCAATAATTTAGTCACTGGGCGTAACGTTGCCAAACCGCTTTAGGAAGGGTAGCCAAAAGTACTCATCCCCTGTCCACCGCAGGACTCCGGCGTGTCAACGACGTCTAAATCCTTCCTTGGCAACACAAGGCAAACCGCAAGACACCTAAGAACGTCACTAGTCACTGTTCATCGGCGAGGCCCGTCTTTCGTACGTGATAACTTAACGTCTGGCGAGTATTTGTTGAGTATTTGGGCAGAACTTACGCTACCGGCCGCGGGCTGGCGGGGGGGCAGGCCTGGCCCTTCTGTTCCTCGTACAGGTGAGTAAGATCCACAATCCTTATCTTACACTTTGCCAGCTTTCTAATTGTGCCGCAGTACATCCTAGTGACAAAAACTGTGTTCTTCATCGATTTAAATCCCCTTTTTTGACCCGAATGTGCCCGAGAGCCTGCCTCTACGACACATCATTGTATTTGTGGTCGGAATTTTCGTGAGGGTAAACTTTTGCGGCGACATGAAAATTCATGCGACGTTGTCAAAAGTCACGATGGACAAGCCTTTGCGACCGTTTCTGCGGGGCCGTCGTCTGCATCGTTAAGTGGTAACGGGCGCCACCGTGAACTCTCAGACGATGAAGCCGATGTTTCGAGTCGTTTCATGGGCGGTAAAAGCGCAAGAGAAAGTCCCAGAGCACAGCTAGCCGACTCGCAGGAGGGCCTTCAAGCCGTAGGATCTACATGCTTCGTAAGTCGAATCTTTCCTCAGTTTTTCTGAGAAGGTTTTGATGACGGTGTAAATGAATTAGGTTAGGACGATTGAAGTGGTGGCTTCAACTTACCTCCGACACATTTATTATCGTTACAAGCGTGGCAATATGTCGAGGCGCTATGAAGGCCAAGAGAAGATGATTGGCCGCCAGCGTCGTCAACAATCGGCACCAAGTCTTGAACGAAACACTTACTGTATTGTACATTTCTGGTCCATATCGGCGTCGTTTGTTACGTTCTTATAGCCGCCTTTAAAATTTAGATCAACGAGGATCATTCGCCATTGACACGCTTCGAGAGTTTCCTTTGGCGGTGCTATCCAATGCACCAAGAAGTCGTCAAGACCGGCATTAATATCAGAAGCCTGAAATACCCTGTCTGTGGACATGTAGTGAAATAAAAATTGGCACCCGTAAGATTTAAATTTTCGTTCTCATTGTACGCATGCTTGAAGAGTGCTAGGTTGATTTCTCCGGTTGCATCCCCATCCTCAAGTTTTGTCTGCCAGGTACGGTGGCTCTATTCATACATACTACGTTATCTAAAATTACTAATCACCTGGTTGCCTCTTTTCTAAGCAGCCGCTCCAATTCTTTGTCGCAGGGTTTTGACATGGAAGCCATCCTTTCGCGGCTGAAGTTTGACCTTCTTTTCCTTCGACGGAGTTGCAAGCCAGGTTTTCTCGTTGAGAGATTTCGGGAACTTAGAGACCGCTCCCTCCGCGTGTACTTCATTCCATCCCAGATCCTTCTTCCTGGCTTCGCCCCCTTGTTGGAGAACAAGTCCTTATCCTTGTGCCGCTTTCGGTCGACGATCTCCTGCGCCCAGCGCCCCTCAATGTTGTTGCGCCGTCATGGCATTTTCATGACGTAAAATTAACATTTCATTTTCATATTGTCCGATCGCGAGCGTGACGTGTACAAGGTAAGATAAGAAACCAAGAGAGCGTCTGAGTAGGACTGGCGGCCAGCCTTACACATTGCGAGGAAAAAGGCCGAGGAGACTGGATGTTGAAATTTGGAAATATGAAGAGCTTTTACGAGTTGTTTGAAGATGAGGGCATGAGCTCGGACGAGGGCGATGGATAGCTGCCACATCATATATCCCAATTTTTGGCATACATTTTAATTACAATTTGAACAATCTGAATGCTGAGATACAATACACAACTTGAAAGCGGGATGAAAAGCAAGCAACGACCTTGTCCAAGGTGACAAGAGAAAAAATTGGACGGTGTGTCAATTAAGGTTCATTTGACATGCCTCAACCCTCCATTTGAATCCGACTACCTCAGCACGCGCTTTCTATTTACAGCATGGCCAAGTGTTCATCCATGTCTTCACCAATTTGCCATCGTCGTTTGCTGAGATCATCATTGATTGCCCAGGCCAAGGAATCGAGTTGTTGCGATTGAAAGGGTAAAAGGCATGACCAGCCACACCTGACCAATCGAAGTCGATTAATTTTAAAATTGCCTTGCCATTATGTTTCACAAGTGAACCGTCCTTGTTGATGTTAATCATTATGTTATTCGGCCGCAAGTCTCCATGGACAAAATTTTTCTCCTCGAGGGCCTCGAGAATTCGGAAAAGACTGCTTTGAATGGCTCCTTTTTCGGCCTGCGCTTGCTCAGGGTGACATATACCAAAGTCATGAAGAGTCGACCATCCTGCCTGCCCTTCTTCCGGGGGTGCGAGGTACTCCATGAAAACCATGGCAAGAACATCATGCAGGCGCTTATGCCACATCAAAAGCCGCGGTGCAAATCCCTTGTCGTCAAGGTATTGGTGGACGTCCCTCCCATATCGTTCGTCCGCACGAAGGCATACAATCTTTACAATGTATGTTTTTGCTGCCTTCATCTTCGCAACGAGAGCTTCGTCATTGCTCAGGAACCTCTTGAGTTGCCATGGATCGTTTCGGAAGCTCCCTATATAGAGACTGTGAGGTACAAGTACCCCAACAATATCGGTACACGGGATAATCTGGGGGTACTCCGGATTGATACGGTTGTGCAGGCTCTGGTTTTCCCTACGTATGGATGTGAGAAAGCTGCACTAACAAAGGCTATTTGACATACGTTAAGTCTAAAAGTGCAGTTTTCATTGCGTAAAATAGTGAAGCTGCCTCAAATTGGTTTTGGTGGTAGGCCTTGGGCACTAAATCGACTCCAGCAAAACGCTCAATAATTGGATCTGATGCAATCCCTGGAAAGAAGCACCCGCTGATCATCATCAATGTCCCTGAATGAATGGGGGGGAGGGGTAAGGACAGTTGAAAGGCGAGAAGGTCCTACGCACCGCTGAGTGAGATATTAAAAACAGGAGCGCCTGTCACACATGCATCACGTGCCGTGATAGCGGTCAAGTATTGTTCATAACAATGCCGGACTTCGAGGATTGGGTCACCATGAGTCCAGGTGTTGACTTGGACCATGATGAGTGGCTGGAGGAAGGCGCGGCTGGAGCCCTTCAGGAAGTAGGTAGGATTGAAGCCATAACTCCTCAACCAGATGTGGTTATCGTCATTGGGAAATACTCCTTTCACGCAGTCCAAGAACCCGTCAAGGGTATAGGTATGATCGTTCAGCAATACAGGCATGTATAGGACCAAATTCGATGCAGCCGTCAAGGCTTTTCGTAGATCTGACGACACACAGTTGACGGGAAACTTGAGCGGCCCTGCGAATGCTTCATAGAGAAATTGACGAAATGCAGAGTGCATGAGTTCGAGAGGAGGAGGAAAAGAGGATTCCAAAGGTAGATTGTTCTGAACACTGTCGCGCCGAAACTGAGACGAAGTCTTCTCAACGCGAGATGTGGATGATTCCGGACTGTCGGCGTGACTAATCAATTGTTGGCGTACTGCCTCGAGCTGCTCGAATGAGGAAGAGATTTCTTGTTGCTCGTGCAAAGGCAGGTCGTCAGTAGCTTGAGGTAGAAAAGCGATTTTCAGGGCCGAGTCCAAGCCAACACCGTAATTAAGGCGTTCCCGACGATTTTTGAGAGCACGGTACCAATCAAGTTTTTCATAACGTTTACCATAGTCATCCAAAATCAAATCCAGAAGGCCTTTCAACTGCTGGAGTTGAACATTGGCTGGAAGTCCCGTTGTCTGGTGCGAGACTTTAAATTTTTTGGAATGTCCAGTTGACTCCGCTTGAGGTCGCTTCTTCGAATCGGTAGTGAGTTCAGTCAGTGCATCCTTCGCGATAGCCTATAAATGAGATTTATACACCTGTTGCACCAATAGAGAGACGTACTTCTCCCTTGCTCCTCCGATTGATCACTGTCAGCATGGGCTTGTGCTGAAAAGTCGATCCAGTTCGAACTATGAAACTTCTAGATCTGGAACTAGTTGCCTCCTGTTGATCTCTGTCGTCAATTAGCGTGCTTGTTAAGAAGGGACAAAAGTATAGATATGATGAGAGGATAGACTGCACACGTATGCCACCATGAATCAACTAAGTACTGATGTGTGGGAACGTTTAAATAATCAACAGTGGAAACAAAGTCGTCCCAAAGAATGACGTAGCCCCCACACCACATAATATTATATGTGTGTAAGTACTCGCAGCGATACGACTATCCAATACGTTCTAACCTTCTCATTCTCTCTCCCTCTAGCCCCTATTAGATGCCCAAAACCAAAAACCGGCAGTCATACTTTTTTCGTTTACCAAACTACCAGATAATGAAGGATTACCATGTCTCTATCTCCCCCAATCGAGATTCGAGAAGCTTTGCCGGATTCGCTTCCTCTCTATGCTGAACTTGGCACAATGCCGTCTCCAGAAGAACTTCGATGGCGCATTTGGGCAACACCGACCACCCCGTATAACTGGCATTTACCCCGAAACACCTGCAAATTGTCACGGTGGAAGTGTTGCTGCAGCGAAGCTATCATCTTATTTCTTTTCAACACACCCTGAACTTCTGTCCTTCAGGGAGGCAGTACAACTCAACCACTGCGATCCTTCCAAATGCGAGACCCACAAGTTAGCCAAGGAGTTCGGGCAGCAGCTCATTGACAACACCCAAGAAGCCATTGGGAAGCCTTCAGTCTACAAAGATGGTATGTTTCAGCACTCATCTTTTCCTTCGCCCTCCTTGTATAACATTCCGTCTTTTCAGTCACCTCCCTACGGCGCCTCACACCGAGGTAACCGAAAAAGGGTGAAATCAAGTACTCTGAAGTTGTTCACGAAAAGTGGTCGCAAGCTGGAAGACCCTGCCGCTAGCCAGCGCATCCCCATGTCAGGCGTGTTCAAGCTGATGCCACTGTTCATCGTGAAGCTACAGTCAACCCCTTATTCGGCCATTTCTTCTATCATCCGAGGTCCCTCACAATCAGCTTCGGCCCTTCCTGCTCCCCATGCTCGTCCGGAGCCCCTCCCTCTCAGCCTGCCTCCCCTCCTGCGGGCAGCAAGCTAAGCGTGACAAGCGCCAGCAAGACCCGCCCCACTGCGAAAGCTCACAAGATCCTTGCTAGGTCGCAAGAATGCTTCTATGCTCTTCATTCTCCTGCGTTCTCGCTGGCCGACCTCACAAACTTGTCTCGAGGCTTTTAACTAATTTCAGATGTCTTTCGGCACTGTCAAACGCGATATACCCTCATTTAATCAGCGCAAAGTCCTTGTTGGCGAACGTCTTGCCCACCTTCTGACCATCTTTGTCGAGTTTTGCACTGCGCGTCCTGTACTAAAAGAACCGGAACTCTGTAATATAGGCGGGCTTAATTTTGCCTTGATTTTATGCTCTTTATCTTACCCGCCATCCATCCTTTAGATCATATTTTTGACTTACCAACTAATGCTATTGCTCAGATCACCATGCTCGTCGCTGCTATTTGCAACGTGATGATCGGTGCTAGCCGCCGTCTTAGGAATCTCATTGTCGGTTTCCTCGCGATCATTCTGAATTGGTCTTTCATGGTGGACACCCTCAGTTTATTGTTGATGAAGTTCCTGTCACTCTCGCTAAGTTTCTCAAGAAATTTATTCCGGGATCCGATAGGCTCATCTATAGCATTCATATTCACGACTCTGTTGAATGAGCTTTTCGTCTTCATTACGACCTTCCACCCCAATCAAGGTACTGAACCCCTCCGCCAACCCTTACGTTGTCCATGCTGAAATCTATTCCGTTTGCCTCTGCTCCAGTGATACTTAGCCTGCATTGCCAGCACCGCCAAGAACGGTTATCACATGGATGTATATGTTGCCTCGTGCACCGGCCAGATCTGCTCCTGCCTTCTGCCTTGATCATCGTCTTGCATGTCTCCGGCGTAGTTGCCCCTCTAAGCAGGACTAATTTTATGACAGCTTAAATAATAAAGTTCTTTTCATTTTCTTCTTTCCCTCTCTTACTCTTTTTATTGGGTTTATTGTGTATCAATTCACGTTTCATTTATACTTAACACCAATCAAACTCGACGTTCTTTTCCTGGATCCGCCAGACTGCTCCTTTCATCGCGTCCTCTAGTAGTATGCCGTTGACCTTCTTGGACTTGGCCTCAAGAAAGATTTCCACAAGAAAGATAGGAAGAAGCTGATGATACCAAGTGCTCCATGCAATTTTTATGATGTCTTCTGACAGAAATGGATTGGGTAAGTTGGTCTATTCTTGTGCAAGCACAAAAATCAGTAACTTGCAGGAAACCGGGAGCCTCCTATGTGTAGGTCCCCAAACTCCTCTGGCAGCGCGAGGTATAGCATAGCATCATCACAGATCCCAGGTTCCAAACAGTATTCTGGTATGCCCAAATTACCAATGGGAACTCCACCCTCAATCCTGGATCTGAGGAAGCATTTCACAAAACCCAACGTTTCCGGTTCAGTAATGGATGCCAGAGCAATGGCGTTGAGTTTAGGCATTATGACCCCCTGGGAACTTGACTGCGTGTCATGCAAGAAACAAAGTGTACGTGAGTCAGTTCTCAGTAATTTGATGGACACAAAGGCTTTGATCAATTTTTGTAGATCTGATGTGAAGGATAGTATCCAATCAGAATGGAATATAAGATCCCCTTTTGTGATTCTGTCAAATTGGATTGTTTTGATTGAGGAAAGAAGGGTAGGGATCATGTTTGCTGGATAATGGGCTCTGTTGCTCACAAGGTCGAATACAAAACGATGATGGGATGATGGTTTGACAGAAATAACAAGTGTGTCGTCTTCAAAAAACAACCTAAGAGAAGTGGCGGTTGCCAGATGTAGGCAGCGTCCCAAATGCACTGAAATAATGTCTCGGTACAGGTCCACACTCTTGCTAACTGGTGAATCTTCCAAATAATGCCCAGACAGGTATAGTCTACAACAGTTTGCAGGCTTTATTTGTTTCAACATGGATAAGACAGAATCCACACTGCCATATATGCGAAATGCGATTTTTTGGAGCTTCGGAAGGATGATATGATCATGTGTTTGTACATGTTCAGTTGAGTTCTCGACTGATACATTCAATATCTCTAGGATTGGCATGAGGGTAAGAATGTGATGCAGTCCAGATATACCCTTCAACTCTCGCAACACAAGACAACGAAGGTTGTGCACTGGCAGTGTGGTTATATTTAGAGTTGCACCTCGCAGGTACAATTTGAAGGATTGTAACACAGGTGCAACTGTCGGGAAGAGGTCAAAATCAGGAGCAAGTGGAGATAGCCATTCATCACAGCGCATTTTGAAAACTTGAAGGTATGGCGCTGGACGTTTAAACAGACTGGGCATTGATGGAGAGAATTCCGCCATGTCAATATCCAAGATTCGTATCCTTTCCCAGTGCGCCTGGACGAGGTGTTCCAGCATCTCCGTAGCAGACCGCAGAAACGCAAGGTTGTCAAAATCACTGTCTGGTCTGGTAACTCGTATCTCCAGGTAGGCAGTACCTGTTCTAAGGATAACCTGCTCGGTCCACAGGTCTGTACCCCGTAACAAAGAATTGATGTTGAGGGACCGCGCCCACAGAGACGGCGAACCGAGAACTAATTTCCTCCAACTGGAGCAAACTTGAGAAGTAGTCCTAAGGATGCATAGTGCAGGATGCTTTTCTTCGTCCTTTAACTTCATATCCGCGGTTAATTGGAAGATATACCACAGAACGTCCCATGCAAGTGGGAGATGAGAGTTGGCACGATGAGACATGGAGGTAAAGTGAATGCAAGAATGGGCTTCGCCTGATTTCTGTGTTTCAAAAACAAAAATAACAGAGAGAGTATGTTGATCGGGACGACCAGTGGACAAATGAGTTCGTCAGATTTCGAGCACCAGCCACCCACAACGTGCAGTGAGTGACTGTAAAACCGAGGAAGTTAGTAATGAGAAAAAAGGAATGATGAATTCGTGGAGAAAAGATAGCGAATGAACTTACGCTGCGAATGTAAGGGCTTCGATGGAGACCAATAATAATGCCAGGCCAAACTAATAGGGCGGTTCAATTTGTTTGGCAACTAGCGTGTTCGCACGGTCCTCATATATATAAAGGACTTGTGAAAGTTGATTCTCTCGAAAAAAGAGACCACATACTTTTTGGATCTGATAACCACTATCTAAGTACTGTAATGCATATGACTTTGAAAGAAAATTTACAGTTCACCTATGTTTTGATAGCTACAGTAAAAGCGAGTCGCTTGAAAGTTGAAGCTTGAAGATCAATTGTGACAAAATTGTCACATTATTTTATTAGAAAATCCCCACAGCCTACAGGCGTCCGTATTGAGAAAATACCATCAATGATCGATCTCCCGCCAAAAAACGGTCGACTTCCAACGTTAACGTACGTGACAATTCCAACCCTCGCACCGTCTTCAAAAAATCCTCTCCCCGAAAAGAAACCGCACTGCTCGATAGGACTCTCACTGTCTATTGGTTTTTGTCGAAGATCCCCAGGAAAATCATGCAGACCTGTCCCGGGGAAACATTTTGTCCTATAGTCAACGTATAGTATAGATAGATTTGCACCAGCGCGCGTTGATCATCGCAGCTCGCACCGCTCAGCGTCAACCTATTATTCCGCAACACGCTTGTAGCACACATCTTGACTGTTGGACGTAAAAAAATGACCACGATATAAATCCGGCTAACGTCTCCCTTAAGTTACGAAATTATGAAATTATGAACCCGCTTTTACTTTATTTTCAATCTCCCAGACTGGCGACATCAGGAAACGTCCAACTCGTCTTGCGTCTTTGGCATCCTCTTTGTCTTTGTCCTGTCATCTTTACTTGCTTTGTAGGCGCATGGCATATTACCGCGAAGTACTGTCAAACAACGTGATTGATTTCTTGAGATTGAAAGGCGAAAGGGAAGAAACTATCTCCCTCAAGCGTCGTACGAAAAGGCATGGTGCTCCCGATGAGCAAAACGAGCTCCGTCAAATCATTGCCGCTTTGAGAGACGAGGAGGGCCATTTTTATCGGGCAGGGAGGACTGAAGGCGTCGCCGTAAGTGAAGACTTCGGCAAAGGCTTGGAAGTCTTGGAAGACGGGAAAATAAAAGATTTCATTGCAAAAAGTACCATCACGCCGACGATCACGAAAATGCACAGAAGCGGGTCCCATGAGGCACCTTCTACAACCGAACTTCCCCTCGGAACTGAGGAAATCGATGAAGGGATAGAACAGGAAAGGGAGATTGAACGAATGAATCAGTCCGATGAACTTCAAGATGATGATAGAACCTTACCTCATCATGCAATGGTCACAATTAACGATGAAATCTACATGAACGAATCAAATGGTCAGTCAACTCAAAGGTTTCAAAAGCTGAACACTTACTCTCGGGCGTTCTGGGGTTAAGATTTCGTCGTGCTCTTCGTCTTCAACCATCTCCAGGCGTCGCTTTTCTGTAGGCTTTCCAAAAAATGCTTCATGGGGTGACGGTGGTTCCCAGTCATCGCTGTCCTCATCTGGTATGTTCTCACGAAAGCGAGTGGAATCCGAAATAGAGCCGTGTACACTTCGGAGAGGAGAGGAGGAAGGCGAATGGTGAGTTTGGAGGTCGAAGAAACAGCCAGATGGCGGAACAGGCGGGATTATGTTCTCCTTCGGGGGTTGCTTGTTATTCTCTGTAAAACAGGAAGTGAGAAAGTATAAGTATTATAGTCAGATGTGCAATCTAACCTTTATTCTTCAAGCGAGTAGCAGCCCCCTTCTTGAGTTTGGCTGTCCGGAGTGTATCTGTATCAATAGGTGTACCCAGGTGATACTCATGGCCGAAGTTGTTGAAGATCTCGTTAATCGAACGAGTTGAAGACAGTGATTACATAACAGCGGCGTCATATGGAGATCGGGTATTAATCCAGCCGCACGACCCAAAACCCGAGATGTCCCAAGAGCATAACCACTCCACAGAAGGTTGATCAGGTTCAGGATTAAGAATGTTCAAAAAGGTACCAACACGGGGGCACCGTCGAGAGAAATCGCAAACTATCGAAGACTGTATAGCACTTAACCAAGCCTGCGGAAATTTTTCCTTAGCGAGAACAGCGAACCAATCTCCGCAATCATCCGTTTTATTCATGGTCTCAATGTCAGAGATCCGGCTCGAAATCAGCGCCATCCACATAAGAAACCAGTCTCGAGAGGCGGCAATACGAAGGCGAGCAGAACGATGGGAAGGATATGACTTGTTGAAGCCGAGAAGGGATGGAGGGATTGGCTTGAGAGCTGCGCGAACTCGAGTACCATAAGCCTTCGCCAGGAGATGAGCGGTACGAATGAGAGAGTTTTCCACCTGCAGCCACTGTTTGACCTGTTCAGGTGCAAGGGCAAATTGTTCATGATCGTCTTCTCGAGGTTTGATGTGAGAGACAACATCCCGGAGGCAACTAAAAACAAGGCCATCGAAAGAAGGTCGTAAGGTGACATGAGATAGAAAATGGTATGGCTTCGTCCACCATCGGGGAGATAAGAATGTCTCGAATTTGGCCCCGCGAGCAGGAAAGAGGTAGGAACGACTAGGTTGAGGTACATCAACCTGTCGAGAACAGTTCGGCGAGTAAAAGATGTCCCCTGCTGGACTGAGGAAAGCATGACCTGAGGAATGGTCAAGTTTGTTTGGTGTGTAAACCTTGCCTGTATAGGCGAATGACATTCTGCGGAAGCCAGTTAAATACGTCGGGGGACATGGCAATATTGATGAAACAGCTCACATTAGTTGTTTGCTGCAAGCGAGAGGCGGTGGTCATAAAAAATATCACAAAAGCCTAAAAAGAACGCTCTTAAGCAAACAGAACAAGTCCTCAATCATTCTAAAATTCACAGGTGCTGGATTTCAAACCGAGTTTGACAATCAGACTGAGTCGTAGGTGGTTGTTGACACCTTTGGCAGCAGTTGCGGAACCAACTAGGCCGGGTTCTTTGAACCAAAAGAACCCCTCCAAGAGGCGTTTTGACACCCGCTCCCTTCTCCTATATGTCCCGATTAGGACAGTCATATAGTACAGAGGTCGCCAAGTGTATCCCAGAGAGATGCTAGAGTAAGAAGGGTAATCTTAGGACGAGGGTTTTGGGATTATTCTGCCCTTGAACTCACAATAAGCACAGTAATAGAATCTAATCATTGAATTTATCGTACACGCCGACATTTGAGCGCAGGGCAGATCTGGGGAGTAATTGGATTCTATCGCGCAGCGCTCCCAAGAGCGCTCTGACGAGGTTCATGAGGCTCTCGAGCCTGGCTGTCCTCCTGTCTATCGCTGCATAGCACTCCTGCCGCCCGCGAGCGTCCAAAATCGACATATAACCCGTCCCACCCACGACCGCTCCTCTATCCGCCAATCCATCACTTTCGTCGAAATCGCTCTCTCTCTCGAGCGCCGTGATTCGCCTCGTTGGGCCTTCGAGCCGGCCTGCCCATCCACCTCATTTCATTGCACGGAACCCTTGACAGTGCCGGACTCCACTGCCCTCCACTCCACTGCTTGTGTCAAATGGTATCAATCCGAACACTGCTACGCGGCCCTCGCGAGCACTCGATGACAAAAATAAGGCACCTACAGGAGACATTGTGCAGAGAGAGGAGTGGTGGAAGACGTTGCGTCAGGGTGGCGGAGAGAACGAGGCTTGTGGTTTCGAAACGTGAGGGATGGCAGACGGGCGTTGGGGAGAGCGCTTCGAGAATACTCGTGGTGGTTGCTGTGTCTGCGGCTTTGGGCCTATAATGCTAGCCACGCCGTCTTCATTCCGGAAGGTCACAACCGATGCAATCCATCCCTCAGCTCTGTCAAACAGCAGCGCAATTTGACTCGGTTTCTTATGGCATGCTTGTTCACCTCCACTCCCTGAAGTGACAGTCTGCATCTTCTTCCTATCCTCTACAAGGAGAACAAGCCCAGCAAGTAGATGCAGGAGGACGATCCTTCCATTCTCCACATCCACACACCCCTAGGCGGCGGTTGCTGGTAGCGACTTTGATCTTGCCACCATGCCCAGCTGGCATCTCTGTGCAGATAGCGCAGGCAGCGGAAAGGTGGGGCGAATCAGTGGACGTCGGGTTAATGCCAACAACATAGTGAGCGGATTACGTCGTTTGGCCTGAGAGTGGGTAAGACGCCGACAAAAGCACCCAATATTGGCGCAGGATTTGCTGGAGTACCAGGCGGTTCTGCTGGTGATAGCCTGCATGGGCGGGTGGTCTTGCAAGGTCACAATTTTAAAGCTCGGAGCATGGGCGTGGCAAGGTGGTGGAGGAAACACCTGCGTCACGAAGCGCCTGGCGACCCTTCTCGGAGACTTCTCGTGCGTGTCTGATTCCTTCTTGAACTCCTCAGCAGAGCACCGTAGCTCTATCAACTCATTCTCACCACCTTGATGTTGAACATGCTCTATCATCCTCCAACCACATAATCTTGCACGGAGCAAGTACCTAGCGCTCGAGGAGATTGAGATCGCAAACCTGTAGTATAGTTATAAAAGCCGTGGTCGTCTAAACCCAGCAGCTCTTGTTCCCAGCAGTCGGATAACCAGGAACAAAGAACTACTGGGAGTGAGATGTCGAGGGAGATGGGCGAAATAGCGCGGTGGAGAGCGAAACCTTGGTTAAGAGGTGTTATGAGGTCGATAATCGGCAGCTAAAAATGTCTTTTCGTCATAAAAGCGTGGTCGGAGGGCAAAAGCTGCATGCCCATAGTGCGCAATGGAAGTCAGAACGAAGGTAAAACACCTTGAACCACACAAGTTCGATCAACAGCCAAAATTTTCTCACGGACATATTGCAAATGAAATAGACAAGAAATTCAACAACAATGTATGTCTTCCTCTCAGGCCTGAGAGGTCAATGAAAACGGAAAGAGATAATTGTAAGCTCTCTTCTGATATAATTTTTATTGTGAATTGTCCGTCAAAGTAATAAAAGTCAGACGAGACCTGAATTTGTCGCTCTGAACTTGCTCTGAACCAGGAGAAAGGGCTGCACTTCGTCTTTAAACGAGGAACCGACTCACCAATTTTTTTTGGAGAACTTCTCGAGTCTTGCAGCATATCCTGAGCTTACACCGAGGCTTTATGTTGAGGAAACACATATTTTCGTTATTTATCAATCATTATTATCGTGAAGATTCGAAGGGTACAAGGTTACATCGCAGTTTGGTCTACTTCGAGACGCAGACTTGGCTTGCAGGCCGATGCTTTGCACGGCAGAATTTGTCCCCGGTCGGCTTTGGACTTTTTACCTCCTAATAATTACAGTACACTGTTATATCTATGTTTCTCGGTCCTTTTATTAGTCAATGTGAACTGTATTGAGCGCGACAATACGGGTACAGTGTTCGACGGGCAGCTCATCGCCCGTACCTCTTCACTATTGTTTTACTAGGGCGGAAGATCAGTATAACCCAAAATGTCCGAAGTTAGGGTGGAGGACCGACGTACCAAAAAGCCACGCACGGCGGGGTGATCAACTACGCAGTCGTCGCCTCCGCCCTTCCTTCGTTGGTCGTTATTTGACTGCGTTGTCGTTTTTTCGCAAGGATATTTGGTGTTGAGTGGAGGTGGGAGTGGTGTCGTAGGGAGGCTACGTACGAATCCTTAGAGAGAAGGTCACCCCCAGCACCAACGTTCGGAAGGATGGAACGGGCTTACGCCACTCGTCGTTTGCTCAGAAGTCTACCCCCTACGAGCTACGCCGCCATGGTCAACATTAGCTCCGTTGAGGCTCGACGCTCTACCCGATCTTAGCAGCTCGGTAACCTCGAAGCACCCAATGACGTTTCTGTAATGAACACGTCAAAAAAAAATCTGCCGCGGCGGCTTGGATACTAGCACGACGAGATAATGGCAAAAACGACCCAACTTACCTAGGAGGGAGTTTGGGCCGTGAACGTGCTGCCATCGCTTCGCGTCGCGGCAGCAATCGCACCTGCCTTCTATCGATCTTGTCATCTTCGTCTCGCCGCCGCTCTCGTGCTGGTCGCGCTCAGCCTAACAGCGGTGTTGGCTTTGTGGCGTCGACCAATCGAGGTTGGGGACGAGGTGACGATGGCGGCAGATGTGGGATGGGTGGTTGGCCACAGGCCGTAGGCGAGGAGGATGGTTCGGCAGACGCGAGAGCGGCAAGCAATGAATTATTTGTCACCCCTATGTCTCCGAGAAGCAACAGCACAAACTGTTGCTTCGCCACCAGTTGTCTTGCCCAATCCCACACAAGAAGCAGCAGTCGCCGCCGTGCTGCTGCTTCTCCTGCTGCTAGAGCAGACCCGACCCCGAGAGAGCGTGCAAGGCAGATGCGAGGAGGTGATGGGGTTGCTTTGAAGTAAGTGGTAAGTAATGAGTGCTGGGATAAAGAAATAAGCAATATGATTATACGAGTCATGTTTCAACTCTGTTCTCCACATACCAGGACATTGACCTCCAGGATCTCCCCTCACTGAATCTCAGCTGTTATCCCCATCCCATGTTCTTCCACTGCCGGCCCACATGCCTTGAAATGGCGAGAGCGAGGGGCACGCGGCGACGGGTCGGGTTTGCTCAGGTCGTAGATTGACGATACTGCGGGCTGTTGCCCGTCGGGCCGCGATGCACGAGATGTTTTGCATGGCGTAGTACGAGGACCACAGACATGAGAGTTAAGGTCAGGTTTGGTAAGTGCTGAGCGCTGAGCTGGGAAGGATGCGGTAAGCGGGCGATGAGGTCAGCATCCGAGAAAGGGCGGCAGGACAAAGCCTCCCGTTGTTGTCGTGGTATCTGTGATGGATTGAAATCTATTTTTGGATGTGGCGGTATTGCGGGAGATGAGCATTTTGGGGTGTTTAATCGGTTCCTTTAACCCGACCTAACAGGGCAATGATCCTGAGATAAAGTGCTGCCAAAGGTGGTTGTTGAACTATAAAGTCTGCTTGCGCTGGAGTTTGAGGAATAGAAAGTCTTATGATTAGGATACCCAGATCATAAACGCTAAAAGAACGTGTTTTGGGAGCCCAGAACACGTCAGTGAAAGGGATAGTTCAAAGCGGAAGTCGTTGGGTAGTCTCGGCTACCCATACTCTAACGGGACGAGTTCCCAATCGGGAACACTCTCCGTGAGAGTCTGGGCTACAACCAACACCTGCAAGAGGGTTATGCGTTCGGGGATTTCGGAGTTTTCAACACAGCCTGCTGTTCCCATCAAATGCGCTAATTATAGGGGGTTTATGCGGTCAGGGATTTTCGAACTCTCGACGCGTCGATAACGGTCGCGTCCACTGATATGTGTCTCGTTGATCATTAATTTTTACTCATTCATTCCATGTTTCCACTCGATATTATAATGTCTTGATTCAACTTATCTATTAGCCTCTATAATTATGCTGTTGCAGTCTGAGGCCCGCCAGAGAGCTTCAAGCCTTCCATCAAGTGTCCATGAGCAGAACATGTCCATTATCAGCCAGAAAAATGTTGGCAGCATGTTTGATTTTGCTGTCCTATGAGGCAAATAGGTACCTGGCGAGGGGCGACGAGCAGGTGAGCTAAATATTGCTGCTACATATTGCTTCAGGTTCTTCAAATGTAGGATCCTCGATGTCAAGGCGGACAGGATAGCGCATAGGCAGGGTCATTTGGTGGGCCATCTTAGTATCAGGACGTACATAGAGGAATAAAAATAAAAGAGAGCAGAACTGAGAAGACTATCAATTGCTTTCGTGGATAGGGGCCAATATGATAACAATCAACGCATTTGATGGGACAGCAGGCTGTTGTCGAGAACTCCGAAATCCCCGAACGCATAACCCTCTTGCAGGTGTTGGTTGTAGCCCAGACTCTCACGGAGAGTGTTCCCGATTGGGAACTCGTCCCGTTAGAGTATGGGTAGCCGAGACTAGTCGTTGGGAAGTCTTTCGAATTCGTATTTAATTGTTTGGCAAGTGCCTCCAGTCACATGTCACAGAGACAAGATTGTTGATTCGATTATGTCAGCGAGCTCGACTGATCGAGCTCGCTGACAAATAATTACAAACTCGGCCCGTATTGGACCCCGAAATCCCTAAGCAAAGTGCATACTCGCCGGAGGCTGCCCGCGTCATTTAAAAGGCGTGGATAAGTTCCAACGGTGTCCAAGCGCGCCGCATCGTCGCCAGAATTTGGCTTCAGGTCGGACCAAACTGCATCGTTAGGCGATTATTTACTTCACAAGGATTAAAATCTAGAACAGGCAGTAATACTTACCCAGTGCGGCTCAGGTTTGCTGAGGAAAATGCCTCGTGCGGTCTCTAGCTCCGCCACAAGTAGTACAAAATCCCCAAGACGAGTTGTTCCGCTAGTTCTGCAGGCTCCATGGCCGGTAGGCGATTTGCTGACTTCTGGAAGTTGTTTTCCATTGAGCGAAAGAGGGCGCCGGCGCTGTATTGGGTAATTGAATACCGACGTTCCCCAGCTTGGATGCGCGGTCGAACCAGGTGGAAATTCTACAACCCAGCTAAGGTCACAAAATCAAGTGGCCGCCTTTGATGAGGGGAAATTTCGGTGAAGGGAGGGGTCATTCTCTATCAGTGCGTTGAGGAACTTGTTCTGAAAACTGCGAAGCGTCGGGGCCCAGGTTGAGAAACCCCCTAGGTAGGCACTCTTAGGGAGGGCGAGGCGGGCAAAGGCGCCGAGGCGGCGTAGCTGTCCAGAGCCCAGAGATCCTTTGAAATTCGTCCAACACAATGGCCCTTTTTTGCGCCATTGTTTTGGGAGGGGGTGGGTCCGTCGTTGGAAGGGCTTGGAAGGCGGGTCGGGGCGGGTCGGGTCGGGAGCCGCTGGGATGCTAGGCGAGAGGGTGAAGGGGAGTAGGTGAGGGACGAGAGGGGTGACAGGTCGGCTTCATCGTCGGAGTCGTACAGCGCGTGCTTTTCGGGCTGGATGCCTATACCAAGGCCTTCTTGCTGAAGTCGAAGTCGAGGTCCCTGGGGTAGAGGTCTGTGACCTGAGGCTCTAAAATCCTGGTTAGCGAGTTAGGCGAGTCTGGAGGGGGCGCAGCAAGTGAATTCCTTGCGAGGTATTCACGTTGCCGCGTGTTGGGATGCGAGTGAAGGGAGACGGAATATAGCACTTTTGAGGGAAGTCAGGCCTGCGTAACCAATTTGAATCATCAAGACACGACGCGATCAATCATCACAGCACGTGATATTATCTGCACTGCCACAAGCGCGTATATATTTAGACCGTTTGTTTGTTGATTTCTTGGTTGAACATCTCTCCCATTGTCATGCCTAAGGTCGGCACTGAACGTTCTTCCTCTCGCCGTCAACAATCTCTTCCATCTGGCGCAGTGCCGTCCCCGACCTCCACTTATACTAAAAAACTAAAGGCGATCCTGAAGTATGAAGACCAGCCTGTCTTATGGCGGGCCTTCACTGTGGGTCTTACTTTCATTCTGAGCGATATATTACTGAACAACAAGACCTTCCAGAACTACGCCAAGACACTGGCCGAGATGCACCTCGACCTGCAGTTCACCCCGGCGGTGCAAGACATGGCTCTTAAAGCCATTCGGGAAGGGGTATCTATTATCTATGAGCCTTCTCTGGTTTACACCACTCATTGCTCCCCACTATAGCTTCTGGATAGATATCCTGACTCGTTTACTCGCCAAAGGAACCTGGACCTGGCCATGCAGGTCGTTATGACGCACCACAACAATGCCCGTCACCAGTTAAAGCACAGAGTAAGCCCTGTAAACCGCTCCCCTCTTTTAATCTAAGTGGTCTTTCTGCTAATAGGCAAATCGACCTGCATCTACACGGCCAATTACTCCCCCGCCAAAGAAGCCTGCAGTATCGGCCCAAAAACAACCAGCTGTGGGTTTCACGGCAAATAGACCTGCGCCGTCCTCTTCAAATCAGCTGGCTACACGTTCAACCGTGCAAATGCAGCCTACAGCATCTGCCTTCACGCGACTGGCAGAAGGGTCTGCGTCAAATCGACCAGCCACACGGGCAATGCGCCCAGTAGTACTACTACCTGCCCCAAAGCGACGGGTGCCAGAGTCTGCACCCCTTTCTAGTCGACCTGCAAGGTCGGTGGCTCGGCAGGCCGACGGGGCTGTTCGGGAGTTCCTACACTCTTGCGAACCCGATATGGCAGAGCTATGTCCACTCTTTTTGGCCTTCGGCATCACTGACAGTAAATACCTTGACGCGCTCTCCAAGCGGTCGGAGGAAGCCATCTTTGTTGTCCTTGGACACTTTGCAGAGCAGGCACACCTTGCTGGCATACAAATCACAGAGATGCAGAAGTGCATCATTTATTTCCACCTCCAGCTACGTGCCAAAAAAAGAGCTGCAAATTGAGGAATAATATATCTCTGTTGCTACCATGCTGTACTTTCTTGACATCGTTTTCGAGCCGGGACTCATGTCACAGACTAATCACTCATCATACGTATCATCACATAGTCTGCTGCTTGCATCCCCTCTGTACATATGTAATCCTTGGCCCCATGATATCTGTATAATGTAACAAAATTGATTCTTGGTTGCATGATACTCAGGATAGTTGTGATATCTGAAAGGCTGAATTCAACAGAATGTATTGGCTCCACCTGTGATATGTACAAGAAACTTCAAATGTCTAAATTTTTCATCTTTAATTCCTTGCATAGGCGACGCGCTGCACGCTCTGTGATGCATGCCGTGACAGATGAATTTGACCGCCGCAGCTTGAACCCCCCCGGTCAACGAAGAAGGGGGAAAACAACGTGCTCTACTCCAACGACTTGAAAAAAGGACGGAGAAGCGGAGGGCTGTCGAAGTGGGATGCAGAATGTTTCGACTGCGGCAAAAACAACCGTTTCAAGGCCGATTGCTGGGCAGAAGGTGGCAGACAAAGGGGAGAAGGGGCGGATAAAGGAAGGGCGAAGGATGCCGCAGCGGTTGCCAAGGCTAAGGAAGAAAAGGAGGACGAGAGTGCATCATAGTTTGCGACGACGGCGTTAAAGGATGAGTTGGACGACGCCGAAGGCTGTGGCTGCAGGGTACGAGTTCTCTGACAGGGAGGGTGGGATGGGACAGTTAAGGAAGGCGGCGATGGAGGCGTGGATGAGGGGGACGGATGAAAACGCGGGTGAGGGGGCAGGTTGCTAGCGGATCTGTTAGAGCCGGAAGGCAGCAAGGGCAGCAGACAGCATACATGCCTTGAGCACTCCAAGCTATGTCGCCTACGCCACCACTTTCGAGTCGCCCAAACACCAGCTACCGCCCTACCCGACTCCGGTGCTCCGTCATCGCCTTTGCGGCCTGACTATTGCCCCACGTCCTTCAACGAACTCGTTGTGAAGTCGATGAGGGATCAGAGGCAGACGCGCTCCTGTATTCGGCGTCGTACGGTTATCCCATTATCAACGAGCCCTGGGTAAATTTTATTTACAAAGAGGCAGGGATGGAAGCCGACTTCTACAACCACCGCAGAAGGGAACGCCAGCTGCAACAAGGGGGGTTCGTCAGCTAGTCTCGAGGGGAAGGTTGAAGGAAAGGGACTTGGATAGACGTGCGCCGACGAACCTGTTACACCACCATTCCCCAGTCTTCACCACCTTCACCGGACAGCGCGCCTGCCTTATCCTCAGCACTACCTGTGGCCGAATACCAAATGGACCGCCCAACGAAGCACCTTCTAAGCCAGAGGCTGAGCCTAATTGAAAAGACGGGCCGGCGCCGTAGGAAATGGGCGTATAATGCCGGATGGCCAGAGAAAGGCCCACGAAACGACGAACGCCTCAAAGCGCGTTGCTGCAGGTGCCATAGATGTCGATGACGGCGAGACGACAGGTTTTGAAGGTGAGAAAGCCCCGTACTGCGCGATAGCGGCAGATATCGACGCAGAAACTTTCACCTCCGGACCACGCGAAGACAGGGTGTTGACGTTTGGAGATCCTGATGTCGAACGTTGGGAGTAGCAAGGTGCGTTCCTCTATTGGTATGGGCTCGAGATCTCTGGGTCCTATGGAACTTCTGGAACAGGTTACCTCCTGTTGATTTCCGTCATTGGTTGCCCAGGTTGCCTCCACTTGAGGCGAAGTACATATTTTTAAGAAAAGGACTAAGTTGAACGGCTGGAGGGACAATGTATCAGGTCTATATCGTAGCATATGCCACCAGATTGAGATCAAATCCTTACATGTGTGAATGGGTTGGATAATAAACAGTGGGTTCCCAAGATAGCGAACTGCGTGGAGGAGGAGAGGAGGAAGAGTTTATTGAAGGAGAGTGAGACTGAGAAACTACTAGCCGGGGTACTTGGGTAGCTCGTCCCCAGTTATCAGTGGCACCTAGGGCCTACACTGAAACCAGTGCACAGTGTCCTGTTCTAAACAGGCAGAGCCATCATGCCTGATCAGCCAGACTCTGATACAGTGCGCTATGTAACCGTTATTTGAGCTAGTAAGTACTGTATCGTTTCGACCTTATGTTCACGTAACGCGTAACGCGCCGAGAAAATGAACTAATTTCGCACTTTGTAACGCGTAACATGGCCAAAATTACCCTGAACTGTAAAAAAATCGTCCAGAGCAGCTGAAATGGACCCTTAAATTCCCTAATTAGGCCTATTTTTGGCGTTTTGAACATGTGGCAAAATGAACTGAGTGTAACGCGTAACATAGCCTGAACATAAGGTCGAAACGATACAGTAGTATCTACAAAAAAATTTACTTCATTAGTTCATACGGTTCCTGTTGTCTGACTGGCACTGTGGCAGATTCCCCTCATGTTCTATCAATTATCTAGGCTTGGGTTCGACCTTCGGCTGCCTTGTAATCCAAAGTCTGATCCAACTCATATGCATCGTCTTCCCAGCCTTTCATATCAAGCGGCTGAAAGCTGCCAGTAAGTAGTTGTTGCCCTGGATTCGTTTCTATAAATCTGTTTTTCTAGTTGAGGCAAGATATGGATAGTGGCAATAGCTTTGATCGTACCTGACTGGGCCGCGAATATACTTGCTGGATTCGGAAGATACAAGCTGTACCTCATCCTCGCCATATGGGGACGGGCAGCCCTTTGTATACGATCAGAGAAAATATCATGCACTGAGCAAAATGTCCACGTACTGGGCAAAAGTCTTCCAAACAGTCGCGCATGGAGCCAGCAAAAAGAGGGTGGCGGTGAAGTCGCCGGCCTGCCTTGATCAACTGCCATGGTTCTAATGGCATAGGTAGGTACATTTGTAAATTGTCAAGCATGATTAGGAATTCACCCACCGTTCATATGCTGATTCTAAAGAAACCAATTAGTTCAAAAAAAAAGACACCAGAGCATAAAATTTACAATCGCAGCAACCGCCATTGTAATCTTTTGAGCATCCCACGCTGGACCATATGGGATAACCCAAGCGATATCGTAGTCGCTAGATTGGAAATCAATATTGAGCTTGCGTCCGGGCCCGGCGCAGGCAGCTCCTTTTGCAAGGACACGTTTCCAGGGGTACTCCAAGCCTCCTCCAAGCACAGGGTCCCGGAAATATAGCCGTTCGAGCACCAATAAACGCGCAAGGCCGTTTGTGCCCCTGGCTGACGGACGATAAAAGATCTGCCAAGTCTAAGTTCAAACCGTGACCCAGAGTCGTTTCAACGCACTGATGGGTTAATGCTTGCGCGCATAAGGGAAGGCAGATAGACTTCGTAGCCTCGTTCTGCATATTTGGCAAGGCGCACCTCATAGGACGGAGACCTTCTTGTTAGATCGACAGTGTTGCATTGTCGGACGCAAGAAGCCAGTGCCCTTGGGCTGGCCCACACACGATGGCCTATATGCAGCGTGATCGTTCGTTTCAAAAAGATCTAGACAAGATCTTACCGTCGTATGCGAAACATGCCGAGTCGACGTCGAAACCCGCTAATATTTCCGCGGGAGAGAGGTACAACCTCAAGATAATTTGCAAGGGTCTTGCTGGGAAAAGTGCTGTTGATGTAATGAGGCTGTTGAAGATATACCCTTAGTAAAGAACGTACTGTGCATAGAGACTACGTTCGATTTTCGGACACAGGTGACTTTCCAAGCAACGGAGGCGGAAATAGATGCGTAGATTTCGAGCATTTTGGCTTTTGCCTAGGAAATAATATCAATGGAGCATTTACAGATATGGTATAGATTAATTTACCTGATTTGCATTCAGGCCCCATATGAAGAGGTCGATGTCTGAGGCCGCGAAAGTGGATTGGTATCGCATGTTTCTCTGTGCTTGGGAGGGATTGCCTTTGAAAGGTTCCAGGCAGGCAAGCACGGAGCCACCAGCAGCAATAATGTTATCCCAGCATATATTCAGGAGCACATTGTGAGTGAAGATATTCCAATTGCGCTTGAACTCGTGTATGGTTGGGACGATGGAAAGACTCCCTGGTGTCTTCCGAAGACGAGGCGGCAGTGGCATAATAAAATGTTCGTCGTGGTATTCGCCTAGAGGTCTTCCAATTACCTTCCAGACATCCGGTTTCTGGGCGAAGACTTCAAATAGGCCAACATAAGGGTCTACAAGCGCAGGATGTCCTCGATCATTTACAAAAATCCTCCTGATTTCTTCTTCGTACTCGATTGCGCGCTGTAAGAAGGCATCCAAACGTTGTCCAGCCGGGAGACAGAGAACTGCCTCGAGAAACAATTGTACGTCATCGGCAACGAGAGTTCGATTGGAGTTGGGTGTCGTTTCGGGTCTCCGTGATGGAAGCAGTTGCTTTAGGCACGTGAAGAGTTGTTGTAAGCACATATTCAAGGTGTTAAGAATGAGGACCGGTTGGGGAAGGCGCAGAGGGGGGCGTAAACAGTTGGACCGAAAGAATATGGCACCGCTTGAACATTTTATAGCATTCTAAGGCCAATCAATTACACAAAATCGTTGCAGGGCAGCACAATAAAGAGTTCGGTACATAAAGCGCTGTGACCCGATTCTGGGGAACTGACGAACGGCTCATGTTGTTGAGTCAAGTTACTCAAGTAGTTTCGTCACTCTAGTTTCGTGTGGATGGAGTCATTCGGCTCGCGTGGCTCGCACCGGAATAACGGAATGGATCTTTGGGACATTATTCCTTGTTTTTGAAGACCGTGGATGATTCTATTCAGTAAAGCGATAAAACTGGCTTAAATGGGGAAATTTATACGAGCAGGGAGATTCAAAAGTTTGTTGCCCTGATCCCGCCAGTTCTTTGGAAGCTTTTTTTTCAAGCTTTGAGGGACGCAACTTGACCTTTGCAAGGCAAGAGCCGGGAGGCTAGTGAAAAAAATGCCAGGGCATTACGGCTGACAGTGAAAGCAAAACGACAGGCGGGGGTGGACACGGTCCATGATCTGAGGTGGGCTATTGTTTTGCCTTCAGCTGTAAACACCGATTATGTAACATTTTGAAACAAAACAGGAACGAGCCTAATAGTAATACTCTATGATCGGCTGCAACTGCGTCCCTGTCCGAGCATCTCCGTTAGCAGCGATGGCGAGTCAGAGTCGTGCTCTCTAGAATCTCCCCAGAAACGATACGGCAGGGATCACACAAGCGACCAGCTGGTGCAGAGACAGGGTCAAACTCGCCTAACGTAACTTGCAACCTCATTCCAACTAACTGCAAACCCTAGGCACATCCGAAAAACACCCACATTGCGCCGGTATTTATGCAAACAATCGTAAGGCCTTAGGCTAAAGTCTGCGGTCAATCACGTCGGGAAGGAGCTTGCGGCAAGGGTTAGTGCGCACTACTCCTTGCATTATTGTGGTGCTATTATTGCTTTGACCCCACTTGTGCGAATGATGGCGCAGTCAGGCTTCGCAAAATGGTTGTTTGTATAAACATGGGGATCTATGTCAGGGTTGTGGAACCCGCGCCAACGCGCTGAGCTGGTGAGACCTCGTCAGAAAATCACGCTGACTCACATCTCCAATTCAGTCAGGATGTTGTGGTAAACTGTGTGAAGCGCGCGAACCAGTCGGAACGGGACACTTAAGGTCGACACATTCTTTCCAGGCTATGCAGTCCGGGTTGGGTGGAGACGCCGGGGATATATTCGGTTTACCCTAATGTAGGTAACAGCGGGCGATAGCTTGTGCACCTCGTCTCTTTACAAGGGGGCGCATATCAACCTTGTAAAATGCGTGAGTTAGTCCGTCTATGGGAAAAAACCCACTGTTGGTAACATCATATCTTACTTTGTAGTTGAGTCAGTATGTTTCGGCCCTGTGCTCCTGAAAGTTCGACGACACCGCAGAGTGAAAGCTAAGGCGGCATGAAAAACCCAGACAGTAAACACTATCCACGAGCTTCTGTGCCGTATGGCTGTTAGTACATCACGTTTTTAGTATTATACGAGGATTCCGTTTCTTAATGGGACCTCCCCGGTAATATACTTCCTTCCTTCCGACTCAACTTTGGATGGGTTACTGAAAATAGGCATCAAATTAAGAAATCCACCCTGACTGGCTCAAACTCAAATGCCGAAATTCCGGACAAAAATGACAGGGCCCAAGTCTCGGCACTGAGACGGGCGGTTAAGCGCGTCTCTACACAAAATTAATGGCTGAGTGACTGAGTCAAGCAAAACTTATTCTCACCCTTAATTGTTATTCATTGAGTCACTGAATAAATTGTGTCTATTAACTCCCACAACTACGGAGTCGCCTCCTAGGCATATTGATATTGCGAGCGTCCTCGTACATAAGTGAGTACCAATATAAAAGCAATGGATATTAAACCCTACGGTGCTGCATATCGCTTTCTACTTTCTACGCAAGCGAGATGACAGAACATAGTGATATTTCTCGTGGGCGCACTAGGCCTTCTTCTCGCCAGGAAGAAAAACCCGCCGTCATCCAGGGGACTCATGAGGACTCGGACATGCGGCCGTCCGTTGGTCAACGGACTCGTTTGGCATGTGGCAAATGTCGAGAGAGAAAAACCAAGGTGTGTTGCTTTCTAATTTGGCTCGATGCGCTGTTAATAAAAGCGTCAGTGTTCTGGTGATCGTCCTGCCTGCTTGCACTGCACTGATCGAGGCTACATTTGCGAATATTCTAAAAAGGAAAAAACAGTCCCCAAGAAGACTGCCCGTGCCGTCATCAGCCGTGGCAGGGTCGTTTCAACGCGTTATCCAAGAGTCGGTCGGACAAACGCTTTTGTCCCGTTAACCACGTCTCGCCCCTACGTTCGCCCACAAACAGGAGGTCAAACCGAAGCCAAAGACTTCACGAACTGGGTGGGCCCGTGGCTCCTGCCTCAATGTTCAACACATTCCAATTGTGCACACCCCCACGTCAGTCAACCCTTCGGTTCAGGTTTCTGGCCAGTTCCTTTAAACTATAACTACGCTGGGCACATGTACAGCATACCAGACCGACCACCCTACAACGAAACTAGCGGTTATGCTGGCAGGCTTACCCCCATGTCTTTGCATACTTCTCCTCAATTTGATTTCGGGATATCCAGGTGAGTCGATTCGTGTTTTTGACTTGGCTGGTCACAAATAGGACAGGAGTCTACCTTCGTCGTCATCTCCAGCCACGCAGAAGTTCCCCTGTCGTGCCAACGACGGCGACAGCCCCGTTTATATTCCGCAATATATGGGAAACCATCCCGCCTATTTGGGTCAATTCCTCCGCTTCGTCTCGTCTAGTGATCCTGCTGACAACTGATTAGATTTTGGCGAGTGGTCTTGCCTTAACCCGCTGTTAGGCGATGACAGCAACACGTCGGTTACGACGCTTCCTTTTGAATCAGAGGTGATGCGCCCTCGTGTCGAACCAGTTTACCAGACGCCCGCCCTCCCCATCGACTCCGGTGCTCTCAGGCCAAGCACATATCAATTCGACCGCAGATTCGACTGCGGGGTCTTCGGAGTACCTCCCCTTGCACTGCCGGATCATGGTACTGGCATCACAACTCCAACTCCGGACGGTCATCCCATTAACGAGAATTAGCGAGCGCTTGGTTTCATGGTCAATGATTTCCGGGCCTCCAGCGGTACTTGCACACAGATTACGAGCCGATGAGTTGACCTCTAAGATGTCTTTCAGATTGCTGCCCATCCTTCCCAACATCCCAATTTGCACCCCCGCGATGTAGCCATACCCAGCCAGCGCCTGACCGGGCGACGTTTAATGTTGTATGATGTTTTTAAATAGAAAAAGTGTTTTCGGTCAGTGTCCTGTAGCATTTTTTATATTTAAAATGGAGGGCTCAATGAAATTGAGTACACATTTTGAATATTAAACTCCCTTTACCCTCCAGAAAGAGATGATTACATTCTATTGTAAGATATCTATCACCTATATCACCAATCTATGAACAGTTTGATCACTTTCCGCCGAAAACCTAATTCTTAAAAAGGATCGTCGTTATGTGATGTCCGGAACGAACGCGCCGCGCCCCTGACGCTAACCTTGAACTTCAGTAAAACCTTCAGAGTTTGTGTATTACTGCATTATGCTGCCCTGCAACTCTATAGTCTACTTTATTGTCGCTTGGTCCTAATATAGGGTAGAAAAATGGATGTATTGAAAACTTCTAGTACAAATACATGTCTACTTCCTCGGCATAGCGGAGAGCACTTTGTCTAAATGGACGAGGTGGTCATCCCAGCTCTTGGAAAAGATGACGATATCGTCGATGTAAACGAGAGCGAAAAGCCACAAAAATGGAGCCAGAACTCCCTGCACAATACGCTGGAAGATAGATGGGCCGTTGCGAAGACCGAAGGGCATGCGTTTGAATTGCCAAAGTCCAAGATCATGTACTTCCTTTTCCTTAGGTTCCTCTTCTTCGCTTGACTCTTCTTCGCTCGGCCCTTCTTCGAGGTCCGCGGCGCGGTCCGTCGCGTTAGCTCGTTTACGCATGAAGGAGGATCCATAATTCTTGGAGGAAGGAGAATTAGTCGACGACGACGACGACGAGGTTCGAAGGTTTTTGCTTAGTACATAGTGGCTAATGAGGGCACGTTCCATTCGGGCAGCCATACTCTGTAGCTGGAGCAGCGTGGGGCATGAATGTTCGTTAAGAGTCCCGAACCATTCAGGAGGTTGAGTCTTCAGAATTCGAGATATAGCGACAGGACCATCCGTTTCCGCGAAAAGGAAACGATGATAGCGAACACGTCGTTGAATGAATTCCAAAGGAGTTTCCTTCTCGTGACATATTTCACACGTTGTTTCCATTGAAAACGGTCAGACAACATAGGTTCTGTTGTCTTTATGTTAATAAAGGAAATAGAAGTCATATTTCTTTGTCTATTTACGAGAGAAAGACAATCACTCCTCACTTTTCTGTATCTCGTGTCTATATATCTAATACAAGTGTTTGGGGCTGCGCCGCGCTCTGTTAGACGAACGTCTCGTAAATGCAAACTTAAAGTTGTGTTTATCAGTGAGGACTCTTTATCCAGGACTGATGACTCTAAAACTCTAAATTAAAAAGGTAGGAATACATTCGTACTATGTCGATTGTTTGAGTCGTTTGGAGTCAAGATCGGAAGAAGACGAATATACTGTGATGGACGTAGAACGCAGAAGAAAGCAAGAAAGGATGGAGGCATGGAGAGCAGTGAAGACGGCAATGGTTAAGAGGATGTAAGGCTCGAAGGAGAAAAATTCGTGAATGTGCTGGAAGGCTGTGGTCGAAGCGGGGCGCGGCATATCGGAAAGAGACGGCAAGTGGGGCTCAAGCAGGGGCTCGGCACTTGCAAAACCACGGCCTGTGATCCGTGCTTATGTGAAACGTTCTCATCCGCAGAATTTGGCGGATGGGAAAAGGAATGTTCGGTGACGTTCTTCTCGCCATAAGATTATATTCTTCTTATATAAATCAAAAACAGGTAAGGAAAAAGAATTTTTGTTTACAAAAGAAACAGACATTATATATATATATATTCATCACCGAACATTCCTTTTCCCATCCGCCAAATTCTGCGGATGAGAACGTTTCACATAAGCACGGATCACAGGCCGTGGTTTTGCAAGTGCCGAGCCCCTGCTTGAGCCCCACTTGCCGTCTCTTTCCGATATGCCGCGCCCCGCTTCGACCACAGCCTTCCAGCACATTCACGAATTTTTCTCCTTCGAGCCTTACATCCTCTTAACCATTGCCGTCTTCACTGCTCTCCATGCCTCCATCCTTTCTTGCTTTCTTCTGCGTTCTACGTCCATCACAGTATATTCGTCTTCTTCCGATCTTGACTCCAAACGACTCAAACAATCGACATAGTACGAATGTATTCCTACCTTTTTAATTTAGAGTTTTAGAGTCATCAGTCCTGGATAAAGAGTCCTCACTGATAAACACAACTTTAAGTTTGCATTTACGAGACGTTCGTCTAACAGAGCGCGGCGCAGCCCCAAACACTTGTATTAGATATATAGACACGAGATACAGAAAAGTGAGGAGTGATTGTCTTTCTCTCGTAAATAGACAAAGAAATATGACTTCTATTTCCTTTATTAACATAAAGACAACAGAACCTATGTTGTCTGACCGTTTTCAATGGAAACAACGTGTGAAATATGTCACGAGAAGGAAACTCCTTTGGAATTCATTCAACGACGTGTTCGCTATCATCGTTTCCTTTTCGCGGAAACGGATGGTCCTGTCGCTATATCTCGAATTCTGAAGACTCAACCTCCTGAATGGTTCGGGACTCTTAACGAACATTCATGCCCCACGCTGCTCCAGCTACAGAGTATGGCTGCCCGAATGGAACGTGCCCTCATTAGCCACTATGTACTAAGCGAAAACCTTCGGCTGCGCCCAGTGGGCTGCGCACGGACAAAAACACGTAGGCACCACCTGGTTGAAAGATTAAGTATGTTAAAACAAAGTAACTATGCATGTATACTAAGTAACATATCAATAATGTGGCGACAGACTCAAGACAGAGTGTGTCAAAGGGGAAAGACGGGGAAGAAATGAAGACTTAAGAATATAGTAGAATGTATATAACACAGGGGGTAAGGATGGAGACATGAGTGACTTCAGAAAGACGATGCAGGCTCACCAAAGCGTCAGATAGTGAGCGCCCCGGCCGTATTCACCGAACAGATTACAGAGAAGATAAGATGGAGTTAGACGCTGAGGGATGCTGGAAGGTGGTCGAGAGCCGTAGTAACTGCGTAGATGAGAATGTGAGCTGGACGTCTTGTGCATGCAGGCGAGTTGAGGAGTGTGTGTGCGCGAAAGTGCTCGAAGGCGGAGGACTGCGAAAGTGATGTCAGAGGTCACACGGTGGCTGTGCAGAAAGTACGGGAAGGTGGAGGAAAAGTCTTCTCTTCGTATGATTATATTCTTCGACGTTGAGTCAGTTCTTGGTCAGTTCGATAGTGAGTATTATTGGATCACTGGCATCGGGTGATCATGAGAGCTTTGAAGATGCAGCTTTCACGACGAGATCGGGTTGAAGAAGCCAGCATCGACCTTCGAATTCGGCAATTCTGAGACGTTTCCCGTTCAAACTGAGAGAAAAGCGGGTTGGTTGAGGTGGTGTCAAGCTATACTATCCCATTCCGGGACTTTGACAACTTTTTCGGTATTTGATACTTTACTCTACAACCACTGACCCTCCTGTCCTCAAACTTTCCCAAAAGTTGCGGATTTTTGGTTCATACTTGAATATCATTGTCGTAGAGAGCATGGAGAGCATGCCCGGAACTCCTCCGATGTCCTCACGCGACATATCTAGTGCTGGTTACGAACACTCGTCTCCAGGAAGCCCTACACCGGTCGACATCAGGTTCAGTCACTCTGATTACTCGTTGGCGATGGATGCATCCTCTGGCCCACGACTGCAACGCAGTAGTCGCCGCGTTAGCGATTACAGTACATTTTCGGCTGATACGTCCCGGTCACCGTATGTTTGGGTCCTTACGAAAATTTGCGAACTTAACTGACCATGCCACTCATCTGTCAGACGGACGTCTCTGTTCGATGATGACCCACAAGATGTTGTAACCGCCATGCAGACTTCAGTGTGGGGAGGTGAGATCAATTGCATCATTCACTAATAACCAGAGTAATACTCACTGTCTCTTGTCTAGATCTAATGATGGAGGTTGCAGAGGAGGAGAGAGGTAACAAAAGTTTCTGATTTTCTTTACTTACATAAACTATCTATTGGGATTCAAGGACGTAGGCCCGTGTGACCTCTGACATCACTTTCGCAGTCCTCCGCCTTCGAGCACTTTCGCGCACACACACTCCTCAACTCGCCTGCATGCACAAGACGTCCAGCTCACATTCTCATCTACGCAGTTACTACGGCTCTCGACCACCTTCCAGCATCCCTCAGCGTCTAACTCCATCTTATCTTCTCTGTAATCTGTTCGGTGAATACGGCCGGGGCGCTCACTATCTGACGCTTTGGTGAGCCTGCATCGTCTTTCTGAAGTCACTCATGTCTCCATCCTTACCCCCTGTGTTATATACATTCTACTATATTCTTAAGTCTTCATTTCTTCCCCGTCTTTCCCCTTTGACACACTCTGTCTTGAGTCTGTCGCCACATTATTGATATGTTACTTAGTATACATGCATAGTTACTTTGTTTTAACATACTTAATCTTTCAACCAGGTGGTGCCTACGTGTTTTTGTCCGTGCGCAGCCCACTGGGCGCAGCTGTTTGGGGCTGCGCCGCGCTCTGTTAGACGAACGTCTCGTAAATGCAAACTTAAAGTTGTGTTTATCAGTGAGGACTCTTTATCCAGGACTGATGACTCTAAAACTCTAAATTAAAAAGGTAGGAATACATTCGTACTATGTCGATTGTTTGAGTCGTTTGGAGTCAAGATCGGAAGAAGACGAATATACTGTGATGGACGTAGAACGCAGAAGAAAGCAAGAAAGGATGGAGGCATGGAGAGCAGTGAAGACGGCAATGGTTAAGAGGATGTAAGGCTCGAAGGAGAAAAATTCGTGAATGTGCTGGAAGGCTGTGGTCGAAGCGGGGCGCGGCATATCGGAAAGAGACGGCAAGTGGGGCTCAAGCAGGGGCTCGGCACTTGCAAAACCACGGCCTGTGATCCGTGCTTATGTGAAACGTTCTCATCCGCAGAATTTGGCGGATGGGAAAAGGAATGTTCGGTGACGTTCTTCTCGCCATAAGATTATTGGATTGGTGTAAAGTAATTTGTAACTTTTACTTGTAATTCATGGAATCCTCATTTCATGGTAACTTGTACTTGTTCTGAACTAGATTATCATACTATCGTCTTTGTAGCACTCAGTCCTACTTGAAGTATCGCTAATGTGTACAGAATGGTTGTCTTATTGGTGAATACAGGATGCGCTCTTAATGAAAATATAATGTTTCAACTTTATGGAATTCTGTTAACTGGCAAACCGGTTGGATGACGTCGTGCTTGGCGACATGCGTGAGCATATATATATAGGAGATAGAAATACTCATTGCCGACCAAGTGGAAACCATTATGCTCTATTTATAACCCAAAGCGGCTGTTGGCTATCAAGTCTTGCCCTACATCAACTTCATTCATATCGAACTTGTCATCATCCACTGCAAGTTCTGGCTCCATCTTCTGCAACAGATGCTCGTCAAGCTGTTCCAAAATGTCGACATCTAGCTTCTTGGAATATTCGGTTTCATCAGGCATCCTCTGATAGCGATGGCGAGAAATCTGAACATTTTCATTTTCACGGGCTGGCGTCCCGAAAAGGCGGCCATGGAACATGCATGCCAGATTTGGGACCTCCTGTTAATTAAATCAGCTAGCCTATTCAGCTTAGAAGGCGGTGCGCAAAGTCTGACCGTCTTGACTAAAGGGTATTCCATGTAATGGCGTTGATGATGACGAGGGCTAAAATTAAGATCAACTCCCCTCTGCGCTGATCTTGGTTCATTTTCCGCTCTTGGGCACGTTTGGTCTTCCAAAAAACATGCGCTATCAGCACAGCTGAGAGAACAAGAATATGATTACTTACTGGCTTATCCCATATGCAAATATCTGGTTTGTTATCGAAAACCCGCTTATGATGAGATGACGTTCGCCTGAACTAACAGACTGAGGATAGAGATAAAAAGGTCAATACCTGGAGCCTTTAAACTGAATCTGGAAACTTACCACTACCGCCTGGATTAAGGAGAATGGGCCTCCGTGGGTCAATACCACACGGGGTTCTGGCTTCTTAAGGTTGAATAGGTAGACCCTGCCGTGGTCGCTACCACCAACAATCGACATTCCCTTTTCACAGAATGTCACTGTTCTAATATGTCGCCGCACAGTCGGGACCTCGAAAAAGTGCGTTGCGGTAGAACGGCCAACCGGATACACTTCAAAACCTGTGCCAATATTGTCAATCACAACATTCTTCCCAGCTTCGTCAAATCAACTAAAGATCAGGGCTCAATATCGAGTCCTCCTAGGAACAAGGGAACAAACATTGGGCTCTTAATGGATCTTGAGTGTTTTACAACTGATGTCTGTGAATCCAGGTATGATCTAGTTCCAGTTTGTGCTATTCAATTCGTCTTAGATTCCGAGCCTGGGACGATTTCTCCTGACTCAAGGCAAATAGATCACGATTTCCTGGGCCCGTTGAGAAAGTGTACGGAACGTGAATTACTTCGGTATGCTCTGTAGTCCGTAATACAGCTGACAAAGTTCCTGACGAATGGTTAACCGTTGAATTAAACAGCAGAAAATATCGAGTTACCATTTTTTTCCAAATGGAACATTGTGACGGTGCCGTTGTGGCTTGTTGCTACCAAACGGTAGTGAGCGGCATCGAAGGCGAGAGCTTCCACGCTGCTTCCGAGGTTGAAAATCTGAGTATCACAGGCTTCGACAACCTGGTTCTTTGATTGTAGATGTTAAAACGCAATCGGGGCGCCAATTGAAAACTGAAAACTGACTCTTCTGCGTTGGCGTCGATAGACGACCAGTCGGCCTCTTCCCGTCCCAAAGCATAACAGCCCGTTTCCCGATAAATCGTCAGGTGCAAGACACCAGATAGGGCAGGTAATTTGACCCCAATGCGCTCCAGGATCCGTAAGCGTCTCGCTCCATTTCAAACTCTTTCAGCCGTTTTCAGAACGATAGGCCCTTTGCATTCCTGCTTGTTTATACCAATGTTTGGTCCTATCTGAAAATCTGGTTCAAAAGAAGGGCATTCCGACCACGGCAAACTTAAATTCAGGTATTCGAAATCTTGCCGTCCTGTCGGTTGCCTTTCGGAAGGCAAAAGAAGCCTCGGAACAGCCAAACAGCTTGTAAACAAGCGGGAATCATGGGGGCCTATCGTTATGAAACTGGCTGTTAGATCCCAGATATAAACACATTCATCGTCGCCTGAATGAGTTGGTTAAAATCGGATTATAATCTGCATGTCGTCTCACGACCCACCTCCACTCGCAAGAAGTTCGGCATCCCCAATAATAGCAAAGCAGTTGATAGGACCGCGATGTCCCTCAAGCCTGCCGCGCAGAAAATAACTTTACCAGGAAAGTCAAATTTGCAATGAAGCAGAAGCAAAACCACGTTTCTTGAGAAAATTGCTGTCAAGGCCTGTTGCACGTACATATCAACGGAGCTACCGAGACTGATGGGCAGAGGTGGCACCAACGTACGACGCCGCCTTCTAAGAAGCATGTATCTGATACGATGCTTCGAAAGTTCGGGAGATTCATACCATCATGCTTACATAAGGTGGGGGTGTAAGTTGTCGAGTTGGAAAACACTTTCTGAGGCCATGACGGAACCGCTGTCAGCGGTGAAGGTGGTTTTCTCGCAGTACGTTCGTGTCAGGACTGGGAGCAAGAAATTATTACGAGTAACAAAGTGTTCGAATAAAGGACAAGACGTACATCGAAGGATCGGGGAATTTCTATCCGATGAGCAGCCTCATGTTATTGGGCAGTGCCGCCCATGCTACCGCATTCACATTCTACTTGTCATAAGGATAAGGTGTTTGAACAGTTGATTAGACGCTGAGAGCGTTCATCGCTGAGACGAACGGCCACGCCAAATACGTTTGTATGAGGCAGCACAAAAAGTGAATGGTAGAGTGGGATATATATATATATGTGTGAAGCCGGGCGGTAACGTCGAATAGGTGAAACAACGAACGGGGCTAAGATTCCTGCGTATCGATACAAAAGAAATCCTGGTCGATGAGAAGCGATTCAATATATCAGATCCTGACATTCAGAAGCGGGTTCGCTGTATCAAACACAATAGTTGGGCGAAACGACAGCGGGCGCTGGGCCACAGCTGAAAATAAACGCGTATAATGTGAGTAAGATACGAAATAAATAACAAAAGACACAAACCATCAGCGCCGACGGTGCGATGGAGACGGCGTAATTGAGAAGTAGCTGTAGCGGTGGTGGGATTTGGTGAAGGAATTGATCAAACTTGCGAGTTTTGACAATCGCGTTGGACTACTAGTATCTACAGATCCGCGCGCTCGCCCTAGGCCGAGTACTGGTGTTCCCCCAGCGTTTCAAGCACAAGGCCGTTATACGTTCTCAGATGCTTTCTCCAGCGGGCTTCCCTGCCTGGATCCCATGACGCGATACCGCCGTGATATCAACATGGACATGGTACTCGGCTCCAATATTCCAATCCTTGGAACGACTCGTCCGTTCTCGGCAAGCGCATCGAGCAAGATAGGCAGGCCTCCGCTGTTCCTATTTCTACCTGATCCGGATTCTCCACTGAATCAAACCAACGCCTTGGTTAAGCCGGTAAGCCGCTGGACACGACCTAACAATCTGTCTGGCTAACGTCGAACACCTATAGACTCCAAAGCGTCCGAAGGTATTGAAAGAGCCAGAACCTGAGCCAGTTTATCCACCTCCTTCACACAGAGTTCGCCAGGCCAATGCGACTCCAGTCAAGATGAATTCGAACTATAAGGCGGAGCTGAATGACCACCTCGATCCAATAGGAAGCTTTCAGAAAGGTTTACTGGCAACATTCAAAGCGGACACCGAGTTAATGCTGAACACCGTTCAGCAAGAGCATGAACAGTGCATGCGGAAGTTGGAACATGACTACGCGGTTAGGGAGGAGGATTTGGAACCGCGAATCGGAGGCGAAGATGGAAGTGGAGCAGCAGCAGGAGCAGCAGGTATCGATGAGGGAACAGCAGGTGGGCCAATGTTGATCGTTCTTGATGGGCCTTGTTATTGATCCGTTTGCAAGGAGAGAGACTTGCGTGGTGCACAAGAGCTCGAAAAGGTGGATTGTTCGACAGGTCGAAGAGGCGAAAGAGCGCATTGCTCAAGAGCTCGAAGAGGCGAACGCGAAGGTACGCGTGATTTCCAACTGTGATCGTCACCGACCTTATTCAAACTTCTTGCAAAACGCAGACCAAGAAAGGAGACGCGTAGAATTGGAGCAAGAAATTGAAGAGACCCGGCGCGCGAAGCGTCAGACAGAAAAGTTATTGACTGATAGATTGGAAGAGCTCCAGGTCAGTCATGGTTGCTGTGAGGACTGGCAAAAACTGACAGCTCACTTAGGGCAAAAAGGACGAGGAGACAGCTGCTGCCATCCAAAGGCAAAACCGAATGAATTCCGGAAAGGTTCGCACATGCTCAAATTTCCGCTACCGTCATCTTCTTATCTTTCTGGACGAAAAAAATAAGGCATCATCATCGACCATGGAGACCAATGGACAGACAAACAAGGGGAAAGAGCGCGAAGTGGTAGGCGTCCATGTTTTGTCTTCTGTATTGCCTCATGTCGTGTACAGAGTGATAAGGGGCCACCCTCAACAAATCAGCGTCGAATAAGCCTCCGCCTCGCGATCAGAACCGGCAACCACCCGATTCAGGAGAAAGCCATCCTGAAGACGTGGACAATTGTGAACCACCCGAAGACGAAGTATTGGACAAACACCCAAAACCTCAGCGCCACCCAACGCAGGGCCTAAGCTGGGCTTCTATCAAGAGCAAAAAATCAAAGCAGTACGCTCAGGAGCGACCGGTCCTTGAGGCATCGGTACGTCGTATTTGAATGTCAATGGCGCCTGCTGGATAAAATATAATATTGCAGGAAGCAGTCGACGAAGACGTTGACATGAGTGAACCAGAAGAAAATTCCAACGAGACCGACAACGGCGAATCCGACGACGAACGCGACGACGACGAAGCACCCTAACGAAGGGAGCACTGAAGTAATTATTGCGAGAAGTCCTTAAAGGACAAACCAAACGCGGTGGCCGCAAATCCGATGCAATTAGGGGCCGACGATCCAAGGTTAACCACGTGGAAGAGGAAAAGAAAATAGATGAAAAGTGGGAAAGAGCCAGCTACTGCGTTCGTGTTCCCTCGGCCATTGAAACCTCTATTGACCCTGACCAATACATCGTTTGGTTGGAACAGTCATGAAAGAGATGTTTGGAATTGCATCCGTGGAGGAGTAGGCCGTCCACGAACCACCTGAATCCACACATGTCCGGCACATTGATCGAGAAGAATAAGATGGTCCTAATGAAGATGACCTCCGAATTGATATGAGGGGCGACAACCTGGAGGATTGCTCAACTAAAACTCTTGGAATCTGGCGAGGTTGAGAGCTCGAATGAGGTTGAAAAGAGGTTGAAAAGAGGTGATAGAATCGAAGGAGGTCACAGAAAAGATGAGACGAGCGAACATGAAGCGCATTCATGTAAGGTTTTCGATTCTTCGTGTCCTATGGGGGTGTCTGAAGATCGCTGTAGCGACATACCCATAGGTTAAAACAATCAAGCGCACAATCGAGAGAAAAGGCATGAAGGGGCAACCGACATAACGATATGGGAATGGTTGGAAACACTGGTTACGCAACTCAGTCCCGAAGGCATGAGCTCTGACGAAAGCAACGTAGATGAGAATACCGGCACGGAGGTCCTCTATGTCAGATCCCTCAATTGGCGAAGGAGTGCCGAAAAGGAAATGGATTTCATTGACAAGCAGCGGAGAGCCGACAGGAAATTGTTCTCCAATGAAAGTAGCAAACCCGCTCTTCGGCTGCGAAAGTCCGGTCATGGGAATACCAGGCGAAACGCGCCGAAAGGAGCCTCTTCGACAAGCATTATTTGGCCAATCACAAGAACGCGAAAAACCTGAAGCTGAAGAAGGGCGATGGCGAGAATCTGCAATGGCTCAACATCGGAGTCCATTCTATGCCAAGGAAATGAGTTCGAGCTCTGTATTTGCCTAAGTCGATACTTACCCTGAATACATCGGGATTTACGATGAAGATAAGCGCATAGCGGAAAGCAAGACGTCAGAAGGGACTAGAAGAGAAAAGTAAGCAAAACTTTTCAAATGAAATAAGGGCGGAAAGTGACTCACAGTAAGAGGGCAGCGGGTGGTGAAAACGCAGCAGCAGATGGAGGAACCGCGAGCGGTAAGGAGGATCCACTGTGATGGTGAATCCGGTGGAGAGAACGAGCTCATGCGATAGTCCTCAGAGCAAATGTAGGACCATCTGCGGCGGCGTCGTGGAGTGTTGAGGCCTTCTTCATGCGACAGTCCTTAGAGCAATCTATAGGACCATCGCGTAGTGGAGCTTCAACGACCGGCGTCGTGGAGAAGAGTGGGCGTCGTGAAGGACAGTGAGCATCGCGAAGTGTTGAGGGCCTCAAGCGACAGTCCTCAGAGCAATCTGTAGGACCACGAGGACCGAGACACTGCGTGTAGTTGACGTTGAGTGATCGCAATGGAATTCGTCTTGAAATCAGCATGTCGTGAGTAATGACCATGGAATCCGCCTTGAAGTTACGCCGCAGGAGAGAAAGGCTAAAGGTGGAGAGTTGGCCGAAAGAGTGCCGCTTGACAGTCCTCAAGAGCATCTCGAGGACTGGCACTACAGTGAGGGCTGAGAATGGACTTGAAGATGAAAACGACAGCTGCATGTTTGGCACAGGCGTCTCACATAAACATATTCACTTGACTCACAGATCACATCGTCAACCCTAGCCAGCGCCGACAGCCACTAAAAACCACTGATAACCTAGTCTCTCCTAGACAGACAACGATATATGTGATGTGCCCTACGGCTCACGATATATACCACTTGATCTTGCACATTGCTTAGCTTCCCTTTTCACTCGGCACCCACCTTTGATTGGACTTTGACATTGCTCTGGCTGCCCAGAGCAATTGAATGTCTCGTATTTTTTCGTATTCCATCCACACGGCACCCACCTTCGATCGGATTTCAACATTCCTCTGGGTGCCCAGAGCAATGCGTGTCTTCCAGTTACGGTTATTAAACCTACCACCACCAGTTGGTTATTCTGGTTGCGTAGAGTAATGACTGTCAATTTTACTCAATTTCACATATTGATGGCACGAGCTCTGAAATCGTCGTCCGGTAAGTACACTGCTCCCCACTTCAACTACATCCTAATTATTGTATTGAACAATTACAGGGAAAGCTAGTTCAGACTTAGCTTGCAGGAAGAGAACCTCCTCGTTCGTGAGGTTTGCGTATCAGGTCTTATCATAGAAGTTCTTCGGAAGGCCTCTGATAACGGGTCTGACGCTCGCTTTTGCCGTTGGCAGTCGAACTCTATCCCTAGGAGGATGTCCAGGCCTCCAGTTTCCGTAGCGGTTGAATTGATTAAAGTCGCGGTCGATCATTTGGAGATAGGGAACCAGTTCGTCACTACGCCAACCCACCGATCGAATGACGAAAGCCTTCCAAGAGGTGTTTTTACATCCTCTTCACCGCTCTCATCCGAGCTTGTACCACCGAGACCAAGCTGCGTTGCGACTTTCCAGAGGAAATACCATACGTCGTCCCTAGTACCGTCTGGCTTGACTGCATTTCCTTCCGTGATGGAAATGCGAAGTTGGTTCATCTGAAACAAGTAAGTATATTTTACGCGATGACGATAATCCGTTGACTGACACATTTTCGTCTAGAATCTCTCCTAGTGGTTTCAAGTTGCTTCAAATCTTGCTGATACTTTCGATGAGACTGCTCTGTCGTCCTCCCCTTCCTTTGGTAACCAAGACATGTGAAGTTGCCTAAGGTTTTGAAAGTGTTGCCAAAACCAGTCATAGACGATAATCTCCTCAGCCTCTTTAAGGTTTAGCTGCGGCCCTACGTGCTCCGTAAAATCCTCGACAAATGAGGTGGCAAAGGTTCTATTCCCATGACGCTTCGCTTTGCCGTCGAAATACAGTTGCATTGGAATACGGTTGGGGCCAGGTCCCTGCTCCGCCGCGAACGCGTCCGCGATAGCTTTAGGTGGCTGCACATGCCATTGGATGTCCTTGTCCTTATTTATGCGTAACAGGGCATTCATATGTTTTCTGACAGCTGCCTATCAAACCATCAGGCAATCTTTAATGGGAAGGAAACCTGTTCCTTACTACTCCTTGGATCGGCTGTTTGATCGGTCTGCACCTTGATGGTACCAGCAACATTCTTCTTCCGGACTCGAGGAGTTGCCTTCAGAGTAGTCTGCATCCCTATTACGACTTGGGTGATCGCCGCAACATGTTCTACCGTCAGACTGAATGGCAGAAGAGAAGGTGGCCGCGGCATATTTGTGATATTTGGAATTGGAATTGGGCTGGGGCTGGACGGCGTTTGAGGATCAACTCGCAACCGAGGGCCACCGGCTCCACGGGGCCTTTGGAAATGGAAAATTGGTTTTGGCACGGAAGGTTGGCTGTCGCTAGGCTTTCAAATCAGAGCGTTAGCTGGATTGCCCAGTTCCAGAACGTTGGCAGTACTCACTTCCCCTCCCCTCCGATCCTTCTGATCCCCAATATTGTCATCCTCGCTAGAATCGTTGTCCCCACTCGCATAAAGGTCGGAGCCACCCCCGTTGGCCGTATGAATGTCTTGCTCTTCTTGAAAATGTCCGGGTAAACGGTCGATACCCAACCCTGGCGCGACGTGGAGTTGGTTGCCTGTATTGTTGACCGACGGCACCAAGCAAAATTTTCAAAACGTTCACCATAATTACCCAGAATCACGTCCAGAAGGTACATCAACTCTTTAAGTTGAATGTTGGCAGAAGGTGATGTTGACTGGTGCAAGACTTTAATTTTTTTGGAAAGTCCTGGTGGCTATACCGAATGTTTCTCTTTCATTGCCCCCTAGGCGACCTTCTCGCCGAGTTGAAAAATCATGGCCTGGATTTGCCAACCATCCTTTGCTCAGGACGTGGATCTGCAGATGCGCTACGCGAGGCTCTCCTTTCTCATATTTTGTATGGGTTTTGTTTCGCAGAGCGAACCTCGACATGCAAGGACTTCGCTGCATTCTGCCGTTCAACCCACGCTTTGCCCGCCCTTGTATTGGGCACTTCTCTGTACGAAGCATCAGCATCAACAACTTACCCTCTTCCAAGTTTCAAATGTATCTGCAACACAGTTTTTAGATTTGGATGTCCGGCCAACCATCAAAGGAAGTCTTTGCCACGTCAGCTCCGAGACTATCTTGGTACACTCCAATATTTGCCCACTCCAGTAAACCAGAAAGCCAAAGAGACCTCAGGCTCATTGTCTCACATCGTCGTTACGCTCAATGCAAATGAATACATGCGAAAACCTGATTTACAGAAAGTTGCGACAGCCCATGGTCTCGAGACGTCGCGTCAGCCGAGGATTTACGGAATTCGATTGCTCTCCACGTTTCTTCGGCTCACTGTTTTTCGTGCATTCCCCACACGGCGTCGACGCAGAATGGAAGGCAGTCCATGGTGCTGGTCCCTGAACTCTTTCTTCTAGAACACATTGTCCCAAGAGGTTGTCTTGATATTTACTTGGATAAATTCAGAGGTGGATCGGATGCCAAATTAGTGAAAGTGAAGATTAAGATCTAGAAAGAACCTGATAACTGGCACTGCCAGTATTTTTTCCCCCAAATTATTTGCCTCAAATATGTACTGGGATTAATTTTAATTATTCTAAAAGTAATGCTTGAAATGAAAGATCTCGTTGAAACTTCTACATAGTATATACAGTTGTTGCGTAAGGTGTTTTTTGTACGAGATGGAGAGCTAGCGCAGTACGTTCGCCTAGTATAATCCCTCCCTCAGCTATCCTCTCCGACCACGCCGTCCTTTCGTCTCATGAAGGCACTCTTATGACGTCATTTTTCATCAAATATTCGAACACTTAGAACTCTGTGTCAACATCTAGAAACGGAACACTTTCCAACTTCTCAGGTCTACCTCAGAGTACTCTATTGCAGGCTCTACTCCAAAAATCTACTTCAGGTTGGGTTTGGTATAATTTGGTCATATTCTGGTATCGTTGGTCTCTTCCTGGTGTGCGCTTTGTAAGGGCTTGGTTGGGCTTGGTGAAATCGGCAAACTTGAAATTTTTGTTTTCATTTCCAGTCCATAGTTTACAGAACATTGAACTTATAAGACATGTTCATAATTTTTATTCAAAGGCTGTTAAGCCATATTCATAGCAAGCCGCATAGCACTTCAGTAACGGGAATCCGAAACATGCTGGATGGTGATGGTCACCTGACGAAGTACGATGGAATTTCTGCAACATGTGACCTTGTTGCCAAATCCGGCGCGATACTCATGTCTGGGACTCTGGGGTTGATACTGATAAGTACTGATACTGAGCGGGCTTTGAATGTATTACGTAAGATAAAGAAATGAACCTTCAGTCCTCTCCACACGATCATTCTTGACTTCCTTCACCCTCCTCTCTGCTCAAACATGATTCTACACTTCCAAATGCTCAATTACACCTTCAATGTAGATACCATTCCCCCATCTTGCTTTCCTTTATTACTAATTTTGCAATATTCAGGTTCTTCACTCACTAGAATGCCCTCGTCGTGTGCCCTTCCCATCTTTGTGATGTGGGCCGACTTTGGATGGATTGGGCTTGTCAAAAACATGCAGGAATTGAAAGAAGGGCCTTAGGAGGCCCTTCACTCCATACCTACATGCCTGGCCTCACCCCACCCCGCCATCCAACCTGCATAACAGTCAGCTCCTGAAAACTCACCGGGAGGTGTGCAACTGTGGCCGCCATTACAAAAGGAAGAGTAATACAGGAACTGCAATGAGTGGGAGGATGGTAATAGCAGCTACGACGGCGAGTGCGAGTGTGAGGGCGACAACAGACGGCGAAAAGGTGCCAGGTACGTTACTGCATTTCTATGTATTGTACACCTACTTACCCACCCCGTCGTTTACCATGTAGAATTCATGCTCTGCATTTGACGTTACAAGGCTCACGAAACCGGCTCTGACACAACCGCAGTCGTGCGTGGCCTGTAAGATCAGCGCCCGACATTGCGGCAGCGGCGATGGTCTGTCGTGGCTCATGCGTGACTGTGAACAATCTCAATGCAACGTTGTCATTGTCATTTGGCTGCCGCATTGAACCTTGCAGATCGTGACCTTCGCGTCAATTGACGTTCTGGATGCATCGGCAAGGTCTGTTTGTCAAGACCTCGCCTGTTCAGTCACTCCCCTGACTGCGACCGACTGTGGGTAGTGCTGGCTCTCTGGCTTTTACATTCCGTCTACCCTCATCCGTGTAAGCCCATGGCTGTGGGTACAAGTCAGAATTTTTTACCGTGGGGGTTACCTGATCTATTCACTACAAGTCTTTTATAATTTTTATTCTGTTTGTAATAGCTGCACATCTGTAAATTTTTTATTGTAATTGAGTTATTGTCATATCTGGGTAGTGTAACAAATGATCGTGGTCTAGCTTTGCAGCAAGTAAGGCGTTTCTGGTCACTGTTCAGGAACCGTCGCAAATCAGATACATTTTTTTTTGTTGTCCACTTGGATCTAAGCGAGTATCTGTTATCAAACCAACTAAAACTCTTGAAAAATCTATTATTCCTGATCTAAGCGAGTATTTGTTTCTTCACAGCCCCGCAGGGCCGCAAAATCAAAAATATCTGCAATTTTGGATATTCCCTCGCTGCTTGCGAGTTCTTCCCTCAGGACTGTGATTCCCAAGAAGTAGGCGCATAGTCAATGCTTCAGATCGGACAAAAATGTAGGTTGACGACGCTGATTCCTCGATATTCTTTCCTTTCCTCCTCCCCTTTCCTTTTCCGATTATTTTTATTATTTATTATTTAGTTATTTAATTTCACCCCCTGACATCAGTATCGCGCCAAAAATCCGACGGGCAGCCAGGAAAAATAAGCGCCCATGCACGGCGCTGTCTTCTTTGGCGTCTAAAAATAAGAATAGTCCTAACCTGTCCTAACCAGTTCTGCAGATCGAAGGCTGTGCGGTCTCTCCTTGGCAAGAGCACGCAAGGGGCTGAGGAGGTGGACTTCCAGCAAGTCTACGCGTCTCGTCGGGTGACGGCGAATGGGGCCGGGAAACGAACAGCCCGGGCTGACATCGGAACGCTGAAGTCCTGAAGCATATGTAGTTCAGGCTTCAAATCAAATCCTGCCTAGAAACGAGCCAGGTCCTGGGCATGACCAAGGTAAAACAAGAACCAAGTTGCGACCAACCTAGGTTTGACCTAGGTAAAAGTTAATCAAGGCCAACTGACACAAGCCTTACAACCTCAGGCTCTTACCCAGCCGTCGTTGCGGGGTCTTCAAAAAAACGAGATACATCCTAGCCGTAGAATTTATATTTCTTGACCTGCGAAATTTAAGGTTTATATTACAAATACGATCATTGATGCAATCATTTATTTCATTTAACGCAACTCTTATTTTTTGAACCCCTCCACGACGGCTGGCATTTTACAAAGGTAAACAATCGGCCACTCAGGGCTCTGCGCCGTTTGTACTTCCTTTTCGGGAACTCTCACTTTGCCCGTCATGCTTCGAGTTCCCTCGAGTTCCACTCAACTTCCGCACGTTTAATCCTGTCGATAATCATAGTATCTTTAATATTTATGCAGCATACAGCCACCAGTTGTATTTCAGACCCTTCCTCTTACTGCATTCCTTACAAAAGCCAGCCATAAACTCACTGTCAGGCTGAGAGGATTGCCGTTGGTCATGGAAATTCAGCTTTATTTTTATGTTCGCAGCTGCAGCTTACGATTCTCGCAAAGTCAAATGAGCGAAGGCGTACATTAAATTGACCATGAGGGGAGAGAAAGGAGTGCTGCGTCCATGCATTCGAGAGGGCGGCTATGAAATGCGATGATGCGACGCCGAGATGTAATACCTGAAATGGAAATTTGATCCACCATCACCGTGGTGGCTGATTGTTTACCTTTGTAAAATGCCAGCCGTCGTGGAGGGGTTCAAAAAATAAGAGTTGCGCTAAATGAAATAAATGATTGCATCAATGATCGTATTTCACAACGTGCATTACATCATCTATCCACTGGAGATATTTTGAAGATATTGTGTCTTCTTTTTCTGATTGGCTGGACCAAAATTACTTCAAAATTTATCCAGTGGATAGATGATGTCATGCACGTTGTGTTTGTAATATAAACCTTAAATTTCGCAGGTCAAGAAATATATAAATTCTACGGCTAGGATGTATCTCGTTTTTTTGAAGACCCCGCAACGACGGCTGGGTAAGAGCCTGTTACAACCTCAACTTTGAATGCTGGACCACTAAAGTGTTATGTAAGCATCAGCCTTAGATTATGGTAAAAGAAACTACAAATTATGGCATAAAGTTGGGAAAATAGATCGTTTTGAGCCCTGGCTCCACGATTTTTTACTACTTCGAATAATTAATGAAAAGTGACTTTATACACTCTCAACTAAGCAGGGTATGAAGTACGACGACTCCGGTCGGTCAAGGACATCCCAAGCGTCGTCGATGTCCACGGGGTCGACGTCGATGAGCTCCACCTCAAGGGGAAGGTGCTGAGGTGAACTGCCCGAAGACAGCGGCGAACCCTCATATCGCCGCCATCTTCGAATTGACGATCGGAGTGATGACGGCTCGTCTTGCACCCAGCGCCAGCCTCCAGGACGTCGACAGGCTTGTTCGGTCCCAAGACGGGTTGTTTTCTAGTGTAACTGGGTGAGGAAATCCGAGGAATACGGTGTCCATAAGACTAGACAAACGGCCCTGATCTGCAGCAGAACATCGCCATTCTAATCGTCCATGCCTCCTTTTTTTACACTTGTCAGACGACATAGTCGATCTACATTCTGAATGCTACCACAAATAAGTTTCTGAGATACTGACCAATTCTACAAGGAAATGTAAAGGACAACACATGTCTGCCAATCAAAGATACACACGCAACTGTCGGTGACACAGTTCCAGAACTGAAGTTCAACACATGCAGCCAGTTGATGCCAACGGCCCAGATCCTGGTCAGTCAACTGTGGTCTACCCCGGGGAGCAACCCGCCAATCACCCCTTGCCTCTACGTCGCCTTGAGTCATGTGACCTTCCAGCGCAATTTGTGAGTCCACCCTCAGAATCTTGCACAGCAGACGGTGATGAAGCTGTTCTAAAATGCCCTCATAGAGTGTCTGAGAATATTCGTCGAATGTTTTCTCGTAGCAGGGGCGAATGATTTGAATAGCGTCGCCGGCCGGGGTGACGAAAGGGCCATGGGAGCTCAACGGCAGAAATACGAGTTCCTACCAACCAAATCAGCTAATTCCGGTCTAAAAGGAGGTGCCAAAATCTGACCATGCTCAATACAAGAAACCAAGATTTCAACAACATAATCGCAGTGGTGCTAACGAGGGCTAGAATTACGAGCAACTTCCATCGACGCTGATCCTGGCCCATTCTCCGCTCTTGGGCGCGTTTGGTCTTCCAAAGAACATGCGTTATCATCACAGCTGAGAGAACAAGATGATTACTGACTGGCTTTTCCCATATGCAGATATCTGATTTGTTATCAGAAGACCCGCTTACGATGAGATGACGTTCATCTGAACTAACAGACTGGGGAAGAGAGAGAGAAAGGTCAATACCTGGAACCGTTAAACTGAATCGGGAAACTCACCACTACCGCCTGGATTAAGGAGAATGGGCCTCCGTGGGTCAATATCACACGGGGTTCTGACTTCTTAAGGTTGAATAGGTAGACCCTGCCGTGGTCACTGCCACCAACAATCGACATTCCCTTTTCACAGAACGTCACTGTTCTAATATGTCGCCGCACAGTCGGGACCTCGAAAAAGTGCGTTGCGGTAGAACGGCCGACTGGATACACTTCAAAACCTGTGCCAATATTGTCAATCACAACATTCTTCCCAGCTTCATCAACACAAGCGCTGCCACTAAAAATCAAAGATTAACAATAATATCGACACCCCCCCAAGAACAAGGGAACAAACATTGGGCTCTTGATGGATTTCGATTGTTTTACAGCTGATGTCTGCGAATCCCGGTATGACCTGGTTCCAGTTTGTGCTATTCAAGTTCGTCTTAAGATTCCAAAGGAAAAAATCTCACATTTCTCCTGTCTCAAGGCAATAGATCACGACGTCCTCGCCGCCGCTGAGGAAGTGTACTGAACGTGGAATTGCTTCAGTGTGCTCTACACTCCATAATGCAGCCGACAAGATGCCTGACGGATGGTTAACCGTCGAATTTAGCAACAGAAAATATCGAGTTACCATTTTTCTCCAAATGAAACATTTTGACGGTGCCGTTGTGGCTTGTTGCTACCAAACGGTAGTGAGCGGCATCGAAGGCGAGAGCTTCCACGCTGCTTCCGAGGTTGAAAATCTGAGTATCACAGGCTTCGACAACCTGGTTCTTTGATTGTAGATGTTAAAACGCAATCGGGGCGCCAATTGAAAACTGAAAACTGACTCTTCTGCGTTGGCGTCGATAGACGACCAGTCGGCCTCTTCCCGTCCCAAAGCATAACAGCCCGTTTCCCGATAAATCGTCGGGTGCATGACACCAGATAAGGCAGGTAATTTGACCCCAATGCGCTCCAGGATCCGTAAGCGTCTCGCTCCATTTCAAACTCTTTAAATCCCAGATATAAACACATTCATCGTCGCCTGAATGAGTTGGTTAAAATCGGATTATAATCTGCATGTCGTCTCACGACCCACCTCCACTCGCAAGAAGTTCGGCATCCCCAATAATAGCAAAGCAGTTGATAGGACCGCGATGTCCCTCAAGCCTGCCGCGCAGAAAATAACCCTGCGGGGAACGGGATATAAGCCAACGAACATGAAGGGAAGGCAAAAGCTGTGAAACACACGTTTTTGGATAGATTTGCTGTCGAAACCTGTTGTAGGCACATGGTGAAGGTCTAAGATGTGAGCGATGAGTGGAATGGCGGTCGAGGGTGCGATGATGGGCAGTTTGACGCCATCGGTATTTAAAGAGCCACGGGAAGGAATGTCAGTGAGTGGGCAAGTTGAATCTGATCGTTACATTGGCGAGTCAGGCGAGCGAGTCATAATCCATGTACTGGAAGTGGGGTAATTGTCGTTAGGAGTGGAGGGTTTGTTCGTGACTCAGTTTGATCGTGGTTTAGAACCTGAGACTGAGAGCGCCTAGGCACGGAGTGCACCAAGGATGGAGAAACGTGAGAAAACGCAAGCGCAAAGGAAAATCGAGATCGTCACCCGGTCACGACGAATGCGCCTGAGAACCTAGATTCCAACCGACGACCCTCCCCGGTAATACATTCCTTCCTTCCTTCCATGCCGACCTCCTGGATGAAATAAAAATATGGATACAAAATCGCTATTTTTTTCCCACCAGAACGGCTGGTCTCAAGCCATCAGTTGAAACTTCCGGTAGAATAAAAAAAGTGAACACGGATCATCTTACTTCAAGTTAGCATTGAATTGTAGGACTTTAGCGACCCTAAACTTCCTTGCTCATATTGTTAACGGAGAAAGACTTCACCATGGGAAGGTCGGAAGGACAAAGGCAGGGGTTCGAGGATCGAACTCCTGAACACAACATGGACGTGAGTTGTACCAGAATATGCAACGCGAGTCAGTTCGCAGAACAATATACATGTGGAGAGGCCTGAGAATACAACAACTTCATTTAAAAGAGTTAGTTTGCCCCAGCAATTTGTTTCGCTCAACAGAATGCTATCTCGACCACTCCCATTGATCACTCACCGCATCCCATTTTCTGTCAAAGTTTTGTCCATAAACCCAATTATCACCCCTCGCATCGAGTTTGCTGCCAGACGACCCGTAAAGTCAAACAGGCTCACGCTATCTCAGCCTGAACGTGAGCTGACCCCTTCAGTTACCTGCTCTGACGAAGAAGATCAGGATCAAGCAAACAGCGACGGCGAGTCGGAGCTATCCTCTCTCCCTGAAGAGGAGGCGGAGATCAGGCCAACGAAGATACAGAAACCGGTAGGGGAACCAGGCCGACCAAGATCAGGAGGATACAACATCGAGGAAGTTCTCGCTCCTTGGGGAAAGGATGAATTTGCCAAAGTGAACGTAAGTTAAGGTCAATCCGGAGGACTTCCCTGACTGACTTCTCGACCGGACTTGCTTGGACCTTCCAGAAATATACAAAAGAGCTCGCAGATATCGAACTTGACAATACCAAGTCATACAGCAAACAGAATAGTAATAAGGTCACGAACTTGTGTAAAACGGTGGGCATTTTTGTTCGGTATTTCTGGGCATTTATCCTAAGGCAGAGGTCATATGTTTTGCAGGTTGAGAGGCGCCATGTAATTATTCAGAAATACGAAGATCATTGGCCTGTGCGGGCAATGCTCAAGCTGTACCTGAAGGCCGCATCAGAACACCACCGTCGCAGTGGCAAAGTTAGCAGGGACAGGGATGGTGCTGAGAAAGCGCCTTGAGCTTGGTGTGGTTAATGTACGCCAGACTTGGCGTCTTTTTCATTATTTGCCCTGGTCCACCAGAGGACTACCGCAGTACGAACGTATACCTGGTCCTATATCATTTGTACAGGAGAACGGAAAATAGAGGGCTTTCTTGGAATAGAGGCGCTACAATTGCTCAAGCTTAAGGCTATGGGTAGCAGTGTGTTGGAGCAACGTCTCTCTTCGATTGCTCTTCGAAGCGCCTCGCACGAACCGCGAACGGCAAGTCCAGAACCACGTCAGAAGGAAAGGGCTACATGAGACTGAAATAAAAAGTCAGCACGATGGGACCCGGACGAAAAGGTAAACTGAAAATTAACACTCACATGGTGCAGAGAAGATGGCAGGGGCAAAGTAGCATTGGTGACGAGAATCAAAGCGGCAAGCTGCGTTCAACCTTTTGACACGTGACTGTGGTAAAACTCCTCCTTTTTAGAGCTCAGAAGGAATGTAGACTGAAATCCGTTGAGCCATAATTACATAATTACAAAAAGCCCATAGGTTATTCAGAGTAGACCATTTGACCTTACATCTGACCTTCATTTGACGTTCATTTGGGTTGTTGATTTGGATGTGGGTAGCGAGAGTCGTGACAGCACAAAGTAGGGCGGAGTCCAGAAGGAAAAGTTCAACATTGACTCTCCGTCAACTGGTCGTGGAGCTCAACGTCCTAGGCTTGGAGGGAGGTTCAATGACACGAGAGCAGATTTCAGCAGGTACCAAGCGTAACAAACCCACGGCGTCGATTTCAGCATATTTCAGCATATCTCGAGCAGATCTAACCATAAAATGTCTCGCTTTTCGGGCAAGGTCCGATATCAACACACCACAGCTGCTCTCAGCAGACGGGCTTTTCACTGGGAACCACGACCCGAGCTAGACCTTAGTGCTTAGTCTTAGGTGATCTTGGAATTCCGGCCAGCTCCTCAGACTGTTCTAGATTCCATTCGCTTGAGGTCACCATTCCTGACAAGCTTTACGGGCTTCTCGCCCTCCGCGGCCGACAGCAGGGCGTCCCTCTGCGTCATTTTTGCAACTGTCCAATGTCCATAGAGTCTGAGGCTCCTGATTTTGCGTAATCGGTCCTGGATCTTCTTTGTTGTTAGCTCACCTGGAGCTTCTGTTCACCGTGATTTTGCGTAATGTCTCTCTTCTCGACCTTTCTGCTCTAAATCATGACAACGCGCACATACGTTTACATCACCCATACATCCACATCCACACACCGCTTCTACATCACACCTAACCAGGTCGTTTTACTCTCAAGTTTTACTTACGGCTTTCGACAACTATGAGTCATGGAAACGAAGTAAGTATCCTTCTTCAAGTCCTCCTAGACCTATGGCTCGGAGTCTTTCCGATCACCCTCAGCCAACCCTGGCGAGCATTGCCTTTCGCCTTTGGTGGCGAGAGCCTGAGGACTCTCAACCTATTGTCGAGCGACGCAAGCTGCGATGCATTTATAATAAGAATTCATCATTCATGACAATTCGACGCGTGCCTTGGCCTTGTTTGCGTATGTATTTTGTGGTCTTGTCTAAATACGTCGCCTGTATTTTTCTCTCTTCCTCACCTTCAAGCATCATTTCATCCCTCCGTATTCTTCGAACTCCAACAGGATTTCCCCTATGGCGCCGCTGCTGTCCTGAACCACCGTCATTGTTCCTTCGCATTCTTCGAACTTCAGAAAACCTGCAACTGCATCATTCCTTATTCATGTGCGCTTTGCACCAGGGTAGCCCCCTGCAGCGCCTAGGAACGGCTTCAACGCGTTTGATGCATTTATTATTTGTATTTGTCGTGCTGCATCGAAAAGTAGGGAGGTACAGCATGAGGGGTTATCCGTTATTTAAATGTAATAATCAAATTCAAGTCTACGTGGGTTGTGTGGAATTACCAGTCGTCTACCCTGCCGCACAACCTGAAGAAATCTGCGAGAGAAATGAGTCGGAGACAGGTCCAGATAAACTCTATCATAATCATACCTTCGGAGAGCGTACTTGATGAGGTCCTGGTCACCTCTGCGGATATTAACAACTCCGTTGGTGACAGATCCTGACCGCATTATTAGGATATCGCCATGCCAGAGTCGACCTGGAACCAGTTGAAGAACCGCCGCGTTACTCGGCAGGTATTTATGGTTTTTTATGAAGAACTGGAAACGGTGTAGGCGACGACCTCTACGTATGGTGACGAATGTATCGTGAATTCGTGGTTGGATGGTTCCCGAGAAGGCCTCTTCGACGAGTGGGCAGCGATGAACGGAGGTAATTCGCGTCTGGATGGGCAGCACGCTGGGTCTTGCTGATGCCGCTCCGTAGAGCACGGCACGTACAGAAGAGTAGCGGGCCTGTGATGGCGTCAATGTTAGCAAAAGGAGAGTTCCCACCATCGACCTCTTACGCCAGAACAAGGAGTGATGCGAGTGCGAGAGTAGGGCATATCCGGGAATTGCTGTCTGAGAAGATATATTCTGGGCTTCGGTCTTAAAAGAAATCTCCTCGCCTCCGAATTTCCTTGGAGCGACGGTATCTGACACCCAGTCGATGAGTATTTGCCATCGCCATTTTCACACCATCTCATCCAAGGACAGACAGACTCGGCTAACTGCTGAACGAATCCCGTTCAAATTGACGTCAATCTGTCATGCCGTTTCTTTTGTGCATATACATTCATTATCATTTCTGCACACGACGTCCCGATAGCACAAGGCAATTTCGGTCCGTCCATATTGATTGCGGATCACAACTATTATGAACAACCGGAGTCCCAGGACACGCTCGTGTCTCGGGATTCTGAAGGGGTTTTTCATCAATGCCGAACAAGAATAAGGGGGGTGACATCGATATTGTCTCCTCAGCGACTGGACGGATACTGTCGGAATACCGTTATCTGATCTGTGCTCATGGCAGTGATGGCGCATTCCAACCAGATTGCGATCCGTTAAGTTGACGGCACCACATCCCCTAATTAATAAAGTCATATTCCGTGTCCCTGCAAGCTTCAGGACTCACGTTTGCGCGACGAAAGTGAGTCGAATGAAAAATTATTCAATCGGGTGGGAACTTAATCGAAATCCAGGTATGGCATTGGCCCTCCCGATATCTATAAGTACGCCTGGAAGTAAGCCAAACAACCGTCCTTCGATGAGCTCCATAACACAGCCGAACTCTAGTAACAATTCCCCGGCCGGGCACAATGGCGACCCAGACGTTGTGATGCGCTCGGTTGGTTTCTAACTTCAACATCGTGTTTGCAATACTGATTCGTCAAAGGACCACCCGGCCCATTCATTCGCGCCTCAAGCACCACCAGTAGAAGTTTCCTCAGCGGTGTTAATTAAAAAAGCAAGTCGCGCCAGATTGTTTGGAAGATATTTAACGGTCCTAACGTCTTTTTTCAAGTTGCAAGAGTTGGAACGCAGGGAGCAACATCAGCAGGAAACGGCCAAAGCGGCGGTCGCTCGCGCAGAAAATGCAGAGCGTCAGAACCAACTACTCATGAGACGTCTCGAACAAATAGAACGCAATCGTTCCATTGTCTATGTTGCTCCAGACCGTGATATGAGTATGCTGCTGCTTGAAGACGATGAAGGCAGCGGTGTTCGACATTCGGGGCATTCAGCAAATGAAATGCAGCATTATCCGGAGGGCTGGACAGACTTCGATGCCGACAAAAGTATGAGAGAAGCCGATCGTAAGTATAACTTGTTACTTGCTGTCGAGTACTGTCCATCTTTCCATCGCTGACCGAGCACAGCTGAAAATGGGCCGAAGAGGAAGAGGCAACAGACCAACTTGAAAGATGAAAATGAGGACTACGACGCGACCGACGAAGAAGAGATTGAGGTGGTGAGTAATGGTCACATTACATGACAGTGGCGCTCACACAAAGCAGATATTGACCAGCTCCCCAAGACAAAACCCTGTATACCTGGCCACAGAGAAATTCCCAAGAACTATCATAGGCGCTGGCCCTTGCTTAGCGCTCACCGGCAGGACCCCCACGGAAATCGGCACGGTCGGCCTTTCTGGCAAATTTCATGAAGTAGGCAGAAATTATTATGAATTTATTATCGTAAGCTACCATACTTCCTTCCGACAGGTCCCTAGTCCTCAACGGGAAGGAGATGTTCAGGTAGCTAAATTTCGTTATTCGAAATGAAACGACTAACAGCTCTTCACGGGAAGTTGGGTTCTTTGGAACAAGCTGTGTCAACCCTCACTGGATGTGTTACAATGTTGACAGAGCAGTTATCACGCCTGCCGTATAATGGTGATAAGATCGCTCGTCAGAAGAAATATGGTCGTGGTCGAAATCGGGAATTTAAACTGCCGCCGCAAAGGCACACAACCCCTCAACGAAATGACCAATTGGTGAAATTTCCTCGTTCAATTTTCGTGTCAATATAATGAATGTTCCAAATCCAGAGAGCAATTCGGAATACAATGAACGATATGTTTGGGATTAAAAGGGATGCCGATATAGTCAATTCAAATAGGGCAGACGACAATGCAATCACGGCATATGAGAACGATGATGGTCCTGGACCCGTTCCACCCTATGCACCGGACTGGGCCAATATCAAGGGTCCTTGGAATTATGCTCTGTTCGAGATTTTTCTCGAGACATATACGTCCAATTATATTGTCGGGGATGAAAAAGAGCAAGAAGAAATTGAGACGATGTTCATGGACCGACTGGGGAGACTGAAGAAGCAAGTAAAGCAAGCGACTCAAAGGCTCGGGGAAACCTACCCTCAAATGAATCAGCGCCTGTTGACGAAGCATAAGAAGGTGCTCGAGAACCAGAGGCGAAATACACGAAGAAACGAGGTAAGTGGTGCTACTAGGGAACTCGCAGGTTTCAATCTGATGAAATTCTCATTCATAGAGATTTGCAGTTCGGAGCCGTATAACTGTTCAGAACTCTATGTCGCAGAAGGGTGAAAGTGAGGTCATTTGGAGACATCTTGACGATGTGTTGGAGACTCTAGGATCTGCTGGGATGAGCTCTGACGAAAGCGAGGTCGATGATGATGGCCAGAAGGTGTACTTTGTCAAGAAAATGGGCTGGAGAAGGCAGTCCTTGGTTTCCAGAATGATTACAATCGACCGGGATCGTAATTTCAAGAACTGCTATGGCAACGTTACTGGGAATGCGCCAAAGGCGAGGAAGAGGAGGAGGAATGCAACAGAGACCTCAAGAAAGGCACCCCCTGGTCTCCCCATCAACTTCTACGATGAGGAATGGTACGAGGCATTGGATGGAAGGCAAAAGCGGGAACTTCAAGCAGCACCCGCTTTTGACTGGATCGACTTCCAGGCCGCTGGGCAATAAATAGTCAATAAATTTACGTACGTTAGCTTGCAATTTTGAAGTCCTGTATGTTAGGAGAGGACCCGAGAGGACGAGGGGAATCGGATGAAGAAAGGATATGGGTTGATTAGCCAGGTAGAATTTAGGCTACAAGAGAGGCGCGTACAGACTTATATATAGGAAGCCCCCGCATCCTTCGTACCATCTCCAATTTCGACGAATTTCTTCCCGCGGCGGTTGAACACACCCGCAACAAAGCCAGCCTGTCCACTGCCGCTTCATCTACTTTGATATCATCTGAGGGATATCGACTTGCAGGGAGCACAAGTGTCGTTGATGGTGTCCTGCGGACAGACCAAGGTTCAGGGGCTGTACAAGTGATTCAGGTCAGCGACGTTCTCTTTGAAACTCGAAAACTGACTTACCCTGCATCTCTCGTATCTCCACCAAAGTCGATGAATCCCTTCCCGCGGCGGTTGGACGCACTCGCAACAAAGCCAGCCACACCCCGCAGCCTCATCCGCTCGAGTTTGTCAGCGTGAAGTCGACTTGAAGGGTGCGCGAATGCTATCCACGGTGCCATGTGAGCAAACCAAAGGTAGAGGCTACCGTAGATGATTCAGGTGACTATCGGTTTCTTTTAAAGTTCGAAAATTCACTTACCTTGAATATGGCACCCTTCTCCCTCTACACGCTGACTTGCAATCTGAGCCGTCGGCAGTCATGCATTCTACTTCTCGAATAGACCAGGTAAGTAACTCATCATAGCCTCGTTGAATTACTACTCATCTCGTTTCCAGCCCACATCAAGCTCGAGGTTTTGACTTTCAATGCTAACATCACTCCAGCCTCTCGCGTCCGCCCGCCCATCCCCCCCCCTTGACTCCCAATTCGCAATCAACACTACCTACCACCAAGCCGCGGTGTCCTTCAATGCAGTGCGAAGATCAGTTGAAAACCCTAGAACAAGTCAGACAGACAACTCACTGTGAAACTCTCCTCAACAACACCGCCACTCCTGCTCCTGCTCTCGCTCGAATTGCCCACCCAGCATCCGTTGATCTACTCCCCGTAGTCGTCGTTGACGAAGGCCGCCGGGGATGGAGTCGTATTATCCACGCCGACATCAGAGGTAGAGGCAGCGTGGTGTTATCGTCATCCGTCGCATTGAGGTTAGAGGTAGTGGCGGTATGGCGGCGTCGTCCGTGTGGATCCGCGTGGACGTCAATCGAGGTGGTGGAGGCGGGCAGTTGACTGTATCTGTGGGGTTCGAAGAAGCGGGTGTGGGGCTGCGTTAGCCAACGTGGGGAGGAAGCGGCAGTGTGGCGTCACCTGCATCAGTGTCGTAGGCCGTGATGGAGGCGCCAACTATGTCGACGGCGGAAGCGGAGGCATAAGTGACGAACGGATCAATTGTTCCAGGCGCAGATGAAAGTTGTCGACGAATGGCATATGCAATAGAAGAGTCTTGTCGGACAATGATGTATTCTATAGTTCCTGGGAGTGGAGAGGCGGCAAGATTGCCGCGCGGATAAAACATGATTTGACTGTTATCGACGTGGGTGCTTCGGCGTGAATAGAAGACATTGTCGAACTTATGGCGAGCCCGAAGAGCCACCTGGCGATCTGATATGATAGCTCGCAAAGCGTCAGGCACTGGACCAAAAGCTGAAGAGGCGATATCTTCTTCAAGGTCAGTGTTCGATAAGATACCAAGGGCCTTATCGAACACAGTCTTGCACTCCTTGAGGGCAGGAGGGCAATCCGGGCGAGAAAAGCCAGTGCTTTAATCGAGCTGTGCGTGAAAATGATGACAGCATGGAGCCCTCTAAGTCACCTAAGGATATTATCAACAAAAGACTGCGTTGATGCATCAAGAAACAACATACCAAATTTATGATTACTTAGAAGTCGTTGGAGCTGCCCAATCACACGTTCAAAAGGGAAACACCACCATGAGCGTACCGTCAGGATGCAGAGCGGTTAGGTCTTCCATCCAAGACAGGATGTACCTGTGCAGGTCGTATCAGGGTCTGGATTGTTGGTGCACTCTTCGGGGTAGATGGGCCTATCAGATCCTGGAATAAATTTAGGGGGGGTATGTACAATGGCAGGCTGGGCAAACTGCATGAATCTCTGTCTTGCCATCTAGATTGAACCTCTTCAACACCGTATTGAGAGTGACCGGAACTTGATCAACAACAAATTGCTGGTGTGCGTCCAGCTTCCCAGAACGACCGTAAACAGACCAAGCCAGCATGACTGTGAGGAGGCCGACAATGAGATCCCCAAGACGGCGGCTCGCACCGATCATCACGTTGCAAACAACAGCAATGAGCATGGCGATCTGAGCAAAAGGATCATTGGCATTGATTGGCAAGTCAAAAAGATGATCTGAAGAATAGATCAGGAGTAAGATAAAAGAAGCATAGATTCGAGGCGAAATCAAATTCACCTGTATTGTAGAGTTCCGGTTCTTCAGGTACAGGATGTGCGGTACAAAACTCGCTATAGCTGCTCTGAAGGTGGGCAAGACGTTCGCCAACAATGACTTTGCGGGCTGATTAACTGTGGGTACGTCGCGCTTCACAGCATCGAAAGACTTCTGAAGTTGGCTAATTTCCTGACGCAAGTTTGTGAGGTCGGCAAGTGAGAACGCAGGAGAACTAAGTGCTTGGCGGCATTCTTGCGACCTACGCTCGACGACATCAAGGATCTTGTGGGCTTTCGCGGTGCGGCGGTCTCGCTCGCGCTTGTCAAGCTTAGCCTTGCTGCCCGCAGGAGGGGAGAGAGGCCCAGAGGGAAGAACCTCTGGACGAGCACGGGGAGTCGAAGCCGATTGCGAGGGACCTCGGAGAATAGAAGAAGTGTCCAGTCGCTGCTGGCTAACCGTGGCTTTACGGACAGCCGCCTCAGCTTGCACACGCCTGAGATGGGGGATGCGCTGGGCTAGCGGCAGGGTTTTCCCCAGAGGTGAACCATCAGGACCATGCCCACAATCCAGGATGCACTGTTCGCAAAGACAGTTGTATGTCGTTGCTGCGTTTCTAGAAGGAATAACATGGATAGACGAAGAGAGGTTGTTGAAGGATAGGAAATGCCTTGAGGTCGGCAGTCTCGGCTTCCGGGACAACTCAGTCTCAATGGATCATACACAAAAGAGAGGAGTATCCGGGATAAAGATCCTGGCGTCGAAGAGTGCGGTCAACTGCGATGGTCTGTTGAAGAGCCCAACTCAGTGCGTATCAGCGCGAAGGAGTTACGGGGGCAACGGTGATCCAACGGGGAGGATGCCATTGTTCGCAATGCCAACTCAGTGTGTATCAACACGAAGGAGTGTGGCAACGGTAATCCACGGGGAGGACGGTTTGCAATGTCGGGAAATCCAGCTCAGTGTCAGCGCGAGAGAACCCAATGTTCGGAATGCCAACTCAGTGTGTATCAACACGAAGGAGTGTGGCAACGGTAGGACGATGGCGAGCGACCACGGCGGTGAGGGTATCTGAAAGAAAAGAAAACGGTAAGGAAAATAATTCAAGACAAAAGATAAATAAAAATAACGATGGAAACTTACCAGGTGATAGTGGGATTTGTGGCTGGAGTGGACGACAGTGGAAGTGACTTTGACTTGGAAGTGGCGATCATGAATGTCGTTTCAAGTTTGTATCTCATGGTCGTGCCAAATAGAGCGGGCACTGAACTGAGCGGGCACTGAGTCAAGTGAACTTGTTTGTGTGGGACGCCTGTGCCAAACATGCAGCCGTCGTTTTCATCTCCCCAGTCCATTCTCACCCCTCACCCTGTAGTGCCAGTCCTCGAGATGCTCTTGAGGACTGTCAAGCGGCACTTTTTCGGCCAACTCTCCACCTTTAGCCTTCCCCTCCATCTTAACTGATCTGTCGCGTAACTTCAAGGCGGGTTCCATGGCCATTACTCGACCTCAACAACATGCAAGTCCCGGTCCTTCATGATACTCTGAGGACCGTCAAGCAGGACCGATCTGCGGCCTGATTTCAAGAAGAATTTTATGGCGATTACTCAACGTCAACTACACGCATTGGTCTCGGTCCTCGTGATGCCCCGAGGACTGTCAAGCAGGACTTCTCTTCGCACTGGTCCTACAGATAGCTCTGAGGACTGTCGCACGAGCTCGTCTCGTTCTCTCCTGGCCACGGCCCTCAACGCTCCACGACGAAGACGGTCCTACAGATAGCTCTGAAGACTGTCGGCCCTCAACCCTCCGCGACGAAGACGGTCCTACAGACGGCTCTGAGGACTGTCGCATTAATTTTATCTCTCCTACTAACTACGAACTTCTCCATCTGCTGCTGCGTTTTCACCACTCCCTACCCTCTTACCGTGAGTCACTTTCCGCCCTTATTTCATTTGAAAAGTTGTGCTTACTTTTTCTCTTCTAGTCCCTTCTGACGTCTTACTTTCCGTTATGCGCTTATCTTCATCGTAAATCCCGATGTATTCAGGGTAAGTATCGACTTAGGCAAATACAAAGCTCGAACTCATTTCCTTAACATAGAATGGACTCCGATGTTGAGCCATTGCAGATTCTCGCCGTCGCCCTTCTTCAGCTTCAGGTTTTTCACGTTCTTGTGATTGGCCAAATAGTGCTTGTCGAAGAGGCTCTTGGATTTTCCTTTCGGCGGGTTTCGCCTGGTATTCCCATGTCCGGACTTCCGCAGCCGAAGAGTGGGTTTGCTACCTTTATTGGAGAACAATTTCCTGTCGGTTCTCCTTTGCTTGTCGATGAAATCCATTTCCTTTTCGGCACTCCTTCGCCAATTGAGGGATCTGACATAGAGGACCTCCATGCCGCTATGTCGCTTTCGTCAGAGCTCATACCTTCGGGGCCGAGTTGCGTAACCAGTGTTTCCAACCATTCCCATATCGCTATGTCGGTTGCCCCTTCATCCCTTTTTCTCTCGATCGTGCGCTTGATTGTTTCAACCCTACGGTCACGTCGCTACAACGGCCTTCAGACACTCCATAGGACATGAAGAATCGAAAACCTTACGTGGATGCGCCTCATGTTCGCTCGTTTCATCTTTTCCGTGACCTCCTTCGATTCTATCATCCTCTTTTCAACCTCATTCAAGCTCTCAACCTCGCCAGATTCCAAGAGTTTTGGTTGAGCATTCCTCCAGGTTGTCCGGGCGCGTTCTATTTGATCCTGGATTATCTCCATCAAATAATCATCGGAACGGTCTGGGAGATCGTCCCAGGCTGTTGCTTTCCTCTTTCTTTCTAACACGGCATCAAGGAGGATTTCCATCACTCTCGTATTCCAGGCCGATGAGATCTTGTCTCTCATCGATTCGGAGGTCATCTTTATCAGGCCCATTTTGTTCTTCTCGGTCAAAGTGCCGGACATGTGTGGATTCAGGTGGTTCGTGGACGGCGTACTCCTCCACGGATTCAATTCCAAACATCCCTTTCATGACTGTTCCAACCAAGCGCTATATATCGGTCAGGGTCAATGGAGGTTTCAATGGCCGAGGGGAACACGAACGCAGTAGCTGGCTCTTTCCCACTTTTCATCCATTTTCTTTTCCTCTTCTACGGGGTTTACCTTGGATCGTCGGCCTCTAATGGTATCGGATTTGCGGCCACCGCGTTTGGTTTGTCCTTTAAGGACTTCTCGCAATAATTTTTTCAGTGCTCCCAACGTTAGCGGTGCCTCGTCGTCATCGTCGGATTCGCCGTCGTTGGATTCGCCGTCGTCGGTCTCGTTGGATTTTCCTTCTGGTTCACTCATGTCAACGTCTTCGTCGACTGCTTCCTGCAATATTTTATCTAGCAGGCGCCATTGAAACTTCAATACGACGTACCGATGCCTCAAGGACCGGTCGCTCCTGAGCGTACTGCTTTGATTTTTTGCTCTTGATCGCCGCCGTAATCTTCATTATTCTGATCACGGGTTCTTTTCCCTATCACCGGTTCAGGAGGCGGGCTTGACCTCAACATAGCTTCCTGCAAGGCCAGTTCTGCCGGGGAAAGCAAGATGATGGCCCCTTCCCTCTGAAGCGGGCGGTGGGCCTGTGAAGCGGATACAGGCTGAGATGCATGAGACTGAGTAGCAGATACGCCAGGGGATCCTGCGGGTGCAGACATTGCGGGAATGATATATTAGCAACGAAGAAGACGAGACCTTTTATAAGTATCCGGAGAGTGACGTACAATGTGTTATGACTCTGGATGATTAAAAATGACTCAGTATACTGATTGGCATCAGAAACGCACCTGATGTCCTTGGGAGAAGCCGAATAAAACACTGAACGCGTGATGGTTTCAGTTGAGTTCAAACAGTCAGGTTGTTCATGCGCAGGCTATCAACATGGGTCGTACAATTTGGCAAACTGGATTGACATTAGGAGCAAATTAGACACATAGAAAGCACGTGTGTGGACACAATAGGGGGCGTAAAAAGAAAAAATCAATCTGATCTAGCACGCTTGGAACGATGTTGACTAGTGGACGAATGCTTTTTCAATTGAGGAATGATCAGCGACAGTTCCAAATGTTGACGATCCTTTTGAGCGTTGAAATAAAGCTGATCTAACCGAGTAATGCCGTGTTTGAAGAAATCTGACAACACACTGTCAGCTGGCATAAAATATCCCAGATCCAAGACAAACCATATGAGATGCTTGACCAGTTACGGTGCTTGGCAGGGAGCAATTGAACAGAATACTTCTCTTGTTTCTCAAGTGCGAGCGATCTAGAAGGTAGCAAATGTCGTTCCAACCACAAAGAAGAAATATGAGGATCGATATCCACAATGTTGTTGATCTGCTTCGTAAGCAGGCTCAACGTGCAATTGGCCTTTGTATCAAGCTTTGAGGCAGTTGCACCTTCTTTGTACTTGATCAAGGTTTGAGCGATCTGAATGAAAAAGCGAGATGGCAAGTCACTGATGACAGTACCCCCAGGACCAGTGATCTTGAAGCAGGATCGGACCCAGTCCATGAGATGGAGAGCAACTCCACGAGCATAACAAATCGCAAACCGTTCACCAACAGGAATGAGGTTGATTTCATGGTCAATCAAGACTTGCTGGCTTTTATTGGCTTGTTGGTTTTCTTGTTGTGTTGGCGCACGATAAGTCCTGAAGTCAAGGACGTTCCCCAAGGTAACGAGGACACAAGCTGAAAGTAAATCCATCAAGCCATCGATGTGGTTGACGTTTGGCAGATGAGATACGGCTCGGTCTGTTTCGTGGATGTAAGAAAAAGGTTGATGAGAGACAAAGAAACTATACCAGATTCGACAAACTCATCTTCGATTAACCCCATATGATACAAGATGACCATACGGCGCAACAAAACGCGAGTAGGGTGTGAGATGTTAGTCACGAATTCGTGTAAGATGAACGAATGGATAAGGCCTTGAAGTGTCATTTGCATGTGGTGGGTGAAGTAGTAGTGCCCGCCAAGACATATCGAATTAGCATAACCGAAGACAAAGTGAGGTTGGCGAGGCATCATAAAGCTTTACCAAAATATTTAGCCACAGATTGCACGGGGTATAACAATATGAACTTACAGTTTGTCACCTGGTCGCAAAGCCACAATCTCAAAATCATAATTGGACGAGTCCAAGACTTCGTCAAGGCGAAAGCCATCGTTCAGGAAAAAGTCTATGGACGCCAGAGGATTGTTATGGCGTTCACGAAGGAATGCCCATGCCTTTCCACCAGCGGCTACTAAAACCTCAGTGGCCAAACCCTCACAATCGATATGCAGAAATGTTATGGCGTTTTTAAGGCCAACAAGAGCCCACCGCATGTGTTCGGTTGGGTATGTCAAGGCTTGGTCAATGCAATGAATGCCGCGAGTCACATCCCACGCATGGAGGTCACTTGTGTAATCTGTGGGCTCCATGTTACCGTCGTATAACGGAAGGTCCAAGGCATTTAGAATTCTCCCTGATGGATGACAATTTTCCCATAAATCTCGCACACGACCACTGACAACTGTTGGGCCGCATTTTTTGCCGAGAGGCTTGATGGAGTAATCTGCAAAAAAGAAGGAATTTAGGAAAAATTAGGCAGAAATGGAGTCAATAATGTTCTTGCCGTTTATAGAAATTTGCCGTGAAGGTGTCCCAGCGACCTTTCTCAGACCAGCCTCATCGAAAGATATTTTATCCTTCAGAGGCCATCCGGTGACAATAACATTCTTCTTCTTCAATTCTTGTTGCTTTTCGAAACACTTCAGTGCATCCCATGCCTTATAAGTGAATGACTTGATAACGGAATCGGCTGGACGTGCAATGTGACGTGGTCGACGATCGACATAAAACGATTCGATACGCTCAAAAAATTGACCAAGTCGTTTGTGATAAACTGGGAACTTGACAAACAAATTTAATAACGGAAAAACTTTCGACTTCACGCAACTTACGTGGAACTTTGGAGTGAATGCCATGGGTCTACCTGTCACATCGAAAACGGTATAAGTTTTCCTCCCAGTTGGACGATTGGCTTCAAGAGGAAGAGAAATTTGTTCCTTTTCGGCCTACAAAGTTATGTTCAGCATCAAGAAATTGAAGAGTGAATATTAGACTACACTTACATATTCCCTCATCACCATTGGCTCGAATAGCGAAGTGACCTCGGTCAGTTCGATAGGGTTTTCCTTCGATCCCAGTCCTGCAAAGACGACAGGAGACGATGAGCGAGGACGCTTAGTCGAAGTTTTGCTGTCACTATTCGGTAGGGTAGACGGTTTTGGGGCTTCGGCTGGCGAGGATGGACGAGTTTGAGGTTCTGACAACATGTCTGGCTCTTCATCGGTGCTTTCAGCATGAGGACGCGCAGGCGATCGAATGCCGCCAAGTTCATCATGGTCAATATCCATGCCACCCGAGGTGCAGGCTGGACCAGATCTCGAATCTGAGCCGCTTTCTGAACCAGGCCAGACATCCACTGGACCGTTATTATTAACCTCAAAGTCATGAATGGCAGAGTCGTCATGAGGCGTTGATGCAGTGAGCGGTGACGTGAGTTGGATAGAATTCACCACCGAGCGGCTTCCTACAGGAGCGCCATGAAAAGCTGTGTTGAGAGCTGCAGCTAAAGGATCTGCAGAAGAATCCTTGCCACCATTTTCCATCGGAAATGGATCTGCTTGCTCTTCAAACGGGTTAAGAGGCGTTGATTGTGGAGGGTAGGATGGTGCTGTAGAGTTGTTTTCCATAGACGGTTCCATGATATGCTGCATATGCAATGCCTCAGAATGAATGCCAGTCTCGACTTGTTCACCAGTAGAAGACGCCAGGCGTGCATGAACGGCCGGAGCCGATTCGTTGTAGAGTCCGATCAGAGGTTGGACTACTTGAGGTAGAGGCGGATTAACCGATAGAGCCAGAGGCGCCTGAATAGAGCGTGCAGCAACAACACTCAATGACACCGTATGAGACATAACAAACGGGACTTCCATGGACGGTGGTGGAGGCAAATACTGATGAATGTTGCGTGCGCTGGTATTGGCGTGAGATAACACCGTGACTCCCGTAGGGTCAATGCTTAACATGGGTAAAGATGGTATGGCCGGGTCAATAAACGGGCGCGCAGATGGCCATGACAACGGCACACCGGTGGTAGAAACTTTCTGACCCGATGTAACAGGCCATGAGCCAATAGACGCAGGTGGCGGCGGAGATGGCTCGATAATATGCAACGGCCTACTGGGTTCCGGAAAAGACATAGATGGAACGTATGGTACGGCTACAAACGTTACGTGCCACGAGGTCAACGATCAATCTTGAACAAAGTGGCAAAAAACATACGCAACGCAGGGGAAAAACACCGCTTATCGGTGTCACATGTTGACGCAAAATTGATATCAGACCAGGGCATGGAGTTTGCTAAGTCCCGTAGCGCTGTGTAAACCGAGATGCGACCCTCAGCAAGACGAAAAAGGGCATCCCAAATCAGATTTTCCACAGCCAAGACGCGAGGCGGCTTGTGAGAGCCAAGCCTCGCAGCCAAATCGATGACGGTTCGGCGATGAAAGGACTTCGTCGACAACCGCACAGTCACCAAAAGGTACAGGGGTGATATCAAAGAGGCAAGCTGGAATGGCGAGCGAGAGCCTACATGGGCAGTTGAAGATGCGCAGCCATCCGTTTGACATTTCTTGATGAATGCATTATATTCAATTTCAAAGCGGTTGTACGATTCTTCATCTTGAAAACCACTACTTGGATTGGCAGGCATCGATATCAAAGAAAAAGAACATACCCAGGTGGCACAGAGGGCATATCTGCAGGAAGATCTGGTATGGTTCCTTCAGGGAATCGAATGCTTTTCATAGCAGCTATATGAATAGCAGCCAGAAGGAAATTCTCTTCGATTGCGATGTACTTCGTTGCAACATTGTTCCTCGCAGCCATATGCATCAAGGAAAGCATAGGATTGGGAAATTTGCGAAACTGCGAGATGCCCTCGGTCGCATCTTGCACTAACTTCTTGAAGGTTATCACCATCTTCGGCCAGTCTTGCAAACGGGAAAATGCCTGGAAAATCATCAAAAATGAGGTCTAACACGAAACACGCACTCACATCAAGACCATCCTTCGGACTCGGCGGCCCTGGCAGGAACATACATGCTGTAGGAGAGGAGGCAGGTACTCGCGAAATACATTGCACGCGAAGAGAAATAATTTCAAATAATCTGTATGCGCATAACACAGAACAGAGCTTTTGGAAATCGTAAACGGTCAGATTCGGTTCATGTGCAGCCACAACTGAACAGCTCGATTCTGGTGCTGTGGTTGTGACGACCTTCACGCCCAACAACCCTAGAATATCTTTCGTGCGTGGATCGCCGGCGAAAGAAAGTAGTGCGTCCTCGAAGCCATGTAACGAAGACAGGAAGGTCTGTTCATTATTTAAATTCATTCATATTGTCAAAAAAAAGGAGAACACACCTCAAATTTTGGTAACTTGTGTGAATGCGCCAAAAGAGATTCGGGTTTCAACACCAATGATTCCGAATACCATGGAAACTCGGCCAAAATAGTTGAATATAGACGTCGATGAGAAGTCGCTACATTACTACTGTCAGCACAGGAGAATTTGAAAATGCAGACAACACATACCAATGTTTGAGTCGTAGGGAAGATAACGTGGATGAAATCCGCTCGACATAGAGTCTCAGGATCTTTAATTGTGGACCGAAAATGACAAAGAAAATGAAAGCAGAGCAAGGCCTTGGAAGGAAGGATTTGTTGTTTTGGGAATTGATATAATTGCGTGTTTGAAAAGAAACATTATCATGTGACCAGATGACAAAGCTGAGCTCAATTGGTCGAGCTTGCTTTGTCATATGGTCAGCTGACATTAAGTATCTTTGCACCGCTTGTTCATTCACTGATTGAAATTCAGAATCTGTTGCACACACTTAATCGCAATATAATGTAATGGTAAGAGTATTTACACCTTTTCCGCGACGGTGACCCCTCCTCGAGAATCTTTCGCAGCCTTTGCAACGCTTCAGAAGACATATTCGGCCCTCGTGGCAATGCGCGAAACGGAGGCGAAGTACCAAAAGGATAGAGGTTGATAGACCGGATAGGACCTGGGACACTCCCCTAAGACCCTGTCCGGATTTTTTGCGGAGTGGAGGCCTAAAAGTCGCAAAAATCTGGTCCGTTTAGTGCGGGTCAGAGGGCGCAGAACGCGAGAGCTGGTCCGGGTTTGCGGGGCTGGGACATCAGGCGGCCGTCAGGCCGGCAATTTTTTTGATACGGTGGCCCACTGCGGGCCAATTTGGGCGAACTTTCAGAATTCTTGTATATGCCCAGAAAACGAGTGGAATGGGGCAGCAAAACAGGCGTCGCAGGCCTCGAAAATTTACTATTTATAGTACAGGTCTGGTCCGGATTTGCGGTTGAAAGAGCTCTGTGCCGGCGGCGGAGACAGCGAAATTTGGGGTTTTCCCCGGACTGGGTCTTAGGGGAGTGTCCCAGGTCCTAGACCGGATGCACCTATCTGTAATACATCGTAAGTGGTTACTCACCGTGCTCAGAATGTGTTACTCACCGATATAGCACCTGAATAATATTTTCTTTAATACCCTGGTGTTATGAGCGATATTTCCAATAAAGTAAAGCATCATCTTCAACATGAGAGCGCGACTCTACCAGAATTGCAGAATGCAATTTGCACGGTTTCGAGCCATTCAGGTGAGATCGTATGACGAAGATCTCCCATATATTGATCAATGATCACAGTAGGACTGTGCCACTAGTGCATCAGGAAACGGCAGTCGGAGGGACACGATTGCGAAGTGCAGAGTGAATTCGTCGGAGTCATGAGCACCGCCATTTACAAGTCCCTGATGGGTCATAAGATTGGCAACACCTGGGCGCATGCCATCATCGAATACTCACCTCCTTGCGTATAATGTTCAATATATATGCTCAACTTCATCCTGCCACAGCAGATATTAAAGAGACGGACCACGCTTGAATGGAGTGGCAGTGAATGCCTTCAAGTTGGTCCTACATAAGGCGACCGCCTCAATGGACAGTGAATGGAAAAAAAGAAGTACTGTCCGATTTCCTTCAATTCGGACGTCCCGCGTCACAGGAACCTCAGATTTGTCCTAAATGTCACGCCTGTCCCATTTCCCAAGGCTTTTGTCCCAAACCCTCGGCCAAAAATCAGCCCAAATAAGGGAATATAGGGTCCAAAATGAGCGCCAAATCTCCAGGGTCCTCCTTAATTTAGAAGGTGTACGAAACCAAAATTTCGGACAGTCGGGTCACACGTCCACCCCTTGTACGAATTGAATGAAATCGGACAGTATATGGCGGGCATAATTGCGGCTGTGAAATATCTGATTAGTGGCTGTGGAATTCTCCCAAAACGGCGATATTTCCATTTTTGAACAACAGCGTCGACCAGCGTCTCTCCACGCCGTTGAAGCGGCTGCACTTTCGTTCCTTCAACTCTACCTCATTACCCATCGTGCTCTTCAGCCTCTCGAATGTTTCTTCCCTTGAGTTCTCCGGCTTGGGCGACGAAATCCGCGCAAAAAAAGTTCTTCCAGCAAGTTCGGCGGGAATGGCATGTCCAGGTGTGTCATTCATGATAACGGCGTCGTCAGAGGTGAGTAGTCGTAATCCTTTCAGATATGCCTCATACATGATGATCTTTATTCCGAAGTCGACTGCTCAAAGAGCCGTGAAGCGCGGCATGGCGGGTCCAAAACGACCTATGCGTCCTCTCGTACTTACATAGTTGGTTTGCAGACTAAGTCGGACTTTCAAAAATCCCAAAATTTGAGTGAGAGAATGTCGGAGTTGATAAAAACGCTCAATACGACAAGAACCTGGACTTAAGATCCAGGCGTTATTGAAAAGACCTTTTCACTAACCACCACTTTTCCCGCCTCCAGCTGGCCAAAATTTAAATTCCTCGGGCTTTAATCAGGTAAGCCTTCCTTTCTACTTTGCAGCTCGTCTGCTACTCCCCCAACCTTTCGACTCACGCCAGGGACGGGGTTGTTTTTTTTGTTGAGACCCGAAGCTAACTCGTCCTTCTCCTACAGCGTATATGGATCACCAGTCTACGCGGACGGTAAGCAGTACACTGCTCCGTAAACCCGCTAATTTGACTCTCTGCTTACTATTCTTCCGCAGACTAGGTCTGGTAGGACCTACTCACCTTACCAGCCTGTGTTGTGCGACGTTGACTTCAGCACCTTCTTGTGCACCTCAGTAAACGAGCAAGCTACATTTCTAGACCTTCTGGACCTGGAATTGCCGCCTACTTGCCTGGACCCTATTGGGGACCAAGAATTGTTGCCAGCAGGTCAGTCACCTTCGGTTGAAGTTGAGGCCGTCGCAAATACGCCTTCCCAGCTGCCGTCTTCCCCGAATCTCCAGACGGCCCAGCCTGTCTCAGCTTCCCACCTTCGGAGGAAGCGAAAACGCCAGGCCTGCAAGAGTGAGGTGGGCCAATTTCCTCGACCCGAAATTCAAGAACGTGTGTTGAAGAAAGCAATTCCTCTTTCAACGACTTACGATTTCGCTGAGGCACCGATAACTTCAGGCGCCTACAGTACCAAGCCAAGCCAGCCGGACGACTCTCAAAAAAAATTTACCGTTGAAGAACTTCTAGCTCTGGATTTTCGGCTAATCAAATGGGACGGACGGTACGCACATGTCACTCGTATTAAAATGCTCCTTCTTCTGAATGCTCCCTAGGGTTGATAGGCCGGTTGTGGACAGGAACGGCAGAGTCATCTGCGCTCTAGTAGGCCGACCCAACGACCCGAAGTACGACGAAGCGGCTGAGCGCGCCTTTTTTACCATCAGAGACGAAGGTAGCAAAGCTACTTTCGGTCCTAAAGAGCGCAACCACCGCCGCCACAAAACTCCCGCTATGAACGTGGGCGTTATGCACGGGAAAGGGACGTTGGAACCAGTTACCTTGGACAACCATGGAAACACAGCGATGGCCAGGCGGTTGCTTGCTAACCCAGACATTAGCAGGTTAGCTACCTTTGCTAGTGGCAAGTCTCCCGGGCTCTTTTCCTCAACCTTCTGTTTCTTACCGACAATTTATTTCTAGCCTCTCTTGCATTTTGGGCTAGAGGAGTGTACAGCTACTGCAAGACCACCTTAGATGCCCTTTACGCCAAAAAGCCAAAACTCAGGCGCAACTTCCCTACCAGCGTCTACCCCTGCGCTGCCTTCAATTTTGGGCCAAATGTATGGACCTATAAGCACAAGGACGTCATGGATCTTCCGATTGTGTGGTGCAGTATTCAGGCTGGAGGTTCTTTTGATGCTACGAAAGGCGGTCATTTTATAATTTGGGAACTTAGGCTAGTTATTGAATTCCCTCCAGGTTCTCTGATTCTTATCCCTTCTGCTGTCTTCACCCATTCCAATATCCCTGTTGCTGAGGGCAGCTGGCGAGTATCGTTCACCCAGTTTGCTCCAGGAGGTCTCTTTAGGTATGCGGACTATGGGTATTCTACTGTTAAGGACCTTAAAGTGAAAGATCCTGGTTTATACGATCAACTTCTTCGCCTTCGCTCTACGAAATGGCAAACGTATCTTAGCCTGCTTACCAAATTAGATGAAATGCCTAATGTAAAGTAGTGTTGAATTTTATCTTACCACCAACTGCGTAGCAGGTAGAAAAAAGAAATACTAGCTTTGCTGGTTCAGTGGAAATCATTATGCTCTAGTTACAACTCAAGGCCACTGGTGATTCTTCAGTCTCACTAAGCTTGTCTTTTGATAGCAGGTTGCCTATCAACCCTTTCCCCACATCACCTTCATTGATATCAAACTTGTGGTCATCCCCTGCTTCAGGCTCCATCTTCAGGATCTTCCGTAATAGACGCTCGTCCAGGCGTTCCAAAATACCCTCATCAAGCTTTTTAGAATACTCGATTTCATCAAGCATCCTCTGGTGACGGGGAGAAATCTGAACATCTTCATGGGCTCGGGTCCCGAAAAGGCGGCCATGGAACGTCAATGCCAGATTTGAGACCTCCTACTAATTAAATCAGCCAGCCAATCAACCTAGAAAGCGGTTGGCGGAACATCTGACCGTTTTGACTGCAGGAAACCAGGACTTCCATGTAATGGCGTTGATGATGACGAGAGCTAAAATTAAGATCAACTCGCCTCGACGCTGATCCTGGCCCATTCTCCGCTCTTGGGCGCGTTTGGTCTTCCAAAGAACATGCGTTATCATCACAGCTGAGAGAACAAGATGATTACTGACTGGCTTTTCCCATATGCAGATATCTGATTTGTTATCAGAAGACCCGCTTACGATGAGATGACGTTCATCTGAACTAACAGACTGGGGAAGAGAGAGAGAAAGGTCAATACCTGGAACCGTTAAACTGAATCGGGAAACTCACCACTACCGCCTGGATTAAGGAGAATGGGCCTCCGTGGGTCAATATCACACGGGGTTCTGACTTCTTAAGGTTGAATAGGTAGACCCTGCCGTGGTCACTGCCACCAACAATCGACATTCCCTTTTCACAGAACGTCACTGTTCTAATATGTCGCCGCACAGTCGGGACCTCGAAAAAGTGCGTTGCGGTAGAACGGCCGACTGGATACACTTCAAAACCTGTGCCAATATTGTCAATCACAACATTCTTCCCAGCTTCATCAACACAAGCGCTGCCACTAAAAATCAAAGATTAACAATAATATCGACACCCCCCCCAAGAACAAGGGAACAAACATTGGGCTCTTGATGGATTTCGATTGTTTTACAGCTGATGTCTGCGAATCCCGGTATGACCTGGTTCCAGTTTGTGCTATTCAAGTTCGTCTTAAGATTCCAAAGGAAAAAATCTCACATTTCTCCTGTCTCAAGGCAATAGATCACGATGTCCTCGCCGCCGCTGAGGAAGTGTACTGAACGTGGAATTGCTTCAGTGTGCTCTACACTCCATAATGCAGCCGACAAGATGCCTGACGGATGGTTAACCGTCGAATTTAGCAACAGAAAATATCGAGTTACCATTTTTCTCCAAATGAAACATTTTGACGGTGCCGTTGTGGCTTGTTGCTACCAAACGGTAGTGAGCGGCATCGAAGGCGAGAGCTTCCACGCTGCTTCCGAGGTTGAAAATCTGAGTATCACAGGCTTCGACAACCTGGTTCTTTGATTGTAGATGTTAAAACGCAATCGGGGCGCCAATTGAAAACTGAAAACTGACTCTTCTGCGTTGGCGTCGATAGACGACCAGTCGGCCTCTTCCCGTCCCAAAGCATAACAGCCCGTTTCCCGATAAATCGTCGGGTGCATGACACCAGATAAGGCAGGTAATTTGACCCCAATGCGCTCCAGGATCCGTAAGCGTCTCGCTCCATTTCAAACTCTTTAAATCCCAGATATAAACACATTCATCGTCGCCTGAATGAGTTGGTTAAAATCGGATTATAATCTGCATGTCGTCTCACGACCCACCTCCACTCGCAAGAAGTTCGGCATCCCCAATAATAGCAAAGCAGTTGATAGGACCGCGATGTCCCTCAAGCCTGCCGCGCAGAAAATAACTCTACCAGGAAAGTCAACTTTGCAATGCACGCAATGAAGCAGAAGCAAAACCACATTTCTTGAGAAAATTGCTGTCAGGGCCTTTTGCACATACATAACAAAGGTATAAGAGGTCAGCGATGTGTGGCGATGGTGTAGGGTAATGAAATCGATACCAGTGGCTAGGCATTTAAATATTCATGGGTGGTCGCTGCATTGGTGAGTCAGGCGAAGTCACACAGTTCACATACGAGATCTCTTGATCTTGGGAAGTGGGAAGATACTCTTACAGTGGTTTGCATGAATAATTGCCGTGCCCTTTTTCCTGTGAACGCTCTGACAGCTGATGGTGCCTAGCGGCAGACCTCGGCTTCCCACAACCAAAAACCATCCGGTAGGCGTTTCGAAGGGAAAAAGAGAGATTTTAAGCACCAAAATTCTCTGATGAAGTCTCAGAAACGTAGCGAAAATTTTGGGCGGTCCCAGAACGGGAGAGGGGACGGAGGAAAGGTCGAGTTGGGCAGCCGGGAGGTCTCTGCCGCTGATGGCCTACACAAAGCCAAATAGTTGAAACGCGAAAATCACAAAATGATGCGGCAATTATTCATGCAAACCACTGTAAGCGTTCATTCTTGACTCATTTTGTTCGTAATTTGGATCCCGAGAGCAATTAGTCAAGCGCGGAGCACTAACAAAAGAGGGAATGAGAAAGCGTATGGGACCGTTTCGTAGTTGTCGCCGGTCCCGACAGCATCAATTGTAACACGGTTGGAATCCACAAACAGAGCGTCCAAGGGTGAGTTCAAGGAACTGAGCCACCGAGCCTGATCCTGGGACATTACTCACGCGATCGACTTTCCTGGGGAAGATCGGAAGAAACGGCAGACTCCTGAGAACGGTTTACTCCTGAGAACGGTTTGTGTAAAAACAAAAGACATCGGGAGGAGCGAAGGAATGCGAACTTATCAATAGATTAAGCCTATTATTTATGTAATACCTTGAGCACTGGCGCCTTTCTGACTCAGCCTGCGGTAAGCTCGATCGGGCTGTCGATTTTACCATTACTAATTCAGATGACTCTAGATCTGCCGCGATGGCATTCAGCACGGTGCTGGCGCCAACGGCAGGGCATATGGCGTCCAGTAAACAAAGTGCAAAGTGAGGGCAGGACGCCGTGCTTGTTAGAAACCGTTGAGTTGACCTGGGAAAAGATAAGCGATCGGGTGCGGGATTGAACCGCAGACCTCCTGCAATATACGCCGGCGCTCTAACGACTGAGCTAACCGATCTTAGATAAGATAGTAGATTTGATATCCAACAGTGCTGAGTGCTGCTGAGCGGCTGTGCTTGGAGTTCATCCTACCAGCGAGACTGTGCGGTATGTATAAGAGAACTAGCCCAGGGCTAGAAAGTACTCAGGCTTATAAATTTATAACCAGGCAATTTGAAACTTGAGATACTCAGTGCGTAATACGTACTGCCCTGAATCCAAATTGACGCTGGCGTCCTTCTTCCGACATGTGAAAAAAAGTGACTGTTTCCATCGTCTGGGCCGCTAAAGTTCTGAGCTATGGATCCACCGATCCATCCCTGCAATTCGCCTGCGCATGCAGGGACAGGCATGGGATCCGGCAGATTTCTTGGAGCCTGCAAACCAACCCTCGGAACAGCGCCTTCGCTGGTGTAAAGCTGTCAATAGCGCCATTGTCAAGACTCAAGAATAATCTGAGGGTGTTTTCCTGGTGTAAGGGACGCTTGTCCTTGGCCTGACTCAAAAATCCATTCCTCAGCGACGCGCTTATTGGAACACGATCGGTGGTTCATGAATTCAGTGAATGTTCAAATAGCCAGCGGCTAGCTTTGGCTTATTTCAATTTCATCCCATCCACTCCTCGATATCCCACTCACATCGCATTTTCATTTTACCTCGCTGATATTCTTGCCATTCTGCCCAGGGAAACCGGTTGAATTTCCATTTCAAAGTGAGTGGGCTACCATTTTCTTCCACTAGTTCATTCGTTGCTCACTTTATTATAGAAAATGGATAATCAATGCTACGAACTGGGCCGCTCATTAAACAGGACGCTCCTTTCTCGGAAGCTACTGAAGATTGAAATGCAGGATGTGGAGACGATGCAGAGGAACGAAATGCAGAAGATTGTCGCTTTGATCGACAGTGGCAAAAACCTGTATTCAAAACTTCAAACTGAAGTTTTTGATATCTTATCAGAAACTGCCATTCCAGGTAAGTTGCGTGCTTTCTTCTTGAGGTATTTCCTTGACAATTTCTTGAGATACCTCTATTAAGGTCGTGAAGAGGAAAGATGATCTTGATTACGCCGTCGATTTCCTTCGCGTTCTGCAGAAGTCGCTGGATAGATTGGTATGCGACACTGCTGAGGCCTACATGATGCACGCGCGTCTCTCTCTACGACTCGCAGAAATCTGTCACCGAGAGAAGGAGGAAGAGAACAAAATAGCTGAAATTCTTGCCAAAATGTCCATGTTGTCCCCTCCAGTCGCTCAGTAGCATGCCCTTGGGTTTCTTGAATCTAAGTAAATCTTGGTTTAAAGTACTGGGTGTGTTATCTGCCCCGTAAAGCCCAAAATCCACGAGGTATTGCGGTGTTCTCCTGAATTCAAATTACGGTGGTTGTCTACTAATAAAACTTGCAGAGCTCTACCTATAAATATATGTTGAGAACGAGAAGCATTTAAACTCAATCACAAACACTTTTTATAGGGCTGGTATCCTTACAGCATGAGTCGGGCGCAGGTTCATGTAGGATACTACCGTACTTGTGTGATACGTTTACATAGCTCTACTATTTTATCTCGGAGCAATGTGAAAATGATGTCCATTCCAAAAATTAGATTTCCAAGTTCATGATTACGGGCCGTGAAGGAAAAGCATCTGACCGGCTGCTTGGCTTGGCTTGTCCTGTACCCGCAGAAATAAATGAATGCAAAACAAGGATTTATTAACTTTCAAAATTATCAATTCTATGTATGTGTGATGCACAATGAATGTGATGCTGGAGAAATCATAACGGGTCATAAAATGCAATCGTGTGTGGCGCGACAGTCCTTCTTTTCCGATGGCGGCGACTGTGAATTCTTTGCTGTAGGCGACCTCGACGACGGGTTCATCATCTCCGAAAGCTTGCCTCTCGAGGGCGGTGATATCGACCGAGTCGAATCAACATGCATCTTTTCATCCTTATGATTTGCCGGAGAAGGTGCTGAAGAAGCTGGTGAGAGGGTATCGATAGGCGGGAGGGCGATGGAGGTTGACACGCTGCTCGCGTGGGCCAGCGCATGTCTCGCGCCGACGGGTCGAGGATGAGGAGGAAAAACGGCAGAGTCAGGCAGAGACGGGTTAGGGGAGAATGGGCCTCCACGAGCTTCGCTGGGTGCGGAAAGGAATCGGAGAAGGGCGGGTCGAAGGAAGACGGCCACCGGAAGGTGAGGAGATTCTCCTCTTCATGATGTCCACTCTTGAGCGCTTGTTGTTGTTGGTCTTCAGGGCCCAGACTTAATGCGCGCTTCAGAGGTGTTGGCTGAACCGGAGGTGAAGCGTGGTTGGAGGACACAGAGTTGCGGTGCAGTGGAGATCGGGGAGAGGGGTCGCTGAGATGGGTGTGCGAAATGGTAGGTGAATGAGATGGGGCCTCCGGTCCAGAAGCCGAGTTAGCCCTATAGCCTATGGGAGCGTCAGCAACGCCTTCTTCGTAATCTTCATCAGCCGGTCTCGACGGCTGGCGAGGTGTGGCGCTCGTCGGTGATGGTTGAATCGACCGCGACGATCCCGAATTCGAGCTGTTTTCTGGGATCAGCTGCGAATGATTTCTGCCATTCAGCACTTTCCTCCTCCTCTTATCGCCGTTGACCCTCTTTCGGCGCTCCTTCTTCGGCGCTGGCTCTTGCATGGAAGGTCTGGGACGGGAATTGAGGCGGTGGAAGAGGTTGGGGTAGTTGAAGAGGTGAGGCTTGCTGCTGCTGTGGTTGAGGATGGGGATGAATGTCCTCTCTATCTTTATGGCGACGATGACGGCCATCCTTCGCTTCGGGCAACATCGGTGTGATGTGAGGGCTTTCAGACGCTTTCGAGTTTCCGACGGCGATATGAGGTGGCATGTTACGCGCACGCATGCCTTCAAATGAAACGGGGTAGCTCCGGCTCTCCGTGCGCTCTATTTCATACTCTCTCGAGTTTCGAGCGTCATGACGAGGGTCGTGTCGATGATGTACGGAAGGCTGGTGAGGGAGGAGGCGACACAGGACGGAATCCTGGGTGCGCAGATGGTCCAGCGCCTGGCTTATTGTCCCTATATCGGGCCGCATGGCCAGCGCGAGGAGATGGTTCTATGTGCGCGAGGAGAGCGCGTAGGGTAGAAGGAGGATTGAGGACCGCCGTGCTGCATGTATTCATTGGGGCCGTGTCTAGGACGATGGTCGTGTTCGCGATCCCAGTCGCGGTGGTCACCAGGAGGTGGCCGGACTCTGGGTCAGGGTGGCTTGGATCACGTCGGTGGTAAGTGCGGGGCGAACGTTGAGGTGGCACGGCACTGGGTTGAGCAGGACCCATGGGTTGACCAGCCTAAATAGGATAGCCCTGGAAGGAACCGGGGGGGGAGACCGAGGACGACCATTCTGAGGACCCGGGGAAATAGAACGCGAATGGTCGCCACGGTTGTAATATAGGTCTTGATGGTGCCCATGACCGCCATTTCTGGGGTCGTCGGAGAGCTGGGGCTGGCTGGGGGGCAGTGGGTGTTGGAGCAAAAGAGACTGGTGCCCAACAGGACCACGTGCATGTTCACGAGGTGGAGGATAATCGCGACCACCTTGGTGAGGCGGACGGTCTACCTCCATGGGAGCAAGAGGCGTATGCGAAGGCGTGTGTCGGCTCTCGTTAAGAATGACGGACGGTGGTGGACCTCCTCTGAATGGAGGAGGAGGGGTAACTCGTTCGTTGCCAAACTGAGGGGGAGGAAGAGCAATTTCATTCGATAGGCCACGAGAATCAGCACGGCAAGGGGGTCGACAGTTGCCGGATTGCAGCATCAGCATTACAGCATCAGCGGCGGCCCGGTCAACCCAGGAGGAGGAACGACTGAGCTCGCGTACGCTGTCGGATGCACATCCTGCAGTCCCGGTGCCGCAGGTAGTTGACCGCCTGTTGCCTGAGCGTTCTTCAGCAGTTGCAAACGTTGGGCAACGGTATTGTTGCTGGTGTCCAGTACGCTTGCCCGAGCATAGGCATCAATAGCGTCAGTAATTTGGTTGTTGCAGCTCTCATATAGACTTCCAAAGGTCGAACCACACCTCAGAAATGTAAGGGTTGATTCGTATAGCTCGAGAATAAGCATCGAGAGCGTCACGGAACCGATTGATCTGCAAATAGAGGACGCCAATGGAGCACCAGAAAGTTGGGTTGCGTCCATCTCGGTAGACTGCTTGTTGATATGCTTCGTAGGCTTTGTTGTATTTTTGACCAGCTATGTATCCTCGGCCAAGGAGATACCAACTTCGGGCATCGGTGGGATCTGAGCGGTAGGTCTGTTAAGTTGTCCACAAGCTGACGTGTCATACCCAAACATACCAGCTTCGAGGCTTGGTAAGATATTGTATGGCTAGCTCCTGATTCTGGGAGGAGCCGCCTTCTTGATAGAGCCAGTCAAGTTGTTGAAGGACTTTGGCATGTCCTGAGTTCGCTTCGACGACGCGCTCGTATAGAAGTATAGATGGGAAAAGAATCATGGTGGGCTGCTGGCGGTATGTGGCACCGCCCTGATGCACGTCTCCAATTCTTCTCCTTGACGGCCTTGACGGCTTTGGTTTGGATACACTCAGAGTCCAGGTTTTATCATGTTTGAGGGAAGCGTTACGTGAAATTACGAATAAGGAAATAAAAGGTTCTTACGACCGGCCCAATCCTGGTTTCAATATCAGCAATTTTACATGAAATTAGCGTCATCCGCATAAGGAACCAGTCGCGAGAGGCTGCGACACGAAGACGAGCAGCGCGAAGGGTTTTAAAGGACTTTTTAAACCGAGTAAAGATGGCGGGATTGGATTGAGCGCTGCTCGGGCTTGTAACCTAGATCCGACATGCAACAAATGTGCAATCGTGACGAGGGCACCCTCAAGTTCCAGCCATTGTTCCATTTTTCTGCTTGCAAGCGCACATCGGTCATCTTCCACAGGGCCGATGTGTTCCACGATATCCCGAAGACAATCGAACGCCCCATCAAAAGACGGTCGGAGAGGTACAAATGAGAAATAGTGATAGGGTTTCGTCTACCATCGAGGTGACAGAAATGCGTCGAATCGCAGTTTAGGGAGGCGAAAGAGATATTCCTGGGAAGCCCCAGGGATAACTGGAACCTCGACTGTGCGAAAGGAGTTTGGCGAATAAAATATATCGCCAGCGGGACTGAGGAAAGCATGACCTGAGGAATGATCGAGGCTCTTTGGTGTATAGAAATTGCCTCCGTGTAGATTAGACATTCTTTGGAATAGATTAGATTATAAGACAAATGATACTGATCCTGCAGGACTTACATGGAAGTTTTAATTAGTGGCGAGGGGTAGTAGACGTAGACGTAGACGATCGTCTGAAAAAGGACATCGTATGAGATCATTAGTTAGAGTGGCTTTGCAACTTACAACTCAAAATTAATGCGCTTCGCAAAGGCACCCGAAAGACCAGACCAAACTGCGGAACTCTATAACCAAGTACGTGGTACCTTGGGCAACCAGAACACAGGTACAAGGTGCTTTGGGCAACCAAAACACGCCAAAGAGATTCGAATCACTCATTTGAGCGTTGAGTGTAGAACCGGAGCGTGGATTTACACTAGTGCACCAAAGGTAGATTAAGTGAGGTGGAATGGGCTTTGAAGGAGTCTGAAGACGTGTTCTGGGCAACCAGAACACGTCGGGAGGGTGGTTGATAATAAAAGAATCAAAGATATTAAGAGAGGACGGGCCAGAAATGTTACGTAAGAACTTATGTAATAAGCTGAGTTTGAACTAACCTCCCCGCCTTCCCGGAAGTTCCCACAGTTCGAGATTTGTTGATGGCGCCGCGTCGCGTCAGTTTCTTGCTTCCAACCACCACCACCATTCCTCCCCTCCTTCGAGACACGTCCCCGTCCATCCGCCGTCCCGTCCGCTTCATCTGACATGGCCGATACGACACCCAGGACCGTTCCGAGCGCCCCTCCTCTCCAATGAGGGATGTGGGCCGGAAATGGGAGAAAAATAAGTGGAGGGGAATCACCAGGTGAGCCACGAAAACGACCGTTGCCGTCCAGCTAACCCACCTCGCAGCACCGTACAGTGCTAGGGCACTCCGCGTTGCCCCCCCGTTCTGGCACCACGTCACGACAACCACAGCCAGGTACGTCGAAAAAAAAAAAACCCCCCGACCCCCGCTGCCAAACTAACCGATACCACAGCATCGTCCAGCGCCTCGGCAGTCCGCTGCGCCCCGCTCTGACGCCAGTTCACGACAACCACGGCCAGGTATGTCACCAAAACGATGCCCGCCGTGCAACTAACTAACACCACGCCCCATTACAGCGCCGGCCAGCTTCTTAGGACCCACATTCGCCACCACCTCACATCAAGAACACACGACGAGGGGGTAAATACGCCCGGCATGTTGTGCCCTCCCCTCACTTTCGGATTTTGGAGGGGGAATGACCAGGTGAGCAACGAAAATGACCGCTGCCATGCAGCTGACCCACACCCCACCACCTTGCAGCACCAGTCACCGCCTCAACTAACTGACACCGCAGTGATGTCAGTGCCGAGGCATTCCGCCGCGCCCCGCTCTGACGCCAGGTCATGACAACCATACCAGGTACGACGCAAATACGATGCCCGCCGTGCAACTAACTAATACCCCCTCTATTACAGCGCCGGCCAGCTCCTTAGGACCCACATTTGCCGCCACCTCACAGCAAGAACACGCGACGAGGGGGTAATACGCCCGGCACGTCGTGCCCCTCCCCTCCAATGAGGGATATCAGCTGGAAATGGGACAACCAAGGGATTTCGGGAGGGAGGGGGAAGGGGGATCACCAGGTGAATAACAAAACTGACCACCGCCGTTCAGCTGACCCACACTGCACCACCTTGCAGTGCCGTTCAGCGACTCCAGACCCAGGGCGCCCCTCTTTCGCGCCACGTCACGTTGACCCCACTCACTATCTGCGACGGCCGTCGCGCCCAGTACCCCCACATCAACGAGGAGCCGACCACGTTGGTGTGGGGGTACGAGGAGGTGACGAGACGGCGCACACCCGACATCAACACGGAAACTAACCGTGTCTGTGTAGGGGGATATGCAGCCCGAGTCAGCGTCTCGGCAACCATGCCCCACTTGCCACGACGGCCGTCACGCGCCCAGTACCTTCACGTCAGCGGGAACTCGCCGCAGGTGTGGGGTGGTTATGGGGAGGCGATGAGATGGCGCACCTGCCTACCGTCAGTGATAACGGCCGTCGTGCCCAGTACCCCCACATTGACAAGCAACCCACCATGTGGGTGTTGGGGGTAGGTAGAAGCAACTAGAATGTGAGCACAGCACCAGATGACGAGAGGAGCCCCACATCGGTGCGAAACCAACCGTGCCGGTGTAGGGAATAATGCCAAGTGTTGGGACTGTGCCGCCACTGCTCACCCCATCCCACTCTATTATATACCAATGTATTAGATCAATGTTTGTAAGTAGAATGATATACATTTATTAAAACCATGCACACATTTAATGAGTGAACGGAACATATAATAATGTAGGTTTAAATTATGGGACTAAGAATACACAAAAAATACTTATAAACACGAAAAAATGAGAGGCAGAAACAGGTAGGTGAGCGAAGCGAGACTGCCTGCTTCTGTCATGCATTTTTTCGTCTACTCAAATTCAATTTATGCACTACAAAATTTGTACAGAATTTTTAAAAGAATCACTACGGAGGCGCGAAGCGCCGACAGAGCGGGGTCCAGGGGCGCAGCCCCGGCAAGCTGGAGACCCGTAGCGCAGAGCCGGGTGAGCGAAGCGAACCCCGGCGCGTAGCGACGGGTCGTAAGCTTGTTATGGAGAAGAAACGGAGTCGACGGCTTTCTGGTATTTGTCACCACCTTCATGTACTCGAGTACAAACACAAACACTCACGTGCACCGGGTGAACGGATTCAGTCCCGACCTCAACTTACTCACTATGCTCGTTGCATGTCTCGGCCATTTTCGGTCACTGTATGCATATATACAGCCATTAGTGTCAAATAACGCTATGTATTGTTATCTAGGATCAATATATAGGTTTCGTCCCCAAAATGCATCTATTCCTACGTAAATATATATTCTGGCGCAATTCGGGGCTGCGGGACGGGTCGAACAGTGGTGATCTATCGAGAAATGCCAGAGAAATCTGGGAACAATCTGGAGATAATCTCGTTGACTTGCAAAACTTCGTAAGAATTACTGCGACGTAACATTTTACGCATATTGTGAGAAAGTGTTCGAGATATTTAACATTTTGCCTAAATTTTGCCGTCGTCAGATTGTGTGGTCTTATGCTGTGATGGCGATGCTTGAAACGCAATCTCAGTGCGTTAGACGCAAAAGAGAGGGCGCAAGGATAGTCGGGAACACTCCAGAGGACCCGGGAAGCTCCCCCAAGACCCTGTCCAGATTTTTGCGGGGTTGAGACGCAAAAGCGACATTTTTGTGGTGGGTTTACGGCGGGGCAGAGACCACAAATTCCGAAAAATTGTCCGGGTTTGCGGGGTGGGGACCTTGGGCAGCCACCAGGCCGCTCGAGATTTAGGTTAAGCTGATGTATAACGTAGTGTATGATTTGAATTTGAACGTATCTGAAAACATTGCCTGGGGGCGAAGAATGTCAAGCGCCGCAGGCCTAGAAAAATTTTATTTTATAGAACGACCTTGTCCGAAAATGCGAGGCTGTGAACCAGACGCTGGAGGATCTCAGACCGAAAACTGGGAGTTTACCCGGATAGGGTCTTAGGGGAGCTTCCCGGGTCCTCACTCCAGACGGCGAAAAACGGTCACTAAGCGAAAGAGAGGGGAAGGAACGCCTGCAACGACGGCGGGTGAACGGCAGGCGATGAAGGTGTGGGGTACCTGAAATGAAAAAAGGTGGTCAGTAAAATAAAAGGAGAAGTCGCGCTACTTACTGGGCCCAAGTTGAGGATGGTTGTCAGTGGTTATCGATAGGGTTATCTATAATTATATGAGATAAGCACGGTAGGGCCGGTGCCCGGCAAAGCCCACTCCCTCGAACTATATCGTCGAGGATGAATAACGGCGTGAGACGGGATGCTTCCGCCAGTTTGTACTGGATACGAACACTATGTCTGCCAATCGTGTTAATAGGAGATAGCGCTTCAGAAGGAAATCTAACGCACCTTGCGCAAGTCTTTGGGAATATACATCAAACGTGGCAGCGATGGTTGATACAAAATGAGCTGAGTTTTCTTCCAGTCAGAATGAGGGGTAATATGATCCGGCTCTCTGTCGTACCTATCAGACGAAGCTGTTATGGTTCGCGAATTGGCGGGGACACTGATATATGAAAATACGCAACAAACATCAGCCGAGATGTCGAAGCTGAGGCCTGAGGAAAGAAGCACATACCTTGAACTCTGCCTGATTTCCGTAGATCCTTGAAGCATTACCAGTGGTAAAGTCAGCTGTGCACCTGGATTTCTGACAGTTGCATTGGGTTTGAAGTAGGAAACCCAGGTGCCGGAAACGTCGGCGAAGGGTTTGGTTCCCCAGTAGAAGTACAAAGGAAGGCCCAACTTGATCATGTAAGGGACTATATTGCGCCATCGGCATTGAGAGATATCAATAACGGCTCCAATACGACTGATGGTATGGTTGAATACACCAAACCCGGACTCTTCAAGTTCTTCTGCCCATGTGGGATGAGGCTTCGAGCTGGAGGCTTTCAACCAGTCGGTGATAGTACGAGGGGGCCAAGAATGATCGCAAGCCTGAAGTAGGCCAACCAAAAAATACGTGTAGGAAGTATACAGGACAAATCCAGCAATTGAGTTCTTGGCCGCAGTAAAGGCAGCCTCCTCAGTTTTCTGCGTATCAAAGTAGCTGTACGCGCTGGGCTTCTGCGGGGGAGTCCAAAAGAATTTCATCTCCGGGTGCTTCTCTTTGAATACTATCAGGAGGGCTTCGGTTGTGGAGTGAAGCGTTCGTTCGAACGCTTCCCACTCCTTCGCGGTGTTATACGGGAGGTGCCATCCAATACTACCTCTCACGAGCCAGCGACGATTAAAATTTGCGAAGCGTGACATAAGGGGACCGACGAAGGGCGATATGGGAATGAAAGGGAGGTAAGGATCCAACAGGGAGTATTTAGCAAGAACCAGGAGGATGAGGTGGAGGTTGCCGGATGAGAGGGCCTACAGCTGAGGGTACTTGAAATGAGGGTGTATAAGCATTGAGACAAAAGCCAAAAAACCATAGCCAACCTCGCTGACATGAGTAGCTAACTGCAAGCGCTCAAGTCTCGGAAAAAATGTACGTCAAGTTGGTTTGCAAAATGTGAGTTGCGAATAAAACGCGACTTTCAAGGGCTTCCCGAGAAATGTCTTGTTGAACATCGCCGCTGAACGCTGTGCTTTGAAGGGTGGCCAGAGAAAGTAGACATTCGCATCGAAGCGAGAACGCAAGATCAGTCTAAGACGATGACGCTGGAAAGAGCGAGGTACGTTATTTGGTTCAACCTCCTCTGCCAAACACGCTGGCTCTTGTTGTCGACTCGCACACCAATCACACACCATTGCACCAATATGTACCACACTTCCATCCGACATCGTCTTTGCTGGACCTGCGTCGGGATAGCCCTTTGCAGGTTCTCTGTATTATTTCTCTATTCTCTACGCTGCCTTCTACACCTGTATAGATCTCTGCTTCCAACTTGGTACATGTTCCCACTGGCAGTCAGCGTGTTGCATGTTTCTCCGTCGCTGAACGTCGTCTCCAGCTTTTCTTTTTTCTCTCGTTCCTTGTCAGCCATTCCGGCTTCGGTATCACGGCACTTTATTGGCATTGCTGCACCGGGATAGCCCTCTGCAGCATTCTGATATCTGCCCACGGCGTCGACTTGGCCTTTCGCTCCTGCGTCGTTCTGCCCTTTTTTCCACCAAGACAGTCCAAAGCTTTCTGTCCCAGTCTCTCAAATGGATTCAGGAGACTAGCGTCGGTCTTCAATGTGGTATTTGCACCGGGATAACCCTCTGCAATGATCCATCGTCTCTGCTTCCGCCCTTCGCGTCGATGAAAGTTCAGGCACGCCGAACTCCTTCAAATTTATTCAGAGACGCTGTTAAACTCAGGAACACTGAAGAATAGAAGGAGTGAGTCGTTGGTTTATAAATTAAGCAACCGAAAGAATCTTATTCGGTCTTGGACCAGTAGATGGCATTTACATATTTTTTCTGTGCGTCGCTGTATACGTAGGTCGTTACTTTTTCGTACTCACTCTATGCCTAACGTCTTCTTAAATTTGATAGCATCAAAGTCCCGTTTCCAGCTCTCAGAGCACACTCTTCCTTCCTATCGTCATGTCTCGGCTTCGCTTTTAATAGCGGCCCACCAAAGTGTTTGCACCGGGACTGCCCTCTGCAGCACTTGATTGGCCGTCCAAGGGAGTGCACCACGTCTACTACTGTTGACAATGTGCTGCAGCCTTGTCGTCGGGCTTCAGATCAAGTGACCAATTTAGATTCGTGCAGGCTCTCAGGCTCGTCATGCGCAACCGGCCAACGGCTATGTTCGAATCGCCTTACTTGCTTATCATCAAGGGCATCTGGCCTCCTGCCTACTGTTTGGGTTGCCTTCTTCTCCCTCCTACACGCGCTACTCCAGTCTCAACTCGGCCGCTAAGTGAACAGTGCTTACGTTCCAAAAACTCCGTCATAGTTTTGGAACGGAGGGAGGAATTATGGTGACAGCGATATCGATCGGCCCATGCTATTTGATAACGACAAATACTTGACTCCCTCCAAGCCTGAAGGTTCTGAGCAGGTCAGATGAAAACATAAAGGTGGAGAAAATCCGGCGGTGACAGAGCTGCCGAAGTCTGCAACACGGAAGATTTCTGAAGCATGGAACGTCGCAAGCGCTTTTGCGACTGCGACCAGAGGACCGAGTTCGTGGCTTGACTTATTTGTCGAGCTACTGATAGGATAGTCAGGCATGATTTAATGGTTCACGTTTTCGTCGATATCTATACTATGCGATGACGAGAACCGTGCCACAATCGAGAACCTTTCTTACTATAGCAGAAATATATGGCAGACCCGCTCGTCGCTGAACATAGGTGCCCGTCCTCGAAGAGCACAGTCCAAACCTCGCCGTGCATTCTTCTGAACACCGGGGTCACTTAATATTGCAGCGAAGAATGTGTGAACGATCGCGGGCGTCTCGAAGGCACGGGAGCTAGGCTCGCCGGAGTGCCAATTAAATTACGGGGTGGTCGCCAGCAATTTTAAGCACCAGTCGGTAAACCATTCAAAAGTCCTTAATTTGCTCCGCGCTCTCTTGCCTACTCCCATTACGTTCCGACCAGGCCCCTCAGTCCCGACAGGACTCGATAAAAGCCCGACCACTTACGTTACTCCAACGAACTTTTGTTCTTGACCGCCACCACGATCGTCACTGGTATGTTGCTTCACTTTCCTTGGTTTGCTTACTTGCTCATACAACTCGGATTAGTTCACCAATATGCAGTACACTCTTCACTTTTATCGGGATCACCTTTCCAAAGCAACCAACACTCGCAACACTTCCTTCACCGAGTTCGTAGCGGCTATAGGAATGCGCTCTGATGAGATTATGGCCAATTTCGGGGACCACGAATGGGTCATTGTCATTTAGTAAGTCCAAGCTCTAGTTTCCAGGACCGGCTCTGAGTTTTCGCTAGCCAGGGTGTCTACCGCGGCAGCCCGTCCAAACACCTCACGGCTTTCGGTTTTCGAACCTCGAACGACAATTCGACTCGTCGGGAACGGTTGCAACAAGTCTTTTATCTCCACCTCAACGAAGACGGCACTCTCCAGTTTGGACCGGACAGTACGCGAGTGATTGACAAGGATGATTTAACCGATCTGTGAGGTATGTACGCCCATGTAGTGTTCTCCGCACCAGGCTGATGCTTTACTTTAGGAAATCACGAAAACTTAGTATAGTGGATGTAGTGTATATAACGAAGTTTGATAGTAACGGATCTGTCCAATGTGCGGTTCCCTTGTTGAATGATCTGAAAGTGGGTTTTTTTGCCTCTGATCATGCCCGAAAGCTGATGTATGTATACAAGCCACTCTAGACGATGCATTGCCTGCTCTTTCCATGGGCTCTTCTATGGCCGAAATGTTTTCGACATGCATGGTACTTCCCAATCAATGCCGTTATGACATAGCCTGAAGAGTGCCTGTAGGCGAATGGCCAGCTTGAGCAGCAACCTGACAGATATTGCTACACCGTACGTGGATCTTTAACCGCAGCTTGTGTTCCCTCCCTCCTGTTCGCTGGAAACAGCAGCGGACAGGAAGTTGGGATAGTCTCCACTATATTTCTTCTCTTAGACTTTTCGCATCCAGGTATGCAACATTTACCCGGTTGGATTGGTCAAGATCTCCATGAAACTGGTAACGGTTCTTGCCCATTTTTCCTGATCCTTTGAACTGTAAGCCGTAAACCCTTCATCATGTTGAAGTTTGATCTTCATGCCCGTGGTCCAACCCTTTAGGCTTTAACAACGATATGGTATTGCCTCTTATATATTACATGGCTTCTGAAGGTTGGAATTGTATCTGCCGACAAGCCATTCGTGTTTGCACCGGGGTAGCCCTCTGCAGCACCCGAATATGCGCCAGTCCAGCTGGATCGAAAAAATATATCATCTGCAAAACGTCAATTTGAGGGCAACCCAAATAGGCACTGCCATGTGCAAGTCGGCAGCTTGATAGTTGGCACTCCCGTACTCAGAATTCGGTGGGCTGTAGGCAGTATAAGGATGGCCCGTCATCATCGGTGTCGTTTTCCAGCTTCTCGTTGGCGGGTTTGTACTGAAATACCCTCTACAGCACGTAATTCATGCCGCTCAATTCAAGCAACTCTGGGCGCGTTGGCAGGTCGTGTCTATTTCATCCAAGGCGTCTTCTTCAAATTTGGCCCAGTCTATCCGGAAACGTTGAAGATCCTGTCGGACACCGTCACCACTCCGTCGGTCCAATTCATCTGAAAACGAGACGTAAAAGTCATATAGGACTTCGATGGGGTCAGGCAGGTTGTACAGATCGATTGGGAACGGCGCGGTGCCATGGCCGTCACGGTGTTGGAAACACCACTGCCAGTGGGATGGCTCAATCGCCCGCGTATAGGCAAACCTGACTCGTTTATTGGCAGAAATGTGCCGCCGGAGTGCTTCCTTTTCTTAGCAGGTGCTTGTGGATGAGGTCGAAGTATGGTTGGCCCGCGTTGCTAGAGCCCACGTCGTCAACTTTTCCTGCCTTTAGCTCTCGTGCTACTGGCTGCATCAACATACATAGTACGTACCTTCATATAATCCCCCCCTTGGCTAATATTTGCCCCTCGCGCAGCACTAAGGGCGTGTGTAAGGATCAGAAGCTCTCGAGCCTACTTTCAACGTATGCTGGAGCTGCGGCGAGGAAAGCGCGATGGCGCGATGGAATGCACATGCTGCGGGTCACCGACGGCCAGGAGCTCTCCAGTCCTGGGATACACTGCAGTGTGTACCGAATGCGTGGCGCCTTTTCAACCTCTTCCTCGCCTCTTTTGGTCTAAAACTTCTCATTATAGAGGCCTGGGCACGTTCGCTATTGACAAAGAACGTAAGTTTAGCCCCAGACAGATGTCAGCTACAGCGCTGATCGCCGTCCTCTTCGAGCTCAGCAGGTTCCTTTGCCTGCAACGCCCGCGAACTCATGGCTTAGATTCGACGGCCTCCTCCAGGAAGGCGTCAGTCGCGAAGAACTGAGCGACCTCGCAGCGGACCTATTGTCGCCCCGCCTTCTATGCTGGCTCTGTTTGCACTGGGATAGCCCTTTGCAAACCTTTCTGTGCCGTTACCCTTTTCTCTACGTCACCGTCTATACTTGAGCAGCCCTCTGCTGTCTTCTGTGCACCGTTTCCGGTCCGTCGTGCTCCTGATGAGCCATTCCGATTTTCCCGGCCCTCTATTCGTGCCTCCTGTGGAACCCAGCGTCCTCCGCTTGGCAGTATCGTCTTTAATTGCCCTCATGCATGGCCTCAGCCTGTTTCCGCCGCGGATTCAAAAGCTATCTTAGCTATGTCTCTTTTCCTTCTGCATTTGTCTCGACAGCACCCCTATTTCTACACCTTCTAGAACTTTTGGCCTCCGTAACTCGAACTCGTGAAGCAGCTCGTACCGGCGTATACTCTGTCCGACTTACTGAACTTCCGCTGCCCCCCCTTATACACTCCGTACGTGCCTCGTGATCATTCGATGAATATGAACATAGCCGTCTTATTTAGGTCATCATCGACGGCTGGGTTTGGTATACCTTGCACCACTGTCAAACGTTGTCGACGAAAAGGCCAATAAGGTACTCTGATCGTCTCGCACCCGCCACGTCCTCGTCAGCCCCGAATACGCACCTCAGGCTCCCAATCATTGCCTCGAGCCCTTTAGTTAGGACAGGCTTATCCCTGATGGCTTGGCGACACTCTGGACATGGGAAGTGGAAGACGGTTTCGGGACCAACATGCTCCTCGACAGCCGAACGCAGAGACGGTTGAGTTCGTGTCTAGATTTGGGTATGCATATCTTTCGGCTGCTGGCGCAATGAATGCCACGGAAACTTTCGAGCTTGTCCTTCAGGCTGGTAGTAAAGGCCTTGTGGAGATAACCCCCACAAAAAGTGTGGCCACACATGGTCTGAGATAGTCTGGCCTTTTGTGCGAATTGTAGGTCTTGAGACCTGTGTGGAAGGAGCAGTCATGGTTTGGCAGCAAATTCCACACTCCACCGCGGTCCAGAAACTTGCCTGAATCTGATGCTCATCGATTAGGCCTCCGTTCAATGACAAGAGAGCATCCATCGTGCCGCTTTCCAGCTTCTGTAGCGAACCCTTGGACACTCCTCCAGCTCCCCGAGCAATATGTTCTCTAGTACTTCTTTCAATAGAATCTTTGAAGCCTGAGCTTCACTGCAAGACGCTTGAAATATCGTCGATGAAGACCCCTATGCCTTGGTGGTACTTTGCATTCACTTGACCCTCGTTCTCGTCGAATGGACCTTTGTCGCCTTGGTGAGTGGATCCGACCCTTGTGCCCATCGTGGGGTCGGTTTGCGCATTCTGGTCCAAGAAAGCATGTTCAGTTTGCGAGGTACTAACGACTTGCGATCGACCCATTCGTCTCACATTTTCATGCTGTTCTCCACTACCTCCTAAACACCACTGCCCGTCCTCGTCCTTTGTTATCTTCCGTTTTGGCGTTGGTCGTTGACCTACATATCTCGCTGCCTTGCCTTTGGTGACACCGTTGCCACAACTTCAAGTTGTTTGCTAATCTTGGTCTCTCGTCAGTGGCGGTAGTACTTCAACTGCTGGACGTGCGTATGCGTATATAAAACTCTTCCCAACCCGCTGAGACTTAAGCCGTCTGCAGACTTGTGTTCGGTTCTCCTCCCCTCCCTTTTGAGGTGAATTTATGACAGTTCGTACAATTTTTTGAGCCAATTTTGATTTCTTTTCAACCGTTCAATAGTTGGTAATCAACAAAGCGCTCACGCTTGGAGTAGATTCAGCAGAACCAATACGGTTGTGGGTATTTGATAAAGCGTCAATAATAAGGAAAACAAGGTTATCTTGTATCTAGTAGATCTCTACATATTAATGACATGTACTCTGGTGTGAGAACTTTTGGGAGGCGCGTCCAGGTAAGGAATGCGAGAGAGAATGTTGCTGCTATATTAACGTTTAGGTTTGAAGCTACTTTTAGCAGAGGCTACGACGCCTACTTCGGTACGTAAATCAACCAAGAGAATAGGAAAAAGCAAAAAATAATAGCAAGTGAAACGAGAAGGTGGGTTGGCCATGAATAGCTACTTATTTGCCCATGAAGAAAACTCAGAAGGACTTGAGTGATGTGTACTGAAGGTTTGCCATTAACGGTGTCATTAGCAGTGAAAATCGGCTTCGATTTTGTCAACAGAGACTGCAAATCGCCTGCCATCTCGGCTAGACCCCCCGTCGCAGACGTTCCGCCATCGTTATCGACGCCGAGTCCGTCTGTAGCCTGTCCTTTCTGCTGCCAGGGCGTGAACCGTCCATAGCTTGTAGGCCGTCGGCATCCACGTCAACACACGCGCTGTCAAAGTCTGCCTTCGAGAGCCACATTGCCAGCTACGTGGCCGAGTACAAGAAGATCTATTCGAGCTTCCGTCGTGCGATTAGTACACACTGTACTGTCCAATATAATATTATATATAAATACTCGGATAAAAAGGACGAAAAATTCACAACCCACCTCATTGTCGTGAGCAGCTAAATTTAACAGCCTTCAAGTTCGAAAAGATTTGTGTCGAGTAGATTCTAAAATGTGAGTTGCGAATAAAACGCGACTTTCAAGGGCTTCCCGAGAAATGTCTTGTTGAACATCGCCGCTGAACGCTGTGCTTTGAAGGGTGGCCAAAGAAAGTAGACATTCGCATCGAAGCGAGAACGCAAGATCAGTCTAAGACGATGACGCTGGAAAGAGCGAGGTACGTTATTTGGTTCAACCTCCTCTGCCAAACACGCTGGCTCTTGTTGTCGACTCGCACACCAATCACACACCATTGCACCAATATGTACCACACTTCCATCCGACATCGTCTTTGCTGGACCTGCGTCGGGATAGCCCTTTGCAGGTTCTCTGTATTATTTCTCTATTCTCTACGCTGCCTTCTACACCTGTATAGATCTCTGCTTCCAACTGGGTACATGTTCCCACTGGCAGTCAGCGTGTTGCATGTTTCTCCGTCGCTGAACGTCGTCTCCAGCTTTTCTTTTTTCTCTCGTTCCTTGTCAGCCATTCCGGCTTCGGTATGCAGCATACTGTCGGGGCTTACGTTATCGAGGTTGCGGGATCTTGGACAAACACTCTGACTTGGGCTTCCTTTTCTAAACGTATTCAACTTTGCTATATGTATATTTATATCTTCTAATCTTCTAGACGTTCAACAACTGCGAGTTCAAACTCACTGTTCATCGAAAATTTCTGAAGACATGACTTCAACATGAGCTCTCATGAGCTCGCACTAAGCTCAGAATCCCCTCTCAAGCTGCATAGATCAACAGAGCTTTATACCTCTGTTGATTTCAGTTCTTTTATTGACCTTGGCAGGTGTAAGGGAGACCTCATAGAAGCAACAAACTGAACGCTGGTATGTAAGAAAGGGAAGGAGGTTTAAAGAGTCATGATAATAGCAAAGTGACATAATAAGAAGAATATAATCATACGAAGAGAAGACTTTTCCTCCATCTTCCCGTACATTCTGCACAGCCACCGTGTGACCTCTGACATCACTTTCGAGCGCAACTGTCCTCCGCCTTCGAGCACTTTCGCGCACACACTCCTCAACGCGCCCTTCACGCTGAGGGGTGCTGGAAGGTCGTCGAGAGCCGTAGTGACTCCGTGAATGAGAAAGTGCAGTTGGTAGTCTTGTGCATCGTCTAACCCCATTTTATCTAAATATGAGATAAAAATAAGTACATGCATATTTGCTTCGCGGTAATCCAATGATCAAGGTTTGGCTACAAGCTTGGGTTTCCGCGTGGGCAAGATTCAGGCCAGTCCTCCATCCAATCCTCCACTAACAGTGAGTCATGATTTTCCGTCATAACCATTGATACTGTATCGTTGGTAGTCATTCCCAGGCCCTTCAGGTAGTGGGTTTTAGGGAGCTTGCGGTTTCCGTAGTCGGGGTAGCGAGTGACCTGACCTGCCACACCTGACAAGCCAAAGGCGATTACTTTCAGAATTGCCTTGTCATTGTGTTTCGCGAGTGAGCCATCATTGTTGACATTGATCATGAGGTGAATTGGTTCCAAAGCTCCATGGACAAAGTTCTTTTCCTTGAGCACATTGAGGACTTCGTCAATGCTGGATTTGATGGTCTCCTTTTCAGCCAGCGCTTGCTCAGGGTAGTTTATGCCAAAGTCCTTGAGTGTCAACCACCCTGACTGGTCTGCTACTGGAGGAGCAAGGTACTCCATAAAAACCATGGCAAGAACATCATGTACGCGCTTGTGCCATCTCAATAACTTGGGTGCCAATCCCTTGTTACCAAGATACCTGTGGACGTCTCTCCCGTATTGCCCCCCGTGATCAGCGTGTACAATCTTTATGATGTACCTTTTTGCAGACTTCATATTTGCGACGAGAGTGCTGTTTTTGTGCAAGAATTTCTTGAGCTGCCAGGAATCGTCTCGAAATTCCCCTAGATAGAGACGGTATGGCACGAGTGCTTTGACGATATTGGTACACGGGATAACACGGGGGTACGTTGGGTTGGTCATCCTGAGCAACGGAGGATCCTCACTAAAGTCATATGTGAACGAAGAAAGCGCGATTCGAGTATAAGTAGTGAGACTTACGACAGATCCAAGAGTGCAGTTTTTAAGGCGTAAAGTATTGTCGTCGCCTCGCGTTCGCTCTCATGGTGACGCTTAGCCACTAAATCGAGTGTAGCGAGCCCCTCAACAATTGGAGTCAACGGACTCGCGTGGCAGAAGCCACCGCTGATCGTCATCCAATACCCTGAAATTAGGTAAGATCAGTTAAAGGCGAGGAGGTCTAACGCACCACAGAGAGAGATTAGAAAGACAGGAGCGCCTGTCAAAGACACATCTTCCGTCGTGGGAGAGGCCAGGTATTCTTTATAATAACTCTGAAGCTTGAATGCGACCTCTGGGGGTTTCCCGGAGTCCACTAGGACCATGATGAGCGGTCGATCGGAGGGGAAACGGGTGCCCCTCAGGAAGTAGGTGGCATCAGGTTTTCCCAGACCTCGGGGATACTTGAGCCAGAAATACTTGTCGTCATTGGGGAAAATAACCTCCAGGCTTTCCAGTAGTTTATCAAGGCAAAGTAGACGCTCGTTCAGAAGTTGAGAAGTGGATCCGGTTAGATTCGACGCAGCCGTCAGGGCTCTATCCAAATCTGACGGGATGTTGCAGGCAGGAACTTTGAGAGGCCCCGCGAACATTTCATAAAGAAACTGACGAAATGCAGAGTGCATGAGTTCGAGAGGAGGAGGAGTGAGTTGGGACGAGGTCTTCCCGGTCTCGAATACGGACGGACCGTCGTCCTCTTTAACTACCAGTTGGCGTAGTGCTTCGAGTTGCTTGAACGTGGAATGAACTTCTGCCTGTCCCGGCGAGGACAGGTACTCCTCGATACCTTCAAGTCGAAAAGGGTTCTTCAGGGCAGAATCCAAGAAAATATCGTAATTGAGGAGTACCCGACGACTTTTGAGAGCCCGGCACCAAGGAACATTGTCACAAACCTGACCATAGTTCCCCAAGATCACATCCAGAACGTCCTTCAACATTTGGATGTTAGATGGAGGTGGCTGACTTGCGAATAATTTAATTTTCTTGGGAGATCCTGGTTGTCCCTGCTCCGTGCGGGACCGCTTCTTCGAATTGGCGTCTAGTTCAGTCAATGGCTCCTTCGCAATAGCCAATAGGTGAGATTTATCTATCAATCTTACGAATAGAAAAACAAACTTCTTTCCCCTTGTTATTCCGAGTGGTTAGTATCGGCATGGGCTCGAGCTGGTCAGCTTGACCTATAGGACTTCTCGAACCGATTGAGTCCTCTTCGATTGAGTCCTCTTGAATTCTGTGTTTGACTAGGCTGGTCGACTCCACTTGAAGGTTGGATGACATAGTTATGGAAAGGAGGTACGGAAAGTTGAAAGACTACGCGTACAGTGGGGAAAAACAAAAACGACGCTTTCAAACCTATGCCACACCCTTGTTCTTCTCCACAATCGGCAGACAAACAACACTAGAAACCCACGGCGCCCGTGGATTTTCCACCATAGACTTTTGAGACTTTTAGGAAACAGGTGCCAGATCCACCGATCCAGGCTGTTGATTTTTGTTCGGTGATTCCCGAAACCCTGAACAGTGAAGTTCAATTTTTTTGGGGGCAGAGAACCCTTGCAAGCAAGGGGATTTAATTCCCGGCGCCCGCAGCAGGTTGAATATTTTAAATATAAACTAGAGAAACAATTAGTAATTTAAGTATCGTACTAGATGCTACCCGTGGTCCGCACGATGCTGAAGTGTTATTCTCAAGTTATTTACGATATGGTGTACATGAAATTGGAGTCATAATGATGAAGAGGGTGTATGTGTAGTTTGTGGAAGTGAGCACAGAACTGTGTTAGAACGAAGGGGTAGTTACTAACCTAAGGGTGACAGGAGTAGGGTGTGGATCTGAGCGATGTGCTTGACGTCGTTCTTCCCCTTTAAGTTCTGGTTGATGCTCCTCCACCAGATTCGCCGCAGTCTCGGACAGGTCAGGTACGAAACGAAAATGTCCTTGGGTTCCCAATCTTTGTGTTCAACATCAACTCGGTGATGCTTATCCTTACTGTAACAAGAACACCTGCTACAGTAACGGTGATTGGAATGTCCAGCGCATTGAGAAAATTGCCGAGCAGCTGGCAGATCATTTACAGCTGCAGCCATTACATGTCACGATAAGACCTTCCGGATGCTGGCAGTACGAGAAAAGCGAATACCTCGTTCCTGGGATGCAACAAAACTGTTGACAAGCGGGCGTATGTTGTGTTTGAGCTCCGTTGCTCGGTTCATTGGGACCAGGAATTGTAGCGATATACATGTTCTCTGATTTGTAATGAATGTCCAAAGGGAGGTTGAGACATGTGATGATACCGCAAGAGGCGCTGGCACCCCTCATCGCCTGGCCTTTAGCGTTGAAGTTGTCGACTTCGATTGCAAATAAGAGGCAAAATTGACCGAGGGGTCCGTCGACGAAGGGTCTGTCTCCATCTGGACCTTTGAACGTGTGTACGAATTCACCTTGGAGGACATCAGCAACGGTTGTCGGTGGCGCATCTCCCCGGTTGACGGAGTTCATCACATCGTCGCAAGCAGCGTTGACCAGTTCCTCCAAGCTTTCGTGAGCCAATAACGAGCCCACATAGTCTTCCAATTTGGGATAAATAAAGGTCATTAGCGGCTGGGATCGTCCATCAGGAAGGGTTTCGAGCAGTTTAGTTGTCCAAGTCGTGTCAGTGTCTGGATTGTTGGTGCACTCTTCGGGATAGATTGGCTTTTGTCGATGGCACAGGTCGTGCGGAATAAGTATCACCCGAATTCAAGTGATATTTATCAACGAAAAACCTAGATCAGACCGTCTAAGAGGGGAAAAAAAATTCAGCAGGCGACAGGGAGCATTGGCGAGTAGGCGTACCTTAACTAGGCGCGAGGGTCTTGAATGAGCGTGAATGGAGACAGAGAAGGCATTTCTTCAGACCGACATCAGTTGTTCAGAGCGGAGGGGTTATCTTGACTGTGCAAGAGGGTCACTCAACGAGCTTGGAGGCGGGAAATCCGTTCATCGGACCTGTCCAGATGAAGGGTGCTTGGTGGTGGGCCAGAGACGAAGGCGGGTCTGATTAAACTGACGAGTTGTCAGCCGTAAAAGCGGAGCAGCTGCTTAAAGGAGGCGGTGGAATAATAATAAGTATTTATGCGATATACGGGGGGCGACAAGGACTGCCGAGGGAACAGCTATTGAAGCGGTTGGTGCAGGTTCCTCAGCAGACGGTGCCTCAGCCTCGTCTTCATATTGGTAGTAGATTTCCTTGACGTTTTCCGAGTGGAAAAGATTGGCGCATGTCATGCTGACCGATCCATGTTGTGACTCGTAATTGGCCTTCAGAGTGTGAATAGCCATGCCTGTCAGCGTTGGAGAGAGCCTGAGCTCGATGAGGCGTTCGAAGTTGAAGGAAGTGAAGAGGGGATCATGAGTTTCAATTGAACGAACGGGCGATGCAAACTGGTAAGCGAGAAGTTCAACGAGGATAATGTACGCAAGCTGTTCACGATTCTCCGTGCTTGCCCACTTCTCATCTTCCCATTTCCTGAGCACTTGGTCGAGCCTGGGGGATGACGTTTGGTCGTAGATAACCTGTGCGTGTTCGCGGGAGACCTGGAAGTGCTTGGCGATGAGATTGGGGATGTATTTGCCGACGAGCATGTCAGGGTTAAGGTGGGTGGCGTTGGTCTTCTTCGATAGGTCTGGAGATATCTTAGGAACAGAATGCCATACCAAACAGAATTTGGAAACTTACAAGCACGGAATAGAAGGACGCCTGGCCAGAGATAGTGAGAATGGAATGGTACATCAATACCGGGGAGAGGGATGGTCGCAAAGCCACATTCCAACTTGATATAACCTTCGGTCTTTTGCTATTCCTGGACTTTCTCGAAACAAGACTTCACAACGTCTGAAAGCATTTCTTTGACCTTGACCGTGTAGGTTTCAGTCAACTAAGATTTGGTTAGCCCATCTTCTGAATATCAGAACTGTTAAAAGTGACATAGCTTGGCAATGTCAATTTTCTGAAATTTTGGGTATGTAGTTCAGGACACTTGCCATTGTTTGCGGAGCCAGAAATTCTCCAGCACAAACATATTTCTGACCCTAAAATCAAAAATCTGTTAGTGTGAATATCAACATGCAAACAGCACGTCACACATTAATGTTGTAGTTGACAATCAAGGAGGGATCCAGAGATGGTGGCAATGGTATCAACGACCTCACAGAGAGCGGCATCGCCGAAATTCGGGGAAATACGACTGGGGTTGACAGCACACACATGGCATAGTTAGGCCCTCAGAATCACGTTCAGCGGCGCGCTGCATGGTATTAGTAATACCACGATAAAATACGACGTCGACGAGGGCGGAGATATGGAGAACGCCGGCGATCGAAGCAAGGGCCGAATATTCCCCGAGGGGGCGCCTCTCGTCTGTTGATAACGATGACAGAGTCCCAGGGCCCTTCTGAGCCCGATCCACCAGTTGGACCAGATCGGGGCCTCCTCCGGTATCTCTTTCAAGGATGTCAACAGAGGCGTAGTCGAATATATATATGGATTTCGAAGAGATACAGAATCCAGCAGATTTGACTCTGCTGAACAAGCGTCGTTCCAACCTCGATGAACAAGTTATGGTGGAACGATGGCAGCTCTCTGCTGAAGATGTCTAGTATATATATAGATGTTATAGATGGATCGGAGACGAAGTTGATTCGAAACAGGTCGTTGGACGGGTGGAAAATCGATGGCGCAGTTAAATCGTCTTTCCATTTCGGTATTTGACTCATGAATTGCAACTTCAGGCAAGGTATATATATAACCCAGCTGGAACGAGCGTCAGAGATGGCAGGAAGCAACGGAGCGTTTGATAGTACATACCTTGAGCACTTCTCCAAGGTCTCTTATCTCATTATAAACGAAGTCGTCTATCGAGAAATCAACCTAGCACTCTTCAGCGATACGTACACTGAGAACAAGAGATGGAATCTTACGGGTGCCAATTTCATTTCATTAAATTTCCATTTTATTTTTTAGAGACTGCTTGAGGACAGAGGTTCCTTCAGTTGCCTTGAGCCATTCAGAACGGCGTCCATGCAGGTAGGATGAACCAAATGAAGTAGTCCCGCTAGAGGAAGCTTTCGAAGCGTCTTGACGATGAATGGCCATCGTTTATCTAATTTTAAAGCGGCTATGAGAACGTAACAAACGATGCCGATACGCAGAAAACATACAATTCAGTGTTTCATTCGAAACTTGGCGCTGATTGTTGAAGACGCTGACGACGGGTTCTCTTGGCCTTCATACCGCCTTGATATTTTGCCACAGTTGTAGTGATAATAAATGTGTCGGACCAACATTTCAATCACCCTAACCTAATTCATTTACACGGTCGTTCTCACAAAGACTGTGGAAGATTTGATTGCCAGAGGAGTTATCTTCATTGCCAACTCTGAGTCGATATCTGGGTATAGATGGACATGAATACTACCTTCACAAGAGCAAGCAAAAATTACTGACCAGCACCGGAAGAAAAGGATGAGGAGAATGAAAGAACCATCGGAAATGAAATCCAAACCCTAGTTCTGAAGTGAGAAATGGTGGTCGACATGAGATGTGAAAAAGGGCCACAGCCACAAACCAGATAAAGACCCAAATCCTCTGCGACTTCGCCCAAGTAGTAGCCACATGCCCGAGAGAACCTAAACCTAAACCGAGATACATGAGGAGTCTCTTCAAAATGGAAAAAGTCGGTCGAATCAACTTACCACCTGTTCGAACCGAGTTAGCCCTGCCTCCACGTTTGTTTCAAAGCTGATCCGGTAGCCTTACTGGCTGTCCTATATTCGTGCAACTTTAGACCCGCTCTGCTATGCGCAATCATCGCACCCTACAGCTAGGCACAAACTTTGTAACGTCATAGTCATAGTTTACGCCATCTTGCGTTCACTCCTCAACAAACGTATAAGAGGTCAGCGAGTTGTGGCGATGGTGTTTGGGTGTGATGGAACATATGGTTCAATACCATATCCATGGGTGGTCGCTGTAGCTGTGTTGGTGAGTCAAGCGAAGTCACACAGTTCACATATGCATACCAGAACTCTTTGATATTGGGAAGTGGGAAGATACCGGTTCATCCTTGATTCTTTAGTTGTTGCCGATCATGTCCGACAGCATCAGTTGTAGGTAAGTAGTTTACAAGTTAGCTATGTTGAAGTAAATACGAATAAATACGAGTCACGCGGCAAGAAAGTGATAAGATAAAGAGATTAGAACTTGCTGACGACCACAAAACAGCTCCTTGTCACACCCTCGGTTGTAGTATCTGTTGTATAGCCGAAAGTGAGGCGAAGCTTCGGGTACGTGTCTCAGTGGTCGCGCTTTATTCGGTTGACCGATCAATAAGCTGATTCGGTTGACCGATCAATAAGCTGGGTGTTTATCTGCCCGGAGCTTGCCGGGCAGATAACTTGATGACGGAAATCAAGAAAGCGTTGTCAATTCCGGCCTCAAATATTGACTTAAAATTGTGAAACTCTGCTATTGGGCAATTAGTACACTATTAAACACTTCTGTCTCTTCAGATTTTCCTAATCGTTGCTGATGGAGCATATCCCACCTCTGCACACTCAAAAGTTATCTGCCATGGCAGGTAAACTCACGTGACAGTTTTCCCGCGCGTCTGAGACTCTTGCTCCTGCTGGATTGGCTTTTGTGCACTCGATAGCATCTCAAATAAATTACAGAAATGGCTGAAAAATTTTCCAACGATTCAAAGTAGTAATAAAAACGATCAGGTAAGAAATTGTGGCTTTATATTAGTTATTGAGGTCAGTATTCGGTAATCCGGACCCAAAAGTCACTCAGAAACGACCTATGTGCGCGCAGAATGCGCGCTCGGCATTTTTTGATGCTTTGTAGTCAGCAGAAGTGAAGTTTTAGGCTTATTTTAGCTTGGAAAAATCCCACAAAGTAGCAGAGTCATCCGGTGAATTTCCCCCTTTTTCCTCCTTTTCTTAATTCTTTTTCTTACTTCTGGCCGTGAAAATACCCAGAGTATTGATTGGAGAACCCTTTATTCCGTTTTCATTGATCGGTTCAATAGCAAGAGTGGGAAGTCCGAAAGCAAGGAGAACTACAGCAAGATTTTGCGAACCGGATCAATGCTGAACGTCAAAAAATGGAGGATTCGTTTGCATCAAAACTATCTGAAGCGGAACGGAGGATCGAGAAAAGAGCAGGCGAGAGCCAAAGGCGTCTTGAACTCGAGATCAAGGTGAGCTTCGATTCAAACAAACTCCAGCACTTGCTCATTCTCCTTTAAAGGAGCTGAGAGAGAGGCAAACGACCACAACGACGACTACGCCTTCCCAGGATAACGTCGACGTAGGAAATGAGGCTGATACAGAAGCAGAGGCTCGTAGTCCAGAGAATGCTCATGCAAGACGGCCTGCGCAGGCGCCCGTTCTAAGTCTTGTGGTATGTCCAAGCACCACGCTTGATGAAACTATTGCTGGAATATTTGGCAGGATTTAATTGAACAAAGCAAGAAGGGCAACAGAAAAAAGCCTACCACGATTACACAATCTGTCTGTTAGCCTTCTTCGCCTTTATAACTGCTGCTAATTTGTACTTTTTACGCAGTTTCACAATCGAAGACCCAAAGATCTTGAAATATGCGACGCACTCACCAAAGGACATTTCGCTACGCCTGAGGAGGTCTCTGATTTGGAAGATGGAAAGATTGACCCTCCCTCACTCGAGCCCTTGAGACCTTACTGGGACGAAGTAGGGGCGTTCTGGAACTCTGAGCTGGCTGATAGTTTTGGGAAGCACGTTGTGGCAAAGCATGCCTCTTTAGCTGGAAAAGAGGAGGACATTGCCCAACACTTCATGAACCGCATACGGACGCTGAAGAATATCGTCAAAAAATCTCTCCCCAAACCGGGCGAAGATGTCGAAACGGCTGGAAAAAGAATCGTTGGGGACTTCCTGGAAACCAAGCACAGGAATCGAATTCGAAGTCGACAGCGAGAGGTATGTTTAATACTGACGGCCTCACCTCCTTTCCCCGCTGACTATATCCCACGCTCCAGCTTTACCAGAATCGTCTCGACACTTGCAAGGTCGAAGGGGAGGAGGATCCTGCCTTTGCGCACGCTTACAGTGTGATTTATAAGCTAACATTGGATGGAATGAGCTCAGATGAGACGGATGGGGAGGATTTTGTGGTTAGAATCAAGGAATGGCGCCCTCCTTCGTTGGTTTCCTTCCTGAAGCATATCGACAGCAGACGTGAGAGGACGAACGCATACGGAAATCAACTGCCTGGCGGTCGACCTCACCCTCGTATCCGCCGTAGAACTGCACCAAAAAGCGAGGCGAAGGTTCCTATTAATTTGCCCAAGAATCTGTACTACAACGTTTGGAAAGATGGACTTACCGAGCTGGCCAAAGACGTTTTGAATGAGGCAGACGAAGTTGTTCTTCCGGATATCGAATAGATAGAAACGGCGTCTTAGTACAAAGTAGCGTGTATAAATTTGTTTTGATGATTGTGACGATCGACAAATAGATTATTTGACCAGCCACGAAACGAGCAAGATGCTTGAAAGAAGATGGGATTTCCAAGTTAACTGTAGCCTAATGCTATGGAACAAGGGGACACAGTACTGGATCTATTGTATCATCGTCTCTGAATTCAAGACAAGCACAGACCGAGTCAGATGCACCAGAAGCGCTGATTTCTTGCCGAAGTGTATACAAACTTTGGCAATAAGCCAAAAGCATTCCACTTCAGGAGCAAGAGAACTTGTGGAGCAAGGAGACAGACGTGATAGCTTTGAAAAGTAGTCGAAAACCGAGTACACGTATCAATTTCCTTGGGACGAACCGAACATTTAGGAGCGGCCATGAAGGTGAAATGTTGTCCTAAGAAAATTTCGTCACATAGACCCAGCATGGCGAATCTGTAAGAAAAAATGGTCGACAACGCTTTTACACTCGGTGGGTGGCGGCTTACATGGAAACCATGACCTGCGCTCGTCTAAGGTCCTTGAATGTCTGCAGACCGATCGTTTTGCTTTCCCCATCGCCCAAGAAAGCTTTGGAAACAAAAAAAATCCGAGTCTACTTGTATGGAGAAATCGAGAGCTTTGAGCGAGCAGTTGCGACATGGAGACGGAAAACGACAGTGATAGACCGCGAAGGTATCTTCCAAGTAGGCAACTTTCCCCATATACACAGGTGCCGAGTCGACAACATCAAGCAGTAGGTGAACGACAGGGACGGCGACTTGTTCCTTTGAAAGCACTTCTGGAACCGTAGTGATAAATGGCTCTGATGCGTTGAAAGGAAAATGAAGGCCGGTTATCTGGGCAAATACTAATATTCAAAATAAAATAAATAGAAAGATGATTACCTTGACATAACGAGGGTTTTGAAGGCGAGGCAAACTAGTAGTGGCTTGAGGAATGAAAGGCGCGTCGCGTAAAATTGTAGATGACCTTCAACGTCACCGTTCACGTGCATTTTCTCTGACTGTTGTTTCAATTACTTTCTGACCAACAGGGAAGGTGAAAAGAGAGAGGCTTGCAGTGGATTCATGACCTTCGGGCTGATGGCCAACCGACGACCCTACGACAGTGAATGATTCGGACTCTTCCCAACCCATTCTTCTTCGCTCAAAGTAGGTCATTGCGTCTTGATCAGCGCCATCACATTTGCTTTGCAGCCAAATATGCACAAGTGCGATAGCGCAAGGAGCGTGGCCCCGCGACCGGTTACAGTCGCAGAGACCTTGCGAGCTGGGTCGCGACCGTCCCTCTTGGTGGGCCTATGACAATGGAGTTTGAATGCACCAGCGCGGGCAGTCATCGGGCCCTGTCCAATATAATATTATATATAAATACTCGGATAAAAAGAACGAAAAATTCACAACCCACCTCATTGTCGTGAGCAGCTAAATTTAACAGCCTTCAAGTTCGAAAAGATTTGTGTCGAGTAGATTCTAAAATGTGAGTTGCGAATAAAACGCGACTTTCAAGGGCTTCCCGAGAAATGTCTTGTTGAACATCGCCGCTGAACGCTGTGCTTTGAAGGGTGGCCAAAGAAAGTAGACATTCGCATCGAAGCGAGAACGCAAGATCAGTCTAAGACGATGACGCTGGAAAGAGCGAGGTACGTTATTTGGTTCAACCTCCTCTGCCAAACACGCTGGCTCTTGTTGTCGACTCGCACACCAATCACACACCATTGCACCAATATGTACCACACTTCCATCCGACATCGTCTTTGCTGGACCTGCGTCGGGATAGCCCTTTGCAGGTTCTCTGTATTATTTCTCTATTCTCTACGCTGCCTTCTACACCTGTATAGATCTCTGCTTCCAACTGGGTACATGTTCCCACTGGCAGTCAGCGTGTTGCATGTTTCTCCGTCGCTGAACGTCGTCTCCAGCTTTTCTTTTTTCTCTCGTTCCTTGTCAGCCATTCCGGCTTCGGTATCACGGCACTTTATTGGCATTGCTGCACCGGGATAGCCCTCTGCAGCATTCTGATATCTGCCCACGGCGTCGACTTGGCCTTTCGCTCCTGCGTCGTTCTGCCCTTTTTTCCACCAAGACAGTCCAAAGCTTTCTGTCCCAGTCTCTCAAATGGATTCAGGAGACTAGCGTCGGTCTTCAATGTGGTATTTGCACCGGGATAACCCTCTGCAATGATCCATCGTCTCTGCTTCCGCCCTTCGCGTCGATGAAAGTTCAGGCACGCCGAACTCCTTCAAATTTATTCAGAGACGCTGTTAAACTCAGGAACACTGAAGAATAGAAGGAGTGAGTCGCTGGTTTATAAATTAAGCAACCGAAAGAATCTTATTCGGTCTTGGACCAGTAGATGGCATTTACATATTTTTTCTGTGCGTCGCTGTATACGTAGGTCGTTACTTTTTCGTACTCACTCTATGCCTAACGTCTTCTTAAATTTGATAGCATCAAAGTCCCGTTTCCAGCTCTCAGAGCACACTCTTCCTTCCTATCGTCATGTCTCGGCTTCGCTTTTAATAGCGGCCCACCAAAGTGTTTGCACCGGGACTGCCCCCTGCAACATTTTATTAGCTTTTTGAAGGAGTTCCTACAACCACCCCTGGTACCATCGACAACGACGTGCACTTGTCATCGCGCTTCAGATCACGTGACCAGTTTACATTCGCGCAGGCTCGCGAGCTCTTCATGTCAACCGGCTAACGGCTATGTTCGAATCGCATACACACTTATCATCAAGGGTGTCTGGCCTCCTGCCTACTGTTTGAGTTGCCTTCTTCCCTTTCCTCAACACGCTACTCCAGCTTAAAATACATAGCTAAGGTTAGGCCGCTAAGCGAACGAAGCCTACGGTTCGAGTGCCAGAAGAAATCAAGGACTCGGCCATACTTTTGGAAGGGAGGGAGAAAACATGGTGACATCGATATCGATAGAGCCCATGCTATTTGATAAAGACAAGACTTGACTTGACTCCCTCCAAGCCTCAAATGAAAGACGGTAGCTCAACCTGGCTATGCGCGATTCTGCGTTGATCGGCGTTCAGTTTCGGTTGAAGATCGACACTTCCTTCTCCTGACTTTTTCAGAGATCATGAAATAATGATCACCATCCCTCTCAGAATGTACCCGGGAGTGTAAGTCGCTCGGCCACTTGGCTCACGGTTGCTACAGCGCGCAGCTGCAACTGATTGTATTTTCCGCACCGTGCAGGCAGATTGCAAGCTTCCTCCTGCCCCTCATAGTCCCTGCCGCTTAAGTGAAATTCTGCATTGACACCTCACCGATAGTGTGCATTGATGGCCTATCCGCGGCTATTCCCTGCACAACGGGGTGGGCGATACAAGAAAATTGCAAACTAGACCGTAAGATTTTCGGAGGGCCATGTGTAGACCGCAAGCTTAATTACGGGCAAGCTTTCGATGGGACGGAAAGGGTGTACAGGTAGATCGTGCAGGTCCTGGTATCCGCTACCCCTCTCGGCTATCAGCGCGTTTTCTCGTTCAATCCAGAGCGTTCAAGCACGTTAACCGTGTTGAGATTTCCTAATTTTTTTAATGGTCCACTTACAACCAATATGTCTCTTAATGTTTGTGGCCCTGACATGAATGTCATTGGGCCTGCAACTCTTTTCAACATTATGTGTATTACCCAGGTCGTCATACACTATACTGATTTGCATTTGTGCTATAAATCTATGGGCGCCGGAAGAGCTCATTTATGGCACCCCAAATCAGTTGATGAAAAATGAAGTAGCTTTCAAAACTGGCAGGTGCCCCATCTACCGTCTCCACAACCTTTGGGGGAATTTCGAAGCCCAGTTGCTCTAACACAGACTCAGCGTGACGTACAAGATGGGCGCGAGAGCGTGGCGTTGTCGGTGGGTCCAATATTATAGCGCGACAAAGGGGGCAGCGATAATTTGGAAGGAATGGGGGGGCAGCAACATCCATGATAGCCTGCAACTGCTGATGTGAGTAGATAGAATTCTGTGAGCCTGTCGGTCCTAAGTGCGAGATAATGTTTCGGTGTTTTGGTAACTTCAGCTCTTGATTGATCGCAGATTGAAATATGTGGTGGAGGGTTTGTGGGGAGTATTCGTGACCACAAGGAACTAGCCTGGAACATTAAGCGCTATTTTCAGGGTCCCGTTTCTATCACATTAAGACGCAGAGCGACGAGTGACTCACGTCAAGAGGTCCTCAGTCTGATCATAAAGAATCGGACAGAGAGTGGCTTCTAGAACGGAGTCATGTAGCTGAAAGAGAATAATTAAGCAGCGCATATGACAGATAGATAGTTGCTGTAGGTAGCTCTTTCATCTTGCCTTCGTGCTGTTCGCTTTCTCGTAACACGGGCCGCTGGAGAAACCAGTCAGTTGTGTCAAAGGACCCCCGATGAAAATTGAACACTTGCAACGAGACGACCGTTCAGCAAGCTCTGTCGTGATATATGAGTATGAGGGACACAAAATAGTTAAAATGGCTCACATGGTCTGGCTGAGGAGCATCGAGCAATGTGCAATATTCGTGCAGGCGAAGGGATTCCATGGAGTTTTGTGGCTCAGCGAACGGGTTAACTGTGCTCACTACTGAGGTGGGAAAATTTTGCCAGCGGTCAAAAGGTGAGTCACGGCGCTTGGATTTTGCTACGGCATTTTGCTCTCATAGTTGAGGGGTAACTCGGGATGGCAAAATGAGAGAGCAAAACCCAAACGACGTGCCCAGACGTTTTGACTCTCGTCAAAATAGTCCGGCCCCAGTAGTGGCTGTAGCCATCCTGGTCGCGAGCAGCCCAGTAATTGAATGACGCAGGGAGGTCGCGGTCGTACATGATAGGAATGAAGAGGGTTGGAAGGCATAAAATAAAGACGATGGGCCTTTATACGAGATAGATGAAAGGCGAAGACCCCGTGACATACATAGAGATTCCGACAAGGTCAGGATGGATAGCGAGGAGCATTGTCGACTTCAAGGCTGGGCTTTTGATAGGCCGTACAGAAGCCGAATGAGAGAAGCTGCAGAAAGAAAGAATTCAAGGTGATTTCCAAGGGCCTCTCCAGAAAGCTCTCCAGAAAGTCACCCGAACGTCGAGTCTCGAAAAAAGCAGACTTTCTGGCAGCATGAGGCTGGGAATGTGCCATATTTGTCCTCATCTCCGTTGCCAAACACGCCGCCGTTCTGTTTTCACACTCGTCTGTCCTGGACTTGACATGACTTCAAGGCTGATCGTGTCACCCTTCCATGGTCAGCACCCAATTTTTGAAAATGCCTGGTATAGTTATGTATACACCTCCATACTCTTTGTACACTTTGTACATCAAGTTAGATTTGAGTTAGATTGACAAAATGTGCCAGAGTCATAGCATGGTACATATCATATTCGTCCAGTCTGAGTTCTGTACATATCTCCTTCGTCACGCCGCTAAAACATCGCCCAGATAGCTGCTTTTGAATGCACTTTCAGAAAGAAAGAGCAGCCCAGTGCGCTCTTGCCCATTCGCGCCACGTTAAATGCCTAAAGCGCAAAAGACGACCTTGAAATATATCGGGATTCAAACGCAAAATCTTGTCCATTCGCTCCTTCCACCTTTCAAAGAAATTGTCGCAAGCGTCAGTTTGAGATAGGATAGAAGCTGCTCAGACCCAACATACCGATGACGAAGTAGCAGAATATAGAGACAAGCAAAACTGCGACTGATGCCCTGAAACGAATTTTGGAGAGCTAATAGCGGCGTTTATCAGTAAGGCAGAGAGGGTCGCGATCATGAGGCTAACCTCCGACTCCGTGATTGACTCAAAGTGATGGACAACTACGAGCCTAAGAAGAACAGATATGAGCCAAGCATCGTGAGTAGCATAGGACGTGAGCTTACCGGATGACCGACGTCTGCGCGTCGGCGAAGTCCTGCTCGCTCCCTAAACTGGCAGGCAGACCATCCATGCCAACCCTGGTGACAAAATATTCGCGATCGACACGGTATCCGAGGCTTTCGAGAGAACGGTTCCATTCGTTGGGATAGAGTCTTTGATGAAAGACAATAAAGCGCCTGGATCGGATGACGGTCTCGTGCTGTTCGATGGGGCTCCTGCCGTGAAAGAGCAGCTGCAAATCGAGGCTAGCTTTGCCAACTTCAAAAGGACAGGGACCAAGCGGCACAGCGGCAACAAAAGTGCCTTCGTTATGAACAGGGAAGTAGGCCCCTCGAATAAGGTGCTGAAGCGTATTAAGGGTGAAAATTAGCTTGGGTAGTTTATGGAGGGTGCACATACATGCATGGGGAATGACATTGCTTGAACGATGCATTGAAGGCGATAGTTGGAATTGGAAAGGTTGAAGGACGTGTGGCTACAGGCGAGGGCTTTGATTCTGAATACTCGCTTTGTCGTCACGTGAGAAAGTCTTAAAGTCCGCGGCTAAGCGGCTTTTGGCATAGCTTCCGCACGGTTACTGCTCTCAGAACCACATGCATGCGTCTGCACACTGAGAGCTCCGTCGTCGACAACGACAACAGCAAAAGCAAAAAAAGACACAGAGAGGGGGGGACCGTCGAACGGAGGCGCCCTCAACGAGACGGCAACGCGCTGACCTGGGTTTGGTAGATGAGTAATGGTAGGTGGGAGAAACAATTGATCTGCTCTGGCGGCTCTCCGATGCCTGAGCTCCCCAAGGCTCGCTCCCAGTACTTGAGGGGGCGGTACGCTTGAGGCTACTGGATATCACGCCGCATCGCGGTGCGATGATGAGGCAAGCACTGCACCAATGGACGTCGCACTGGGCATTTGCGAGGACGTAGCAGCGTGGCAGTGGGCGTCGTGCGAAGGAAGGCCGCAGGAACTTCAGGGACGGGCAGAGCTGCTACAGAGCTGGTGGGGGGCGGCCGTGGGACAGACGGACGCTACTAGCACATCTCCTGGCGGCGCTGTCGTATTTTTTTCTTAGTTAGGCGATGGTGATGATTATGAAGCAGGTATTCACCTGTTTGCCCATCCTTACCGGCTCTCCGCCGTCTTGCGTTTTCGCTGTCTGAGTATGTGTGCTGGGATGTACGGCGGTTAAACTGTCTCGAAGAAACAACAAAGGTGCCGGGGGCTATCTGGCGACGAATGCGTAATGAAGCGGGCTAGAGGATGGCCAGGACACAGAACCAAAAATTGAATTGACATTGTTGGTGGATCTGTTGTAGGTACTGCAGAGCGCGTTCATGCAAACCGCCGACAAAGGGTTAATAAGGCAGCCGAGATGACATCAGGAGAGAGGAAGGGTGTTCAGCGTTAGCGACGGAGAAACAAGCAACAACGATGACAGATGCCGAGCGTCAACGACAACGACGGAGCTGGAGACAAATACACAGAAGGAAGCAGAGAGTTTTACGAGCACAGAAAGCAGCATAGCAAGGAGAGAGGAAGTAATGGTAAGCTTGCAATGGGCTATCCCGATGTAAGGACTTACGACGAGGGAAGAAGCACAACCGAAGCACATGTACAACTTGGTCGGTGTGTTTGGCTGACACGCTCAAAACAAATACAGTTCCTTTGCTCGTACCTGGCTCGTACAAGCCGCCTTACTTGTACACTAAGTCAGATTTTTCCACCGTAATAAACTTAAATACAGAAAGTCTTGATTACTCTAACAATACGTTGACCTCGAATGCATTCACGACCGCGCGATCAGACAGAGTAAACATCCTTCCTTCATCCCAACTCGGACCACCTACTAGTAGCACCGCCGAAACCGAAATTATTGACATCTTTTTGCAGTCAAGACTCTACTAAAGAAGAAATTATGACATCTACATATTGGCTTCAATTGAATGCTGAGCTAATTGCAAGCCTTGTGTGATGTATGCAAGTGGACAAGTAGTATAGACAGGGTATGAGCCCACACATTGGGGCAAGGAATGCGGTGCAAGAGAGAGAAGCATGGTGTAGCAGCCAAAAACATGACCAACAGAGTTTACAAAAGAAAGGGGGCAGACAAAGAACACATGTGTGAAGGGTATGATGATGGAGTAGTATAAACAACAAAGTATGGCTGTTTTTAAAAAATAAAAATAAGAGAGAGAAAGATAGGAAAGAAGAAGGTAGTAGATCCTTACAGTGTCTCTTTCGTCAATGTGATTTAACCGCCCAGTTTGTTCTACATAGTCTGTTGCCTCAGAGAATATGTCTTCAAACACCAGGCAAGCTTGTCTATGTCATGTCGACTGAGGTGGATTGATGTAGCTGCTGAGTTGACGATGTCGGTTAGGAATGCAGTGATCCTGTCTAAGGGCCAAGTTGCCATGCACAGAACCTCTATCTTGTTTTGAACCCCGAAGGAGCAAATGGCTGGTGCGAGAGCAGAAAATTTTGGCCCGCAGGCTGATAGGAAGAGCTCCATAAAGCAGGGATTGGTGGACCTGGCAGAAGGAAAAGATGGCCGCATGTCAGTTGTTACCTTGAGTGCCATAACGCAGCTTTCTTGCATAGGAGGGCTCGCATTTGACCGCGTTTGAATTGCTTTGCTACAGTAAGAGACTGCGCTTGCAAGAGTCCTTTGCGACGGAGGTAGTGGTAGGACCCAGACTGGCTTGCCGTACGTTTGTGTTGCCTTGTCACAGCGGGAAGGAATGTGGGTAATCCCAGTGGGTGGAGCCGGCTGTTTTGTTCGCTCGAATATCGACCTCATTTGAGTGGCACTGTTGAGGTTTTGAGAATTGACCTTACCCACTACGTGGTGGCCTTTGCGTCCAGTTGTAGCTGTCAGGGATCCATGCTGGATTTGCTTTGATGGCACCTGAGGGTTGTTAAAAGGAGGGGGTGCTACACTCTTTGACGAGGCTGGTGGTGGGACATGGGTATGGTGGCTGTTGGAAGCGGGACCGCCTCTTGTTGCTGCATTGATGGCTCGCTTAGAACGGTTGTTTGCCTGAAGCTTCGTAGATGGGCGGCTGACCGCTTGGTCCTCTGGGCGGTGTTTTTTTCTTGCGGGGACATTTAACTCGTCCGCGTTTGAGTCCAATGATTCACCTGCGTCCGAGTCTGACAGGTCGGAACGGGACCGCTTGGGGAAGGATAAATATGTGCAGTAATTAGATATTGAGAAGGCTATGACCTACTTTGATGCTATCTCTCAATCTGTGCCGTAAGTTGTTGTGGTGCATTCGTGTGAGACGCATAGTCAGGTAAATGTTTCTGTCACGGTCCTGCCCCGAGAAGCTATCAGGGTACTTCGCAAGGATCTGAGTAGAGGTGTCAGGGTGCCGGCACAGAGAAAAGGTGGAGGTGTTGAATCATACCTCATTTTGGATAGTTTCTTCAGCTCCAAGTTGGATGCTCGGAGGGTCGTCGATGTTATAATATGTTTCTGAAAGTGACCGAAGGAAGTCCTGCTTCCAAGTCGGTATAAATAGCAGACAAAAATTAGTTCACTCACGACCACCCGAACGAGCAGATCAGGGTTATTCTTGAATTTCCAAGCATCCGCGAGCTGTAGCTTGTAGCTGCGTTCGCCAGGAGGAAGAACGCCTTCAGGACAATTCTCTCCTGTTTCAATGATCAGCTACAATAGAACTGAAAGAAAAGGCTGGAACTTACGAATAGATATAGTCATTATGCCGTGTGGGGTCGAATGCAAAAGATAAGTGTAGAAGGTGAGTCTGAAACCCTTTTATACGAGTCACGTTGATGCGAGCCCAATGTTGATCAACAGAGTTTAATTGACCTATCAGATCAGAAACGATGGGCGTCCATATTCGGCCCGGAACGCAAGCCAGGATCCTTCTTCCTCACAGCCATCGCCATCTTTTATGTAAAAATTTCTGGATTGTCGTGTGACGAGCAAGCTATTTACTAAGACGCGTGGGCTGGGGCCGTACCCAACCTACGAAAAGGTCTAGATGGTTATAGAGTCAAGTCATTATATCAAATCTGGGGTAACGGTGTTAGTGATGCGAAGGGAGTAAATACGTTACAGGAATTTTGGGGCCTCAGGCTGAAGCGAGGATTGGTTGGCCCAGCTTACCACGTTTTCCCTCCTCCTAGTTCGACTGGCTTGGCCTCGCAGGCTAAGGAGACGATCCGCTCCCAGAATTCTTGCCCTTCCACAGGGGGTCGTGGACGGCTTTGTGAAACCGCATGCCGTCAAAGCGTGTCCAAAAACCGGACAACCCGTGAAAGCAAAAGGCGGGTTGGGGTCCCAACGCTCCTTCCATGTCACAAGGATCCCCCGGGCGGCATTAACAGCATAGGAGGGGGCTTCGGTGCCCATTCGCCTCCTCCTTACGAAGTGCAAGCTCTTCGTTTTGGATGAGGTGTACTAGAGACGCAACGGTCGCCTCGAGGTTGGAGAGATGGCTGATGATGTCGGTGGCGATGGCTGCGAGCTTGAAAGAGGCGTAATAAGGGCACAAAGTACCCATACTGCTTCTATAGGCAAGGGACCGACGAAACGTAGGTCCATGTCAGATACGTGCAAACGTACTGACTGTTCGCATGCAACATAACAGCATCATGAAGGCGCCTCAAACTTTCCGGCGATGAATAATGCATGTCCCTGTGGGAAGAATTTGAGAATCTGAGGGCTCAATCGTGTTGGGCTCGCCAATGGTTTCAATTCCCAGCACCATGACGATGATTAGAATCCAAATGGCTGCGCAATCCTGCTGGAGCTGGCTGCTGTCTTCGTTGAGCAGCCAAGTGTGGCTTTCCTGCGCCGAGCCAAAACTGTTGCTGTAGACTGCTTCGAAAATGGTTACCACTAACGGGCCACTGCATGAAGCGTACCCCCACAGCATTTAAAAAAGGACTTCCAGCAGGACCAGCTGTTCCCTAAGGTTTTGTTTAACCCACGTGGTTGGTCCCTTGGGATCCTCGGGAAGTCAGGCTTTGGTTTTGGAGGCATTCTGTATGATCCGACTGAGCGAATTTCGGACCGTCCGGGATGATCTGGTGGAGGAAATGCTCTGTAGCTGCATGCAGTGGGTCTCCAGCTTTCTCTTTGGCTTGGAAGAGGGGAAGAGGGCGATAAGATGCGTAGGCGTTCCGAAGGGTAGAATGGCTTGATTAGCTCTACGAACTCAGCGACCAAGAGCGACCATAACAGATGAGGATGCAGAGTCGGAGATCGGGGGCATGCCGGTGAAATGATTGGAGCATAATCAGAGCTTGGATCTTGTCCATCTCGAAATTGGAGCCGAAGAAAAAATAAACTCTTTATACACGGAGGACGATAGCATCCGGCAGAGTGACTGAGCCACTTTCGAAGGCCTTCGTGGACGCGTCAGATGGCCGTCCTAATAATGCAGTTGAGCATACGTTCTAGAGCGATTGCGATACAGTCAATACAGTTGTCTGAAGAAGAAAAAAAATACCCAGACTCACACATGTATCAGGTCCGAGGGCGTCAAGGAGTCGCCCGACATGTCGATTCGAAACTGATCTCGTCGTGGATGCAAATTCGTTTGCCTTGACCAGGAAAACCAGGGGTACTGCCGCCACCCTTTCTAAATCCTCGCGCGGGCGCCACTGTGCCTCGATGAGGTAAAAAAATGGAATAATGAGATCGGCGGGGGGCGTAGGGCCAGGAGGTTAGGGCGGAGGTTGCAAATGACGGGGTCTACAGCTGAGAGCATTTGAAGCAAAGGCGCAGTGACATTGACAGCGGACATTCCGCCCAACCTCTCCGCTCGATTCCGCCTATCCAGCTTGACAACAACACGTTATCCGGGGAGCCTTCTTGCTCGTACGAAATCAGCCGCTCATTCGCAGCTGCAACTCCTACGCGTTCCTTCTCGCCTCCGGTCGCCTTCTCCTTCACGGTCGCGTACACACCCACCCGCGTCTGTTCCGGCTCCTCCTCCTCCTCCATCGCATCGTCCTCGTCCACGTCCTCATCACCACCGTCCTCCTTCTTAACCTCCATATCCACTTTCCCAGCTGTCCCAGCCACAGCCTGCTCTCCAGCACTCCGCCTCTTCTCCTTCGGACTCGTCCCAGCCCACTCTTCTTTGCTCAAAGGTAGCTCATTCAGCGTCCTGATCAGCGCCGTCATATCTGCTTTGCAGACGAATATGCATAAGTGCGACAGCGCAAGGAGCGCGGCCCCGGGGTCGGTTACAGCCACAGAGACCCTGCGAGCCGGGTCACGACTGTCCCTCTTGGCGGGACTAAGACGAATTGACAATGGGGTTCGAATGCACCAGCGCCAGCAGAAGCTGTCATGCGAGCTACGATGCGGTTGAGAGGAGGGGCAAGTGTCAAACCTCACTGAGGGTCGACAACGTGGGTGTGAGCGAGGGTCCATCTCATTACAGACAGGCTCTCGAAGATGTCCCACAACTAGAGTCCTAGCAAACCGACTTCTTCAATGATTTAGGATATACAGACTTTCTAACGACATCTTCATCGGGCCCTGTCCAATATAATATTATATATAAATACTCAGATAAAAAGAACGAAAAATTCACAACCCACCTCATTGTCGTGAGCAGCTAAATTTAACAGCCTTCAAGTTCGAAAAGATTTGTGTCGAGTAGATTCTAAAATGTGAGTTGCGAATAAAACGCGACTTTCAAGGGCTTCCCGAGAAATGTCTTGTTGAACATCGCCGCTGAACGCTGTGCTTTGAAGGGTGGCCAAAGAAAGTAGACATTCGCATCGAAGCGAGAACGCAAGATCAGTCTAAGACGATGACGCTGGAAAGAGCGAGGTACGTTATTTGGTTCAACCTCCTCTGCCAAACACGCTGGCTCTTGTTGTCGACTCGCACACCAATCACACACCATTGCACCAATATGTACCACACTTCCATCCGACATCGTCTTTGCTGGACCTGCGTCGGGATAGCCCTTTGCAGGTTCTCTGTATTATTTCTCTATTCTCTACGCTGCCTTCTACACCTGTATAGATCTCTGCTTCCAACTGGGTACATGTTCCCACTGGCAGTCAGCGTGTTGCATGTTTCTCCGTCGCTGAACGTCGTCTCCAGCTTTTCTTTTTTCTCTCGTTCCTTGTCAGCCATTCCGGCTTCGGTATCACGGCACTTTATTGGCATTGCTGCACCGGGATAGCCCTCTGCAGCATTCTGATATCTGCCCACGGCGTCGACTTGGCCTTTCGCTCCTGCGTCGTTCTGCCCTTTTTTCCACCAAGACAGTCCAAAGCTTTCTGTCCCAGTCTCTCAAATGGATTCAGGAGACTAGCGTCGGTCTTCAATGTGGTATTTGCACCGGGATAACCCTCTGCAATGATCCATCGTCTCTGCTTCCGCCCCGCCCTTCGCGTCGATGAAAGTTCAGGCACGCCGAACTCCTTCAAATTTATTCAGAGACGCTGTTAAACTCAGGAACACTGAAGAATAGAAGGAGTGAGTCGCTGGTTTATAAATTAAGCAACCGAAAGAATCTTATTCGGTCTTGGACCAGTAGATGGCATTTACATATTTTTTCTGTGCGTCGCTGTATACGTAGGTCGTTACTTTTTCGTACTCACTCTATGCCTAACGTCTTCTTAAATTTGATAGCATCAAAGTCCCGTTTCCAGCTCTCAGAGCACACTCTTCCTTCCTATCGTCATGTCTCGACTTCGCTCTTAATAGCGGCCCATCAAAGTACTTGCACCGGGACTGCCCTCTGCAGCACTTTATTACCTCTCCAAGGACTGTACTACAACCATCAACCAGCTGCCGGTTCATTTTTGTCCTCGCATTTGGATCACGTGACCGACTAGATTTGCATAGTAGTCCCGGGTCCAGACAGCGCTTGCCCACAATCCCTTTCTAGTCGTCAAGGACAGTTTTCTGCAGCGCTTCTCTAATCATGCTTCCCTGCCAATCCAACTATTTACTTGCAACCTCCGGGTGTTCATGTTCCAACACATCGGGGCTCTACGAAGATCAGATACATCTGACTATCTTCCGTTGTCAGTATCAATGCTGCTAATTGTCTATACTTTAAGCGCATGAGGCTCTAGTAACGGCTCATCGAGTCTGCTCACATTCTGCCTTTTGTCAAAGAGGAGGGGCCAAACCGTCCTGGTTGGAGAAGCCAAGCGGAAACAAATATCAGATTGCTGACTGCATGCTTACCCGATGTTGAGCGACCTCCTAGGAATGCCCGAAGCCAACGTTGCTAACGGTGTCGCTGTCCACAACGCCGACCGATGAAGAGTAGGCAGTTTAGCACTTTTCCTGTTTATAGAGATGATTTTGTCTGCTTTTGTTCTTATGCTTTTCGTGGCGTCACACCGTCTTTTTACTTTACGCTTGCCTCAATGATGATTGCCTTGGATTCATTTCACTGCATTCAACTCTTCACAACTCCCCAGATCGCCGGCTACTGTACCATCGTCCTGTACGTTCTCCTACTCGTATCTGCCTTTATTGTCGTCTTTTCGGCTCTGACCTCTTCATGTCACTGTGCCTTCGCCCTACCTGCTTTTGTTCCCTCCCATATGTAAGCATGTTTAATACGTGTAGAAGCCTACATGTAAACCGTATTTCAAAGTTATAAAGCTCTTTTGCAGAGATGGTTACAAGTGTAAGTTTTGGTAGACAATACCTATTGGAATTGACCTGAACTTCCAACTTCCATCAGCTTTGCGCTCTGAGCTTAAAAGTCGCTATCGGGCCACCATTCTTCCTTGCCTTCCCAGCCCCAGTGTCCTAGTGGTCCTGGCTTCATAGATGAAGTATTCTAGAATTTCTGTTAAACTACGAATGCCTCCCTTCGCCATCATCACCAGCAGCGCCGCTAGCATACGAACGCCACTGGAGTCGAGCAACTGAGATAGGTACTGAATGTGCGCTTGACATGCATATGGTTGACAACTTCTTTATTAATTCGTCAGTTATCAAGATTCGTGTATTTAAGGCTGAGGCCCATCGAGAGATATGCGCAATCAGCTTCCATATAATGAATGAAGTGTTCTGGAAAGAACGGTTTGGATTATATCATACGGAAAGAAGGACGAATGGAATTGGTGTATCCAGTACATATTCCAAGCGTTTGTAATATAAAAAAGATGCTACTGCAAAATTATTTTGTCTCGTTTGATCTCATAACATCTTGAAGCTGCTTGTTGGTAGTCCTCATTGCAGAGCGACGCACCGCCTCTGAACCAGACTTGAGAACGAGTTTGAGGATGCTGCGTACAGGCCAGCAGTCTTCGTAGTCTTCCAAGTCGGGCCACAAATCGCTCTGCTTTATCTGTGAAAAAAATTAGGCTGAATCATAAAGCGAGGCAAGAACGACATACCTTGTCGCAGACACTGTCGATCGCATTTTTATCCTGGCCACGAAAACTCGTGCTCATTTTGAGTGACTTTCGAGCCTCGGAACGCACAGACTCCTGGGCACAGTTCAAATTAGCCCCAGGGACGATAATAATATCAATGTAGTTGACTAACCGACAGTTTGTCGAACTTTTCTTGAGACCAGTTATAGGTGTTCAGAAGAACAGCTTCAATGCAATATCCACCGGATCCTGGTCTCCCTGGCTCGCCAGTCGGCTTAGGTATTGTCTTGCGCGTGTCGCCTCCCTGAGAACTTGGTGTGGACGCTGGCGTTGCAGCTCGGGAGCTGACGCTTTGATCGTGACCAAGGTCTCGTTGCTCGCTGCCACCTTGGGCAGAAAACTCCACCCGACGTCCCGAATCCCTGACCGGACTTGAAGAGGCGTTCGAGGGTGCAGGTTTGCTAACGAAGTCCTCTGATCTGAACTCGATGCGACAGGTGAGAAGAGGCAGCGGTGGTCGCGGAGATAGTTGGAACTCGATGCGAGGTGTGATAAGTGGGAGAGGTGGTTGGACGTAATGTCGCGGCACATGGGCATACCTGGAGGGCATTTTAAGACTGTGGGGGTGGTCTGACTATGGTGACCAGCATTTTATAGATAGAGTGAGATGGTCCACATCTTTGTCTGACAAAGAAACAAAGGTTGTTAGACGATGAGCGAGAGCGAGAAAGAAGGGGCCCTGTGAAACCGTTGTCGAGGACCCAGACTCGCGTACCCGTAGCGTAGAGCAAAGAACAGGATAAAGGCGGTTGGACGATGAGCCTGAGCGAGTAATCTAGTTAACATGACACCGACATCCTCATTTGGTTGATGGCTCGCTTTTGGCAACTTACCTCATGGCCTGGTGCCACTCGTCTTTATATGTAAAGATGGCCAAAACCGCTTTAAATTTTTAACTACTTCCCCTCAGCGTTGCCTCAGGTGAACTTCCACAGACGATTACCCTGTTCTTGAGATGACCTCTACTTCCAAGGTTTTCCGGGCTTTATCGTCATCGTCTCAACGACTGATTCCTTTTTTCTCCCTTTCGCTAGACTCCCAAGTTCGTCCTTTGTAAGGAGTTGGGGATTGCCACTGGGGCCGTTAATGCTCTCCTCTTTTCCGATGATGGGAATCTCCTCTTCACCGGCGGTACGCGTATATTATTATTATCTTCCTTCAGTGACTTACGGTACAGAAGGGACGATGAGAAGCTGCGAGTGTGGAATACCGATACTTTCAAATGCGAGCAGACCCTCCAAAACGAAGAAAAATGGGGTCAGGTTACTACGCTCAATTGGGTCTATCTTGAGCCCCGCACCGGTTTAAACAACACTTGGCTTTGTGTGGGGTCTGGAAGGGGGTCAGTCACTCTAGTCCCTTTGCAGAGAGAATGTATGGTGGGTGCCGCTCATGAACAGTAGTCTTCCTTTGGCTTATAGTGTCAACCAGTCGGCCGCAATGGAACCCCTTGCATGGAAGAAGGGTGCAACATTTTCACCGTTCAACTTGAATGACGCAGTGGAGGCGGTAGCCTACGATCATCAGAACTCCCGCCTTGCGCTTGCCAGCCATTCTGGAGCCTTACGAATGTTTAAAGTACAGAAGAGTGAGTCGTCAGATTACCATCAAACTAGCAGCTGACATACACGCATGCAGCGGCTCCGGTTCTGCAAGAACTTTGGGCGACAACAGTTGGAAACGTTATACCTCGGGCAATCTTCTTCTTCGGAGGGGGCAATCAGAGTATCCTGACGCTCGCGCTTGAAACGGGAGACATGTAGGCTACCACTTCAATGTCGCCATTTCACACTAACTAGTTTTCCAGGAGCTGTTTGGAGGCCCAGAACCATCAACTTCTGTGGAAAAAGGGACTGGCTGGTGGAGTGTCAGTAACTGTTCTTTATGAAGGTGCTCAGACTTACTGGACTCTTTAATTTCCAGAGGAAACGCCACCCTTTCGTCCGATGAAACCACTCTCTTGGTTGACAACCTTTCAACTGGTCACTTTGATGTTTACAAATTTCCTGCGACGACCCCGATGCGGTCCTTCCCATCTGCCTCTGCTGATAGCCGACGTTTGATAAAGCAATTCATTTTTTTGGAAGGTGCCAAGGTTGCTGTTTGTGCCAGTGCAAAGAGTGAAGTTCAAGTTGTGGATGTCACCAATAACGAATGCATTCAGATGTTGAAAACGGGAAAAGGTGCTTTTACCTTGGTTCTTCGTTTGGGCCTTGCTAACGGACTTTTGGGAGAAGACGATGTCATGCAAGCAGTGGCAGCGACAACTGCTAAACCTAACCGCCATTTGATAGCCAGTGGTTCAAGTGGAACCAATCCTATAGTTTATCTCTGGGAGAAGGTGATTCCAGAGGAGCCGGAGCTTGTTAATACCACGGGATCACTGGCTGCGGTTACTGATCAAGCCAGGGTCAGTGCAGCCAACAGCGAGAGGACTGCCGTCAATGGACCAGTGGTGCTGCTTGTCCTAGTATTGACCTATTCTAGCTGGTCTCCGTATTTTTTTTCTTTCTTTGCTTTTATCGTAAAAAAGGCAGCAGAGTTTACGCAGTCACCGTATTAGAATCATGATTTTCTACAATATTTGTACTTATTTCATCAAGGTCATCCAAAGTCTTATCTCAGTCAGCTTACAGCCATACAATGGTTGAGATTGGTGCATCTTGACAATTGACTGAGCTTGAAGTCAAAGGGAACAGACATGCACCAACACTCTGATTGAGGACACTAGCTGTACAAAAGCAGTCTGAATAAGTAACGACAGAAAAGAGTGAACAAACAGAGGCTACATTCCCCGAGTACACATAGGACAAGAAGCATCGGCATTGACAAGCTGTACTCGAGTACACTGACAACTTGACCAGGTACACAACGATGTGGGAGGGTCTGCATGTCAGCCAATACATTGAAGTGAGCCCAGATTGCTTGCTTCTTCAGAAGTCCTTCCGTCCCGTTGTGCCTACAAAAACCTTGCTCAGCAAGCCGGAAAATCGGCTCAGTAACCCACAAGCATCAAAGTGACAAGGCATCGGCATTGTAATAAACAACGTGGGCGGGTATGGTGGGCGGAGGCATGGCCGTGGCCATCTGCGAGCCTGATCCTAGGCTCATTTCGCCGCTTCCCAGCCCCAATTCGGATTCAGTTGTCGTTCGGTAGATAAGGCTTGGCGGAGGATAGATATCGAGACAGGCGGAGTAACGGCTCTCGTTGTCACAGTAGATTGAATTCAAAGTCAAAGTCAACGTCGAGGCAGGGCCGGGATCGTAGTCGGAGTCAGCGTAGCCGCCCACGGACTCAGCGGGCGGTGGTCGTTTGAGACTGGATGTTCTCTGGTGTCAACCAACTCTTCCGCGGCACCGAGGGGGTAGAGGAAAGCGAGGGCATATGCCCGTTATGTTTTCCGACCCACTGCACCACCAGCGTTCCTTCGAGCAGTACTGATTGCGATATACGGAACTTGACCCATCCCCTCTCGAGTCCTAGAGCTGAATAGCCAACTGTCCGGCCGCCATCCTTTTTTAGCGATCGCATTTCGTACTGCCGTGCATGTTGAACAACATCGATGCGCCATTCGGGGGCAAGCAAGGGCTGAGGCTGGTGGGCTGATGGAAGGGATATTGGAAGTGAGGGGTTTTAGTTGGCTTAAGAGATGAAAGGCTACGTGGGTTTGGAATTTGGAGACGTATTGTGGATTAAGTGCTTCGAAAGGGGCTTTGGCTGGCCAGTTTGTATGTAACGATTTACTGTCGTAATGGTGGTCATCGTCTGCGTCAGACCTGGCGACGTGGTCCCCGCATCAGTCTTGGAAAGTACGGAATTCGAACATGCGACGGACGGCGAATGAAGGCTAGAAGTTGCGCGGTACTGGTGAGTTGGTCGTCGAATTCGGGTTCGACCTGGAACCAACGCGGGGGTTGGGACTACTGGGTTGCGTCGGCGGGTTGGAGTTCGAACTAGGTTTGGATTAAGGATGAGATCCACTGTAGGACTGAGATTGAGAGGGTTCTCACGAACAACGACAACGTTGATACTCCAGTAATGGAGGACGGAGCGTCGAGGTTAGAGGTTCACGAGAAATGCCATGGAAGATTTGAAGGGTGCTATAGAAAGCTGTAGAAAAACGAGATTGGTAAGTGTCGAATCTCTAACCGAAGACGATTGAGAAGTAACTTACCGCGCTCATTGCCCATGTCGAGCAGAATCCACCCTCTCGTCTCTTCATTCCTCTTTACTTATCGTCGCGTCGGTGCGGCGAGGGCTGTGCCTGCCAGTCTAGCTGCTAATATGATCGGCTATTGATACCTCGTGCGCGACCTGACCCAGCTGATCATGACAACGTCCTGATTCCCGTCTCCGGATCATGACCGGGAAGCTGACATACGACTCTAGATCTTGCCCATCTCAGTCTTCTCATCAGGTCACGTTGACCTTCCACTCTTCTCAGACTCTCAGTGTCTGTCCGCCGGGGGTGATGTTGATTGCTTCTAGCAGCCGCCTCTCTCAGCTCTCCTGCTCCGAATTTGACCACCCACCAAAGCATAAGCCCATCATCATGCCGAAAAACTTGGGCGCAGAGGCAGGCGCGATCGTGCATTGGCACCTCTCGCACCAGCACCGTGCTGGGCCATGGCCGGCGAGTCGGACGATGACGGTGAGGAACGGGTGCAGCGGCTGGAGAGTTGACACCCGGTCACAGCCACGAATACGTTGGGCACCTCGAGCTCACTCAGGTCTCTGAGACTCGGTGAAAATGTGTGCGTCTGGGTAGGAGTGTTTGAGAACGAGGAAGCTGAGGACTCAAACGACTGTGGAGATGGCACAGTCGCAAACTTCCTCGTGAACCCAAGAGTTGGACCGCCGAACGTGAACGCATCAACGGCGACAGTGGAGGAGGAGGATTCGTCGAAGAGATCTGCATGGTTTTTGAGAGGTTCCGGTAACTCCAATCGTGTGCAAGGATATGACAAATGAGGATGAGGCATTGATAGGCTAAAAATTGCATTGGGTAAGTAAATCTCTGGCATGTTTTCAGTGAGAGATACATACTGGCTTCCAGGTTTTCCATCCTTAAATATGTGAGTACTGTGAGTGCTGGCGACCATAAATGAGGTTCATGACTTTTGCCGAACCGCTTTCAAAAGAGGTGACGCTATGTTGTGGTTTATTTGAATTTGCGATACCAAGAACCCGCATCAAATGTAACAGCGTCTGAGCTTTTCGCATCAACGCGCCTCTTCCTATCATTTGGTATAAGCTGACATCCAACGCACACCAGGTAGGTTTCTCGGATTCTTGGGTAATATTCAGGAGCTAATTGTCCTTACTTGATCTTGATCAGCATACGACATTCCACTGCCCGTACGTCCTTCGCCGTGTGTCCTGTCAATCCAGGGTGTTGGTGTTCCTCTCTTGGGAAGCCCTTGAGAGTGCACATCCAGCGATTCACACAAACGTCCCCGTCAATTTTCTCGGAAAGACCGTGTCTAATGCCATCCGGGATGCATCAGTACGTGACTTGGGCTGAAGCCTTGTCATTCACTTCACGACAGGATCTCGATAAGACCCGTGGTTTTGCTCAGTTGGTTGGCGGTGACGTATTCTACTCGCCTAACTCGGCTCGCATCATCGACGTTCCACAGCGAATTATATATCCGGAGAGACTCTTTGCAGATATCCGTTACGACGCCCAACAGATCAGAGGACCCCAGTGGTGGTGTCCAGAGCTCGCCTATCTTGCTTTCATGCCAATTCGGCCAGACTTCTCCAGCGATGCCGTGGAGTGCCTCTCCTGTTTACCGAGTCCCACATGCCAAAATGGACAATTCTCTCTCAATCCCCGCACTCAAGTCAGCTGGAAACAGTTGGAAAACAATCTCATGGAAACGACGACGATCCTCACTACCAAATACCGTGTACCGCTGGTTTCCCCTGCCCTCCCGAGTAGCGGATTTATGGCTCCCTATCCCAGCCTCAATCAATGCAAGGTCGCCATCCAGAAGTCAAGAGACTGGTTCGTTGTATTGATCGGCGCGCTTTCATACGCCCTCGCTGTATCAAACTCGATTGAGGGGTCATCTCGGAGTCCCGGTGTTCCCAAATGGTATCCAGAACTCGCAGAGGTCAGAAAGTTTCCCCAGACCTGGTTAGATGGTATAAGGACGTTATCGAAGGCGCTTAGCAGCTCCGACCTGCGTGCTGGTGCATTGTTAGATGTTCTATCGCCTTCGGAATGGGACTGTTCAGTTGACTGGCTATGTGGCTCCAACGTCGCGGTCCACTATCGTTGGGGGAGTGCAGAAGCCAAGGCTGCAGAATCAGATTTCCGGCTCGAAAGACTGCGACCACTTCCGCACCAACTGCAAGGGTTGGCAACTTTTCTTACAACAGAAGTGCCTTACGGTGGCTGGGGCACTTCCTGGGACCCCAGCTCGGCGAGCTCCTTTCAGACTTGGGGCGGTTCTTGGCCTCTCAAGCGTGTCCATGACGGGACAGATACCAGTGATCGTGTCGCGAAACGGGCTCGCACGGAGCGTGATCCCTGGGAAACAGGTCCTACACTTGAGTCGCCGCCGGCCCAGCATACCCCTCTTCTATTGCAGGTTCCAAAAGCCACCAGCAAGGAAGGATGGCAGGACTTCTTTAAACGTCGTCAAAAAGCAGATGCCAGCCTTATGAAAAGAGAAACGCCACAACAGAAGCGAAGTCGTGTAGCCAAGGCCGCCAATCCGCCAACCACAAAAACGGCCATTTATGAATGGGTCGAACAGGACGACGGTTCATACCAGCGCGAGAGGGTTGTAAAGACAGACTTCGACCGGATATGGTCGGAATATGGCGAGCATCAGAGGAAGTATGACCCTATCCGTAATGAGTGGGATGTCTGTGACATGTTTGGTCCCAAGGATGAGCGTCAAATTGCGGAAGAAGTCGAAGACCAGGCCGTTCGTTTCAATGTCACAGAAGAAGATTATATCAAGACGAATGTTTCGCGTGCTATTGATGCGATGATGAACGACGTTGTCGCCAAAGGGATTGCTTGTGCCCCGATTATGCCCGAGGTTGAGTGTAGAGCGTCGTGTACGCCCCCAACACCTACCGAGCTACAGACGACGTTGCCAGTTCCTTGTCAGACGAGCGCGATATCACCGGTGACTGTGGACTGCTTGGCCAGCCATGCCCTGGCACCGTTTGAAGCTCACCAAGATTTGACCACTCTGCCTGTTGCCTCAGCTTTTCAAAGGTCGCAGGATGGTGACGAACGCCCTCCGCTGGCCGCTGGACCTCTGCAAGCGCTCCCCGCTCCTCTCCAACGGATACCTCTGCCGCTTACCAACAGTCCAAGCACCAGCTCTTCTTCAACTGAATTAGCTCATGAACCCCTTCCGTCCGAAATACTCTGCGATGCTTCAAATACACCTTCTGGAGTGTCACCGAGCACCATTTCTCATGAGCCTGTAGCGCCTCCCATTGATGCGGTCACTTCTGCACCTTCTCCAGCGTGTTCAACTGAACAAGCACTGAAGGTGTTGCCTCCAATTTCTCTGCCTGATGGCCAAGGGCCGGGTCATCGTAGCTTTTGTTCCGTGGCATACGATCAAGATGAACCTATGGGCCCCTGGTTAAGAACTGCTCCCCACGACACAGGCGAGATGGACGTTAGGCCTTTTCTCTCCGAAATGGATGTGGATGGCAACGAAGGTCTCTCCATCGAGTCATACGTAGAGGGGGAAGACCACTACATCATTGAGACTCTCCATCATGTGTACGGTTTTCTCAAACCAGGCGATGTGCACACGGAAACCCCTGACACGGATCCTACTCTGATAATGAAGCTGAAGGCTGCAACAGGCTTCGATTTCAAAAGCAACGATAGCTTCTTCTCGTTGCCCTTGGCCCATTGCGCTTCAAAGTTTGTCAAGCTGCTCGGCAATCCCACAACCAAGCCTGACGACAGCGTTTGGGATCTAGCTTGTGGCAACCAATTCGCCGTTGTGACGTCGCCACTTCTCAAATATGTTTGCGCTCTGGAGAAGGGTCTGTATATCTTTGATTTTCAAGACAAGGCCACAGTGCCCTGGCACATTGCTGTTGACAATGCAGCTGATGTCCTCCGGATTGCACGCATGAACCCTCAATTCTGCGATTATGAAATTGCGTGGCAGTTGCTGAATATTGGTGTGCCCTTTCACACACTTCTTGTTGTCGAAAAAAAATCTCTACCACGGGCTCTACCCTCTTTGCCGCTTCCTACGCAACCTTTAGGCTATGTATTTAGCGTGGAGGATTATCAAGTCTACATCCAACGTCGAGATGCCTTCCTCCGTAAAATTGGACATTCACGAGCTGCATTACTGAAAGGAGGGATAATTAGGCGCCTTGCATTGGAAGTACTTGATCTTCATGATGCTCTCGAAGGACCTTCCTACCAGGTACGGGAAAATGGTGAAGGATATCTTGTCAATGGACACGGCACATCATTTATGTGCGATGATGTCCTCTCAGTTGACGAGTTGAACCTCATTTCTGGCGCCTACAAATGTGAGGCAGGTATGTTAAGATCAGTTTTGGCTCCTTCAAACAGCTGATTTTTGACCAAAAGCCACCAAAAACTCGTATTCCCACAAGTCCTGGTTCCCCCTTCATGATACCTGGAAGAAAAAGGCAGTTCTCAGTCATTGGACGCCAGAAAATGAAGCAGAGTATCTCCGTCGCGTTGAGGAAATTAAAGGAGGTGCTCAGCCTCTTACTGCCTCACAATGGGCCCAGAGAGTGAAACCCAACAGCCACGCAGTTCGCTTGTCGTCACGCAATGAAAAGGCATCCTCTGACCTTCTTCCCCAACTCTAGTTGGATCTTTTCTCTGTGCTTGTGGCACCTACCTTTCACGACGCAATTCATTTTTAGCACATGTTTATATAATGTTTACAACATCCTTGGCTGCTTGACATAGCCATTTTTTGACACTACCTGTACATATAAATGCCTCTCATTGAAATAACTTGAAGCACTATGACTTAGTAATTTAGTAAGTAGCGGCACTGCGGCAGTTCATAAGCTAGCTTGTCTTCATGGCCCTATTACTGTTGCCATGGTTTCTCTCTCTGGTCGACCTCCCTTCGGAAAGTATGATAGAGTCCTTGTCGACTTGATTTCTTTTGGTACTGAAATTATAGGCTCTGTTCACTGAGCCTAATCTAGGTACTTGAAAGTCACGGCTCTCTGAACAAGTCAAACAACACTGTTGCAATGGAACACCTATTAACATTCTTTGGGCCTTTTCTACCCCATCCTGACAACTCAAGCCAACCAGCCTCTTGCGATTGCGTTCCTAACTTGAAAATTGCACTTGTTGTAGTACCTATTGTATTCCATTATATGTACGTCTTTTACCCCATATTTTTCAAAGACGGAAGACGGAGGCCATAAAATGCTTTGCATCCTCATAAAAAATCATATACGTTACGAAATCTACAGGTGCTCCACGAAGTGCCTCGACAGATTTTGTGGGCAGTTTGAAGTCGAGTTCTTCTAACGCAGACCTGACACTGCATATAAGACGAGGACCGTCGGGGCTTGCCGTATCTCAGCAGAACAAAGGGGGCACTTGTAGAGCGGAAGGAAAGGGCGGTTGCAAAGCCTCAAGATAGACTCCATCTGACCACGCGAAAAGATAGGATTATGTGCGTCGATCTGTCCTAAGTGTGAGAGGATGTTCCTGTGCTTCGGTAAGTTAAGCTCTTCGTTGATGGCAGATTGGAAGAGGTGATGGAGGGCTTGGGAAGAGTATTCATGACCACAAGGAGCCTGGAATATAATTATAATGTCTGAGATTTTGGTTCAATTCCTGCAATGCGCAGAGCAACTCACATCAAGAGGTCCTGGGTCTGTTCATTAAGAATAGGGCAATGAGTGGCTTCTAGAACGGCGTCATGTAGCTGAAAGAGAATAATTAAGCAGCGCATATGACAGATAGATAGTTGCTGTAGGTAGCTCTTTCATCTTGCCTTCGTGCTGTTCGCTTTCTCGTAACACGGGCCGCTGGAGAAACCAGTCAGTTGTGTCAAAGGACCCCCGATGAAAATTGAACACTTGCAACGAGACGACCGTTCAGCAAGCTCTGTCGTGATATATGAGTATGAGGGACACAAAATAGTTAAAATGGCTCACATGGTCTGGCTGAGGAGCATCGAGCAATGTGCAATATTCGTGCAGGCGAAGGGATTCCATGGAGTTTTGTGGCTCAGCGAACGGGTTAACTGTGCTGTAGCCATCCTGGTCGCGAGCAGCCCAGTAATTGAATGACGCAGGGAGGTCGCGGTCGTACATGATAGGAATGAAGAGGGTTGGAAGGCATAAAATAAAGACGATGGGCCTTTATACGAGATAGATGAAAGGCGAAGACCCCGTGACATACATAGAGATTCCGACAAGGTCAGGATGGATAGCGAGGAGCATTGTCGACTTCAAGGCTGGGCTTTTGATAGGCCGTACAGAAGCCGAATGAGAGAAGCTGCAGAAAGAAAGAATTCAAGGTGATTTCCAAGGGCCTCTCCAGAAAGCTCTCCAGAAAGTCACCCGAACGTCGAGTCTCGAAAAAAGCAGACTTTCTGGCAGCATGAGGCTGGGAATGTGCCATATTTGTCCTCATCTCCGTTGCCAAACACGCCGCCGTTCTGTTTTCACACTCGTCTGTCCTGGACTTGACATGACTTCAAGGCTGATCATGTCACCCTTCCATGGTCAGCACGAATTTTTGAAAATGCCTGGTATAGTTATGTATACACCTCCATACTCTTTGTACACTTTGTAAATCAAGTATGCAGTCTCCGAATTTGGTACCCAATTTGTCCCCGCTCGTCTTCTTCAATTGGGAAGGTTTGGCCCTCCTGTTTGACGAAAGGGAGCTTCCTACATCTGAAAATATAAACGATTTAGTGACATTAATATTAACAACCAAAAATCGTCGGATGTATCCGATCTTGGTAGAGCCTCAATCATTGGAACGTGGACAACCACCCGATGTAGACTGCAGCTAAGAGGTTGAGTAGTTCGGTTGGCAGGAAAGTTCATGACGTAGAGGGTCACTGCAGAGGGCTGTGCCTGTGCAGATGTTGTGGTAAATAGAAACTTGCCAAGGGTTAACGCGATGAGGCCGGGCACAGACGACGAACATGCCCAACACGACGTGAGACTGGAGTAGCGTGTCTAGAAAAAGGAAGACGGCAACACAAACAACAGGCAGGAGGGAAGTATCCAGGATAAGCAAGTAAGGCGATTCGAACATAGAGTCTAGACGTAATTGTAGGCGAAGAGCGTGTAATTAGTCACGTGATCTGAAGCGCGACGACAGAGATGCACCTCGTTGCCGATGGTATCGGTGGTGGTCTCCTTGGAAAAGCTAATAAAATGCTGCAGAGGGCAGTCCCGGTGCAAACACTTTGGTGGGCTGCTATTAAAAGCGAAGCCGAGACATAACTATAGGAAGGGAGGGGGTAGAGTGCGCTCTGAGAGCTGGAAGCGGGACGTTGATGCTATCAAATTGATGAAGACGTTAGGCATAGAGTGAGTGCAAAAAAGTGACGACCTACGTATAAGCGACGTGCGGAAAGAATATGTAAATGCCATCTACTGGTCCAAGACTGAATAAGATTCTAAAAAGTGAGGTCACTTCGGTTGCTTAATTTATAAACCAACGACTCACTCCTTCTATTCTTCAGTGTTCCTGAGTTTAACAGCGTCTCTGAATAAATTTGAAGGAGTTCGGCGTGCCTGAACTTTCATCGACGCGAAGGGCGGGGCGGAAGCAGAGACGATGGATCATTGCAGAGGGTTATCCCGGTGCAAATACCACATTGAAGACCGACGCTAGTCTCCTGAATCCATTTGAGAGACTGGGACAGAAAGCTTTGGACTGTCTTGGTGGAAAAAAGGGCAGAACGACGCAGGAGCGAAAGGCCAAGTCGACGCCGTGGGCAGATATCAGAATGCTGCAGAGGGCTATCCCGGTGCAGCAATGCCAATAAAGTGCCGTGATACCGAAGCCGGAATGGCTGACAAGGAACGAGAGAAAAAAGAAAAGCTGGAGACGACGTTCAGCGACGGAGAAACATGCAACACGCTGACTGCCAGTGGGAACATGTACCCAGTTGGAAGCAGAGATCTATACAGGTGTAGAAGGCAGCGTAGAGAATAGAGAAATAATACAGAGAACCTGCAAAGGGCTATCCCGACGCAGGTCCAGCAAAGACGATGTCGGATGGAAGTGTGGTACATATTGGTGCAATGGTGTGTGATTGGTGTGCGAGTTGACAACAAGAGCCAGCGTGTTTGGCAGAGGAGGTTGAACCAAATAACGTACCTCGCTCTTTCCAGCGTCATCGTCTTAGACTGATCTTGCGTTCTCGCTTCGATGCGAATGTCTACTTTCTTTGGCCACCCTTCAAAGCACAGCGTTCAGCGGCGATGTTCAACAAGACATTTCTCGGGAAGCCCTTGAAAGTCGCGTTTTATTCGCAACTCACATTTTAGAATCTACTCGACACAAATCTTTTCGAACTTGAAGGCTGTTAAATTTAGCTGCTCACGACAATGAGGTGGGTTGTGAATTTTTCGTCCTTTTTATCCGAGTATTTATATATAATATTATATTGGACAGTACAGTGTGTACTAATCGCACGACGGAAGCTCGAATAGATCTTCTTGTACTCGGCCACGTAGCTGGCAATGTGGCTCTCGAAGGCAGACTTTGACAGCGCGTGTGTTGACGTGGATGCCGACGGCCTACAAGCTATGGACGGTTCACGCCCTGGCAGCAGAAAGGACAGGCTACAGACGGACTCGGCGTCGATAACGATGGCGGAACGTCTGCGACGGGGGGTCTAGCCGAGATGGCAGGCGATTTGCAGTCTCTGTTGACAAAATCGAAGCCGATTTTCACTGCTAATGACACCGTTAATGGCAAACCTTCAGTACACATCACTCAAGTCCTTCTGAGTTTTCTTCATGGGCAAATAAGTAGCTATTCATGGCCAACCCACCTTCTCGTTTCACTTGCTATTATTTTTTGCTTTTTCCTATTCTCTTGGTTGATTTACGTACCGAAGTAGGCGTCGTAGCCTCTGCTAAAAGTAGCTTCAAACCTAAACGTTAATATAGCAGCAACATTCTCTCTCGCATTCCTTACCTGGACGCGCCTCCCAAAAGTTCTCACACCAGAGTACATGTCATTAATATGTAGAGATCTACTAGATACAAGATAACCTTGTTTTCCTTATTATTGACGCTTTATCAAATACCCACAACCGTATTGGTTCTGCTGAATCTACTCCAAGCGTGAGCGCTTTGTTGATTACCAACTATTGAACGGTTGAAAAGAAATCAAAATTGGCTCAAAAAATTGTACGAACTGTCATAAATTCACCTCAAAAGGGAGGGGAGGAGAACCGAACACAAGTCTGCAGACGGCTTAAGTCTCAGCGGGTTGGGAAGAGTTTTATATACGCATACGCACGTCCAGCAGTTGAAGTACTACCGCCACTGACGAGAGACCAAGATTAGCAAACAACTTGAAGTTGTGGCAACGGTGTCACCAAAGGCAAGGCAGCGAGATATGTAGGTCAACGACCAACGCCAAAACGGAAGATAACAAAGGACGAGGACGGGCAGTGGTGTTTAGGAGGTAGTGGAGAACAGCATGAAAATGTGAGACGAATGGGTCGATCGCAAGTCGTTAGTACCTCGCAAACTGAACATGCTTTCTTGGACCAGAATGCGCAAACCGACCCCACGATGGGCACAAGGGTCGGATCCACTCACCAAGGCGACAAAGGTCCATTCGACGAGAACGAGGGTCAAGTGAATGCAAAGTACCACCAAGGCATAGGGGTCTTCATCGACGATATTTCAAGCGTCTTGCAGTGAAGCTCAGGCTTCAAAGATTCTATTGAAAGAAGTACTAGAGAACATATTGCTCGGGGAGCTGGAGGAGTGTCCAAGGGTTCGCTACAGAAGCTGGAAAGCGGCACGATGGATGCTCTCTTGTCATTGAACGGAGGCCTAATCGATGAGCATCAGATTCAGGCAAGTTTCTGGACCGCGGTGGAGTGTGGAATTTGCTGCCAAACCATGACTGCTCCTTCCACACAGGTCTCAAGACCTACAATTCGCACAAAAGGCCAGACGATCTCAGACCATGTGTGGCCACACTTTTTGTGGGGGTTATCTCCACAAGGCCTCTACTACCAGCCTGAAGGACAAGCTCGAAAGTTTCCGTGGCATTCATTGCGCCAGCAGCCGAAAGATATGCATACCCAAATCTAGACACGAACTCAACCGTCTCTGCGTTCGGCTGTCGAGGAGCATGTTGGTCCCGAAACCGTCTTGCACTTCCCATGTCCAGAGTGTCGCCAAGCCATCAGGGATAAGCCTGTCCTAACTAAAGGGCTCGAGGCAATGTTTGGGAGCCTGAGGTGCGTATTCGGGGCTGACGAGGACGTGGCGGGTGCGAGACGATCAGAGTACCTTATTGGCCTTTTCGTCGACAACGTTTGACAGTGGTGCAAGGTATACCAAACCCAGCCGTCGATGATGACCTAAATAAGACGGCTATGTTCATATTCATCGAATGATCACGAGGCACGTACGGAGTGTATAAGGGGGGGCAGCGGAAGTTCAGTAAGTCGGACAGAGTATACGCCGGTACGAGCTGCTTCACGAGTTCGAGTTACGGAGGCCAAAAGTTCTAGAAGGTGTAGAAATAGGGGTGCTGTCGAGACAAATGCAGAAGGAAAAGAGACATAGCTAAGATAGCTTTTGAATCCGCGGCGGAAACAGGCTGAGGCCATGCATGAGGGCAATTAAAGACGATACTGCCAAGCGGAGGACGCTGGGTTCCACAGGAGGTCTAGAACCGCACGAATAGAGGGCCGGGAAAATCGGAATGGCTCATCAGGAGCACGACGGACCGGAAACGGTGCACAGAAGACAGCAGAGGGCTGCTCAAGTATAGACGGTGACGTAGAGAAAAGGGTAACGGCACAGAAAGGTTTGCAAAGGGCTATCCCAGTGCAAACAGAGCCAGCATAGAAGGCGGGGCGACAATAGGTCCGCTGCGAGGTCGCTCAGTTCTTCGCGACTGACGCCTTCCTGGAGGAGGCCGTCGAATCTAAGCCATGAGTTCGCGGGCGTTGCAGGCAAAGGAACCTGCTGAGCTCGAAGAGGACGGCGATCAGCGCTGTAGCTGACATCTGTCTGGGGCTAAACTTACGTTCTTTGTCAATAGCGAACGTGCCCAGGCCTCTATAATGAGAAGTTTTAGACCAAAAGAGGCGAGGAAGAGGTTGAAAAGGCGCCACGCATTCGGTACACACTGCAGTGTATCCCAGGACTGGAGAGCTCCTGGCCGTCGGTGACCCGCAGCATGTGCATTCCATCGCGCCATCGCGCTTTCCTCGCCGCAGCTCCAGCATACGTTGAAAGTAGGCTCGAGAGCTTCTGATCCTTACACACGCCCTTAGTGCTGCGCGAGGGGCAAATATTAGCCAAGGGGGGGATTATATGAAGGTACGTACTATGTATGTTGATGCAGCCAGTAGCACGAGAGCTAAAGGCAGGAAAAGTTGACGACGTGGGCTCTAGCAACGCGGGCCAACCATACTTCGACCTCATCCACAAGCACCTGCTAAGAAAAGGAAGCACTCCGGCGGCACATTTCTGCCAATAAACGAGTCAGGTTTGCCTATACGCGGGCGATTGAGCCATCCCACTGGCAGTGGTGTTTCCAACACCGTGACGGCCATGGCACCGCGCCGTTCCCAATCGATCTGTACAACCTGCCTGACCCCATCGAAGTCCTATATGACTTTTACGTCTCGTTTTCAGATGAATTGGACCGACGGAGTGGTGACGGTGTCCGACAGGATCTTCAACGTTTCCGGATAGACTGGGCCAAATTTGAAGAAGACGCCTTGGATGAAATAGACACGACCTGCCAACGCGCCCAGAGTTGCTTGAATTGAGCGGCATGAATTACGTGCTGTAGAGGGTATTTCAGTACAAACCCGCCAACGAGAAGCTGGAAAACGACACCGATGATGACGGGCCATCCTTATACTGCCTACAGCCCACCGAATTCTGAGTACGGGAGTGCCAACTATCAAGCTGCCGACTTGCACATGGCAGTGCCTATTTGGGTTGCCCTCAAATTGACGTTTTGCAGATGATATATTTTTTCGATCCAGCTGGACTGGCGCATATTCGGGTGCTGCAGAGGGCTACCCTGGTGCAAACACGAATGGCTTGTCGGCAGATACAATTCCAACCTTCAGAAGCCATGTAATATATAAGAGGCAATACCATATCGTTGTTAAAGCCTAAAGGGTTGGACCACGGGCATGAAGATCAAACTTCAACATGATGAAGGGTTTACGGCTTACAGTTCAAAGGATCAGGAAAAATGGGCAAGAACCGTTACCAGTTTCATGGAGATCTTGACCAATCCAACCGGGTAAATGTTGCATACCTGGATGCGAAAAGTCTAAGAGAAGAAATATAGTGGAGACTATCCCAACTTCCTGTCCGCTGCTGTTTCCAGCGAACAGGAGGGAGGGAACACAAGCTGCGGTTAAAGATCCACGTACGGTGTAGCAATATCTGTCAGGTTGCTGCTCAAGCTGGCCATTCGCCTACAGGCACTCTTCAGGCTATGTCATAACGGCATTGATTGGGAAGTACCATGCATGTCGAAAACATTTCGGCCATAGAAGAGCCCATGGAAAGAGCAGGCAATGCATCGTCTAGAGTGGCTTGTATACATACATCAGCTTTCGGGCATGATCAGAGGCAAAAAAACCCACTTTCAGATCATTCAACAAGGGAACCGCACATTGGACAGATCCGTTACTATCAAACTTCGTTATATACACTACATCCACTATACTAAGTTTTCGTGATTTCCTAAAGTAAAGCATCAGCCTGGTGCGGAGAACACTACATGGGCGTACATACCTCACAGATCGGTTAAATCATCCTTGTCAATCACTCGCGTACTGTCCGGTCCAAACTGGAGAGTGCCGTCTTCGTTGAGGTGGAGATAAAAGACTTGTTGCAACCGTTCCCGACGAGTCGAATTGTCGTTCGAGGTTCGAAAACCGAAAGCCGTGAGGTGTTTGGACGGGCTGCCGCGGTAGACACCCTGGCTAGCGAAAACTCAGAGCCGGTCCTGGAAACTAGAGCTTGGACTTACTAAATGACAATGACCCATTCGTGGTCCCCGAAATTGGCCATAATCTCATCAGAGCGCATTCCTATAGCCGCTACGAACTCGGTGAAGGAAGTGTTGCGAGTGTTGGTTGCTTTGGAAAGGTGATCCCGATAAAAGTGAAGAGTGTACTGCATATTGGTGAACTAATCCGAGTTGTATGAGCAAGTAAGCAAACCAAGGAAAGTGAAGCAACATACCAGTGACGATCGTGGTGGCGGTCAAGAACAAAAGTTCGTTGGAGTAACGTAAGTGGTCGGGCTTTTATCGAGTCCTGTCGGGACTGAGGGGCCTGGTCGGAACGTAATGGGAGTAGGCAAGAGAGCGCGGAGCAAATTAAGGACTTTTGAATGGTTTACCGACTGGTGCTTAAAATTGCTGGCGACCACCCCGTAATTTAATTGGCACTCCGGCGAGCCTAGCTCCCGTGCCTTCGAGACGCCCGCGATCGTTCACACATTCTTCGCTGCAATATTAAGTGACCCCGGTGTTCAGAAGAATGCACGGCGAGGTTTGGACTGTGCTCTTCGAGGACGGGCACCTATGTTCAGCGACGAGCGGGTCTGCCATATATTTCTGCTATAGTAAGAAAGGTTCTCGATTGTGGCACGGTTCTCGTCATCGCATAGTATAGATATCGACGAAAACGTGAACCATTAAATCATGCCTGACTATCCTATCAGTAGCTCGACAAATAAGTCAAGCCACGAACTCGGTCCTCTGGTCGCAGTCGCAAAAGCGCTTGCGACGTTCCATGCTTCAGAAATCTTCCGTGTTGCAGACTTCGGCAGCTCTGTCACCGCCGGATTTTCTCCACCTTTATGTTTTCATCTGACCTGCTCAGAACCTTCAGGCTTGGAGGGAGTCAAGTATTTGTCGTTATCAAATAGCATGGGCCGATCGATATCGCTGTCACCATAATTCCTCCCTCCGTTCCAAAACTATGACGGAGTTTTTGGAACGTAAGCACTGTTCACTTAGCGGCCGAGTTGAGACTGGAGTAGCGCGTGTAGGAGGGAGAAGAAGGCAACCCAAACAGTAGGCAGGAGGCCAGATGCCCTTGATGATAAGCAAGTAAGGCGATTCGAACATAGCCGTTGGCCGGTTGCGCATGACGAGCCTGAGAGCCTGCACGAATCTAAATTGGTCACTTGATCTGAAGCCCGACGACAAGGCTGCAGCACATTGTCAACAGTAGTAGACGTGGTGCACTCCCTTGGACGGCCAATCAAGTGCTGCAGAGGGCAGTCCCGGTGCAAACACTTTGGTGGGCCGCTATTAAAAGCGAAGCCGAGACATGACGATAGGAAGGAAGAGTGTGCTCTGAGAGCTGGAAACGGGACTTTGATGCTATCAAATTTAAGAAGACGTTAGGCATAGAGTGAGTACGAAAAAGTAACGACCTACGTATACAGCGACGCACAGAAAAAATATGTAAATGCCATCTACTGGTCCAAGACCGAATAAGATTCTTTCGGTTGCTTAATTTATAAACCAACGACTCACTCCTTCTATTCTTCAGTGTTCCTGAGTTTAACAGCGTCTCTGAATAAATTTGAAGGAGTTCGGCGTGCCTGAACTTTCATCGACGCGAAGGGCGGAAGCAGAGACGATGGATCATTGCAGAGGGTTATCCCGGTGCAAATACCACATTGAAGACCGACGCTAGTCTCCTGAATCCATTTGAGAGACTGGGACAGAAAGCTTTGGACTGTCTTGGTGGAAAAAAGGGCAGAACGACGCAGGAGCGAAAGGCCAAGTCGACGCCGTGGGCAGATATCAGAATGCTGCAGAGGGCTATCCCGGTGCAGCAATGCCAATAAAGTGCCGTGATACCGAAGCCGGAATGGCTGACAAGGAACGAGAGAAAAAAGAAAAGCTGGAGACGACGTTCAGCGACGGAGAAACATGCAACACGCTGACTGCCAGTGGGAACATGTACCCAGTTGGAAGCAGAGATCTATACAGGTGTAGAAGGCAGCGTAGAGAATAGAGAAATAATACAGAGAACCTGCAAAGGGCTATCCCGACGCAGGTCCAGCAAAGACGATGTCGGATGGAAGTGTGGTACATATTGGTGCAATGGTGTGTGATTGGTGTGCGAGTTGACAACAAGAGCCAGCGTGTTTGGCAGAGGAGGTTGAACCAAATAACGTACCTCGCTCTTTCCAGCGTCATCGTCTTAGACTGATCTTGCGTTCTCGCTTCGATGCGAATGTCTACTTTCTCTGGCCACCCTTCAAAGCACAGCGTTCAGCGGCGATGTTCAACAAGACATTTCTCGGGAAGCCCTTGAAAGTCGCGTTTTATTCGCAACTCACATTTTGCAAACCAACTTGACGTACATTTTTTCCGAGACTTGAGCGCTTGCAGTTAGCTACTCATGTCAGCGAGGTTGGCTATGGTTTTTTGGCTTTTGTCTCAATGCTTATACACCCTCATTTCAAGTACCCTCAGCTGTAGGCCCTCTCATCCGGCAACCTCCACCTCATCCTCCTGGTTCTTGCTAAACACTCCCTGTTGGATACACAGCGCGCCGGTCGAATGTTACCCTGGGATCGGCAGGGTAGATATGTCGCTCCACGGAAATTGCTCTGTAAGTATTTCTTCACAACAAAGTGCCATCATATCGCCTGTCTCTAATCTCGTATGTATACTACTAGTCCGACAGCACCTCTTTGCGATGTCGCGAGTCCCCCTCACTTTGAGGGTTCATACGCCGACGTCCCAAGGCTTTCGGATAAGGAACCATCGTGAAGGTGGATGGCCACACGGTGCGTCGCTTTTCTCCTTCCACACCCGCCCTTCGACAGTCCCGTTCAATTCACCTCATCGCTGTTGCTCTCAAGCGCCACCGCCGACATCTTTCCACACTGCCTCTGCCTCCACATCTATGCAATGGTGTAGATGCAGCAGCGTCTGAGCTCGGATACCTCAGCAATGCAGAGGAATTCATGCTGCTTCTGCTACGACTGCCTCTTTTGCCAAGGCAGCCGCCTGCCTGGTTTGCCAGTCGGCATGGTCCTTCAGACATCGCCATGGGACGCATCCAAGACGAATCATCTGTCAGCTCGCTCGTTTCCCAAGCCGCAGCGGTAAGCTACGAGGGCCAACCACCACGACCAGCAGCAGCGCTTGTCACCTGCGCGGCGCTGCTATGGCGCCTTTTTTTCTAGGGATTCCCTTGAAAGCTTGGCGAGCTTATTCAAACTGCGTGTATGTTCCTCGCTGCGCGCATGTCCGTCGCTGCGTGTAAGTTCCTCGCTGCATGTAAGTTCCTCGCTGCGTAGATGTTCGTCGCTGTGCACATGTCCGTCGCTGCGTGTATGTTCCTCGCTGCGTACATGTGCGTGTATGTCCGTCGCTGCGTGTGTCGATGAGTGCGCGCTCTTCGCGCGATCATCGTGACGAAGAGCGAGTCGATGTCTGTATATTTGCCTGTTTCTTTTGTGAACAGAATATATATATATATAATGTCTGTTTCTTTTGTAAACAAAAATTCTTTTTCCTTACCTGTTTTTGATTTATATATTAGATATATAGACACGAGATACAGAAAAGTGAGGAGTGATTGTCTTTCTCTCGTAAATAGACAAAGAAATATGACTTCTATTTCCTTTATTAACATAAAGACAACAGAACCTATGTTGTCTGACCGTTTTCAATGGAAACAACGTGTGAAATATGTCACATATTCGCTCCAAAAACAGTGCAGCAAAATCCTTTGTGTTTCTCAGATCTTCATTAAAGAAACATATTTTCTCTTGGCTAAAGAAACAGATAGGTATGTCATGAAACCTGTTTTTTAATCCCTGTTTCTAAAAGAAACAGGGGTCGGCGCCAGCAGTGCGAGGTTTTTCCATCGTACGAAATAGTCGTATCGTCATCCGATTTTGCGAGAATCTATAATAGTTCGAATGTTTTCGGTAGGATTAAACTTGTAAGGAATCGAATCCCAAATAGATTGCAAATTGAGGAAAGAGGATGTAATTCAGAGAAGAGATCGTACACTGTTGATCCTACGACTAGATACAAATAAACGAGCGAGCTTATATAGAGGCGAGGAGTGAGGAGCTGAGGTTGACGGACGTGTTGAGAATGGAACTAGAGGCTGACGAGTATTTACAGCGCTTCCATAATCTAATGAGAATCGATTAAGAATTTCTCAATTTGGGAATTTGGAGCACGTGCACTTCGCCTATCATCGATCCGACGCTTCTCGTTCTCAAACTCGGTACGTTGTGCAAGCAACTCTTGTCTATGCGCCAGCGCCGTCTCCTGAAGTTCGGTTTGTGCTTCTAGCAACCGGCCTTCGTGTTCGTCTTTGAAGTTCGCCCAGGCAGCCTGACGATCTCGCTCCGCCGCGGCAGCCTTGCTGCGTTCCTCCGTCAATTTCTTTTCAGTCTCCGCCCATTGATTTTGCATCCGCATTTCAGCGTTCGCGAGCTCCTGTGCACGCTGCTCGAATTCTTTGCGGGCCTTCTCCTTCTCCTTCATTGCCTATTCCAGGGGAGTTTTTGCAGTCAATACCGAAAAGATCAGAGTTGGGATTACATACGTCCTCTAGGCGCCTTCCAAGCTCCCTGCCGTCCTTTTCTTTCTCTCGCTGTAGCTGATGGAAAGCCTCTTCGTCAGGCTACCACGAAGGCCGGTCTTGCAGCAATAACATACCTCCTCAAGCTGCTTCCCGACAGCTTCAAGTGCCGTTTTGAGCGATGCCTTCTCCTTCATAATATCGTCAGCTCGGCCTTTGCAAAAAGACGAAACTTGCTGAAATGACATACCGTTACAAGCTCCTCGCTTACTGTGTCGAACTGTCGCTGGAGCGCGTCCTTCTCTTCTTTAACAGCTGCGGCTAATTGCTCCCATTTTTTCCCCTTCATTCAAAACCCCAAGAAAATCTTGACAAAAAAGTTAAGAGAACGTACTTCAATCAGTTGAGTCGCCAGATCATCTCTTTGTTTGGATATGCCAAAAAGTTCTCTCTCTTGTCTTGCTACCTATAGTAACGAGCAAAGGGCCGTATAAGACGACGACAGACATTACAAAAAAAATGCCTCACTTGACACTCGAGATGATCAAGGCCGCTTCGTAGAATCCGGACCTTTGATTTGGCCTGCCCTCCAAATAAGCAATGGTACTACGAAAGGACGAGCGGACACCCACGCCGAACTCATCGCGTTCTTCAACTACTCTGTACAACTCTTCTGTCCCAGTTTCACTGATCCCGCGCTTACGAAGAGGCCGGCCGCTGGCAATAATGTATTGCATGTCAGATTCTTCTACCTGGTTGACGGTAGAAGCCGAGGGCTGGTTTATCGATGCATTGCCAGATGCATGATCAGTCTGAAAGTCGATGAGCCAAAGAAAACTATAGCAGCCGGGTTGAAAAACGAAAGCAAGTAAAACCTGTCGTGAAATACTCACTAAAACTTCTATCCAACCGTTCCGAGTGGTATTTTTGTGGCCACTCCCAATTCCTTCCCCTACATCCGGGCCAGACGAAGACTTGGCCTCTGCGGCTCTGCCCCAACGTCCGGCGCAGAAGCAGGGACAGGGCGCAGCTCCCACAGCGTAACATCTTCCACCGGGCCTGTGCTCGTGAACTACGCTTTGAGCGGGGTCATGGGGAGCCCGCTCGTACTCGCATCGCTGTCCGTGCCGGAGTAAGTATTTGTTGTCGTATTACTGAGAATGAAGACTTACCTTACCTTGAAAGTAGTCGAGACCGCCGTTCATCAGCAGATCATCGTGATATTGCAGGACAAGTGACAACGGAAAATGCAAATACCCTGGGGGACGAGTACCTCCACGCACACCGTCGGCCTGCAAGTCAAGTGGGTTTCTATACTTTTCTGAGATGTAGCGGCAGAAGTTAACGACTCAAACAGCTTTTCTAATTATTTCCACTCCGACTTCATGACATATCATATCACCTTCGCATCAAGATGCCTAACTCCAAAGTGAAACTATGAACCACGGTTTCAACCACCACACTTTCAAACCTGCTCCCAAACCGGTACCGAGCCCGTACGGTCACAAACGCCGACGAACGGGAATAGGAACACCGACAAATGGAAATGCCGCCAAACAAGAACATCATTAGGCGCCGGCGAATGGGAATGAACAGAATCTAACCGCCAAGCAAATAGGAATGCCGACAAACGAGAACACCAGCCAATGCGAGAACGTCATTGAACTTGAAGAAGAATGCTAATGGGAATGGGAACGGGAACACAGTCAATCATTGACCTCACGGCCATCAAGGTGAGCACTGTTTCAGTAAACTAGACCGCCCACCCGTACTTACCCAAGCTCCTCACAGCATCCCTCCTTTCCTTTTATGCTGACTCCCGCCTTGATGGCCAGACGGGTTCGGGCTTGAAGTGGCTGAACGGGAAATGCCTCGGGTGTAGTCACGTCAGTACTGCTAAGTAGACGTTGAACAAGTAGCATAGCATGTGTTTTGTATAGATATGATCAATATATTATCCCTCTTTGTCCGACTTTTGCTTGACTTTAGCACACTGAAATCAGACTGTTGTTTGACTTCTGTTTGACTTCTGTGGACTGCAAGAAATTCTCGTTTTTTCTGTGCCCTGCCGAGGCTGGGTAAAAGTCATACCATAGTCATACAGTAGTCAAAAAATTTAGTCGAGCTCTAGTCAGACTTCTTGCAAGTACGACTTTTGATTGACTTTGCCTGACTTTGCCTGACTTTTACCTGACTAATGCAAAATTTCCATTTTTACTGAGCATCACTCATGTATGTAGTCCAGGTTTATGATTTATCATGTCTCGAGAAACGGTCATGTGATGTACCCGAGACGCGTCGCGCGATAAATAAACTCTGTTGACTTTGAACAGAGATAATAGAGCCATCCCACCTCGTATTCGGTCAATCCACATCTACTATAGCCTCAATGTCAAGATCCCGCCGTAACTTTGACTTCTAACATTCCGGACAATGCTAATGATATTTCTTTTGCTAGGACAAAAACGGCCCCGTGGTGTAATCCCCCCGCAAAAAATCAGTTACAAACGTCAACTTAAACGGGCGTGGAAGCTGGAGAATAACAATTTGCTATTCTATAAGGTTGAGGTTAGTATGCATTGCGATTCCATCCGTTCCAACTTCATATTGTCCTCTAGATGTTCCTGCAAACCCTTGCCCACCAACACTTGTCATTGGCACGGACGGCATCAGTTCAAGGACAAGCTATCAATGAGATTAAAACTGAGGTATGGTTCATGGTTTTCATTCTATCCTACAACCCTCATTTCTCTGGCACCAGCTTGTTCGAAAGTACCCAGACTCATTCATAGGACCAGACGGAGATGGGCACATGTATTTGGCTATGAGGTTAATCTTTTTGTACCACACAGCGGCGCGCGCCACCTCTAGGGCCAAGGTATGTTACCATCTGTTATTTTGTGGTTGTATTCTGAGAGTTTGCACCAAGGAGGCCATCAACAAAAAGGTCAAGCAGGTTAGGACTTTGAGGGTTCGCACCAAGGAGACAGCTCCCATGCCTCACAAAGTCAGCAAAAAAGTCAAGCAGGCTAGAGCAGAAACCAGTCAGCACATTCAAGCTGGTGCCAAGTCTCCTACGCGACTTGACACACAACCAGCACTTCCATGCACCAAAGCACTGGCCTCACATTCTCGAAAGGCACAAGCACTACCTCCACTAGTTACTCAAAGCCAACCAGAAAACCGATATCCCCGTTGGATAACAGCTGTCATTCCTCAGGCTGCTGCACAAAAACCACAAGTGACTTTACCAGCAATGCAGAATATTGGTGACGAGGTGGCTCTCCCGATAGGGTCCCCACTCAACAATGGCCCTTGTGACGTAGAGAAATTTCTATCCTCTGCCATTCCTGACATGTCTAGCCTTGTTGCTGACTTTGCCTACTTTGGTATTACGGATGATTCTGACCTCCACACCATGTCGATCTGGCCAGATGATCGTATTCTTGCCGTGCTGGAAGATCTATCTTGTCAGAGACAAATCCATCTCAGTCGAATGCAGATGTGGATTATCTTGCAACATTTAAAAACATATTTTGTGGAAGCAGGAGTTGTGGACAAGTGAGGTCTACCTTCATGCCCCCCCATTGATGATAGGTGGTGGTACTCATAGGACATTGGGATCACTACTTGGTTCGCTCTCATTGTACTTTAAACTTTGTAGAACTGGATGTACTGTACTATAGCTTGAAAGCTTCTTGATAGTGTGAATTGGAGGTTCATTTATATGTTTAAGCAGTACAGACAAGGGAGATAAATGTAACTTGGCTTGCAAGTCAAGGAAAAGGAAATGAGGGTGACAAGGATATCTAATAAGGGTGTGGTATCAACATGGAAGCAAAACTGGGCCCAGGGTTGAAAAGGGCGGCCAGCAGCGCTCGTCGGGTTTGTGAAAGACGGCCCCACTTTAACGGGGTATCACTGTTAACGTTGTCGTCATTGCTGATCACAACAGTGGGCATTGTGGTCGACCTGAGCTAGTGGTTTGGGAGTCGGATTTAGATCCTTGGACCATTCTAGGGGCGTAGAAGGTGATAGTGGTGGCCGTGGTGTGCGGTTGAATGCAGAGGTGGAGGTAGAGATTGACGATGGTATGGGTCGGTCAGGGGAGTTCATGTTTCGGTTGCCATTAACAGATTGAAATGTCGGGACTGGTGTTATCATTTGAAGCGGAAGTTCCATCGCAAGTCGATGACCAGTTCAGGTCCGCCACGCAGCAGCACCGGGTTGGGCATCGCAACACAGTGTGTCAGGACAAGCCGCAAAAGGCGGAGGCATCTGTGACGGATTGGGTTGGGACAACAACGGCTATAACAACGTCAAACGACGAGGTGCAGGCACCGTTGGAGGAGACGGATACGTGGGCAATCCTCCATCGATGTGGGTGGAGGAAGCCACGGTGATAGGGCCATGTCATGCACGTTGACGTTGAAGGTAGAGGCGATGCAGCGGCATCATATGATGTAAAAAGTCGAAAGGGCAATTGGAGGACTATAGAGAAAGCTGTGGCGGCATGATCTCACTTGCTTCAGTGTCGTAGGCAGTGGTGGAGGGTGGAAGCGGAGGCGGCAGTAGTTGGCGTCACGTCATCCGCATTGACGCCCCATGCGGTGATGGATATGATGTGGCAGCCATCCGTCGCCCTCGTCCGAGCTCATGCCCTCATCTTCAAACAACTCGTAAAAGCTCTTCATATGTTTCAACATCTAGATCTCCTCGGCCTTTCCTCGTTTACGTCATGAAAATGCCATGGCGGCGCAACAACATTGAGGGGGCGCAGGGCGCAGGAGATAAATCGACCGAAAGCGGCGCAAGGACATGGACTTGTTCTCCAACAAGGGGGCGAAGCCAAGAAGAAGGATCCGGGATGGAATGAAGTACACGCGGAGCGGTCTCTAAGCTCCCGAAATCTCTCAACGAGAAAACCTGGCTTGCAACTCTGTCGAAGGAAAAGAAGGTCAAACTTCAGCCGCGAAAGGATGCTTCCATGTCAAAACACTGCGACAAAGAATTGGAGCGACTGCTTAGAAAAGAGGCAACCAGGTGATTAGTATTTTTAGATAACGTAGTATGTATGAATAGAGCGACCGTACCTGGCAGACAAAACTTGAGAATGGGGAGGCGTAGGTCTGGTTATCACAGGAGCCATACGGGGTGGTCGGTGCTGCCCAAATGCGCCATCGAAGTTCTTCTGGAGACGGCATTGTGCCAAGTTGAGCATAAAGAGGAAGCGAATCCGGCAAAGCTTCTCAATTGGGGGAGATAGAGACATGGTCATCCTTCATTATCTGGTAGTTTGGTTTACGATCGCGAAAAAAGTATGACGCCGGTTTTTGGTTTTGGGCATCTAATAGGGGCTAGAGAGAGAGAGAGAATGAGAAGGTTAGAACGTATTGGATAGTCGGATCGCTGCGAGTACTTACACACATATAATATTATGTGGTGTGGGATGGGACTACATTCTTTATGACACAAGGGGAGTCCTCGCCTATGAGCGCGAGATGGACGGATGCGAGTCGGAGACCTTTCGTAAGTAGCATGTGCTGTATCGGTGAGTTGACGCCTTTGAACATGAATGTACCACCGACCAACCGTAAACGGTCACCGAGATCTAAGTAGAACCGTTAGAATAGTATTGTGGATAAAAGCGAGCTCGACACACCGCCTAACCCTCTCAAACCGTAAAGGATCCTGTTCTCCAACTCGTCTTCGCTGTTTTGCGATACAAAGCTTCCTGAAGAAAACGAGCAGCCTATATGGGCAGTTCAAGCGTCGAAACCGCTATTTTCTGTTGGTGGTGGTAGTGTGGGGCCACGCAAAGCAGAAGATGCCTAGAAGATCCCGCCAAGGCAGGACGGCTAGATCTCGAAGGTGATTTAACGTCGGCGTCGAAGGAAGTGGTTTGGCTTCATCTCCATCGGCAGAGCTGGGAGCGTTTACGGTCCGCCGCAGGCCAACTTGGAGGGAACACAATACTTGGGGTTGAAATCCCTGAAGAAACCGCGGAGGAACGTCGAGATGGGCGTCGTGCAAGTTGAGGTTGTTAGGAATGGCCGGTATTTGTCGCAGCTTACAGCAGATTGCAAAAAGGTTGACACTAAAGCGTCGTGAGAAGTTTGAAAGTAAATAGATGCAATTCAAACCCAATTCAAACCCTAAAATAAGACTTCGAGCCTCCATGCTAGCAACAGTGCTTCCAAGTATATTTCTGAAGTTACCAGATGATACATTTCATCCTTCTAGGACAGTTAGGGTCCTTTTTGTGTCTCAAGGGGTGAGGAAGTGTATGGGGAACCCATCTTTGACTGTGAGGTAACCCGAAGACCGAATCTAGGGTTTGCTAGTCAACCCCTTGTCAACTCTTGTTCATTGCTGGGCGGATTCAAGCTCATACCTCCCCAGTCCATGGCTTAGGGCATCTAATCTACATCTGAAGATATTCACAGAGCTCGACGGTCTATTTATTGAGCAAACGAGGTGGAATGCAGTAAACCCTAAGGTTGGGTTTCTCTTCTGTCTCTTCACTTCCGAAAGCGGTAGTGTCAACCTTTTTGCAATCGGCTGTAAATACATTCACTCACATTCGGCTGTCATAATTTCGGTCACTTGATATTCACTGTCATCGATTATCCTAGTTATGCACTTTTGCTGATGCTAAGGCATAGTCCCCCCTCCTTGTGGAATGCCCGTCTTGATCATGAAGTTCCTCTTGAACCGACATTACTGATTGCTAAATCCTCATGCACGGTTTATAAGTCGAATTCAGGGGGAAGCATAACGCATGGCTGCGTACTTCTTCTAGTTATCCTCACGCATGGTACTGCGGGCTGGACTTGGCCAAAGTTTCCTGTCGTTTGCTGACTTCTTCCTCCTCTCTTAGGCTCTCTGTCTTGGGGTTTACGTTGTTAAATATCACTTGGACAGCTCTGGTGATACTTGTTTTGCACCACTGGCCATTCACAGCGGTTATCACCTGGCCCTCTCCGGTGATGATTCGGACTCTAAATCCACTCCATAGTCAAGCTTTACAGCAGGTATGTTTAATCTCTTCACCGTTTATCGCCCAAATACCGATTATTATACCACCTCCTTCCTAAGAGCTGCTCCGCCTCTGTGTCGGAGTTTCCTGACGTGGAAGTCATCCCTTGGGCTCTGAAGTTGGGCCTTTCGTTCATTCGACAGAGCAGCCAGCCAGGTTATCTCGTAGAGGGACTTAGGGAGCTCTGGAGTCGGTCCCCATCGAGAATTCTTTCTTCCCTGCTCCCTGGCTTTGCTCCCTTGTTGGAGAACAGCTCATTGTCCTTGCGCCGCTATCGGTCGACGAACCTCAGTTCCGCCTCAATGTCGCGCCCCACGGCATTGACATGTCGTAGTAAACTTCGTTTCCGGCCTCATCCACGTCGCTCTCGTCCGAGCTCATACCCTCATCTCTAAGCAGCTTGAAATATTTCTCCATATACTCCCAGAGTTCGACATCTGAGTCTCCTCAATCTTTTTTTCTCGCAATGGTCTTCCCAATAATTTCGATGCGACGTGCGTATCTCTGAAAAAATGCGTCAGCTTCGCCAAAGAAGAGGTGTTGAAGCACATATACTAATCCGCCTCGATGTCGCGCGCCCAAGCATTCCCACTTCCTTCTTCCTCGCAGCCATCCTCTGTTCGACCTCGTTCAAGGTTTCGATCTGTCCATCCTCCTTGACTTTTGGTAGGGCGTCCTTCCAAACTGTCCTTGCACGTTGCACTTGGTCGCGAAGATAGGCCTCTGAACGTTGGGGAAGTGATTCCTAAGCCTCAGTTTGCAACTTGGTGCGCATAAGGTCAATTATTAGGTCAAGCACTTGGACATTCCATTTAGACGAGATGTTTCCTCTCATGTCGATGCGAAGATCCGTTGCATCTGGCACTGAACCTTTTCCGTTGTTGTAGAGACAAACAGCATCTTTCTCGGGTGGGTCATGCAGAGCAAAGTCTTCGAATGCGTTGACGCTGAAGCAGTCATCCCTGACTTGTCGGGCGAGATTCTATATTCGTTGTAAGTAATTCGCTGACTAGATAAATCGAGAAATTACTGACAAGATAATTTTTCCTTTCAGAGGCTCATCGTTATCCTTCTCCTCTTCCATTCGTTATTTCGCAGACTTTTTGCGAGAGGCGCTGGTGGGCTTTTTAGAGTTCTGGGGACCTTTGGTGAATTTGGCCTTCCAGATCGATTTCCCGGTCAACCTTTTTGCAAGGTCGTTCATAAAGCCGCCAATCATCGCCTGGAATTCTTCCTTTGTCATGCGTGACGATTGTTTGTTGCTGTCGCCGTCGTCGTCGCCATTATCTTCCTCGTCTCCTTCTCCACCGTCGTTTCTGCCCGTCTGCTTGCGTTTGCCATGCCATTTGCGGCGTCTCTCATCTACGTCGTCCTTTTCGACATCCTCATCGACGTTGTCATTGTCTTCGTCCCGTTTTCTGTCAGCAACACAGGATAAGATAATAGGTTAATGAAACCCACAGAGACTTCAACCAACACAGTCGATGTTCTGACCCCCCTCCTTGCGTTTAATTTCCTTCCAGTTTGCTCCAGTCGATTTGTGGGCCAATTTGGATGGATTCTGTGCCTCGGATGATGTGGCCAAAGATTGTCTTCGTCCTGCACCCGCTTCAATGATTTCGTCTCCCATATGCGTAGCGCTTGCCATTTCCTGATCGGTATGGACAGCAGGTTCTCTGCCAGGATTTGCATCGGTCGGTTTCTGGCCTTCGGGACGTGCGTTCTGCGCAGATTGACCTGTTTGAGTTTTAATCTCAGGCCCCTTCTGAGAAATAATTAATTCAAGTTAAAGGAAAGGCTCGAGTCACCCACTCGTTGCCCATGGAGTCACTCTACTTTTTGTACTTTTGAACCAATGCTGCCATTTGGAGCTCGCTATCTGCCTGCATCAACTATCAACCATCATGTTCAAGATCGGTTCAAGCCGGAATAGTCACCCGAAGACGCTCAAATCTGTCCTTCCACTCTTTCTTCAGCTTCTCAGCCTCCGCTCTCCGTTCCTCCTAACCAGGTTGTCACTCTCCATCCTAGTATGGAACTATGATTAAATTTACCTCCATGCGCACGATTGCTGTTTTTGCGGCCTGTTCATGTCGTTCAGCGATGGCGACCACATCCACAACCTGATCCTTCCCTCGCTATGAAGGCGTTAGTAAAGGCTGAGCAAATAACTTTAATTTGACTCACTTCAATTTGCTGGATTCTCGCCTCTGCTTCCGCCTCCCTTTTCTGGGCAAGCACCGCCTGTCCTCCCTTTTCCTTAGCTAGCTTGGTTGCTTCAAGAGCCTCAGCCTCGCTTTTCCGAGCAAGGGCCGCCCCTCATTCCTTCTCCTTCCAGGCCAGGTCAGCGGCCTCAAACGCTCGTTGTTTATCATACAGGCTGGAGATAAATTGACATTGTCTGATCAAACCCGACGAAACGCACCTCTATCTGGTCTAATTTTAACTAAAAGTCCTTTTCCCTCTCACTACTCTCCATCAAGCTTGCGGATCGCGCCTCCCACTTCTTCAGCACTCCTCGATACTTCTTGAGCATTGTTTGTCATCTCGTCAAGCGCTGCTTTCTCAGCGTCCAATTCTAGCGTCCTCGCGTCTTCCCATTGACACGCTCGCGTTTCTAGCTCTTCCTGGAATTGTTTGATCTTCTTCGTCTGCTCCTTTGGAGGTCTTCTTGGAATACCCGCATCCGTCATGCAATTTGTTGTTTGGTGGTCCATCCCTTCTTACGCGCATTTTTTTAATTCTTGGATGGGTCAGAGTTGAAGGTTCAGTGGAAGCCTGTCCACCGGCTTGCCTCTTCATTGGAGCTGCCCCGCCTTTGAACCAATGGGCCAGGGTCTGGAATAGTGTCGTGATCAAGTCGGAATTTAAAAACAGTCCTACTGGGTACGGTATTGGCGTCGTGGCGCTCGTCGTATGCCTGTGACGCGTTTAATGCACCGGACGTCTCTTCTTCTGCCAGTACTCCTACGCCGTCTGATATTTCAAACTTGCCGCCAAGTACACATATCTCTCAATTGAGGGATACCATTCCGCAAGTCTCGTACTTTACTACACAATCGCTAAGCAATGTTAACCACTCTTCGACATAACTAGAGCAGTCTCTCCATATCCAATTGGCAAAGACACCGGTGGGGTCGCTGAATGCCGTCCTGAGGATGTTTCTCGCAACAGGAGTAGGCACCAGAAGAGGCCCAAAGCGTGGCAGAAGAAACACCTGGGTTGTTCGAAGTCTAGAGCAGCGGCGGCTAGATTGGCGAAGAACCTGAGTAATGGGGGATGGGTGTCAAGCGGTCCCATTGCAGGCGGCAACGTTATTGAGAGTGTGAATGATTGGGGCAGTATGACTGCATTACTGCCCAAACACTCAGGTGTGTTTTTCTTCCTGTTTTGAAGTGGGATTCCTTTTTTTGACAGAAGTTTGTTGTCCTAGCACTGTCGACTATCAACTCGAGTTGGCGAATCTGTGGGCTGTTCGCTCGCCGCATCTACCCCTTGTGTCGTCGCAGAATCCGAATCTTCGTCGTCTTTCTCGGTGGTTGCTGGCTTTTGGCCTCTTCCTCAAATTACCGGATGCTGATCAGGAAGACGTAGCCTGGAACGCACCAGAGCTGTTCTCCGCCGAGGCAGCCTGGGGAAAACCAAAGGTGTCTTGAACTGAGCGTCAGCTCAAACAAGTTTTGATGTTTACTCGTAGTCATACTATTTATTTATAGGTGTTGAGAGAGAAGCAAATGACTACACTTTCGACGAAGCCTCCTGAGGACAACCGTCGATGCAAGAACTGAGGCTAATGCAGAAGCCGAGGCTGGTAATTCATGAGGTGTCGACGTCTCATCCTCATTTCCTCTCGTAGCCTCGCATACGATCATTGTCAATTCCTCGAAGAATCAACCGAATCTCGATCAGGAAGACGTTGTCTAGAACGTACCAGAGCTGTTCTCCGCCGAGGCAGCCCCACTACCATTCTGCTAACCTCTTTCAGGTCGACATTCGGCAACCAGTGCTAATTAATTAAGGCGAAGACTGAGTAGAGTTGGGTATGAAACGCTCAGAGGGCCCAAGACTGACATAACTTGTGTGTTTTCCGTTCATTTTCCCTCGCCCTTGGTCTTGTCCGACATTTTCGCGCTCAGGCAACATATGTTTTGACTGCTGCCCTACCAGCGGACGACAACGGAGGGTGATTCAGATTGGCCCACCTTCTGGGTGTACGCTGTCTTGAGTTTGGGCACTCATCAACGGTTAGATCAGCGGGGAGAAACGATGCGGGTTTGATGTACCCTCACCACACCCGCACCACCGACGGAGCCTGAACCCAGGACTCAAGATGGCGTGAAATGGACAACTGAGGCGAAGTACGATAGGCGGGAGCGGGCGATTGGATAGTCAAGACGCCATCCGTGTCATCGGACGGCGGGCAGCTGGGTAAGTCTTCCCTTCCACCTTCTCCTCACGGACGGGGTAGTTAATTCCCGCCAGTCTCGCAGCCTTCCTCTCCGAGCCTCGCTCACATCCCGCACTCCGCACCTCAGTCATCTGCGCTTCCAGGTCCAGCTTCAACCTCCGAAGGCACAAATTAGGGGGCGATCGGTCCTGAGGATGAGGTGGAGCTTTGAGAATGATCGGAAGCGAGGTGAGTGAGTAGTCGACAACGACGATATCATGAACCGTTACTTACTTTGTTATCTTACTCTAGAGTCGACATGGCGACTGCGCTCGCGGAACATCGCATACCGAGCTCTTGAATGCCCGATATTGATGTGAGGTAAGTAAGTTTTCGAACACATATGAACTGATCAAGAACTGATACTTACAAACTTTTAGCTCTGATAGGCCCCTCCCATGTACTGTCTGATGAGGTTCTTCCACCCTCCAGCTTGCTATCCTGCTGACATCATCTTGAGGACAACAGCATAGACAAGATAACCCTTTCCCACAAGCCCCAACTGCCCCCAGCACTGGTCCAATTTCTAACCTCACTGTGTGAGTGTTGGCCCAACGTTCACAACTAACTTGAAGAGGCTGCTTTACCTTCCATCATTTTACTTTGGCCAAAGTTTGATACCTGCTGCCATTTGATATTCTCATTCACAATGCATACACATAGCAAAAAATTGGACTCATGTATGTGATACAAAGCAATGGCCCACAAGTGAAGGTAATTGTCAAAAATTGAATGAATCTGAAAATGGTTGATACAAAATCCAAGAAGAATAGTGCTACTTGTCTTCCTCTGGGTTTTCCTCATCTTCTCCCTCAATTCCTCCTTCTGCATCTGTGTCATACAAGTCAACATCTTCTTCAGGCATAAGCATCCAAGGTGATGGCTTTCCAAATGGTATTCTATCACCAAAACCCTCTGGTCTGATATCTATTGAGTTCCAACTGCTTGTAGTGGCAGACAATGAGGCTCCAGTTGTTTTGTGTGATATGCGTTCATACAGCTTGTTTGAACCAGTCCAATAATAATCGCCTATTCCTGTTTCTTCATCATAGCCATGGAACAGGTATACTCTTGAGACATGGTTGTTTTCCTTGAACCAATGATCCACCAAGGGGCTGAAGACCCTGTTTGCAATTGCAAGTGGTGTCTTTAGCAAAAACACATTGAGGGAAGTGCAGGATGAGATTAAAGGAATCCATAAAGGACCATCCCAAGGATATGCAGCAGTCTCATTCTACATGTGGAGCAGTGTGAATTGAAGATCAAAGACAAGTGACATAAATAGACATACATCTTCCACAGAACAAATATATTTCACTCGGAGTATCTGCAAACGCTGAAGGGCAATTTTCCAGCCAGGTGTCTGCAACTCTTCTAAGAAGTTTGGGCAATGTCCACAGTGGAGGTTTAGCTCTGTTATTCCTGATGCTGACAGGGTATCACCCAGTAAGCAGGATAACTCAGAGCTATCTGGAATGGAGACTTCTAAAAGGTAGAGACTGCCAAAGTTGACTATGCCACAGAACCTTTCATCAAAACCTTTGGATAGGCCAATGAACTTCTCCACAGCTTCATCATCTTCTAGTTCGGCATGCTCCTGGTTACCAACCAGCTTCCTACAAATTCGGTGTTGAGAAATGAATGCTCGATAAGTTTTAGGGAGGTCCTGTTTGATGTTTGAACAAAGGTAAAAAGCGAGAATCTCATCACGAAGTTCCTGTGGGACTTTGGTCATGGGTCAGTAAATGAATAAAATTCAAGTTGAAAGTATGGATCATGCATTGGGCAGGAAGGGCTCTTATGTGTTCTGGTTTGCTAGGTGTCGGTGCCATGAGATGAGTGTAGTTACTAGTGCTGCTGCCATCGCGTGGTTGGAATCCTCGTTCCCGATTCGGGTATTTACCTGTGTTATCATTATTAGATCTTGGGTTCTTGCTGTGGTTACTATTGTTACTATCATGTGCAACGGGATTCAAATGGACCGGGAGATTCAAAATCGACTTTGTAGCTTCCACAACACACATTTTGGCCAAATTTTTTGCACATTCTGAATGCCTTACATCTCAGCTCCACAAATATGTAAAAATATTGAGGAAGAACTGAGATGGTGTTGTTGTGGACACTGCGCTTTGGTGAGAGCTTACGAAAATTTTGACTAAAATGTTTCTCAACCTTCAACGACTTCGAGTTTAGACACCAGATTTTGAGAATACTTTCTAATTGCAGTTAAGAATGTGCGTACCAAAAATCAGGATATATGAGTAAGTTTTGCCAAGAGATGTGGATGGAAAGGTAGAAAGGCGTGACAAAATCGTGACAAATCGAATATTCTCCCCTTTCGGTTTGGTGGGAATCTCCGTGACTTTGCGTTACTTTCGATTTGCATCTCCTTGATTTTGGGACCTTCAGACGCGGAACTGTCCCGGTGCTCTTTATGTTCATCCTTTCCTGAAAATTTTTAGAGATAGCGGTATAAGATATGTTTGTTTATGGATGTACCAAATTTTGAGGCCAAAGAGCATGAACTCATGGCAAACCGCTTCAAATACAAAATTTTTTGAATCTCCTTGCACTTGATAGTACTATTTGATATCTATCTACAAGTGTTTGGGGCTGCGCCGCGCTCTGTTAGACGAACGTCTCGTAAATGCAAACTTAAAGTTGTGTTTATCAGTGAGGACTCTTTATCCAGGACTGATGACTCTAAAACTCTAAATTAAAAAGGTAGGAATACATTCGTACTATGTCGATTGTTTGAGTCGTTTGGAGTCAAGATCGGAAGAAGACGAATATACTGTGATGGACGTAGAACGCAGAAGAAAGCAAGAAAGGATGGAGGCATGGAGAGCAGTGAAGACGGCAATGGTTAAGAGGATGTAAGGCTCGAAGGAGAAAAATTCGTGAATGTGCTGGAAGGCTGTGGTCGAAGCGGGGCGCGGCATATCGGAAAGAGACGGCAAGTGGGGCTCAAGCAGGGGCTCGGCACTTGCAAAACCACGGCCTGTGATCCGTGCTTATGTGAAACGTTCTCATCCGCAGAATTTGGCGGATGGGAAAAGGAATGTTCGGTGACGTTCTTCTCGCCATAAGATTATATTCTTCTTATGTCTTCAAGAGACTCGGGCTATTCTAAAAAGGTAACCTCGATAGACCAGTTGAAAAAAAGTGGGGGTTCGTTCTCTGATCTCTTAACACCACGGTTATGCGATATATACGTGAGTGAGTCGGGACGGGATGTTTGGGTGGATGGCTGGCAGGTCCAGGACTGGTGTGAGTAGTCTCCTCCACGGAAGCTTCAACCGATGCAGGAGGTGCTGTCCCAGACTACAGCGAAAAAAGTCAGGGGTTGAAGTCAGAAAAGCAACTGCATACATACTTGAACAAGGGATATAATATCCTCGGTTGGTCGCTCATCTTGAAAGTTTTCGGAATCTGCCTCCCCTCAGTCATCACGAGAGCTAGGTTCAAAGTCTTGGCCGGATAACTTGGTTCAGATGCTCCAGGCCACGCTGTTCCTCGGCGACGATGACCGCGGGCTCTGCCACCGGATACTCTGGTGCATGACGTGAAAAATCATCTATTGAGAACGAAGAGGGACGAGAGTGAGGTTTGACTGATCACGGCTTGTGAATGATAACCAGATCAAGGAGGGCCGCAACCGGCACATTGATGCTGGGGTGCTTCCCCAACCTGAAAGACATACTCGTAAATGCAAGTTTCCTTTGATAAGACGAGTACAATTACCTAGGCACAAGCCAGTCCGCGAGTAGAATGTCTTTGTTGCCAAAGTTAATATAGTTCCCCATAGAACCTTTCCTCATAACGATGATATCGGATCTCAACTGGGTGGCATTGGCCGAGCCGAAGAGGAGAACTTTCAGGCATTCTGAACGTGGAAGGTAGTGGTCTTTCTTGTAGAAGATCGTGAATTTAGTCATTTTCTGAGACGACATGTCGACCACGAGCACGTCGGTTGACTGCACCGCGGAATGTGGGTCGCGCATCACAATTTCCACAAGAGGATACCTTTGCAGGTAGCCAGTGGGACCGCCGGCTTGCCGAGTGGGAACGATGACTTGTCGAGGGGGGGCTCCCCGAGTGTCCTGGATAACAGAAGGGTAGATCCGGGACCGAAGTTCAACGGTGGTGGTCTGCATAGTAGTCGGCAAGCGTATAGAGTTGATGAAAGAAGATTCAAACTTACAGTGGGAGAGGGTGCGATAAAGACGCGAGTATTGGGCATATTAGAAGTTGGTTGACTAATGGTTGGCGGGCGAGAGAAGCGGGCGAAGATGGTGGGTGTAAAAAGACAAAGGTTTTGCTCAGCGACGCTCGCCATTGGACGGCAATGATGACTAATATTGAAAACGTGCCGATAGTAGCGGCTGGGCTTTCATTACTTTCGATTCCTGGGGTATATTCATCTTCATCCACTGGTTACCGACGCCACTCAGAACGATAATGACGCCCGCCGACGCTGGTGATTCCTCTGGTGGCGAAACACAATACTTGGAGTTCGACAGCGACAGCGACAGTGCCATGGATGTCGCTACCCCTCGTCCGAGTTTTGCACAAAGTCCTGAACTTGCTGCTTCGTTGCAGCAATATGTCGGGGAACCTTCCTCCTCTGAAGAACCAGGTCAGAAATACGACGAGCGAGCGACACGCCGACAAATATCGTACCCAGCAGGACTGCGTTTAAATTCCGGCTTGATCACGATATTATTCCTGACCCTGGCCCAATGGTCCAAAAGCGGGGCAGCTCCAATGAAGAGGTAAGCCAGTGGAGAGGCTTCTACTGAACCTTCAAATCTGACCCATCCAAGGAAACTAGAAAGCGCCCAAGAAGGGATGGACCGCCAAACAACAAATTGCATTCGGCTAATAGGCTCCTCAACCAGCTGACGGTGACTCAAAAGGAGCAACTCCTCCAACAGGAGGCGCGGATGCGGGCATTTCAGGAAGACCTCCAAAAGAAACAGACGAGGAAGATCGAACAATTACAGTATGACCTCGAAGCAGAAGCGCGTCGATGGGAGGATACGAGGACAAAGGAAATAAACGCTAAGAAAGCAGCGCTTGATGAGATGACAAACAATGCTCAAAAAATCTTGAGGAGTGCTGAAGAAATGGGAAAGAAATGGGAGGCGCGAACGGCAAGTTTGATGGAGAGTAATGAGAGGGAAAAGGACTTGGAGTTAAAACTAAACCAGATAGAGGTGCGTTTCGTTGGGTTTGATCGGACAATGTCAATTTATCACCAGCCAGTGTGATAAACAACGAGCGTTTGAGGTCGCTGAGCTTGCCTTGAAGGAAAGGGAAAAAGAGGCGGCCCTTGCTCGGAAAAGCGAGGCTGAGGCTCTGGAAGCGACTAAGCTAGCCAAGGAAAAAGAAGAACTGCTCAAAAAAAGGGAGGCGGAAGCAGAGGCGAGAATCCAGCAAATTGAAGTGAGTCAAGTCAAAGTTATCTGTATCTTCTCAGCCCTTACTAACGCCTGCATAGCGAGAGAAGAAACAGGCTGTGAATGCAGTCGCCATCGCTGAACGACATGAGCAGGCCGCAAAAGCAGCAATCGTGCGTATGGAGGTAATTTGAATCATAATTCCATACTCGGAAGGAGATTGACAACCTGGTTAGGAGGAACGGAAAGCAGAGGCTGAGAAGCTGAAGAAAGAGTGGGAGGAGAGATTTGAGCGTCTTCGGGTGACTACTCTGGCTTGAACCAATCTCAAACAGGTCAATCCGCGCAGAACGCACGTCCCGAAGGCCAGCCTGCTGTCCATACCAATCAAGAAGTAGCAAGCGATACGCAAGTTATTGAAGAAGATGCAGGACGAGGACAATCTTCGGCCACATCATCCAAGGCACAGAATCCGTCCAAATCGGCCCATAAATCGACTGGAGCCAACTGGAAGGAAATTAGAAGCAGGGAGGGGGCCAAAACATCGACTGTGTTGGTTGAAGCCTCCGTGGGTGTCATCGTTCTATTGTCTTAGCGTGCGTTGCTGAAACAGGACGAAGATAATGACAACGTTGATGAAGATTTCGAAATGGACGACGTAGATGAGAGACGCCGCAGGCGCAACCGAGCAGGGTATAAGCGTCCTCGAAGATTGATGTTCTTTGTCTGGATGGCGGAATCAGTGGGACTTGAAGAGAAACTGATGAGTGTAAGACTTACACTTGGACTTTGAGCAATATAAAGACGAGCGTTGCCCATATTGACTTGACGAATGAGTGGCAGAGCGTCGGGGGAGTGGGCGATGGAGGTGGGCGATCAAGTGGGCACAAGCTCCCTAATAAACGATTTGGCATCGGAAAAAATGAGTGGCGAAGACATGAAGGTCTTTGTCGGATGTAAGGCTAGTTTGGGCGACGAAGTGGGCGCGAGGCATTCCAATATCGTGACGGAAAGAAAAGTCACGTCACAGAACCGCCTGAGGACTTTGATTTGGTTTCGAGAAGGGGCGCGAGGCATTCCAAATTCCTCTTGCGACAGACCACTATGTACGAACGCCAGGAAGCTGACCGTCAGGAAGACCCAATGGACGACCAAGACGACGACCATAACTTGAACGTTTCTCGGGCAGGAAGCGTGTATCTTGACGCTGAAGACCATAACTCGAACGCATCTCGGGCAGGAAGCGTGTATCTTGACGCTGACGACCACAACTCGAACGCCTCTCGGGCAGAAAGCGTGTGTCTTGACCCTGATGATAAGTCTGAAAACGGCCCCATGAGTGCCCAAACGACACCTCGACCCCTTCATAGTAAACTCCCCACCAACCCAGCTGCCTTTGCCCTTTCCTCTGGCAGGAATGGCCCCAGGCACCCAATCCATTCCCAAGTGCCAACAACTTCTCATTTTGGCGTATCCTCCTTCTTGGGCCCACCAGACTCGATCCGCGCGCTCGCCCTGGGCCGAGTACATTCTCAGATGCCTTCAGCAGCGGGCTTCCCCACCTGGGACCCATAACGCAACACCACCCTGATATCAACATGGACATGAACATGGTACTCGGCTCCAATCCTTGGGAAGAGTCGTCCGTTCTCGGTAAGCGCGTCGAGCACGATAGGCCTTTGTTGTTTTTACCAGATCCGGATTCTCCACTGAATCAAACCAATGCCTTGGTTACGCCGGTAAGCCGCTGTAAAGGACCTAACAACCTGTCTGGCTGACGTCGAACACCTATAGACTCCAAAGCGTCCAAAGGTATTCAAAGAGCTAGAACCTGTGCCGATTTATCCCACACACAGAGTTCGCCAGACCAATGCGACTCTGGTGAAGATGAATTCGAAATATAAGACGGAGCTGAATAACCACTTCGATCCGACAGGAACCTTTCAGAAAGGTTTACTGGCAACATTCAGGGCGGAAGCCGAGTCAATGCTCAACACCGTTCAGCGAGAGCATGAACAGCGCATGCAGAAGTTGGAACATGACTACGGGGTGAGGGAGAAGGATTTGGAGGCAAAGGCAAAGAGCTTGCATGCGGAAGCAGAGAGGTTGAAACGCGAATCGGAGGCAAAGATGGAAGTGGAGCAGCAGGAGCAGCAGGTATCGACGAGGGAACAGCAGGTGGGCCAATGTTGATCGTTCTGGATGGGTCTTGTTGATAAATCCGTTTGCAAGGAGAGACTTGCGTGGTGCACAAGAGGTCGAAAGGTTGAAGGCCCTCATTGTTCGACAGGTCGAAGAGGCGAAAGAGCGCATTGCTCAAGAGCTCGAAGAAGCGAACGCGAAGGTACGCGTGATTTCCAACTGTGATCGTTACCGAGCCCATTCAAACTTCTTGCAGAACGCAGACCAAGAAAGGAGACGCGTAGAATTGGAGCAAGAAATTGAAGAGACCCGGCGCACGAAGCGTCAGACAGAAAATTTATTGACTGATAGATTGAAAGAGCTCCAGGTCAGTCATAGTGGCTGTGAGGACTGGCAAAAACTGACAACTCACTTAGGCCAAAAAGGATGAGGAGATAGCTGCCGCCATCCAAAGGCAAAACCGAATGAATTCCGAAAAGGTTCGCCCATGCTCAAATTTCCGCTACCGTCGTCTTCTTATCTTTTTGTAGGAAAAAAATAAGGCATCATCATCCATGGGGACCAATGGACAGGCCAACAAAGGGAAAGAGCGCGAAGTGGTATGTGTTCATGTTTTGTCTTCTGCATTGCCTCATGTCGTGCACAGAGTGATGAGGGGCCGCCCTCCAACAAATCAGCGTCGACTAAACCTCCGCCTCGAGATCAGAACTGACAACCACCCGATTCAGGAGAAAGCCGTCCTGAAGGCGTGGACGATTGCGAACCATCTGAAGACGAGGTATAAGACAAACGCCCAAAACTTCAGCGCCGCCGAACGCAGGGCCTAAGCTGGGCTTCTATCAAGAGCAAAAAATCAAAGCAGTACGCTCAGGAGCGACCGGTCCTTGAGGCATCGGTACGTCGTATTGAAATTTCAATGGCGCCTGCTAGATAAAATATTGCAGGAAGCAGTCGACGAAGACGTTGACATGAGTGAACCAGAAGGAAAATCCAACGAGACCGACGACGGCGAATCCAACGACGGCGAATCCGACAATGACGACGAGGCACCGCTAACGTTGGGAGCACTGAAAAAATTATTGCGAGAAGTCCTTAAAGGACAAACCAAACGCGGTGGCCGCAAATCCGATACCATTAGAGGCCGACGATCCAAGGTAAACCCCGTAGAAGAGGAAAAGAAAATGGATGAAAAGTGGGAAAGAGCCAGCTACTGCGTTCGTGTTCCCCTCGGCCATTGAAACCTCCATTGACCCTGACCGATATATAGCGCTTGGTTGGAACAGTCATGAAAGGGATGTTTGGAATTGAATCCGTGGAGGAGTACGCCGTCCACGAACCACCTGAATCCACACATGTCCGGCACTTTGATCGAGAAGAACAAAATGGGCCTGATAAAGATGACCTCCGAATCGATGAGAGACAAGATCTCATCGGCCTGGAATACGAGAGTGATGGAAATCCTCCTTGATGCCGTGTTAGAAGGAAAGAGGAAAGCAACAGCCTGGGACGATCTCCCAGACCGTTCCGATGATTATTTGATGGAGATAATCCAGGATCAAATAGAACGCGCCCGGACAACCTGGAGGAATGCTCAACCAAAACTCCTGGAATCTGGCGAGGTTGAGAGCTTGAATGAGGTTGAAAAGAGGATGATAGAATCGAAGGAGGTCACGGAAAAGATGAAACGAGCGAACATGAGGCGCATCCACGTAAGGTTTTCGATTCTTCATGTCCTATGGAGTGTCTGAAGGCCGTTGTAGCGACGTGACCGTAGGGTTGAAACAATCAAGCGCACGATCGAGAGAAAAAGGGATGAAGGGGCAACCGACATAGCGATATGGGAATGGTTGGAAACACTGGTTACGCAACTCGGCCCCGAAGGTATGAGCTCTGACGAAAGCGACATAGCGGCATGGAGGTCCTCTATGTCAGATCCCTCAATTGGCGAAGGAGTGCCGAAAAGGAAATGGATTTCATCGACAAGCAAAGGAGAACCGACAGGAAATTGTTCTCCAATAAAGGTAGCAAACCCACTCTTCGGCTGCGGAAGTCCGGACATGGGAATACCGGGCGAAACCCGCCGAAAGGAAAATCCAAGAGCCTCTTCGACAAGCACTATTTGGCCAATCACAAGAACGTGAAAAACCTGAAGCTGAAGAAGGGCGACGGCGAGAATCTGCAATGGCTCAACATCGGAGTCCATTCTATGTTAAGGAAATGAGTTCGAGCTTTGTATTTGCCTAAGTCGATACTTACCCTGAATACATCGGGATTTACGATGAAGATAAGCGCATAACGGAAAGTAAGACGTCAGAAGGGACTAGAAGAGAAAAAGTAAGCACAACTTTTCAAATGAAATAAGGGCGGAAAGTGACTCACGGTAAGAGGGTAGGGAGTGGTGAAAACGCAGCAGCAGATGGAGAAGTTCGTAGTTAGTAGGAGAGATAAAATTAATGCGACAGTCCTCAGAGCCGTCTGTAGGACCGTCTTCGTCGCGGAGGGTTGAGGGCCGACAGTCTTCAGAGCTATCTGTAGGACCGTCTTCGTCGTGGAGCGTTGAGGGCCGTGGCCAGGAGAGAACGAGACGAGCTCGTGCGACAGTCCTCAGAGCTATCTGTAGGACCAGTGCGAAGAGAAGTCCTGCTTGACAGTCCTCGGAGCATCACGAGGACCGAGACCAATGCGTGTAGTTGACGTTGAGTAATCGCCATAAAATTCTTCTTGAAATCAGGCCGCAGATCGGTCCTGCTTGACGGTAGTTGGATAGATTAAATGTTAGTATATACAAACAATCATTACATGGGCTGAATGAACCATAAGCCATACGTTGACCAAAGAAGGGAGGAAAACTTACAGTAGTAGTAGCAATACTCGACGAGGACAAGATGAGATTTACCGCTGGTCAAACGACGGTAATTGGATCAAGAACATTATAGATACATATGTATACCTGAATATAGAGAACCGTAAGACATAGATTTGAACGCAAAAAAAAGAGGCAAACCTACAGTAAGACTTCAAACCAACTCCTACAACACCGTAATCGAAAAAAAGCTCATGTTGAATTTACGTTTGCTCCACTTTTTCGCCTTCCTTCGCGAATGCGGCTTGAAACTCGGGGAGGTGGACGACTGAGCGGGGTACATATGGATACCGCCGAGGTATCCGTGCCCGTCCGACCCTTCAAATACGCGAATAGTGAAATGTGGTTCCGAGCATGTGTCGGAGGGCGACGCGACAGCCCTAAAAATGGGAGCAAATGAGATAGGCCGAGGGAGAAAAGTAAGTCATATAGTCAGGCGTACCTTGTTGCCACCAGATGTACTCCTTCCATTCCTCCAAGTGCACTTCGAAGTGCAGTCTGCACGGCCTCTGTATTCATCGCGACAATGAGTGCATCCGCAAGGCTTTGACGGTTGTAGCCTTCGAGTCGAGTTGCGTCGTTCAGGACCCAAGCGAAAAATTCGATTTGTCGTGGTCGGCTCATCTGAGTGCTCGGTTGGGGTGCGTCAAGCGTGGAGCCGCGTGAAGGGAGAAGGTAGGAAGTAGCCAGAGGCCGGACGACAATACGGCTGTCCATGTAGGAAGATGGTGAGCAATGAAGTGCGAGTCTGCGACGGTGTTTGGGAGAAATGAGAATCAGAACGCGAGAAAGCGTATGAGGTAATCGTCGAACGTTCAATTAAGCGTCGCAAAATACCAGCTTCGCCCAGAAAGAGGATTATACCATCGTTCTACGCATAGTCAAATAGTCGATGGAGGGAATAGATATAAATTTGAATCGCATTAACAAAGCGTTGCTGTGGGAGGACCAGACGATCGGCCATTTGGTTTCTCAGTGACACATCGAGGGGTGGGACCTATGAAAGTAGAATTTCTACGTATCAAATACAAGAGAAATCCTTCGCGAATTCGACATGAAATTGGGCTTAATAAGCCTGGAGATAAAATCGGTGGATGAGTTGGGGTACTGCGAGGTTGATGGAAAGGCCTTGCCAGCATTCGATGTAGTAGATACAATCGAAATACATACGCTGCCGACGAGGACAGTTCGACAGACGTTCAACGGCGGAAGCTGGGTTCAGCTTGTATTGATGAACAACGTGCAAGTTCGCCGCATTCAGTTACCTTCCAAAATAGCCAGCAGGAAAGGAGAATCATGTATTATATACAATGGTTCTCACCAAGTAGGAGGCTTAGTGGTTGGTTTCAATTACCAAGACACCGCATGAAATGAAATCAGTGGGCGACCAGAGCGGGTTAAGGGAATAAACAAAAAGAATGGAAAAGGTCGCTGGCACGGCAAGCGAGCGACATATGCCTGAGGCGATGGGCAGATCCAGATCCAACAGTAATACGTGCGAATTTCTATGTATCATATACAACAGAAATCCAGAGTATATTCAATTTACAGGATAAGATCGAATTTTGTGAGCATATGAGAACTGGGAGCAAGAGATTATTATAAGTAACAAAGTGTTCGAATGAAGACAAAACGTACGTCGAAATATTGCGTAATTCCTGGCCAGTCTGCCCATGCGACCGCATTCTAGCCGTCAATAATGCCCTTGACGATAGCCAATAAGAGTAAGGTGGTTTGAACAGCTAAATTAGTGCAGAGTGCGATGGGTGAAGCCGGGCGGTAATGGTCGAATAGCTGGAACAACGAGTGGGGCAAGGTTTGCTGTGCATTGATACAACGAACATCCTGGTCGACGGGACGCGCTTTCGATGTATCAGATACAAACGAACTCGACAAATAGGTAGGCCAGGTAGAAGCAAACCGAGTATCAATGCATGGGTTCTCCGGCTGGTCTTTGGGTGTAATTTCGCTGTATCAGAGACAAGCGAAAGACGTGGGCGACGACAGTGGGCGACGATAGCGGCGAAAAAGGAGGTAGACGGGCGCAGCTAAAAAAAAGAGCGAATAATGTCAAAAAGATAGGAAATAAATGGGAATAAGACAAAAACCATCGACGCCGACGGCGCGATGGAGACATACCTACTCTGGTGGAGGGACATGGCGGTGGTACTTATTGATTGGGGAAAGAATCAAGCCAAGTTCATGTTTGTTTGGCCGCAGTGTTGTCGCTAAACAAAGTGACGCCAACGCCCCCAATTGCAAGTCCCTCGGGCCCTTGAATCCCGTTTAGTGGGCTACAAGCCACGTTCATCTGGACCTCTCCGATGAACTGGCTTCCTCTCTGACCTCTCCGATGAACTGGCTTCCTCTCTGACCGATCCTATCAGACAGCTTTCATCTGGACTGCTCCGATGAATGGCTCCTTTGCTTCCCATTATGATCACCGACCCTCGCACCCCGCACCCAGTTGTACCGAGCGAGCAACAAAAAAGAGTACGACAACGATGAGGAGGCAGCAGTCCATACAGCGCCGATCTGCCATCCCAACCCACTCACTCTGCTGCCGTCAATCCCGTCTTCCCTCACACGGACATCAACACTCTCGCAACTAGTTTCAAAGCCGACAATTTTATTCTAACTCTCTCAACATATATCTGTCGCCTCATCCCACCCCCTGCTCTTCCTGTATCTCCCAACATTGTGGACCGCTTTGATGTCTACAAGCGTATCACAATTTCTCAACCTTCAAATCCAGCACCTGGATTTACGAAATCCGTCGAACGACTTCGAGCGACGCCTTTAGTTCCAGCCAAAGGTCGATCTAAATCACTACCCGCATATTTTGATACTGTGTTCGTACGCATGGCGGACGCCAGGGAGAATCAACATACCCAAGGGGCCTGCTTGGAAGGTCAGTTAGTCATCCTGGAATCTCTCGTTCAAATATCCAATGCAATCCGTAGGACTTCGATTTTTGAGCAAGTCTTCCAGAGCACCTCCGTCACACTCGTTTACCCAATCATCTAGCCTACGTCGAATGGTTTACACCCTTTTCCGCCCCGCATCCCGATTCTGTCCTCTATCCTTTTACTCGCGCTTCATGATCACGGAACAATGTACAACAACAACCACCACCACCTTACCCGCTGGTGCTGTTCCGGCCACCTGTCGAGCTCCGGGCCCTCGACAGTCGTCGTCAGCATCATCGTAAGCTCAGTACCATTAGGCCGTCCTAGTGAGGTTCCGTACACACACTAAAATCCCATTTTCAACCACTCCAACATCGAAAAACCCCAGATCACTCTCTGCCACGTATACAATTCTCAGCTACTTTCAACATTCTATTAACACTGATCATGTTCTTTTGCCCACCATTTCAACCTCGTCTTCCACTTCCTGAACGCCGTTCGCCTTCGAGAACATGGAAATCTATACGTCGTATCAGTATCTTTCCTCACTATCGCCCAAACCTTCCAACATCCAACGCCTCATGTGCTCGCTTTCGCTTATGGAGGAAGGACTTTACAGCAAGGGAAAAGCAGCTAACTCAGTTCAAGGCCCTCGAGGAGAAAATGTATAGACTAACCGACGATGCTCACAAGATCAGAGAGCAACGATGTGCTTTGTTTGTTCTGCGCGCTGAGGTCCACAAGATCTCTGTTGCACTTGAACAACTTAACAAGGATCCCCAACCAGTGTTGCTCACCCTAATGGTTCGAGAACCAGCTGTGAAATCCTCATTCAAACTTCGTGTTCATGTACACAACATTACCTCCGATTTCAATCCTACATATCTCGAGCTCGAGTCTCGCCCGTCTACACCTATTTCACCCCCTCCGACACCGAGTCTGACACCTAGTACTGCACCACCATCCCGTCCCACCACTCCACCACCACTAATGGTCGAAATTTGCACTCATTTCCCTATTGACGAAACAGCAACACTTTATCATGGCCAAATCGAAGATGTTACAGACTCCTGCTACCGTGGAGGTTGGTGCTACAGAGCTCTTCGCAATTCTCTCAAAAAACGCAGACCCGGTCAACCCCCCGAATCAGACGACAAAAACCCAAGCATTAGCTTTTCAACCCTTATTCACCCAGTATCACGGTCATATTATATGTACCCCAATGGTTTTCGCCCTTGTACCCCCTCCAGCCTCTCTTTTTGAGTGTTAGGTTGTAGAAGGATGAACGTTTACACTTCCGCACCATATTCACACATATTCACTCAACCACTTGGTCTATCGAGGTTATTCTTTTTAGTGTAACCTGAGTCTCCTGTAGACGTAGATAGATGTCAAATCGTAACAATCGCAACAACGGACCAGTCAAGTCTATGACAACCTGCCGAGCCCTATGATGGACCAGCAGAACCCGTAATAAAGGCCAATACCACTCAGTTGCAGCCAGTTGTATGGCTGCTCAATTGTAGACTACAAAACTTATAATGTACTGACTTGACATTTAGAACAGAGAATTCACTTAATAATCACACAAATAGAATGTCCTCGGTACTAGAAAAGAAATTGTATACAGAGTAATAGTACATTTAGATAGAACCACACAGCTGGGTACCAAAGCGAGAATGACACAGAACCACCAATGTCGTTAGTCCTAAGAAGAATGAGTTTATATCCCAAAAGCAAATGAGTGAAAAACATACACGGGAAAGAGTAAGAACAACAGTTCTTGTATCATCTAAGTTCCACCGAGCACAATGTGATACGACCCACTCAGGACGAATACGGAAGAGCTCAGGCGATAGGGCTGGGGAATAAACCATTGCCGGAAAGTGAGGATAATGGCGAAATGGGTCGACAGACCCCGGAGCAGCAGGTAGTTGTTGGCGAACGACATAGTCAAGTTGACCATTCCGCTGTGCGACAATGTACTCGATGGAAGCAGGAACAAGGGCGCCTGACATCTTGCCATCTGGGCGATACATGATAAGACTGTTGCCGACATGTGTGCTTGAACGGGAAAAGAAGACGCCATTAGACTGGTGGCGGGCCCGTAGCGCTACTTTAGGATCATGGAAGATGTTTTTCAAGGCAGGGGGAACGGGCAGGTAAGCAGAGTCGGCAATGTCGTCGTTGTCGGATGTGCGCATAGCATTACCGGCAAATTTGTCGAATAGAGTCTTGCATTCCTTGATAAACGGTGGGCAATTTGGACGGGCGAGCCAGTGCTTCAACTTCGCAGCCTTCGAATAATAGGTGAGCATGGTGGCTTCCAATTCACCTACAAAAGAGTCAGGTTGATTCTTAATTGCGATAAAATAGACTTACCAAATTTATGGTTATGAGGAAGACGCTGCAGCTGGCCAATCAGACGTTCAAATGGGAAGCACCACCAGGAACGTACAGGGCCAAACAGGCGTAAGAAGTCAAAGATATGGAGCACCATATGGCAGTTGACACGGGGTTTAGTGTCAGGATGAAGGACCGTAAGGTTGTGTAGCCAGAATTTCATGTGTGTCAGGTAGGCGTTCGATCGAGCTTCAGTCATCGTGCGCATACAAGCCAATGTGATGGCAGAGACCAGTGCCATTGTGTGGTCAAGGGCTTGACGCAACGACAAAGCAACCGAATGAACACTACCTTCTCCCCATGTGCTAATAAGAGCAACAGGAAGGTAAACAGTGGCCAAGGTTCGCCATTCATCCGCCTTTAGCGTACCCGCAGCTGGCAAGCCAAAGTTACGTGGGACAGAGGGAAGCCAAGACGGAGTAGCCATATCACGAATGACTGCTCGGATATGGTCCATGACTTCTGGAGTCCCGAATTTGACAGGTGCATTGAGCATTGTATATGGATGCATCTTCCGCTGAGAGATAACAGGGTTAGCTTGAATCGAGACCACAACTTATGGGTACATACCCAATCCATCAGGAGCTTTACATAGGAAGCCTTACTCGCACGTATGGTTGTTGGCAGCTTTAGGCCAAGGCTGCTAGAAACAAATTCGAGTGCTTTGGAGTTTTTCGAAGAGAGACGGCGTTCCAAGGTCTTCAGATTGTCTTCTAAGGTTTTGGTATTCGGCTCATCTTGACCCTCTATCGGTTCCAATAGGCGTCTGTGGATGTGAGGGATGTGCTTCAAATCGTTCTCAGATACATCTTTCCGATCCTTGAAATCCTTGCCTGGTTCTGTGAATTTGTGTTCGAAAGCAGGGACAAATTCTGCCTTTTCTGTTACTTCCCTCAGGCAAAGGACATCCCGAAAATGAAACTGGGCCAGGCCCAACAAAAGACAGTGCATTGAGTCGACGACCAACATACGGGGTGGATCCCAATACGGAAGGCGCCATACTTCAGACCATCGGATACCGTTCGCTTGAAAAAGTTTTTCTTGGTCTCTGACAGTAGGGGCATCTCTCCAAGCCTCGACTTGACGACGAAGCTGATCCCGGTCTTTGGGTTTCCAATCAGCGGCTTCAACATCGGTCCTCCCGAGAGTATCTTGATGATAGCAGCGGCAGCGGCTGCAGCAATGGTTACTGCTGTGATTTGCCGATTGGTTGAATTTGCGTGCAGCTGGAAGGTCATTGACGGACAAAGCTATTGCACAGCGAGTTAGTCTTCCATTGGGGTAGTTGGCCGTGCGTGAAAAGTGTACGCCGCGTTCCCAAGAAACCAAGAAATCGTCAATTACCGGACGAAGGTAGTGGTTAAGTTCTGTATTGTGTGGTTCATTTGGGCCAGGGATAACACACGCGACATATATATTCTCGGGCTTGTAGCGAACACTGAAAGGGAGGCTGAGGCACACCGCCGATATTATCCCACAAGATGCAGAGGCTCCTCTGGGTGTCGAACCTTCAGCGCTGAAAAAATCAACATTGATTGCAAAAAGGTAACGGCCTTCAGTACCGGGCCTATCGACGAAGAGGCGGTTCCCATCCGGACCTTTGAAGGTACGAATGAATTCCGCTTGAGATATATCGGTAACGTAGGCCGGAACCGGTTCACCCCTATTGATCGACGCCATCAAGTCGTCATTGGTACGATCCGCCATGTTTTCCAGATCTCCCTGTGATATGAGTCCCCCGAGATAGTCGTGGAAACTATGATAGATAACAGTTTTCAAAGGTTTGGCGCCTTCGTCAGGTTCAGAAAGGGCCGTCTTGCAAATATCCGAGTCAGGAGTGGGGCGATTACTGCATTCACGAGGATATGAGGGGACAGCTGACCCTAGAGCAAAGGTGGGGGGGTATGTGCAGTGACAACTCGGACAAACTGCGTTGGCAACAGTCATGGGCTCCAAGTTAAATCTAGCCAATGCGGGTTCGAGGGTAAGGGGTATTTGGTCGATAATGTACTGTTGATTGATGGTAAAACTTCCTGATGGATCCCGAAAGGCGCAGCGAAGCATTACTGAGAGCAGACCCAGGATAAAATCTCCCATGCGGCGACTGGCGCCCATGATGACTGCGCAGACGACTGAAATGAACATGGCTATCTGGGCGACCTGGTCATGACGATCAATTGGCATATTAAAGTGATGATCTGTGGAAGCACAAATAAGAAGAATTTCCAACCATGTCTGCAGGAAAACCTTACCAGACTTGAACAGAAGTGGTACGCTTTCATCCACAGGTATTGCCTTCCGAACTTCGACGAAGCGGTCGTGAAGATCGGCGACAAATTTAGTAACGGTGGCTTTCGCCGTGATGACTGAATGGACACTGCGCGTAACGCTCTTAAGAGACACTTGCAGTTGAATCAGTTCGTGAATCAGTTCGGCTTCCACGTGGGTCAGAGTCTCAGATGAGGGCGACAAAAGTTTGGCAGAACATGTTTCAGCGCGCTCCTGGATGGCTTTGAGGGCCAGGTGTGCTTTCTCGGTCTTGCGATTTCCCTCGCGTTTTTCCAAACGACTCTTCATCTTGATCAGAGGAGGGGGCTGGTCATCATTCTCGGTGTTCTGGGATATAATGTCGGGGGCAAGATGCAGGAGATCGCCAGCCTGGGGAGACGGGTCCGAAATCTGAAGATTCTGAATGCCGGCAAGAATGTCGTTGAGGGGAGGGGGTTCAGCAGCCGCAGGTACTACTGGGCACGATCGTTGATATTCATCTCGTGAAACCATAGTTTACTGGGTTGTCTCTCGGTACTGAGGCCGCCGTCCGCTAAAGTATCGGCGAAAAGAGACGACGCGGCTTCACGAACGGCCGCGAGGCGAGACTGCTCAGTTTCAAGCTTGACACGATTGAGGTGAGCGATACGCTCCGATGCTTTCAGCGTTTTGCCTAAAGATCTACCATCGGGTCCAACAGGGCCGGAACTTGTGCACTCTTGACAAAGGCACTGAAAAACTGCATTGCCTCGAGCAGGCATATCGAGTTAAATAGTTAACCGCAGTACAAGTTTTGAGTTCTATGTACTGAAACAATAGAACTCGAGCCCAACTTCGACAGCGCAGCAGGATTTCTATGTATTTGATACAAAGGAAATGAAAGTCGTCCAAAGAAATTGCCTTAGCAAAGTAGAACCGTGTATGAATACAACAGTTCCAACTTGAGCGAATTTCGTTGTATGCGATACAGACGAAATGGGTGGGCGACGACGGCGGGCGCTGCAGCTACCCAGCAGGACTGCGTTTAAATTCCGACTTGATCATGACACTATTCCTGATCCTGACCCGTTGGTTCAAAAGCGGGGCAGCTCCAGTGAAGTGGTAAGCTAGTGGAGAGGCTTCCACTGAACCTTCTAGTCTGACCCATCCAAGGAAATCACAAAGCGCATGAGAAGGGATGGTCCACCAAACCACAAATTGCATTCGGCAAATAGGGTCCTCAACCAGCTGACAGTGACTCAAAAGGAGCAACTCCTCCAACAGGAGACGCGGATGCGGGTATTCCAAGAAAAGCTCCAAAAGGAGCAGTCGAAGAAGATCGAAAAATTCCAGGAAGAGCTAGAAATGCAAGCACGTCAATGGGAAGACAAGAGGACACGGGAATTGGACGCTAAGAAAGCGGCGCTTGATGAGATGACAAACGATGCTCAAGCAGTATTGAGGAGTGCTCAAGAAATGGGAAAGCAATGGGAGGCGCGAACAGCAAGCTTGAAGGAGAGTAGTGAGAGGGAAAAGGATTTGGAGTTAAAACTGGACCAGATAAAGGTGTGTTTCATTGAGCTTGATCGGACAATCTCAATTTATCTCCAGCCAGCATGATAAACAACGAGCGGTTGAGGCCGCTGAGCTTGCACGGAAGGAAAAGGAAAAAGAGGCGGCCCTTGCTCGGAAAAGGGAGGCTGAGGCTCTTGAAGCAACTAAGCTAGCTAAGGAAAAGGAAGAACAGGCGGTGCTTGCCCAGAAAAGGGAGGCGGAAGCAGAGGCGAGAATCCAGCAAATTGAAGTGAGTCAAATTAAAATTCTCTGCTTAGCCTTTACTAACGCCTCGGTAGCGAGAGAAGGCACAGGCTGTGAATGCGGTCGCCATTGCTGAACGACATGAACAGGCCGCAAAGGCAGCAATCGTGCGTATGGAGGTAATTTTAATCATAGTTCCATACTCGGATGGAAATTGACAACCTGGTTAGGAGGAACGGAAAGCGGATGCTGAGAAGCTGAAGAAAGAGTGGAAGGACAGATTTGAGCGTCTTCGGGTGACTACTCTGGCTTGAACCAATCTTGAACATGATGATTGATGCTTGATGCAGGCAAGTAGCGAGCGCCAAATGGCAACATTGATACAAAAAGTCGAGCGACTCCATGGGCAACGAGTAGGTGACTCGAGCATTTGCTGTCCATATCGATCAAGAAGTAGCAAGCGATAAGCATATGGGAGACGAAGTCATTGAAGAAGATGCAGGACGAGGACAATCTTCGGCCACATCATCCAAGGCACAGAATCCATCCATATCGGCCAATAAATTGGCTGGAGCCAACTGGAAGGAAATTAGACACAAGGAGGGGGCCAAAACATCGACTGTGTTGGTTGAAGCCTCTGTGGGTGTCATCATTCTATTGTCTTGTCGTGCGTTGCTGACAGAAAACAGGATGACGATAACGACCCCGTCAATGAAGATGTCGAAATGGACGACGTAGATGAGAGACGCCGCAAACGGCACGGCAAACGCAGGCAAACGGGCAGAAACGACGGTGGAGAAGGAGATGAGGAGAATAATGGCGACGACGACGACGACGACGATGACGATGATGACAGCAACACAAAATCGTCACGCATGACAAAGGAAGAATTCCAGGCGATGATTGGCGACGTTATGAACGACCTTGCAAAAAGGTTGACCGGGATATCGATCCGGAAGGCCAAATTCACCAAAGGTCCCCAGAACTCTAAAAAGCCCACCAGCGCGTCTCGCAAAAGGTCTGCGAAAGGCCGACTGGAAGAGGAGAAGGATAACGATGAGACCTTTGAAAGGAAAAATTATCTCGTCAGTGATTTCCCGATTTATCTAGCCAGCGAATTACTTACAAGGAATATAGAACCTTGCCCGACAAGTCAGGGACGACTGCTTCAGCGTCGATGCTCTCGAAGATTTTGCTCTGCACGACCCACCCGAGAAAGATGCTGTTTGTCTCTACAACGACGGAAAAGGTCCAGGGCCAGATGCAGCGGATCTTCGCATCGACATGAGAGGAAAGATTTCGTCTAAATGGAATGTCCAAGTGCTTGACCTCATGGTTGACCTCATGCGCACCAAGTTGCAAACTGAGGCTTGGGAATCGCTTCCCTAACGCTCAGAGGCCTATCTTCGCGACCTTATCTATGACCAAGTGCAACGTGCAAGGACAGTTTGGAAGGATGCCCAACCAAAAGTCAAGGAGGATGGGCAGATCGAAACCGTGAACGAGGTCGAATAGAGAATGGTCGCGAGGAAGAAGGAAGTGGGAATGCTTGGGCGCGCGACATCGAGGCGGATTAGTGTATGTGCTTCAATACCTCTTCTTCGGTGAAGCTGACGCATTTTTTCAGAGATACGCACGTCGCATCGAAATTATTGGGAAGACTATTGCGAGAAAAAAGGAGCGAGGAGACCCAGATGTCGAACTCTGGGAATATATGGAGAAATATTTCGAGCTGCTTGGAGATGAGGGTATGAGCTCGGACGAGAGCGACGTGGATGAGGCCGGAAATGAAGTTTACTACGTCATGGCAATGCCGTGGCGGCGCAACATCGAGGCGGAGCTGGAGATCGTCGACCGACAGCGGCGCAAGGACAAGGAGTTGTTCTCCAACAAGGGAGCAAAACCAGGGAGGAGGATACGGGACGGAAGGAAGAATTCCCGAAGGACACCGGCTCCAGAGCTCCCTAAGTCCCTCTACGAGAAAACCTGGTTTGCTGCTCTGTCGAATGAAGGAAAGGCCAAACTTCAGATCCGAAAGGATGAGTTCCATGTCAGGAAACTTCGACGCAGAGGCGGATCAGCTGCTTAGGAAGGAGGTGGTAGAATAATCGGTATTTAGGCGATACACAGTGAAGAAATTAAACATACCTGTTGTAAAGCTTGACTATGGAATGAATTAACAGTTCGAATCATCACCGGAGAGGGCCAGGTGATAACCGTTTGCCGATGGCACCAGTGGTGCGGAATAAGTATCACCAGAGCTATCCAAGTGATATTTATCAACGTAAAACCCAATCCAGAGCGACCATTGGTTTGGAGGAGGGAAATCCGTTCATCGGACCTGTCCAGATGAACGGTGCTTGGTGGTTTCGGTCAAAGATACAGCCAGTTCATCAGAGCGATCCAGATGAACTTGGCTTGTAGGAAGGGAAGACATCGAGGACTTGGCCAAATGCGTCGTTTTGTTTGGCGACACCCTCGTGGCCAAACAATCAACCCGAATCATTTCTATTCTCAGTTCAACTTCCTCCGTCAAATCCACCACCACCACCAAGTCCAACATCACATCACTGACACTGCTGGGTATGCTTCCATCGCGTCAATTTCTTTGTGTTTTACATCTTACTCACGTTGTTTTGCGTTTTCTTTCAGCCGTGCCCGCTTACCGCTGCAGCGCCCGCCGTCGTCGCCCGCTTAGTTCGTTTGTATCCCATACAACGAAATTTGCTCAAGTTGGCTAACGCTTGCAGCACCCGCCGCCGTCATTTTGTTTGTATTGCATACAACGAAACGTGCTCAAGTTGGAACCGTTGTATCCATACACAGTTCTCCTTCGCTCAGGCAATTCGCGTCCTATTGGCCAGGACTTTTCTGGTGTAGATAATCTGAAATTGTAGCTCCATCTCACAGTACTCAATTATGTGTAAGTACTCACATTGATCTGACTACTTTATCAATTCTAACCTCCTCGATCTCTCCGTCTAGCCCTATCAACTGTCCCAAAACCGGCGTCATACTTTTTTCGCGATCGTTTACCAAACTACCAGATGATGTGTGATGGCCATGTCTTTACCTCCCCAAACCAAGAATCTTTGCCACATCCGCTTCCCCTTGATACTGAACTTGGCCCAATGCCGTCTCCAGAAGAACTTCGATGTCGCGTTTGGGCAACACCGACCACCCCATATACCGCGTTCATCTTCAAAACGCCCTTATTTGGTCCTATGATGGGTCGCTTTGACAAATACAAGATCGAGAACGATGCTCATAACTGGCATTTGCCCCGAAACACCTGCAAATCGTGGAAGCGGTTTGAGCACGGCATGCGTGATGCTGCGGCGAAGCTATCGTCCCTTTTCTTTTCTACACACCCTGACTTTCGACCCTTCTGGGATATCCCTCAAAATCCTAGTTCCTACGGCTATTTCGATACCCATGATTCTGAACAAGCGGCTCTTGAAGCCGTCACTTCTTCAATTGACGGTTTCATCGTCTTTTCGGGATATCTATCCTTTCTTATCGCCCTCTGCCGGTTTTGTCCCCCATCCAGGGGCCCTTTACAAACCACAGCAGAGTTGTTTAAGTCTGCTGGCGTCGAAGTACACCCCGAGTGGATACAGGGTCTTCATGATTCGGGTATCGGCAATTTCAGTGTGGACCAACGGTCCCGCATAGGATTAATCGTCAAGATTTCCGATTGCAATTGGATCAACCTGGTACCCATTGTAATCAAGGCCAATGTCTCGGTTTGGCTCTTCTGGGGTAAACCGCCTTTCTCGATACCTCGGCAATCCTGGGTGTCAGACTTGGAACCAGCACCTTTTTGGACACCCTTGTCGACCCCGCCCGAGCATTCTTCCTCATCTGCGCCCAATCAACCCTCCTCGTCAATCCCAGGTGGCTTTCCTCCTGTTATACCTGGAAGCGGTCAGCGACCGGGGGAAACAATACGGGCATTTCTGGCGCGTCATAAAGAGAAAAATGCACGAACCCTTTTAGAGGAAACGAGGCAGGAGAGGCAGATACGATTGAATCGTCAGCTCGCGAATGCGAATCATCACAAACCTGGTAATAATGGTGCCAGAGTGTATCGCTGGGTGGACGTTGACGGATTTCGCATTAGAACCCTTCTTAATCGTGATTTGGTTGAGGAATACTGGTTCGAGTGGGGTAAATCGCAGCGGAGGTACGACGCTTTTTCAAACCAGTGGGACTGTTGCTCAGACCTACCGTCCGATTCCGATGACGAGGACGATTGTGTATCGGATGCTTCTTCCACAATATTGCCCATAAATACAAAACGAAGAGCACCTCAATTGAATCAAAGATCATCTCCCCCTGTTAAGGCTACATCTGATGTGACAGTCAACACATCGTCTGTCGTTTCGCCGGAGGTTTCACTATCGTCTTCTCAATTTAACCACATTGCCGCTCCGTCTGTCGAGTTCGGTTGCTCTGCAGACCTCCCGACCACCTCTTTCCCGATGCCACCTCCAGCTTCCTCTTCACCTCCCAGAATGGCACCTGATATGTCAGTTGATGCACCACCTGAGGTCTCAGTGGAAGATCCCCGGTACCTTCCGCACCGTGAGGTTCCTGGGCGAGTCTCGTCTTCCAGTGGCTCTTCATCGAGAGTTCTTGTCAGTAATGCACCACACTCGCCAGGTGTGGCACAATGTCCTCCAGCGCCTCCTCCAGTGACATCACACGCTTCTCTTCCACCTCGTCGTACAACGCCTGATGTGGTACTTGAGCCGCTGGCTGAACAGGGGTACGATTCGAATGGTGCTCGTGTTGCGTGGTCAACAAACGACGACGACGACAGCTATGACCCTCTCCGCACCTCAGTGGAGGACGTTATTGCAGTAAATCGCTCCACGCAAACTAAGCTCCCACCGCCGCCGTTTCAGTCTATCGAGGATATTGTCTACTATAGATATGGCTTCGCTTTCAATGAAACTACATATGATGGTCTCCCACCATATTTTGATAAAGCCGAAAATCCCTTTAATCACTGGACAACAGTCTGCCATGCTGTTGGTGGATATGGTCTCTCCTCGTCGACTGCCAACCACCGACCTATAACGGATTTCCTGGTGGCTCTGCTCAATTCCAAGCGTCCGTTCCATGATGTTCCTGGGATGTTCTGGGACTTGAGTCCTGCAAATGGCGAGCAGCTGAAGGATTTAGAGCCGAAGTGTCTTACTATTGAAGTCAAGGAGTTCCAAACCGGAGTCCTCTGCCTCCTCCACCCTCGTGCCTCAGACTCTGTAGAGAATCCACCGTGGGTGGTTGCTGTTCCACCTATAACTGCCTTGGAGTGTATTCGGCGCGACCTTGGACCTTCTTCGATTGACATCGCCGAGTATCTGATGGAGCAAGGGATGCCATTTAATACGTTACTTCCTTTTGAGCGTTGCTCAGGCTCATCTCATCGTCCGCCTCAACCTCTGGAACGCCCACTCCTGGGGGACCGGTCAGCTGGGCACAACTTTGACCGTGCTGATTCCGCGGCATATGCAACACTTCGGGACTCGTTTTTACTTGCTCAGCATAACAGTCGTCGGGCCCTTTCCTTTGGTGGTATCATTGCTCGCTTGGCCAGGAATGTCCTGCCAGACTCCGATATTCTTGCCGGTCCCTCCTCGAGTGCACGCAGAGGAGAGCAAATACTTTTTATAAGTGGGCAGGAGACCATGGTTGATGATCAACTCTCGGAGGAGGAACTGGATTTGATATGTGGGACCTACAGAGTAGCAACTGGAAAGGGCGGTAGGTATCTCTATTACTGGCTGTCCTCCCACCTGACTAATCCCTGCTGTTTATTAGCCCAGACATCTATGTGCTCTTGGTTTCCTCGGGCTAATGTATGGGCATCCACTGGGTACAACGTCGGTTATTGGAATCGAGAATGCGAGGATTGGTACATCAACCGAGTTGATTCCATACTGGACGGAACAGCGAAGCCATTAACTACACATCAATGGCGGCAGCAAATTCGAAAGAATAGGCAGGCACCAAAGCTCGTCTTCCAGATGAACAAGGTGGCAGAGGCGTATCTCCAATCTTCGCTAGCATCATCGTTTACCATTACCCCTATGTCGCATTAAATCTTGTCGCTTTGGCCGCCTTAATTTGTATCTTATATTGTATAATCTCGCGTTGTTTTTGGGTTCGCTTTAATGATACATAATTCAATTCTAACCCCACCTCCGCCATTGAGATCATAGATGACTTTTGAAGCAATCAATATCCGTGTCACGTGGAAATGCTTACGCTGCCAGTACCAGCGCAATCGTCGAGTGTCAAGTTTGATCAATTCCTTCGCCGAATCCCACTACCGCTCCAGGTGCTTCTCAATTGCGCTGTCTCCATCGCATCGTCGGCATCGATGATTTGTATCTTTATCATTTTGTTTCGTATCTTACTCACATTATACGCGTTTATTTTCTGCTGTGCCCTCAGCGCCCGCTGTCGTTTCGCCCACCTATTTCGTTTGTATCTGATACAGCGAAATCACTTTTGAATGTCAGGATCTGATACATCGAACTCACCACTCATCGACCAGGATTTCTTTTGTATCGATACGCAGAAATCTTAGCCCCGTTCGCTGCTTTACCTATCCGACGTTACCCCCTGGCTTCACCTCTGCACCAATTTCACTTTTTGTGCTATGTACCTCATGCAAACGAATTCAACCTTGGCGTGGCCGTTCGTCTTATGGATGAACCCTCTCAGCGTCTGATCAACTATTCAAACACCTTATGCTCATCGGACAGGAAATGCCCGATCCTTCGACGTACGTTTTTTCCTTCATTTGAACACTTTGTTACTCATAATTATCTCTTGCTCCTAGTCCTGACCCGATCGTACTGCGAGAAAATAACATTCAACACTGACAGCGGCTTCGTCGTGGCCACCGCCGCTCCAGGAGTCCAGGTACTTCTCAATGGCGCCGTCTCCATCGCACCGTCGGCGTCGATGGTATGTGTCTTTATTATTTGTTTTGTGTCTTATTCTACTCACATCATACACGTTTACTTTCAGCTGTGCCTCCAGCGCCCGCTGTCATTTCGCCTACCTTCGTCTGACCAATGGTTCAGACACCTTATTCTCATGATGGGTACGTGCGCTAGCATGGGCGGCAATGCCAAATCTTCCGAACATTCGCCCAACAAAGCATTGTATCAGATACATGCTTTTTAGAAGGCGGGCTCGTATGTTGGTACCACCTCTGCCCATCAGTCTCGGTGTCTCCGTCGACATCGCCCGCTGTTTCCTACATCAGGGGCTCATCAGCCTCGATCTTATTCAGTAAACCAAATATGCTGCGGATTTCTTTTGTATATAATACACAAAAATTTGCACACACACTACCATTGGATCGCACAATTTATCGCTCGCCAACCGTGTCAGTTCGGCAGTGTACAAATTTCAGTTATACACACTGAGTTGGCATTGCGAACAATGGCATCCTCCCCGTTGGATCACCGTTGCCCCCGTAACTCCTTCGCGCTGATACGCACTGAGTTGGGCTCTTCAACAGACCATCGCAGTTGACCGCGCTCTTCGACGCCAGGATCTTTATCCCGGATACTCCTCTCTTTTGTGTATGATCCATTGAGACTGAGTTATCCCGGAAGCCGAGACTGCCGACCTCAAGGCATTTCCTATCCTTCAACAACCTCTCTTCGTCTATCCATGTTATTCCTTCTAGAAACGCAGCAACGACATACAACTGTCTTTGCGAACAGTGCATCCTGGATTGTGGGCATGGCCCTGATGGTTCACCTCTGGGGAAAACCCTGCCGCTAGCCCAGCGCATCCCCCATCTCAGGCGTGTGCAAGCTGAGGCGGCTGTCCGTAAAGCCACGGTTAGCCAGCAGCGACTGGACACTTCTTCTATTCTCCGAGGTCCCTCGCAATCGGCTTCGACTCCCCGTGCTCGTCCAGAGGTTCTTCCCTCTGGGCCTCTCTCCCCTCCTGCGGGCAGCAAGGCTAAGCTTGACAAGCGCGAGCGAGACCGCCGCACCGCGAAAGCCCACAAGATCCTTGATGTCGTCGAGCGTAGGTCGCAAGAATGCCGCCAAGCACTTAGTTCTCCTGCGTTCTCACTTGCCGACCTCACAAACTTGCGTCAGGAAATTAGCCAACTTCAGAAGTCTTTCGATGCTGTGAAGCGCGACGTACCCACAGTTAATCAGCCCGCAAAGTCATTGTTGGCGAACGTCTTGCCCACCTTCAGAGCAGCTATAGCGAGTTTTGTACCGCACATCCTGTACCTGAAGAACCGGAACTCTACAATACAGGTGAATTTGATTTCGCCTCGAATCTATGCTTCTTTTATCTTACTCCTGATCTATTCTTCAGATCATCTTTTTGACTTGCCAATCAATGCCAATGATCCTTTTGCTCAGATCGCCATGCTCATTGCTGTTGTTTGCAACGTGATGATCGGTGCGAGCCGCCGTCTTGGGGATCTCATTGTCGGCCTCCTCACAGTCATGCTGGCTTGGTCTGTTTACGGTCGTTCTGGGAAGCTGGACGCACACCAGCAATTTGTTGTTGATCAAGTTCTGGTCACTCTCAATACGGTGTTGAAGAGGTTCAATCTAGATGGCAAGACAGAGATTCATGCAGTTTGCCCAGCCTGCCATTGTACATACCCCCCCTAAATTTATTCCAGGATCTGATAGGCCCATCTACCCCGAAGAGTGCACCAACAATCCAGACCCTGATATGACCTGCACAGGTACATCCTGTCTTGGATGGAAGACCTAACCGCTCTGCATCCTGACGCAAAGCATAGCGTCAACGGACATATGGCCATCCACATATATGAATTCCTCCGATTTTTTGGCCCAGTACGCTCATGGTGGTGTTTCCCTTTTGAACATGTGATTGGGCAGCTCCAACAACTTCCAAGTAATCATAAATTTGGTATGTTGTTTCTTGATGCATCGACACATCGACACAGTCTTTTGTTGATAATATCCTTAGGTGACTTAGAGGGCTCCATGCTGTCATCATTTTCATGCACAGCTCAATTAAAGCACTGGCTTTTCTTGCCTGGATTGCCCTCTGGCCCTCAAGGTGTGCAAGACTGTGTTTGATAAGGCCCTTGGTATGGTATACACAATGCCTAGCTTCAAATATCCTCATCTTCATCCTCCCCATCCTCATCCTCATCCTCATCCTCATCCTCATCCTCATCCTCATCCTCATCCTCATCCTCATCCTCATCCTCCTCATCCTTATCCTCCTCATCCCAATCCCCATCCTTCTCCTCATCTCCATCCCCATCCCCATCCTCATCCTCATCCTCCCCATCCCCATCCTCTCCATCCTCCCTATTTCTATTCTCCCCATCCCCATCCTTTCCATCCTCCCTATTTCTATTCTCCCCATCCCCATCCTTTCCATCCTCCCTATCTCTATTCTCCTCATTCCCATCCTTCTCATCCTCATCCTCATCATCCTCATATGTTCCATCCTCCCGGAGTGTTTCATGTTCAATCTTCTGTGGCCATTTTTCTAACCAACTTGTAACTTGTTCCAGCTCTGAATCCAACGTAATTTGTAATGAACCCAAAGGCAAGAATCCCCTAGACAGGAAAGAATATTTGCCTTTCCCAGACTCTCCTGAGAGGCTAAAGTCAACAACTTTCAGGCTGATGCCACCTTCCTTTTCTTCGAGAAACCCTTGAGAATTGATTTTGGCCAGGATGTGGTGTGGGTATAAACCACCATGAACATAATTTTTCTGCTGAAGTGTTTCAACAATCTTCAACACTGCTTTTTCAACTGCAGCCTTTGCAGCCTTTGCCTGTGCGTAGTTGTCATGTTCTAAGTCATTGAGTGTTGCCCATCCTGGCTGATCCTTTGATGGTGGCTGTAGATACTCCATGAAGACCGTTGTGAGATAGTCATCTGGTGGACTGTGATGCATCAGAAACTGGGGTGCAAACCCTTCTTTGTAAAGATAATCGTGTACAGCTTCCCCATATGTCTGCTTTTCAGCACGGCTCAGGATCTTTGCAATGTAGGTTGAGTGTTGTTGTAGAGTTTTCCTGTTGGATATCTCAAGCTTCTGCAGATCCACATTTTCTTGAAATTTGCCAAGAAAAACACGGTTTGTCTTTAAAACCCGCAATGCCCTTGTGAAGGGAATTAAGAGTGGAAGTGTGGGATTTGCAATATAATACTCCGGGACCTGAGGGGCATTCCTAAATTATATGTAAAGATGCAGAATAGATGAATGAAACAATAGGGCTTACTCCAGGTATGGTACAGCCTGTTTCAGACTATAAAACAAGCAAGCCATCATTTGGATCGTTGGCTCAAAAGTCGTTTCCAAAAAGCTCGTGGTTTTTAAGTGTTCTATAAAGGGACCCACAGGGCTTGAAAAGCCAGCACTTATTGTCATTTTGGTCCCTGAAGAAAGTATAAGATCATGTAAAAAGGTGAGAGGATTTTACAAACCACTGAGGGAGATCAGAAAGACTGCATGGCCAGTATAGGGACCAGTCTTTGCAAGATCCGAACTAAGATACTCCTGCCAGTAACTTCCCACCTGAATGTTGGCATCACCTCCAGTTCCTTCCTCGGTTTTTATTTCAACCATTGCCCATGGCTTGATTATTTTGCCTGTGGAGTCTGCCTCACCATAGACAATATCAAGAGGCCGAGGATTCTTTTCTCTGGAGACATCATTGAAACTCTCACTCTCTTTCCATTTGTGGGTGTCATCCTCTGGAAGGATTTGTTTGAGACCATCAAGAAAAGCAGCAAGCCAAAACTTGTGCTTCTTGTGCAACTCAGCAAGGGAAAACATCAGCTTCTGGACAGCTGCAGAGCACTGATTCATTGATGGGCTGCTAGAGTCATATGTATCCCTTGAAGAAGAAAAGTAGGATTGGGATGAAAAGTTCCTGAAAGCCCGATGCAGTAGGATTACTGATATGGGAGGATTGGTTGAATAAGGCCGACCATTATACACTACTGTCTTGGGATTGAGTTGGTGTTTGTACCAGTTGTCACTTTTGCAGAGTGTGGAGGGTGCAGCTTTGACTGTGTGCTTATAAGGATTAGTTGCCATTGTACAGGCTTTAGATGTTCACAAGGTTGGAGGTGAAAGGCAAGGATGGATCAGATTTGATGGCACCACATCACATTTCATGGGAACAAAAGTTTGGAGGTGATCACTTTTCAGATTCAGAGATCAGTGCGGGTTTGCTTCTATTCTACAATGACGACCCTCCCTCCTCTTAAGTGCCAGAAAGAGGACCCGGGAAGCTCCCTATAGTTGGTGTCCGCGAATTTGCGTTTTTGAGGCCCCAAATTTGTCAAATCTGTGTCCGATTTTTGCGTTTTTGAGGGCAGATTGGGTCCGGTCGGTACTATTGTTGGGGCAACAGAACCCAACGGAAGCTCGCGTTATCATGCATATATCATGACTGGACCACCCCCAACTTCACCTGCTTTTTGGGCAATCACAAATCACCAATACGAGCGCAAAAAACCAAAAAATTTCCTTTTTTCGGATGTCACGTGTTAAAACCTCTGTCCGAAAGTGCGTTTTTGAGGGCGTCGAGCTTGCGTTTTTGAGGCCGATTTTTGGGATTTTTGCGGACACCAAATATAGGGAGCTTCCCGGGTCCTCCAGAAAGTCTACCGTGGAATACCAGAACCAGAACCAGAAACGCCTGCACTCTCAGTGACTGAAAGGGTTGCAGAATCTTGAATTTAGTTCTTGCCCAATCTCCACTTGTATTCATCCAGAAATGCGACATCACCTCATTGGGCTTCTTCGTCAAGGATGGCACGGTACGCGTATGGTCGATGCTTACGCGGAGGTCAGAGTATACACTAGGTGGCCATTCTGCGAGCGTCAATGTCATGAAATGGGGAGGCGGCGGAGGCAAGGGTGTTCTATCCTAATGCACAGTTACAAGATAGACGCGGCGGGAATGGAGAAGATCAGTACTAGTGCTGTCCCGCAAGGGCCAAAATGAGGAACAAGTATCAATATATCGATTGCGGCCGACAAGGATCAAGCTGCAACGGACGGGTGGTCAGTGGTGGACGATATCGAACAGTCAAAATGTATGTTCTCGTTGTTGAGGTCTCATTTACTTTACTGACCCGGTATTTCAGATGGAAAATTAGGCCGCCGTTTCGAGGACGTATTTTATTGAACGGTTCGTGTCAATTAACGGATAGAGTAGCAGACGATGGTGTCAAGACGAGATCCTGGTTTCGTCGATGCCGGCCAATTTATCATACGTGTACGCATTGCGAAAAGACGACATTTGAGCATTATACTGAGGGTTTGTCGGCCATCGATGTTGTGTGCGAGTTCTACCAGCGCCAATTACCCATAATATAGGCTACCAAGACCGAAAGGGTAGCTGACACCAAGAGGACGAGGTACCGTAACTAACTGTGTTCGGGTCTGAATTGGGTCTGAAGTTTAAAATTCAGCGAATGTGCTCCTTGCTCCAATCTTGTCGATAGTTATTGAGGCAGGTGGATTAGAGTAAGTTGCGGTAGCCTATCCTCTCGTAACAACCTTCGCTAGCAATACACGGGCCTTTGTCCGACAGAGTGGCATCATTGTGACTGGAGTGCATCCTTCATTTTCGCAGTTATTCGGTAGTTGTATACGGTTCCTGTAGAGAACAGATGGTTGGACAATCAGGTCAACGGCAGAGATCATAAGGTTGATTATTAGCCCCACAGTCCAGATTGGCCTAAGGATAAGCACGATTGTCAATGACACTCTCAGCAGCCTCGGGGTGGTCAACAACGACCGCACTTTCTCTGAGGACTCGGAAACTTCATAACGTCTATGTCCAGGTCTCGGTAAGACTTCTCGTCGACGAATGGAAGGGACCTCACCAGTCGAAAAGAAACAGTTCAGGTCGGCCTCACCGGAACTCCGGATCAAAATGGTTCCATGGTAGATCCTCCTAACACCTTGAGCAGCATATGCAACCGAACGAAACAATTTCTTCAAGTTCGCCATCAATGTCGAAAGGTTGGTAAAAGAACCAGTTGTTTATTGCAAAGCTTCTCACAGGAACTGATTACCCACTGGAATCTGCCGGCAGTCAAGAGCAGTCCATCTCGTTCTTGCTAAACTTGTACAACTTGGAGTCGCTTCTCTCCCGAAAATGGACAATCATGGACAATCTGACACTACTATAGTAAAATCAGGCGTCTATCGCAAGGACAGGATTGGAAGAAAGGAGTACGGTTGTACGATCGGCTTTGGAAGTTAATCGACATTTGAAGGGAGAGATATTTGCTGGTGAATGCTGAGGTTGATGTATTTCTGCGGAGCCGTTAGATGGGCATTTTGAAGCTGATAGATACGTACTTCGGCCTTTGGCCAAGACCCAGAAGGAGTTCTCCCAGAAACGTAATGCCTTTGGTCTGAGCATACCGGCTGCTGTATACCTGGGAAATGGCAGGGTTCAGGTAAGTGGAGGAATATTACAGGATAAACGCAGGTAGATGCACATACCTGACGTGAAGATGAGCATCCAGAAGGTGGAACGCGGTGTATGGGAAAGCGTTGCTTCTGATAAGGCCCAAAAGCGGACATCTTGTGTTTTGATACGGGAGCAACAATGCAAAGTTGTGGGTGGAGTGGCCTTGGTATTGGAAGCCAGCTAAATGGAGGGCTCAAAGGACCAAGGTGTGATTTCCTTGTCCCTTCCTTCCTAGTGGAGCTCAGCGACAACATTTCACCATCTTCGCAGCCCTAGGGGTTCCCGAAGACACCGGAGTCATGAATGCGCCGTTACCGAAGCTGGAACATCTCCAACTTACCAAAAACGAGTCAAGCTTATGCAAGATGCTCTTTTCCATACCATCCTGTCAGTGATTATAGAGGAAAACAAGATCACTGGCGTCATCCTTACCGAGGAGATCAACGAAGAGCTGAAGCTAGATTCTGAAAATCCAGAATACCAAATCTATCAAAATCATTGCTTGTGACCGCGTCCAGCTAACGATCGGACGGCAGCGAGCTATGGGACACGAGGTCGGACTAGAGATGTAGATGTGGAAACACCTCGTGTGAGTGACAGGTCTGTTCCATGTCGAAATCGCACGGAAGGTTTCTGACAATTTGGAGTGTCGTCAACACGCAGTCATGCTAACCTAGCACTCCACAATGCCTTCCTCCTTTGCCATCGTAACGGCCTCACTGTATATGCGAATTCTCCATTGCTTGCTCTCGGTTTCGAACAAAGAGTCTCTGGCGAGCTATGCACAGAAGGTTAAAACATGGACAGAATTGATGACTTATGCAAAGGAGATCCTTACCCAGTTTGCGAATGCAGATCAGGTGCAAGAACTTCGAGAGCCACAACTCAGTTGAAAAGAGAGCGGGGGCAGAAAACAGGGCAAAGATCAAGAACAAAACGGCCCAAACTACAAGCGAAGAGGACCGGGCCAACGGGCGATGCTTGAAACGCGATCTCTGTGTGTACAAACACAAAAGAGAGGGCGGCAGGCAGTCGGCGAAGCGCGATCTCAATGTGTACCAACACAAAAGAGAGGGCGATGGGGCTGACGGTGACACTCCAGACGGCGAAAACGGCGGATAGACGGCAGGCGAGAAGAGCATGGGAGGCTAAAAGAAGAGAATCGTCAGAAAAGAAAAGGGGAGGTGACGATACTTACTTTGAGGCTAATCCCAGGTGGAATTTGGAAGACGCAACGGGGGGTCGGAGCAAGTCGGCGAATCGAGTGGTATATCGGTAACGTAAGCCGAGACTGGTTCACCCCTATTGATCGACGCCATCAAGTCGTCATTGGTACGATCCGCCATGTTTTCCAGATCTCCCTGCGATAAGACCAAAAACATCGACGCCAACGGCACGATGGAGACGTACCGGAGGATTGGTATTGATGGATTTGGAAGGTGGACTTAGAAATGTTCGCGTGATTTTGTTTGGCGACGGGGATGTCGCCAAACAAAATCACGCGAACATTTCTAAGTCCACGATTTCTTCCCTCCCTAATACTATACAAGCCACGTTCATCTAGACCGCTTTGATGAACTGGCTTCGTCTCTGGCCGACACCACCAAGCACCGTTCATCTGGACAAGTCCGATGAACGGTTTCGTCGTCGTTACATCTCTAATCCAGTCAAGATGCTGAATCTCACTGCACTGGACCACTCCAATGCACTGGCGCCGGTCTCTGACTCTCGTCGATTTCACGATGTAGCATTCATCTGGACAGCTCTGATGAATCGTCGTCGTTACGCCCTCTAGTCCAGTAAAGGTACTGAACCTCTCTCCGCCAATCTTATTGTTGTCCGTGCTGAAATCTATTCCCTTTTCTTAGCCTATTTGTCTTGGATCGTTAGCAATGCCGACAACGGTTATCACATGGATGGCTCCGGTGATAATCAGATCTATGCCTCCCCATTTTCATGTTCTATCTCTTACGAGTCAGGTATGTTCGCTTCATTCACATCATATCAAACAAAAATCCTAATTCCTTGGCCGTGGTCATTCTGTAGAGTCCCAATGCGCCTCCCAACTTCCGTCGCCGCTCTTCTTGTTCCAAGTAGTGAACCGGAAGCCTCTGGCGGAAAGATACCCTGGAGCATCTCTCAGATACAAATACGGCGGGAAAGACGCCAAGAGCATTTCGAAGCACCAGCTTGGGTCTCAGATGTAAGTCTCTTCCAAACCTCAATAAAAATGGGCTAAAAGGAAACGTAGCGGGAATGCGGCAGTCGACACAGAACGCAGGTTGGGTGTTGTAGACAACGTCGGGAATGGTTTCGACATCTACAAAATGGACTCCGGTCATTTCATCAGGACATTCGCAACTCGGGAGGCTGATAAGACACAGCCCAAGGGGGTCGTCTTCGGTGACAATTCATATTTGGTCGTGGGCGGAAGTGATCATGGGCAGGTTTACGTTTTCGAACGAAAGACTGGCAAACTCTTGAAGACCTTAATGCATGCCAAAAAGGGAGGGGCGGAAACCATAGCCGTGAGGTTTTTCTCCTGGTCATTTTGAGCTTGAATACTAATGACTGACAATGATAGGTGCACGACGACGACGACGGCAGCGTAAGCATCGCCTCGGCCTCTTCGACGGCCACCGGACCAAGTCCGATTCGACTCTGGAAGTGGACGACAAACAGAAGGCCAGTGAAGCAGAATAACGGTGAAAATGAATGGACTGTGTTCCAGGTTCTCGAGTTGATCGGCAAAGTGATAATGGTGCTCGCAACCGCCGCCTACTTGGTGGACTTCATGAAGTCTCATATACGACAAGACGCGGTGGTTGAGAATGCCGGAAATGCAGAGCCAAAGGTGTATATGAAGAAAACCGACACTTGATACAGGCGATGGCGATCGACTCACAATCCTCCGTGATAAAGGCCGAACACGTAGAGGTCACGATCGATATTATTGTCGAAGGCCAGGGTCTTGGGTAGGATCTCTTTATCCTCTCCATAGGCCTTGGAATACATCGGAACAAGTTTTCGGCTGCTCGAATCGAATGTCCAGACCTGGACGCATTTGTCGCGCGTTCCGGTTGCAATGCGGGTTGGACCATTGACAGAGGTATCGACTGCGATGCTGACTATTTCGCCGCCCCGGGCGATGCGGCAGGAATGGATGACCTCAAACTGGGCCTGCAATGCTTGTTTAACCGTTTTAGTTTTCTACGAAAGTGCATTCAACGTACCTCTGCCGGGCGATGCTGGAGGAATACCAAGAACCCAAGGACATTTCCATAACACAATGTGTCGTACATTTCGTTCTTTCGTGTGACCCAGCACAAAGACGAAACCTGGCCTCGTTCGTAGAAGGATTGCATAGGGTGTCGATCTCGCCACCGGTCTTGATATCCCATATCTTAACACCCTCTATACCTTCATGACGCTCAGAGCTCGTGTTAATAGGCTATTCACAACGACTTACCGCCACTTGCCAGCAGTTTGCCATCAGGAGAGATGGCCATGCCAAATACGGGACCAGTATGCTCGCGGAAGGTGGCCACAAGTTTCGAACTTCGTGAAAACAGGTCTTGAAGCCAGTTCAAGAACATTTTGAATAACTTGATTAGGTGGTGTGGGTGCTCAGTTCTAAATCTACGGGCGATGGGGGCTGAGGGTCTCTTATACCCAGAGCGTTCGCCTCGCCACCTCGGCCTCTTTGTTATACACGGTTGTTGCCGCAGGGCGTGGTGGCGGAGATTCGTTTCCTTTGTCTTGTTATATTTATACCGGCCTCCTTCCATCGCCCACCATCCATACCTACCCATCATCCTTCAGCTTACCAGCCTTTCAACTCCAATGTCTCATCGCCCAACCATTTCCACCGGACATTCTTTCGTCGATGTTCCAGCCATGTTTGAGCCTGGTGCTCCGCCGCCACTCGACCGGTTCCTATTGCTCAGATCGAGGTCGGTCGAACGCAAACACCGAACAAGTTGCTTGCGCAAGAAGAAATCGGACCAGCCCCAGTCGTAATGGACGCAGCCGTGTTCGCTATACCCCCTATGTCAAGGATCCCCCAACTCGGGGCGGCCGTTCGTCCAATACTCGTCGCTCGGTAACTCCGTCTCCGAACAAAGCTGGAAAGTCGCGCGACGCAACCCCTTCTGGTTCAGACTCCTCATCGTCTACGTCTGAAATCTCCGAAGACTCTGACAATGAGGGCCTCATTCCTAAGCCGAAGGGTGAAGCTGGTCGGCCCGGTCGGGGGGGGGGTGGTACAACTTCGAGGAAGCTTTGGCGTGGACAAAGGACTTCCAAAAACTCAAGGTATGCGTCTGATCGTTCACCCCACACATACGAATTCACTTTTTTGAGTAGAAATTCATGAACGACCTCATCGACACCCATCTCGACGCTTCGAAGAAGCCTTCATCGCAGTCAAAAGCGTCAATTAACACCGTACGGAAGCAGGTATGTGGTCGTCATCCTTGGTATCTATAATAGGCTTACCTGTAATCGGTAATTCAGGCGGTCGATAAATTCCCAACGTTGAACAACTACGAGGATGTCTGGCCTGTGATGGACCTCATCCGTATTCGTCTTAAATATTCACGCGGACAGGCACGTAAGGCTGATGCTGTGGTCAGCAAGTCGAAAAGCGTTCGAAAAAAGTTCACAAGTAGTCATTGTACTGTATGATTCTGATTTTCTCCAGTGGTTACAATTGCATGTACTTTTTTTTTGTACCTATGTGAAACTAAGTTGTAGCTAACAACCTTACAGTTAATGTAAGGCGTGATGAGAGCAATTCATCTTAAAGACCGAAGGTGATCGCATGGTTGCTGCCCTTTTACAGGAATTAAATTCTAAATTCATTCAGTGGTGGAGGCAGGGTTAAATTTGAGAAGCATGTATCATTAATGAGCCCAAAAACATTGCGAGAGATTATACAATATATGATACAAATTAAGGCGGCTAAACGACAAGATTTAATGTGACATGGGAGTAACGGTAAACGATGATGCTAGTGAAGATAGGAGATACTCCTCTGCCGCCTTGTTCATCTGGAAGACGAGCTTTGGTGCCTGCCTATTCTTTCGAATTTGCTGCCGCCATTGATGTGTAGTTAATGGCTTCGCTGTTCCATCCAATATGGAACGAACTCGGTCGATGTACCAGTCCTCGCATTCTCGATTCCAATAACCGACGTTATACCCAGTGGATGCCCATACATTAGCCCGAGGAAACCAAGAGCACATAGATGTCTGGGCTAATAAACAGCAGGGATTAGTCAAATGGTAGGTCCCACATATCAAATCCAGTTCCTCCTCCGAGAGTTGATCATCAACCTTGGTCTCCGTTCCACTTATAAAAAGTATTTGCTCTCCTCTGCGTGCACTCGAGGAGGGACCGGCAAGAATATCGGAGTCTGGCAGGACATTCCTGGCCAAGCGAGCAATGATACCACCAAAGGAAAGGGCCCGACGACTGTTATGCTGAGCAAGTAAAAACGAGTCCCGAAGTGTTGCATATGCCGCGGAATCAGCACGGTCAAAGTTGTGCCCAGCTGACCGGTCCCCCAGGAGTGGGCGTTCCAGAGGTTGAGGCGGACGATGAGATGAGCCTGAGCAACGCTCAAAAGGAAGTAACGTATTAAATGGCATCCCTTGCTCCATCAGATACTCGGCGATGTCAATCGAAGAAGGTCCAAGGTCGCGCCGAATACACTCCAAGGCAGTTATAGGCGGAACAGCAACCACCCACGGCGGATTCTCTACAGAGTCTAAGGCACGAGGATAGAGGAGGCAGAGGACTCCGGTTTGGAACTCCTTGACTTCAATAGTAAGACACTTCGGCTCTAAATCCTTCAGCTGCTCGCCATTTGCAGGACTCAAGTCCCAGAACATCCCAGGAACATCATGGAACGGACGCTTGGAATTGAGCAGAGTTACTAGGAAATCCGTTATAGGTCGGTGGTTGGCAGTCGACGAGGAGAGACCGTATCCACCAACAGCATGGCAGGCTGTTGTCCAGTGATTAAAGGGATTTTCGGCTTTATCAAAATATGGTGGGAGGCCATCATATGTAGTTTCGTTGAAAGCGAAGCCATATCTATAGTAAACAATATCCTCGATAGACTGAAACGGCGGCAGTGGGAGCTCAGTTTGCGTGGAGCAATTTACCGCAATAACGTCCTCCACTGAGGTGCGGAGTGGGTCATGGCCGTCGTCGTCGTCGTGGTGTGTTGACCACGCAACACGAGCACCATTCGACTCGTACCCCCGTTCAGCCAGCGGCTCAAGTACCACATCAGGCGTTGTACGACGAGGAGGTGGAAGAAAAGCATTTGATGTCACTGGAGGAGGCGCTGGAGGACATTGTGCCACACCTGGCGAGTGTGGTCCACTACTGACAAGAACTCTCGATGAAGAGCCACTGGAAGACGAGACTCGCCCAGGAACCTCACGGTGCGGAAGGTGCTCGGGATTCTCCACCGAGACCTCAGGTGGTGCATCAACTGACATATCAGGTGCCATTCTGGGAGGTGAAGAGGAAACTGGAGGTGGCATCGGGAAAGAGGTGGTCGGGAGGTCTGCAGAACAACCAAACTCGACAGACGGAGCAGCAACCTGGTTAAATTGAGAAGACGATAGTGACACCTCCGGTGAAACGACAGACGATTGGAAGACGGGAGAGAGTGCCGGCGCTCAACCGTTCCAGCCAAAAGGCGTCTTTTAGGACTGGTCATTGACCAGTCCTGCCGGCACTATATATGGAAGTGAGCACCAGCCTTACAACGATGGGTTGACTGTCACATCAGATGTAGCTTTAACAGGGGAAGATGATTTTTGATTCAATTGAGATGCTCTTCGCTTTGTATATATGGGCAAGATTGGCCGACGACGGTGTCCAAAAAGGTGCCGGTTCCAAGTCTGACACCCAGGATTGCCGAGGTAACGAGAAAGGCGGTTTACCCCAGTGGAGCCAAACCGAGACATTGGCCTTGATTACGATGGGTACTAGGTTGATCCAATTGCAATCGGAAATCTTGACGATCAATCCTATGCGGGACCGTTGCTCCACACTGAAATTACCGATACCCGAATCATGAAGACCCTGTATCCACTCGGGGTGCACTTCGAAGCTAGCGGACTTAAACAACTCTGCTGTGGTTCGTAAAGGGCTCCCGGACGGGGGACAAAACCGGCAGAGAGCAATAAGGAAGGATACATATCCCGAAAAGACGATGAAACCGTCAATTGAAGAAGTGACGGCTTCAAGCGCCGCTTGTTCAGAATCATGGGTATCGAAATAGCCGTAGGAACTGGGATTTTGAGGGATAGCTCGAGAATAAGCATCGAGAGCGTCACGGAACCAATTGATCTGCAAATAGAGGACGCCAATGGAGCACCAGAAAGTTGGGTTGCGTCCATCTCGGTAGACTGCTTGTTGATATGCTTCGTAGGCTTTGTTGTATTTTTGACCAGCTATGTATCCTCGGCCAAGGAGATACCAACTTCGGGCATCGGACGGATCTAAGCGGTAGGTCTGTTAAGTTGTCCACAAGCTGACGTGTCATACCCAAACATACCAGCTTCGAGGCTCTTGGTAAGATATTGTATGACTAGCTCCTGATTCTGGGAGGAGCCGCCTTCTTGATAGAGCCAGCCAAGTTGTTGAAGGACTTTGGCATGTCCTGGCATGTCCTTAGTTCGCTTCGACGACGCGCTCGTATAAGAAAGACATATTTACGCTCCGCTCCTAACGCCATCAATATATCCCAGAAGGGTCGAAAGTCAGGGTGTGTAGAAAAGAAAAGGGACGATAGCTTCGCCGCAGCATCACGCATGCCGTGCTCAAACCGCTTCCACGATTTGCAGGTGTTTCGGGGCAAATGCCAGTTATGAGCATCGTTCTCGATCTTGTATTTGTCAAAGCGACCCATCATAGGACCAAATAAGGGCGTTTTGAAGATGAACGCGGTATATGGGGTGGTCGGTGTTGCCCAAACGCGACATCGAAGTTCTTCTGGAGACGGCATTGGGCCAAGTTCAGTATCAAGGGGAAGCGGATGTGGCAAAGATTCTTGGTTTGGGGAGGTAAAGACATGGCCATCACACATCATCTGGTAGTTTGGTAAACGATCGCGAAAAAAGTATGACGCCGGTTTTGGGACAGTTGATAGGGCTAGACGGAGAGATCGAGGAGGTTAGAATTGATAAAGTAGTCAGATCAATGTGAGTACTTACACATAATTGAGTACTGTGAGATGGAGCTACAATTTCAGATTATCTACACCAGAAAAGTCCTGGCCAATAGGACGCGAATTGCCTGAGCGAAGGAGAACTGTGTATGGATACAACGGTTCCAACTTGAGCACGTTTCGTTGTATGCAATACAAACAAAATGACGGCGGCGGGTGCTGCAAGCGTTAGCCAACTTGAGCAAATTTCGTTGTATGGGATACAAACGAACTAAGCGGGCGACGACGGCGGGCGCTGCAGCGGTAAGCGGGCACGGCTGAAAGAAAACGCAAAACAACGTGAGTAAGATGTAAAACACAAAGAAATTGACGCGATGGAAGCATACCCAGCAGTGTCAGTGATGTGATGTTGGACTTGGTGGTGGTGGTGGATTTGACGGAGGAAGTTGAACTGAGAATAGAAATGATTCGGGTTGATTGTTTGGCCACGAGGGTGTCGCCAAACAAAACGACGCATTTGGCCAAGTCCTCGATGTCTTCCCTTCCTACAAGCCAAGTTCATCTGGATCGCTCTGATGAACTGGCTGTATCTTTGACCGAAACCACCAAGCACCGTTCATCTGGACAGGTCCGATGAACGGATTTCCCTCCTCCAAACCAATGGTCGCTCTGGATTGGGTTTTACGTTGATAAATATCACTTGGATAGCTCTGGTGATACTTATTCCGCACCACTGGTGCCATCGGCAAACGGTTATCACCTGGCCCTCTCCGGTGATGATTCGAACTGTTAATTCATTCCATAGTCAAGCTTTACAACAGGTATGTTTAATTTCTTCACTGTGTATCGCCTAAATACCGATTATTCTACCACCTCCTTCCTAAGCAGCTGATCCGCCTCTGCGTCGAAGTTTCCTGACATGGAACTCATCCTTTCGGATCTGAAGTTTGGCCTTTCCTTCATTCGACAGAGCAGCAAACCAGGTTTTCTCGTAGAGGGACTTAGGGAGCTCTGGAGCCGGTGTCCTTCGGGAATTCTTCCTTCCGTCCCGTATCCTCCTCCCTGGTTTTGCTCCCTTGTTGGAGAACAACTCCTTGTCCTTGCGCCGCTGTCGGTCGACGATCTCCAGCTCCGCCTCGATGTTGCGCCGCCACGGCATTGCCATGACGTAGTAAACTTCATTTCCGGCCTCATCCACGTCGCTCTCGTCCGAGCTCATACCCTCATCTCCAAGCAGCTCGAAATATTTCTCCATATATTCCCAGAGTTCGACATCTGGGTCTCCTCGCTCCTTTTTTCTCGCAATAGTCTTCCCAATAATTTCGATGCGACGTGCGTATCTCTGAAAAAATGCGTCAGCTTCACCGAAGAAGAGGTATTGAAGCACATACACTAATCCGCCTCGATGTCGCGCGCCCAAGCATTCCCACTTCCTTCTTCCTCGCGACCATTCTCTATTCGACCTCGTTCACGGTTTCGATCTGCCCATCCTCCTTGACTTTTGGTTGGGCATCCTTCCAAACTGTCCTTGCACGTTGCACTTGGTCATAGATAAGGTCGCGAAGATAGGCCTCTGAGCGTTAGGGAAGCGATTCCCAAGCCTCAGTTTGCAACTTGGTGCGCATGAGGTCAACCATGAGGTCAAGCACTTGGACATTCCATTTAGACGAAATCTTTCCTCTCATGTCGATGCGAAGATCCGCTGCATCTGGCCCTGGACCTTTTCCGTCGTTGTAGAGACAAACAGCATCTTTCTCGGGTGGGTCGTGCAGAGCAAAATCTTCGAGAGCATCGACGCTGAAGCAGTCGTCCCTGACTTGTCGGGCAAGGTTCTATATTCCTTGTAAGTAATTCGCTGGCTAGATAAATCGGGAAATCACTGACGAGATAATTTTTCCTTTCAAAGGTCTCATCGTTATCCTTCTCCTCTTCCAGTCGGCCTTTCGCAGACCTTTTGCGAGACGCGCTGGTGGGCTTTTTAGAGTTCTGGGGACCTTTGGTGAATTTGGCCTTCCGGATCGATATCCCGGTCAACCTTTTTGCAAGGTCGTTCATAACGTCGCCAATCATCGCCTGGAATTCTTCCTTTGTCATGCGTGACGATTTTGTGTTGCTGTCATCATCGTCATCGTCGTCGTCGTCGTCGTCGCCATTATTCTCCTCATCTCCTTCTCCACCGTCGTTTCTGCCCGTTTGCCTGCGTTTGCCGTGCCGTTTGCGGCGTCTCTCATCTACGTCGTCCATTTCGACATCTTCATTGACGGGGTCGTTATCGTCATCCTGTTTTCTGTCAGCAACGCACGACAAGACAATAGAATGATGACACCCACAGAGGCTTCAACCAACACAGTCGATGTTTTGGCCCCCTCCTTGTGTCTAATTTCCTTCCAGTTGGCTCCAGCCAATTTATTGGCCGATATGGATGGATTCTGTGCCTTGGATGATGTGGCCGAAGATTGTCCTCGTCCTGCATCTTCTTCAATGACTTCGTCTCCCATATGCTTATCGCTTGCTACTTCTTGATCGATATGGACAGCAAATGCTCGAGTCACCTACTCGTTGCCCATGGAGTCGCTCGACTTTTTGTATCAATGTTGCCATTTGGCGCTCGCTACTTGCCTGCATCAAGCATCAATCATCATGTTCAAGATTGGTTCAAGCCAGAGTAGTCACCCGAAGACGCTCAAATCTGTCCTTCCACTCTTTCTTCAGCTTCTCAGCATCCGCTTTCCGTTCCTCCTAACCAGGTTGTCAATTTCCATCCGAGTATGGAACTATGATTAAAATTACCTCCATACGCACGATTGCTGCCTTTGCGGCCTGTTCATGTCGTTCAGCAATGGCGACCGCATTCACAGCCTGTGCCTTCTCTCGCTACCGAGGCGTTAGTAAAGGCTAAGCAGAGAATTTTAATTTGACTCACTTCAATTTGCTGGATTCTCGCCTCTGCTTCCGCCTCCCTTTTCTGGGCAAGCACCGCCTGTTCTTCCTTTTCCTTAGCTAGCTTAGTTGCTTCAAGAGCCTCAGCCTCCCTTTTCCGAGCAAGGGCCGCCTCTTTTTCCTTTTCCTTCCGTGCAAGCTCAGCGGCCTCAACCGCTCGTTGTTTATCATGCTGGCTGGAGATAAATTGAGATTGTCCGATCAAGCTCAATGAAACACACCTTTATCTGGTCCAGTTTTAACTCCAAATCCTTTTCCCTCTCACTACTCTCCTTCAAGCTTGCTGTTCGCGCCTCCCATTGCTTTCCCATTTCTTGAGCACTCCTCAATACTGCTTGAGCATCGTTTGTCATCTCATCAAGCGCCGCTTTCTTAGCGTCCAATTCCCGTGTCCTCTTGTCTTCCCATTGACGTGCTTGCATTTCTAGCTCTTCCTGGAATTTTTCGATCTACTTCGACTGCTCCTTTTGGAGCTTTTCTTGGAATACCCGCATCCGCGTCTCCTGTTGGAGGAGTTGCTCCTTTTGAGTCACTGTCAGCTGGTTGAGGACCCTATTTGCCGAATGCAATTTGTGGTTTGGTGGACCATCCCTTCTCATGCGCTTTGTGATTTCCTTGGATGGGTCAGACTAGAAGGTTCAGTGGAAGCCTCTCCACTAGCTTACCACTTCACTGGAGCTGCCCCGCTTTTGAACCAACGGGTCAGGATCAGGAATAGTGTCATGATCAAGTCGGAATTTAAACGCAGTCCTGCTGGGTAGCTGCAGCGCCCGCCGTCGTCGCCCACCCATTTCGTCTGTATCGCATACAACGAAATTCGCTCAAGTTGGAACTGTTGTATTCATACACGGTTCTACTTTGCTAAGGCAATTTCTTTGGACGACTTTCATTTCCTTTGTATCAAATACATAGAAATCCTGCTGCGCTGTCGAAGTTGGGCTCGAGTTCTATTGTTTCAGTACATAGAACTCAAAACTTGTACTGCGGTTAACTATTTAACTCGATATGCCTGCTCGAGGCAATGCAGTTTTTCAGTGCCTTTGTCAAGAGTGCACAAGTTCCGGCCCTGTTGGACCCGATGGTAGATCTTTAGGCAAAACGCTGAAAGCATCGGAGCGTATCGCTCACCTCAATCGTGTCAAGCTTGAAACTGAGCAGTCTCGCCTCGCGGCCGTTCGTGAAGCCGCGTCGTCTCTTTTCGCCGATACTTTAGCGGACGGCGGCCTCAGTACCGAGAGACAACCCAGTAAACTATGGTTTCACGAGATGAATATCAACGATCGTGCCCAGTAGTACCTGCGGCTGCTGAACCCCCTCCCCTCAACGACATTCTTGCCGGCATTCAGAATCTTCAGATTTCGGACCCGTCTCCCCAGGCTGGCGATCTCCTGCATCTTGCCCCCGACATTATATCCCAGAACACCGAGAATGATGACCAGCCCCCTCCTCTGATCAAGATGAAGAGTCGTTTGGAAAAACGCGAGGGAAATCGCAAGACCGAGAAAGCACACCTGGCCCTCAAAGCCATCCAGGAGCGCGCTGAAACATGTTCTGCCAAACTTTTGTCGCCCTCATCTGAGACTCTGACCCACGTGGAAGCCGAACTGATTCACGAACTGATTCAACTGCAAGTGTCTCTTAAGAGCGTTACGCGCAGTGTCCATTCAGTCATCACGGCGAAAGCCACCGTTACTAAATTTGTCGCCGATCTTCACGACCGCTTCGTCGAAGTTCGGAAGGCAATACCTGTGGATGAAAGCGTACCACTTCTGTTCAAGTCTGGTAAGGTTTTCCTGCAGACATGGTTGGAAATTCTTCTTATTTGTGCTTCCACAGATCATCACTTTAATATGCCAATTGATCGTCATGACCAGGTCGCCCAGATAGCCATGTTCATTTCAGTCGTCTGCGCAGTCATCATGGGCGCCAGTCGCCGCATGGGAGATTTTATCCTGGGTCTGCTCTCAGTAATGCTTCGCTGCGCCTTTCGGGATCCATCAGGAAGTTTTACCATCAATCAACAGTACATTATCGACCAAATACCCCTTACCCTCGAACCCGCATTGGCTAGATTTAACTTGGAGCCCATGACTGTTGCCAACGCAGTTTGTCCGAGTTGTCACTGCACATACCCCCCCACCTTTGCTCTAGGGTCAGCTGTCCCCTCATATCCTCGTGAATGCAGTAATCGCCCCACTCCTGACTCGGATATTTGCAAGACGGCCCTTTCTGAACCTGACGAAGGCGCCAAACCTTTGAAAACTGTTATCTATCATAGTTTCCACGACTATCTCGGGGGACTCATATCACAGGGAGATCTGGAAAACATGGCGGATCGTACCAATGACGACTTGATGGCGTCGATCAATAGGGGTGAACCGGTTCCGGCCTACGTTACCGATATATCTCAAGCGGAATTCATTCGTACCTTCAAAGGTCCGGATGGGAACCGCCTCTTCGTCGATAGGCCCGGTACTGAAGGCCGTTACCTTTTTGCAATCAATGTTGATTTTTTCAGCGCTGAAGGTTCGACACCCAGAGGAGCCTCTGCATCTTGTGGGATAATATCGGCGGTGTGCCTCAGCCTCCCTTTCAGTGTTCGCTACAAGCCCGAGAATATATATGTCGCGTGTGTTATCCCTGGCCCAAATGAACCACACAATACAGAACTTAACCACTACCTTCGTCCGGTAATTGACGATTTCTTGGTTTCTTGGGAACGCGGCGTACACTTTTCACGCACGGCCAACTACCCCAATGGAAGACTAACTCGCTGTGCAATAGCTTTGTCCGTCAATGACCTTCCAGCTGCACGCAAATTCAACCAATCGGCAAATCACAGCAGTAACCATTGCTGCAGCCGCTGCCGCTGCTATCATCAAGATACTCTCGGGAGGACCGATGTTGAAGCCGCTGATTGGAAACCCAAAGACCGGGATCAGCTTCGTCGTCAAGTCGAGGCTTGGAGAGATGCCCCTACTGTCAGAGACCAAGAAAAACTTTTTCAAGCGAACGGTATCCGATGGTCTGAAGTATGGCGCCTTCCGTATTGGGATCCACCCCGTATGTTGGTCGTCGACTCAATGCACTGTCTTTTGTTGGGCCTGGCCCAGTTTCATTTTCGGGATGTCCTTTGCCTGAGGGAAGTAACAGAAAAGGCAGAATTTGTCCCTGCTTTCGAACACAAATTCACAGAACCAGGCAAGGATTTCAAGGATCGGAAAGATGTATCTGAGAACGATTTGAAGCACATCCCTCACATCCACAGACGCCTATTGGAACCGATAGAGGGTCAAGATGAGCCGAATACCAAAACCTTAGAAGACAATCTGAAGACCTTGGAACGCCGTCTCTCTTCGAAAAACTCCAAAGCACTCGAATTTGTTTCTAGCAGCCTTGGCCTAAAGCTGCCAACAACCATACGTGCGAGTAAGGCTTCCTATGTAAAGCTCCTGATGGATTGGGTATGTACCCATAAGTTGTGGTCTCGATTCAAGCTAACCCTGTTATCTCTCAGCGGAAGATGCATCCATATACAATGCTCAATGCACCTGTCAAATTCGGGACTCCAGAAGTCATGGACCATATCCGAGCAGTCATTCGTGATATGGCTACTCCGTCTTGGCTTCCCTCTGTCCCACGTAACTTTGGCTTGCCAGCTGCGGGTACGCTAAAGGCGGATGAATGGCGAACCTTGGCCACTGTTTACCTTCCTGTTGCTCTTATTAGCACATGGGGAGAAGGTAGTGTTCATTCGGTTGCTTTGTCGTTGCGTCAAGCCCTTGACCACACAATGGCACTGGTCTCTGCCATCACATTGGCTTGTATGCGCACGATGACTGAAGCTCGATCGAACGCCTACCTGACACACATGAAATTCTGGCTACACAACCTTACGGTCCTTCATCCTGACACTAAACCCCGTGTCAACTGCCATATGGTGCTCCATATCTTTGACTTCTTACGCCTGTTTGGCCCTGTACGTTCCTGGTGGTGCTTCCCATTTGAACGTCTGATTGGCCAGCTGCAGCGTCTTCCTCATAACCATAAATTTGGTAAGTCTATTTTATCGCAATTAAGAATCAACCTGACTCTTTTGTAGGTGAATTGGAAGCCACCATGCTCACCTATTATTCGAAGGCTGCGAAGTTGAAGCACTGGCTCGCCCGTCCAAATTGCCCACCGTTTATCAAGGAATGCAAGACTCTATTCGACAAATTTGCCGGTAATGCTATGCGCACATCCGACAACGACGACATTGCCGACTCTGCTTACCTGCCCGTTCCCCCTGCCTTGAAAAACATCTTCCATGATCCTAAAGTAGCGCTACGGGCCCGCCACCAGTCTAATGGCGTCTTCTTTTCCCGTTCAAGCACACATGTCGGCAACAGTCTTATCATGTATCGCCCAGATGGCAAGATGTCAGGCGCCCTTGTTCCTGCTTCCATCGAGTACATTGTCGCACAGCGGAATGGTCAACTTGACTATGTCGTTCGCCAACAACTACCTGCTGCTCCGGGGTCTGTCGACCCATTTCGCCATTATCCTCACTTTCCGGCAATGGTTTATTCCCCAGCCCTATCGCCTGAGCTCTTCCGTATTCGTCCTGAGTGGGTCGTATCACATTGTGCTCGGTGGAACTTAGATGATACAAGAACTGTTGTTCTTACTCTTTCCCGTGTATGTTTTTCACTCATTTGCTTTTGGGATATAAACTCATTCTTCTTAGGACTAACGACATTGGTGGTTCTGTGTCATTCTCGCTTTGGTACCCAGCTGTGTGGTTCTATCTAAATGTACTATTACTCTGTATACAATTTCTTTTCTAGTACCGAGGACATTCTATTTGTGTGATTATTAAGTGAATTCTCTGTTCTAAATGTCAAGTCAGTACATTATAAGTTTTGTAGTCTACAATTGAGCAGCCATACAACTGGCTGCAACTGAGTGGTATTGGCCTTTATTACGGGTTCTGCTGGTCCATCATAGGGCTCGGCAGGTTGTCATAGACTTGACTGGTCCGTTGTTGCGATTGTTACGATTTGACATCTATCTACGTCTACAGGAGACTCAGGTTACACTAAAAAGAATAACCTCGATAGACCAAGTGGTTGAGTGAATATGTGTGAATATGGTGCGGAAGTGTAAACGTTCATCCTTCTACAACCTAACACTCAAAAAGAGAGGCTGGAGGGGGTACAAGGGCGAAAACCATTGGGGTACATATAATATGACCGTGATACTGGGTGAATAAGGGTTGAAAAGCTAATGCTTGGGTTTTTGTCGTCTGATTCGGGGGGTTGACCGGGTCTGCGTTTTTTGAGAGAATTGCGAAGAGCTCTGTAGCACCAACCTCCACGGTAGCAGGAGTCTGTAACATCTTCGATTTGGCCATGATAAAGTGTTGCTGTTTCGTCAATAGGGAAATGAGTGCAAATTTCGACCATTAGTGGTGGTGGAGTGGTGGGACGGGATGGTGGTGCAGTACTAGGTGTCAGACTCGGTGTCGGAGGGGGTGAAATAGGTGTAGACGGGCGAGACTCGAGCTCGAGATATGTAGGATTGAAATCGGAGGTAATGTTGTGTACATGAACACGAAGTTTGAATGAGGATTTCACAGCTGGTTCTCGAACCATTAGGGTGAGCAACACTGGTTGGGGATCCTTGTTAAGTTGTTCAAGTGCAACAGAGATCTTGTGGACCTCAGCGCGCAGAACAAACAAAGCACATCGTTGCTCTCTGATCTTGTGAGCATCGTCGGTTAGTCTATACATTTTCTCCTCGAGGGCCTTGAACTGAGTTAGCTGCTTTTCCCTTGCTGTAAAGTCCTTCCTCCATAAGCGAAAGCGAGCACATGAGGCGTTGGATGTTGGAAGGTTTGGGCGATAGTGAGGAAAGATACTGATACGACGTATAGATTTCCATGTTCTCGAAGGCGAACGGCGTTCAGGAAGTGGAAGACGAGGTTGAAATGGTGGGCAAAAGAACATGATCAGTGTTAATAGAATGTTGAAAGTAGCTGAGAATTGTATACGTGGCAGAGAGTGATCTGGGGTTTTTCGATGTTGGAGTGGTTGAAAATGGGATTTTAGTGTGTGTACGGAACCTCACTAGGACGGCCTAATGGTACTGAGCTTACGATGATGCTGACGACGACTGTCGAGGGCCCGGAGCTCGACAGGTGGCCGGAACAGCACCAGCGGGTAAGGTGGTGGTGGTTGTTGTTGTACATTGTTCCGTGATCATGAAGCGCGAGTAAAAGGATAGAGGACAGAATCGGGATGCGGGGCGGAAAAGGGTGTAAACCATTCGACGTAGGCTAGACGATTGGGTAAACGAGTGTGACGGAGGTGCTCTGGAAGACTTGCTCAAAAATCGAAGTCCTACGGATTGCATTGGATATTTGAACGAGAGATTCCAGGATGACTAACTGACCTTCCAAGCAGGCCCCTTGGGTATGTTGATTCTCCCTGGCGTCCGCCATGCGTACGAACACAGTATCAAAATATGCGGGTAGTGATTTAGATCGACCTTTGGCTGGAACTAAAGGCGTCGCTCGAAGTCGTTCGACGGATTTCGTAAATCCAGGTGCTGGATTTGAAGGTTGAGAAATTGTGATACGCTTGTAGACATCAAAGCGGTCCACAATGTTGGGAGATACAGGAAGAGCAGGGGGTGGGATGAGGCGACGGATATATGTTGAGAGAGTTAGAATAAAATTGTCGGCTTTGAAACTAGTTGCGAGAGTGTTGATGTCCGTGTGAGGGAAGACGGGATTGACGGCAGCAGAGTGAGTGGGTTGGGATGGCAGATCGGCGCTGTATGGACTGCTGCCTCCTCATCGTTGTCGTACTCTTTTTTGTTGCTCGCTCGGTACAACTGGGTGCGGGGTGCGAGGGTCGGTGATCATAATGGGAAGCAAAGGAGCCATTCATCGGAGCAGTCCAGATGAAAGCTGTCTGATAGGATCGGTCAGAGAGGAAGCCAGTTCATCGGAGAGGTCAGAGAGGAAGCCAGTTCATCGGAGAGGTCCAGATGAACGTGGCTTGTAGCCCACTAAACGGGATTCAAGGGCCCGAGGGACTTGCAATTGGGGGCGTTGGCGTCACTTTGTTTAGCGACAACACTGCGGCCAAACAAACATGAACTTGGCTTGATTCTTTCCCCAATCAATAAGTACCACCGCCATGTCCCTCCACCAGAGTAGGTATGTCTCCATCGCGCCGTCGGCGTCGATGGTTTTTGTCTTATTCCCATTTATTTCCTATCTTTTTGACATTATTCGCTCTTTTTTTTAGCTGCGCCCGTCTACCTCCTTTTTCGCCGCTATCGTCGCCCACTGTCGTCGCCCACGTCTTTCGCTTGTCTCTGATACAGCGAAATTACACCCAAAGACCAGCCGGAGAACCCATGCATTGATACTCGGTTTGCTTCTACCTGGCCTACCTATTTGTCGAGTTCGTTTGTATCTGATACATCGAAAGCGCGTCCCGTCGACCAGGATGTTCGTTGTATCAATGCACAGCAAACCTTGCCCCACTCGTTGTTCCAGCTATTCGACCATTACCGCCCGGCTTCACCCATCGCACTCTGCACTAATTTAGCTGTTCAAACCACCTTACTCTTATTGGCTATCGTCAAGGGCATTATTGACGGCTAGAATGCGGTCGCATGGGCAGACTGGCCAGGAATTACGCAATATTTCGACGTACGTTTTGTCTTCATTCGAACACTTTGTTACTTATAATAATCTCTTGCTCCCAGTTCTCATATGCTCACAAAATTCGATCTTATCCTGTAAATTGAATATACTCTGGATTTCTGTTGTATATGATACATAGAAATTCGCACGTATTACTGTTGGATCTGGATCTGCCCATCGCCTCAGGCATATGTCGCTCGCTTGCCGTGCCAGCGACCTTTTCCATTCTTTTTGTTTATTCCCTTAACCCGCTCTGGTCGCCCACTGATTTCATTTCATGCGGTGTCTTGGTAATTGAAACCAACCACTAAGCCTCCTACTTGGTGAGAACCATTGTATATAATACATGATTCTCCTTTCCTGCTGGCTATTTTGGAAGGTAACTGAATGCGGCGAACTTGCACGTTGTTCATCAATACAAGCTGAACCCAGCTTCCGCCGTTGAACGTCTGTCGAACTGTCCTCGTCGGCAGCGTATGTATTTCGATTGTATCTACTACATCGAATGCTGGCAAGGCCTTTCCATCAACCTCGCAGTACCCCAACTCATCCACCGATTTTATCTCCAGGCTTATTAAGCCCAATTTCATGTCGAATTCGCGAAGGATTTCTCTTGTATTTGATACGTAGAAATTCTACTTTCATAGGTCCCACCCCTCGATGTGTCACTGAGAAACCAAATGGCCGATCGTCTGGTCCTCCCACAGCAACGCTTTGTTAATGCGATTCAAATTTATATCTATTCCCTCCATCGACTATTTGACTATGCGTAGAACGATGGTATAATCCTCTTTCTGGGCGAAGCTGGTATTTTGCGACGCTTAATTGAACGTTCGACGATTACCTCATACGCTTTCTCGCGTTCTGATTCTCATTTCTCCCAAACACCGTCGCAGACTCGCACTTCATTGCTCACCATCTTCCTACATGGACAGCCGTATTGTCGTCCGGCCTCTGGCTACTTCCTACCTTCTCCCTTCACGCGGCTCCACGCTTGACGCACCCCAACCGAGCACTCAGATGAGCCGACCACGACAAATCGAATTTTTCGCTTGGGTCCTGAACGACGCAACTCGACTCGAAGGCTACAACCGTCAAAGCCTTGCGGATGCACTCATTGTCGCGATGAATACAGAGGCCGTGCAGACTGCACTTCGAAGTGCACTTGGAGGAATGGAAGGAGTACATCTGGTGGCAACAAGGTACGCCTGACTATATGACTTACTTTTCTCCCTCGGCCTATCTCATTTGCTCCCATTTTTAGGGCTGTCGCGTCGCCCTCCGACACATGCTCGGAACCACATTTCACTATTCGCGTATTTGAAGGGTCGGACGGGCACGGATACCTCGGCGGTATCCATATGTACCCCGCTCAGTCGTCCACCTCCCCGAGTTTCAAGCCGCATTCGCGAAGGAAGGCGAAAAAGTGGAGCAAACGTAAATTCAACATGAGCTTTTTTTCGATTACGGTGTTGTAGGAGTTGGTTTGAAGTCTTACTGTAGGTTTGCCTCTTTTTTTTGCGTTCAAATCTATGTCTTACGGTTCTCTATATTCAGGTATACATATGTATCTATAATGTTCTTGATCCAATTACCGTCGTTTGACCAGCGGTAAATCTCATCTTGTCCTCGTCGAGTATTGCTACTACTACTGTAAGTTTTCCTCCCTTCTTTGGTCAACGTATGGCTTATGGTTCATTCAGCCCATGTAATGATTGTTTGTATATACTAACATTTAATCTATCCAACTACCGTCAAGCAGGACCGATCTGCGGCCTGATTTCAAGAAGAATTTTATGGCGATTACTCAACGTCAACTACACGCATTGGTCTCGGTCCTCGTGATGCTCCGAGGACTGTCAAGCAGGACTTCTCTTCGCACTGGTCCTACAGATAGCTCTGAGGACTGTCGCACGAGCTCGTCTCGTTCTCTCCTGGCCACGGCCCTCAACGCTCCACGACGAAGACGGTCCTACAGATAGCTCTGAAGACTGTCGGCCCTCAACCCTCCGCGACGAAGACGGTCCTACAGACGGCTCTGAGGACTGTCGCATTAATTTTATCTCTCCTACTAACTACGAACTTCTCCATCTGCTGCTGCGTTTTCACCACTCCCTACCCTCTTACCGTGAGTCACTTTCCGCCCTTATTTCATTTGAAAAGTTGTGCTTACTTTTTCTCTTCTAGTCCCTTCTGACGTCTTACTTTCCGTTATGCGCTTATCTTCATCGTAAATCCCGATGTATTCAGGGTAAGTATCGACTTAGGCAAATACAAAGCTCGAACTCATTTCCTTAACATAGAATGGACTCCGATGTTGAGCCATTGCAGATTCTCGCCGTCGCCCTTCTTCAGCTTCAGGTTTTTCACGTTCTTGTGATTGGCCAAATAGTGCTTGTCGAAGAGGCTCTTGGATTTTCCTTTCGGCGGGTTTCGCCCGGTATTCCCATGTCCGGACTTCCGCAGCCGAAGAGTGGGTTTGCTACCTTTATTGGAGAACAATTTCCTGTCGGTTCTCCTTTGCTTGTCGATGAAATCCATTTCCTTTTCGGCACTCCTTCGCCAATTGAGGGATCTGACATAGAGGACCTCCATGCCGCTATGTCGCTTTCGTCAGAGCTCATACCTTCGGGGCCGAGTTGCGTAACCAGTGTTTCCAACCATTCCCATATCGCTATGTCGGTTGCCCCTTCATCCCTTTTTCTCTCGATCGTGCGCTTGATTGTTTCAACCCTACGGTCACGTCGCTACAACGGCCTTCAGACACTCCATAGGACATGAAGAATCGAAAACCTTACGTGGATGCGCCTCATGTTCGCTCGTTTCATCTTTTCCGTGACCTCCTTCGATTCTATCATCCTCTTTTCAACCTCATTCAAGCTCTCAACCTCGCCAGATTCCAGGAGTTTTGGTTGAGCATTCCTCCAGGTTGTCCGGGCGCGTTCTATTTGATCCTGGATTATCTCCATCAAATAATCATCGGAACGGTCTGGGAGATCGTCCCAGGCTGTTGCTTTCCTCTTTCCTTCTAACACGGCATCAAGGAGGATTTCCATCACTCTCGTATTCCAGGCCGATGAGATCTTGTCTCTCATCGATTCGGAGGTCATCTTTATCAGGCCCATTTTGTTCTTCTCGATCAAAGTGCCGGACATGTGTGGATTCAGGTGGTTCGTGGACGGCGTACTCCTCCACGGATTCAATTCCAAACATCCCTTTCATGACTGTTCCAACCAAGCGCTATATATCGGTCAGGGTCAATGGAGGTTTCAATGGCCGAGGGGAACACGAACGCAGTAGCTGGCTCTTTCCCACTTTTCATCCATTTTCTTTTCCTCTTCTACGGGGTTTACCTTGGATCGTCGGCCTCTAATGGTATCGGATTTGCGGCCACCGCGTTTGGTTTGTCCTTTAAGGACTTCTCGCAATAATTTTTTCAGTGCTCCCAACGTTAGCGGTGCCTCGTCGTCATTGTCGGATTCGCCGTCGTTGGATTCGCCGTCGTCGGTCTCGTTGGATTTTCCTTCTGGTTCACTCATGTCAACGTCTTCGTCGACTGCTTCCTGCAATATTTTATCTAGCAGGCGCCATTGAAATTTCAATACGACGTACCGATGCCTCAAGGACCGGTCGCTCCTGAGCGTACTGCTTTGATTTTTTGCTCTTGATAGAAGCCCAGCTTAGGCCCTGCGTTCGGCGGCGCTGAAGTTTTGGGCGTTTGTCTTATACCTCGTCTTCAGATGGTTCGCAATCGTCCACGCCTTCAGGACGGCTTTCTCCTGAATCGGGTGGTTGTCAGTTCTGATCTCGAGGCGGAGGTTTAGTCGACGCTGATTTGTTGGAGGGCGGCCCCTCATCACTCTGTGCACGACATGAGGCAATGCAGAAGACAAAACATGAACACATACCACTTCGCGCTCTTTCCCTTTGTTGGCCTGTCCATTGGTCCCCATGGATGATGATGCCTTATTTTTTTCCTACAAAAAGATAAGAAGACGACGGTAGCGGAAATTTGAGCATGGGCGAACCTTTTCGGAATTCATTCGGTTTTGCCTTTGGATGGCGGCAGCTATCTCCTCATCCTTTTTGGCCTAAGTGAGTTGTCAGTTTTTGCCAGTCCTCACAGCCACTATGACTGACCTGGAGCTCTTTCAATCTATCAGTCAATAAATTTTCTGTCTGACGCTTCGTGCGCCGGGTCTCTTCAATTTCTTGCTCCAATTCTACGCGTCTCCTTTCTTGGTCTGCGTTCTGCAAGAAGTTTGAATGGGCTCGGTAACGATCACAGTTGGAAATCACGCGTACCTTCGCGTTCGCTTCTTCGAGCTCTTGAGCAATGCGCTCTTTCGCCTCTTCGACCTGTCAAACAATGAGGGCCTTCAACCTTTCGACCTCTTGTGCACCACGCAAGTCTCTCCTTGCAAACGGATTTATCAACAAGACCCATCCAGAACGATCAACATTGGCCCACCTGCTGTTCCCTCGTCGATACCTGCTGCTCCTGCTGCTCCACTTCCATCTTTGCCTCCGATTCGCGTTTCAACCTCTCTGCTTCCGCATGCAAGCTCTTTGCCTTTGCCTCCAAATCCTTCTCCCTCACCCCGTAGTCATGTTCCAACTTCTGCATGCGCTGTTCATGCTCTCGCTGAACGGTGTTGAGCATTGACTCGGCTTCCGCCCTGAATGTTGCCAGTAAACCTTTCTGAAAGGTTCCTGTCGGATCGAAGTGGTTATTCAGCTCCGTCTTATATTTCGAATTCATCTTCACCAGAGTCGCATTGGTCTGGCGAACTCTGTGTGTGGGATAAATCGGCACAGGTTCTAGCTCTTTGAATACCTTTGGACGCTTTGGAGTCTATAGGTGTTCGACGTCAGCCAGACAGGTTGTTAGGTCCTTTACAGCGGCTTACCGGCGTAACCAAGGCATTGGTTTGATTCAGTGGAGAATCCGGATCTGGTAAAAACAACAAAGGCCTATCGTGCTCGACGCGCTTACCGAGAACGGACGACTCTTCCCAAGGATTGGAGCCGAGTACCATGTTCATGTCCATGTTGATATCAGGGTGGTGTTGCGTTATGGGTCCCAGGCGGGGAAGCCCGCTGCTGAAGGCATCTGAGAACGTACTCGGCCCAGGGCGAGCGCGCGGATCGAGTCTGGTGGGCCCAAGAAGGAGGATACGCCAAAATGAGAAGTTGTTGGCACTTGGGAATGGATTGGGTGCCTGGGGCCATTCCTGCCAGAGGAAAGGGCAAAGGCAGCTGGGTTGGTGGGGAGTTTACTATGAAGGGGTCGAGGTGTCGTTTGGGCACTCATGGGGCCGTTTTCAGACTTATCATCAGGGTCAAGACACACGCTTTCTGCCCGAGAGGCGTTCGAGTTGTGGTCGTCAGCGTCAAGATACACGCTTCCTGCCCGAGATGCGTTCGAGTTATGGTCTTCAGCGTCAAGATACACGCTTCCTGCCCGAGAAACGTTCAAGTTATGGTCGTCGTCTTGGTCGTCCATTGGGTCTTCCTGACGGTCAGCTTCCTGGCGTTCGTACATAGTGGTCTGTCGCAAGAGGAATTTGGAATGCCTCGCGCCCCTTCTCGAAACCAAATCAAAGTCCTCAGGCGGTTCTGTGACGTGACTTTTCTTTCCGTCACGATATTGGAATGCCTCGCGCCCACTTCGTCGCCCAAACTAGCCTTACATCCGACAAAGACCTTCATGTCTTCGCCACTCATTTTTTCCGATGCCAAATCGTTTATTAGGGAGCTTGTGCCCACTTGATCGCCCACCTCCATCGCCCACTCCCCCGACGCTCTGCCACTCATTCGTCAAGTCAATATGGGCAACGCTCGTCTTTATATTGCTCAAAGTCCAAGTGTAAGTCTTACACTCATCAGTTTCTCTTCAAGTCCCACTGATTCCGCCATCCAGACAAAGAACATCAATCTTCGAGGACGCTTATACCCTGCTCGGTTGCGCCCATCCGTCATGCATCCCCTTGATTTGATTTTCGTCTCAATTCCCAGTGTTTGGTTTTGTTTGTCAGAAACCTCGGTGGATCCGTTTTCAGTTTCTCTATCTTCCTCCATCACCTTCGAGCGCTTAGCGTGGCCCTCCGCCGTGCTGGTGCTCTACTATCTTACTATCGACTGCGCTTGAGTGCACCTACGGGTCGCATACGGTGCTTACGTCGTAATATCTCCTCTGGCCTAAGTGAACTAGCCTACAGCTTGGAGCACCTCACTGGTTGCATCGGTTGTTCAGAGCGGTTCATCGAAGCTTGGAGGACTTCTTCTTCCAATAATCTATCCCTCATTTCCGGATCCTCGACATGTCCGCGCTCTCTCTTCGTGTTTTCACTATACCCCGACTCAAGAGCTTCCCCCTGTCCTTCTCGACACTTTAAACTACTTCCTACCCTGAGATAGGGATTCAAAGTAGACTATAACGCTGCGAGGTGTATGGCAGTCAGTAAGCCTATCGAATCGGCTGTGGAACAGACGTCTCATGTTTTTTCTTCATCCAGGTTCTACCGAACTCAACATTTTTTGAATAATGGACGAACGCTGGAGGCAGGGGCTAAGTCGGTTTGCACAGGTGGTAAGTATTATTAGGCCGAACTTCTCCATTTTGAAGAGATTCCTCATGTGTCTCGGTTTAGATGATCTCAGGCATGTCACCGCTATTTCGGGCGAAGTCAGACGGAGAGTCGGATGTTTATCTGGTTTGTGGCAGTTTTTCATATCTCGTGTCGACCGCCATTCTCACTTTAGAGCTAGGATTTGAATTTCAGTTCCGATGGTTCTTCCATTTTCCTCATCTTTGACTTCGGGTACTTGTCAGTAATTTTTGCTTTCTCTTTTGAAGGTGATAGTCATGTCTAACTATACCTAGGTATCATATCAACTCAGAGTTATTGACGAAAACAACTCCTCGACTGTGGCAGAATGCACCAAGAAGTCGTCAAGACCGGCATTAACATCAGAAGCCTGTCTGCGTGGACATGAAGTGAAATGAAAATTGGCGTCGATGACGACACTGTTGCCGTTGGAAATGTCGACGGAACTATCTGTGTTGCTACTTATGGTGTTTCTGAGGTCAAGCTTAGTGTTAAGTTGGATAAATTTGCTCGTGGTATGTAGGTTCATTCCCTCTAGACAACCCTCTCACATAACCATAACCAGCTCCTCTATAAACACGGGTATAGCCTCTTCTGCCTCTTCTTGACACTGCATCTTCACTTTCTGACAAGCAAATACGATGAAAGACACATTCGGATTTTCTGGAGGGAAGCCCATCATTTTTGGGATCATGCAGTGAGTGTCGCCTGCTTCAGCAAGAGGAAGGCACTCTGATTCGTCAGTTGGTATAGGCCAGAGTCGCTGTTCCCAACAACCTCAACTCGCACGTTGCCCATCTCGACGTTCCTCCGTGATTTGTTTTGTTGTTATTCACCACCCTTTCTCCAGATCAAGTCGGTCTTTTTTCCTGGTTCCCAGCCGAGAAAGCTTGGTTGGTCTCAGGCCTCAATGTTGGATTTTGGAATCCTGAATGTGAAACTTGGTTTATTGGTCAGCTTAAGGAGACCAGGGTCGCAACTTGTCAACCACTTTCGAGATTCCAATGGCGAAATAGAATCAGATTTACTACAGTTGCCCCCCAGCTTGTATGCCAAATGAACCATGCCGTTGTTGATTTCCTCAAGTTCTTCCCATCTGCTTCTCCTTCAAAATTGATTGCTAATCCACTTGCTCCATGTTCATTATTTTATGCCAACGCCATTGCTAGACTACTCCCAGTGAGTCTAGATGGGATGAAGATGTAATACTTAGTAGCAAGCACTGATAAACTCAGGGTTGATCAAAGAGCCCCAGTAAATTGATTGACCAATGAACAGAGATAAAATAAATAAAATAGGGAAATCAACAAACTCTGAAATGTGGTAGGCCCAATGGAAAGGGTCTTGGGCCAACCCCTGTATGCAAACAGGTATAGCAAGCCAACAAATAGGTCTGACACCAATAAACCCATAAATGTAAAGCAGCAATGACTCATGAGCGGGCATGAAGCAATGAAGTTGTGAGTATGTAATGAGTGTAGCAGGCTGTTGAAATTAGCAGAGAGCAGTGAATTCTGAAATATAAAGTGGGCATGGTGAGCCAACCAAAAGATCTAAGAGCAACAAGCCCTCTAATGTTTGGCTGGTATGGCAGACCAACCAGCAGGGTCAAAATAATAGACTGGGTGTAGCAGACCAGTGGGCAGGTCTGAGACCAATATGGTCATCCTAAATATTAATGTAAGACAGGTGTGGCAGCCAACTAATCCCAGAGTCTGTAGCAGGTGTGGCAAGGCAACAAATAGGTTTGTGATTAAGAATCCCTGTAATGTACAACAAGAGTGGCAGACCAGCTGTCACCAGCAACCTGAATCCTAAATCCTGAATGAAAAATCTCTATTTTAAGTGAAAAGGATCTTGGAAAGTTTCCTTACACAGTGAATTTCATTCCAAATATAAAGTTCCTTTCCAGAATGCACCCACTCAATGCCCACTCATCACCCACCAATCGCGCATTTTGGGGACACTCAGGAATAGCAAGAAGGAAGGTTTACATATTACAAGAAATATAATATATACAGAGTGACTAGATTAAAACCTTCATAAGATATCTAAGTTGCTGGGAGTAGCGTTGGCGTAAAATAATGTACACGGGGGAGGCGCAAGAGGCCAGCAGATCATGCAATCAATTTCGAAGAAAAGTGGATGGGGAGTACTGGAGGAAATCGACGATGGCATGGTTCATTTGACGTACAAGCTGGGGGGCAGCTCCAGTGAATTTGATTTTTTTTCGCCATTTGAGTCTCGCAAGTGGTTGACGAGATGCGCTCGTGGCCTGCTTAAGCCGACGAGTAAACCAAGATTCACATTCAGGATTCCAATGTCCTACATTGAGGCCTGAGACAAGCCAGGCTTGCTCGGCTGGGAACCAGGAGTAGTAACCGACTTGATCTAAAGAAAAGGTGGTGAATAACAACAAAAAAAGAAAAACCTGAAAATCACACTTCTTGTTCCAGTAGCTTGCTCATAGGTTCCAACGAGGAAGTCTCTAACCTCCAGGGATAAGCTGTCATCCACATAGATCTCGTTGCCAAACTCGCCACAGAGAAAAACATCTTGATTGCCCTGAAGCGCATCCTGAGAAGGGCCAGCAAGGATAGCAGAGATAGGGATGACTTCTCTAGCGAGACGTGCAATGACACCACCACTGGAGAGGGCACGACGGGCATTGCAGCGACTATCAAAATATCTGTCCCTGACATCAGCATAATGCGCATAGTCTGCCGCATCATACTTGTAGTCAGCTGGACGCTTTCCAAGTGGGCTTCTCCAAGAAGAAATTCTCGGACAAGGAGGTCTCGATGCCAATCGCTGAAGAGTGCGGAATTCTATCCCATGGACCACAAGGTATTCAGCCACCTCATACGGATCAGGGCCAAATCCCCGACGTACACATTCAAGGGCAATCTGTGGTGATACCGCAAGAATCCAAGGAGGGCACTTCTTGGGTTCAAGCCTGCGAGGATGAAGCAGGCAGTGAACCTTTTGGTCAAGGCGAACTACCTGGAGGCGAAAATGAGAGCTGAGAGTTTTACCAATCGACTCAAAATTTGCTGGATTAATATCCCAATAGTGAGGAGGGATTTCGTGAAATGGGGTCTTGGCAGTGCTCAGCAAGTTAAGGAAGTCTTGGATGCTTTGCCTGTTTCGCCGAGACCCTGAATCCAGGTGCTGGCCACCCACGGCACGGCACGCTGTCGTCCAATTCTTGATGACCACCGGTATCACTTTGCCTGTGTAGTCCGTGCTATCGTAGGAGTACCCATAGCGGTAATACACTAAGTCCTCTATAAATTCATCCTCTGGCGGACGCTCCTCGAGTTCGACGATGGGAAGGCGATTCAGGATATCTTGCTTTGAAAGTTCAAACAATTCATCAGATTCCATCTCGACGTCCTCCTTATGACTCTGCCTCACTATTACCGGCGTCTCGTCGTCTGAGTCTAAGTCTTCATCCCCAGTGTCCATCTCCTCGTCCAGCATCTCAGCGTCTGGGGCACTGTCCCCAGTATCCATCTTGTCGTCGTCGTCTTCCACTACAGGAAGTCGTCCACGCCCAACTGGCGAAGACAGCAATTGCAGCAGATTAGGCTGAGGGGGGGAGGAGAGTTGACGAGGTATCTGGCGAGGAGGGGACAGCTCACGAGGAAGTGAAGGGTCGGGAGGAGGAGACCTGCGAGGAGAAGGCTGGCAAATGGGCGACAACTGGCGAGGAGGAGGCGACGGCTGGCGAGGAGGAGAAGGCTGGCGAGGGGGAGAAGACTGGCGAGGGGGAGAAGGCTGGCAGGGAGAAGGCTGGCAAGGAAGCGAGGGCTGAAGAAGAGGTGGTGGCTCGCGAGGAGGCTGACGAAGGGACGACTGGTTGTGAGCGGGCGAAGGCCGACGACCAGGCGACAGCTTGCGAGCAGGCGAAGGCTGACGAAGAGGCGATGGCTCGCGAGCAGGCGAAGGTCGACAACAAGGTGATGGCTTCCGACGACGCGACGAGCAAGGTCCGAAAATATCTGAATTGTCGTCAGAGTCGGACTGTGACTCAACTGGTTCCTCAAAGTCAGAACATAAGTCAAACTCGTCTTCGAATGAGTTATACTTGATTTCTCTTGACGAGTAGTCTTCCCAGACAAGCCCAATCTTATTGCAAAGGATTGCTTGTCTTATGCGAAAGCGCTCCGTGCCTATTCTGACCCATCTATAGGCCCTGGGACCCTTTCTCGACGGGGTTTCCTTCTTCAGATTCTGAGTTTGGCGTGCTATACGACTCCGCTTGGCTTGGATCGTTTCTGTCGCCTCGATTTTCTTGGCTTCAGCAGCCCGCCTAGCAAAGAAAGCCTCCATGGTTTCACCCGGCTTCTGGCCACTATGAGGTTCAACTGGTGGGAATCCTGGTGGTATTACCGGTGGTGGAGGCACTGGAGGCAGTGGTGCACGTGGATCTCTAACAGTTGGATTCGGTTTGAAGTGGGAAGCCCAGGTGCCAGCAACATTGGCGAAGGGTTTGGTGCCCCAGTAAAAGTATAGAGGAAGTTTCAGTTTGATCATGTAAGGAATCAAATTGCGCCATCGGCATTGAGGGATATCAATGATGGCTCCATTACGAGCGACGGTATGATCGAATACTCCAACCCCGGACTCTTCGAGTTCTGCTGCCCACGCGGGATGAGGCTTCGACTTGGAAGCTTCGAGCAAGTCGGCGACGGTTTGAGGGGCCCAAGAATTTCCACAAGCCTGAAGTAGGCCGATCAAAAAAGAGGTGTAGGCCATGTACAGGACAAATCCAGCAATTGAGTCCTTGGCCACAGCCAAGGCAGCCTCCTCAGTTTTCTGCGTGTCAAAGTACCCGTACGCACTAGGCTTCTTTGGGGGGGTCCACAAGCATTTAATCTCAGGATGCTGCTCCTTGAAAAGTGTCAGGAGAGCATCGGCCGTGGAGTATAACGTTCGCTCGAATACTTTCCACTCCTTCCCGGTGTCGTGCGGGAGGTGCCATCCGACGCTACCTTTCACGAGCCTGTGAGAATCAAAGTTTGCGAATCGCGACATAAGGGGACCAATGAAGGGCGATTTGGGAACGAAAGGGAGGTACGGATATCTGTCGTCAGCCCAATAGTGAAAGCACATGTTGACAGGACGAGGCTCCTGGGCAAGTGGGTCGCGAGGAGGGAGGGGCAACCTGAGGGCATCCGTCGTGGGGGACGTGTACCGATCATCCTCGACAAAAAAATCAGCAGAGCGACAGGAATACAGGTGATAGTATTCCAGAGGCTTGGCTTCATCGTAGAAGGCTGAAAAAAGGTTATAAGACGGTGTCACTGAACAAAATGATCGTGGTATACTTACACATGGTGGACTGGAGCAGTAGCAGAAAGTTCGGCGCGTAGAAGATCGAGCTGGGCCAACAGGCGATGCTTGAAACGCGATCTCAGTGTGTCCAAACACAAAAGAGAGGGCGGCAGGGAAGTCTCCAAAGGTTGAAACACGGCCAACGCGATCTCAGTGTGTACAAACACAAAAGAGAGGGCGGCAGGCAGCTGGCGAAGCGCGATCTCAGTGTGTTCTAACACAAAAGAGAGGGCGATGGGGCTGTCGGCAACACTCCAGATGGGAAAGAGAGGGCGGCAGGCGTTGGCGAAGCGCGATCTCAGTGTGTACCAACACAAAAGAGAGGGCGATGTGGCTGTCAGCAACACTCCAGATGGGAAGGACGGCGGACGGACGGCGAGAAGTTATAGGAGGCTGAAATGAAGAAAGTCGTCAGTAAAAGAAAAAGGGCAGGCGACGGTACTTACTTTGAGGCGGGTTGTTGGTGGTTGGACTTGGTGGCTAGAGACTTAAGAGTTGAAACTTGGGGCGCGTTTGTTTGTTTGTAATTTGTGATGAAGAGATGGTTGTGCCAAACATTGGCGGCCTTGGAATTATTTCGCCCAAGTTAGATGGCACTCACCAGTACTCAACTCACGAAGACAGCGACGGTCCTACAGATTGCTCTGAGGACTGTCGCTTGAGGTCCTCTCTCACCAAACCACTGGCTCACTGTCCTCCACGACGCCCACTGCTCTGCGCAACGCCGACGGTACTCGAAGCTCCACTCGCGACGGTCCTACAGATCGCTCTGAGGATTGTCGCATGAAGAAGGCCTCTACACTCCACGACGCCGCCGATGGTCCTACAGATTGCTCTGAGGACTATCGCATAAACACGGCCCTCAAAACTCCACGATGCCGCCCATGGTCCTTCAGATCGCTCTGAGGACTATCGCATGAACAATACACGCCGCCGCCGATGGTCCAGGATTGCCATGAGGACTGGCTCGACTACGATACCACTTGATTCACCGACTTGCCCTGAGCCCCCGTTGTGTCTGCCAAATTCCACCTCGGATTGTTTTCCGTTTTGCAATGCTTCTGGCGCTTTATATAGACCGTCTTGCCCGTGAACGTAAGCTGTTTTCGTCTTTTGTTTTTGGTCTTTTTGCTCATTTCTACTCCAAGTCTTGGGCGGTCTCTTGATAATTTGTTGGCGCCCTTAACTTCTTTCATTTCTGTTAGCATCGTCGTATATTCAATCTCCAAAAGTATATCCTAATTCCGTCCCCTAGCCCCACCGCTCAGTCCCTTCTTATCTTCCCAGCGAAGACCGACGTCGCATTGAGCCAAGACGTTACGTCGAACCACGAAGCCGTGCTTATGGAATTAGACCCCCCTGGAATGGCCGCTGTCCCTCGCAGCTTTGGTTGCAAGTCCAAGAAATATGCACAAGCAAAAACGACCATAAGGATTTTCCAAACGAGTTCGATCAAACCCATCACCTTCCACCCACTGTTGTTGCCAAGGGTATTTCCGTGGCGAGAAGGTGTTCATCGCTATAGGACGATTGGACTAGACCCAGACGCAGTCGCAGTCGAGGACGCCGAGGCTATGGATCGCTGGGTGGACGTTATGTCCTCCAACGCCTCCTCCAGTGACATCACATACTTCTCTTCCACCTCCTCGTACAACACCTGATGTAGTAGTTGACTCGTTGGCTGAACGGGGGTACGACTCGAATGGTGCTCGTATTGCGTGGTCGACACACGACGACGACAGCCATGACCCTCTCCGCACCTCAGTGGACGTCGTTATTGCGGTAAATCGCTCCACGCAAACTGAGCTCCCTCTGCCGCCGTTTCAGTCAATCGAAGATATTGTTTACTATAGATATGCCATGTAAGCCACTCAAGGCATCCGGGGAGAAGGACCTGGGCGAAATGTTCGTGCTAAGCCAGCTCATTTTCCGTATTGGCCAAGCGGCTTTCGAGCAGGTTGTATTCCTGGAATTGATTAAGCGAAAGTGGAAACGACAAATGGATGAAAAGCGAGTGGACAAGTCTGACATCCTGCCTAATGTGATGCGTCTGCAACCGGAACCACTGCTTGCTTCAAGGTCCTGGAGACATCGAAAGATCCCAACATACGCAGCAACATTATCAACGCTCTTGGGGTCGTCGTACTTTTCTTCAGTATGATCATTGACGAGAACGACCATAAGCTCTACGACGGCCTCTCGGACAACAACGTTGCCGTTAAGAGCACACTCATGGCCCTTGGCCTGACTCGTCTTAATCTCAAAGGAACGATCAAAAGGGATGCTTAGGCGAGATGGCGAAATGTTTTGACCTGGCCAAACTTTCCTCGGCAAGAGAAAAAACTATCGACAATGAGATCTATAACAATTTGCCTGATGGTCAGTATAGGTTGGTATCTCCGCATTATCTTATTCTGGCATTTTTTTTAGTCATCCACCACCCTTCAACTGGATCAAGGAGTCGTAAAGGAAGTTGATTTCATTGAGAAGGTTCGTATTCTCCCGTCGACATACTGTTGGTCACTCAATAATATGCCTGCAGGACAAGCAAGCGGAATCCGTCATAAGAAACGTCGTCAAAGGTTCAGGCTTAACGAAGATCCTTGACAGTGGTGCGACGTTGCTCTCTTTTTCTTCCAGCCATATCGGAACAGATAAACCCATCGATGGCCTCAATTCTATCGGGACGAACCGCACAAACTGGTGGCATTCGAAAGCTTTACAGAGATCATTGTATATGTTTAAAAACCCAAAAACACTTGCAACAAATTAGTTTAGAAGTGCATCTGAATTTGTTCAGCCCGCGATCCTCGAACTCTGGTACCCTGCGTCTTAGTCCTGAGCTTACTTGTTGCATGTTAATAAAAATTTCAAAAAATAAAAAAGGAATTTGTTCAGCACCAAATTCAGATGTTTGATCCCTTGCTTCGTAAGCGGCAAACAACAACAACACACAAACAAGTCAGACATGAAGACGACTGACCTAGGATCTTGTGTATTCGCAATCGTGCTGAATTTGTATCGGGGTCATCCTTTACAATATTCTAATTGCTCAATCCTCGTTTTCGCTCCCTCCAGCTTGTTTCTCTGCACCTGCCGTTCTGTTCCTAGCCCCGGGTCACTGTCTTGTCTTGGCTGAACTTGTATCGGGATAGCCCTTTACATTTCAACGATTTCAAGGAAGCCCGCTTCAGCGTCCAATTGCCACAACACATCTTAGCAAATGCCTCAGTGCCACTGTACTTCCTTTAAGTGCGGTACCATCGCTGGTGGAAGGGACGTAGACCAGAGAACATACGACAAACATGCAGTGGCTGACTACCGAAGCCACGGGAAAGCCTTACGAGTCCAGGAACTCCAAAGGACGGATGAAGTGGTTGAGTCTTTCGTCACCTCAATGTCACTCGCAGACAAGGCTTCAGGCCCCATGATGCAATCTGGAGGAAGACTTTGGGCAATGAATCAACCACGTCAATCAGATACGGAACATTTGGATGCACATATCGCTTCAGGTGCATCAGAGAAGGTGCACCCAGGGCAGTCAGCATCTACCAACCATAAGAAGCGACATCCTGCTGCCTTGCAGAAGCATTTTGATGACTTGAAGGCGATCGAACAGCGAATTGGAGAACTTTCTTCTTCAACGGACGCGAAGATGAACACCATTGGTAGTCCGACTAGTATTGATCAACCGTTTCCTTTGGAAGCACAGCTGCAAATGGCACGAAATATGAAGTCAGAATTGCAGAGAATCAAGACCAGTTATGTCGAAATACATTCTTCGAAAGAGAGCATTATGGAGCGTCTGGATATTCTTGTCGAAAGGCTTAAGGATGCCCAAAGTTCATGGCAATTAGCAGCAAGTAAATGCAAGAAATCTACTGCTCCTGATGTAGATTTTCCGGAATACAATACTGGTAATATCAAAAGTCCAGTTCCTATACCACTGATTTGCTAATCTTATCTGCCACAGACCATCACCACCGCAACATTCTGGAAGGCGTGAACCCGATTATTCAAGCGATGATATTTACTGTCGCAGCACTGCAAATTGTCTCCAAGGCCAACCGTTCCGCTTGCCGTTTTGTGCTTGAGATGATTGGTTACATTGTTAAACTTGCCATTATTGGGTCTCAGTCTCAAATGACCCCTCAATCAGCCAAACTTTTGCATGATCTTCCTATTGACCCTGATAGGGCAACAAGTCAATTTCAACTTGATGGCAAATCAACAATTTATGCTGTTTGCCCCAATCCTGACTGCCATCACACATACAAGCCAACATTCAAGGAAGGTTGTCCTATAGCTGAATACCCCCGGTACTGCAATTATCGGCGATTTCGAAAAGGCCCAGTGTGTGGCACTATCCTTACACGACCCCGCATTGTACAGGATCTTGAAATTCAGGTGCCTATTAAAACCTTTGTTTCTTTTGATTTTAAAGACTGGCTTGCTGCAATGCATTCAAGACCTGGGTTTGAAGAACGCACAGCCAATTCTTGGAAGAGAGGAGATGCCGAAGAAACAGACGATATCTTTGGCGCTTCATTTCTTCGTAACTTTAAAGGCCCCAATGGGAAGCTCTTTAGCAAAACTACCAGTGATGAAGGGCACTATGTATTCACCCTCTGTGTGGATTTCTTCAACCCATATTCCAACAAGCAAGGAGGAAAAAAGGCTTCTGTTGGGATCATATCCCTGGTCTGCCTAAATCTTCCTCCAGAAGAACGCTACAAACCAGAGAACATGTTCCTTGCTGGATTAGTGCCTGGCCCAAATGAACCTCCACTGAATACACTGAACCATTATCTGACTCCACTTGTTGATGACCTCCTTGAATTCTGGGTACCTGGTGTGTGGTTTTCACAGACCTGCAAATATCCCTCTGGTCGTCTGGTCCAATGTGCTGTTATTGCTGTTGTTGCAGACCTTCCTGGTGCACGGAAAATAGCAGGCTTTGCTTCCTTCAAACATGAACATTTTTGTTCTGTTTGCCACTGTACAAAATCAAAGGAGGGTTATGGTGCTACTGACTACGAAAATTGGAAAAAGCGGACTGATGCTGAATGTAGAGAATCATCCAAGGCATTTGCTGAGGCTCCAGATGAGGCATCACGACGGGCAGTATTTGACATGTCTGGCATTCGCTACTCCGAGCTTTCTAGGCTCCCATATTTTGACATGGTCCAATGTGTTGTTGTTGATGCTATGCATAATCTCTTCCTAGGCCTCATCAAGGAACATTTTCGTAATGTTATTGGCATTGGTCAATCAAAGACAAGCGAGGATGCAGTTATCCTTGCTGATATGTCTGAACCTCCCCATGGTTTCACTGACAATGAACAGAAGTCAGTGAAGCAGCTTCAAAAGCTCCTCCAAAATCCCCTTAATGAAGAGATTCAAACCTCACCAGAGAAAGTCTTAAAGAAGTTCTCACGAATGCATAACAGAGCACTTGCCTTTGCTTGTTCAGAACTCCAGGTTGATGATGACACTATATTCATGGATGATGAAGGAAAGGCCATTCAGTCAAAAAAGACTTGTGCTGAGAAGCTATTGCTTTGGGTGAGCATCTTGATCTTAATGAGTTTTTTCAGATAGTTGAATAGATTGATATCTTTAGCGTTTCAACCAAATGGAACAACGTGATGCTGGTGCAGATACTTCTACCCGACTTCGGCAAGTTTTAACAGAGGAGGAAGTTCAACAACTGTGGTCGGATTTATCAGTAATTACAACACCGACATGGATATCTCCTATTCCACCAAACCTTGGTGCTGCATCCCATGGAAAGCTTAAGGCAGATCAGTGGCGCACACTGGGTGTCACTCATCTTCCTCTGGTCCTTGTCAAGCTTTGGGGTTTATCCAGTTCTGATAGCTCTCGGTCTCAAAAGTGTAAAGAAATATTGGACATCACCATCAGCCTCATTTCAGCTGTAGTTCTGGCTTCATCTCGCACTTCCTCACCTGCAATTGCAACCGCATATCTATCACACATGAAAGCTTATATGCAGGGTATCAAGCAGATCTTCCCGCAATATAAATTTCTGCCAAATCATCATATGTCACTACACTTGCATGATTATCTTTTGTTATTTGGACCTGTACATTCCTGGTGGACATTCCCTTTTGAGAGAATTATTGGCATGCTGGAACGGATTCCAACAAACTTCAAATTTAGTACGTCATTCTCTGGGTTATTCTATCTGTTATAATAACATGCTTCTTAGGCCAACTTGAAAAGACAATTGCAGAAAGTTTTACTCGCTCTGCCAACCTGCGTGCCCTGGTTTACAAGTCTAACCAATGCCCAGAAGTTATAGTTGCTTGCCAACCTATCTTCAATCGGCTAGTTGACCCACGCATCCGCAGTACACTTACATCAGATATAGCTGGTTTTGCCTCAGCCTTCAATGAACAAGAAGCTGGAACAGAGTGGGCATGGAACCCTCACCGTGCTACTCAGCTGTCCACAGAGTTGAGAACTGCACTTCTCCGTCACATCCCAAACATCCAAACGCAGAAGGCACAGTTTTTGACTCATGTTATTCTCCGTGGATTACGATTCAGCACTTCTCAGACACATTTTGGGAATTCCTGTGTCTTAATCAGAGGCTCATCAATGGCGGCCTCATCATTTCCTGGGGTTATCCAATCTATCTTCAGGATCCCAAATTCGCCAGATGGTGACAGTATCCAGACTCTAGTCGCAGTTCGCCGTTTTAAGAAACTGCCAACACTCTCGGACAAACAAACTAGATATCAATATCCTTTGCTTGGATTATCCATCTGGAGTTCAGAGCTTGGGACCCTTGAAATATTCCAAGTCCATGACATAGATTGTCACTTTGCGTCTCTTGCTTCAGATATCCGCGGGCAACAAGTTGTTCTTGTTGTGTCTCTCTCCAGGGTAAGCCTTGCACATGTCCAAAGTCCTTCCAATCGTTTCTGATTATCCCACATTTCCCAGGTAGCACCACTTCTAGATCGGTGTGCGGAAAGTGAAGACTCCGAAGACATGGGGAACACGAACGATACCATAGGCCCTTCGATCATGTCAGCATCATGATTGCCGGCTGAGTTGCGCCTTCTGACACCCTTCCTTCACCAATCACCGTCCCGGCCTTTGTGTTACACCTCGCCAATAAACTGGCTTACCTTTCGTCGCTCTCATTACATTTAGTTATACTTTTCTATTTTAACAATTGGACAACACTGTGTGTATAAAGCACATGCTGGCTCTGTGTACCATTGCATTTACAAGTCCAATTCCCTTTCTAAATCTCTATATTAACGTGATCTTTATTTTTATTTTCCATGATTCACTTGAGCAATGCATGGCGGAGTACACTGATTGTAATGTATTCATATATCATCTCTGACTACGACAATGACGAGGGAAAAGATGTACTACAGTTCGACTATGGTATTTGTTCTGGATCGGTTCTCGAACGATACTAAAAGGAGCACGCTTGTGACGGTAAAAATGGTCCAACGCTACTGTGAGCGTCATCATGGAAGAGTTGAATGGATGAGCGGGGTTCCAACAAAGAGGACCGGCAAGATGGTGATCTCTGTGCCTAGACCAGTAGAGATGACCAGCTACGAAGAAAGGGATGTTGAGGACGGCGGTATTTAAGGGCACCGGGACAGCTCGCTGGTGACCTTGACAAAGGATGCCCAGAAGATCCCGCCAAAGCAGGACGGCTAGATCTCGGGGGTGGTTTAACGTCGGCGTCGAAGGAAGTGATTTCGCTTCATCTCCATTAGCAGCAGCTTCTACCACCGGTTTGCCCTCAGAAGCTGAAGTCGTCTGACGTCGCGCTTCCGCTTGCCCTCTTGACCAGCGTCAACCAGTCCCCGCTGCTCAACTGGTGGCTGAGCTCGTCCAAGACGTCCTCAAAAACGTAAACCCACTCGTCGCGCCTTTTGTCGATCCCAGTTCGCGAACGTACGACAAGAAGTGTCGAGTCAGACGGCCCTTGTGGTCTCACTTCCACTGGTGACGTGGCCAGCGCGTAGCTCGCTGGCAGAGCTGGGAGTCGTTTACGGTCCGCCGCACGCAAACTTGGAGGTGGTTCGGGAGAGGTAAAAACGCATTTAAGGCCGAAGTTTCTGTCGTAGGAAACGCAATATTGGGGTTGAAACCTCTAAAGAAATCGCGGAGGAACGTCGAGATGGGCAACGTGCGAGTTGAGGTTGTTGGGAACAGCGACTCTGGCCTATACCAACTGACGAATCAGAGTGCCTTCCTCTTGCTGAAGCAGGCGACACTCACTGCATGATCCCAAAAATGACGGGCTTCCCTCCAGAAAATCCGAATGTGTCTTTCATCGTATTTGCTTGTCAGAAAGTGAAGATGCAGTGTCAAGAAGAGGCAGAAGAGGCTATACCCGTGTTTATAGAGGAGCTGGTTATGGTTATGTGAGAGGGTTGTCTAGAGGGAATGAACCTACATACCACGAGCAAATTTATCCAACTTAACACTAAGCTTGACCTCAGAAACACCATAAGTAGCAACACAGATAGTTCCGTCGACATTTCCAACGGCAACAGTGTCGTCATCGACGCCAATTTTCATTTCACTTCATGTCCACGCAGACAGGCTTCTGATGTTAATGCCGGTCTTGACGACTTCTTGGTGCATTCTGCCACAGTCGAGGAGTTGTTTTCGTCAATAACTCTGAGTTGATATGATACCTAGGTATAGTTAGACATGACTATCACCTTCAAAAGAGAAAGCAAAAATTACTGACAAGTACCCGAAGTCAAAGATGAGGAAAATGGAAGAACCATCGGAACTGAAATTCAAATCCTAGCTCTAAAGTGAGAATGGCGGTCGACACGAGATATGAAAAACTGCCACAAACCAGATAAACATCCGACTCTCCGTCTGACTTCGCCCGAAATAGCGGTGACATGCCTGAGATCATCTAAACCGAGACACATGAGGAATCTCTTCAAAATGGAGAAGTTCGGCCTAATAATACTTACCACCTGTGCAAACCGACTTAGCCCCTGCCTCCAGCGTTCGTCCATTATTCAAAAAATGTTGAGTTCGGTAGAACCTGGATGAAGAAAAAACATGAGACGTCTGTTCCACAGCCGATTCGATAGGCTTACTGACTGCCATACACCTCGCAGCGTTATAGTCTACTTTGAATCCCTATCTCAGGGTAGGAAGTAGTTTAAAGTGTCGAGAAGGACAGGGGGAAGCTCTTGAGTCGGGGTATAGTGAAAACACGAAGAGAGAGCGCGGACATGTCGAGGATCCGGAAATGAGGGATAGATTATTGGAAGAAGAAGTCCTCCAAGCTTCGATGAACCGCTCTGAACAACCGATGCAACCAGTGAGGTGCTCCAAGCTGTAGGCTAGTTCACTTAGGCCAGAGGAGATATTACGACGTAAGCACCGTATGCGACCCGTAGGTGCACTCAAGCGCAGTCGATAGTAAGATAGTAGAGCACCAGCACGGCGGAGGGCCACGCTAAGCGCTCGAAGGTGATGGAGGAAGATAGAGAAACTGAAAACGGATCCACCGAGGTTTCTGACAAACAAAACCAAACACTGGGAATTGAGACGAAAATCAAATCAAGGGGATGCATGACGGATGGGCGCAACCGAGCAGGGTATAAGCGTCCTCGAAGATTGATGTTCTTTGTCTGGATGGCGGAATCAGTGGGACTTGAAGAGAAACTGATGAGTGTAAGACTTACACTTGGACTTTGAGCAATATAAAGACGAGCGTTGCCCATATTGACTTGACGAATGAGTGGCAGAGCGTCGGGGGAGTGGGCGATGGAGGTGGGCGATCAAGTGGGCACAAGCTCCCTAATAAACGATTTGGCATCGGAAAAAATGAGTGGCGAAGACATGAAGGTCTTTGTCGGATGTAAGGCTAGTTTGGGCGACGAAGTGGGCGCGAGGCATTCCAATATCGTGACGGAAAGAAAAGTCACGTCACAGAACCGCCTGAGGACTTTGATTTGGTTTCGAGAAGGGGCGCGAGGCATTCCAAATTCCTCTTGCGACAGACCACTATGTACGAACGCCAGGAAGCTGACCGTCAGGAAGACCCAATGGACGACCAAGACGACGACCATAACTTGAACGTTTCTCGGGCAGGAAGCGTGTATCTTGACGCTGAAGACCATAACTCGAACGCATCTCGGGCAGGAAGCGTGTATCTTGACGCTGACGACCACAACTCGAACGCCTCTCGGGCAGAAAGCGTGTGTCTTGACCCTGATGATAAGTCTGAAAACGGCCCCATGAGTGCCCAAACGACACCTCGACCCCTTCATAGTAAACTCCCCACCAACCCAGCTGCCTTTGCCCTTTCCTCTGGCAGGAATGGCCCCAGGCACCCAATCCATTCCCAAGTGCCAACAACTTCTCATTTTGGCGTATCCTCCTTCTTGGGCCCACCAGACTCGATCCGCGCGCTCGCCCTGGGCCGAGTACGTTCTCAGATGCCTTCAGCAGCGGGCTTCCCCGCCTGGGACCCATAACGCAACACCACCCTGATATCAACATGGACATGAACATGGTACTCGGCTCCAATCCTTGGGAAGAGTCGTCCGTTCTCGGTAAGCGCGTCGAGCACGATAGGCCTTTGTTGTTTTTACCAGATCCGGATTCTCCACTGAATCAAACCAATGCCTTGGTTACGCCGGTAAGCCGCTGTAAAGGACCTAACAACCTGTCTGGCTGACGTCGAACACCTATAGACTCCAAAGCGTCCAAAGGTATTCAAAGAGCTAGAACCTGTGCCGATTTATCCCACACACAGAGTTCGCCAGACCAATGCGACTCTGGTGAAGATGAATTCGAAATATAAGACGGAGCTGAATAACCACTTCGATCCGACAGGAACCTTTCAGAAAGGTTTACTGGCAACATTCAGGGCGGAAGCCGAGTCAATGCTCAACACCGTTCAGCGAGAGCATGAACAGCGCATGCAGAAGTTGGAACATGACTACGGGGTGAGGGAGAAGGATTTGGAGGCAAAGGCAAAGAGCTTGCATGCGGAAGCAGAGAGGTTGAAACGCGAATCGGAGGCAAAGATGGAAGTGGAGCAGCAGGAGCAGCAGGTATCGACGAGGGAACAGCAGGTGGGCCAATGTTGATCGTTCTGGATGGGTCTTGTTGATAAATCCGTTTGCAAGGAGAGACTTGCGTGGTGCACAAGAGGTCGAAAGGTTGAAGGCCCTCATTGTTTGACAGGTCGAAGAGGCGAAAGAGCGCATTGCTCAAGAGCTCGAAGAAGCGAACGCGAAGGTACGCGTGATTTCCAACTGTGATCGTTACCGAGCCCATTCAAACTTCTTGCAGAACGCAGACCAAGAAAGGAGACGCGTAGAATTGGAGCAAGAAATTGAAGAGACCCGGCGCACGAAGCGTCAGACAGAAAATTTATTGACTGATAGATTGAAAGAGCTCCAGGTCAGTCATAGTGGCTGTGAGGACTGGCAAAAACTGACAACTCACTTAGGCCAAAAAGGATGAGGAGATAGCTGCCGCCATCCAAAGGCAAAACCGAATGAATTCCGAAAAGGTTCGCCCATGCTCAAATTTCCGCTACCGTCGTCTTCTTATCTTTTTGTAGGAAAAAAATAAGGCATCATCATCCATGGGGACCAATGGACAGGCCAACAAAGGGAAAGAGCGCGAAGTGGTATGTGTTCATGTTTTGTCTTCTGCATTGCCTCATGTCGTGCACAGAGTGATGAGGGGCCGCCCTCCAACAAATCAGCGTCGACTAAACCTCCGCCTCGAGATCAGAACTGACAACCACCCGATTCAGGAGAAAGCCGTCCTGAAGGCGTGGACGATTGCGAACCATCTGAAGACGAGGTATAAGACAAACGCCCAAAACTTCAGCGCCGCCGAACGCAGGGCCTAAGCTGGGCTTCTATCAAGAGCAAAAAATCAAAGCAGTACGCTCAGGAGCGACCGGTCCTTGAGGCATCGGTACGTCGTATTGAAATTTCAATGGCGCCTGCTAGATAAAATATTGCAGGAAGCAGTCGACGAAGACGTTGACATGAGTGAACCAGAAGGAAAATCCAACGAGACCGACGACGGCGAATCCAACGACGGCGAATCCGACAATGACGACGAGGCACCGCTAACGTTGGGAGCACTGAAAAAATTATTGCGAGAAGTCCTTAAAGGACAAACCAAACGCGGTGGCCGCAAATCCGATACCATTAGAGGCCGACGATCCAAGGTAAACCCCGTAGAAGAGGAAAAGAAAATGGATGAAAAGTGGGAAAGAGCCAGCTACTGCGTTCGTGTTCCCCTCGGCCATTGAAACCTCCATTGACCCTGACCGATATATAGCGCTTGGTTGGAACAGTCATGAAAGGGATGTTTGGAATTGAATCCGTGGAGGAGTACGCCGTCCACGAACCACCTGAATCCACACATGTCCGGCACTTTGATCGAGAAGAACAAAATGGGCCTGATAAAGATGACCTCCGAATCGATGAGAGACAAGATCTCATCGGCCTGGAATACGAGAGTGATGGAAATCCTCCTTGATGCCGTGTTAGAAGGAAAGAGGAAAGCAACAGCCTGGGACGATCTCCCAGACCGTTCCGATGATTATTTGATGGAGATAATCCAGGATCAAATAGAACGCGCCCGGACAACCTGGAGGAATGCTCAACCAAAACTCCTGGAATCTGGCGAGGTTGAGAGCTTGAATGAGGTTGAAAAGAGGATGATAGAATCGAAGGAGGTCACGGAAAAGATGAAACGAGCGAACATGAGGCGCATCCACGTAAGGTTTTCGATTCTTCATGTCCTATGGAGTGTCTGAAGGCCGTTGTAGCGACGTGACCGTAGGGTTGAAACAATCAAGCGCACGATCGAGAGAAAAAGGGATGAAGGGGCAACCGACATAGCGATATGGGAATGGTTGGAAACACTGGTTACGCAACTCGGCCCCGAAGGTATGAGCTCTGACGAAAGCGACATAGCGGCATGGAGGAGGTCTTTACTGTGCCCCACCCGGAATGGGCGGATTCCGCCGGATTCCGGTGCATTCTGGCGGAATATTTCCATTCCGCCCCAGCCAAAAGTGCAAATTCCACCGGAATATTGCCAAAAATGCTGATTCCGCCGGAATTTATTCCGGAAAAAAACCGGAATGGGACCGGAACGGAATGATCTGACATAAATATGGGTTTGATGCCATCAAAACGAGTCCGAGAACCTTGAAAACGGTGGAGGAATAGCCACAATAGTCTCAATTTCAGTGATTTTCAGACTAACTCACTCAATTCTTCACCGCAAAATGAGTTCTCAGGTTTGTTGATGGTATTTATAGTTGTTTGTGTGTGTTAGGACCCCTGAGAATCACTCTTTTGCCAATCTTATGGTGGGAACACATAACTTGGCACATTTTGCATCCCTGCAAATAGTCTGGGCGTGGAAGTGATAAATCCACCAACTGTACTCACCAAAAATAGAACATTCTGACTATAATAAAGTTAAATAAACAGCAACACACCTATGAGCTGCACTCTATGTTGTGCCCCATTCCTGAGCAAATTTGAGTCTATTCACTCCACCGGAATCTGCTGGAATTTGTGATTATTTGTAAAAATGTGATTCCAGTCTATTCCGGTTCATTCCGGTGGATTCCGGTGGATTCCGGTCTACCATTCCGCCGGAATCCACTGGAATCCACCGGAATTTCCCCCTTTTTCAGGCTTATTTGCTCAAATTCCACCGGATTCCACCGGATTCCAGCGGAATCCGGCCATTCCGGCCGGAATAGGTGGGGCAAGGTAAAGTACAGGCATGGAGGTCCTCTATGTCAGATCCCTCAATTGGCGAAGGAGTGCCGAAAAGGAAATGGATTTCATCGACAAGCAAAGGAGAACCGACAGGAAATTGTTCTCCAATAAAGGTAGCAAACCCACTCTTCGGCTGCGGAAGTCCGGACATGGGAATACCGGGCGAAACCCGCCGAAAGGAAAATCCAAGAGCCTCTTCGACAAGCACTATTTGGCCAATCACAAGAACGTGAAAAACCTGAAGCTGAAGAAGGGCGACGGCGAGAATCTGCAATGGCTCAACATCGGAGTCCATTCTATGTTAAGGAAATGAGTTCGAGCTTTGTATTTGCCTAAGTCGATACTTACCCTGAATACATCGGGATTTACGATGAAGATAAGCGCATAACGGAAAGTAAGACGTCAGAAGGGACTAGAAGAGAAAAAGTAAGCACAACTTTTCAAATGAAATAAGGGCGGAAAGTGACTCACGGTAAGAGGGTAGGGAGTGGTGAAAACGCAGCAGCAGATGGAGAAGTTCGTAGTTAGTAGGAGAGATAAAATTAATGCGACAGTCCTCAGAGCCGTCTGTAGGACCGTCTTCGTCGCGGAGGGTTGAGGGCCGACAGTCTTCAGAGCTATCTGTAGGACCGTCTTCGTCGTGGAGCGTTGAGGGCCGTGGCCAGGAGAGAACGAGACGAGCTCGTGCGACAGTCCTCAGAGCTATCTGTAGGACCAGTGCGAAGAGAAGTCCTGCTTGACAGTCCTCGGGGCATCACGAGAACCGAGACCAATGCGTGTAGTTGACGTTGAGTAATCGCCATAAAATTCTTCTTGAAATCAGGCCGCAGATCGGTCCTGCTTGACGGTCCTCAGAGTATCATGAAGGACCGGGACTTGCATGTTGTTGAGGTCGAGTAATGGCCATGGAACCCGCCTTGAAGTTACGCGACAGATCAGTTAAGATGGAGGGGAAGGCTAAAGGTGGAGAGTTGGCCGAAAAAGTGCCGCTTGACAGTCCTCAAGAGCATCTCGAGGACTGGCACTACAGGGTGAGGGGTGAGAATGGACTGGGGAGATGAAAACGACGGCTGCATGTTTGGCACAGGCGTCCCACACAAACAAGTTCACTTGACTCAGTGCCCGCTCAGTTCAGTGCCCGCTCTATTTGGCACGACCATGAGATACAAACTTGAAACGACATTCATGATCGCCACTTCCAAGTCAAAGTCACTTCCACTGTCGTCCACTCCAGCCACAAATCCCACTATCACCTGGTAAGTTTCCATCGTTATTTTTATTTATCTTTTGTCTTGAATTATTTTCCTTACCGTTTTCTTTTCTTTCAGATACCCTCACCGCCGTGGTCGCTCGCCATCGTCCTACCGTTGCCACACTCCTTCGTGTTGATACACACTGAGTTGGCATTCCGAACATTGGGTTCTCTCGCGCTGACACTGAGCTGGATTTCCCGACATTGCAAACCGTCCTCCCCGTGGATTACCGTTGCCACACTCCTTCGTGTTGATACACACTGAGTTGGCATTGCGAACAATGGCATCCTCCCCGTTGGATCACCGTTGCCCCCGTAACTCCTTCGCGCTGATACGCACTGAGTTGGGCTCTTCAACAGACCATCGCAGTTGACCGCACTCTTCGACGCCAGGATCTTTATCCCGGATACTCCTCTCTTTTGTGTATGATCCATTGAGACTGAGTTGTCCCGGAAGCCGAGACTGCCGACCTCAAGGCATTTCCTATCCTTCAACAACCTCTCTTCGTCTATCCATGTTATTCCTTCTAGAAACGCAGCAACGACATACAACTGTCTTTGCGAACAGTGCATCCTGGATTGTGGGCATGGTCCTGATGGTTCACCTCTGGGGAAAACCCTGCCGCTAGCCCAGCGCATCCCCCATCTCAGGCGTGTGCAAGCTGAGGCGGCTGTCCGTAAAGCCACGGTTAGCCAGCAGCGACTGGACACTTCTTCTATTCTCCGAGGTCCCTCGCAATCGGCTTCGACTCCCCGTGCTCGTCCAGAGGTTCTTCCCTCTGGGCCTCTCTCCCCTCCTGCGGGCAGCAAGGCTAAGCTTGACAAGCGCGAGCGAGACCGCCGCACCGCGAAAGCCCACAAGATCCTTGATGTCGTCGAGCGTAGGTCGCAAGAATGCCGCCAAGCACTTAGTTCTCCTGCGTTCTCACTTGCCGACCTCACAAACTTGTGTCAGGAAATTAGCCAACTTCAGAAGTCTTTCGATGCTGTGAAGCGCGACGTACCCACAGTTAATCAGCCCGCAAAGTCATTGTTGGCGAACGTCTTGCCCACCTTCAGAGCAGCTATAGCGAGTTTTGTACCGCACATCCTGTACCTGAAGAACCGGAACTCTACAATACAGGTGAATTTGATTTCGCCTCGAATCTATGCTTCTTTTATCTTACTCCTGATCTATTCTTCAGATCATCTTTTTGACTTGCCAATCAATGCCAATGATCCTTTTGCTCAGATCGCCATGCTCATTGCTGTTGTTTGCAACGTGATGATCGGTGCGAGCCGCCGTCTTGGGGATCTCATTGTCGGCCTCCTCACAGTCATGCTGGCTTGGTCTGTTTACGGTCGTTCTGGGAAGCTGGACGCACACCAGCAATTTGTTGTTGATCAAGTTCCGGTCACTCTCAATACGGTGTTGAAGAGGTTCAATCTAGATGGCAAGACAGAGATTCATGCAGTTTGCCCAGCCTGCCATTGTACATACCCCCCCTAAATTTATTCCAGGATCTGATAGGCCCATCTACCCCGAAGAGTGCACCAACAATCCAGACCCTGATACGACCTGCACAGGTACATCCTGTCTTGGATGGAAGACCTAACCGCTCTGCATCCTGACGGTACGCTCATGGTGGTGTTTCCCTTTTGAACGTGTGATTGGGCAGCTCCAACGACTTCCAAGTAATCATAAATTTGGTATGTTGTTTCTTGATGCATCAACGCAGTCTTTTGTTGATAATATCCTTAGGTGACTTAGAGGGCTCCATGCTGTCATCATTTTCACGCACAGCTCGATTAAAGCACTGGCTTTCTCGCCCGGATTGCCCTCCGGCCCTCAAGGAGTGCAAGACTGTGTTCAATAAGGCCCTTGGTATCTTATCGAACACTGACCTTGAAGAAGATATCGCCTCTTCAGCTTTTGGTCCAGTGCCTGACGCTTTGCAAGCTATCATATCAGATCGTCAAGTGGCTCTTCGGGCTCGCCATAAGTTCGACAATGTCTTTTATTCACGCCGAAGCACCCACGTCGGAAACAGTCAAGTCATGTTTTATCCGCGCGGCAATCTTGCCGCGTCTCCATTCCCGGGAACTATAGAATACATCATTGTCCGACAAGACTCTTCTATTGCATACGCCATTCGTCGACGACTTTCCTCCGCACCTGGAACAATTGATCCGTTCATCGCTTATCCTCATTTCCGTGCAACTATCTATTCACCCTCCCTATCTAACACCCTAGAACTTATCTCTCCTGAATGGGTCATGTGTCATTATGCCTGTTGGAACATGGACTCGGATAGAGCGGTTGTTCTGACACTTTCCCGTGTAAGTTCTTGTATTACCTGTTGATAAAGATGTCGTCTAATCATCTAAACTATAGGACTAAAACGATCACACTCTCTATACCCGATGAGTGGCTGACGAGCGCACAATGAGCGGGCGCATTCTGGAAAGGGACTTTATATTTGAAATGAAATTCACCGTGTAAGGAAACTTTCCAAGATCCTTTTCACTTAAAATAGAAATTTTTCATTCACGTTGCTCGCCACTTGAAGTGTTTTGATGTTTACAACCGTATCACAAATTTTCAACCTTCAAATCCGGCAGCTGGATTTACGAAATCCGTTGAACGACTTCGAGCGACGCCTTTTAGTTCCAGCCGAAGGTCGACCTAAACCACTACCCGCACATTTCGATACTGTGTTCGTACGCATGGCGAATGCTAACGAGAATCAATATCAACATACCAAAGGGACCTGCTTGGAAGGTCAGTTATTCATCCTGGAATCTCTCGTTCAAATATCTAATGCAATCCGTAGGACTTCGCGTTGCACAGTTTTGAGCAATCCTTCCAGAGCACCTCCGTCACGCTCGTTTACCAAATCGTCTAGCCTGCGTCGAATGTTTACAGCCTTTCGGGCCCCTATCCTTTTACTCGCGCTTCACGGAACAACGGACCAGTCAGAGATTATTTCGCTCGACTCAATTGTTTCCAGCTGCTACCTCATCCCCATGTTCAGTGCTAAGTATCATCCTGCCAAGTGGGATAGCGACACAGCCCTCTAGGAGTGCAAGTCTTTCATTTTGAACCAGTATCTAACTATTCAGAACTTCGACCTCAAACATCACTCATGTATATGTCTAGATAATTTATAATTAATTGATGTATTATTATTGTATTGGCCACCCTTCAATAGCAACTAGGAGAGAGAAAAAATCTATACGATCACATAGTCTACAGTCTACAGAGTTAATAACAAAGCTGTAGTGACCTACCGAACCTATTTTGGTCTCCGTAATAGAGGCCTCGACCACTCAGTTGCGGGCAGTAGTATTATGGCTGCTCAATGGTAGACTACAAAACTTATAATGTATTCAGTTGACAAACAGATAGAGTGCCCTTGGTACTAGAAAAAAAATTGTATACAGAGTAACAGTACATTTAGATAGAACCACACAGCTGGGTACCAAGGCAAGAATGACACGGACCACTGGTGTCGTTAGTCCTAAGAAGAATGAGTTTATATCCCAAAAGAAAATAAGTGAAATACATACACGGGAAAGGGTAAGAACGACAGTTTTTGTATCATCTAATTTCCACCGAGCATAATGGGATACGACATAGTCAAGTTGACCATTCCGTTATGCGACAATGTACTCGATGGAAGCAGGAACAAGGCCACCTGACATCTTGCCATCTGGGCGATAAGCAGGTGAGAGAAGTGGGCGGAGAAAGTGGGGTAGAGAAGCGGGTGGAGATGGTGGGCGAAGAAAAGGAGGATGGAGGAAGAATTTACGAAGTCGCCCTCTAATAAATGGCGACCGACGAATAGGGTCCTGTCCCAGAACGGTTACACCTCGAGGTGTAAAAAGGCAAAGCTCAGCGAGGCTTACCATTGGACGGCAATGATGACTAGGATTGAAAACGTGCCGATACTCGAGTAGTAGTGGCTACTAGTCCTTTCATTCCTCTCGAATCGTGGAGTATATTCATCTGCACCCACTGGTTATCGACGCCACGCCACTCAGAACGATAATGACGCCCACCGATGAAGTCGACTCCGGTGATTCCTCTAGTGCCGAAACACAATGTCTGGAGTGCGACGGCGACAGCGACAGTGACAAAGACATGGATGTCACTACCCCTCGTCCAAACTTTGCACAATTTCCTGATCCTGCTGCTTCGTCGCAGCAATCTGGCGTGGAACCTTCGTCTTCTGGAGCACCAGGACGGCTAGATACGACGAGCGACACGCCGCCAATACCGTACCCAGTAGGACTGTTTTTAAATTCCGACTTGATCACGACACTATTCCAGACCCTGGCCCATTGGTTCAAAGGCGGGGCAGCAGCTCCAATGACGAGGCAAGCCGGTGGAGAGGCTTCCACTGGACCTTCAAATCTGACCCATCATCCAAGAATTAAAAAAATGCGCGTAAGAAGGGATGGGCCACCAAACAACAAATTGCATAACGGTGACTCAAAGGAGCAGCTCCTCCAACAGGAGATGCGGATGCGGGTATTCCAAGAAGACCTCCAAAAGGAGCAGACGAAGAAGATCGAACAATTCCAGGAAGTGCTAGAAACGCGAGCGCGTCAATGGGAAGACGCGAGGACACAAGAATTGGACGCTAAGAAAGCAGCGCTTGAAGAGATGACAAACAATGCTCAAGAAGTATCGAGGAGTGCTGAAGAAGTGGGAAGCGCGATCCGCAAGCTTGATGGAGAGTAGTGAGAGGGAAAAGGACTTTCAGTTAAAATTAGACCAGATAGAGGTGCGTTTCGTCGGGTTTGATCAGACAATGTCAATTTATCTCCAGCCTGTATGATAAACAACGAGCGTTTGAGGCCGCTGACCTGGCCTGGAAGGAAAAGGAATGAGGGGCGGCCCTTGCTCGGAAAAGCGAGGCTGAGGCTCTTGAAGCAACCAAGCTAGCTAAGGAAAAGGGAGGACAGGCGGTGCTTGCCCAGAAAAGGGAGGCGGAAGCAGAGGCGAGAATCCAGCAAATTGAAGTGAGTCAAATTAAAGTTATTTGCTCAGCCTTTACTAACGCCTTCATAGCGAGGGAAGGATCAGGTTGTGGATATGGTCGCCATCGCTGAACGACATGAACAGGCCGCAAAAGCAGCAATCGTACGCATGGAGGTGATTTTAATCATAGTTCCGTACTCGGATGGAGAGTGACAACCTGGTTAGGAGGAACGGAGAGTGGAGGCTAAGAAGCTGAAGAAAGAGTGGACAGACGGATTTGAGCGTCTTCGGGTGACTATTCCGGCTTGAACCGATCTTGAACATGATAGCTGATGCTTGATGCAGGCAGATAGCGAGCTCCAAATGGCGGCATTGATTCAAAGGTACAAAAAGTAGAGCGACTCCATGGGCAACGAGTGGGTGACTCGAGCCTTTCCTTTGACTTGAATGAAAATTCTCAGAAGGGGCCCGGGATTACAACTCAAACAGGTCAATCTGCGCAGAACGCACGTCCCGAAGGCCAGAAACCGACCGATGCAAATCCTGGCAGGGAACCTGCAGTCCATACCGATCAGGAAATGGCAAGTGCTACGCATATGGGAGACGAAATCGTTGAAGCGGGTGCAGGACGAAGACAATCTTCGGCCACATCATCCAGGGCACAGAATCCATCCAAATCGGCCCATAAATCGACTGGAGCAAGCTGGAAGGAAATTAAAAGGAGGGGGCCAAAACATCGACTGTGTTGGTTGAAGTCTCTGTGGGCGTCATCATTCTATCGTCTTATCCTGTGTTGTTGACAGAAAACAGGACGAAGATAATGACAACGTTGATGAGAGACGCCGCAAATGGCACGGCAAACGCAAGCAGACGGGCAGAAACGATGGTGGAGAAGGAGATGAGGAAGATAATGGCGACGACGATGACGATAGCAACAAACAATCGTCACGCAGGACAAAGGAAGAATTCCAGGCGATGATTGGCGGCTTTATGAACGACCTTGCAAAAAGGTTGACCGGGAAATCGATCTGGAAGGCCAAATTCACCAAAGGTCCCCAGAACTCTAAAAAGCCCACCAGCGCCTCTCGCAAAAGTTGGCGAAATAACGAATGGAAGAGGAGAAGGATAACGATGAGCCTCTGAAAGGAAAAATTATCTTGTCAGTAATTTCTCGATTTATCTAGTCAGCGAATTACTTACAACGAATATAGAATCTCGCCCGACAAGTCAGGGATGACTGCTTCAGCGTCAACGCATTCGAAGACTTTGCTCTGCACGACCCACCCGAGAAAGATGCTGTGTGTCTCTACAACGACGGAGAGACCCAGGGCCAGACGCAACAGATCTTCGCATCGACATGAAAGCAAAGATTTCGTTTAAATGAAATGTCCAAGTGCTCGACCTCATGGTTGACCTCATGCGTACCAAGTTGCCGACTGAGGCTTGGGAATCACTTCCCCGACGTTCAGAGGCCTATCTTCGCGACCTTATCTACGACCAAGGCAACGTGCAAGGACAGTTTGAAAGGACGCCCAACCAAAAGTCAAAGAGGATGAACAGATCGAAACCGTGAACGAGGTCGAACAGAGGATGGCTGCGAGGAAGTGGGAATGCTTCGGCCTCTTCTTCGGCGAAGCTGAGGCATTTTTTCAGAGATACGCACGTCGCATCAAAATTATTGGGAAGACCCTTGCGAGAAAAAAAGAGCGAGGTGACCCAGATATCGAACTCTGGGACTATATGGAGAAATATTGCGAGCGGCTTGGAGATGAGGGTATGAGCTCGAACGAGAGTGACGTGGATGAGGCCGGAAACGAAGTTTGCTACGTCATGGCAATGCCGTGCGGCGCAACATTGAGGCGGAACTGTAGATCGTCGACCGATAGCGGCGCAAGGACAAGGAGCTGTTCTCCAACAAGGGAGCAAAGCCAGGGAGGAGGATACGGGACGGAAGGAAGAATTCTGGAAGGGGACCGGCTCCAGAGCTCCCTAAGTCCCTTTACGAGAAAACCTGGCTCGCTGCTCTGTCGAATAAACGAAAGGCCCAACTTCAGATCCGAAAGGATGAGTTCCACGTCAGGAAACTCCGACGCAGAGGCGGAGCAGCTTTTAGGAAGGATGTGGTAGAATAATCGGTATTTGGGCGATATACAGTGAAGAGATTAAACATACCTGCTGTAAAGCTTGACCATGGAATGAATTTAGAGTCCGAATCATCACCGGAGTGATCACCGTTGTCGATGGCACCAGTGGTACGGAATAAGTATCACCAGAGCTGTCCAAGTGATATTTATCAACGTAAAACCCGAGACAGAGAGCCTAAGAGAGGAGGAAGAAGTCAGCAGACGACGGGAAACATTGGCCAAGAGCCAGTTCATCGGAGCGGTCCAGAACGGATTATTGGTCTGGAGGAGGGAAATCCGTTCATCAGACCTGTCCAGATGAAGGGCGCTTGGTGGTTTCGGCCAAAGACGGGGCCAGTTGAACCAGTTCATCAGAGCGATCCAAATGAATTCGAACGTGGCTTGTAGGAAGGGAAAGGACTTAGAAATGTGTTCAGGTCTTTTTGTTTGGCGCCATCCTCGTGGCCAAACAATCAACACGAATCACTTCCACTCCTCCGTCAAACACCATCTGATAATTATGTAGTAAGTACTTGCAGCAGACAGTGCAGCACAAGTCGTGTGTAGAACGCGACAGAACGCGACTCGCATTTACATTGGCCTCTAGTCCAGCCGTGAGCCCGTGACAGCCTTTTGCGGAATTCACGTGGTATTTCTCACGACCGTATGGGATGGGTTGAATTCAACGGATGCTTGGTCGCTCGCCCTTGGAGTCATAGCAGCTCGCACCGCTCAGCGTCAATCTATTATTCCGCAACACGCTTATTGCACACATCGAGTTGGTGCTTTTGTGCAGGTACACGTGTTGCTGGTCTTGTTCCATTTAATGTCCACATTGTGGAGGGATCGCCTATCAGGATTGTGAGTTGGTGCTTTTGTGGAGGTACGTTTCCCTTGTGTCCCGTTACCAACTCCACCATACTGCTGCAACAATTCTACTTGAAGCTTGATCACTAAAGGTACCCACTTGGACTTCGGTCTCAAAACCAAGAACAATCCGGCTCAATTTCCAGGCTTGCCATGATCTGTGATCAGTGTGACTACTCTCTACCTGAAGATTAGCGGCGACAGCAGTGGCTAGCTGGTACATTGTTAAATTTTTATATTACCCACTCAAAGCTTACCTCTCTCCTGTCACTAGTCACTCTCCATAGATCTCGACCCCATCTCCTCTTTCACCCTATTCGCATGGGTCCAATCAGAGGCACTCAAGATCCCTGCTGTCCGTCCAAAGTGCTGATCCTCGTTGACATACCAGGCTCACGGGCTCCCTCATGTCAGCAGCCCCCGGGAACGCATGGTTGTTGTCCTCAAAGACCATGCCAACTAGGGGCTTTACCCCGAAGCAGTTCCGTGTGCCACAGCGCCACGGGGCGGCAGCGCCTCGTACGTTGCGGTCCTCTTCCCCTCTTCCTCACCCTCATGCACACTTCCAGAGCTTGCAACCGTCAGGTAGCTTTACATCACTGTCTTCTCCTTTCCCTTTCCATAAATCCTTAGCGGACGAAGTCGAACTTCACCTTCCTGGTTACAAAGAACTCCCCTTTGGCCGGATTGGGGTTCCCTGGCCAAGACGTAAGTTACCTCGTCTGCTTCGCTGACTCTCAGGTTCGAGACTGATCTCTTCTAGTTGAATCATTAGACTGTTGTGAAGCTGTCATAGAATCTGCCGCACCCGTTCACAACCGCGTCCTTGCATCTGCTCGCTAGTAACTCGGAGGTCAGTCTAGTGACACGCTCAGCGCAGATTGCGACACGCTGAGTGCACGATTGTGACACGCTGAGTGCACGATTGCGACACGCTGAGTGCACGATTGTGACACGCTGAGTGCACGATTGCGACACGCTTAGCGACACGCCCAGCGTGCGATATATTTGACTTGACATCTGGTTAGAAGCAAAATATTGAGCAAAACATCATATTTTAACCTAGACAAAATTTCAGGTAATATACTTTATTTAGTTGTTGGCTTAAGTAAGAATATTGTCTACACCGAAAACTAAGCAAAATGCCAACTATTCCGCGTGCCTTCTGACTTGCCCAAAAAGGGATTTTGTCATGCACAAAATAATGGCCAAAGAGCCTGTTTTGTCATTTTTTGGTAGGTAAGCAAAACAATGAAATCAGACATGAGTCAAATTTTATCAAAATCTGAACTCCTGCCATAATTTTGCAAAGCATTAATGATAGTATTCTGACTACAGGTCAAAATGTTAACAACTTGCCCTTTGATATTAAATACAAAATGACATATTTTGACCTATGCAATATTTTAGATAAATTTGTTATTTTACTTCTTAACTAAAGCAGGGATTTTGCTGGGCTGAAAATTTAAGCAGGATATTGTATTTTGACTGGACTTCTGACCTCTGCAAACAATGATATTTTCAGTGAGTTTAAATGAGCAACAAATGCTGCTCTTTTGTCCATCTTTAGCCAGTAGGTAAAATATTCAATCTAGATATGGGCTAAATCTTGGTACAATCTAATTTTTTCCCCTGATTTTGTTTGAGGCACAAGGAAAAATTTTGACCATGTTTATCTCACAAACCAAAATTCTAACAACCTATCCAACATTTTGATCCCCCATCAAAATAGTTCCAGCCCAGCTGTGACTGACATGCACCGGCTTTGGGACAGGGCAACAACATCATCATCATTGACAGCACTTAAAGTCAAACTCCAGGGTCTATCATCTGCAGTCTATGCAGAGCGTTGTCGGTGAACCTCCGCCACTCGCCTCGCACTTGGCCGGTGGGGTTTTTTCTCGAAGCGAAGTATTGGTAGGACCAGTCCTGGAAAATTGTGGCCATGTCGAGTTAGGACGAGAGAAACTATACCAGTTGATGGAAGGAAGAAAACAGATGGGGAGAGTTCGAACAAAACCACAGCCCCATAACCCCGGAGTCCGGACGTTGCCCCTGCCCAGCACTATATCCCAACGTAACCTCTGAGCCATACATGTACGGTTGACTTATTGTACATAGGTGACCGGGCTGGCTGGCTAGCTGAGAGCGTCTATGGGTAGGTAAGGTAGAGTAGGTAAGTACATTCAAAGGCGCACGGAGATCAAAAAAAAATACCCAGAATAACTAACTTACATAATCAGAAACAGCTCTAAAGCTGCGTCCGTTCATGTCGACCACCACTAAGTACTGTAGCTCGTCTCATGGAAGGTCTTGATATATCTGACGCCTCGTTTGCGGGGTATTGTAGTGGCCTGAACCTAGTGACTGCAGCGACTATCGAGAGACGAAGAGTTTTCTTAGCTAAGAAGGCGAAGGAATATTACCATGAATTGGAAACTGTCCCGTATTGGTGAGTTCTAGTTCATTGAACCCCAGTGCAAAACCCACCTTCTATAAATCATGGATTATCCCAGCCAATAGCCAGAGAAACCGCTCGAAATTTTGGCTACTGTCGGCCAGTTACCCGCACAGAGAGGAAAATGAGGCAAGCAAACGAGAAGAGATCAAGGAGAAACGAACCAAACTCAAAGCATTCCATAGATCTAGACTTTCACCGGTACGCCCGTCTTCTGTCGTTTCGATATTCGAGTTCGATTTCTTTCCGTTATGAAAAAGCCTTGAAATGGCGCGGCATGACTTTCGTGTTGCCCCTCACAAACAGACAGAACTTATTCAGCTTTGAGAGCGGCTTTTAGAAGGGATGATAGATGGGGTTGCTTGAACGGTGATCCATTTCTCCCAACTTCATAGGTAAACGATTCTCACGACCTTCCACATATATGACGAAAAGTCGACTGCAGGAAACAACCTCCGGTGTACATATGCAGCCATTTGGTTGGATAACGCAGATGGCCTGCGGCTATGTCGGGATGTGGGTCTCGGTGGTCATTCAGAATCAAATTCGACCATTAAAAAAACGTCAAACAGGGCAGGAAGGCAGGCACGAGCGCGTCCATGGGTAGGTAGGTAGGTACATCGTACACCATACATCGTACACCATACATCGTACATTGACAGTCAAATTTAAGAACAAAAAAAAACAACAACCAAAGGGTGAAGCCGAAGAGGGCGAAGATGAAGGGAAGATACAAACGCGAAGAGGGGGTGGGTAGGCAGCCCGGCGTGGTAATCCGAGCTAGATAAATAACGAATGGGATGCATGAGAGATGATATAACCCCACGCAGTATCGAGCATCGAGCGTCGAGCGTCGGGTTGGCGTTACAAATGGCATGAAAGGGAGAATGAGAATGAGAGGTGAAGATAAAAGAAGAGGTGGTTCTGGCGCGGGCCCAGGACCTGGATCCAGTGCACATTCGCGTCGGGGATAAATAATTCAAGAGGCGGTACGGCACGAAGAAGAAGAAAAAAGAAGAGAAGACGGACAGTCGCCGCGAAACGAGAAAGAGCAAGGAGATGAGAATGGACAAGGAAGAAAGGATGATTTGCATATCTAAGAAAAATGATGGGCAGGCAGGCAGATCGATAGAATGAAATTTTGGTGGGCATGAATGAATGAGCGTCCATTAGTAAATTACACCGGATGTTGTTTCCGTCATGGCATCAGGGATGCGCAGAGGCGCCGCCGAATTCTTTTGCTTTCGAGTTCGTCCGTCTCGTCTCGTCTTGTCTTTGAGCCGCGTCTGGTTCTGTCACGGTCGCGGGCTCGTTCTTGGTCTTGGTGTTATAACATGTATAGGAAGGGAAATGGAAAGGCAAGCAGCCGCGCGTACTGCGTACTGCGTACCGCGCGAGGGTCATCGTCTGCCAGTGGGTGTATTTTGATCTCTTCTCCTGTCTCTCTTGGTTTTGGTTTCTCTTGCTCTAAGCCGGTGTCGAGAGCCCAGACAAGGGTAGGTTGTAGGGGTGTGGGTACTCGGGAAGGGCCAATGTTTTAAGGTGGTGGGTAATCGGAGACGGCCTGGGTTGTAAGTGATTGTCAAGCGATGTTGTGTGAGTCAATGAGCAAGGCCGCTCTCGTATTTTCTTCTCTTCTCTTTCTTTATGTATGTATGCCTGTAGGTGCAACGATGGTTGTAATGGTGTTGAAGTCTGCCAAACAATCTCGAATCAAATCACTGCTCGAACCCGCCGCCGCCTTGCAGCGACGCCATCCATATCCGCGTTTTATATAACCTGCCAAAAAAAAACACACACACCGCCAAAATTAGAAGCAGCACTAGCATAGGAGGAAGATCACACAAAAACACGCACCGGAACAGCTCTCTAACAAGCTCCCTAAAATCAATCCTCTTCTCCGCAATGAAATAGAACGTCAACTTCCGTCGGTCCCTATTTGCATCGGTGAGGTCAGTCTGTGTTCACGTCATGGTCGAACACAAAAACACGAAGAGAAAGAAAAGCGAAGGTGGAAAACGAAAGGAAAACGAAGACGAAGACGAAGCGTATAACCCAAAATCAAATGTTAAAAAATCACTAACCACTGATACTCCGCATCAACAACCTCCATCGGCAACTTCTTCGCCCTCACCTTGCTCTGACACAACTGCAGAGCCTTGACCTCATCCTCAGTCTTGGTAGCCAACAACTGCAGATCCTGCTGACCCGCTTTCCTATATATCATCTTGGGGTTGATCTCCTTCTTCCCGCCTCCGCCCTGTCCTCCGCCCTGTCCTCCCCCACCCCCCGGGCTAGTAGGCGTCTGCGGCTCCCCCATGCCTTGTCCTTGATGTCCTCCCCCACCCATCCCACCCTGCCCACCCCACCGCTCCCCAACCTCCCTCTGAAACCTCTCAACCTCCCCAACACTAATACAATCATTAACAACCTTCCCCAAATCCTTCCCCCGATCCGCCTCCACAATCACTAAATCCCCCACCCCAATCTCCGCTGCTAGAAGGAGATCGGTGAGGTAGAACAGATCGGTGCGGCCGGCTTTGAACTCGCAGATGAAGAGCGGCCAGGAGGGAGGGACGGAGGAAAGGGGCAGGCCCCGGCCGAGGTCGGTTAGTGGGTTGGGCGGATGGTGGGAGGAGGTGGCGGAGGAGGGCGTTGGTGGGTGGTGCCCGTGCCCTTGTGCGTGCCCATGCGCGTGCGGGTGCGCATGGTGCGGATGCTGGTGCGCATCCGAAAGCCTCCTCTGCTGTACCTGCGGGTAATAAGGTCCCTGCTGCGGGTTCATCACCCGCCCCCCACCCCCAGCCCCAGCAGAGGTAGGCGATACAGGCGACTGGAGCCCTGCTCCTGCGCCCATTCCTCCTGCTCCACCGCCAGAGCCGGTACTAAACCCACTCCCACCACCACCACCACTCCCAGTGCTCGAATACGACGGCGCCCTCGCGCGTACATACTGCGCCCGCGAGGATGGGCTCGCGAGGCCGCCCCCGCCCCCGCCTCCTGAGCTTTGTTGGTGGTGCTGGTGCTGGTATTGCTGGTGTTGTTGGAGTTGATGGTGTTGCTGCTGCTGATACGAAGGCTGATGTTGCTGCTGCTGCTGCTGCTGCTGATACGAACCCTGCTGCTGCTGCCCATGCTGCTGGGCCTGCTGCTGCTGATACTGCTGAGGGTGCACATACTGGATGCCCTGCCCAGGCACGAACCGCGCCGCCGTCGCATTCGCATTCATCATCTCCTCCTCCTGCCTCTGCTGCTGCTGCTGCTGTTGTTCCCTCCGATACTGGCTCTGTAAATGTTCCTCATACAACCCCACACCCGCCCCGCGGGGTGGACTGTTCCCACCCGCAGACGCAGGATACCCCTCATCGCTCGGCGTCCCGATCTGTCTCGAATACCCCGCACCCACACCTCCACCCGCACCCACACCTCCACCCGCACCCACACCTCCACCCGCACCTCCACCACCGCCTGAACCACCAGGAACTCCCAAATTAATCGACTGATAATTCGTCATCAAATCCCTCGACGGCGGGCTCCTCGAAAGCGGAGCATATATCGGCAACGACGAAGGCTGGCTCGGCGGGTGCACGGAAGAAGAAGACGAAGGTAACGGCGGCGGCTCGTTCGGGTTAATATTCAACAACCCAAGATCACTAGCAAGATCATCATCGCTCAACAACAGCCCGCTCCCTCTCCCTCTACCCCCCACCCCCGCCGCACCCCCACCCACCCCGCTCGCACCGGCATACCCCAACCCCCGCGTCGACTGGTGCGGGAGGAGGAGCTCATCCGCGTCTGAGGTGCCAGGCGCGTTGAACCCGACCACGTTCCCCCTCCGTGGCTGCACGACGCTCACGCTGTGCCGCCTACTCGTCGTCCCGCTCCCGCCGCCTCCGTTCTCGTCTTTCGGCGGATGCATCCCCGCCCAGAGCTCGCGGAAGGCGGAGCCGTCGTCGAGTAGGATCTGTCCGACGTCCCGGACGAAGGGGGACATGTTGGATATGTCTGGCTGTTGGTGTTGGTGTTGCTGAGTGCGGTACCCGTTGCCGACGAAGGAGCTGCTAGAGGGAGAGGAGGAGTGGATGTTGGTGGGAGAGCGGCCCATTGTGCCCAAGGAGCCGTAGCGGCTTGTGCTGGGGGGTTTGATGTCGCCGTGCCTCTGCCCGCTGCCCCCGCCGCCGGAGGAGGCGGATGGGATACTGAGGGGGTTGGTGTGCGAGAGGTACGACTCGTTCCAGCTCTGCATGGCGGACGAGCCGGTGTACGGGCTGCCCACAGGGCCGGGACGGCCGGGGGTCGCAAGGGACTGCGAACGACTCCTACTGATATCCTGGCCATACGACCGACCTCTAGAGCCCAACGACGGTGGGAGAAAGTTCTCATCGTAAGTATCAGACAGCGCCTCTGACTCGTCGTCTTCAAACGTGGACGGGAATACGGTGCGGTCGCGCATGGTAGATGAGAAAGGGTTGGAGAAGGAGGAGCTGCGGATGGGCATGGGCACGGGCTGTCCGCGGTTCGGGCTCAGCATGCGCGAGTTGTTGGGGGAGGAAGAGGAAGAAGACCACGGGCCGCCCTGCTGGAGACTCGATGGGAGAAAGTGCTGCGTCGGAGGGGAGGACACAAAGGCGCTGCTGTCGGACGACGAGCGCGGGGGCTGGCTGGCTGCACGCTCGCGGAGAGACGCGGTGGTCGCTGCGCCGTTGTTGTTCTCTGCGAAGCGGGGGCGTCGATCGTCGTCATCGCTGGTGTTGCTGGTGTCGTGCGAGTGCCCGGAGGCGCTGCGTTCCATGGTCGCAGTGGGCAGCCCGCCGCGCGTCAGGAGCTGCTGCAGCTGCTCGGCGGTGCTCGCCAGATTTAGTCACGTCTAAAGTCCTGCATGGATGTATGTTTCAGTGCACAAGGAACAAAAGAGCACGACGGCGCACGCACCAAAAAAAAAAAGTCTCTCAAAATAAACTCCGTGCCTGCTCGGATCTAATAGGATTGTAGGATGGAGTGCCGTGTCGTGTCGCTGTAGTGTACGAGTCTCTATGGAATGAGGAGGAGAAGGAGAAGGAGAAAAGCAGGCGTCTATGGAGTAGCCAACCAAGGGACGGTGGGTTGAACAACTCGAGAGCGCCCTGGGAGCGCACTTGTGCACAGCTGACCCAAATCCGTCACATGCCCACTCAATCCGTGTGAGTTGGGCAGCAGCTGATCAGCCCTTCTCTTACGTCCTCCTGCCTAATTCCAATGGATCCGAATCCGCGGTTCGTCTTTCTCTCTCGTCTTGGCTTGCCTTCACTCTGCCTCCCTCGGCTTGGCTCATCATCATCCCATGCGCCACACCGATCGAGTTACTGCATTCAATGTCGATCACTTTTGGTAACGCCAGCACCAGAGACACACTTCGGATTCAAATTCCATGTTCGACGGCGGAATTTGGACGTCTAGACTCTACCCGAGTTCCAGAGTTTGTTGGGAGCTTGACCCGACATACCGACTCTCCTCGACGTTCTAGAATTCCTCGCTCACATATAGGAATTTCCCGAATACAGAACAAATCTCATCAGTCTCTCGGTCTGGTCTCGTCAATGCTCATCGTCTCCGTTTCGTATGCCTATTTTATGGATTTTATTTTTGAGCTATGAAACCCTAGCTAGCTGGGGGCTGGTCCTTTCTTGTTCTAGCTCTTTCGCCTATTATTCTCATCCTCGACCTCACTTCCGAGCACTGGCATCATTACCACCAAAGTGCAAACAGAACCTCAGCGGGTGTTTAATCAAATCCAAGTGAACCAGTCCCAGCATCATGATCACGGTGTCCGCCATCTTCATCACTGTTTGGCGTTTGGCATTTTAGCGTTCTATCATACTTACATATAGCTCACTGCTCAGCGCTCAGCGCTCAGCCCTGCAATAAACCCCGCCCTGAATATTTATTCCGTCGTTTATCGTTGACACACCCACTGGCACAGCTCGAGCCTCGAACTCAACCCAAACCGACTCGTCATCACTGCACCGCTGCCTCGGTAAGCATTTATGTTTATTACTATCCAAGAAAACACTCATACCGTAGTATACTAACATACATCATCATCATCCCAACTGGCAATGCCCAAAAGATCACCTGGACCTGGTCAGGTTCGATCGCGAGCCTATTCACTTAATTTTAATTGTGGGCGGACGGTACCTGCATCGTCATCGTCGTCCTCTCCTAGGCCTGCCCTTGTCCTACCCTGCACACTCCTGCTGCCAATCAAAAATACCGTACCTGCCTAAAATACGGCCCGACTTCCTGCCCATGCCCACCACTTCTGCACTCCGAGTTCAATATTCTCGTTCTCATCCCATCCTCCTTTCAAGACCAACACCAATCATCAATAAACCGTCGGGACGGAACTGCACCAAATTACCGCCCAAAACCCCGCGGGTCATATGTAAGTAATCAGACAGACAACCGGGGAAAGAAGGCTGGCCCATGGTGGGCTGATTGAAATTCAGAGGACAGAAAATTGGAGTAAAGGCAAAGAATTCGAACACACCATCTTAATTATCTTTAGACTTCAACATTCCACCCAAGGCGAACCCGAACCTATCGACCCTCCAAAAAATGGATCTACTCACTGTCAGGCTCAGGCTCAGCACTGCCTATTGACACTTCATGATCATCCGAGTCGTCATGATCAGTCCGACGGCCAACTTGAGAGGGTGACTCGAGTCTAGGAGTAAGACCCGTATGTATGATTATAACATTCATTCCACCCGTCTGAATCTGAATGACCGGTCCATTCACTCGCTTCGTTAATTAGTAACGTTGAGCGTTATGGCACCTTGCATACTCGCACTTGAATGGACCCATTTATGGATCTCCCATCGGATCCCCCCGAGCCGAACCGACCCGCTCAAATCTTGGATCGAGTCGCCCGCACACTGGCCCGACATGTACATATTCAAGAACGAATATCACCACCCAAGCCGCCCAAAACAACGAAACCTCGTAGGCTTCGACCTTCGAACTTCGAAAAAAAACGCGGCTTCTGGCATGAGGACTCGGAGACTGGCGTGCCCGTGATCCCTTTAAATCTGTTTCTTCTGTCAATATCTGACGCTGCGAACTTGTTCGAACTCTCGATCGTCGACCTTCATTAAATGATTATGGACGCGATTCCTATCACCGAGCTGATGAAATGGCCTCCCTTTTTAAACTTCACGCGTTACCCTTGGCTACTCTATGACTCCTCCGAGTCGGTCACTTCCCAAGTCGAACGGTGCCGGTGAATAAAACCACCACATGGACTCCGTATATCCTGTAATTTAGCAAGGGAACGCTTACCATATAATTACCGGCAACCAACTTGGAGTTTCGTTATAAATTACTTCTGTATGTGGATTGGGTTTGAACCTTGATATTAATAACTGACCGCGCGCTGAACCTTAATCAACCTTTTCCTCCAGGTTCTGAATCAGGCCACTCGAACAAGCGTACTTGCATTTATATGAAGGAATAGTGAAAGCTCACGCTTAAACACCAACCAAACCAGCTTACCATCAACCGGTGATACTTTTCCCTCGAATAATATTGGTATACAGTTGAAGACCACGACCACGACCGCCACAAGTCACCACAAAAATAATTACCCAAGCCAACGGTCAGGAAATCTCCTTCATAATTAAATTAGCAACATAAGTGAGCAGTAATAGAGCAGCCGACGCCGCGCATCTGCAAGCATCCTTTTTTTAGGCCAACTCACATTATGGCGCAATTGGTACATCCATGATCCTAGGCCTTCAAGCTTCAAGCTCCAGCAAAGTAGAACGCAATATCAATTAAGCACCGAAATGACAGCCTGTGTTTCCTGGTGCGAAAATACACAGAACGTGGTTAGCGAGGGCTTCTGAGCTTCACATACCGGGAAACTGGACCCATATTTATATACACGAGTCATAAATACTGTAGAGCTCGAATTATTTAAAATGTTGGCTATAACCGAAGACGAGCTAACGGAGAACATATTAGAGTGAAAGGAAGCAGAAAAGCCAGGGGTCAGAGAACTACAAATCAAATAAACGGACATCGTCGGTGGCTCGCGGTCGTTCTTTCAGAAATAAAAACCCTTGGCACGTCCACGCCAAAGGTTAACGGTCGCGCGCAGATGACCGTTCACACCAACTGAATGGCTGACTGACTGACTGACTGACGTTGGCAGCGCTGCGCAGGTGGGGTATGTGGAGATGGCAGAAGCCTTTACAGGTCATGTCAACGGTCAGCGGACAACGCCCGAGAGCCCAGAAATAGGAATAAATCAGAGGTACCCATCCCATCTACGCGCATCTCGTCAATGACTGAGTGGATGTAGACGTAGACGTATGAACATCCAGACGAGAGGTCGCGTGCCATAATTGTAAGAATCTGGCCTGAGCCAGTAAGCCCAGACCATAGCGAAATAAATCCAGCCGGGTAAGACAGTCGCATGGTGCAATAATATGCGCATTGGTCATGATATGATAATGATATGATATCCCTTGCTACAGACGAGATTAATTGTGGGGGAAAAGAGAAAAAATGAGTGAATAAAAACTTAACCATGAAGAAAAAGAAAAAATGAAGACCGTCCGCCTTCAGCACTACAGCTCAGCCGCCAATCCCACACCCACACCCATACCAAATCCTCAGACATCAAACACGACATCCAAAGCCTTGAACGCCGTATTCCCCGGGAACACCTTCACCGGCACCTCGCACTCGACCGTCTCGAGCTTCACGTCTCTCCACCCCTCTTCCCCACCTGCATAATCCACACCGACCCCGACCCCGCCAGCCATATCCGGTATGATCCCGTCATACCCATCCTCCGTCTCCATCCCAATCACAGTCCTTCCCCCACCCGCACCAGCACCACCGATACCCCCACCCTCCTCATCATCATCGTCCATGCCGAGTATATCCCCATCATGATACTCCCTCTCCGTGCCCTCCCCAGCATTCCCATACAACAACGATGACACGATATACCTTGACCACGTCCGCGGCGCCGACAGGAGCTGCTGCTGGCTCTGCCTCTTCGCCGCCGCAGCCGCCGCCAGTGCCTCCGCCTTCAGATCCGGCTTCTCCAGCGGCGCGTTCCCCGGCGTCGCGTGCCACGACGACCCCCATTCTCCCCGCGGGCCATCGCGCATGAGGCCCTTGAATCGCACGCCTTGCACGCCTGTCCACGAGGTCTCCGCTGCGATGCCAACGAGCAGGCAGAGCCGGACTTTCCACTCCACCCCCCCTGGTGTTGGTGTGGTGGACGCTCTCGCGGAGGGACTGTTGGGTGGGTTGGGCGGAGTGCCCACTCGGATTTGAAAGGCGGGGCTGGCGTCGGATGGGATGTCGAGTGAGAATGTCGTCCGGAGGGTGTTCAGTGTGAATGAAGAGTGCGATTCGGCATGGGCCCTTCGGAGGTGTCGCGCGCTTGAGGCAGGAGATATCGTGGACGGCAGTGTTTCATGAGATTCCAGGATGGCCGAGAGCTGTAAGCGAAGAAAGACACCACCTGTCAATCACAGTCATTCCGAAAGGTTAAAAGAAAGGTCAACCTTCAGAACGCGCGCTCGACTCGTCCGCTCATTCAATTCCACAACCCCAGTCACTGTCTCCCCAAGCCGATACGCAGACTTGGCAAACGTGAGCACAGCAACCTTCACCCCGTCCTTATTCACATCATACGAAGCTATGAACCACACACATTCGTTAGCAAACCATCACCCCCGCTCGTGGACGCACACACCTTTCTTCGGGTTCCGCGTCAAGATCTCAACCGCCTCGCGACACCCAGCCAAACTGCCCTCCTCTGCCCGCTCTCTCTCGCTCTCGGTCCGTCGGAGCTCCGCGGCGCGATGGTGTACAGCGCTGCGTTTCCCGTTTTGCGCGCTGGCGCCGTTTTTGGGCTTGATCTTTCCATGGCCGTTGCTCGGGCCTTCAGCGGACGATGCTGACGTCTCGGCGTCTTCGGAGCTTGAAGGTCCGTCTCGTTCCGCGTCGTCCTCGTGTACAGGATCTGGCAAGGAAGCCAGGAGTGAACGAGCATATTCCTGGATAGATTCTAGGGTATTAGTCGAGGGGAAAGACGGAGAAGTCGAAGCTGAGAAAGAAAATTGCGTATCAGCATCAAATCGTATAATAGTACACCTCGAGCCTTACAGGACGGTAGTCGCGGCAAGGTCAAAGTTTTGCCAAACAACTCTCTAGATTCCTCTACAACCTTCGCCTCCGTGCCAGGCATGCCCACATCTTGCCTCCTGCTCACTGGCCATAAGAGATCGTACGGTTTCAATGAGCGACCCACTACAATTCCATAGAAAACGGTTCAGGATTAATCACCAAATAATGAAGAGGAGAATGCGTACCAGAAACATGGTTGTACACCCTTATTGGCACTTTCATGACGCGACTGATGCTATTCGCGCTTACTCCTCCTCCTCCACCTCCTCCCGAAGCACCAGCACGACATGTACCCACAACCAGTTCATAAGAAAACTTGAGTGATTTTCCCTTGAAAGTCGGCGGCAGGTTATCCGGAAGCTTGACGCTATAAGTATCTGATGAAGGTAATAAAATAAAAATTAGAATCACGACATTGTACGCAGTCAAGCAAACAAGAACATACAGCTCCGCGACTCTCCAGGCGCGAGAGAAAGATCAACTGCCAACATCGCCGACTGGATCTCGAACGTTGGTAGAGGCTCTTCCGGGTCGATCTCCTCGACTGGTCCAGATCCAAAGCCTAGAACGCCAGGACTGCCACTATTCGGAAACCTCCCAGAATTAGGTGTCATAGTTGGAGTAAATGGGCCCGAAGACGACGACGACGACCGCCACCGCGTAGACCCACCTCGCGAAAGAGCCGAACTAGGCGCCGGGCTGGACATCGAAGCGACCAATGAAGTCGGCGACAAAATCGAAAGTAGCCCCGCCGAGAATGATGACGACCGGCTGTGCGTCTGCCGGTGCCGCGGTCGAGGCGACGTGGGCGGGTTCAGCGTAGATGTGATATCCATGCTGCCCCCGCCGAGCACCGAGCGGTTGAGCAGCGCGGACCGCACGGCGTTGAGTGTCTGGGACTGCTCCGGCGTAGGAAGCGCGCCAGCGACGGGAATAACCAAAACCGTGCCAGTCAGCTGGGCGTACGAATACAGGATCAGCTCGTTGTTGGGAGGTGGGAAGGTGGACGCGAACGCGGAACGGGGAGGTTGGAGGTACCCCCGCGGAGAACTGGAGGGCTGGCCCAGCCCTAGGGGTGCCGGACGGTGGTGGTTCGTATGGCTGGGTTGCTGCTGCTGTCGTGGAGGTGGATACGCGTAAACGGAATTGTTCGGGGGTAAGTTCGGTGTTGAGGCCGTGATGGGAGTATGGGGTGAGAACGAAACCGGTTCGATGGTGGGCAGCCCGATCGCTGGGGTAGACGGGTATGGTGATGAAAGCGCAGCCTCTGCTATTGGGTCCAGAGCCAGTGAGAACGTGGATGTAGAAGAATTGGGAGAGTAAGGAAAGGGCGGAACAGAAGTCGTCGGTGACAAAACGTCAAGCGAAAACTGACCGTCGAGGATAGACTGTTTCCGAGCATGTGGGTGGTCGGAGGACAGTGGAAGGGTATCCGTCCGTGCAAGAGGCGAAGGAATGTTGGGGGTTGTTGGTGCTATATTGTCATAAGCAATCAAAACAAATCTAACAGAAATTTACTCACTGTTCCGTGAATCAGTATAAAATGATCTTTGTGAATAAGGCGCTGAGGAGGCTGCTTCTGCCAACTGGTCTTCTAATTGAAATGGAGAAACCGACACGGAAAGCGACTTGGGCACAAGTTGCCTTTTCCTCCTTTGCTCCAATAATTCAGGCAGCTTGTCCGAGTGGGATGGTAATGTAGGTGGAGGTTTTGTTTTCCCAATGATGCCCTTCCTGCGAGGTAACTCATCGTTGGCTGTTGTTCGAGACGTAGACGGTAAAGCAGCGCTACGTGGTGTCCCCGGAGATGTTGGTGGCCGGGCGAGCGGTGCTGAGCTGATTGAGTGTGCTCCGCGTTTGTGAGAATGAGACGTTGGTCTCGATGGGCCCGCCTCTGGCGAACGTGTGTTGGTGAACGTGATTGTCACTGAAAACGGTTCGCCGGCGAAGTAGGACGACTGGGATGGTGTCACGACAACGCGAACTGGAGAGTCGACATCCGGCGTCGTTGTCAAACCAGGCATCCTGGGATGAGGGAGTATGAATTCGTTGCAAAAACGAAGCTATAACGTGGAACCCGACGCAATGGGTTTGTCACCACGTCGCGCCTTCCGGACCAAATTCTGAAGAACCAAATGATGCGGTCGGGAGAGATAGAGAGCGGTTCGGATTCCCACAAGCGTGGCTGGAATTCACCCAAGAAACTGTATACGTTGGAAAGACATAGATGGTTGTGCTTGAGCCGGCATTCAATGCAACCAGGTTTATTCGGTAAGGAGATGTTATTACTCACGGTCTTTCCTACTGACGATTAGGCCGGGAAATCGAGCACGCTTTCGGTATGGAACGTTCGAATCCACTTGGCGGAGATGGGGTATAATGAAAGCCTATAATGAAAGCATGAAGAGATCCAGACAGTGGAGGTGGTGACGACGGTGGAAAGACTGTGAACAAAACACCAAAATAGGCCATGTCAGTGTTTGGCATTGACCACTGGTCCTAATAGATCCACCCTCTTTGACTTCATACTTCCGGCCGCCTTCACACCGTTTCGAAGAATTGTGTATTCTTCCCTCGAATTTGGTTCTAAATGAATCCCAAAATATAACCGGTTTTCTGTTCGTGTTCTGGGACGTTATCATTACTTGCCGAGGCGACGGCAAGTACTCGAGCTAAAGCTAAGAAAAATACCGCTCATCATGGGTTATTTTCTGAATCTTTTTGTACCCAAAAGCTCGACAAAGCCACAAATGCTTCTTCAGTGTTTCTCGAGCCTGGAATCCACACTTTCCTTTGACTTAACATCAGCCTGTGTGGATGTAATGTTAAAGAGATCAAAAATCGATTATTAAAGTCCCTACAGAAAGCATATCGCACTTATATTTAGATGGCTCACTGAGTTAACCTCAAATACACGTGCCTATTAGGCCTGAGCCTTCGCCGCCGCCAGAAACTGGCTGCCACCAACAGGTACTTACACCTTTCCAAATTACTCAACTCCAGCATCGAAATCACTTTCGCTTGGCGTTCTATTTTTGTCCGATCAAATTTCATCCATCAATTCTCACGAAATGTAGACTGACTGCGAGTCTGCAAATGCGTTCTTTTACACAAATTTTACCCAACAAAATCTACTCAAAACCACGTAAGCTCCAGCGGAGGATTCGCGCCTTTCACCAAACCAACTGTATACGCATTAAACCACAGACCCGCCTCCGGCGCCGGGACCTGTGCAACAGCGTCGACACAAGTCGTATCGAACCTCGGCGAGGTCGAATCCGAGGTCCCATCCGACTCGCCCCCCGGCTTCACCCACACAATCGCATCCACAAACGTATTATTCAGCACACCCTGACTCGTCGTCGGCCGCGTCCCAAAGCCCGCATTCTTTACATTACACCACTGCCCCCAGTCGGTGCGCACCCCCGCCTGCCCCGCGCGCCCTTGGTCGATGATGAAGTGCGCAGGGTACCCTGCACTCTGGAGGAACGGAGTGAGTGAGTTCACGTAGTGGAACTCGTCCCAGCTGTTCGAGTATTGCGTGAAGTTTTCTCGTACTGGGGCGATATATTGGTTGTAGTTGGATACGTTAGTGGCTAGACCACGGACGGTTGCGCCAGCGGTAATATTTTGCGCGCCTTGCAGAACTTCGGCGAAGACGGCGGCGGCGGGTGCGAGATTCGAGTCCCACCCGAGCCACCCACCGTGGCCGGCGTCGAGGTAGATGGCGACGTTGGGAAGCTGCAGTTTGGCAATCGCGTATGAGATGCCTTGCTTATAAGCCGAGGCGGCATTGGCGCATTTCTCGACATTAAGGTTGGTGACGACATTGGCAAGTGAGTCGGGCTCGAGGAGAACCACAAAGCTGAGCTTTTTGGCATTTGCAGTCGACAGCTGGGTCACGACGGCTATAGGACACAGTTAATTGAGCAAATAATTCGTGAATCAGAGGTCCAAAACTACGAACAGTCAATGAAACCCTTATATTTGTTCAGACCATCGTCCGCAAGACTAAATTCTCCAGCAGAGGCCTTGGCGGAGCAATCGCGATCAGGCAAGTTATACACAACAAGCTGAACGACTTGCTTATTCCGCGAAAATGGTTGGGCCACCAGCGCATCGGTAACAAGGTCCTTAACACCCGAGACCTTGAATATAAAACGGGATCAGTGCCCATTCATTCGTGAACCAGTATACAGGCTCCTTACACTGGCACTGTCTGCTAGCCAAGAAAAGGTAGGAATTTTCTGCACCGTCCGTGCCTTCGCCGCGTTGATGAAATCAAGTTTCTTGAGGAAGTATTGGATAGTCGCATCCAGGTTTGACGCGTATCCCTTATTGGCGAAGGCTGTCTTCCCGAGGTACGGATTGATGTCATTTCCTGAAGCCGGGGGTTTTGGTGCAGCGGAGAGTACAACGGAAGGAGCGAGCGCCAAAGCACAAGCAAGGACCTTCAGGTGATGCATGGAATGAACGAAAAGGCCGACAAGCGGAAACGCAGAGAAAGACAGGTGAGGGGGGAAGACTAGGCGAAAAGGGACGTCTGAACCCCATTTAATAGTACAAAATTTGGCTGTTGGTTGACGAGGTAACCTTCTTTCCCCATGAAATTTCGGGATAATTTTCGGAGAGGAGAGATAGATAAGTAGTGTAATACCTCAGAAAAGCCAGGAAAAGGTAGACTGCATGCGGGCGAGCGGGTTGACCAGTCGTCACAAGATAGGGTTGCTCATAAGATCCCGAAGTTTGCCCATCACATGTAGAACGCGTCATAAACGTAATGTTTTTTCCATTTCGCATTTCTGCATCAAGAAATAGGAGACTTGGGACTGAGTGTTTGTTGCGCCAAGTTGCGACATCTTCTGCCCCGACCGGGTCATACAGAAGACGCGAAATATGCCCGAAGTCAGAAAAGCTTGGGATGAACTTGACAGGACATTGTCGATAGAGCCACATAAGCAGAGTTTGCAGGAAAGAGGATCTAGGTCATATCCAGAACTATTTATGACCTCGAAGCTCCCCGAAGGTCCTGTAAAATCTTGCGACAGCGTGTTGTGATTGCCTTCTGATGGAGGACAAGGAGGCTTTAAGTCCGAGTCAAATAGCTCCGTAATCTCGGTCACCTGAATAAGGCGCATTTATGCCAGGAACATTGAGAGCGTTGAGCGTCGCCTGAAGAGAAGGTCGTACGTAGGTGTTTGAACGGCATACCGAAATTGTGGCGAGTACTCTTCATTGTCAACCAATTGTTTGCTGGGAGATTCAAGCCATGTATCTGGCTTCTTATGGAACTTCTTTGGCGAGGCGTCGTTGTCTATTTTGCGAAGACGTGCCATGGGGAGTCCTCGGTTGATTTTATCATGCCCCGATTTCTTGGCAAGAGTCAGGTGTTGGCGTAATTGAATGCTGGCAAGCATTCCACAGGTGAGAATAATTAACGAAACTCTTGCGTGAGCAAACGGCTGTATACACCAGAGAATTGTTGCCGCAGTCAATTTTTCGTGCAGGTGGAGAGTAGTGAGAGTCATTTACCGACGACCCAAAAGAAGATGGAAGACATGAATGACTGTTCACGCAACTCCATCTGCCATCCTTCCTAATAGCCGCTCTCGAAGCTGAATAAGCTCCATCTGTCTTTGACGAGCAAAACGTAGTTCATGCTTGGCTATTTCTAGGTTCTTTCATAGCGAGAAGGAATCAAACTCGAATATCGGAAATCTTGCAAGACTGGCTTACAGGTGGGAGACCTTGGAAAGCCTTGAGCTTGGGTCGTTTCTCCTTGATCTTTCGTTCCTTGGCCCGATTTTTCTTTTTCTGTGCGAGTAAATGACCGACGGTAACCGAGATTTCGAGCGGTTCCTCGGCCTATCGGATAGAATAATTCGGAATGTAAGTGTGGGTTGGCGACTACAATTCAAGAGAACTGGAACTCACCAACATAATTTCCAATTCGCGGTGGCATTCTTTTGCTTTCTTAACCAAAGCCTCTCTGCGTCTCTCGATGGTCGCAACAGTTTCTGGATTAAGGCTACTAGAAGACCCGGGAGTCAACACTTCATTCCAGCTGTTCTCTTGGGTCAGGAGATCAATTTCATAGTTGACGGAAGTGGAGCGCACTGGGCGAGCAAATCGCGTTCATGTTTCAAGGAAGCCAAAAGGTGCTTCAGCTCGTCTTCTACTTGTTTGAGACGATTCAAGGAGCGCGAGAGGGTCAGCTTGTCGACGGTGAGGTTGTCGATGGCTGTTGAATAGCTGTTTAATTCATCACGGCAATCAATTGACGCGGGGCATGTCATGAAAGATGGCCGCACCTTGCAAATGAGGCATCAGGAATATCAAGAAGTTCCAAGACACGAGCTAGGATGTCGATACAGCGAACGAGTTCTTCTTCCGAATCGCTGGGACTGTCGGAAACTTGAAGAGGTGGAAGGTGGGTGTTCCAGATCCTGTCATAATCATCATAGGAGGACATTAATATTGTGGTTCTATAGTTTGCGCTTCCTAGAAACCAATAATGATAAGAGTATTCGTTGATTGACGGTGATGGAGATTGTCAAGAAAGGTTTCGGTCACCTGCGACTCGACGCGACGCGACGACACTGACCGTGCGAAAATGATGGCAACATACCAAGGTCTCAGTTAAATCCTACGCGTCCTTCACCTTGCTAGCACAAGCGCACTGTGATGTTCGCGTCCTCATGTCCCTACCATTTTCCTCACTGGTTCCTTCTTGGGTTCTCAACGCCGCCACGGCACTCACTGCAGCTCAATGCCACGCATCCATTCGCTCCCATCGCCTTTTTGTTCACGCCTGTGCTCGTCGTTCTTGAATTTTGAGCTCCCACCACATGCTACCTGCCGCGTCTACCATTGTGCAGTCGCACGCTCCCGAAAAGACAACCTCGGACGACGGGAAACGTCGTTTCTTTGGCCTTCTTTATTAGGATAACGATGCCATGGGTGTTACTTGTTTCTAACAACACTTCAGCGAACTCTCGTTACCTAAAGTTTGGCCAGTACGACTATCCGAGAAGCTCCAGGAATCCGCCGCCATCTTTGACGTCGCCCCCCCTCCTCGCAGCCTTCGATAGGCGACAGGGAGGGGGGGAAGAAAGGTGCGCGCGAAGAAGTTGCCGATGCAGGTTGTTGATGCGGAGTATCAGTGGTTAGTGAAAAAAAAAATTTTCTCTCTTGTTTTATTTTCTTTCCTTCCTCTCCCATTTTCTCTTGTGTGTTCGACCGTGGTATGAACGTGTACTGACTCGCGCCGGTTTCCCCATCCCTCTCCCTTTCGCCTCTCAACGTAATTAAGGACCGACGGAAGTTGACGTTCTATTTCATCGCGGAGAAGTGCATTGATTTCTTGTTAAGAACTTTTCCGGTGCGTGTTGTGTCAATCCCCTTTACGTCACTTCTAACCTCGGCGGTTTGTATTTTGTAGGTTATACAAACCGCGGATATGGATGGCGTCGCTACGAGGCAGCGGTGGGTTCGAGCAGTGATTTTGATTCAAATTTGTTTGGCGCACTTCAACCGCAACTACAACCATCGTTGCACCTACAGTATACATAATGAGATGAGAAGAGAAGAGAAGAAAATATGGGAGCGGCCTTGCTCATTTACGCACCCAACGTCAACTTGACAATCACTTACACCAGGCCCTCTCCGAGTATCCCCACCTTTCCCTACCCTATCCTATCCTTGTCTGGACTGTGGCTAGAGCATGAGCAAACGAGACAGGAGAAGAGACCAAAATACACCCGCTGGCAGATGATGACCCTTATACGCGCGGCTGCTTGCCTTTTCCTGTCCCTTTTCTATACACGTTACAACACCAAGGACGAGAACGGGAACGAGCCCGCGACCGTGACAGAACCAGACGGGGCTCAAAGGCGAAACGAGATGGAGGAACTCGAAATTTAAAGCAAAAGAATTCGGCGGCGCCTCTGCGATACTAATGGACGTTCATTCATTCAACTCATGCCCACCAAACAAAATCTCATTCTATCGATCTTACGGCTCATCATCATCATTTTTTTCTTAGATATGCAAACATCCTCTCTCTTCTCTTCTAGTCTCTTGTTGTCTTTCTTCTCGTGCCGTGCCACCTCATTGAATCGGTTTATCCTCGGCGCGAATGTGCACTGGATCCAGGTCCTGGGCCCGCGCCAGAACCACCTCTTCTCTTATCTTCACCCCTCATTCTCATTCTTGCTCTCTCATGCCATTTGTAACGCCAACCCAACGCTCGATGCTCGATGCTCGATACTGCGCGGGTTTATTTCATCTCTCATCCATCTCATGCGTTATTTATCTAGCTCGGATCACGCCCGGCTGCCTACCCACCCCACCCCACCCTCTTCTTGTTTCATCCTTGCTTCCTCTTCCTCTTCGGCTTCACCCTTTGGTTGTTCTTTTTTGTTCTTTAATTTGACTGTCAATGTACGATGTATGGTGTACAATGTACCTACCTACCTACCCATGGACGCTCTCAAGCTGCCTCTGTTCGATGCTTTAATGGTTGATTTTGATTTGCGAATGACCACGACACCCCAGACCATCTGGATCTGCGTCGCCCCTTGTCCATCGTTTTTTCTTCCAAGTTTCTGGGGCAATGTTGAGCTTACCCTGCGGTTGGCGACGAATGGCGGTGTAGAACGTAGATGTCATAAACTTGCAAGGTGTGGATTCGTTCAGTTCGTTCAATTTGGGGTGTAGATAAATGAGATCGTGAACGTGGAGTGGTCGCCTAAGAAATCAACGATATACATATACATATGTATATCTCAGACGGGTCCGTTGACACACTGCGTTGTGTCAATTGATGTAAGTTTAGATCTATGGCTGGGCATCTTATCAGCCACGGCAACGTCCGAGGTCGACATGTGGTTTTGCTTTCATACCATCTGTTTTCTTCCTTCCATCAACTGGCATGCTTTTCCCTCCTAACCTCGACATCGTCCCAAATTTAGCAGGACTGGACTCACCAATACTTCGCTTCGGGAAAGAAAACACCATTAGCCTTGCATGGGCCAGCACATTACAGTACTTACACGCCTCGCCGTGTCAGTGAAGGCAACTGGCAGAGTCGGTACAGACTGCAGATGATATCAATCTTGGAACCTGACGTGCTAATGATGTTCTTCATGTTGATGCCCTATCCCGAAGGAGCGCTGGTGCACATCCGTCGTTTGATACTTCGAATTTTGTTGACAACTTGCAGATGCCGTTCACGGTTGACAACCAATTATTTCTGGGACCACTATGACTGGCTCATCAATAGTTGATTCTGAAAGACCCGGAGGCAAAAAAGTTCTGACCAAAACACATATAAGAAGGAGATGATTCGTGTCAACCCACACTTTCTCTTGTTACCGACTGTCTGAGAGCAGGCTCTACTTTTTGGGATTTTCGAAGGCCTCCAAGCCCTGGTCTCTTTTCACACTCTTCTTTTCGCTGGTCTCCGAGTCTTCTCGCTCGACTGCCTCGGCTTTGACTCCAGTCTTCTGCAGTCAAAACGTCCGCCGGCGGGTAGTACCATGCGTTTCTCCGTCGTAGTAATCGCAATCGCGCTCCTTTACGCTGATCCTGCCAGTGCTGTCAACCACCTTATCCTGGTTGGCGGCAATGGTGCTGTAAGTCAATTTTTTTCAAGAGCATGTTCGCTTTATAATATTAGTTGTCCAATAGCTAGCCTTCGATCCTCCAGACATCACCGCTGCGGCCGGCGACACAATTGTATTCGAATTGTGGGTTCTGTCTTGGCCGCCTTCCGGAAACTAATTTATTCATGAGTATTCAGTCAAGGAAATAATCACGTTAGTCCATTCGTTTCCTTGTTTATTCTAAGCGCAGGTAGTGACGTATCTATGGCTTGCTTCAGTCGGTCACCCAATCGACCTTTGCCAACCCATGTACCCGTCAAATAAGGCCTTCTCTCGGTATTAGCTCTGGTTTCATGCCCGTCGCTGCCGGCACTACGGCACTTCCTCAATGGTTAATCAACGTCGACGACGTGACAGTCCCTCTTTGGTTCTTCTGCGCTCAAATCAGCCCTGTGAGGTAAGACCATTGTTCGTCATGCTATACCTTTATTTTCCTCATGCCTGATTTCGCCAGCCACTGCAACCAAGGAATGGTTCTCTCTGTAAACGCACCAGCTGGTCAAACCTTTGTTCAATTTCAGGAAAGCTTTCCATATACGCTATTAGGACTAAGGTGACTGACTTCTATGCTTGTTCAGGCTGCCGCTAAAGCTGCTGGTGGCCAAACAGGCCCAGTAACCCCGACAACCGGCAGTAACTCCTTCCCAAGCAGTAGTAGCTTCTCCAGCAGTAGTAGCTTCTCCAGCAGCTTCTCCAGCAGTAGTGGCACGACTGCACCCCCGATCGATAGTACAGCTCCAACAACGACAGCAAGTTCATCAACACCTGTGGAATCTAGTACTACACCGACTCCAACAACTCCTGGTCCCTCGCCTACTTCTGCGTCTTCTGGAGATGCGAACAGACCGAGTATGAATAAGTCAAAAAATATCGGCACCATTGTAGGAGGGATTGTGGGCGGTTTGATGCTAATTGCAATTGCTATAGCCCTTTGTGTTTACCAGCGGCGAAGGAAAAGGCGACACCAAATGGTCGATTTGGATTTGGCCGCCGAATCAAACATTCCCATTCTCGTACCATTCCGTTCCATGCCTTTCCGCAGTACCAAACGACCTCCTCCTTCCAATACCGACGTCTGTCCAAGAATGGTGATGCATGAAGATAGCGGGACCCGTATACCGCCAATCAGTGAACGTTTCTCCGTGCCAGTGGTAGATGTACCACCGAGGTACACCTCCGGCTGACACAGTCGCGAGTCCTATATTTCTCTGCTGTACTACTATCCTTTACTCATAATGTTGGCTATATCTCGCACAAGATATTCGAATGGCATAGTTGTGGAAGATTTTGCAACCCAACGCCCAGCTCCACGCTCGATGTCCCGTCCCGAGGTGCACTTATAAGGCCTTAAGCAGGCTATGTATGTCCACCACCATCACTCATGCATTGCTTATCTTGCTCGCCAGGTGACTGCTGTCCATGTCTTTCCTTTTATTATTATTTCCCCTTCCTTTACCCCTCGCTATAATGGTACTTCCTACCCTTCTTCGGTTTTATGCTCTTTTTTGTTTCTCGCCGTCACAGGTCGCTGTTGTTACTGACTCCCCAGAGATCATTTTTTTAACTCTAAATTTGTCTGTGCAATATGCAGTGTATTTAACCATAGGCGCTCTCGTCCGTGTTTAGCGTACTGCGTACATACCCGTCGTCCCTCACTAGACCTCACTCACGACGGCGGACTCCGACCACCACCGCCACGACCACCATCGTTGCACCTACAGGTATTCATAAAGAGAAGAGACGAGGAAGAGAGGACAGAAGAGAAGAGAAGAAAATACGAGAGCGGCCTTGCTCATTGACTCACACAACATCGACTTGACAACCCAGGCCGGCTCCGAAGTACCCGCCACCTTACCCTACCCTACCCTTCCTCGTCTGGACTGTGGCTTAGAACAAGAGAAAGAGAAAGCAAAAGAGACAGGAGAAGAGATCAAAAATACACCCGCTAGCAGAAGATGACCCTCGCAGGACCCTCGCGCGTATGCGCGGCTGCTCCCCTTTCCCTTTGCTATACATGTTACAGCACCAAGAACAAGAACAAGAACGAGCCCGCGACCGTGACATAACCAGACGCGGCTCAAAGACGAAACGAGACGAGACGAGAAGGACGAACTCGAAAGCAAAAGAGTTCGGCGGCGCCTCTGCGCATGCCTGATGCCATGACGGAAATAACATCCGGTGAGATTTACTATTTAATAATAGTATTACTAATGGACGCTCATTCATGCTCACCAAAAACCCATTCTATCGATCTTACGGCTCATCATCATCATCATTTTTTTCCTTAGATATGCAAAACATCCCCTCTTTTCTCTTTTTTTCTTCTTCTCGTGCCGTGCCGCCTCTTTGAATTTATTTATCCCCTGCGCGAATGTGCACTGGATCCAGGTCCTGGGCCCGCGCCAGAACCTCCTCTTCTCATGCCCATTTGTAGTGCCAACCCAACGCTCGACGCTCGATGCTCGATACTGCGCGGGGTTATATCATCTCTCATCCAACCCATGCGTTATTTATCTAGCCCGGATTACCACGCCCCGTTGCCTGACCACCCCACCCTCTTCTTGTCTCCTCCTTGCTCCGTTTATATTTTCCCTTCACCTTCGTCCTTCCTCTTTCTCTTCGGCTTCGACTTCACCCTTTGGTTGTTGTTCTTTAATTTGACTGTCAATGTACGATGTACGGTGTATGATGTACTGTCCGATTTCATTCAATTCGTACAAGGAGTGGAGGTGTGACCCGACTGTCCGAAATTTTGGTTTCGGACACCTTCTAAATTAAGGAGGACCCTGGCGTTTTGGCGCCCATTTTTGACTAGTGTTGCCGGAGCTCGGCTCAGCTCGGCTCCAGCTCAGCTTTGCCCAAAGCTGGCAGTGTGGGAGCTTGGAGCTGAGCCGAGCTGTCAAAATGACAGCTCAGTCACAGCTAGCCAGCTCGAGCTAACCATTCGTATCTTAAAACGGAAGGAGGTAGACCTTACTGTATTTACCGAGTTTTTCTATGCAGATTTTTGTTTGTGGATACCCTGAGGTTGATTTATGTTGAGATTATTTAGTTGTATTGTGCTTTCGAGCAAGGAAGATTCAAGTTGGGTTCAAGGGAGGTTCGGAGCAGCGGGGAGCGGATCAGTGTGACATCAGACCATCACAGTGCATCACTGTCACATACAGTGACAATAAATTTACACCTCGGTGAACGAAGGCTAAAACTCCAAGCATACCACAAAATTTGGCCAAAACAATGCATTACTGTAGCCTCTAAGGTCTACAGAATCATTTAAATGCGGCAGAACCTTGGAATTCCTTGAATCCAACCTACTTCCAAATCAGGCACCAAGCGACTGGCTTGAGTGGCTGAGCCGCTGCTCGGAGCTGGCTGTCATCCGCAGCTTCAGGGTCGTTGCCGCTCAGCTCAGCTTGGCTTCCCAGGGCTCAAAAGCCATGGCTCAGCCAAGCCGAGCCGAGCTCCGGCAACACTATTTTTGACCCTATATTCCCTTATTTGGGCCAATTTCTGGCCCGGGGTTTGGGACAAAAGCCTTGGAACATGTGACATTTAGGACAAATCTGAGGTCCCTGTGACGCGGGACGTCCGAATTGAAGGAAATCGGACAGTACCTACCTACCTACCCACCCATGGATGCTGCCTGCCTGCCTGCCTGCCCTGTTTGACCTTTGTTCATGGTCGAATTTGATTTTGAATGACCACCGAGAGCGACATCCCGACATATGCATGGCCGCGAGCCATCTGCGTCGCCCCTTGTCCATCATTAATATATCATTTCTGATCTACGCCGTTGTTGAGCTCACGCTGCGGTTGGCTACGAACTGCTGCGTAGATGGTAGATGTTGGAAACTCTTGCAAGGGGTGGATTCGTTCAACATGGAGGCTGAGTTGGGGACTAAATAAATGAGATCGTGAACGCTGAGTCACCTATGTACATAAGTAACTGAGGTAACTTCTACCTTGCCAGTTAAAAGTTGCGACTCGTGAGGCTATATATGCCCATGCTTTATTTATAATTAGCTGAACCCTCCCTTTTCTTGTTTCCTCCTCTGCATTTATGGTTTCTCTTCAGCTTCGTCCTCTTCGGCTTCACCCTTTGGTTGTTGTTCTTTCCCTCTTTAATTTGACTTGTCAATGTAAGATCTACCTACACATGGACGCTGTCAGCCAGCGTCAGCCAGCCAGTCCTGATTAACGTTCCAATGGTCGAATTTGATCTTGAATGACGACTCTCGGGCCATCTGGATCTGCGTCGTCCCTTGTCCGTTATTTCTTCTTCCATGTTCCTGGAATCCTGGGGTGCTGTTCAGCTCACCTAGCGGTTGGCGACCACTCGGAGTGGGGATGTAGAACGAGCCGGATGTTCAAATAAGCCTGCAAGGAGTGAACTCATTCAACTTGGGGTCCCGGGTGTAGATAAATGAGAGCGTGGTCGTTGAACGTTGAACGTTGAGTGGTCGTCTATGAAGTCAACGATACATACATGCATAGCTCAGACGGATCTGTTGGGACTCTGTGTAACACTGTGCAGTGTTGCTTTGATGTGAGTTTAGGGGGGACACGGCAATGTCCGCACGGTGCGTGATTTCGTCCATTTGTTTTCTTCCTCCCAACCTCGACATGGTTACAAATTTTGCAGGACGGCAGTCCTTAGCTTCGGGGATAAAACGCTATGGGCCAGCAGGTTAGTGTATATGCCTCGCCATGCCAGCAAGGGCAAGCGGCGGAGCCTCGGAGGTTCGGGTATCGACACAGCACTCCGTAATCGAGCTTGGAGTCTGAAGTTGATGCTGTTCATGATGATGCATCGATGATGCTCTGCCCCCAGGCAGAGCTGGTACACGTCCGTGCTTTGACATGTCGAGTTTATTGATAATGTGTGCAGATGCCGTTCGCGGTTGACAACGACTTATTTATGGGACCACCAACAAGACGCATCGACATTTAATTTTGAAGGACCCGCCCCCGGAAAAAGTTCTGACCAAACACATAAAAGGACATGATTCGTGTCAACCCACACTTTCTCGTGTTACAACGGTCTGAGATCAGCTGTCCACTGCTCTCATTTTCGAGCCTTTCGATCCAAGGCTGGTCAACGTCGCTCTACACGCTATTTTCATTTCGCTGGCCGCCAAATCACCTTGCTCGACTGCCTCAGCTTTGGCTCCAGTCCTCTGCATTCAAAACATCCGCATCTTGAACCGGCGAGAAGTGCCATGTATTTCTCCGTCGTAGTAATTGCAATCGCGCTCCTTTACGCTGATGCTGCCAATGCTGTCGATCACCTTATCCGGGTTGGCGCCATCAGTGCTCCTCCTGTACGTCAATATTCTTCAAGAGCGTGTTCGCTTTATGATGTTAGTTGTCCAACAGCTAGACATAAACTTGGTGGCGACCAGCAGAAACCCTTTCTCCAGCAGTAGTAGCACATCTGCACTCCTGATCGACACTGCGCCCGCGTCCCAGGCAGTCGCCACAACGGCGAGTTCACCAACATCTGTCGTATCTACTACGGTATCGACTCCGAAACCCCCTGACCCCTCCCCTACTCCTGCGCCTTCTGCGCCTTCCGGAGGTTCGAACGGACCGAGTACGAACAAGTCAAGGGATATTGGCCCCATTGTAGGAGGGATTGTGGGCGGTTTGATGCTAATCGCAATTGCTACTGTCATTTGCATTTACCAGCAGCGAAGGAAAAGGCAACATGAAAGGGTCGATTTGGATTTGGCCGCCGAATCAGACAATCCCCTTGTCGTACCCTTTCGTTCCACGCCATTCCGCACTATCAAACGACCTCCGCCTTCCAATACTGACACCATTCCAAGAATGGTGATGCATGAAGATAGCGGGATCCGTATGCTGCCAACTGGTGAACATGTCTACGTGCCAGTGGTAGATGTGCCTCCAAGGTACACACCTAGCTGACAGAGTTGCGACTCCTAACTTTCTCTGCGGTCCCACTATTCTTTATTCGCCAGTTTGTCTTTATTTCGCACAAGGCACTTGAATGGTATAGTCAAGCCTTCCACCAGTGAGAATAATTAATGAAACATTCCCATGAGCAAATGGCTGTAGACAGTGGACATCGATGCTTGTTTCCTGCCGTCGACTTTTCGTGCAGGTGGGGGTAGTGAGCATTTACGGGTGATTAAAGGAAGATTGGGGAAATGGCTGCGGGCTAATGCTCGCTGCGCCATCCGAGTTCTGTGGTCACTGTGCATTCTGATATTTTCTACGTATGCCATTGAAGTTATTGGCTGAGGGATGCGTACGTTATACCTGTCCGCGACGTTGCAAGAAGGTCGAGAAAAATTGACATGTACGGAGGAAGAACGAAAAGGAAAAATTTCCATCAGCGAACCGTGGCGAAATTATTCCCGTCGTCCACTGCCAACGTTGTTGAGTCGCTTGCGATTTCAACTCGTATCATCAGCCATGGCATTATCTTTGAAGTTGGAAGAACTTCCTCCTGAACTATTTCCCGCCATAGTCTCGCATCTTCCGCTCTATGGAACGCCAACAACTGTACTTTCCTTCGCCCTTGCAAATCGACGTATATCGGAAACCGTGCTACCTCTCATCAACACATGTATCATCCTGCGCCGTGAAAAGGACGGCTTAAAGATGATCCAGAGATTACTAGCAAACCCGAATCTTGGACTGGCTGTTAGAGAGCTCTACATTATGTCCGAATTATCAAGGGAGGCCCGTGATGGAAACAGCTTTACTTTCAACGTTGTGTCGGGTCTGCAAGATGTAATCGAAGCAGGTTCGTTGCCTTACATACACACTCTAGGCCTCACTCTCCTCGATGGGTGGCATCTTGACGAGGACGAGCAGTCAATCGTTCACCATAGCAAACTACGATCTGGATTTTTCGATAACCTGCACAATAAATGCCCTCGCTTACAGGCTCTTATCTTGAGAGATATTGGCGATGAAGAAGGCGATTGTTGGCTTGATGACTCTGGATTATTTGAACTCAACTTGGTCAGGCTTTGTTATAAAACTTAACGCTATAACTGACAACCCTTTAGAATCTATCCACTCTCAATCTGCATTTACCGTTTTACTCAGCCCCAGGGGCACTCAATAAGCTTTTCAATAACCTTCCATCCCTATCGTCTTCCCTCCACACACTCCGTCTCTCAAAAGAGGGCGATCTGCCAGAAACTTCTTTGGTTTTCCCTTTCAGTTTTCCTGTCTTACGCTCACTCACATTGGAGTATTACTTGGTCGAGGACACTGCAGAAGCGATGAAGTTTTGGAAGCGCCACCCATCACTGGAATTTTTGGAGTGTACAATCAGCTATAATTGCTCTCAATATTTCTTTAATAATGAATTTTCACTCGACTTCTTGCCTAATATAAGGCATCTAAAGGTCTGCTTTTGAATTGTAAATGGCTACACCGCGATTAGGACTGACATATGAATTTGTAGGCAGAGTTTCCTGATGTGTTTGTCCTTGCTCCTATCCTCAATAGGCTCGCCAGCCTCGCGATATTGTTTAGTTCTAATACCCAAATCCCTTACCTTCTTCGATCTGTTTTGCCCAATGGTCTACCCAACCTTAGAAGTCTCCTCATCGATCCACGTCACGACACTTCATACCCACCAAACCCCTTGACAGAAGGCACAGATTGGTACGAAACGGAAGATGGGCAATTTGGACGAAGTAACGAAAATAAGGCACGAGAAGGTATTTTCAAACACTACATGCACTCAATTGTACGCGGAGCCCCGAATATCGAGGAAATTGGCATGCGAAGATCAGGAAACCAGTTCTTGAATTTATCACACTTCGTAAGTCTTGTTCGTGACACTGACATTGACTGGCCATCAACCGACGGCTTATCCAGAAGACGATGGGGTTATTATTGGCACCCTTAACCCACCTTCGGCGAATATACCTCGAAGGGCCACACACATTCGACACTGATAGGGTAACTGGTGATCATCGTGTGCTGTTTCTCAGCGGCAGTCATGTCCTCGCCAATGAATGCAGAAACCTGGAGCTTGTAACTGACACGAGGGCTTTCTACATGCGCCCCTACCTCACTGCTAGGATTCGACGGAATGACGATGGGGAAGTAGAAAGTATAGTCATTGGAAAAGGCTTTGGAATGCAGGTTGGGAACGAGAACATGGCTCATCCTGATTGAAAGGGCTGGAGAGTTGCAACGGCGTATCGTATTTCTATCACAAACAGCCGCGAACTTGCCCTGACTAAGGACAACCAAAGACGTTATGACAGCCTACAGGAACTGCGAGAAGGCTAGTGACATTTTACTTGAGCATTTCTTCCATAAAGCAACAGAAGGGGACGTATACGAGTACAAATACAAACGGTGCAGAGCCTTCAGTTTTACTTCTAAACTAACCCAACAACGACAGATGTTCCTTCGAGCGCGGCTTAATTTGACACCGAAATGGTTTCAAGTGCCTGGGCAATATATGAATAACGTGGAAGAAAATCAAAAATAATTTAAATACGCCGAACCTGGTTGTTCCAGTCGTCCAAGCAATTTCCGGTTCAATTTCCACTCCATTGACGTCGACATCTTTCAATATCTTGAAGACCGCTAGGATGCTAGCCATGTTCAAAAATAAAGACATCTCCGCCAGGTGGGCTCCTGGAAATAGCTCAATATGGTTTTCATCGTCGCACCATAGCAAAAAAAGGCTAACCCGGACAGACTCTCCTCCCGAAGCCAAACACAAATTTGAATGGGTCGGGCTGGAACTCGTGATCCCCTGGGAGATGGCGGGATGGGTCGAATGCGTCGGGATTTGGGTATAGTTCTTCGTCATGTGTAATAGCCCTGGACATTTGGATTTCATGAGCAGGATAGTGTATCAATGAAAATCAAATGACTCTGACCAGATGTTTGCAATAACGCGGCTTCCTTTGGGAATGAAATAATTCTCGTAAATATCATCTCGTATCACCCTATGCGGTATGCCTGACAGCAGAATGTAAGTTCAGCTTGACTTTGAGAAAGAGCTCCTAACTTACCGAGCGGTGCAACGGGAGCCCAACGCAAGGTTTCTTTGACTATCGCCCGAATAAATGGCAGGGAGTCATAGTCGTTATGTGTAGGAAGCCGATTAGGTGTGATGGAATCAATATCTTCCTGCGCTCGTTTCTGAATATCCGGATGAAGAGCCATCAACAAGACAAAGCTCTTCAAGGCAGAGACGGTCTACAGAATAGTTGCCAAGGTAAATGAGACAATATGGAAGGAATGCGGAACTAACAGTGTCTCCACCACCAACGTAGAGTGCTCCAGCGCACCACTTGATATCATCCGGTGAGCTTTGGTTCAAGATTTTTACGTCTCCAAGTAGATGTTTCGAGGTAAATGATTCTATGAAATTTCCTGTTGCCTGCCAAAGAATACGTCAGTTAAAAGATATCCAGTACGGAGCCAAATGACGATGATTGAACAATTTGTTCCTGCGCCCATTTTAGTGGGATATCCTCAGTCTGGCTGAGCTTCGGTCCTATTTCAAAGGCTGTGCGCTTGAACCCAGCTCCAGGGAACCATGCTGGGACAAAGCGCACTAATTATGTGTTAAAAATTTCATAGTAAAATTGTAAAAAAATTTTGCATACAAATTGGAAGAAATTCGATCCAATATGGCCTAGTGCCTCTTAACCTAGACGCCAATTGGGGGACTCTTTCAAGGAGGCGAACCAAGTCATCGTCATTCGATTCGACCTGATATCCGTAAGCGACTTTAAGAATAACAGCAACAGCGTTTCTTGTGTATGCCGCCAAAGTATTAGGAATCGAATGACTAAAACGAAAGATCTTACCGGCGAATATGCGAGGCAAAATCCCGTGGGGAAGTTGCGAGACCTTGGAGCAGGATTTGAGCCTCCTGAGTTTGTATTGAGCGGTAACCTTTTGATGCTCTGGTGTTTAGTCCATTTTGGAGAAGTCGTCGAAACAACCTGAATCGAGGATCGAGGAACGAGATCAAGAAGACAGACAATTTTCGTCCCGCAAGCCTCCCCATCCGAAATTTAGGTCTATCAGAATAAATAGCTGATCGTGACTCCAGCAAATCCAAGACAACCTTTCCTGAATTCAGGAAGACAGTCTTTTGGTTGAGGACTCGGACATAGACGACTGGGCCTGTGTATTCAAGAGCATGACAGCAGTTTAACCGATATTGTAAGGTTTGTGGCGCATTCAGACTTACCGTACTCTTTAGACCAGGCTGTGAAGGTTAACCATGGCTCTGTGCTTGCTTTGGTGGCTAGGTCGTGGAGGTTGCCTGTTAGAAACTTCTGCGGAGGTCCTGGAGGCAGACGAAGGCCTCGTGCTCGCATACGTATTCCAGAAAAGTACCAAAGACAACCATAATAGAGAACAAGGCAGAGGAAAAAGCCAGGTGGCAGAATACTGGTGTTGTTGAGCATTAGGTTGACACAGGGTCAAAGCTTGGGTATTAAACGACATCGGGGTCACTTAGTAAGAAGGTTTTAGTGTCGCCTCGGCTCTCCAGCCGGCCTTCTGGTATTCTGGTTGCAAGGCGCTGAAAAAGTTCTAAATAAAACCAGGAAAAGCGATGCGACACATGACCGATGCCAATGTTCGCTATAAGTATTATCCGATTGCGGGTTTTCCCAGTTGCTCGAGAAAGGTTGACATGCGAAAGGAAAACCTGAGAGTCTCCTGGGTTCATAAAGAAACTGCGTGCGTCTCCTTGAGTTAACACAGAGGGTCAGAGCAAGGGGTAGGCTAGAAGTTCTGAACAAGACGCGTACACAAAGCCAAATAAACTTCGATTCCAACCACCGTGACGACGCGACTCGACGCGACCGTTTTCCACGAAGTTCCCTTCATGAAAGGAGAAATAAAGTGAACTCAGAGTCAGTCACGGATAGCGTGAATGACAGCTATATATTGGACTACCTGAAAGGAGAAATAAAGTGAACTACAGGTAGTCAGTAAAGAAATACGTAGAGTAGATATAAAGGTGCTCACCTCAGAGTCAGTCACGGATAGCGTGAATGACAGCTGAGGTGGCATAGGAAAAATGTCCGTGTATATGTGAAGAATATGATAGGAGTAATCTGGCCTACGGCCGAAGGTGTGTAACTAAGGTGGTCAGATGAACGAGGGGGCGTATGGTATAAAGCCGAATGGCTGTGAGGACGTACGCTATAATAGGAAGTAAATAACAAATGTGGAAGTAGATAAGGAGATAAAAATAGAGATACGTAGCAGTCTAGGAAGCCTCTCTCAACACTCCCCCAGGCTTCCGTAATCCTAGGCATTGGAGAAAATGTTGCGGACGATTTGTTGGTGTATGACTCGAGGGAGGGGTTTAGTGAGAATGTCGGCGAGGTTTTCGGCAGATGGTATATGAATGATTTGAATATCCCCCTCGCTAACACGTTCCCGAATGTAGTGATGCCGGACGTCGATATGCTTCGCCTTCGAATGGCCTTTGTGGTTTTCTGTGAGCGCGATTGAGGACGTGTTGTCGCCGTAGAGCACGGCCGGTATTTCCTGAGGCAATCCAATCTCGCTCATAAATGAGAACATCCATATCGCTTGCTGTGCAGCCCGCGTGAGCGCCATATATTCTGCCTCCATGGTTGAAAGGGATACGGTGGGCTGGCGCTTCGAGCTCCAAGACACGGCTCCCCCTGCCATCTTGAAAATATATCCGGATGTCGATCGACGAGTGTCGAGGTCGCCAGCATAGTCGGCGTCGACGTATCCGAAGGGTTTGATTCCTCCACTGGAGCCGCGGTGGTAAGTGATTCGATAGTCGAGAGTGCCCTTGATGTACGCGAAAACATGGAGCATCGCATTCCAGTGTTCGCGTCCTGGATTCGCCTGGAAACGTGAAAGGAGGTTGACTGCAAAAGACAGGTCAGGTCGCGTAGCTCCTTGTGCCCACATAATCGATCCTAGTGCCTCGTTGTATGGTTTATCCTTCATGAAAGCACGGTCTTCTTCTGTACGGGGGGAATTGAGTAACGAAAGGTTGATGCCAGCCGGTAAGGGGGTAGACTTCGGGTTGCAATCCTTCATGCCAAAGCGTTCGAGGATTTGCTCGAGGTAAACGCGTTGCGAAATCGAGATTTCACCTGTGGAAGCGTTGCGGTCAATACCAATGCCAAGAATATAGTTTGGCTCCCCCAGATCTTTAATCTCGTAGCAATTTCCCAACTCCTCCTTCGCAATGTCCGCACCTGCGCCTGTCGACGATGCACCCAGGACATCGTCCGTGTGCGTTCCTGTGAGGGTAAATCCATTCTCGTCGACGCGGTGGCGGATACACGGGTCCGCCTTTGACTCGTAGTACCCTAGGTCCTTGTACGAGCGTCCAAGGATTTCCGCCCAGTCATACGCACCGTTCATGGTGCCATAAATCGTCTTGAGCGAAATGTTAACGCTGTCCTCCTCCCCCACTTTGACGAAACCGGGTGGCTGCTCCATATAGACAAGGAATTTGTTCTTGCTATTAAGGTATGCGGAGACGAAATCGGCCTGCCAGAGGTGAAGATCAAAGTGAGCTGCAAGCGCAATGATTATGCGCATAGATTCAAGACGTGGGACGGAAGCATAGGTTTTGTCAAATTCAAGGCCAGGAATCTGGGTAAAGCCTTGAGCCACCAGCCGAGCCTTACGTTTCTTGATACTCCCATCTGCGTTATATTTGTTCGCGTAAACCCACTTAGAGCCGACAACGTGCTGATCTTTTGGACGGGGAACGAGCTTGAAAACCTGCATCTTCTCCATCGTTGCCATTTCTTCCTCCATTGGTCCCCACCAGAGATCTGGACGTTGCATAGCCTCCTTGTAATTCTTGGGTATATATGAATCTGCAGTCATCGCCATGAAAGCAGCGTAGCCATCCAGTTCCGCGTTGAGTTCCTCGAAGTCCGAAAACATAGCGCGCGGCCTTCGAGAATTCGTTGCCCAGTCCTCCCCTGAACCGCGCGCTTGGTTCACCATGTCTTCGGAAGTACGCGAATCACGTATTGCGGACGTCGGTACGGAAATGCGCGTGGATCGTCGAAGGGGTGGAGGTTGAGCTGGCGCGTCCTGTTGAGGGATTACATGTGCAGGGGCAATGTTGGCAGGGAGTTCTTGAGGTACAACATGTGGGACGTCAGTTGCGCGGTGTCGAGGGGCAATAACATTGGCATCATGAAGCAGTTGACCACCAGCGGGAGGGATGTCAAGGTCGGCGGGCAGCGCGTCGGGAAAGACTTCGAAGTCATCGTTGGTTTGCACTTCGGACAAAGTCCGGTGTCCGGTGCCTTCCTCGAAAATTACGTCACGACTCCGGATTACCTTTCCTGTATTCCGATCGTATAGTTTGTATCCGTCCCGGCCGTAATACCCGATTAGGGCGTATTTAATTGAGGCGCGATCGAGTTTTGATGGCTCGGTTTCTCTTGGCACCTTGGCATATGCGTCACACCCGAAAGGGCGGAGGTGCGAGACGTTCTGCCTTTCCCCCGTCCACTTCTCAGCAGGTATAACCCCAGGATGCCGCGCAGAGGGCATCAAGTTCCTAGTGTCAACTTGGTAGTGGGCGGCATCAGCCCAAAGACTCGGAGGTAAGCCACTATCCGACAGCGCACATCTAACGCCCTCGATTATAGTGCGGTTTGACCGTTCCGCGACACCGTTGGAGGCATGGGCATATGGCGTAGTCGACTCGATGACTATGCCGTGTTCTCGGCAGTAGTCCTTGATGGCTTCTGTACAGAACGCCTGGTCGAAACGTAAGCATTTAAGTTTTTTTCCAGTCTGACGTTCTGATTCGACATGATAGGCCGTGATCGCTTTCAGGAGGACGTCGCCTGACTTGTCCGAGAGGTAGTAGTCCTTACGGTATGAGCTCCCCCCATCTGTGAAGAGCATCATGTAATATGCTCCCCCAAGAGATCGAACTCGCGCTTTCCCCCAGAGGTCGATATGGACACGTCTCAGCACTTCCTTCTCGGGTTCAACATCGGCGTCGTATGGGCGTGTGGTATGCTTCCCATATATACAGTCTTCGCATGATCCGGGGAGCGTATCGCCTTTCACGACGTCAAAACCATCAACCAGCTGTTTGCCAGCAAGGTCTCGAAGGCCTGATAGGCCAGCGTGGCCAAACCTCCTGTGCCATACGTCGAGGGATGTCGGCTTGTCAATCGATTTAGCAACCATGGCGGTAGGTGCGTCGACAACGTCTAGGACATACATCCCTTGAGTACGTTTGCCAGTCAGGACTTCTTTGCCATTCGGGTCCATGAAACAGACTTTCTGCTCGCCAAAAACAACTTTGAAACCAGCGTCGTCGAACTTCCCAACGGACACAAGGTTAGCCGAAAGATCAGGAGTGTGAAGGGCAGAGTTGAATGTGAGTTGAGTATGCTTTCCATTCGATTTGAAGATTTTAGTAACGGTTCCGCGTCCGTCAATCTTGAAGTTAGAACTCTGGTTGGCCCCCTTTCCTTCAAGCGGCGTAGAGAATGGGTTGTAGGTGATGAAATCGTCTCTGTTGGTGAAGCAGTTGTCGCTGGCACCAGAGTCTGCGTATGTAGACTTAGGCTTCGGCTTGTCTCCATGCGAGAGTGCTGTGAACGCTGTGATCTCCCCTTCGCCATCGACATCCGAAGGTTGGGCGTCAAATTGGGCGTCTAATTCATGGACTATTATTGTGCCCTCGCATCGGTTGAGCTCCTCGACTTCGGGCGGTACGTTTACCATTAATGCGTAAGCGTGATCGACCGTTGCAACATTAGCGCTAACATTTGTTACGTTTGGTGCAGGCATTCCAGGAGCGTTTGACGAAGATCCTGAGACACCCCCGCGCTTGCCGAAACCTGGGGGAAACTGTCCTTCCTTCCCGCCGCCAGTCCAGTAACAGTCCTCGATAAGGTGGCCACGCCGTCCGCAGTTTTTATTGACACAAACGAGAGGACTGCGGGGCTTCTGGTTTCGGTTTGTGTTAGCCTGGAGTGCGACTGTCGTGGTAGCGGGGTTTTTGACGGATCCGTTCTTGGTGAGCCTGGACCAATGCATTGTGAGGCGGGTAATAACGTCGGCAGATGATTTAGCATCGTATAAGGTGGCAACAGTACTGTCCCAGGACGTTGGAAGCGACGATAGGAGGACCATGCGGAAATCAACATCTGTAACATTCGCTCCAGCCGCGTTTGCCTTAGTCCACTTGGTACGGAGGTCTGAAATATGCGCATAAAGGTCTGCCCCCTCAGAAAGCATAGTCGTTCGGAGCTCGCGTTGAGCATTTACAAGGGCGAGTTCGGACGTAACGTTGTATTGGTCGGTAAGTGACTTCCATGCTTGCGCAGCTGTTCCGTCGAGCTTAACGCCTAAACCGACAGGGTTCTTGACATTGTAGATGATAAGTCCCATCGTCCAAGCATCGCGAATTTCCCATTCGTCGTCGGACGGCGTCTTAGACATCCAAGCAGTCGGTTCTGGAGGTAGGGCAATCTCTGCTGCGTTGGCTGTCGATAAAGCAGATGGGGATGGAATGGGTTTTGTGATTGTCCCCTCAAGGTATCCGCGAGCGCCGCGGAGACGAGCTGCGATGGTTATTGCATTGTTCCATCCAAGCCAGTTCGTGCCGTCGAACTTGTTCTCGTCCGTAAAAATAGGAGGGTTGTTAGATGTAGTAGTCGCCATCGTATAGCATGTAATGTATGATGTGGAAATATGAATGTAATGAGCTGTCGAGCTCGGTGACTTGTTCTTCCAAATGAGTTACAGCCCGGGGCCCATAACCTGAAAGGAGAAATAAAGTGAACTCAGAGTCAGTCACGGATAGCGTGAATGACAGCTATATATTGGACTACCTGAAAGGAGAAATAAAGTGAACTACAGGTAGTCAGTAAAGAAATACGTAGAGTAGATATAAAGGTGCTCACCTCAGAGTCAGTCACGGATAGCGTGAATGACAGCTGAGGTGGCATAGGAAAAATGTCCGTGTATATGTGAAGAATATGATAGGAGTAATCTGGCCTACGGCCGAAGGTGTGTAACTAAGGTGGTCAGATGAACGAGGGGGCGTATGGTATAAAGCCGAATGGCTGTGAGGACGTACGCTATAATAGGAAGTAAATAACAAATGTGGAAGTAGATAAGGAGATAAAAATAGAGATACGTAGCAGTCTAGGAAGCCTCTCTCAACACTTCACCCATCTTAATTATGAAAGTGAATATTAAACAGTGGAACGCTGTTGCACAGTGGAGATGGGACACCGGCAATGTGGAACAGGACGACGACGGTGAAGGTGATGTCTGTGGCATTTGTCGCGTTCCCTACGAAGGGTGCTGTTCGTCTTGCAAGATGCCAGGGGAGGACTGCCCGCTGAGTTCGCGAATACTCTCTCTGAAAGCATATCTTGGTCTTACTCGTCTGTGATACCAGTTTGGGGACAGTGCACACATGTCTTTCACATGCACTGCTTGCTCAAGTGGATTGGAACTGCGGCCTCGAAACAGCAATGCCCTATGGACCGCAAAGCTTGGGGTGAGTTTTTTTTGCCTATCTCTCCACCATCCGCATCAATGCTGACCGCTCTTTAGTGACTGCTGAACGTAAAGTTGGGGCGACGCAACCGTCGTGACCCAAACCCCTTGAAAACCCCACTGTATCGATATCGCACTGTAACTTTACGTTGTATCACCCTGGAAAATGTAGCATCCTAAGCAGATTTGCAAGCATACACCCTTTAAATGTTGACAATCTGCTTCTAAGGCTGCACCCACCTCTACGAGTATTCTGCTGTCACAGAAAATAGTGGAACATTTAAAACAAGATGTTCATCCTCGAAATCCAAAAATGGCGTTTCATAAAATACAAGCTTTCTACTTTACAAAATAACCCCATCGCAGATAGCCTGTCGGGGCGGCATAATTCTGCTACGACATTCATTACCAGTGAGTAGGACTAGTGTGTTTGCTTCAGTACGAGAGCAGAGGGTTCTCAGTTGTCATTACTCACCCAAACTTCTCGCCTGGTGCGAGGACCTTCACGGGGGTTCCTGCATTGTCCGCACCGACAAACGGCACGGTATTTCTGCGACAGGGAGTAAATCAAAATGTCCAGTATGATTGAGAGGGAGAATTCTTACCCCCACCAAACAGCGATGTTATCAGCGCCAATCTGCATACACAGATAAGTTCGTTTTCGACAACGTATTTCTTTGACTACTCACGGTTCCGTTCGCTGGGAACTGCAAACAGAAGAAGATGACTAAAATCGAAACAGCTACACCCGAATCCAGGGCAGCGGAAAGGACATCTATAATTCAATTTCGTTGAGCGACAATGCGAAGATGACGACAGAGGATTAGCTTACAGTTGTACTTGGTCCACCAAGAGAAATGACGCCTAGAAGCAGGATTCAATAAAAATCTATGCGCAGAAGAACGACGAGACGAACCTCCTAATAACGTATTGGAAGATGAACCCAACACCACTTCAGAAAGAGATTGATTAGCTTAGTCTAAGGGAAGGAATCTGAAGGCACGTACGCCCAGGGAACGTAGTTGATAGCAGTGGCCGGGGGGATGAGACCTGTGCCGTTGAAGATAACGGGCCTATTGGCAATGTCAGTTTGGCATGTAGTAAATAACCTATGCTGATGGGCTTACAAGCTGTTGAACGCAGATGGTCAGAATAAGGCATCAACACATTAACAATATCAATACACATACTTGATATATTTGAACACGCTGTTCGGCCACTTCTTGGCTAAAGCCCATGGTATGACGGGAGCCACGGTACCGATCAGGAAGAAGAAGACAAGGGGGCTAATTTCCAATCAATACTCCCCAGTGCAGCGCAGGTAAACGTGTACGAACTAATATGTCTGCCCCTTCGAGAATTGGAGTGCAGGTCCGATGACACCTGTAATAACCTTAGGTTTGCCGAAATTTCAGAGGCAAAATGCATACCCCACTAAAATACATTTAGCCTTATAAAACATAAGAGAAGCTCCAAAAAACTTACAATGATACTGGCAGTTCCGAAGACTTCTGTGCTTGGGCAGATGAATCTGTGATGTAGCGTCAGATACAGACCGGGCTCGTTTTTCGAGAAATGTCGCGCTTACCCGTCCTTCTGATGAGGGTCACACATATCACTAAACACAGAGAAAACGGTCAGGAGGCGAAGCAAGAAGCTAAAGATATTATCCTACGGAATATTCGTGAACATCCAAGCTTGTACGCCGAGCTGAACAGTTCCGGCAATCACGGTTGCGACGACTTGACTCCAGAACATGGGCTTCGGAGCAACTGGAAGAGATAGGTTACATCACGAAAAGCAGTGAAGACCGCCCGCATTTCGAACCTTTCATATAATGACCGAGCTTGAAGTCAGATGCGAAGGTTAAAGCCTGGGCCATGGTCTGCCGAAGTACCAATAAGTTGGCGAGCCTCAGAATCTCACTTATTTACGTACGATGTATCCCCAGGTCTTGAACATCATCATCGCAATAGGTCGGCCTGGTAGTGCATACCTATTCGAAATTAAGGGTTAGTTAACATTACAGGGTGCATCTCGAAGGAGTGACTTGCCCTATGATCAATTCGGTGATGACGCTGTTATAATTGAGTTTTACATCTAACAATGGCAGGGATTATATGACATACTTGAGACCGACTTGCTGGTTAGTGATGGCCTGGATCATTCCAATGGGGATGACATATGTGAAGGCTAGACACGAATTAGTGAGTGCGCCGCAAGTAGCATCCAGTCAAGTGTGCTCACAGATGACGAGAGCAAGGACAAATGCCCAGACCGGCATTTGACTGAGGGGCGTCAGACACAAATATGATTATGCAGCGAAGGATGCAAACTTACGTCGGCCAAACCTCAATACTAATTATACCCAGGGTGAACATACTGAGGAAGATGCACAGATACCACCACTCGGGGACTAGGGACATGCTGTTATTACTAACAAATGGAGTATGCAGATAGAATAAACGGTACCTTGTGGGTATCGCGACATAAGCCTAGCATGAATATCCGGCTGTTCGTGCAAAGATCGACGGGCCTGGACCCAGATTTGCTTGCGGAAGTACAGGAATGCGTGCATCAGTGTAGCTGTATTTGGGTTGAGTTAGAGAGAACTACAGCCCAAAGTTTGAAAGACCAACCAGTGATGGATGCAAACGACAACCTAAAGAGGAAATCGTAAGTGATTTCCATGTTTCTACGTACGAAAGTGCTTACCCATAAGAAATGGCGAAAGTCGTCCTGGATACAGCAGGTGAGGCATAGACACAAGAAGGAAGTCATTCAATCTTACGAAAGGAACAGCGGGCTGTAGTTGTGGTATGCCTCGAGATCAATCGTCGAGTCAGGCTTGAGAATCCTCGTGACGTTATAGGTTTTGAACGTGTTGTCGTAAGAAGTTCGTGAAGAAATACTAAATGAGGTTTTTCGATTAGCGATTGGCTCCTGGACATGTCAAAGCACACTCACGGCATGAATTCACTGAACCAAGTGTTTGTGTACTACTGGGGGTTAAAACTTTTTGGAAAAATTTCAAGGAAACAGCAACACACGTGAAGCACTGGTGTCAAGAACCCTGTCAAGGAAATCAATGAGACCCTTGCATCCCAAATGAAAAGCGATACACACAGAAGAAGAAGACAAATCCGGCAAAGATATTCGCCTCAGCCCACCCTAAATTTTTGTCAGAATTCACTGAAGAAATGGATTCGGGAGTGTGGCGCACAAGGAGTGGCGAGGGGAGATCCAATATAGCTATAACATTGCTTATTGAGGAAACGGGCCGCAGTAAAACAAACAATCGCACGCACGCAATCTGACTCCAGTCGAAGGTGATGACCGACATTCCCTAAATCGGTGGTGAATATTGGATTTCCACACGCATCCGCGAATAAACTGACCATTCCATGTACATAGCTAAAACACAGTGAACGGTGAGTGGACGTATCACAAAAATCGCTATGTTACATACCCGAAGAGGCCGGCGATTTCTAAAATAGTTCAGCATTTGTCAGATCCTTCAGGGAAAGAAAAACTCACTGGGATCATTTGGACGAATCCAGGTTACCCAAGAGAAGTATGACAGCGCTTGGACTGTCGAATATGTGAGATACCACGCTCGTCAAGGAATTGTTATTTTTACTGACAGAGATAACCTGGGAAGAAATCTATAAAGTGGAGTTAGAATAAACAGTTTAACAGAAAGCCAGCAGGTCACTCACACCACACGAAAGACGCAATGAAGCCGTACAAGAAGAATCTTTCACGACTAAGTCCTCCACGGGTACCCATACCCGCATATTGTTGTGAGTGGAGCGTATTGAAGAGAGCACAATTCACCAGATTGGCTGGCCAGATCATGGATGGCGGAGCGACAAGGAAACGACGAGCAATACCACCGATCGAAAAACCGATAAGTTGTGTCGACATTACCACAAACCATTGGTCTGGCCAAGATTATCTTCAGACAAAGGCGCATAATATGAAATTTTTGACTTACAGCTGAAGTTATACGTTTGGTTGTAGTAGACTCTTTGCACTGCAATAATATCAGTTGCGTAGGCAGAGCCCGCACCGACAGTCGCCTACACCAGGCAGGGTGAGGTGGAAACTTCCTGAAAGACTGAAAGGGGTACGAACCATGATCTATTCCGAAGATAACGCATTTATTAGAAGAGGAAAGATAGAAATGCCGAGGGTACATACGGTAATGAGGACATGTTCTTTCACCGTGAATGGTCCGGGGTTGATAGCGACACCAAAAATGGTCCAGTTCGGAAGCCAGGCAGCTGCAGCCCGACCCATGGGGAAGGATAAAAGCTGAGCCACTATGCCACCAATACTGACAGACGGAAAGCGGAAGAAGAAGAACTGGTTCAGACCGGGGATGACAATAGCCCATGCAAGTCCAATGACCCAAGTTCGAAAAGTCGTTACGGGCATGTCCGGGTCATCAGTGTTAGCCACGGCGGATCGAACCTCGGGATAGGGACTTTCATCATCGAAGGCGATAATATTCTCCTTGTCCAAGTTGGGGTCGTCAAAGGCGGCTCCAGTGAGTTCCTAGATTAAAAAGAGTTTAGACATGGAACATCCCGCCTTGATTTGGCATACCGCGATATGGGCATCTGGAGGAACTGAATAAGACTGTCACAGACAAAGGACTTGGAAGGCATACCGTCGAGGATCTTTTCCTGGTGAGCGTCGGGGCTGTGTTCGACGCCTTTCTCGATGTCGGACTCCTGGCTGGGTGTCCTGCGAGCCGTATATTGTGGGGCTTCCTCAGTCATGGCGAGGTCCTGGGAGTGAAATCCACACGAGAAAATACGATTCCTCGGAGGCCACCTTATAAGAAGGATTCCATGTGCAAACTCCAAAGGCGGTTCCACGATAAGACAGCCCCTTGCACATGCTCAGCGCCATTCACAAATGCAGAAGATCGACCTTGACTAGAAGCTAAAAATGTTCCGTGTATTGTCTTTTCCCAGTGGCAGATGATACGGCGGACGAATCGAAAAGCAGATCTGTCGGGCTAGTGGAAATTCTTTGCCCTTCCGAGTCGGCATCCGCTTTGGGGAGGCTAGTTTCTCCACCATACGCATGGACCTACGAAGCGTTACCAGAATCTGAATTATTTTTAGGACGTAGTGTTCGCACAACCCTATTCGGTAACCGCCTGCCTTCCCGCTTCCTCGACTGGTGTTAGCCGTAAGTTTTAGAATTAAGAACCACAAAACGCCACCCAATCCATCGCAGAAGGGTTGAATAACCCTCGGTGAATGCAATGTACCATGGCAGATTGACTCACGGACACTGGAAGCCGACCGGGAACAACTTGGTCCTCTCCTTTACGAATTTCATAAAGAAACCCAAACGTGAGATATCGTGCTGAAAATAGTTGCACCTCCAGTGAACCAGCCCGTCAGTGTGCAGAGACTGACTCCGAACTATAAAGTGGGTGATATTTGAATTTAAGTAACGCCAGTTGGAGTAAACCCAAATGACGAAAAAGTGTTACTCACCAAAAAGTTCCAGTGCCTGTAATTCTCGGAGGTCTTTCCGGGACCCATTACGCGCCGCCCGATGTTTGAGGATCTGCTAACACCTGGCGTTGCGCAGCGGTCGACCATATGGTTCAATGACTTCATGACTGCTATGTGTGTCCAGACTCTCCGGTAGGAATTTAATGGGTACGCGAACGGCTAAATTTAGCGGTGTTAATTATAGCCCAGGTCATGCAGGTGAGTGGCGACATGAGCTATTAAGCCATAATGAGTTCAGGAGGTCACTAAGCAGTAAGATACCGCCGACAAAGAGACGGGGAGCATAGCATTTATCCAACCAACTTCGTGTAAGCTTGCGAGGCCGTCGCCGTATATCTAGGAAGCGCCTTCACTTGTGCCTACTCGAACATGTCCCGAGTAAAGTCGAATGATCGGGGACACGCAAAAACCTTTGCGCCTATCTCACAATCTCGAAGGGGGAGTCACCGGCGACATATCACGACCGCAGTAGCAAATTGGTCGTCGGGTTCTCACTGCCGAAGTGGAGGGGATGGGAGAAACTATCATGTTCTATTTTCGTTCGCTCTTCAGTGACCAAAAATAAGCCAGAGAGATAGGAGCTTCTAGGCAGACGGTGACATCGCCAAGCAGTGTCGTTGAAGATGTATGACGATCCGGGCGATTGTCAAAATTGAAAGCTTTCAAATATGCCGAAAGAGGCCGCAGGCGAGATATCGGCAAGTTTGCACCAAGCAATTGTCGGTTATTTCGTGAGCTTTAAGACCTATCCGAGTCGAGGTCATTTTCTCGACATTAAACACGTTCAAGAAGAGGAGAAACTTCCTAGATAAACCAGGACTCTTGTAGTCAAAGAGTTTGTCAACGAAGCTAGCTGGGGGTGGTCAAGGTTGAACGTTGAACTGACACGGGTCTGGAATATTCGCGCGCTGACCATGCATTCCCACGGTTCAACTAGACATCGAACATTTTTTTTTCTTGAAAGTTGACTCGCTGACACCAACGACAACGACGACTACAACAATTGAGAAAGTTGCCTCTTTCTCACTTGACCCACGCGCTGCTGAGAGCTTCTGGAGTGACTCATGCTGTCTTTCCATCTCGGTTCTAAATACAACCTTCTTCGAAAGCTGGCTCTCGTCCTGTTCTGCTTCTCATGCATAGCGATCTTGCTTTTAATGGTCGATGTCATGCAATTAAAGATACTTCAGCTTCCGGAATCCACTATGCGTGTTTTGGAGTACAACAAGGCTGCAAAACCTCTTGACTTCGTAGAACAAATCAATGTCATCTCACTTCCTGATCGAACATCAAGACGAGTTGACATGGAAAAGCTGCGTCTCGCGCTTGGATTAGAATGGAACTACAGCGAAGCTTTGCCTGCACACGACTCCTTGGTTGGCGGAATAATAGACTGGGTGAAGTTGCTTCGCACGGAGAACCCAGAACTCTTCTCAGCCAGCGATGGAACGACCTCCGAACGCCCGGGTCTGACGGCCAATTATAGTGCTAAATTTGCTTGGCCTCACAATATCGACGAGCTTGCAATGTCCTCTCAAGATCTTGACCTCTGGAGCTCAGATATTCTGGGAACACCCGCCAGGATATCCTCACCTCCGCCCTATCGACCTATCACATGCGCGACAAAGAATAGTGATGTTGCGAACTTTTCTTCTAGTCTCCCGGAGTATCTTGTTCTCACCCCAGCCCGAGTAGCTTGCTGGCACTCACATCTGTCGATCATACACCGGCTGGCCAACGAGTTGACAACGGGCGATACCGGAGTAGCTTTCATCCTAGAGGACGATGTGGACATGGAGATAGATATCGCTCACCAGCTTCGGGTTCTGTGGCCGTTACTACCCGAGCTCTGGGACATTGTCTTTTTGGGTGTGAAGCATCTCTCTATAACCGACATGATCAACTCTAAATCGTTATCTAGGACACTGTTGGTCAGATGAGCGCCGCGGTCGACTTTTGTCACCAGGGCTGTCAGAATCTTTAATTGACGATACTTCTTTTCAATTGTACGAGTCTACCAGTCCCAAGTGCACCCATGCGTACGCTCTCTCACGAATTGGCGCTCGTCGTCTCTTACTTCACCTGCGCTACTCTCCATTCGCCTATTCACGTGCAATAGATCAAGCATTCTCCTGGCTTGTGGAAAGTGGACGGCTCAAAAGCTTTTCGGTAGTCCCTAGTTTGGCCGTTCAAAGAAAGATTGCGGACAGCGATGTAATGGTTGGGAAAGGTGCCGGAAGTAAATGGATAGATACTCTCACCAAAGGCGTATTTTCAGACAGAGCCTAGAAGAAACACCCAAATGCAACACATTAGTAACTTTTTGCATTATATATAGTGTCAGATTCCCCTAGCCTCATGTTCGTTATCGTTATCATGACTGCATATTAAGACTTCGGGCAAACTAGAGCAGTAGATCTGCTCGAGAAGCTATCGATTGTAACTGTAATGCAAGTTGTACTTATTCCACAATGTTTAAAACAATCACATACCAGTAAGATCGTTGTGAGTGGTTGCCATAATATTTAGTTTGCAAACAGAAGGCAATGCAAGACAACTGACAGAAGCGGGGCTGGACGCTTCCAAATTAGGTTCGTTCCAAGCCGCCGTTCTTCTGCCGGTGAATGTTTGCTGCGCAAACAGGTGCAATGTTTGGCGGATTTTGGAGCTCCGCTGGGAACCGGACCGGAGCAAGGCGGCTTGCTCCGAACCTACTTCCAAATGCAGAACTGTAAAAGTTTGGCGTTATTTGGATGCAAGGGCGACGGCACTAGCTCGTCGCTCATCACAGTGGCGAGACATCTTTCTCTTCATCCCCATCTGCAAACATCCTGCTCCCAGAACACTACACCACACGAAGGCCCAAAGCTTAAAACCATCTGAATTATGGATCTTGCAAATTTCTCTGCCAAATTGGAGCCTTTCTTGTTGATGGCCAAGTCGCTGAAAGGCGCTGCTGCAGCCAAACTTATCCAGGACGCTACCTCCGCGCCAGGAGTTTTCGTGTTCTCGGAGCTATTGGAGCTACCAAACATACAAGAGGTGCGCTGTCTATTCGTTATAATGTTTTGGTTGTCTAAAACGCGTTTAGCTGGAGAAAAGCGAACAGCACCAGAAGTTCCTCTCTTTGTTGCAATTGTTCTCATATAAGACATACCAGGATTACCTTCGTATGTCCTTACTACACCAATCCGTTATTTGTCACTCACAAGTTCAGAGCACAAGGACAAATTGCCACCCTTGAACCAATCCCAGATTATCAAGCTCAAGCACTTAACTATCGTGTCGTTAGCAGCTGATCGACGCGTAGGTTTCCAACCTTTGTGTTGAAATTGCGCTTACGAACTGTGCTAGATTCTTCCGTATGCCGATCTTCTGAAAGCGCTCGACATCTCAAATGTGCGAGAGCTCGAGGATCTTATTATTGATGCAATCTACCTTGACCTGCTCAATGGGAAGCTCGATCAAAAGGAAGAGCAACTAGAAGTGTCGTACACCATGGGAAGGGATCTAGAGCCCGGTAAACTGGAGCAAGTGCTTGCAGCACTGAAGGATTGGTACGACACCGTCCATCTGAATATTCTTTCATTTCTGATATGATGGATCAGGGCGTCAACAACATCATCGGTGCTAGCAACTCTGGACGGAAAAATTAATTCAATCGCCGCAGATACCGCAGCTGCTAAGTTTAACCTGCAAGAGCACGAGAAGATTCTTCAAGACAATTTGAAATATGTGCATGACAAGCAGAAGGAGAAGAGTTTGGGTGGCGGAATGGCAAGCAGGCGGGCCGCTTTTCAATTGGGCGACCGAGAGAACATGAGCATGGATGTGGATGAACCAGATGGTAAGGGTAAAAACCGGAAGTACGTGTTCCGTTTTTCGACCAGTATTGCGACTAACGTGCGGGTCATTCTCTCCTCAGAGCTTCGCAAGAGATGGCACCAAAAAATGCCAGAAAGCGGAATAAATTCTGATTTTCTACAGTCTACAGATTCGTCCATCTCGCTTTCTCCGTCGTCCATGTTCATTCATATCAATTTCACTGTAATCGCATCTAAGTTGTATCCCATATTCTGCTCGTTGGGCTAGTGAGGCAGTTACAGAAGGAAATACCCGATCGGCCATTTGTCTTCCTCCATGGCGACTGCCCGTGGCAGCGTGGCTTGCGACGCTCAACGAGTTGCGTGATCTGTTGGGACTAGAAGTCTTCCCTGCTCGGGTCCTTGTTCGTCCAATCGTCTCTTTCCTTCATAAATAAGCTGAATCATCTGCGCACAACGCCGTTCGCATGTCGGATAAGTAACTATGTCATATACCGCGTTCACGTCGGTGAACATCAGAGGCATCAACCAAATCAGCGGGCGCACCGTAATGAAGTGACATGCGGGATCAGTCGATCCCTTACATGTTAGTGACGATGATATTTTCAACCCTGCCTCGATGATCGCAATGTGACGGAACGTTCTCGGCAATGGGTGTCTTTGCCGCACACTGTTATCGATGGCGTACTCCAGCAGATACCATACTTATATGCAGGTGAAGCTACAATGCCGGTAAGCTTATCGTACCCTCTAGGCATATCTTGAAATAATAGTACAGTTATAGTCTAGAAGGCGCTGCGAGCGTGGCCTTCCCATATCTGCCATGCTGCATCAGGGCGGCAGTGCTTCCAACGTTTCTTATCCGTTTATATGAAAGCGATAATTGTGCCTGATGAGGCAGCTCATTAGACAACACGTTACACATTAGCGCCGCCAAGCCTCCTTATAGCTGCAGTCACCGAACAAAAGCCGTAGTTGCCTTGTTGCCTCCTCATTGTTCCCTCCCATCTACAACCTCTGCGCTTTTTATTAGACGGATGTCTGAAGACATCGCTGCGGGCTCAACTTCGCCATCCAGCACATCCGATTCTAATGGCCAGCTGCAAGAAGTGGGTAACAATCCCGAGTCTCAGGCTGGCGTTGAGAAAACTCCGGTCGTCGACGCTGGCCCATCGACGCCACCCCCGAAACGCGTGCTGAAAGTCTATGCCACCACCGCAGAAGCAATCGCCAACTTTAAGCCTACGCCGCGCGAGGTGATAAGAGGCATTGCGCCGCACGTGTTCGACGAGAGGAAGCGGAGACGCAGTCAAAAGCGAGCCCCGAAGCCGTATTGGTACATGTCTACCGGGGAAAAGAGGTCGTCTCCTTTGCGAGGAGCAACTGTAATTTCATGGGACGAGCATTCAATCTACCTAGGTGCGTAGCAGCCCCTTATTCGCACTCGACGATGGCTAACGTACTTGACGTCACCTCTAGAACAACCCGAACCTCCCAAACGCGCCACTTCGCCTGAAAGAAGTGAACCCGCTCCCCAGCCTGTGCAGGTTCGGGATTCTATCAGCTCCGAACAGCGAGCAGTGATCAACACCCGTCGTGTTAAGCTACAGAAGTCCGGGTGGAAACATTTCCGAGTTGACGTCCATTTGTTCAGGTCAGTCGAGGCCCTATCTTTTCATTCATTTCCCTCCCTTATCTTCCCTCGAAAGCACTCACGCTGACGATCATTCTTCGTAACCTGCAGGAGCATTGGCGTTAAATTGAAATCAGTCACGTCCCTTAACGCTCATTCATCCGGGCGTTGAAAGTCACATCTGTCCGTAATTCTCAGCTTTGTCAGTTCCGATCTCCACGATCTTTCAAGCGCTTAGAACAATACCTAGACTTTTAGACGCCCCTGTAGTTATATCCAGTTCCTTACTAGAAACGTTTGCTTGATTGCACACATATTAGATACTTACATATATGTCAGGCACAGTTGCTTATTGTATAACAAGTTAACAATTTTCAGATATGCTTCGCGAGCCATCGTCCTTGCATCATACGGCGTCAACGAGCTTCTACGTCGTACGAGGTCGACGCTGGAAATGACACAATACTATGTATGTCTTCCAGAATTTTTTTCCAATTGTCATTTCATGATCATGGAAACTCCGAACTCATAGACTGGATTCAGTGTATCTCCTTGTCGATAGACCATGATGCATGAATTCTGGTCTGCATACTCACCATTTTGACGTGCAAATCTCGCGAGTCGACGGCGGACGCGACGCAAGCCCGCAGAGGTCAAAATATGTCACGTGATCATGACCAGCGTTGCGTCATTTTGATTTTCATAAACGCCTACCGTCTTCCCTCGTTTATCTATACCCAACCCAACCCAACCCCGGGCCAAAGCCAGAGCATCAAGCCAGAGCATTAGGAGCTCAGACTCAGAGTCTCGTCCTCGATTGTGTCTCCTTTGATTTCGAATTCCTGTGTTGAATGCACATCATAGATAGCGCTGTCAACTGAACTCAGCCTCAGGCTGCCAGAACTGCCAGTGGCAGCCTCATCGCCTTCCATTCATTGCCTTCCATCGACCTGGGATGTGAAATTGTGAATTAACTGTCTGTTGCTGGGACTGTGACAGTGCTTTGGCGGCCGAACTACTGGAAGGCTGATGTCGATGCCATAATTTGCTGTCTGGTCACCTCGTAGCCTCTTACTCGGTAATCGACTTCGTCTCTCCTCAAGATTATGTGAATTGCAGCCTGTAGACGAGAGATATTTGACACCTTGATCACTTTTCTCCGCGACCTTTCTGCTTGGAACATCATAGTCGAAGTTACTACTCGTCAACAGTAACACATAATTGACGTCCTATGATCTGGAGTTGCGTCCAGTTAATAGCGTCTTCACACTCATATAGAATGTTCTTATTGAATTTGTGCGCAATGCTTTTCAAGACCTTAATGGTTGGCGCGAGTGAGTGAAGCCAATCCCATGACATTATTACCTGGTCTTCTATATCTTGTGATTCCTTTGGACCGTGTTGTCCTATAATTAGGAGGATAAGATAAAGATGCTCACACCGCTTGGGCTCAGGCGTACAGGCTATGCTGCAAACGAATGATTGTAGCCATCATTATTTTACCTGGCTCGGAAGGTCTGGGATGGCCGAACCACTGGCGTATATTCTCTGGGGGCCTATTGCATTTCTCCCGTCCTTAAAGCGTTGACCTCGAAAGCTCTGGTACTCATGCCGGGTCGTCTCGACGAAGCTGTTTCTAAAGTACACACGGTCGAATAACCAAGAGGCAGGTCAAACTGCTCAGCTTTCGGTCCTTTGCGCTTACGGAAACGTCTGTAGACTGTCAATCCCTGGGGAATTTAATTGTCGGCCGCCATACTCTCGTTTTCAATTTTGACTACCCACGGCTTTACGTGACGTCAAACCAGCCTCCCGTCCCATTCCTCAATCCCTAGGAAACCGCACGTTGAAATGCAAAGTACAAAGGCTGATGTTGACATGAAATGCAAGGCTACCGCCCATAGCCCCCTTTTCCACTTACCCTGCCATGTCGTCTGACATTGGGGAGCTCGGCAGGGAATACCGTGCCCCTAATAGCAGCCCGCAACCCCCACAAAGCAAGCCCTCGACCCAAAAATTTAGGAGACTTCAGCGGCATGTTAGTTGTCTCTTCTTTGTCTGTCCGCTAGTTGAGCTGACTGCCTCAATTCTTCTACGCCGTTCTACATAGTCCATCACTCTGTCGTCGTCAGCACCACTGTCGTCGAAGCATTGCGGCCGTGCATCTCTCCCAGCTAATGTACCGCCAGGAATATCTGTCATAAAAACACCAACTAAACGCGAAGCGACCTCTGAGAAGCAAAGACCTTCGACTGCGGGAGGTGGCATAGAAGCCCTTGAGGCGCTCTCTCGGAAGATAAACCTGCGTTCAGCATCGCACAGTGGCAGGAAATCCGTGCCGCCTTCACCGTCACCGATGCCTCGTGTTCGCGTTCGTCCAGGCAGTGCGACTAATGCCCCACCAGCTACTGGCGGAACTCCCAAACCGGCTCAAGGGAGGTCCGTTTATTTGAGTTTCAAACAAATGTTCCTGCATTCTTTCGCGAAACTCCTGGCGGCTATGCACTGGAAACAAGGTGCAATTCAACGGCTTTGACACCGCCTCGGATTACTAAAATCGAGCTATTTAGCTGCTTTGCTTTTGATTTTGCCTCTTGCAGCGGTGTCTTTCTCGTCCAACCTTGGTGGGATAGTCACAATCAGGTATCTGCTCGATCGTTCAATCCGGCATTTGCTCATAGGCGCCGGTCTTTAGGCTCCGCCCGTTTCACACTTTCATTGCATGGGTTAATTATTATGTCAGAATGCTTGTGAAGCTTGCTATATTCCAGGATTCCCGCCTCTCGATTCTCATCCTCTGATTCCGTCTCTAAACCCAGCCATGGAACTTTAAATGACAATAAGCAGGTGCAGCGACTCTTGCGATCGAGGCGACTTCGATGCAGATGGATGTCAAGCCTCCAACTTCACCTCGACCCTTCTGTGTTGACATTCTCGGTGCTGACTCGTGAAGGAATTACCTGAAATATTTATGTGATATGTATTCTCATTTGTGCACTACGTTTGCGATAGATAAGTTGAAATCATAGATATGACGGAGTGATGCTCTATGCTCGGTAGGAATTTAACAACTTTCCACTGTTCCAGGGATATAAGGTTTATTCGTGAATTCTAAATCCCTGATTATGAGAGGCGGTGGATGCTGTCGATGTAAACTGGAGTCTAAAGGCTCCTGTTGGTTCTGAGAATGACGAAAGGCAACGGAAAGCCGAGGTGCCAGCACTGTGGGTCCATATGCAATCGTCGATTGCGTGCATGGGGTTAGAGCAGGGACAAACAAACATCGTGAATAGAACCAAAAGCCAGCTCTGCCAGTGTGGAATCCGTAGGATCGAAATGCTCGCCTTTGACTACATAGTCGGTCACCTTTGCGTCTTGCGTTGGAGGCAGACTCTGCCTTGTTTATTCCAGATGCAACTCCCACGACCCGACGAAAGGCCCCTTGTTCCTTGCCATCATGATGATGCGCAATGGCAGACTCGCCTGGTTAAAATTTCGACGACTTTCTACTGGATGCGGTCCTCATTTGTTCACCTATAACCCTGCACACTTTTGTGGTCTACGCAATAACAGAAGCTATTTCAAGAAACAAGCATTAGAATGACAGAGGTCCATTGCAACTTGATTGCCGCGGCAACGCCTGCTTTACAACGTCTTTGTTGCATTCACACTGGCAGCTAATCACGCTATTGAGCCCAGTTCGGTCTGTTTGGAAACAAACTTACAAAGGACTCGGAAATGCTGGACCCCTCCACTCTCAATAAAAAGCGCGTCTCTGGGGTTTATTGGCCTTATTCTTCACCCTCATATAACCTGGATCACCATTCTTGCTAACGATTCACGCTTTCAGTTGACGCGACGATGACCAACCGTCATCCAGAAGATTTACCTAACAGTACTTCGCATCCACGAACGCGGGATCAAATTCCTCTCATGCACCTGGTCAGTTGAACACCTTCATATCATCTTGAGTATCGACTAAAATGGATTGGATGTGCGACAGCCCAGCTATGTGCCTATTCGTACTACCCCAAATCCAAACCGTCGTGCGCCCGTGTTAGGACAGTTTTCGCCATCGCCGACCCCTCCTCGTCGTGTATGTACGCATCTGCACAAACCTTTTCTTGACAACTGAAAGGAAACATCTAGAATAACACCTCGAAGGATGTCAAACTAGTATTCTGCCCTTCTCTGGAAGCTTTCCAGTGGTCGACTCCCCCAGTTACCCCCGAAAGGCTATCTCGATCATCAACCCGGATTGCGCCTCGTTCTCAACTACCTTCCAATGGCTTTCCTGCCACAGTTCCAGGACGTTTCGATGAAAACCCTTTCATTAACCACGCCCAGTCAGAATGGGAACCCTTTTCCTCTGCAAATGCAGAATCGCGCTCAACTACTTTGACTTGTCAGCTCCCAGACGATCCTTTCGCCAATTCTCAATCGAGTAACCGAGCCGCAATTCAGCGCACGACCGTCAAAGATGAGCCAAGCTCTCACTTTTTGACACCTCTCGCAGGTGAAAACGACTACTATCCCACTCGCAGATCTGCTTTTCGAAGATCGACTATCACTTCCGGGGCTCAATCCAGTCTCGCCACACCTCCTGCGACTACTAGAAAGCTGCATCCAAACACCTTTGTGCCTCAAGGCACCCCCCTGGGGAACAACCTTCAGCTGGATTCCTTGCAAACACCACCTATGAAATTGGAGACTCCGCCCAGTTTTTTTACCCCTCCTTCCCCCACACAGCTTCATGCCTGCGTCTATCAAAGCCCTGAAGATACACCTCTGAGGCGGCCAAACTTTATGCCCACTGCTGGAAGCATCAACGAGTTAAGTCCTTCCGGGTTAGAGGACGGCTTTAAATGCAGTATAATAAAATTTACATCACAGCCAACCTTGCACTGTACATACTACCAAAATGTACACCCAAAATTGAGAGCTATCTAAATAAGGAAGTCGCGAGACAGTTCTATGCCCCATGCCACGAAAAAATTGGCTCCTTGTTGTCTAATCTGTCCAGCCGACTAAATGGTTCAGGTGTTTATCGATTCCAGGGAGCTTAAAATAATAATTCCTGGAGTTTCGTGGCCTACGAAGCGTTTTACCAGGATATGAAATGGCCGCGCAGGAATCCACATTGGTCAAATAACAGAACTCTGGGTTATGACGGCAGACGCCTCCGGAACTCATGTTTATGCGCCAAATACAGCCCTTAGGCTACCAGATATTTAGGCGCTCTTGCCGCTAAATTTAAGCAATCCGGGATTATCACTGCCAAGGACGCAGTTTATACTTTGTGTCTTAGTTCTCAGTGCAGGAGGAATGAAAATCAATTACTCTATCTCCGGAGAGATAATCACATCTCCATCTCATTCCTGTAGCAGGTGAGCGCATATCGAAGAAATCCGTCGATTTCAACTCCATAGAATTCATACCACTCAGCCGGAAGTCTCCACCCCTGGAGAACTAATATCAATTTAACTAACGAATCCCATGGCTACCAAGCTTATATCAACTCATTCCGAGGTTTCTGTGTCCAGCAAATCCATCACGCCTTAACTGGAAGATTTCATACCTAGGAGCCCATATCAAGCTATTTTGAAGCTTTCACGGCAGCAGAACTCATATCAAGTTTATTACTACATTTCAATCCCTAGGAAATTAAATCTGGGCAACTTGAATATCAAGGCAGATGAGTTCGTATCAAGCCATTCCGTCGATTTCAACTCCCTAGAATTCATACCACCTCAGTCAGAAGTTTTCAATCCTGGGGAACCAATATTGATGATCCCCAGCATCTAGCCCCCGCCTCTATTGCAATAGGCAATTGCACGGGTATCCCTCGGGTATCCCGGCGCCTACCCCTCCCCGTACCCACGACGCGCACTGGTTTACACGTTCAGACGAGCTCAAGAACATCGAAAACGGGTGAGAAATGAATGAGATAGGGCCAATTTCGACGAATTTCACGAAATTGGCTCTATCTCATTCAGTTCTGGCCGGAAAAATGTGTTCTTGGGCTCGTTTTGAAGGTTACGGGTATGCAAATCGCTATCCTTGACCCGTGCGGGTACGTTGTAGACATGCATACTCGCACGACCAACTTGAAGGGTGATGTGCACTACGGGAACTTCTGAGTTGCGTCGGAGATCAAGTACATAAATAGGCGCCCATATTAGACGCGCAGCATTGCTCGACACTCTGTGCTAATTACTGTCCCATATTTAACAAATTTGACTACCATAATAAAATGGTGCAGCATTACCCAATATTCAGTGCAAATTACTGTGCTATACTCTATTTACCCGATTTGACTACCAAACTCATGGAACTTCGAAGAGGCTTGTGAATGTCTGGAATATAGAACCGAGGACAGTTTAAAGAGGATACCGTCGACTGAATGACATCACTAATCACCCGATATTACAATAGCACGCTGCGAGGTGATTGTCTTTTCAAGTTGAATGTTGCAGCTTGCATTTCCGGCACCTATGGCACGCTGGCGTGCGAGTGTGCCACAGACATTACATCCGCGAATGTAAACATTGTAAACCTTATCAGAAGGCTCGTAGGCCCACAGAAAACGCATTAGGGACTGTGTTTAACTGGCGGAGCGTGCTATGCTTCTGCACGCTTGGCATGCTGTGCCCGCTTGAGGCACGCCAAAAGTGTTGTGCCTCTCCTTCACAAAATGGATTATGGAGGGGCAGAAAAACAGTTTACATGGCGTGAAATTAAACTAGAATAAAACTAGATAGTCCTATAAAATACCTAAGACAATATCACGTTAGTTCATGACGGTGTTGGCCCACGACCTTACTGAACCACCGAATTAATGCAAACTTGAGATCTAGAAAGCGGTGTCTACATGGATTATGAGACTGAAAAAAGGGCCCATCCAAGATATCTATCTTTGAACATCTTTATTCAAGAACTCTGTAATGGGTTTCCAAAATAAAATACCTGCTGTGGTTGCTGAGATATTGACGAAACAAAGTGCTGTGTTCACGGTTGCGTCCATGGTCGCGTCCATTCCCTTAAAAACTCCGCAAGCTGATGCATAAGCGCTGATGATTCGTTTCGATTCTCCTGAACCAATAACAAAATATCTGGCAAATAGGGCTCTTCGCCCTTGAGAATGGTAACTAGTAGTGGTTTCAGTGCTCATGCCGGGGAATTATTTAATGGTAATCATTTGGATTCTGAGCACTCAAAATCAAGAATTAATGCATTTTCGGCTCGCAAGACTTATGATGACCAGCATCACGGAATTTGAATCCCTAGCTCTCAATGATTGTAACCTACAATCTCACATCTGACAACATGACCTTTCCCATCTCACCTGTATCTTTGGAATGCGACATTTACAGGATAGGACCATCCTTTGAACTCCATCACATTTTCATAGTGCTTACATTTAAATCGCCCATTTCTAGCACCGGCGCTTATCAACATGTCCGGTCCACCATGTGACTTACTGTACGCAGTTGATGGGCGTACACATAGTCTGGTAGTCAGGTTCGCCCCAACGAGAGGCCTCGGCGAGTATATTCCATTCTTTCAGGATTGCTGAAGCTGAGTATTTAAATAGGATTTGCATTCCCGGAATGCCAAAAGATGGCGTGAGGTATTAAGTGATTTTGGTTTGCATGCCGCGTAAATTCTTACTTGTTAAATTTTTGATTCTTGACACTCAAAAAATAGGAATCAAAGGGCTTTCAGCTCTCTGGCCGCCAGATTGTTTCCGCCTGGAAAATTGAGTCTCTGCCTGCGAAAAGAGGAGCTCAATCAAATCCATGTCTGCTGCCGTAGCAGTTCCCTGGCCCCGTCATTCGGGATTACAGCACACCTGATAAGTGTTTGAATAGAGTCGCACTCTCATTTTTCCCGCACTGGCCAGGGAATAAATCATGACAGCATCCATAAGACAAATATTGTCTCTATTAGTGCCACCATATCCCATGCCAATATCGTCCTGACACAGCGACTAAGAAAGCGGCTTTCATTTCGTATGCCAGGATATATCTTCCTCTCGATTTTCGACTCCCCACACCTGAGAAATGCACACCCGTTCATTTCAGGCTCTCATTCCATAGGATTTTAGTTTAACTCTGTGTTCTCAGTACCTCAAGAGAGAACCGATAATTGTTGGTTCTCATGCCACGAGATGACAATCCTCTGTATTTTGGTTTCCTCAGCTCTAAGAATTAGTTCTCAATTCTTTTGGACTCCCGGGACATGGAACTAAATTATCACGGTGATTTGCCTTCTCCTGCCACTAAATTCTGCTCGTATGTTCGTTTGGATTCCTGGGCCTCGAAAGGAACAAGGCTGCAACTTTGGATTCTCGAGCCAGAAGCCAGCTCGTGCCAGAAATTTCGATTCTCAGGCCATGAGAATGAATCAATGCAGCTGTCTCGCTGCGTATGCCGTGAAATTTCTGGAACATTTGCAAATGTAAGATAACAGGTTTCGGTTCTCCTGGCATGGTAAAGCCTCAACAGCAAATCTCAAATCCAATGCCACGAATTTAATTAAAATCGTCCGTTTTAGGATACAGGTTGTCACACCATCTCCCCGCCCTCGTCAACAGGTTTTCAGCAGTCTCAGGATGAAGGATTAGATAAGAATACATTTCACCCTCTCAGCAGTGATCTAGTACAAAGACTAAAGGGTTGGGATGACATGTAATACATATGGGGCACCCCGCTCCCTTGAGTACGACGATAGAGCGATGTCTTTCGTGGGGAGTCAAAATGTCAGGTGTAGGTATAAGTGGAATGTAGGGTGTGGAGTGTAGTGGCATGTTGGGCACGTTACGATGCATTGTGACCCATCCTATTTGCGGTCCTTCCAGGCCCTCGGGCGCTGGGTGTTCCAAATCCTTGGCCAAGAAAGATAGCACCAAGACTGACATCGTCCCTTCCAACGACATCATGGATCTCGCCAGAATTATAAACAAGCGCTCATCCCGAAATCGGAATCGTGGCGCTCATCTGGTAATTTCTGAATCAAATGAGATGGCCGTCGCAGTGGAAAGCTCGTCTGATGCGCTGCCTCGTCAGCTTTGGTCCTGGTTTTTTGAGGGTTCTGCTGGAATCTTCAAAAATGGACAAAAGCTCATTTTATATTTTATTTATTTGATTTTGGACTACTTTATGTGACCCTGAAGCTGCCTTACTTCATTCCTTCACGTCAGTCTCGTCATTGTTTTCCTAGCTCACCTTGTTGCTAAATCGAGTCTTCCCCCTCGTTTATCCATACCCCAGCTCCAGACCATCAAACCAGTAACCGAACATCGTCGAGAACTCAGAGCCTAATTCGCGATGGGCCTCCTATTACCTCGAATCCTGTGTTGAATGCACATCATAGATAGCGCTGTCAAGTTGAACTGGCAGCTTCATTGCCTTCCATTTATTGCCCTCTATCGACCTGAAATGTGAAATTGTGAATTAGCTGTCTGTTGGTGGGGCTGTGAGAGTACTTTGGCGGCGGACCTGCTCGAAGACTACCATAATTTGCTATCTGGTCACTTCGTAGCCTCTTACTCGGTAATTTGATATCGTCTCTACTCAAGATTATGTGAACTGCACCCTGTCAATGGATGTCTAACAACACCATCACTTTCCTCGGCCTTTCTTCCTGGAACGTCAACGTCGAAGCTTCTCATTAATGCATAAAAATGTCGTCCTTGTGATCTAGAGGTGCGTCAATTTAATAGCGTATTTGCATTCGCCTCGGGTATTCTTATTGAATTTGTGCGCCATGCTTTGCCAGGCCTCAACGTTGGCGCGAGTGGGAAGCCAATCCGACGGTCATTCTTTGGTCTTCTGTACCCCGTGACTTCTTTGAACCGTATTGTTTACAATTGGGAGGATAAGATAATATTAAGGATGCTCACACAGCTTGGGCTCAGCCAGGCAGGCTATGCTGCAAACGAAGACTGAGGACGAGGCTGATAAACCAGAAATTATTGATGCGGATAGACAGCCTTGCGGGAGACGAATGTGATACAGAGCCTGTGGGTGAAAGAAGGACTGGGATGGGAGTGGTGGTGTTATCAAGACGATTTGCAATAATGGAGAGTAGAGAGATAATGGTGTTGAGTTTTGTAATAGGATTCAATAATAAAAGCTGTGACTACAGCAGAGAAGAGACCGGCCTTATGCATTATAATGTGCAAATTAACGATATGAGAAGCAAGGATCGACAGCAACTCACGAATATCAGGAGGTTCTGCACCTCTTCCTTCCAAGCGTTGCATTGCGTCTCGTCTTTCTTCATGAGAGGTTCCAACAATATACTCCATGGATCACGGTCGGGCTTCGGAGGGGCATATAGAAAATGGTCGTCAAGATCCCATATCTTTGGGAGTTCAGGTTGTTTCTCTTCTCGTGTCTAAGCAATGGCAAGTGAGGGTGAATACAACAGTATTTCGTCGGCTTACTAACATGCTCATCCGGCAATACCTCCTCGGGTCGGGTGCTTGAGTGTACGCTCATGCTATCGGACGGGAAAGCTCAGGTTGTTGGACCTCATCCCGATTTTGTTCTTCCAGCGGCGGGTCCTCAGGCATCGGTGGCCTCGTGCTTGAGTGGATCCTCTGGGGTGACCGGTGACTTCGTATGAATATGGAGTTGGAGTTGTTCCCCTTCATCGCGCTTTTGCTCGTCTAACAAACCCTCCCCAGGCTTGTCCTGCACGGTCTCCGGCCGGGTAGTACTCCGAGAAGATGGCATTATAAAAACTCCAAAAGTTTGAGAGGGCTCGAGTTGGGCACAAAAGTCAAGAAACGCCGGGGCCCTGTGGAAGCGTAAGATATTGCATAGCAGTTCCCGTGGTCCGTCAAGCTCACGTTAAGAACAGAACAGATAGTACGCTGGATCAGCCCACTGACTCCAACCTGGCTAGACTCCTGGACCTGGATAGCGCCGTGAACGCCGTGTGCAAAAACCGGCTCGCGTTGGATGGGAAACGATGATTCCAACCTGGAAGCCTCGCCAGTGCACTGCATAGGAATCGGAATGGTCGTCGGTTGGTCACCTCAGACAGTACGCCATACGCCTTGCGTTGGAACGAGGAGGGCGCAGACTCCCCTTGATATGGAAAAAACACTGATGCAGATGCAACTCCCACGACCCGAAAAAGAGCCCCTTCTTCACTGCCATCATGACCATACGCAACCGCAGACTCGCCTGGCCAAATTTTCAACGAGTTTCAATTGGATACGGTCCTCATTTGCTGACTTACACTTTGTTGTCTAAGGAATAGCAGAATCTATATCAAGAAAACAAGTGCTGGATTGACAAAGGAGCGCCATTGCAACGCCGGCTTTGCAACGTTCAGAGCTCATCACGTTTTTGAGCCTAGTTCGGTCTATTTGGAAACAAACCTACAAAGGAAGTGCTGAGCCACTCAACTTGCTATAAAAGCGCGTCTCCGGGGTTTATTGGCCTTCTTCTTTACTCTCATGGAACCTGGGACCAATCTGGCTAACGAGGCTTTCATTTGACGCGATGATGCCCAACCATCCTCCAGGAGATTCCTCATGGTCAGAAAATGGACGAGGCCATGCCACCAACAGTACTTCGCATCCACGAGCGCGGGATCAAATTCTTTTCACGCACCAGGTCAGTTGAGCCCCTGCATTTCATCTTGAGGCTCGACTAAAATTGGATTGAAATGTGCGACAGCCCAGCTACTTGCCTACTCACGTTACCCCGAATCCAAACCACCGTGCACCCCTGTTAGGACAGTTTTCGCCGTCACCGACCCCTCCTCGTCGTGTAAGTACGCGTCTGACTCGAACCTTGTCCTGACAACTGAAAGGAAACATCTAGAATAACACCTCGAGAGATATTAAGCCAGTAATTTACCCTTCTTTGGAAGCTTTCCAGTGGTCAAATCCACCAGTTACTCCCGAAAGGCTACCTCGATCATTATCCCGGATTGCGCCTGGTTCTCATCTACCGGCTAATGGCTTTCCTGCCGCAGTTCCCAGATGTTTCGATGAAAATCCTTTCATTAACCACGCCCAGTCAGAATGGGAACAGTCTTTCTCTGCCAATGTAAAATCGCGCGCAACGACTTCGACTTATCGGTTCCCAGACGATCCTTTTGCCAATTCTCAATCGAGTAACCGAGCCGCAATTCAGCGCACGACCGTCAAACATGAACCACGTTCTCAGTTTATTCCACCTCTCGCAGGTGACTACGACGACTATCCCAATCGCAAATCTGCTTGTCAAAGCTCGACCATCACGCCAAGGGCTCCATCCAGTCTCGCCACTCCTCCTGCGACTACTAGAAAGCTGCTATCAAACACCTTTGTGCCTCAAGGCACCCCCCTGAGGAAGAACCTCCAGTTGGATTCCTTCCAAACACCACCCGTGAAATTGGAGACTCGACCCAGTATTTTAACCCCTCCTTCCACCATACAGTTTCATGCCGACAACTATCAAAGCCCTGAAGGTACACCTCTGAGGCGGTCAAACTTTATTCCCACTGCTGGAAGCATCAATGAGTTAAGTCCTTCCAGGCCCTCTGGAGCCGGGAGCTCCAAATCTTCGGCCAAGAAAGGTAGGACCAAGACAACCAACAACGTCTCTTCCAAGGACCTCATGGATCTCGCCAAATGTATAAACAACCGCTCATCCCGAGATCGGAATCGAGGCACTCATCCGGTGATTTTTGAATCAAACGAGACGGACGTAGCAGTGGAAAGCTCGTCTGATGCGCTGCCTCGTCAGCTCCAATCCTGGTTTTTTGAGGGCTCTGCTGGAATCTTCAAGAATGGACAAAAGCTCAAGAACTATCAAGCGGCGGACCTTCGGCGCCTCGTACTTAGGGAGTTGGGAGAGGAGGTCTGTGGGACGGACGTTATCCACGACGTTGGGTTTGTCGTTGCCTACGAGATGGGGTAGGTATTATTCCACTACCTTGAAGAATATCCATTGGGCTTATAATTTCTTCTGGGCAGACTAGGAAAGACTGTCATTACTATTGCACTCATTTTGATCAATCCAGCGCCTCAAGACTTTGAAGGAGCGCGGGCTACGTTGTGAGCACCATGAATTGTTTTGGCCGAATTTCATTATTGATTTTCTTGGTCCAGAGTCGTCGTACCCAATAAAGGCATGATGGACCAATGGGTTTCGGAACTTAAGAAATTCGCCCCTCACTTGAAAGTTTGCTACTACGGTTCCTGTTCTAGTCATCTTCGTATGTCTTACCCCTCTCATATCAGACCGATCTTATCACTGACATCCTCTTTTCGTTTACTAAGAGCCCGATGCCGACGTCGTGGTGAGTTTCCTTTCGTTTCTCCGGCTTGTAAATTTTCACATTTCGTTAGCTCGTCACATACGCACAAGTCCTACTTCAACATGGCGCTTTTAAAGCAGACCCCGGCGTAGAGTCTGCAGCTCCGCTGTTTCATTACTTCTGGTGGCGAAAAGTCGACGGTTGGTCAGTCTATTTCGGCATCATGAGTCGTCTCATTTTTTTTGGCTTATCCCTAGACGAAGCCCATAAATATCGTAACCCAGAGACGATGACCGCTAAAGCTGTATGGGCCGTCCAGAAGCAGCACGCACTCTGCCTCACTGGGACCCCTGTTCAGGTAAACCCTTTCTGGTCATAGATCACAAAGCAGTAACTAACTGTATTCTCAGAACTCTCTTCTCGATTTTTATCCTCTCTTTAAAACTCTGGGTGTAACACACGAAGGCATTCATGACCTACAAACGTACCAACGCAAGATCTACAAGAAAGGCCAGAAAGGGCCTATCACCAATTGTGCAGCCCTAAGGCTACTCAACGTGGGTTCTGATAGCATTCATAGATTTCCTTTCCTCAATTTCCTCCATGAATAGCTTCTGAAAGAAAACTTTTGCATCTTCCGAGCCAAGACCGACGCGGAGACAGGCGAAGCCCTTGTTGACTTGCCGCCGCGCACTGACAACATCGTTGAAGTTTACCTGTCTGCTGAAGAAAGATATGTTTATAACAGAGTCAAAGAGGCCGCTCTCCCGATTTTCGCAAAGCTAATACGTCGGCGACAAGGTGCGAACTGTACAATGGTGACAGTCTAACGAGTTACTAACACCTCTTTGTTCAGCTTGTGATCACCCCACTCTCATTCCTCGCGCTCTGGCAATGGATCTAAAGTTGGAAGAGGAGGCAGTTGATGACTTCGATAGCCCTGATGAGAAGTATGTTCCTCTGACGAAGTTGCCATTCGACTTTTCAGAAGTTGATATACATTTTTTGAAACATCTAGGCGTGCATTACTTGGACCTTCCAGTCTTGCTATCAGCGAATGCCCCAAGGCAGTGCAGGGCTTGTTCAATCATTCTTACTTGTCCTCCAAACTAGCAGCAATGATACAGGTCCTCCAGAAGTGCAGCGGCCAGAAAGCGATCATTTTCGTGCGTTGCATTTTGCCCTTAATCTTTCATACACGACTTACCTTTCACACATCAGACACACTTCACCAGCTTGATCCCTTCCATTGCGAAAGCTCTTTATCGAGCTAAAATATGCTGGACTGAATGTGCGTATGTTTCTCGATCATCTTGGATCTAACCTGAATGTGGCTCTGCAGATACGGGTGCAATGGACTCGAAGGATCAGCGGGATGCATTGAAGGAAATCGCAACAAACAAGGAGTGCAGTGTCATCATCATATCAATCTTGGCTGGCAGTACCGGTGCGTCAATATTATTTTGTCTGCAATATCTAGTCGGATTCCTCATTTAATTCTAAAAGGTCTTAATATCACCTCCTGCAACAATGTCATCCTGTTGGAACCTTGGTGGAACCCGTACACCGAGGTAAGTTCAAGGTAATTTCAAAACAAAAACCTCGTCTAAGTGCAGATATCGTTCTTAGGAGCAGGCCATATCTCGCGTACATCGTATCGGGCAGACACGACCAGTGAATGTATATCGCTTGGTGGTCAAGGACAGCATCGAAATGTCAATCATGAAGGCAAGTTCAAAACTCATATTTCATAGGTCCACACTTCTGACTGCAATGTGTAGACACAACTCCAGAAGCGCGAAATGGTCGGCGATATGTACGGTAGTCTCGACTTGGCAACCCAGAAAGCGTGGTTGGCAGGACCATGAAAGATTCATTTGTGCCTAGAGGTTTCTCTAGATTCGACTTTTGGCGTTGGCTCTGGATGGCAAGCCTGTATGATATGACGACGAGGGTGAGGACCATCTAATGTACCATAGTTTTGTCCCTGTGCAACGGATATATTGTAATTATACGCGTTTTATGGCATGGTGTTCATCGCCTCGGTATAGATGCAACCTGTCCTCGAGTTTAGAAATGACCTGTCCGGCCGGACGGTGTGAATATGGGTAGCGGGTGCGCCTGGTGAGGATTATAGTTAGATATAGAAGCCGCACGAAAACAGGGTACTTACTTCAGTATTGAAGACATATTCTATGCAAATAGCATTCATTAATCATCGGACCAAACAAGTAAATGAAAATGACACGTACGATCCAGTGGTAGCAAGCTTGCATCAGAGAAAAGCAGGTAAAGGTATTTCAGCGTCTCGCTCTGCGATGTTCTAATCAGCGATCCAGAATAGGCCGTAGAATAGAACTACGAACCACGAAGAAAGTCTCCATCTTATCCATCCTCTCGGTCCCAGCGTCGTCGACGTTCAAAATAGACGCGTAGCCTCCGCTCTCGACGCGGCAGAACTTCTGGATGGATTGGAAGATTTTCCAACCCTCGTCGCGATACTTTTGGTTTCCAGTCAGTCGGTAGGCGATAAAGAGTGACTCGACGGTTTCTGGCCTAATTGTTTTGCGATAGAGTGAGGTCAGGCAAGAAAGTTGATAGGAGTGGAATTACCTGAGGATGTAACGAGCATCATAGGAAGGATGAGCAGGGTCCCTTATGGTACATGGTGTCAGTTAGTATCAAAAGAATGGACGAAAAAGACAGACTCGTTTCCTTTGATATACCAATCTCTGGTCTTATCAGCGATCTCGCCGTTTTCAGGGGTGTAGAAATAAACAATCTCTGGCGAAAGCCCACTATTTGCACAGCTATGTTAGCACTTCTACACAGCCTGTGCAAAAGGACAACACTTGCGTAGGGGTCTTATAGGTGTCGATACACGTTTCCAGTAGTTCATAACCAAGCTGCCAGTCTTTTCGTCCAGTTGCAGTGAGCTCGGTAGGATGAGGGGGCACAGAGACTGAGGAACCGGCGAGGCCGGTCGTTGTCGCTCCTAACATCAAAGAGCCTGCGAGGAAGCAGACGAGGTGGTCTTGCTTGGGCGACAATCGCCATTGCCTGACCAAATACGTTGCATGAGAATGGTTATTGACAAGAGGAGAAGCCTTACACTTCTCCGCTCGGTTGGCGGTCAGGAAGGACTTCGGTAGTATATGTTAGACCGTTGTTCATGCCCTTCTGTACGAGGGTGGTGTGGATAGCGTCCATGGTTTGTTTATACATCTAAATTTTGACGACTCGGTTAGTAGAGTCGACAGGATAAAGGTAGCTATGTACCTCGAGATATGCTGGTTCGGATTTGCTCTGTCAAAATGATAAGCAATAGGCTGAACGAGCAAATCACAATAAGGGCGCCACCGTTTGCAGATATTGCTTCCTAAAAACCGAGTCAACCTCTGCGACTGATAGAAAAAGGCGGAACTTACAAGAGATATTCGTAGAATGAATCTCCTCTTGAACCTAGGCGAATCTCCGAAAACAAGAATTGACCAGTTTCTGCACTAAACACTGGCGTCGGTATCTGAGCACATAAAGATGTGGAAGAACCTACCTGATGTATATAGGTGCTAGCCCGGAGGGCAAATTCGATGCTTTGATGACTCTCATGACCTGAAGTAGGATCAAGACATGCCGGACTGGGCTAAGAAATCGCTTACCCCTTCGGCTTTGTCCCAATAATTATCGTCATCGGTCAAAAAACTCAAGTACTTCAACTCAAGTTGCAGAGTCGAGGCTTCAGCAGTGCTGACCAGGCCAGCGTAATTTGGGTCGTCAACACCCTTGCGCTGCTTGAGGTTGATCATAGAAAGCGGGAGACCAGACGGAGTTTCGAATACTGGCATCATGCGATCTGCAAGCTCCTTTGCCTTTTCCAGGAATATGGGATCTTCGTCAGAAAGGTGGTAAGCTGTGAGAAGCCCCCCAAGGACACGAATTGTCGTCTGTAGACTGGTCAGGCAACCGAGGGTAGAGATAATGATATGGACGCGCCTCGAATGTGTTGAAGTTTCCGTCTCTATCAAAAGTATGGGTATTCACGAGCCAATCCCTTGCGCGCTCATACTCTTCTTGCAGTCCCATTATTTGCATAGTGTCGATTGCGTCAATGACCATGTAACCTATCCCGCCGGATTCGGCCAGATCAGAGCCCGTTTTGGATAGAGGATGATATTCGTCTTTGCCCATGGCATCTCTCTCTAAACCAAGAAGGCGCACTGAGGATAGCCTGGCTTTCTAGGGATAACTAACACTGACCGTATGCTGACCAGGCGTGCTGCGGGTAAAGTTACCAAAAGCAGTACCAAGAAAAGCGATTCAACGAACTTTGAATGCTTCCACGATTTCATCCCTCTTTGTGATGTCCGCCTGAATTTCAACGTTGCTCTGTGCACCACTCCCTAATCCAAATCGACCGTCCAAGGCCAGTTCTTTCTTTGGAACAGTCCCAAAGAAAGGAGAGAGTAATTTTGTCTAAATACCCATCAGACATACTTCACGTATTACACTGTTCATACACGTACCTGATACATATATGCCACCACTGCCAGTACTAGCATTACCGCCGACAACTTCCCGAAGGTTGGTGGAGGTTGGTCGTGCTCCTCGACCTTGGAGTTGCCTGACGCCTTTCCTGACGACACTACGCGAGCTTTTTGGTCATCAGAAGTATTGTCCGCCATTCTGGCTGGTAAAAAGGCAGAAAGGTAAGGTGCAAGGACAACGACACGTCAGACCTTTTATTTAAACCAACCTTTGGCCTGAGATCACACGCTGGTGTCGTGGACGCTGTTTCTACAGCAGAATAGCAGTAAAGATTGAAAATGTTATGCCCGTAGTTGGATTCCGTGTTGGACAGGCCCAGTAGCTCGAAAACGATGAAGTACGAGAATAAAGGATAGGTTTACAAAACTTTCAAAGACGTCCAAGAGGAAAACAGACATGACACTCCCGGGCCGGGTTTGCCGTGGTATTTGAAGGTCGAAAACGTTGTTGAAATTGATTGATCTTGATGTTTCCCAACCAATGCCCAGACAAAATCCTTTTTGAAAGCGACAGTCAACTATCTTCACAGTTATGATTTAGTGGGCAGCTAATGAGCTGCACCAGTGAAACTTCAATTCGCCCGACGCAACCGTCGACGACTCTTCTAGGTTCCTTTATCTCGCTCGGGATTTGTGTGGGAAGCTCAGTCGTCCATTGCTGTCCATGATTAATCTGATTGAACCGACTATTCACCTTCATGTTCTCAAACGCCCCAGTCATCATAAGCGGAGGGTCCTTCACGAATGTAAGCAATACTGGAGTGTTGCCAGTTGACCATGGTGAAGGTGAAGGGTTTCATGCTCTAATGATAACCAACTGGTATGCTTACTCTAGGCTGAAACCAAGTTATCGACCGATATTTTGCGAACTACATCGCGCCAGATGCGACTCACGATACCAATGGCCTCGAAAATCCACCAGTTTGCCATCCGGGGACGAGAACAACCATCCTTCAGAGGCTGGTAGATTGGTCGCGAAACGCTGATCAAGCCTCCTTCATCACCTGGATTTTTGGGCCTGCCGGTGTCGGAAAGTCCGCCCTTGCGCGATCCTTTGCGGAACGCATATCTGCAGAGGGGTTGCTGGGAGCCAGTTTCTTCTTTTTCAGGACAGCTCCCAACCGAAGCACGGAGAAGTTGCTCATTTCGACGATCGCGTACCAGCTGGCGTATTCCTTACCAGAACTCCAGCCCTACATCGCAACGGCCGTGAAGAAAAATCCTCTCATTCTCCAGCAATCCGTCGCTACTCAGTTGCAAAATCTCATCATTGAGCCTCTCATCTCTCTTCCAAACCACGACACCGTAGCCCAGCGAATAATCATTATCGATGGCCTCGACGAATGTGAAGGTCGAAATGCTCAGAGGCTCATTTTGACTAGCATTGGCTTGGCTGCTTCCCAACTCTCCGGAAAATTTAAGTTCCTCATTCTAAGCCGCCCAGAACATGACATCGAATGCACCTTCGACCTCCCTGCCTTAAGACCGGTTACACTTTCCGTCAATTTAAAAAAGGATCTTAGCGCCTTAGACGATATTCGCTTATTTCTTGACGACAAATTTGATGAGATCAAGAAGACACATCCTCTTAAATCCAAAATAGACCCCTCCTGGCCGGGAGAAGAGGCGATTCGGACCTTAGTTTGGAAATCTTCTGGCAACTTCATTTACCCCCGAACAGTCATGAACTACATTGCAACTACATACAATAGGCCTCAAAAACGTTTAGACGTCATCCTTGGCCTCTCTCCCACCTCCGATTCGCCATTTTCCGAGCTGGACGATCTATACCACCATATCTTGTCTCGCGTTCGGACAGAGCGAGCTGACCTGAAAAGGCTCCTGCATGTCCTGTTAGCCTGCCACAGAGGACTCCAAGGATTGCCACTCAATAGCACGCCGACATTTATTCTTACGACGGCATTTATTGAAGCTGCACTTTCCTGGGAATCTGGCGATGTTGAAGTCAAGTTGACGGACCTTCGATCCCTCATTACGTGCGAGGACAACATTAACCCGTACATGATGGTCTTTCCTCGATTCTTGCATGCTTCTTTCTCGGACTTCCTCCTAGATGCCGCGAGATCGAAAGAATATTGGGTCGACCTGGAAAAGGCATATAACGATATCGCGATGGGAATGGTCAAGTTTCTGGACCACAAGATCCCCACGATGGAAAGGTATATTCACCACTTCATTTTATGAAGTTTTTCGATCTCACTAGGTTCATTCCTCAGGACTAAGTGTGATTGCAAACTCAAAAAATACCACGCGTTATGTGATCATAGTTGTCAACTATATTACAAGGCGTTATTCTGGAGTGCTCTACCAAACGAAGAGTTGCATTCTGCTATTCGCGGTCATGACATTGGACCATTGCTGAATCTGCTCTTGCGCGACGATATCGAGGATGAATTATGGGCTGATACTGCCACCACCGTGATTTATTTTCTTCAACGCCTTGAATCATCAAAGGTGCGATTCAATAGTTGAGCTGGTTGTTTTCATGCTAAGAAGCGTGTCAGGCATTCCGAGAGACAGATCTTTTTAGGCTTCATCTCTCAAAAGTGGACACATTCATGAATACCCTCCTCGATAAATACAACCACCAAAACAACCCTCTCCTTCAGCTCCTATTGACTCTCCTCGGCTATGCTGAGGGAAATAAAATGTGGTTGTGCATAGCCTTGACGTGCTTATTTCATCCAGTGCAAGGCATTTCCGACCCGATTGAGCGCCTCAAACTGGAGAAAGCCGTCGTAAAGTCAATAACTGATGACGGACCGTCGATCTCTCTTCTGAGGGCTGCCCAAAGGAAGTCAAGCAAAGGAGGCGAGGGATCGAGGCCTCTAAATTTCCTTGCCAAAATGATTGCTTCTCTCCAAGGCTCCAGTAATGTAAAATTGATATTGGACAGAGAAGAACAATTCTTCAGCTCTGAAGCTCATTACCCGTTCAGCGCGCTTCCACGTCATGTGTTGTGGGAAACCAGCGCGAAATATCTAAAACGATTTCTCAGGGATGAAAAGCGTTCTGGTTGCCACTATATTGACAATAGCAAGGTACATCGTGCCATTGTATATTGTCGCTCATGCATATCTTCAGAGCCCAGGTTCGTGTTTACACACTCAACCACCTCACATCTCACTTAAATAGTTTCATGCATTTTCTCTCAGCGGCAATCCGATACCTTTTGCGCTCTTTTCTTCAAGTAATGACCCCAATGCAGTTGACAAAAGTTTCAGGGTATCCTTTGCATACGCTGTAAACGAATTGCAAAGCCATAACACACTTCACGTCAGTGACACGCTCTACCGGCACTCCTTGACAGACATGTTTGATGTCAAGGAGTGAGGGTGTATCAAGGAGTGAGGGTGTATCAAGGAGTGCCGATACTCTGTAAATCATTCAATTATTATCGTGGACCAGGCAATAGGCAATGTACCTCAGTGACGATCTTATCATCCTCAGCATAGATATATTCCTTTGAAATGAAATTACAAATGTTCAAACGTTCCAAGGGCAAAGACTCAGATTCTAGTCTTGATTGCACTGCCTGGCCAATTGATGTCAGTGAATCAGACCACCGCGTCGCGACAATGATAGAGCTATCTGGCATTCTCTGCACCATATTAGTTTGAGGCACTCATCCCTCGCACTGTTAGCAAAGTGCCGTTTGTCTAAGGGCTATGGTCTTGACCCATCGCTCCTACTTGCTCGTTATCCAGCCCTTGATCATGTCGTCACACAATTGACGGATTCACTGTAAGGTGCCCCGCATTCCAAACTTCTAGGCTCCTGCTTCTTCGTTTTCCACAGTCGTTTCGACCTGCGCGTAAAAAACTTGGCCTTGATCTTCTCTTGGTCTACGAATAGTTTAACCTTAAAAACGACAAGTCAAACTGCAAGATGGATGTTTGAATGAATAGTGCTACAAGATGCGAGTTGCAAATTTAGTGACGTGGAAAAGAAGCCTCGATAATAAGGCTTTATCTAGTTTACAGTTTATAATGTTTCCCAACCCCCAGAGTCCATGCTGCTTTCTAGCTTTCTAGCGACCATGCTCGGAATACCATGTGAGAGCCAAGTTTTGCGGATGACTTCCCATCTTGCATGATGCAAGAACTGTCGACGGCCACGTCTACTGTAGTTCAATGTTGGGTTAGAATACGTCGAGGAGAGAGATAGGAATTGATTACCTCATCGATAAGTCTACTTCGCCATGCGCATCCAGATATGGAGACGGGGTAAATGTACCATTCCCTGAATTGAGATACAGTACGGAACACCTCTTGACACAGTAATATATTCCAATAGTACCCCCGCATCTGATAAAACCGATAAACAAAAAATGTAAAATCAAAAAGATGGCGACTTACTCTCGAGTATGCGTATTGCATTCTCCGCGGCTGTTATAATCATCATCGAGACAACAACTACTCTGCAAGCAAACTGTCGTTCCACAGATCAGGCATATGGCAGCGTCGACTGCGAAAGTTTCGCAGTTCATGCACATCAGGGCCTTGTCCTGCCGGTTAAAAAGGCTATCAAGGACGAGAGGTAACCTAGCCAGTCGGTAGGTAACAGGGTAGTCCAAAAGGACACCACAGTTGAGCTGCGCCGCGGAGTGAGAGTGGCCATAGTGGGCACACCAGCCTGAAAGAGCGTTTTGTAGTGTGTCTTGGTGAGGAAGGTCGGAGAGTGGTGGGATGCCGAGCATTGTAAGTAGTCGGTTGTATTCACAGATATCGCTGTTTCCGAAATTCGGAGTAGGAAAGGCCAGCGGGAGGACAGAGCGGCATAGGATAGCTGCTTTTCGGAGGAAAGGTAGTGTGAAAGCGTACAGCAACTTTTCTATTCTTGCTTCCCCGAAAGTATCGAAAGCCATCGTCGCTGTGTGTTCGAAGACTGGCGAATGTCGGACAACAGACATGAAGAACATACGCACATCGCCGAATATGTCTTCGTGGGCCCGTCGCGGAACCGGCGAGGTGTTGTGGGTTCGTGATTTGTTGAGAATATAAACAAGCCCGATGACGGCGCGTGCAAGGCAGGCATAGTAGGTTAGCACGAGCACATGTCGAAGCATCTCGGGTGCTACAGCGGCCGTTTCCACTAATATCGTAAACGGGTCCCTCAGAAGCAGGGGGTATGAGAAAGATGTCAGCGACGACCGGCTCCATTCAGGCAATAATCTCTTGATGATGGCCTGCCGTACTGCATCTCGTCCTTCATCTGGTCGGTTTTTGAACTGCAAAGCAACAAGCTTTGTCAAACAAGCCAAGAGACCCCTGATCATCAGTGTTTGCGATTCCGAAAGAGCATCGACCATCATCGTTCCTCCCACAGTTCCAGAGTTTGATGTATCTACCCCAACACCTCGCTGGGCGATTTCCATTGAGGCGATAGTGTATCCTACTAGCTCCTCCGGAAGGTAGATCCCAGCACCGCGTTCTGACGTTTCAGGTTCGACTCTGTCACGTAGGTGTCGAGTTTGCTGAGAAATTGACTTCGATGTCACCATTACGGTGTCGAGCATCTTGGCCCCATCGGCAGCGTCCATCTTGTCCTTGTCGGCATTCTTCCTCGCAACGCTGGAGTATCCAGAGTCTTGAGCGCTCCAAAACACGAATTCGCCTGTGCCATTGCGAAACTGCAGCGAATCCAGAAGAGGGTCTGGTTTGCTTTTTAGGATGTGTATCCCAGCCGCCCTTATCCAATCCGGAAACGGTACGGGATTGAGCTGCGTCCTCTTGTCTGACTGGGTTACGGGTAAGATGATGTTCCCGAGGCTCTTACAAAGAGGGCAGATAAACTCCTTCCGAGGGATGCATTCGGGGTGATTCCGCGTGGCCTGGGCGCGGTGTCGTTGCCTGATGGAAACGCTGTAAACTTGGAAGCAGTCTAGGTGCATTAAGTGACTGCAGACTGAGCCATGGAGCCCGAAACGCGTGTAATTAGAGGGGAACCCTTCGAAGTTGTGGGATGTAGACCGGGCATCGAGCAAATCTGCCTGCGGAGGTGGGAAGGACGTAGGGCTGGGAGCGTTAGATGAACCAGAGGCAGCATTTGACACTATCGGATTTGAGCTTGTAGCACGATCCATTGAATCCGGGGCCACCAAGACTTCATTAAGAGATCCACCTTGGGTATCCGGATGTCTTCGTATCATCCGACTCGGCTGAACCAAGCCCAGCGCACCGAATGGCTTGCCAGAAGCAGCGCTCGCACTGCTCAGATCCTCCTGGCAAACAATGCATGTGCCGAACGAGATAGTCTCTTCCTCCTCGTCAGAGCCATCGGCGTCCAGCATACTCGCATCGCCGTCGCCGCCTTCGCTATCTTCGTCTGAGTCCGAATCCGCACCCTGGCCAAACATGCTAGCGAAGCTCGCCTGCTGGGCTTTCATCTGCAGCATGATCGCATCCTGCCGTTTCTTCGCTGCCTTCTTCCGTTCCTCGTCCTTGTCCAGCCCAGGAGCTCGGGCATTGTTCCCACTTCCACTCTGTCCTACTCGAGCTCCATGTCCGCGGACCCTGCGTATTTCGTCAGGCACTTGTGCCTCCATCTTCGAAAAGATCCAATCGACTCTGGCTTTGTAAAGCTTGGCATACTTCTCATGCCCAGCAAGCGTCCCTAATACATCGATGATTGTCTGTCCCTCGAAGCTCTTGCTCGCAGCTAGCAGGCTGAATCCTCTCGGGCGTTCAACGACTCCCAACATCACTAAATGCAAGGCCTGGTCGAGGATAGCTTCAGCCGAAGGTGGCGAGGACCCAGCACCTCCAGAGGCCGCCGCAGAGTCGGTAACAACCAGGACGTTCCAGACGGCATAGAACATGATTTGCATCATTACCTCCCGCTCCCAAACATCGCTTACACCCTTATACGGACCCTCGGTAACTCCAAAGGGCTTCGGAGTCAACACGACCTCCCAATCTTTCTTGCCCGTCCGCTTCTCGATTCTTTTCCTGAGCACCGTCTCGACCTCCTCTCTCCGATTCCGGGTGTAGTGATAAAAGAATGGATTGACCTCATCATAAGCCTCGTCCTTGAGCTCGTAAAGACCAGTTTCAGTGGGCCCTTCTGGAGGCCGGAAGTTTGCCACTTCGCGCAGCATTCCTTCAAACGAAGGGTCGTCGACAAGTCGCTCGGCGACGCGCTTCACGAGGTCGGAGAAGCTGCATGGGCCCATTGCCAGGGCATGGACTATTTCTCGCCTGATGGCCAAATGCATCGGCATCTTGCTGGCATTGGCATTCTCGCTCAGAATCGTGATGAGCACGTAAAAAACTTCCTCGACCATGCTTCCTAGTTGTGTGCCGTCATACTGCGTATGCAGGTACGAGCCTGAGAAGTAGCCTAGCAGACCAAAACGATCAAGGATGGATATGATGACGAGGTCTGGTGGAAGAATAACGAGAGCTGTTTGGAGGATAAAGAGGTCTTGGTCGTAACATAGTTCGCGGAGCATGTAATCTCTATAGTGCAGAAGTTGCCCACGGATAGCAAATCCATTGCGTACCCAAAGCCCAGTTCGGATCTGGGCTATCATGGCCAACACTGAAGGAAGAAAAAAAATCAGATTACCATTTCCCTCGTTCATCATATCGGACTCGCCTCTTAAAGGAAAATCAATCACAGTCAGAATTGCCTGCTCGCTCGCCCCGCGCCCAAACACCACCTTCAAGCCTCCACTAATCCCAACGCTCTTCAACCCATCCTCCGCCAACAAATCAACATGCTTCAACAGCTCCGCCAAGAGCCAATGCAGCGAATGATGGAAGCTGACCCACCCCTCCGACACGTCAAACTCAAGCGTGTTGTACCGCTCCCCGCCAAAGTCGACTTGGTGGAACGACGGCGCGGAGAACTTGGTGCGGTCCAGGCGGTCTTCCGCCAATGTGCACACCATAAGAATGTGGTGCACGACCGTGCCGATGGCGCCAACGAGCTCGACGCTCGTGGCTCGGCCGAAAGCCTCCCCGAACACCTTGATGACGCGGCTCAAGCTGAGTGTGACGTTGAACACGCTAATCCAGGCGTCCGTCTCGTACTCGACGTGGGTTTCGACCGCCCTCTTGTTAGGGTTTAGGCACATGAAGAGCCTGCAGGTTGAGGCGAATGCAGTGAGGTATGATGGTGTGTGTGCGATGAGGTCTTGTACTTGGGACGTGTGCGCGAGGTAACGCAGGTCGCTGAAGACGGGCATGAAGCGCTTAGATTTGAACGGGAATGAATCGACGTCGATCGTGCCAGCAGCTGCAATGACCGCATTCGGTGATGATGAACCAGCTCCTGCTCCTACTGAGGCTGGAAATCCGGTTGACGCTGCTGTAGGCGACGTCGAGCCAGAGGGTCCAGAATACACGATACGTTTTTCCACAATACGGTTGGTGAAAAAGCTTGTAATGATGGCGAGCAGGCGTTGCACAAGCCGATGGTTTCGGGCAATGTGTCCGGATACGGATGGAACTGTGAAGAGTTGTAGCGCAAAATATTTGATGCTGGTCTCGGCCTCACGGTCGACAAGCAGGTAGGCGTCGATGACTCGATGGTAGATATTTGCAAAATGGCCAGCTAGGTAACGGTAAGCAGCCGATAGATCCAGGCATCAAATAAACGTACCGATAGCCAACTTGTGCGCTCTGCTAACTGAGATGACGGAAGCATAAACCTCCTTCAAACTCAGTCTTGGCCTCTTCCAAAGCCTAGTGTGATAGAGGAGCAAAGTATCGATTCTGGTGGCATTAGGAACTTCCGAGTCGAGGTTGAGTGCAGATGGAGGGGTCAAGTGTTTTGTGAAAGAATCTCTTCTTCTCGGACTGAGCAGTTCGGCTGCTAATGCCTCTCGAATAACTAAAGTGTCCGTTCCAAGACGACTTCGTGTCAAATCCAACAACCACTCGATAATTACACCGACCACCTGTTCGCAGAAAGTGTCATACGCCCGTCGAATCGTTACGCCAAGATCGACCTGCGTGATAGCCTGGGCTGTTTCCAGCAGTCTTGCTACATTCGAATTCATATCGATGATTTCCCTCCCTTGATCATCCACCCTTCGAACCAGGGCAGCAGCATCTTCCTGTGTACGGTTTGTCATGTCCACTAGAAGCTTGGTGACTTCGTCGAAAGAGTGTTTGTCGTCGTTCCACAGCACTATGCAGTACTGGTCTTTCATCATCGGGTCGGCGGAAGGTTGGAGTCGGAGATCTGCCTCGTTCGCGGGTACCGTTGGCTCGTCGGGGGAGTAATCTAGCGTGTCCAAGAGGAAATCTAACGCGAATCCGATGGTCCGCCGCATGGAATCTTTGAGATCTGGAGGGGCGGAGACGCGGAAAGGATAATTAGGGGCTGGCGGGAGTTCATTTGGCAGTGGTTTGAGTATCAGACGAGGGGTAGTATCCTGTGGATCGTTTGGCCCGGCGGGCGGATGGTGTGGGCATCGGATGTCTACCCTCCACGCCTCTGCGTCGCCACAGTCGCAGCATCCTCCAGATTGCTGTGCGATGAAAAAGCTGACGTTGTGCGTTGCGTGATCCGTCGCATGAAAGCACCTCGAGCACAAGACACAACTATCGTCCAGTGCACAATCTCTTCGCGATCTCGTTAGAACATAGTACAATACAAGAAATAAACAATACATACTTGCATCTGTAACAGCTCTCGCCTTTCTTGAAGATATGACTGCATGGTCTACCAGGCACCATTGGATCCTCCTTCCCCGCACCCGCAAAGGCCACTGACGATTGATACTCGCTCAGCAGAACGTGTGGTGGCACCTGGGTGACTCCGCTCGGTAGGAAAAGATGCGGGTATTGGCCCATAAACGCGATATAGAGCTTGTTGATGATCTCCGCGCGTGCAGTTGGGGTGAACACATATTTCCTGGATCCCGGCATGATTTCCAGTGAGAACCGCAGGTCCGATAACAGATCGCTGTGGCTTGAGGGCGGTCGCCTCGACGGAAAGAATGCTGCAAGTGCGGACATCGTGGAGGTTGGAGGAAGAAACGCCTGTCAGCGTTCCGAGTCAATCAGTTCGCTTCTTTCACCTGAATAATCATGACCTCCACCCAAATACCATCGTCCACGTCCCTGGCGGCTCTTGCGGATCCGCCCATGCGCCAGATAGATGGCGCAGCTATGGACTACTTTCTCATTGAGATGGTTGCGACTCTACGCGAATCGGCGGCTGTAGCGACGGCTCGTTCAAAAAAGATTGAACAAGAGATGATGGAGGCCGGGCTGGTGCCTGCTCCCATTCCGGTACCGTCGTCGTTGAAGAAAGAGTCAGCTCGAGACTCTGTGACGAGTCTCGTCTCAAGAACAGGCAGTGCTGCTGGCAAAGGGACCTTGGATGAGGATGAGGAACCCGTGAGGCTGCGGCTTGAAGCTATTGGGATGCATGTCGGGGCCAATTTCTCCGAACGGTTCGTCTTATTGTTTCGCTACCCTTCCGGAAGCTTGCTGAGATATACCAACCCACAGATTATGTCGAGATAGACCCATGTTCTCTGAAACACTCGACGCGATCAAGTTCATCTGCAAAGACATCTGGGCGGCTTGCTGGGACAAACAAGTCGACAATCTGCGGACGAATCACAGAGTATGTTGCCCAAATCAAGAGGGGTATAGAATATTTAAAAATGCATGCGCGTTTCCAGGGTGTATACGTGCTACAGGATAATGCCTTCAAGCCCATAACCCGGCTTTCCTCTTGGGAATCTCGTGCAGACGCCTTGAAACGGGCTCGTTTGGTATGTATCCATGAAATGGCGCGTCCCTCCCTTGCTCATACTTCCTAGTACGCTGCTATGCCTGCAGGTATCATTCGCGGCGCGCTTTCACGGCTGGGGTACAACGGAACCGTCGTCCCAGAAATCACTTCAATGCCTCAATGTGAATACACATATTCCATTCATTTGCAAAAGACAGTTCCTCACGAAATATCACTTTCTTCCTGTAGGTACATTCCAAATCAAGCTACCCAAAGGTACATAGATGTCCCAAATTATAAGTGAGTCCTTTCAGCACTAACCCAAGGATTTATTGAGGCTGATGATCGCTTAGAATGCCTCTTTATTTTACGGTTGGATGGGAAGTTCCTCGAGGTTCCCAATATTTCATGGCGCATGGGCAGCATTAAGCGGCTTCTCACTTCCCCTGCGCCTCATTCAAGCCTGCAAACTAGTTGTAGTACGGCCGACTTGTTCTCGTTCAGCATCATATCGGAAACTGACCAACACCACGAGTCAATATGGAAAGTTCTGTCTCGAACTTTGATCGCGAGGCTACCAAGTCAAATAACCGACATGAACATATAGAGCGTTGGAAGCTTCCCAAAGGTGTTACGCTTCATTGAGATACTCTGGGGCATTCATCGAATATTCTACTCATGAACAATTTCGAATGCGAACGTTTTACTCTCTGAGAGTTTGGAGAACCGTCACTCTACTCGAGTATATGCCAGATCCTCCTGTTTCTGTTCGGCCTTGTCTTCCAAATCACACAAATCACTCAACAGAGCGCCTGGGAAGCCATGGCCCAGTCAACGTTGCATCAAATTCTGATCAGACAGTTGAATCCGTGCAGCGTAAAATTTGTTTTAAGGCAGGTACCAGCCATGACAAAGGTTTATGATACAGTCAACATCAGCAAGGCGAGGATAACTGGATTCTACTTAGGTCTGCTCTCCATCTGCTTCGAAATCAAACTCTATGACTAGATGATCAACTCCAATGAAATTAAAAAACAACATCATCTTCCTCACACCTTGAAGATCGTCAGACGCTAAACTCTTTGGTTCTTTTGGGACTAGGAAACGATATTTATTTTCAGATCCACCGGGTGACCAACTGCTGACTCTTCTCATAGCGCCCATAATCTGGATATTCTGCAGGAAACCCTCAAAGTCCAAACGAACCCCCCCGATACGCATGATGCCATGACAGAGTGATTAAAGTTATTGAAGCATTGTCAATTCAATTTCAAGGGCATACATGGATCTATGACACCGTGAATGGAGGATGCATATACACTTATACATGTTCTGGCGGTGCTTTGACAAACCCCATTGAAACGCTCCATTGGTTTGAAGAAGTGCGGCTGTGGCCGACTGACATTTGCCAGCCGCATTTATTCCAGGGATAGCAGAATGTCGTAAAGCGACTTGCCCAGGACCCGCGAACAGATACGCCCAAGTTGAGAGACCGTTGTAAAAGGCTGTACGACCTTGCTTGACGGACTCAAGCTGGGTTCAATTGCAAGCCTCGAGGCATAGGAACGGTGACCACGAGGAAGCGGCAGGGTGAACCCATAGTTGTTAGTTATGAGAGCTGGCACACTTGAGCCTCGTTTTCCACCTCCCTCTGGAACATGTCATGTCATGCGGAGACGGACAGAATTGATAACAAAAATGCAGTACGCGCAGTCGGCGCCTACCCGGCGCTTATTCCCAAATTTGGCGATCCTGAGGATTTAATCTCGGAAAAGCGAGTCGAGCTTCGGACGATGGATTGTGGAGCGGATTCCTTTTTTTGTGACAAGGTTTTTTCTCTGCCAGTTTACTGGTGCGCCGGGCCACTTGCACGTAGTTTAGTTCCCATGAACCGAAATGGAGAGTTCTTCGTAAAAGCAGTACAGCCGTGCATGACGGCCTCGAGGCATGTCCCCTAGTATTCTACGGCTTTAGGACGCATGTTATAAAGAAAACAGACAAAAGTGATAACAAAAATAGAGCACTGGTCGGCGCCTACTATCGGGCGCCTATTCCAAAATGAGGACTTTTAAGAACATTACGAGCTTTTCGAGGAACCAATTCGATGTCGGAGGATGAATTTTGAGGCTGGTTATTCTTCGTGAGGAGGCTCCTTCCATTAACAGTATTCTGGGGCGTTGAGGCGTCTTGCTAAAAGGTTTGGCCACTTCAGTTCAGCATGATGTCGCGAATCACCCGATTTGTGCGACATCCTGTGTCACTTCGTTAGTGTCCTGGGGTCATCTGACCCTCGCTTAAACTAATATCAAGATTACCGTCACGAAATGCCCCTCTTTACCTAAGTACTTACACCACCTGAGCAACGAGGCGATGTGAGATTCCCTGAACATTGGCAGCTGAAGACACAGACACGAGTTATTCTAGACCATCATCAATTGATCACCAGATGCCTAATTTTGATCTGGTCGATCTAGAGATAGGCAAATGTGATTAAGCCTTCAAGATACGCCTATTCGAAACGGCGGTGCACTCGCCATGCACAGATGTTCAGTCCGTGGATGTTTGCGCCGATGTCATATATGTGATTCCTTTCATTCATCCTGTTGTTGAGTTCATCGGACGATAAACTGTGCACACCGCCTTCACCGTTCTGAACCATGCAAGGAAAGACTTGAACGGCAAGCGCCTAGAAAATACCATTGCCCTATTTGGTTTCAGTGAGTGGGCAGACTATAAAAGAGGTAGAGACTTGCGCTCAACCCATCACTCATTTCTAAACACACTCACCAAACTTAAATCTTTACACCATGTCAGCAGGCAGACCAGGAAGGCCAGGCCAACCAGGCTGTGGTGGTAGGGGCGGCGGCGGCGGTGGTGGCGGAGGAGGAGGATGGAATGGATACAACGGCAACAACGGTGCCAACGGCGCCAATGGTGCTCCATGTGGGTACCCTACCGCCATGGGAAATCGCGGAAATCCTGGTAGCCGTGGAGGAGGCGGAGGCGGAGGAGGCGGCGGAGGAGGAGGAAGCTACATATCGAACGAGGACTACAACCGCATCGTTCGGCCACTTGGTTATCGCGGGGTATAAGTCGTCAGGTAATTGTTTTTCTCTTCCCCCCGAAGGCGGTGCGTGCTAAGTTCTGAATAGATATTTCAACGACGCTCCCAAACTGTACCTCAGCACATCAACTCGCTTGGACATTTTTTTTGTAGTTAGACCTATAACACAACCATGGCGACTTCGTAGACTCTGGGATCAGTTTAAAGCGTCGCCTACTACGAGTACTTACCTCTTTTGTTTTTTTTTTCATTCCTTACATTGATTCCTTTACTTCTTCGTCATGAGCGTAATCCACCTGTATTCGCAGTTTTACCCAATTTTATAACCCTAGCAATATCGGATTGACGATTGACTGGCAGTGCGGAAACGATGGAACGTTTGAGTCACTTCTGGCCACTTGGTTGTCATGGGGTGTAAAGTCGTCAGACATTTTTTCCTCGGCTCGTTAGAGTCGTCCAAATAAGGCGGAACGAGTGGACGCCGGGAAAGCGGTTTAACTACAACCGTCTGGTTCGTGAAGTTGAAGGGATTGCAAACCCGAGCGCTCTCTCGGCAAGTCAAGCACCACTTGGTCGGCATCAAGATCGCGCAAAATATGTTGAAACATTGTGGCTTAACGCGTAATATCGAGGCTCATAGAAAAGCAATGACCGATATATTCAGGGCCCTCCTTTTCTTGTGACAGCCTAACTGGAGAGCAGGTGCTTGCACGGTAGGATATCGAATGGAAACCAGGAAATTTGAGGTTAGGCATCAGTTACTTGCATTCATAGAACTTAACTATGGTCAAAAATCTGTTAACAGTCAACAATTTTTGCTCTTTTTATCGTATTAACAACGAACCTCCAATTAAACATATTCATTCTCGGCAGAATATTCGAACGCGATCGTCGTACTCTCAGAGAGCTTTCGAAAGCGTTCCCGAGGCATACTATTTAGCATATCTTGCACCTCCTGTTGGCTCCGCTGAAACGAAAAGACAAAAAATTCGAGCTTGACCCGTCGTAGTTTGGGAAACCCCGGCCCTGTTAGTAGTGCATCGAGATCGGACCAATCCTCGGAATTTGTCCGGCATCGGGAGTCTATCTGAACCTGCACGGAGACCTCTATATTTTCAAGGACATTTTTGCTCGCTAACTTTCTGAGTTCGTCACAGATTCCGCAAAGGGGATCATGGTAGTTTCCGTGGATAACAAACTCGAATACTGCCGATTTGAGCTTACTGAGCGAGTTGGTGTTGAGACTGATCAACCGAGGTGGTCTACGGATATGAATCGGATCCACTGTGAATGAACCTTTATTACTTTTGTGGAACATGACGCAATGCAACACTTACAAATTATTGAAAGAGATTCAAGTTGTGTCGCTATCTCCAAAATTCCTTCAATAACGGGTTCATCGGCTAGCATCTCCACCTCGAGCATTGCGTTTTTGAGGTGGCTAAAATCAACAGTCGGACCGACACCTGAATTTGTCGTCCGCATAAGAAATTCGAGGGCTTGGTAACCTCCCATGTTCTTCAATGTTGTCGGGGACGGAATCCTGCTCTGGTTGGAAAAATGAGTGGGCTCTTCGGTAGCCATCTCAGCCCACATGAGTTGGATATCTGTGAGGTGTTTACAGAGGGAGAGCACAGTTCCCGGAAAATTTTTAATGTGGCAAATATCGAGATGGGTGATAGGGTGCGACTGGAGGATATAAATCGCAGCGGATCGGACGGGGGCTGGAAAAGCAAGCCAATTGGAAAGGTTTTCTCCGCGGAGGTGAAGGGATCGCAAGGACGAGCGCTCCTTCAGCAAGTCGAGCACCATCTGGTCGGCATCATTCGTGTCGTGCAATAGGTATTGAAGCTTTGTAACGTATTGCGCGATATCAGGACTCATAGAGAGCAACTCGCCGATATATAGTGAGCCCTTTTGAGCATCTCCGCGTGATAACCGCACTGAAGAAAAGAGGAACTTGCGGCAGAGTGGTACCATAGCATAGCATGCCAGTGATACTGCCTTGAGACTTTTAGTGTCTTCATCTGCGCCAATGAGCTCCACGATGGACTCCAGGATATCGAATGGAATCGGGATAACGGCTCTGGGCTTCATGGTGGATCGAAGTGGAGAAAACACATCCGTAAACTTTGACTTGATTTCCGTCGAAAATGTAAATTACTTAGGTAAGTAATCTACTGGCTTAGCTTATGGACACAGTCTAAGGGACCTTAGGAAGGAAGGGAATACAGGTGATGACTATATAGGTTAATGTAGTCACTACAAGATGTCAACGGTACACACATAGGTACTAAAAGTTAGTCTAAAAGATACAACGTTACATTCTGTATACATGTGAGGCAGGTATAAATGGCCGCCGATATACCACAATTTACAGCCAGGCCGATTCTGTGGAAGGCTGCTTGTGATTGGCAGGCTCATGCGCTTACAGGTCGGCAATGTATTGAGACATGCAGGACCTTCCCTTCCGAGTCCAACGAGTCCAACGACAGTAACAACAGTTGACTCCGGGATATGGAATAAAGCCATGCTAGTGGTCCTACTTTCCTACCACCATAGACCTGGAGATTGGGAATAGTAGTTTAAGTTTCTACGTTAGGTGCCAGCATATTAATCATGAAGGACAAAGATACATACTTCATTGCAAATCATGAATAAATAAGGACAGAAGGCGAAAATCATTGTGATTGAGCCTGTGTTAGGTCTCCATCTGTTTCTTCCAGCATTATTCGCAGCACGTCTGAAATTTGGCTATGAAGATCTTCTGGAGAGACGGTACGATCTTTCAGTCATTGGCATAAAAAGGAAGGACAGACGATCTTACTAGCGCGATTGACGGCACGTATGTACTCAGCATTCGCTAGGGCCATTTCGTTCTCGAGCGCTTGGAGCCGTTTTGCCTTGAAAAATTGTCAGCAGAGGTTCATCCCATTGCTAATGTAGGTCACGCACCTGCTCCTCCTCAGGTTCTGGTTCTGGTAAGGAATTGATAAGGTATTCAATCTGCTTTGCCTTTACTATCAGGTCCGTCACCAGTTCCTTTTGGTTTGCTTTTCGCCGGTACAGATCAAACGACGCTGACACAGTAAGAGCACTAAAAACGCACCTTCGAAAACATCTGGAGGATCAAACTTTTCCGGGTTTCTGTGCTTCGTTATCGGTATCTCAGGGCTAACCTGGACGAAATTTGATCGCGACGTGAGGTATGCGATCGTATTCGCCATGATCATGAGTAACTAGAACAACAAACAGCGTTCTTAAGTTTCTTGGTGGTGTGAATTGAAAATCCAAACTTACCTGCTGTATTTCATCTTGGAGTTGGGTGATCCTGTCCATATGCGATAATTCCTGCAGCATTGCGCTGCGGCAGAACAAAAGCGCTCAATAGAACATGAGAGAGCTTGGCGCGCAAGATGAACCCAGATCCTTGTGTGCTCAAGTGCGAGTTAATTTCCGAATAAATGCTGAGTTTAAATTTTAAGACTTAGCATGATCGCTCCGTCGAATTGCTTCCGTCCTGACTTGGTCACCGACCACCACCATCACCTTCTGGTTTTTTATCTGGAACTTTGGTTAGACTATGGGTAATGATGGAGGCAGTATCCCAGATCGTAGAGACCTAGTACGAAACAAGCCTAAGGTACGTCATTTCAGTCTTGTGTGTGGCCTGGTTCGAGTTCTTATGCCAGTTTACAGGCTGAACAAGCCGACAAGGCAAATCAAACTAGAGCCCGATGGCTCTTCTGCGCTCTATCTAAGGTGACACTCTTGTAAAGTTGCAACTGGGTATATGCTCATACTTCCTTGTTACAGCGAAGGTTGCAAGAACCAGTCGTGTCTTGTGCGCTAGGGAAGCTGTACAACAAAGATGCGATAATCGAATATCTATTGGACAAAGCTGCTTATGGTGACGGAGAGAAAATTTGTGGACATATCCGGTCACTAAAGGTGCGTCTCTGTCACTTTCAGATACTTTCTGGGTTGTAGCTCAATCATCGCGTTGCTCATAGGATGTTAAAACACTGACGCTCGCCCCCAACCCCGCATCTCTATCAACGGACCCTTCCGTCGACTCATCAGATCGCCCGCAGTTCGTTTGCCCGTTGACATTGAAAGAAATGAACGGCGTACAACCCTTCGTCTATATCTCCACGTGTGGCTGTGTCTTCTCTCAAGCAGGTCTCAAGACAGTCACCGCCTCTAGTTCACCAAAAGAGAAAGAGAAAGAACCGTCACCGGAAGGAGACAAAGAGGACCAACCTCTGAGTCTCTGCCCTCAGTGTGGCAAGAAATATGCTGAAGACGATATTATTCCTCTCAACCCATCAGCAGAAGAAGAACTAACGATGAGGTTTGCCTTGGAGAGGAAGCGACTACTAGAGCCAACGAAGAAGAAGTCGAAGAAGCGGAAGAACGATGCTTCACCAGACGAGAGCGAGCCGCCGACAAAGAAACAAGCTCCGGCGCTTCCTGGACCAAGTCTCAACCCTGCTATCGCAGGTGCCAGTCGCGCTGTGGTCAATGAATTGGCAAAAGAAGAGGCGAAGAGAAAGACCAATATGAGCGCGGCTGTCAAAAGCCTTTACGGTGATGGTGCAAAGAGGAAGGAGACATTTATGACTATGGGTACATTTACGAGGGTACGTCCTATTTCTCTCGTTCTCTACTCGCTTTTATTTACTGATTGCCAACTTCTCGTAGTACGCGTAATACCTTCGAGATCCATCCTCCGGTCATTAGGACCGTCTTCACAGTATATTTGTATTTTTGGCTGTATGTATAGCTTCTATTGATAATTGTATTCTGGTTGATTCTTCTAAGCGTTTTAGTTAACAGGCGAGGATCCAGCTTTCATGAATCGTCATGGCTCTTTATTCTTCTATGTAGACACTCGGCTCTAATACACAAACGTGCTCCAACAGTCCTCCCTGCTGCCCGACATGCAGGATCCAGAATTGGCGCTCTAACAATTGCTCAAACTGACCCCGCTGACATTCGGTACCCTGGCATTTCAGTAAAAAAGGCGTCTTCTGAAAAGCGGGAATTCTTTACTAATCCAGGCAATGCACTGCCAACGCCTCCGAGTTTCTATGAATTTCGACCACTTTTTCCCTGTGTACTCATCGCTTGCTAGGGCAACACAAATCAGTGCGCTCTTTGCGGTGCACGCTTATCGTTGATTCTACCATGACGCTGTGATAGATACTGCACTTAAAAGTCAACATTGAGGCATTTCTCAACTAGCCGACATCAAGCGTCTGCAATATTCATCAAACCTCCGTTTACCTGCCGTTTATTTTACCACAGGCAGTACCATGTGGACTTACTTGAAACGTCACTCGCAAGGAAGGTGAGAGTACTAACAGGATACAGTATATAAGGACGCGGGGTTCGTTCATGGTTCCTTACGCTGGACGTCCAACCCTCTTCGACTGTGTCGATACCAATCAATTATCATCATCATGAAGTTCTTTACGACACTCGTCTTGACGCTAGGCCTCGGTATTTCTCTGGTATCCGCCGCACCCGGAGCTGGCAATACCCACATTCATCGTGCTGTTCATGGCGGACGGTCAGTTCTCTATATTTTAGATAACGAGATTGTAGGTCGCTGATATCGGTTGTGTCACAGGTCGTGTGGGACGCACATCAGCTCCCATAGAAAGGCAGCCGTGGAAAGGAAGTTTGCTGTGCAGCGGAAGGCGCGCACGAAGACGGCGAAACTTGCAACACAGGTTATCAACGTATACTTCCACGTCATAGTTGCGAATGCGACTCTTGCTGGAGGATGGGTCCCGTATGCCTTGCAGTATTTTTCCCTCTTTCATTTGCTGATTGTATTTGCAGCAAGTCTCAGATAACGAAGCAAATGGCGGTTCTCAACCGGGACTACAAAAACGCTGGAATCCAGTTCCGTTTGGTTAACACGACACGAACTCTGTCCAAAAAGTGGTTCTCAGGTGTCTCTCCAGACGGGTTCGTCTTTCACATTGCTCTTCCCCCCATCATAGACTCAAAATCATTATGTTATTCTAGCCAACTACAGACCGACATGAAAAACAAGCTACGAAAAGGCGGAGCCGAGAGCCTCAATGTCTACACCGTCGGCTTCCAAAACCAAGCATCCAATGGCTTACTCGGATACGCGACCTTCCCAGCGGACTACAAGGGCCTGCCTAAAGACGACGGTGTTGTTCTGCAATACGCGACGCTCCCAGGCGGCTCCAACAAGCCATTCAACCAAGGACGGACCCTCACGCACGAGGCTGGGCACTGGGTTGGGCTTTACCATACTTTCGAAGGCGAATCGTGCACGTCTAGCGGCGACATGGTATCAGATACCCCGGCCCAATCTGTTGCTACCTCTGGTTGCCCAATCAAGAAACCTGATAGCTGTCCAGGACAATTAGGCCTTGATCCTATTCGTTCGTGCCCTTCTTTCCATTCTCCGTGATGTGTGTACTGATTCTACGCTTATCCTTGTTGTAGACAATTTCATGGACTACTCGGACGACGCCTGCATGACCATGTTCAGCAAGGGTCAAATCACCCGCCTCCAAGACCAGCTGAGGACTTTCCGAAATATTGATGTTTAATTCATCTTTGTCGTCATGTACTCTAGTCGCACGAAGCGTGCCAGTCGTGTACTCTTGGTAATTTCATGTTGATATAACGACAATATCGATTCGCGACTGCACCTTCACGACCAGTCAATGCTGGGCGTCCTGTCAATTAGGCGATGTCGCGTAAGCACTGTGAACACTGAGCAGCTTGAATATCTCGCGCCGGAATATAATTAGTGCAATCTCCTATGCATCCTCGTTGATTTCAAGTTGTACCTCTAGATCTTCCGGTCCGGGATCGGCTGGGATCGGTCAACAATTGCATCTGCAACAACCAGGGAATTTTTTATATACCGCACCGTATCCAGACTCCAGGAGTCAAAGCTACAGTATAACGGAATGAAAGGGATCTACAATTAATGAAATCATATCACAAAATTACCTTGTCAACCGAATTGCAAGCGGCGAGCGGCAATCGGGCAATCCCATTTCCAATTCGCTCTAACCCTTCCAGATTGGGACTGGGCCCTACAGGTCCACAAGTGCGCCACGCGCAGCATCATTGCCCTAGCATGACCAGCGGTCGGTGGATGTTGGAAAACAGGGCCTGCAATTCAAGGACAGTACTTAGGTACTAAGGTAGGTCGAGAGTACTGGCTGGGCCTAAGACTTAGGGGCTTTGCCAGGATCCCAGGGCCCCCCGGGAGCGGTCCCGCGCCTGCGCGTTCGCGTGTGGGTGGTTGGCAAATGGGTAACTAGAGGTAAGAATCAGTCGTTGGAGGTGTTTATTATACGGACGTGGTCCCCATAGAAAAACTATCACTTTACCGAAACTAAGATACTACTTTTTGTATATAGGTGGCTATCTTGTATATACCAAGTAATATGAAGTTCTCAAAACACTACATAGGCCGGTGGGGACTTAGAGGAGAGCTCCTAGGGATAATTCCTCCCGATCCTTGGGTATCAGGCAGGATGCAGCGGTTAAAACCCTGTGGGAGGTGATCATGGTTCTCCGTGCATCACCTAGAAATCCCCGTCATCCACAAATGACTTGAAATAAGCTTTTGTAGCCACAGAAAAAACGCATGAGCTCGCGTTGAATTGAAAGTCGTCGGTCGATTGGCGGAAGTAACACGCTGACGGACGGCGGCTGATCGCTGAGCGCTGATTGTTAGGCATGCCCGACCACCGAGTCGCGAGTTGATCTTCGGGGAACGCTCAGAGGGTGAAAAGTGACTAAAAATACTCGTCCTCTAGAGCTGGCGCTGAGAAGCTGAGTCGCACACATCGTTATAATTACGAACTGGACATCATGATCAGTTTTCAATCAGAAGTATCTGTGGTATTAGAACCTGTTAGAACTTTGAACTTGGGTAGCTTCTGCGTTTCATTGAGCTAAAACTGACCTGGACATGTAGCTCGAGTATTGACTGAGGCTGTTCTCTCTGGCGGGTGCGCGTCTGTGTACGTTTATCGAAGAGGCCAGAACCTCTCGCCCACTTGTATTTTCGTCAGCTAAATTACCAAGCGATGATGCGTGGGTGTCGGTGGGACTGCAGACCAGAAAAAATCCCATCATCTTTGGAGCGGGAAGCATAGAACATTGAGAAGCCAGAGATTTAATTAATCCCTAGAGGCTACAGCGGTGTCGTCAAAAGCCCCGTTGTTGGTGGGTTGTATTAATATCTGTAGGCGATACTCTGGGATCCTCAACGAACTGCCTTTGCCAGGTAAAGGACGACCGAGTCTTTACCCGGCTGTGAATAGCATGAGCGTCGTGTGCCGTTGTGTCAACTGTGGTAGAAGGGCTGGAGCGATGTGGGCGAGTGTCCATGGGCAAAGCGAATGCCGACGGAGAGAAGTGGATACCTGAGAATAAATTATAAAAGGAGATGAGGCGTCGACGTCGGCAGATTCAGCCAAGCCAGACTTCAAAAGAGGTTCGATGCAGGATACCGATGAAGAAAAGGATAAGTTCTTGAGTAGAGACCATTTTATTGCCAGATGACGAGGGTCCCGACCGATCTTGGCTTCATATATTGTAATTGAGTCGACCCTGCCAACGATCAGGGCAATTGCATCACGACTCATTGGAGATGAATTAACGCAGCACCGATTTCGATAACTTGCCGAGTTATCTAGGGTCCTCCAAGAAGAGTCGAAGGCGGTAATCTGTTTGTAAAGCCATATACAGAACATACGCAGCCCTTGTAATTGGGGTTTCGTTTGTCGGGAATCATGATGATATGATGAAAGGTTGACACTTCCTGGCGTGGCCGAAACCGAAGGGGGCCTTTGACAACGATAAAGGGATGATCGATTCAGGTCCATGTCCGATTTGTCAGTCAAGCAGTCCACACCGGCTTGACCATCAACGACCACCTCCTCCCCACCGTTCTTTTCTCTTTTTCTCTCTTTCTCCTGTCTGTATTTTTCAAATTTCTTTTCTGTGCTCTATTTTCATCTGCATTTTCACCGATCATCACCAAACCCCGACAGTCAGTGCTATCTTTGGCCAAACGGTCCACCTGACATCAACAAGAAGCTCACTGGCCCCAGCTTTACCGCGGTCGTCGTTGTCTCAACCACATCCTTGCTGGCCGTCGATAGCGATAATCTAGCCGGCCTATCCTCGACCCTGACCATCGCCGGTCCCCCCATCTAATCGCAATGGGCACATGCATGTCGGCACCGACAGGGGGTGCAGAAGTCAGCGAGCGCGATAGGGTGTTGCACAGGGAAGCAGAGAAACAGCTCAAGGAGGTACGTGTTCACAAGCTCTTTCTACACTCCCCAGCATCGCCCGCCCATGGAAGTCGCTCGTATCACAAACACTAACTATTGTCCTTCTGCAGGCAAAGGCCAAGATGGCATCGCAGGTCAAGGTTAGTTACTCTTTCGATTAAAGCTTGTCCCATCGCCCAATGCCCTTGTCCAGGTCCTTCTCCTAGGTTCAGGCGACTCGGGAAAGTCTACTGTTCTCAAGGTGCGTTATCTCCGTCCCCTCGGTGTCGTAACGTCGGTCAGGGAAGTCTCATATTTGGATATTTTCCCTTTTCCAGCAAATGCGCCTGATACACAAAGTGCCATTCTCACCGTCAGAAATCGAGCACTACCGCCAACTGGTGTTCGAAAATCTGACCCGTGGTCTCCGGTATCTGCTGGATGCTATGGAGGACATGGAGCTGAAGGTGTCCGACGACAATCTCCCACACTTGGATTTAATTGATGGCGTCCGGGATATACGAGACGCAGAGCCTTTCCCAATGGCTTATTACACGCCACTCAAATCGCTCTGGGAGGATATAGAAGTGCAAAAGGCTTGGGAGAGGGGTAACGAAGCGGCTCTACCAGAGAAGTGAGTATAATTTGTAGCACTGCTTCTGGCGCTCAACTGAGGGGGTTTACCAGCTTATCGTACTTCTACTCGGATTTGGAGCGCTTATTCGATCCTATATATCAACCGACGGAACAAGACATCATTCGGTGTCGAGCGCGCACGATAGGGATCACAGAGACGACGTTCTTGCTCCGAGAACACGAGATGCTGATGGTTGATGTGGGTGGGCAGAAGAGCGAGCGGAGAAAGTGGATTCATTGCTTCCAGGATGTTACAAGTATACTCTTCCTGGTAAGCTTGAGCGGGTACGACCAATGTTTGGTGGAGGATAGGGATGCGGTGCGTCTAAAAATAAGCCACAATTTTCGAGCACAAGACTGACCGTACTTTTTGCCTTTAGAACCAAATGCAAGACGCGATGACAATCTGGGACTCGATATGTCACTCCCAATGGTTCAAGCAAACGTCAATTGTGAGTATGCATGTGCATGTACCCGTCTATCCGTACCGCCCGCCGACGCTCGTCATATGTCTAGATCCTCTTCCTAAACAAGAACGATCTCTTCGAGAAAAAGATTCCCACGTCCGATATCAAGAACTTCTTCCCGGTATGTCCGCCTTGTCCCAGTGAGGTCTGTAATAAGTATTCATCAATTCGTCGTGATATACAGGATTTCGACGGCGAGGCAGGTGATATCAAGGCGGGTCGGGATTATTTCAAACGCAGGTTCGCCAGGCTCGCTCAGAAAGCCGGACGGTCGAAAGAACGAGAGATCTATATTCAGTAAGGCATCCTATTTCCCACTTTCACTTGTGTGAGTCTGATGATGTTCACGTCCACGCTTTGCCTCCCACCTCTCTCAATCCTATTGTACCTATTTGTGTGCGTGCTCACTAGTATTACCACGGCGACGGATACTGCCATGCTCCGGGTCGTAATGGCTGCGGTCGAAGGTACGTTCTTACCCCGTTCTGTTCAGAAGACGCCAAGTTTCTAACTGACCTTGTGTTCCTCGTAGAGTGAGTTCCTTTCTTTCGTTACCTTTCATGCCCCCGGCGTTGTTATTGCTTTTCTTGGGCCGAGTGCATCCTTGCCCGGTTGAATCCGATTACCAATCGTACGCTCATCATCCTCTGAACTTGCTATAGCATCACCCTACGTTCCAACCTCGAAACGGCGGCGTTGATATAACCTCTTTCTCAATATCTATCTTCGCCTTTTTCATCTTACTGTATTTTTCATATTATACCTTAAGCCATTTTTTCTCGCTTTGTATCATCTCATCCTTTTTATCTCCTCTTCCCTGATTTCGTCTTTGGATATTGACGCAACTTATTTTTTCATATTGCTCTCGAACTGCCCTGTTGCCTACCCCTGCGTGCAAACAAAACAAAAATCTCTCGCCCATTGAAACCTGATCGCACCGTTACGTCACGGTACAATAACCATTGCGATTCTGCATTCATAAAAACCCCGGAAATGAATTCTTCCGTCCGAATGCACCACGGAACAGTGCGATCGTAAGCAAAAACGTGAGTGTTCTTCCGTCCCGACCTGAGATCCCGAGCCTTAACCCTGCCCGATGCGCTAGATCCGGTCAATTATGTTGTGAAATCTCAAGCGCCTTCGGTCCCCTAATCTCACCTATATCTTTTTGGTGCGTGTGGCGCGTTTGTTTTCTGCTCCGCATTTGACGACGCTCATTGATGGATCCATCATTCTTGGTGTTCAATCAATATACTTAGCATTCATGTCTCAAAACGCACCAAACTCATCTTCTTGCTCGGTCCTTTCATCCGGAGGACGGGCGGGCCTGATCTCTGAAAGTCGCCAACCGAAATACATACTCAGGATCGCAGCTCGTTGTTCTCCCGAGGCACATCACCCCTCCTTCCATTCCCCTTGTCTTGTTACGTCTCATCACCTACACACATCACACCATCACCACACATTTGGCCATGATCAAAAAACTTCACCCTAATACTGATCTTCGGCGCACACATTATCTACGAACGGACCGGCCATTATTATCTCTGAAGGAAAGATTTTGCAACGGAACCTACACAGAATCTGGGGTCTAGTGAAGTGACAGATTTGTCGCCCACTACGCCGACGCGGACGGAGATGGGTTGCTAGTGTCGAATTCGGGACGGGGTATCCTGCCTTGAACCGCACCGAGGGAGGCTGCCATGCGTTACAAGACAAACTTTCTTCCTTCGTCTCAACACTTCGACATTGCCCTCGCGCTTCTAATCCCAGCCCTCAAGATTCTGTTCCTGTGACCCCGCTTCGCCCATTTATCGCCCTATTTTTCTCCTTCCATGGAAGTGTATTAACAGATATCACTTTTAAGCTATGTTTTTTCGTTCTTTCGTTATCTTCCACCACCGTCCTGTTATCCTTTCACATGTAGAAGTTCTATCGGACAGGAGTATATAATAAGCGTGCTCGGTTCTTATTTATATATGCCTTCGAATTCTTTTCTTCTGTTGCCCTCGATTTTCGTCCTTCCTCATTCTGCATCCCCTCCGCAACGTATCCCTCACAACATATCCACATTATGTACCCACTCATCATTTGTATCTCGAGGCCCGTTGTTATGTAATTCTGTGTTGTGTACCTACCTCTTGACGACTCAATTTTAGCGCTTGCCAAATCGTGCATGTCTACCCTTTCCCTCGCTAAGGTCTCGGCCTTCTTCCTTCAAGTTTGCAAGGCATCAAACATCAGCCTATCCAGGTTAACTGGTCTTGATATAGCAAACCTATTCTACTGCGCATGAGCTACCATCTCGAGTCCGGTGTGTCAATCTGTGAGCATTACGCGCCATTATAGGTTATACAAGCCCCGCACACTACGAAACCACCCCAATCTTAAAATATAGTAGCCATTAGTAAGTTCTCCTCCACGGCCAAGGTCAATTTTGATGACGAGATAGTAATGTCCCTCGAAGAGAAGAAATCAGTGCCCTGCTTCAGCCAATGGGAAGTTCAGTCTGAGTTTCTTTTCCTTCAGTCGTCTTGCCGTCCCCTCCGAGTTGCTGGACGAGAATTTACACATTGCGCATGCGTTGTTTCCTCATTGCTACATAATTAAACTCGGGTGAATTGTTTTCCATTCTGCTCCAGGTGTCACGGCATCGCCTAGAATTGCGCGCTCAGCACATGCCCTATGCTCAATTAGGAGTGGCAGGACGACATATCAATCTAAAATACACAACGGACGTCGGGTAGTTTAAGGTTTAAGTACACTACAGATGGGCACTGGAAACGTTTGATTCAGATATGATGGCAGTATGGTGCTTGGATCTTCGAAAGACAGCGGGACCACGATGGATTAGTGAGCTGATGAGTGAACTGTACGTGATATGTTATTTAGGATGAACATGGCGTGGTCTTACCTCGGCCAAATTGTGCCAGAGAGATCCTTTAGAGCGGCCTGGACTGGGATTCCGGGATGAGGATGCACTGAAAATATACGCAAGCAATCCGAGAACACCAGACATCAGAAAGCTCCAAAGTAGATCTAGGCGAAATTTCAACGGATCGGGGAGGCGATATTCCTCTTAGACTTTCTATCGATGTCCCACTGAGACTGTAATTATGCCATTCTTGGCTGCCACCTAGGGGTATTGTGCAGAAAATAACAGAGCAGCCAGCCAGGCTATTAGCAGTACGACTGACAGATAGGATCCTAGTTTTTTCATACTGTCTCCCCCGGGCCCCCCGCGGAGGTTTTGGCCATCCCAAAGACATGATAACCCTGTACGACTGAGTGTTACGAACAAATCTTAGATCGCCCTCTAAGCTCCAGAGAAGTCGACAAATTGGGGAATTTCGGCCAGATGAAGTTTAGCTTCAGTATTCCGACACAGCTGTCAGCAAGGGCCCAGCAAGGGTTCCAACTTTCTGGTCCTGAGATTGTATGTAGGCTCGAAGCAGTTCGAAGCAAAGGGCGTGAGCCCTGTGATGAAATATCGGCCCGACATCCGACGCACCTTTGACTCCTTCCGCTTCCGGATTTTTATCGACTGCATTCCTACCATGATCATCCTACTAGTACCACTCACAACCCACTACAACTGCTTCCCTGGGAATCTATCAACTTCGGAGCAATTTCGGGCTGGATCTTGTCTCTGAATTTCGAGAATATGTCGTCGTTTAGCCCCCCCCTTCTTTGGTCGACACTTGTGTGCCAACCGTATCCCTTGAAACCATAAGTACCTCGTAGCTTATCGCGCGATGTTGCAACTCCGAAAAGCTTTCTTCTCTCTAGAGTTCTTTGAAAAATCCTTCCTATGTCTCTCAAACCTCTCTGCGGCTCCTAGGTTGACAACATAATACCGTACCGCTTTTACCGCCATTCCTCCTGAACTTTTGGATAGATGGATTACCAAATAGTTACTGACAACCTCCACGATGACGGACTGGCTTTAATGGCCCTTGGTCTCGCATTGAAGCAGACATTGATTAGGAGCGCGCTCTTCTCTTTGCCAAGCTTGAATTTATGTACAGAGACACTCCTGTCGAGTGTGGGCCAGACAAAAACCAGCCAGGCTCCGCTTTTACAAAATACTTGATTTTAACGGCGGGATCTTGCCCTCCTCGAAGCTCCTTGGACAAGTTTTTCATTTGCCGTCGAGTCTATCCACATTAAAGATCGGTTTCAGTCGTCGGGAAGGTGCGAATACCGAGAGCTTGTTCCACTATTGAAATGTCCTCGCGTCCTTCAACAGCGTCACGGAGGGGAGGCGGTGTATTGAAATTACCATTACCCGTCGCAATAGTGTCATGGGTGCATCGAAGGGGCCGGCCTACATACACCGTGTGGGTTCAAGTAATAGCTCGTATGCTTACCGCAAACATCAACTCTCCAGTTTCAGGTATTCGCTGCCAAAATTTTGCTGTATTTTTACATTTATAGCCTCCAAAAATCAACAGCTCAGAGCCCTATATACTGATAAGGCCCTTTCACTCAAGTCCAGGGCAACGACCGACTCACAAATACCGCCTCATCCGACTTGCCCCAAAACCCTTTCAGGCAACTATGCCTGAGGGTACCTTTTCGAAACGGGCCGATATACTGGTTATTGATACTTGATTATAAATTTGGGGGGGGGGGGGGGGTTAGAAGGACTGCCAGACCGGTGTTGATTGTCAGAGAGGAGGTGTATCCTGAGGTACTCCGTCGAGGACGAGGGTTTCCGCAATATACCTGAAACAGAAGATTAGTATATGATTTCAAAAAAAAATGTAGGACAGACTCTTTCCACTTTGCACTTTCAAGATCATCGCCAAATTGCATCAACTTTTCCAAGAGGAATTTGTCGAAACAATGCCAGAAACTGTTCTCCTTTGAGACACGGCCACGGCGTGGGATTGACTCTGGTTCCTGAAAAATCTCCCCCGTTCGCTGACGCTTTCTCGCATAGGCCAAATCGGTTTCATTGAGGTCAGTTGCTGGTGACTCAACGCGTAAGCAATTAATGTTCTCGCGGGCGAATCGACGCTACAAGTCTGAGGTCAGCATATTTTTTTAAAAAAGGGGCGGGTCGATAATAAAGCTAAAGCACTTACGAGAAGCGCGACTCGCGCAGTGAACTGAGCAGGAGCCGCAATGGATAGATTTCCTTCCATCTTAAATTTCCGGTAGAGTAACTGCACCGTCGCAGCCAGTGACGCCGGCTTGTCATCAACGCTATGCAAGATCTGGAGGTAATGTGAGGTGTGTCAAGGGTTTTCCAATTGGCGCTATCGTACATATACCCGATACTGGTTCTTGATGCTCCTGCACTGGCCGGTAAGTTCCTTCTTGATAAAAGAAACGCGGTCAGGCTTGTCAAAAACGTCATCAAAGCCATATCTGTTCGCATTCGCCTTGAGTTCTTCCTGCATCGCGTATTAGTGCCGTCCCGTACTTTGACATGATATCCTTACCTTCACCGCTGTGTCCATCGTCTCATAAGAGGTGATGGTGGCGCTGCATACAAAATCTTTTGCTACAGCTATTATATTAGTCTAGAGAAACATCTGAGTTGTTTCAATTGGAGATGAAATGCATATGACCTACTTTCTGGCTAGGCGACAAGTCCCATTTGGTAAGGATGCCTCTCACATCCTTTAGCAGTGACTCCGTCCCATCGTCTTTTCTTATCATAAAGGCCATCATATTGCTTAGCTTGGATATCTCGTCCTTTATTTCGAGCAACCCGGTCCTCATTTCAAACACCTCGTTCCTCATTTCGAACATCTGGGCCTGCGCGCCGACTCGAAGCAGCATGTCTTCGGGAGTAGCCTCAGAACCAATCTATCGTCACAGAATAAGAAAAGCGACAGAGCTTAAGTGTAAACATTTACTTGTAATGCTTCATGTAAATCGTGCCTCTGCTCTGCGGAGAGGCGAAATCGGTCACTGATATCATCAACGGATTGTGAGGGTGTCCACAGATAAGGATCAGAGCGTCTGTTAGGCAAAGTGCTGCTCTGGTAGTAGTTATCACGACGAGGTGGGTTCACAAAAGAGGACGACGACGCAAAGGACATAATGCCACTGTGATTGGAAGAGGGCGGTGGCTAGGGATTTTATGTGTTTACGCCACGCCATGTGACTGGCGGAAAGGTGTCCCAGTAACTTTTCAGAAAGAACCCTTGTTTATGTAAATTAGATTTTAGAGCTTCGCAATTCACATCATGAAGATATATCACTGACGAAAAAATTCGATCTTCCCCCTCTCAGTTCAGGCGCGATTAACCAGAATTATTATAGCGAAGGAATGTGACATGTGCCCCCTTTGTCAACGGGGAATCCAGTGGCACAAGCCGATGATTTGGACATGAGCGATATCGGTTTAAAGATATAGATATCTAGCTATGCATCCTGGTCCGGCTGTGGGATAAGTCTTCATCAAAAAAAAACATTTTAATACAAAAAGAAAGAAACGGACTCACCAATCCTTTGAATGGGGAACTCCAAGGAACCATCTCCAATGACACGACACCTTTTTCCTCGAGTTGTCGCATACCTGGCACATGACGCAGCGCCTCAATGCACGGCGCAAATTCCTCGCCGTCGATGGCATAATACAAGAAACGCATAGCGACCTTCAAATTTGGGAACATATTCTGCAACCGCTCGACGAGATCCAACCAAGGGAAGCGTTCCAATTCAGCCACCTTTCCTTCAGAGGTCTGACCGATGGCACCGAAAATGAGTGTGACTTCTTCGAGTGAGGGTGAATTGGAAGGTAGACGGGAGAGTACATTCCACGCCGCTGATAACATTGGCTCCATCTGCTCCCCTGATCGGAAGATGCTATCCAATACGATGGTTCCGATGTGCACGCTGCGCACGTTGATGCATCGGGAGAGATCGAGGGAACCGAAATAGGGCAAAGCTTCTGCTACAATCGTCAAATCAGGGTCGGAGATATGTACTTGGAAAGTTTGCTTACCGGATTCAAAATGTGGGTCGGTCAGCTTAACGAAAAGGCGCTGGAGGGACGGCCCGACGTGCTGTAGGAACCTTGACATGAAAGGCATGTATAGCTCTCTATTCCTTCTTGTCATGGGGACCAGTCGAAGATGGAAAGAGTCCACTGTAATCTCAAGGTGCTTGGTACCCAGCAGGTCCCACATATCTTTCAAGAGTAACAGTGAACATGTGTCAAGTGACGCAAAATGCAGTCGACGTTGGAAATTTGACAGTTCTAGTGAGGGGTCAGGAATGTCCTCGTCCTCGAACTGTAAGTTGTACAGCGTAATCGACTTTAAAGCGGGCTTGATCCTACGGAAAAGCTCCACAAAATCGTTTTGCTGGTACGTTGCAAACTCTACAGAGTCCATTTGTATGTGGGAGAGGTCGAGCTCGAAGAAAAAGTCTCTGATATGGCACGGGATGCAAGACCAGGATATCGACGTCAAGCAGAGGGTCCTCAGGTTTGGCAAATTCGCGGTAATACGAGGAACATTCTTGTTGGTTGGGTATTCATGCCTTCGAAAAGAGTGGAATACGCCTTCGATGTGGATAAACTGGACGGCCAGTGCGAAGCTCGTCCAAGGTGCATCGAGGAGGGTGAGAAAGTCGTCAAACTGCCTATAAACGTCGTCGACCTCGAGCTTGGCATAGAGGTGGCGAGTTCCGGCCCCCTTTTGCTTGGCTAAATATGCCTCGAAAGGATTGTGGGTGTATTTAAATTCGAGCTTGGTGAAAAGATGAACGCGACTTCTGACTAGGGTCTGCTGGGATGTCAGGCTTAGAGCTAGTAAAGCTCGTTTGTCGTCGTGGAGGCTGTCGATAATTCGATCCAAAAGTTCTGGAGGAAGTGGGTCCTCACCGGGACTAACAAGTCGTTGTTGGTGGCAGTGTGAGTGTATCGCATCTGGGGTCACCTCGGAGAGGGATCTGTTGAACATATTCATAGATGTGGAGAATCTTTTTTATCGCAGTGGCCTACAGCTATAAAGCAGGGGTTCAAATTCAGCAAATATAAGCAGGGAATGCAGCCACAGCCACTGTTATGAAGCCGCCTTAGTCCATTTATACGCGATGCGATGTTGACGCGTTGAGCAGACTTGGCGGTGTAGCGTCGCACCAATGGTAAGAGGCAAGAATGAAAGGCAGAACGTGCCATACTCTACGCGTCTCCGTCACGTGATTACCTTGACGGTCCGATAGACCCACGACCGTATTTCTCAGCGTCGTTCTAACCACCGTCTTCAGAAGGGTTTCTGAACGATGACTAGCGTCTTTGATATTCTCTCTTTTCCCAAAACCTCAGATGCATTGACCGCGATAAGGCCCACGATCTTGGCTGTCACTGTAGACGAAGGGTCGGCACCTCCTGCTCGCAAAGTTGCTCGGTTGACCGCCGAGTCTGATTCCGCTTCTGCTTCTAGGTCAAAGCCTGCAAAGAGTGTGGGAGGGTCCTTTCAAATCCAGATCATCGGAGACTACAGTATGTATTTTGTCGTTTGTCGCAAAGTATTTAATTGCTGATGTACTACTACTACCGTAGAGAGCAAGCCTCCTGCAGGAGATAAACAGCTTAGTTTGCTTCGAAGATGCATTAGAACCATTCTTGCACGCGAACCCGGACCCAATGACACGATACCTGCTACATACGAGGGCATCTACAACGCCTGTCGCTCAGTCGTAACTATTTCCCATCTGGGTCAGGATTTATACAACACCCTGAAGATAGAACTGGAGCAGTCGATTGGCCAATTAGCAAAGATGCTTTTGGCGTCCACCGAGAAAGATACAGTCTGGCTCTCATCTTTCAATGCGGCATTCAAGTGGTTCGAGTATCAATTGGTATGCAAGTATTGGACTTTGAGGAAAGATAAGCTAATCACAGGACGTTGTAGACTCTACTCAAGTCCCTGTTGACCTACTTGGATCAAGTCTACGTCGTTCAAGAGAAGGGCACCTTGAATGTCTGGTAAGAACGTCGATGGTATGGCGGGCACAAAAAGTTGACTATCCGTTAGCGATCTAGCTTACTTTCTGGTCAGTGAGCGCATCTTTGGCAGTGCGCAAGTAATGGAAAGGCTGAGGAGCGGAGTAAAAGACTGGTTAACCTGGGAAAGGAAGAACCGGTAAGCACGTCAACCACGGTATTACCCTCTTACTAACATCCAAACAGTCAAGACCACCGCGATCGTGCAATCATCCCTGCTCTGATTCAACATCTCCTCCGCCACCACCAGTACTCTGCATTAGAAGAATACTACATCACAGTCACCCGCGACTTTTACGTCGAGGAGTCGGCAGCCAAGGCCACTGAATTCAAAGACAACCCGAAAGCGTTTTTCAACAATGCCAGAGCACGAATCGAGGAAGAAGCAGCTCGCTCTAAAGCCGTGCTGCCTGTACCTACATGGGGTATAATCAGAGAAAATACTGAGAGGGCTTTGTGGGGCGGCAGATTGGAGTGGGTTGCAAGCACAAGTAAGTATACATCTCGTTGATTTCGTTGCAACATACTCATTTGTGTAGCTTTGGCCGGTTACATGGAGGGCAAAGATTTCGATACACTGGCAATCATGTATACCTTGTTCTCCAGAGTCGATGGAACTAAAGCGCTCTGCAATGCATTTGGCGCTTTCATTCGTGTACGTTCAACATACATCCTCCACATTCCTACATTGAAGTCTTTCCCCTTAGCTCACAGTGTCCAATATCGTAAAAGAAGCCGACAGAGACGACGAAATGGTCCAAAGACTACTCGACTTCAAAGAACTCGCAGACACCACCATATCCTCCTCCTTCCTCTGCGACAAAGTCGCGGTCGCTTCAACCCCTTCCACCAACATCCCGCCGCCCCCAACGCCAGTCGCATCCGTCAGCACGCTACCCCAGCAACCCGACCAGCAGTTCCTATACGCCCTCACCGACTCCTTCACCACAGGATTCAAAGCACGCCGATCCAAACCCGCCGAGATGATCGCCAAATACCTGGACAAAGCCATGCGGAAGGGGCAGAAGGACTCCACTGACACCGAATTCCAGGACCTCCTGGACAGGGTGTTGGCGCTGTACCGGTTCACGGACGATAAGGATGTGTTTAGGACGTTCTATCATCGTAGTCTGGCGAAAAGGCTGTTGTTGGAGAAGAGCGCCTCGGATGATTTCGAGAAGGCGATGTTGAAGAAGCTGAAAGAGAGTCAGTGTTTTTTTCTTCCCTGCCTTGCTTTTGTTTTGGTGGTTGGTGATTATGAGCTGATGAACGGCCTCGTGTAGAATATGATCCTGAATTTGGGATGGGCGAAGATATGTTCAAGGATCTGGCACTTTCACGGGAGTCGATGCGCGAATACCACTCTAGGCTAGCAGAAGATAGCCCTGGGCAGAAATTGAGCGCGATGGTACTGCAGCGCAGTGCGTGGCCGTTCTCGGTGCAGAAGCACAACGTCGACTTGCCGCCGAACGTATGTCCTTTTTCCCTCCTCCTCTTCTCTCCGCTCCGTCAGAGTCAAAGTCCAACGTATTAATATTGACAACCTTTTAGATGCAAGCCGAGCTGACTCAATATGCGGATTACTACAAGTCGAAACACTCGGGGCACATCCTTGACTGGGACCACTCGCTCGGCACTGTTACCCTCAAGGCGAGGTTCACTGCGGGGATCAAAGAGCTTAATGTCAGCATGTACCAGGCTTTGGTGCTGCTGCTGTTCAACGACGAGACGGATGTTTCTTATGAGGATATTAAGGAGCAAACGGGCATGGGTATGGGTCATCGACCTCGATAATTTTCGTTCATCACTGACCACGAAACATGCAGAGGAGGCGGAGCTGAAGAGAACACTCCAGAGCTTGGCATGCGGGAAGAAGAAAGTGCTGAAGAAGGTCCCGGTCGGGAAGGAGGTGGACGATACTGACGTGTTCAAGTACAACCCCGACTTCCGCGATCCTCAAATCAAAGTGCACATCAACTCTATCCAGGCGAAAGTTTCCGTACGTCTTCTTCTTCTACTCCTCAATCTCTCTTATACTCCATTCACACTCTCTCCTCCAGCCCGAAGAATCCAAGCGCACAAACGCGTCCATCGAGGACGACAGGAAGCACTACCTCGATGCGGCCATCGTCCGCGTGATGAAGGCGCGCAAGGAGATGACGTACGAGCAGCTGAAGGCGGCGACGATCGATGCGGTGAAGGGGCATTTCGTGCCGCTGGTTGAGACGATCAAGAGGCGGATTGATTCGTTGGTGGAGACGGAGTATTTGGAGAGGAGTCCGACTGATAGGAATAAGTATTTGTATATTGCTTGAGGAGGTATAGACGAGTGTATTTGTATTCTTGTAGGCTGGCTGTTACCTACGAATGCTCTATGTACTCCAGTGCAACAGTGTTAGAGTCGCGGAACGGAAAGGTCAAAATCGAGACATTGGTGATGGTTAGGCAATTATTAATTATTTCCCGACATATCAATCTCAAATCTCACGCAGACCCTTTCACCCCGACCACCTCGAACTTTTGCCTTGTATCACTTTGCGTGTAATCGATACCTGCTTTTATCAACGTCTGATACTTGGGACCGTGAAGATTCTCAGCCAAATTACCAATATTGCTCTCAATGGCCCCAACTATACGTAGGCGCCGACTCGGAAAGCCGATCCCTATACCTCCCTTGCGGCGAACGCAGAGCGCACCGGCCGGTGCTGTAAACTATACAAGCTCCAACCGCATATACCGCAATTTTGTCATTGACGGCCCAACCAATTTTGAAGAAACCAACTGGTGGAACCCAGATGTGCGTAAGGAGTACCACCGTCCTGGATCTGGGGTACTTACTCTCCTCTGTACAGGCAGAAGAGTTGAACAAGCCCTACCGTTCACTATTCTCCGTCAATGTGACTACACCGCCGCCTGGGCCGGATATTTCAGCTGTGCAAGGTAAGCCTCGTACTTCTCTGAAAGATGGGCCTTGTCCTGCCTCAACGACTGGCCCGCATTTACATAGAACATTCGTCTGACACTCTAGCTCCGTCGGAAGAAGAAGTTGTGGAGTCATTGCCTCACCCAGACGCTTACTACTGCCCGGAAGAGAACGGATGGGTTCTAATGACCTGGATGTTTTCTTCGTTTGCTCCCCTTCTCGCACAACCTTGTTTTAATAACCCCGAATTCCCTCTTTTATATGATGAGCGCCGCCAACAAAAAATGTCCTGTGCTATGACAGGTAGCCCCCATCATTTCCACAGGTACGAAAAAGCTGTGGACGGTCACAAACTCACCCCACCCTTTTGTTGGATGATGACCACCAGGCAAATCGTTTTTTTCAATAAAAATGGCCCGAAAACCGATTTCACCCAACCTAAGGAAGAGGGGATTTTCGCTGACAGTAGTACAGAAACGGCAGGAGATGAAGATGAACTATTAGACCTTTCTATTTGTTGCCAGTGCTCTTTCTATTGCGTCACGTCGAAGATCATTCCCGGGGTCATCCCCGTCGAAGTTATGGAAGAGCTTGTGCAAGACAGGAAATGTCATGTTCCGCAAGGCTGGACCACAGAACAAGCAGTTATTCGTGCTTTTGAAATTTTTTTGAAGTTGCCGCCTTCCCACTTACTTTAATAATTGGCTCGGGCTGACCATCTTCGTAGGGTACTCGAAAACAAATTGTGGAAAGGGAATAATAGAATGATCAAGGTGATTAGTACCAGGTTTCAGATCGATTTGGGATGGAATCTGACCATGTACGTATATGCTACTGGAGTTTCTCATGGTTTAGATGCCTCTGATCTCGGTTTCTTTCAGACAGTATATTTTTTCGCTTTTGGGATTCGTGGAATGCGTCATAGATGGATGTATGTTCTTGAAGTCCCCAAGTACCGATCACAGGACAAGCTCAGGGAGGGAAAACCGACGTAGACTCCTTCGCGCTTGGGTAGAAATTAGCGCTTGGTTGCTAAATTTCAGACACTTGATTGGTAACTCTGGGTCATCCTTTATTAAATAATGGTAATATCAACAGATCCCTCAGCGTCACATTTCATCGGTGGCAACGAACGCAAACTCTACGTTGACCTCAACAGCGTCAATGAAATGTACCTGGTCGAGATTGGCGCCTATCCTGATCAAGGCGAGTAAAATTCTACACATAGCCATAGGCTCTCATGCTAACCTGACAGGACCCAGATGCATCGTTGAATGATACAACAGTTGCCATTCGCTGGCGGCTGCGCTCCGAGTTCTTGGGCTAACCCCAGCTACATTTTCGGGAGGTGCGTTTGGGGCTTTGATGTTAAAATCAAAGCATCATTTTGATTCATCCCCTGCAGATTTAACGGCGTTCGCCTACTTGGCTCAGTGCCGTTGTGATCCTGCGAGAATACCAGAATACTTCACGTCTTTAGTCTCCATTGTCACGCACCTTCAAAAACATGGAAATTGCCCAAGCCAACTTCAAGACCTTTTGACCTTGGAACAATCACGCGGGCGCTTCACTTTGGAGGATATCAGAACAGCTTCAATGGCGCTTGGATTCGGTGTTGGAAATATTCTTGGCATTGAATATGATGCCAATCTGATATCAGACGAGCTTGTCGAGAAGGCTTGGAAGGGTTGCATCAAAAGGAACTGGCGCGATTTTGAAGGTGGGTCGAAAACGAGCAGACTCTGCATAAAGGCATTTAAGGTCCTTGCCGAAGCAAGAGGTAGTGTTCGATTGAGGAAACTATGGGAAGACACTCAGAAATGTAACATTTGATACAATACGCCTTTGGATGGATTGCAGATGCCATCGAGGACGACACGAAGCACTACGACACGGCCATTGTCCGCGTGGTGGAGGCGCGCAAGGAGACGACGAATGAGCAGCTGATCATGAAGGCGGCGACGATCGATGCAGTGAAGGGGCACTTTGTGCCGCTGACGATCAAGAGTACGGATTAATTCGTTGGTGGAGACGGGGTATTTGGAGAGGAGTCCGACTGATAGGAATAAGGTATTTGTATATTGCTTGAGGTATACTAGGCAAGGTGTATTTTGTATTCCTGGCAATTGTGTTCGTAAGGTTTTTTAGGGATATCCGGATATCTGTAGGCTGGCTGGTTTTGGCCGGCTCGTTACCTACGATTGTTCAATTCCAATGTAACATAGTGTCAGAGTCGCGCAAGGGATACATGCAAGACAAGCTATAAAGTAGCCGAGATATAAGATGAGGCGATTATTTCTTGGCATCTTGTCAATCCCAAATCTCACGCAGACACTGACACTTTCACCCTGACCACTTTGAACATGTGTCTCGTGTCACCTTCAATACCTGCTTCTCTGCCAAATTATCAATATTTCTCCCAATGGACTCAACTACAGATAGGCGCCGAAGGCCGAACCCAGAAATTCCCTTGCAGCAAATGCAGAGCGCAGCGGCCGGTCATGGTGCTGTAGAATCCTCCAGCATACACCGGAATTTTGTCATGGACGGCCTAACCGATTTTGAAGAAACCAACTGGTGGAACCCAGATGTGCGAAAGGGGTACCACCGTCCTGGATCTGGTGTACTTGCCTCTATATTGGCAGAGGAACTGCACAACCGTTCGTTATTCTCCATCGTGGCTACGCCGCCGCCGTCACAGGCTATTTCATCCGTGCAACGTATGTCTCATAGTTCTCTGAAAGATGACCCCGTCCTGCCTCATTGACTGGCCCACGCTTAGAACAATCATCTGACATCCCCCCACCTTCGAAGGGTGAAATTATGGCGTCATTACCTCACCCAAACGCTTACTACTGCCCGGAGGAGAACGGATGGGTTGTGCTTACTTGGATGTCTTCAAGTTCTTCATTTGCTACCCTTCTCGCACAACCTTATTTTAATAACCCCGACTTCCCTCTTTTATATGATTGGCGCCGGCAACAAAAAGTATCCTGTGTTATGACAGGTAACCCCCACCATTTCCACAGGTATGAAAAAGCGGTGGACGGCCACAAACTCACCCCTCCGTTTTCTCGGATGATTACCACCACGCAAATGGATGCTTCCTACTGGAAAGGCCCGACAACCGAATCCGATTTTACCCAATATAAGGAAGCCGAAATTCTCGCTGAAAGTAGTACAGAAACAGTAGGAGATGAAGACGAACGATTAGACCTTTCTGTCTGTTGCCAGTGCCCTTTCTATTGCGTCACATCGACGATCATTCCTGGAGTCATCCCCGTCGAAGATATGGAGGAGCTTGTACAAGACAGGAAATGTCATGTTCCACAGGGCTGGTCCAGAGAACGAGCAGTTGTTCGTGCTTTTGAGACGCTTTTGACGTTGATGCCTTCCCACTTTATTTTACAATTGACTGGGGCTGACCATCTTCATAGGGTAATCGAAAATAAATTGTGGAAAGGGAATAATAGAATACTCAAGGTGACGACTTCATCAGCAAACCATGGGTGAGCTCTACAGCTTCTGGTAGAACTACATAGCCCCACAGCCTCAGAGCGAGGGGTACTGACTTTACAGCTCCACGCCCCTCCCACATGGAGCTACATAACAACAGGTGACAGCTATGTCGGGCTACGGAGAGCTGGGGGCAGCACATCTGAATTACGTCATGCTATCGTGAGCTACTGAAGACTCTGTAGAGTGCCCAAAGTAGTCTATAGCTTAATGCCTGAGCGCTGTAGCACTGAATAGATTCCAGTGCGTTCTTCAGAGTACTGCCTATATTGCAGTCAGGCTGTTGCAGAAAACATGTCTCCTGTGTAGGACAGCACAACTAGCTCCTTCATTTATGTAGTTAGCCCCTTTGCCTACACAGTCACTGAAAGCTGGGTCCTCTATATATGCAGTTGCCTCCTAAATATTTACAGGTGTACACAGTTGGCTTATCCATGTATACAGCTGGCTCCTTCATGTATACAGTCCTCTCAGACCTCCTTAGTTTTATGCCCAGCTTACGGTAGGGTATAAAGATTTGCACCATTAGTGATCCATTTATGGGCAAATTGCCAACCAGTAATATTATTTATTCAGCATACTAATTAATAAATCCTCGTCCCAGAACAGAAGCGGCTGTGGGGACTGCCTAATGATTGATATGGGTAACCGCTGACTGCTGTAGGACTGTCTGAGTCATATATACATACCCTGGAAGCCAATAAGAAGAGGCGGAGGGTGTCGCACAATATTCAATCAAGGTCGATTGTGACCTCATGGTTGATCATGGGCTCTCCAGCAACCTGCAACTGCCTGGTATGTTTAAGCTATTAAGTACCAAGCAAAGCAAAAGAGCAAAAGGAATAGACGTACATTCCCTCCTGTGCCCATTTTCGTCTGTTGACCAGGAGTTTCTGGGCGTGATATGCGTCAGCGTTGATGGACTCCATATGTTTGAGCAACGCGTTGACAGTAGATTGATATGCGGAGCCAGTGAATGCGATTTTCCCCGGCTTTCCACAGGAAAAGCCTTTGTACTCATGGATGCAATTTGTGATCTACATTGAATAATGAGTGTGCAATAGTAAATCGAAATCAACAGAAACTTACGATTGTCATGACAAGGATCATGCAGAGTTCTGGGACTGCGTCCTTGAAAAGTTCAGGGAAATGAAAAGCCAGACAGTCGTCGCCGGTATAAAAGCATTCTAGACACAAGGCACGAATACAAGGATGAGCAAAATTATTGGTTCTTCCCTATAAAAGGCAGATGAGAAAAAGATAGATAGAAATAGGCTGAAAGTGAACGTGCGTTGTCATCTTTTCCTCCTTTTAGATATAAGGTGTTAGCTAAGAGCGTATGAGCATTGGCAATAATCTCCTTTTCTAACTGTGCTTGGTTATCAGTAGAAGGATCCAGTTCTTTGGAGTAGTGGCGGGGAACAGCAATGCGGCCAAAACCCTTCAATTTGCCACGGAAAGTACTGCCCTCTTCGAAGACCTACATCTAGTCAGTATGTTATTGTCCAAGAAGATTCAAACTTACGACCGTGGCCATATTGTTATTAAAGGCAAAGCCTGTAAAGGATTTATCAGAAATCAAATTAATAGGTTGAAAAAGGATATAAATATATACCCGTTTCAAAGAGTAAACCTTCTTCTTGTCCTGCCGCAATTTGTTCTGTTAGAATCAACTTTGCTATCTGGAAATCTGCCTCCTGCGTCTTGGTGGGAAAGGTATGCATGACCGCAACGTGCTTTTGATAGCAAATCTTGGACTTAACAAGGACAACTTGCCAGACGGAGCCGTAGAATTTCAGATGCGTTGGGTCTTTATCTCGGCTGATCCCGTCTTCCATTGACCTTGAGGTTTTTGTCGAGGCTGGTACCTCATCCTGGACTGGATCAATTTCTGGATCATTTACACTTGCTTCTCAAATATCATTAGCGGCAGGAATAAATTCTAAGGCTTGTCAGAGCAAATACCTCGCATCTGTTCTTGGCGCTGGGAAGCATTAGCTAAGTGCTTTGGTTTTGGAGGTCTATTAGAGCGATTCTTCTTGTGGTGGGCCTGCAGGACGTCCTGATCCAAAGACTGAGGGGATTCATAAGGACCTTCATCTACCTAAACAATTCTATTAGCCAGCAAAATCAAAAGCAGAGAGCGTAAACTGTTCACAGGTATATGTTCCTCAGGAGCATCAGGAGCGTCAGGAGCATCATCAATATCAGGCTGTTCGTCATTACCCCAATGGTTTGGATTATTGTTGTTATGTTCATGTTCATAAGGACTTAATGGCCGGGGAGCATGAGGGGCATGGGGGGCATGGAGCGCGAGTTCTGCCTGACGCTCATCTTCTGAGGGGGATTGTTCATCAATCTCCAGATCTAGTATTCATGTGAGATTAATTATTTTTATTTGAGAGAAAAGATAGATTAAGACGCTTACCATTATTATTACCATAGAATTGTTCCTGGTGATTGATCTCAGGTCCATCCATATCAATATCCATAGAGCGCGATTTGTGACCATGGTAATCATCTGGACCGCCTTCTGGAAAATATTCTGCGTAAGCTTGGTGGTTAAGTGGGTGGGTTTGAGCAACATATTTACCACTCTCTCTGCGTTCATCACCTTCACCACCTTCACTGCTCTCCTCATCACTGGACTTCTCACCTTCAGGCTCACCACTGCCATAACCATTCTCGTCATCGTCATCGTTCTCTTCCTCATCCTCATCACTCTGAACACCCTTGTCCTTGTCATTCCTATCGTCGACTTCCATGTCCTGTTGAATATCTTTGCCTGCCTTTGAGTAGGTATGAGGATTGCGATTTGACTGCAATGACTGCAACAAGGGTATTCTGTATTGTTATTAGAAACCCAGACACATTAGAAAAAGACGTGAAGAGACCTGATGTTGGGAACTCGGGCTTGGGATGGGTGTTCTGCTGGGGTCCTTTGTTATTATCAGCATTGGAGAAGCGGTAAGTTTTAAAAGAAAGCAAAGTACATTACGTGCTGGGAAGGCACTTCAGGTTCTAGAACTGAATTAATCTGCGGTTGAATTGTCTGTCGCAAATCATCAGTGATCAATCTGTTGGGAATTTTAACTTTTGGCAACGGTGCACTGGGTTTTAAAGGAGGGTCTATTTTTTGGCAGTCAGGCGTATCAATTTGTCCCTAGAAGCATTGTAATATATCATCAAAAAAAATCAAAGAAAAAGATAGAAAAACTTACCGGTTTGCGACGCTTAGCTGGTTCACGAGGCGCCAATGGATTTTCTTCCATATTGGTTGGGGCATTGTCAAGGTCATCTCGGGGATGCTTCTTAGCATTTAGTTTCTGTTGTGATTTTTCCAGGCCAGCGCCCACAACATTTGCGGCAAGGGTGAGTTGGTGAAGGGCACCACCCTGGCCAGCGCTTGAACGAACAGGACACGTTCTGCCTAGATAAGAAAATGTATATAAATGATATAAAGGACAATAATAATGTAAAGCAGCACACCTTCAGCTGGAGCGGTGGGGATAGTGCCGCTGGAGTTGGCTGGAAAAACAGAATTAATTGAATTCAAACAAAAACGTGAACCACTTGCCAATATTGGACGGTACTTTTGATTTACTAGTCTTGTTTTTGTTGTTTCCGCTGGCTTTTGACTTGAGCGAAGGCGTTCCTTGGCCAGCTTCACCTGGATTTCCCTTCTTCTTGTTGCCGTTGTTAGTCATGTCTTGACTGTGTGGGATATAGTTTGCTGAAGGAAATAAAAGAGCAAGGAGAGTAGACAAGTTAACAAAAAGGTAAGTCCAGGGGATGTTGAAGTAAAAGTCAACCAAGTTCCGTCCATTTTGGGAGCAGAAAATTTGAATATGTATGTTTGCCGGAGAGCCGTAAGTCCATTTTGGGTCGGGCCAGCCCCAAAAGCTCGGCCACGCCAAATAGTCAAATAAAAGCATCATCATGGACAAACATTTGGGAGGTAATGCACAGAGGTGAGACGTCTACTGAAATTACAGTTACAAGAGAATAGAAAAATCACCTAGGCCATAAGGCAGAGAAGTAAAAAGAGAAGTAAAAATAAACGTAAAAGCTGGTGCTACATGAGAGCACAGAAACTGCCTGGTAGCGCCGATGATAGGAGATGAATGCTGCTAGTCCAAAGTAATTGTGATTTTTTCTCCCTGGGGGAGAGTGATTATACGATGCGCTACGTTTCTGTTAGTTTCCGAGTCAACTTCCAGCAAGAGCTTCAAAATACATACCCCCAATAACCTGCACAAAGAAATTGTCTTTCTTGTCCACAATCCTTGACGATGGTAGAATGAATCCACTTTGTTTAATTCCATGGCAAACAACGCCAAAGTTGAGTTCTGCTCGCAAGATGTCTTCATTTGCTCGATCAATCTTCAAACTGAGCCGTCGAAGCTTGACCAGCAGGTTCGCAAGTTTGTCCTGACAAACCGTTTCTTGTTCTGCAGCTTCCTGTAATAAGGCGCTGGCCTCCTCAGCTGAGTCCACCCGGGTTGTGTAGCGCTAGGTCAACAAAGTCAGCAAATAGCATTTCCCACTGTTTTGAAGACCAACGGGAGGCATCGGACCCAGAAGGGAAACAGTAGAGCCTGTTGAAGGGTATGGTGGCATAACTGATAATACTGCACAAACTCAGAAGACAAAGGAGACCAGTAGGGGGCTTGGCTCACCACAAAAGATGGTACAAGTAACAAAGGGCAGCGTCCAGGAAGAAGTTAACTCGTTTGTTTTGCGTTTGTTGATCACAATCACAATATTAACATCTGGGAGTCACATGATTGGAGAAATCCTATTGATTCTACCAGCTCCTAAATCCATGTCTAAAACAATGAATTATTCCTGTATATATTATAGCGATAAAACGGTAGGCAGAATTATTGTAATAAGAGAACTTGAAGAAAATTATATTTTTAAGCCATTCTTGCTCCTGGTTGAATATGTGATGTGGAACGCATATACATATTGTGGTCCCATCCATTTCGATCTTTAGCCCAACCTCTAGCTGCCTTGTCGGTATGAAAAACGAGAGAAGCTCTTCTGCCACGGTAGTGAAGATTCAGATGGCTAATGTCGGCGGATTTAAAGATGACGACATCCCCTGTGTATAATTTCAATACGACACCAGGTTCAACCAAACATAGCTCCCCTCCTTCACAATCGGAAATTACCAAGACCAAACAAATATCTTCATCACCCCAATCCCGATGAATCCGTGTACTAACATTAATGTTAAGTACAAATCCTGAGAAAGGAGAAACCGGCGATGTATCACAATTTGGCAGGACACTAACAAGGAACTCAAGCTTATCAAAGCTATCAGGAAGTAAGCATTTCACCTAGAAATACATTAGAAATGAATTAATAAGATTATAAACACTTACCAGATGCTCAATCCATTCAAAAACTGGCCCGAAAGCTTCGATAAACATACGGTATTCATCAGAGTTGTCCTTAAGTTCTCGGCTTGACCTTGGAATATTTTGAGAAGTGTTGACCCGACGCAAACCTTCTTTTTGCAAGGTAGAAGGATCTGCATCGAAAGGTGTGCCATCTCCCTTTATAAAATTATGTTAATGAATTACAATATTTAAAACGGCATTTACTCACTCTTGTCGAGTACCGAAACCATACGGTAAAATGAGCAGACGGAAAGGAATTTGTTGACCCCTCTAGAGCAGTATCAACGACCCTCAGGGTATTAGGGTAAATGACTTGGACTTTGGCCAGTAATGTATCTCGCAGTTCTTTAGGCATGTTTGCGCAGATTAAAGCTATGAGCTCTGCGTACTTGTTGTTTATTCTTATCATCTGACTAAATAATAAAGCATTCAGGTCAATAACAAACAAGTGAAAAGAGCGGCAAAAACAGCGTACCTATCAAGCCACTTACTATCGAAATATATATATTTCTGTGGGCTAGTTTTACGGCCTTTTGATAGCGATGAGGTCAACTTGAAATCATCATAAGCAACGTATATCCAAATAGCAGGCGCACAAACCTTTTTTTTGAAGTCTGCTAGGTTGTTGGGCTGGATAGCCTTCATCGCGTAAGATCGCTCTTCTTCTGTTACCTTCCATCTGTCTTCTCTGTCCGAACGGCTAAATTTGAGCCTCGTATTGTATTCCAGCTTGGGGTCAAAGTTGGTATCAACAGTAATAAGGGTGGGCAAAGTCATAGGAGAGTCCCAGTCCAGACGAGGTAAGAAACCTTGATTGCCAGCTGGACTAAATGGAAATCCAAATGACGAAGAGGCCGTCTGGCAAGAGTGACTCTCAGGATGTAGCCCTGGTAAATAAGAACCAGAATTGCTGGATTCATTGGTAGGGTTGGCCCTTACCAGCACTCCTTCACTGTTAAGCAAAAGAGTGTCCAGAGAGTTGAGGGAATACGATGAGGATGTCACTGCTGTGGTACATTCTAGCCAGCTATGCCAATCACGACCTTTCATAAAATCGCTGAAAACAAAGGTAAGATAGACAGCATTGGTACGTTTGAAATAAAACACTTACTTACTTGTACAGGTATATAGAGTCCAAAATCTCATCTGTCGCTACTAGATTTGTGCAATCGATGTCTGACAGATATACGGACAATTGTGAGCCCTCTAATTGAGGTTGGTAGACCGTCTCCAGAAAACTAGTAGGGAAAAACATTCCGATATGGAGAGGGTACTGTTGGCGGAGGTAAGCCACAGCAGGAATGATCTCTTTTTTGATCAATACTCCTTGAGGAGAATCTAAACGAAAGATTAAAAACATAACTAGATAATACACCTAACATACCAGTAGGATATCGTATGAATTTGGCCAATTTGCCAACAGTATCACCTTTCAAATCTCGAACATGAGGTCTGATCCGAGCGCAGGCCATAAAAACCAGTAAATAAAAGGAACCTAAGAATTTGACCCATGAGCCTTCACCGCAGGTCAAGCAAGAGAAAAAGACGAACCAGAACCAACTAGCCTGCAAGCGTATATACCATCTTTGACATATTGATTCAAAGTTTTTCGGCAGCGTTTGAGGTAAGGCTCAACAATATCCCAAACTTTATTCTGAGTAGTCTGGTGGTCCACCACATACCTAACAGAGATCGTTATCAGGCCCAGCTTTTGAAAATAAGAATTTGAGACTTACCTGTTCACCAGACATGCTAGCTTGATTGAGTTGAGCCAGTATTTTAGCTGAACCACAGCATCGGCCACTTCTAGTTCACAACAAATGCTGGCGGTGGATAGAATGTTGTTGAGGGTTGTACTGCCCATAATAGTAGTTGGAGGAACAAGCAGAGCAGGAGTGATACTTTGTTGGGTCGGTGCGCTAAAATCAATTATCTGGTGCAGATGGCCATCGAGAGCAGTGTGTAACATAGGAGGGCAAAGCGTTTGCTGGGTTGGTGAGCTGGACTTGATAATCCACTGGATAAGTTGGTCAGGAGTAGTTGAGCTCTTCTCCCTGCCGGCAATAAAGCCAGGTAGGCACTTCCTGGCCTGAGCACTGACGGCTAAAAGGAATTCTCGGATTGCTGTTTCAGGAGGGGGATCCTCAGCTAGTGGAAGGGAGCTGGCTGTTGGAAAAATAGGGTTGAACGACTGGGTAGACAAATGGTCTACTGCTCCGTAAGCCGCTGGGGCATGGGCTGGTTGATTTTCTTGCTCCTCCGCCTGGCCTTCTTGTTCATTATGCCTTCCTCCTTCCAGGTTCCACTGGTTGCGACGTCGAGCTTCTTCCCGAGTACGATTTGCGGCTTGCTGGAGAAGCCGCGCAGCAGCACCACCTCGCGGGCAATTTGGATCCACAACAACAATGATTCCAGGGGGTGCCGGTGGGAGTCCTGGTGGTGGTGCCGGTGGGAGTTGTAGGCCGTTGTTGCCATTTTGACCCCCAACCGGATTCCCGTTATTCAGCCAGATCTCTAATTCCAGAGAGCTGCCTCGAGATTGTTGCTCCAAGTCCTCTGACCCATTGTCATTATGCTCTGGCTCCAAATCCTCTGACCCGTTGTCGTTACGCTCTGGCTCCAAATCCTCTGACCTGTTGTCGTTGTGTTCAGGTTCCCAGTCCTCTGACCCATTGTCGTTGCGCTCTGGCTCCCAGTCCTCTGACCCATTGTCGTTACGCTCTGGCTCCCAGTCCTCCGAACCATCCTCACTATGTTCAGGCAAGAGAGGCAACCGATGACCATTAATTACAGGCAATGGGGTCAAAGGTGACGGAGAGGAGAAAGGCGATGGCATAGAAGGTTGTGGGGTTGCAGGCCAAGACATCTCATTGTCAATGTCTATTCCAACTAATGGAGAATACATTTCTTCATCGTTCCTTCTGATTAATGGAGAATGCGGGGAGGATGATGGGTTTTGTAAAGGGACTGCGGTCAGAAATGGGGAAGCCTCTGCCTCTGGCGTGGATTCGGGCAGCATTTCTTGATCAATGTCTTGCCTGGGTGATGTTGTCAATGGTGGCGATGGGGAGAAAGGCATCAAAAAATGCAATGGTTGAAGGGATTGCGGTGTTGGAGTCTGTGGGGTGAAAGGCCTCGAGAATTCATCCTCAAAATCAGGCGACGAAGGCCTAAATGCCGACATGGGCAAAAAGGGCTGACATGGAGGCGGCAACATTTCGAGGTCGTCAGATCCAGCTGTATGTGAAGACAGAGGAGGCCAAACAGGCAGCAGAGCCATGGGGGCAAGGGCAAAGGGTGAGGCAAATGAACTTAAAGGGCGGGAAGGAGACGGCGTTGGGGAGGGCGACAGCAAGCCAGAGCAATTGTTGCCATTCCGGGTGCCTATTATCCAGCTTGGATCAACCCCTAAGTCAAGGTGAGATCCAGCATTACTTCCTGAGGCTGCTCGAAGGTCGGGAGTCCCAGCTGGTGACTGGCTAAGGGGATAGTAGTCCTAAAGGAATGGAATTAGAATCAATAGCCAAGAAACAGAAGGGGACACACCAGGGGAGCCCCAAGAGCTTTGAAGACCTGAACCGACACCCCTGATTCCGGCACCAAAGACAATGAGCTCCCAGAGAGGTAAGGGTGAAGCTTAAACGCCAAAAGCAGGCGTTCTTGACTAACTGCGGGGTCGGCCGTGGGGTCCAGCAAGGCATGGAACAGCGTGGAGAGCTCGGACTTTGAGAGCACAAGGGATTCCGAATCCATAGACAGTAACCGAAGGGCCGAAGGCGGGTTGGACTTAGGAATTACGACGGGTTCGCGAGTCACGCCACCGTGAATGACAAGTCACATGTCCATATGATGTTTCCACCCGCACAAGCGCGTCGCGTCTCGTTGATTCACTCTTCCTCCTTCGGGCAAATGATGGCAAAAAGGCCAGCTTTTTGCCATCACTCCCACCTCGTTGACCCTTTGCCTAGACGCCTACTTCCCGCAGTGTCTTAGCCGACTGATCAACGCTCTCGACTGCGGTAGGACGACGACATCGCGAACACTCACAACGACGGCGCGCGGATCCGAGTCCCAGCCTTCTTCCCCGCCCCAGGTCATCCTCGTCTTCGGAGGTAAGTGGTGACCCATGTCCTCGTCATTTTGGCCCGCTGACAACCTGCCCAGACAGCCCACCCAGCAAACCTGCTCCAACTGCTCCCACCGCTCCCATCCCGCGTCTCTCACTCTCCCTGACGGACGTCACTGGATCTCCTGCCGGTGTTTTTGCTGCTGCCGTGGCTACGTCGGTGTCACCATCTACCTGCGGAGGGAGTGCCGCTAATGCTTCGCCTTGGTAGACGGCACCTACTCCCCTGGTGTCTGTCTATCTTTACGCCTACGGCCGCGGGTCGTGGTTTTCCTACACCCTCTGCTTCGACTACGCCCGCACCTCGCCCATCGATATCGGCGTCTACATCGACATCGAAGGCAAAACCTTCTCCCATTCCAACCCGTCCGAATCCTTGCTCTTCTACTACCCGTGCCAGTCCTTCCACCTCTCTTCCACATCCACACCCATTTCCACTTCTAGGCCCACATCGCCTATTAGCCGTGGTTCGTTGGTTGTGTAAGCCCACACCCGCGGTCTGGTACGTTCCGTCTACCCAAAGCACATTCGCCTCGCACTGACCTTATCGCCGACGTATAGGTGCCTTGACATTTGTCCCTGCCTACGTATGTGGTATCCTCGTTGTTTATCTTCACTTGCTCACTTGCTAACCTCGTTTATTAACCTTGGTCGCAGTTTCAACGTGGATCTATGACGAGCCCACGATCAAGTAAGTTTAAATGACCTCAAAGTGCCTATCAGCAACCCTGACCCTCTCTTCCTCCTTTCCCAGCATCTACCACGAAGACGGCGCCGGCCAGGCTGGGAGCTCTCAGGTAACTCCTTGTCCGTGTAACCTTCCAACTCTCATGCTGATATCGTGTTCGTTCGTAGGAAAGCCGGCCTTCAAAAGACCAACAACGCTACTGATCTGAGTAGATCATCATCGCCTGCAAATGACGACGAGAGTGAATACGGCGGACTGATACGCCATGGGTTCACAAAATCATCGCGGACGGCGTTTATCCAGGCGACGGTGCTCTTCAGGGTTGAGCTAACAGAGGCGAGGTTCCGGCTGGCGGGCCAGGTAAGTCGTACAAATTACGGTAGACGTATAATGCGACTTACCAAGTTCGTTTGCAGCCCTATTATGTACACGCATCCCTGCAATTGAGGACGAATTCAACGCGAGTTGAAGTTCATGCCGACGGAGGATGGAGGCGGATACGAAGCCCTAGGACTTGGTAAGTCGCACGATTCACAGGAAACAAATTAACTGACTTACCAACCTTCATGGCAGCTCTGTTATTCGACCCAACTTCACCTTCCAGCCCCACCCAAACCGTCCAATCCATCGAGACGGCCAGAAGCAACTACGAGCACTGCGATGTGCGATGGTTCTCAGTCGCAGTTGCGGGGGGCGGCATGGAGGCTACGATGTCGATGGGTGGCATGTCCTGGGACTCGGTAAGTGGTGGATATTGTGATAGAGGTCTGGAGAACTTATGAAGGCTTGTTGACAGCCTTGATATACAAGCCCATCAACCTGGTCATAGTGCTTGTGTGTCGGCGACGGCGTTGAAGAGTGGATGTGGAAGGCAAGGCAATTTGCGGAGCTGGACGGAGAAAGGTAAGCACGAGCTGCGCAAATGAGCCGACGACGTACTAACCTTCAAACCTCCGTCGTATTGGCAGCTTCGTTATGAAACCGCCTAATCCGCTGATGAACTGTCTTGCGAGGTGCATGTGCGTCGGGAGCCGGGTTGGTTGTGAACACGGGATTTGCGAAGCTGGTACCAAGGACGCCGGTACCATCTCTGGCATGAACATCCTCCGTATCATCAACGAGCCTACCGCCGCTGCCATTGCCTACGGTCTTGACAAGAAGGTCGTTGGCGAGCGCAACGTCCTCATTTTCGATCTCGGAGGAGGAACTTTCGATGTTTCCCTCCTTACCATTGAAGAGGGTAGTTTCGAAGTCAAGGCCACTGCCGGTGATACTCATCTCGGAGGTGAAGATTTCGATAACCGTCTCGTCAACCACTTCGTGCAGGAGTTTAAGCGCAAGAACAAGAAGGATTTGTCCTCCAACCCCCGTGCCGTTCGTCGTCTCCGTACCGCTTGCGAACGTGCCAAGCGTACCCTTTCTTCCGCCGCTCAAACCTCCATCGAAATCGACTCTCTATTCGAGGGTATCGACTTCTATACCTCCCTCACTCGTGCTCGCTTCGAGGAGCTCTGCCAGGACCTCTTCCGCATCACCCTCGAACCCGTCGAGAAGGTCCTCCGCGACTCCAAAATTGACAAGGGCAACGTTCACGAAATTGTCTTGGTCGGCGGCTCCACCCGTATCCCACGTATCGTCAAGCTCGTCTCTGACTTCTTCAACGGCAAGGAGCCCAACAAGAGCATCAACCCCGACGAGGCTGTTGCCTACGGCGCTGCTGTCCAGGCTGCTATCCTTTCCGGTGACACCTCCGAGAAGACCCAGGATCTCCTCCTCCTTGATGTCGCTCCTCTGTCGCTCGGTATTGAGTCCGCTGGTGGTGTCATGACCCCCCTCATCAAGCGTAACACGACAGTCCCCACCAAGAAGTCTGAGATCTTCTCCACCTACTCCGACAACCAACCCGGTGTCCTTATCCAGGTCTACGAGGGTGAGCGTGCGCGCACGAAGGACAACAACTTGCTCGGAAAGTTCGAGCTCTCTGGCATCCCCCCTGCTCCTCGTGGTGTTCCTCAGGTTGGAGTCACCTTCGATATCGATGCTAACGGTATCCTCAACGTTTCTGCTTCCGACAAGACCACCGGCAAGTCGAACCGCATCACCATCACCAACGACAAGGGCTGTCTTTCAAAGGAGGAAATCGAACGCATGGTTGAGGAGGCCGAGAAGTACAAGGGTATGTCCCTCTTTTTTTTCTTCTTCTTGGTGGACTGTAACTCATATTTCTATCCTACAGCCGAGGATGAAGCTGCTGCTGCTCGCATCGCCGCCAAGAACGGCTTGGAGTCCTACTCTTATAACCTCCGTAACTCGATGACTGACGAGAAGCTCGCCGACAAATTCGACCCCGCCGACAAAGCTAAGCTCGAGTCTGCCGTCAACGAGACAATCGCCTGGCTCGACGCCTCGCAAGAAGGCTCCAAGAAGGAGTATGAGAAGCAAAAGGAGTTGGAAGCTATTGCCAAGTATGTTACATTTCCTTGCTCTCGGTCTGAGACATATTGCTAATCCACTCTTCTCTAGCCCCATCATGCAAAAACTCTACGGTTCTGCTGGTGGTTTGAAGGGAAGCGGAAGGTAAGCCCGAGCTGTATGAATGATAAGTAGGATGAAATACTGACCTTCTGGAACTTCAGACCTTGTAGCATGCTCGAGCTATGAATCACGAATGGGAACAACGTCAGTAAGTATTCTCACTGAACTGACCTGCACCTCCAGTTTAATCCAAGCTCTACAGATTGTCAGTAATGTCCGGGACGTGTTCGGAAGGATTTGACTTGCGGATTATCTTTCCATCACTGTAAGTTTCTTATTTCAACGAAATGAGTACACAAGATTACTAACTAGTTATGTGCCTCAAAGCTTCAAGTCTACGTACACGGGCGGCATCAACCCGGAGACGCTTCCGCCTGCCGCCGCTGCCGCCTTTCTTCAAGCAACCAGCGGACGCACGACGACGTCGGCTAATGTTATATCACCTTCTTTCAATGGATTACGCATGTGACGACCTACGTACGCCTGCTGTTACAGACATACGGGTGCCTGCACCTGTATCTGCCCAGCCAACCAATGCAATCCACGACCCCACAGGTATCCGAACATGCCAACCAGCTCAGGCAGCGAGACCAACAGCACATGACGCTGTACAAGGAATACCTCAACCGTTTGCCCTCCTCACCTCCTGAGGCGCAACCTTCGTATGGATTACAATCTTCGTCGGCTGTCATGCTCAGCTCACCATTATCCAGCTCGCTGGGCCCGCCAGCCGCACGGCCCCGACCTGGGTCATTGATCCTCACCAGTCCATCGTCTAATGATGGCCAGGCGAACCTGAGTGTCATCTGTGTGTTTGCGGGCAAGAACCTGCAGATGCAGGCGACGTTCAAGATGGTCCTCCTCAACCCCTCAACCCCTCCACAACCGCGTCTGACCTCGTCTACCAGGCCATCCAGCGTTTCCGGCTTCCGACCGTGGAGGACAAGAGCCAATACTACCTCACTGTCAAGCAGGTGGAGGGTGGAAGCTCCTCGGTCTTGCAGCCCAATGAGAACCCGCTGGTCGTGTTTGATACCCTAGTGATGGAGATGATGGAGCTGCCCAAGGTGAAACGAAGCAGTGTCGGCAGCATCAGCTTGGTGTCGAGTAATTTATCGATGCACCCTGCGACCAAGAAACTGTCGATGAACGATTTCACGGACAATTCGGCGGTCAAGTTTTATCTGAACAGGCGAGGCGATGGCTTGAGTCTGGACGGCAGCAGCGAGAACGGGCACGAAAGGGATGACACGTTGATTGCAGATACGTCATACGCAGAGTCGGCGGAGATGGCGGGGGCAGCGAATGCCAATGCCTTGGCAAATCGCAATTCCTCTCCGTATCAACTGCTGGCGCCAACGTCACGCCCGAGCGTTTCAGCTCGCCCTCTGTGCGGTTTGCCTCGCAGCTCATCATTTACGCCGAGGACCTGCTAGATGACATGCAGTTCCACCCCCAGACGGAGGCGATCGTGTTCAAGAACACGCTTCCGGACCTGCGTAAACCTATCGTGGTATTGCCCAATCTGAGGCGGAAGATCTTCATGTTCCCGAAGAATGTGACAGTAGCTGAGGTGACTGAGATCAGCCTGGAAAGGTTTGGCATACAGGATGGGGGTTATTGATGGGGGGGATGAGGTGGAGGATAAGATGATGAAGAGGAGGAGTGGGGTACGAGTAAGATACGGGCTGATGGTCAGCATTGATGGGCATGGTATGTATTTGATCTCTTTTTTGGTGGTGCGGTGATTGGTTTACTCATTTTTTATGATTTTGCAGAAAGGGAACTGCCACCGTCGAGCAAGATTTGTCGACGCTTTCCCAAGACTGCCACAATACAGAGGACCTGATAGGCAGCCAGCAATTAACAAGTGCCGTTCGCTTGACTTGTCTCATCTTTTAGGTACACAGGAGGATATCCGCTTGGACGACCCTGTATTTGTCCTCCGTCGCGCCATGTCCTACAGAAACTCGACTTCCAGGAAACACTTCTCAGCTCCCTTGGATGAAATTGCGCTGCAGCACCTGCACCGCCAGTCAAGCTTGAGCTTCAATTCAGACCCTCAGAGTCCCGTGGATGAGCATAGCAGCGCCATTGGCAACAAGCTCAAGCAACCGTCCCAGCAGGAGATCATTGCTGCCCAGCGCGCTGCTACCCGTGCGACGCAAAGGGCGACGTTCAAGACCATCCTGCTCAACCCCTCCATGACCATGTCTGACTTGGCGATGACTGTGAATAGTCGATGGCCTCTGTATGTTCTTCATTTCCCTCTGCGCCTGCCGTCCTTCTCCCTAACTCCTGCCCCTCATAGTCTCCCTCTTCAACAAGCCCGTGCTCTCTGATGAAGAAGATGCCTCGGCAGCAGCGACTGGAATAGTGGAGATCGCTGCCCTCATGTTGACTGGATGTCTATGGCCTGGCAAGTTTCCCTTTGCACCACCGAGCCCTGCCCCATCTCTAATCATTCCTATGGCAGCCTTTCTCCTTGGCCCTATTCCCTTCTGCCACCTCTTGGGCCGTGGAACAAGGTGATAAGGATGGTGGTGGCACCTTTTGAAAATAGCTGAAACCGCTGTCCAGGTATTGACTGAACTTCCATTGCTTGGTGTGTCACTGTTCACGCCTCGCGACTGTCACCTCACTAACAAATGCCCAAGCAACCCTTTTGCTAAGCGCTATTTATCTTCCTCACCCCTGGGGATGCCTGATGAGATGGTAACCGAGATGACGGCGGCAGCTCCAACTGCTGGAAATAGTTGTGGCCACTCTCCTGGGTTGATAGCAAGCGCAGCGTCTTCCCAGCGGTGCAGGTCCTTTCAGACAGTCGTGGCACCCCTTCAATTAACCACAACCCACCCAATATTTTTTATTGTCTAGTAAAACAAGCATTTGCTGCTATATACATTCTATCTAGTATTTGGAAGAGAAAAGGGACTGGTAGATGCCACCCAAAGTAATGGCCAACAAACTAAGTTTTGTCTCACACGAAGAAGATTGGTATGGGACTAAAGTCCCAGTGAAAAATGACCGCTCATTGGACACAGGCCTGGGGAACTTCGGAATTCACATTTGCAGATTATTTGCCGCTTCTCGAAGAATACTTTCCAAGTCGCCTTTCACTAGGCTTCAGTCTGAGCGGAGATGAAATTGGTTTAAGGTTCGCTTGCTACACCTAAACGAAAACCTCATCATTCATCCATTCGTGTTTTGTTTGTTCTCTCCTCAGGCCTTCCCTTAGGTCCAACTTAACATTGTGGAGCACGTTGAATTTGACAAGCACTGTCGGTGTGGCACTTCCTGAGACTGAAACCTGATATTTCTGTCAAGTCGTTTGCATTTGTTCATACGTCTCTTGATTTATTCCAAAGGTTTGTCACCCTCTGCTGAAAGGTTCAGCCCTTGACTGACCGTCTAATTTAGTGGCAGTTGCCTTACAATCCACAAGGATTGACACCAGCTCACTCCGTAGTACTGAGCTTCCTGAGCTTCTTATGAGGACTCTCCGGAACAGCCAGTAGCCTAGTAGAAGGTAAGCATCGTCTGTGGCCAGCAATGTAGCACACTAACTGAAGGTGCCAATCAAGTTCTGGCCACTGTTTGTCAACTGGTCATCAACTGGTCATCAAGTGGCTTATCGGCGCCTCCACATATAGAGTGATGGACACTAGCTCATTGGGCCCAATTCAAACACTGTACAACAGCCTTCGGCCTACTTTATAAGTCGGCTGATTTCCCAGCTTGTCAGAATACCCCTTCCTTCACGCAAACATGTTTGAGTCCTCAACAGTGACTTCCTACGGTTCCTCTGTCCGTCATATCGTCCGAAGTTCTGTCTCACCTTCCTTGGCTGCGGCACATTCACCCACATTTTTCTCGGCCGGTAACACAGCCAGGCAACGGGGCCATTCCCCAAAGGTCCCCACGGCGGAAGCCCGTTTGTCCCCTAGGCCTATCGTAACCAAAGTCGAGACTGAAGACAGTAAGTTTGTGTCAGCTATTTGAATTCTGTGACGGTTGAATAACCAAAATCTAGCCTCCCTACTTTCTAATATCAAGAGCTTCATTGAACAATGCAATCCAGAGACGCTTCGGTTAAAGATTAACTCCGATAAGCTTAAGCATATTGAAGAACTAGCGGAAGCAGGCAAACTCCCTGGGTGGCAGAATTTACGGCAAGTCACTTTGCTGCTCTACGGTTCTTGATTCTTGGATTGAGTAAATCTTAGATTCGATTTCAATGGCGAAACTTTAATAATCCGTCGGCCAACCAATGTGCACGAGGGCTTCTCAGAAATCATCTCAGCGGTTATTAAGGAACTCTGGGCACCCCACGTTACCCTGGGTGGTCCGGGACCAAATAAAATCACGCAGGCAGGGACAGCAGATCTTAAATTCAAAAATGGTCACCGCAAATGCCCCGACGCAGCGTTTTATGACGATCAAGCCCCGCCAGGGAGCTTTCCCACTATTGTTTGGGAAATCGGTTACTCTGAAAGCGACAAGGAACTGGCGGTTGATGCTGTCGAATACATCGGCAAGTCGGGGGGAAAAATCCGGATGGGCTCCACGATAAATTTAGAAACCACCACTGAGGAAGTTCCTCCTTTAAAGGGAGTTACATTGGGTTACACTTTCAAGAAGCTTCTGGCTATTGTTTGTTCCAAATATCGTCTCATGTCTGTTGAAAGAAATTCCAGCGATGTAACTCAAAACACTGAACGTGATGTTGCTCACGCCGTCCGATCACCCTCTTCTGATTCCCACCTAACCCCCGACACATATTTCTTTGTGACTGACCGGCCGAGGAACCAGACAAGGGCAGCAACAGCTGCCTCCTCACCAGATGACACGCATCAAATTCACCGCAAGATGACTATCAAGCGGATAGAACAGCACCCTGTAAGAATCAATATCTCCTTATACATATTTCTAGATTTTGATCTGGCTTGTAGATCATGCTCAACGGCGAGGCCTGCCCAGAGGGTTCTTTTAACATAACATTTGACGAACTATTTCTTCAACTACCTGATGGGCATTCAAAGGAGGAGGCCGCCATTGTTATCCCGTATTCTATCTTCATCCGTGTTTTTACAGAAATGCTTGCTATCGACAACGGCACGGCTGAGCGTAACGCCAGAGATTATACTGGTAAACGAAGTTATGAGGACATGGTTGGAGAGGATTCACGTACCAATGATCAGATCGAATGGGATGAGGAGGACGCAGAGTTGATGAAGCGCTTTAGAACTACTTGATTTCCAGTGCAGTGTACCATATCTATAAAACCATAATCTTAATCGATTGCTAGTTTCAGACATCCCTCAGAATTTACTAGTCCTCCTTTTATTGTTCACACTTCAGTCTTGATTTCAACTGGAACGCAGATTAGATGTTTCAAGTTGGCGCTCAAGTAGAACATTGTTTTACTCGGAACATAGTATTTCCAAACTAAAATGTTGTCCAAATAATGTATGACTACGATTCAGGAAGATTGGACCAACTCTAAGCCAGACAACAAGACAAATTTCTTCCGACCGCTATCATCTACATTGCAGCTTCGATTTCCATCTATATCCTCCTTGTTTGCGACCTCTCTGTCATTTTCACTTTCGCTCTCATATTCACCTTCTGAGTCACTGGCATTCTCCCATGCACTGTCGTATGGGTCAATATCTTCCATGGGCATGGAAGTAAAACCAGTAGGAGTCCCTCTCGTCAAGTATTGAATTCGTCCAATTACAGTTGAGGTCCAAAGTTGACGACTTTGGTGCGCTCCTCTGTCGCCCAGCTGCTGGAACTGACCTGACACAGGTTGGAAGAGTGAACAACCTTCCCAAATCGTCCCGATGTTATGGAAAAGGTAAACCCTCTGAATCAAGGGCATGCTCTCTGTCCACCGGTTCAGGACAAAGTCAGCGTTGCGTTGGGGCAAATCAAAAACCCTAACATTTGTTTTCACGACGAAAACTTCGAGAGAGCTGCATAACTCAAGCATCGCTTCCCATAAGCCATCTTCCCAAGGGCCACAGTCATTAGTTGCCTGAAGGGAAGATTTAGTATAATTAAGAGAAAGACAACTTGAAAAAGTACGTACCTTGATGGGATTAGATAGGTATTTGATACGAAAAACCTTAAGTTTTGATAAGGCAGTATCCCAGCGTATTGTATCAACGCAGAAGTCAGGACGGTGGCCACAGTGAACATTCAGATGGGTGACGGCTGAGAAACCTAATGCTTGACCCAGTTGATAGGATAATGTTCTTGTTGAAGGCATCTTAATCTCTAGAAAGACTAGATTCCTGAGGGCAGGCCAACTGCTGTTCCGAAAGTAATGTTGAGAAACTAAACAGGAGTCCGTGTACTTCTGAATATCGATATCATTTGCTAAGACTGCGCTTGTTGGGTTCATGTCTAGGCCTTGAATATCCCTCAGGCAGGCAAGAGAACGTTGCTCAAACAAGTATTGAGCTTTGGTCTCTGACTGGAGTAACTTCATGTAAAACATGATTTCTTCTCGCATTTCCCGGGAAACTACAATTATAGAGTCAAGTTAGCCACCAGAGGACAACAAAAGAAGACAGAAAAGTTGATGCTTACATTCAACTGGAAAGGTTTTGATTTCAGAGACTGGTGGTATGTTCATTTTAGAAACTAGGCAGAAAATACGAAGAGAGAAGTTGAAAGCTATAAATAGTTAAAGTCGTCACTTTCTTTATTTGTGAGCAAACTAAGAGCGTCGATTTATCTTCTCACGTTGAAATTCTAAACTTAAACTTGAACTTAATCCTGCTATGACGGTTTATTGCCCTCGCTGTGGCAAGAAGTTCAAGGATCTTGTTCGGGTACAAAATCACTTAAATCAGCCAATCTCTAGCTGTCTTATCCACTTTAATGAACTTCTGGAAATCAATACAGCTCTTCAGGAACAGCTTAGACCTGGGGTGGAACCTCAACTTCCGACGACACTTAACTTAGACGCAGAGGATCCAGCTTCTAATAATGGGTGTCATGACGAGGCCATACTACCTGAATTTGAGCCTACAGACATGGATGTTGACTTGGACTTGGAACCTGTCGGCGTACCACCAATACGAACAGCATGCACGGCTTATCCTAACATTCCATCTACTCACTATTTCGAAGATCGCTATCCAAATTCTTCTCAAACTTACGGTCCTGGCCCAACATTTATGGACCTTTTCCATCAAAACACATTCTTTGAAGAACGGAAGACTAATGTATATTACCCATTTGCCTCAAAAGACGAATGGGAACTTGCTTCTTTTCTGCTACGGTCAAACTTAAGTGTGGCATCCATGGACATTTTCCTCAAGTTAGAGCTTGTAAGTCCATACATTTGTCTTCACAACTACTTCTACACAATTGATAGATACAGAACCTTGGCCTATCTTTCCGAAGCGCTAAAGACCTCAGAAACCGAGCTGAAATGCTTCCCGCTGGCCCAGCCTGGATGTCAAGGCCATTGGCGACTGAAGTTCCTACCAAGAAGCAGCTCTATCTCTTCTATCGTGATCCTATTAAATGTCTCGAATCTCTCTTGCGCAATCCTCTTTTGCAAGGTTCCATAAAATTTGGCCCTTTTAGACTGTTTGAATCAGCAGCTAGGACTATGAGAGTCTATACAGAGTGGCTTTCAGGAGAAGCTGCTTGGTCTATGCAGGTACATTTACTATATCCTTCACGTGTATATTTTAAGGTGACGTGATTTCCAGGAGAAATTGCCAGAGGGTGCTACGCTGCTAGGCACAGTTTTGTCTTCAGACAAAACAAATATCTCAGCAAAAACAGGAAACCGAATGGCACATCCTCTTTTAATCAGCCTTGCCAACATTGTTATGGATACTCGTAACAAATCATCCAACCATTTATTTTTGCTGTTGGCATTATTGCCTATCCCAACTTTTATCCACCACAATAAGAAAGTACAGGGCGTTCTTGCTTCACGTCTTTTTCACGCTAGTCTGGATATTATCCTCAAGCCCCTCAAGACAGCGGCAGAGATTGGGGTCATGATGACAGATCCTCTTGGCTGGCGTCGATTTTGTTTCCCACCATTAGCTGCCTATATTGTTGATACACCAGAATCTGCTCTGATAGCTGGTGTTGGATCAAAGACTTCATCCGTTACAATGGCAAACTATAGACAACTGGGCGACAACTTTCGTCATGAACCCCGAACAGCGTCCACCACTATTGCGCAACTCCTAGTCCTAGAATCAAAAATCAATCCATGGAGCCTGGAATCCTACATGATCAAATCTAAGGAGACATTTCATTTGAATGGTGTTCATCGTCCATTTTGGAGAGACTACCCTCTTTCCGATCCATCTGTATTTCTTACTCCTGAGCCTCTTCATCATTGGCACAGGCAATTTTGGGACCATGACATCAAATGGTGTATTCAAGCACTTGGTGGGCAAGGACAGGAAATTGATTTTCGATTTTCAGTTCTTCATCCACATACAGGCTTTCGACACTTCAGAGAAGGAATATCAAAATTGAAACAGGTTACTGGGCGAGAGCATCGTGATGTTCAGAGATACATTGTGTCTGTTTTGTCTCAAGGTGTTCCCTCTCTTTTTCTAGCGGCCATCCGTTCGCTCATCGATTTCCGCTACTTGGCTCAAGCAAAGGTCATCAACGAAGCTACTTGCAATCAAATCCAAAAAGCTCTTCAAGATTTCCACACATACAAACAAGCCATAATCGATGCTGGGGCACGTCGAGGAAAGAAAAATGCTATCGATACTTGGTATATACCCAAGCTGGAGTTCCTGCAAAGCGTTGTTCCCAATATTCGGTTAAATGGAGTTGCAATCCAATGGTCTGCCGATACCACTGAACATGCACACATTGAAGTCGTTAAAGACCCTGTCAAATCTGTCAACAACCAGAACTATGAACCCCAGATTTGTCGTTACCTTGACCGACTGGACAAGCTACGAGATTTTGATCTGGCTACAGCCATGCACAATTCCAAACTGGACTTTCGAGGTGACAGTGTTATTTCTGATCCAGATATCTTTCTTGATGAACTTGGAGAAGAAAGCTCTCTCCGCGTCTCCACCACTGTTGATCTTCTTTCCAATGTTGACTTTGTATCACCCCTCATTGGCACTACACATCGTCTAGTTGATTATTTCCAGATTGCCTCTCAACTCAAACTTGGCCGAATTTCAAATGCCCCGCAACCTTACAGGACAGTCCAGTCTTCATTAAACTCGGCATTTCATTTGATTCGTGATCCTAGCTATAAGCGTATGCTTGTTGATGACGCAGCAACATTGTTTGACCTTCAAGATCTTCGCCCCGCCTTAGGAGACTACATCCGACAAACCCAGCAGCCTAAGACAGGCAACTCTTCTGTTATGGTCATTGGAGGCCGGCGGTTATCGGAAAACACATGTTCACTTCCTTTCCTCCACCTGGAAATTTGGAATCGCCTCAGAATTCAAACAAGAGCGTATCACACCCCTCATGATATTTTGGCTGCACACACCGTCAATGCCTACCCACCATCTGCTGAGTGGCCGCTTGGCCACTATGACTCTGTTATCGTGAATGTTGATCCTACTGAAAATTGGCCAAGAAGTGGTCTTAAAGGTATTTACTGCTGCATACAGACATATGAAATATTGTACTAAGTGATAAACCATCTAGGCCATGTGGTTGTTAATGTCCGAATGGTGTTTCGCATTGTTCCAGGTCAAACTGCTGCAATGCCAGCTATCCAAGATCAGTTTTTGGCCTATGTTCAGCGTTTTGATATTGTTCCTCAGGTTAACCAAGCCATATCCGGTTCAAGGACTGCAAGAGGAGCATATCCAGAGCCATATTCCTCACTATATATTCTGAAGAAAGCGAAGAGGACAAATAAAAGTATTATTGGTGACATTATTCCTCTTCATCATATCCGGGCTTTGGTGGATGTTGCTCCTCGTCTTGGAGAGACTGCCAATAGAATGCTAACTCCTCAAAATAGCACAACATATAGTTCTGAGTATTCATTGAATAAGTACTTTGATAAGGAGTTGTTCTGGGCGTTAAGTTAAACAAGTGTAGTTCATTGTCAATATATTCATTATTCTCAGTTTTCAGCATGGAGACCTAAATAATAGCTAACAAACCAAATTCCCAAGTGATGGTCAGTTGATGCTACTAAACGCTACTGAAAAAATAACAACCTGTCAGCCCTTGGTAGGAAATAAAGCCTCCCCATAGGCTCTGGTAGTAACCGCTGTAAGCTACTAAACGCTATAGAAAAAATAGAATCCTGTTAGCTCTCTGTAGGAAATAGTCTTCCCCATAGGCCATTATAGTAACCACTGTAGGCTCTGTAGTGCTGTTGGGCATGAACTCAGAGCTATGTAGCTCTGTGGAGGGCTAGGGGGGGCTTCGGTGGCTAGCTGAGTGAAGTGGGTTACTATAGCGATCTTTGACATCAAAGGGAAATGCTGTGCCTGTCTACGTGTGAAAATCTGGGTTTGCTGATGTTCCGGTTTTCAGAATAATTTGGGATGGAATTTAAGCATGTACGCTATTCGAGCATATCAAATTCTTGGATGCCTTTGATCTCAGTTTCTTTCAGACGACATATTTTTACGCTTTTGGGTTTCGTGGAAGTGGTTGTAGAACGATCTATCGCCTTGATGCCCCCAGACACCGATCAGAGGACATTTGCAGGGAGGGAAAACCGACGCAAACTCCTTCGCGCTTGGGTAGAATTCAGCGCTTGGCTCCTGAATTTCAAACACTTCATTGGTAACTCGTTTTTTATTCAAATAAACGCAATGTCAACAACAACCCCAGCTTCAGGTTCCATAGGTGGCAACTTACGCAAACTCTACGTAGAGCTCAACAGCGCCAAGGAAATGTACCTAACCGCGATTGGCGCCTATCCTGATCAAGGCGAGTGGAATTTTACACACATAGCCATGTCCTAATCTGACAGGATCCCCAGACGCATCGTTAAATGACAAAATAGGTGTCGTTCGACCCCTAGAGGCTGCTCTCCGAGAGCTCGGACTAACCCCAACAACATTTTCAGGAGGTGCGTTCAAGTCTTTGGTGTTAAAAAGTATGTTTTTCATCTATCCTATGCAGATTTAACGGTATTCGCCTACCTGGCGCAGTGCCGATGTGATCCTGCGAGAATACCGGAATGTTTCTCGTCTTTATTCTCCATTGTGACGCACCTTCAAGAACATGGAAATTGCCCCAGCAGACTTCAAGACCTTTTGACCGCGGAATTATCTCGCGGGCGCTTCAGTTTGGAGGATATCAAAACGGCCACATTCATACTTGGCTTTGGCGGTGGGAATATTCTTGGTATTGGATATGATGCCAATCAGACACCAGAGGAGCTTGTCGAGAAAGCTTGGAAGGATTGCATCGAAAGGAATTTGAAAGGTGGACTCGGATCGGAAACGAGCAAACTCTGTACAAGGGCATTTAAGATCCTTGCCCAAGCACGAGGTAGTGTTCGATTGATGAAACTATGGGAACATTGGGAAGTCGCCCAGATCTAGAACTCCGACTTTTTGATACAACGCGGTTGGAGTTGCCGATGAATGAGTTTTTTTGCGAGGTTTGCATCAAAGTATAACATATATACTTAGTTGTGACCAGTCTCCCGAAATAGAAGTCAAGATAAGGATAAGATAAGATGCTCACGCTTGACATTGCCTGCCGTCTTACCAATCTCAAGTCTCACACAGACACTCATTCACCCTTGACCACCTTCAACTCCTAAGGACATATCTACGGTTGACAGTGACTCGTATTACCTTGCGTGTAATCAATACCTGCTTTTATCAACGTCTGGTACTTGGGTTCGTGATTGAAATCGCCAATATTTCTCCAATGGAACCAACTGCAGATAGGCGCCGAAGGCCGAACCCTGAAATTCCCTTGCGGCGAATGCAGAGCGCGTCGGCCGGTGCTGTAAACTATACAAACACCAGCTACCGTAATCCTGTTATCGACGACCTAACCGATTTTGAAGAAACCAACTGGTGGAACCCAGATGTGCGGAAGGAGTACCACCGTCCTGGATCTGGGGTACTCGCCTCTGTATTGGCAGAGCAGCTCCACAAGCCCTGCCATTCGTTATTCTCCGTCGATGTGGCTACTCTACCACCGTCGCTGAATATTCCAGCCGTGCAAAGTAAGTCTCCCATGTCTCTGAAAGATGGACCCCTCCTGCCTGATCGACTGGCCCACATTTAGGACATTCGTCTGACATTTCACCCCAGGGCCTTCGGAAGATGAAGTTATGGAGTCGTTACCTGACCCAGACGCTTACTACTGCCCAGAAGAGAATGGATGGGTTTTAATGACCTGGATGTCTTCTTCGTTTGCTCCTCTTCTCACACAACACTATTTTCAAGTTGGTTATCCCAATCTTCCTCTTTTATATGATGGGCGCCGCCAACAAAAAGTATCCTGTGCTACGACAGGTAACCCCCATCATTTCCACACCTATGAAAAAGCGGTGGACGGCCACATACTCAACCCTCCATTTTGTCGGATGATGGCCACGCAAAAGGGTGGTTTCTGCAGGAAAGGCCTGAAAACTGATTTTACCCAATCTAAGGAAACCGAAATTCTCACTGAAAGTAGTACAAAAACGGCAGGAGATGAAGACGAACTATTAGATCTTTCTGTTTGTTGCCAGTGCCCATTCTATTGCGTCACATCGAAAATCATTCCTGGAGTTATCCCCGTCGAAGATATGGAGGAGCTTGTACAAGACAAGAAATGTCATGTTCCACAAGGCTGGACCACAGAAAGAGCAATTGTTCGTGCTTTTGAGACTTTTTTGAAGTTGACGCCTTTCCACTCCTTTTCACAATTTGCTGATTTTGACCATCTTCGTAGGGTGATCGAAAATAAATTGTGGAAAGGGAATGATAGAATGATAAAGGTGATGGCTTCCGTTTTTCAGATCAATCTGGGGTGGAATCTAAGCATGTACGCTATCTCAAATTCTTGGATGCTTTTGGTCTTGAATGTTGATTTCCTTCAGAAAACATATTTTTACGCTTTTAGGTTTCGTGGAAGAGGTCTGGGATGGATGTATCGTCTTGAAGCCCCCAAGGACCGATCAGAAGACATCAGCTGGGAGGGAAAACCGACATAAACTCCTTCGCGCTTGGGTAGAATTGAGTGCTTGGTTGCTAAATTTCAAACACTTGCTTGGTAACTTGTCTTTTATTCAAAGAAACGCAAGGCCGACATGACCCCACAGCTTCACATTCCATAGGTGGCAGGCAACGCAAACTCTACGTTGAGCTCAACAGCACCAAGGAAATATACCTGACCGCGCTTGGCACCTATACTGATCCAGGCGAGCGGAATTTCATACCTACTCGAGTAGCCATGTTCTAACCTGACAGGATCCCAAGGCGCATCGTTAAATGACACAGTAAATGACATTCGACCGCTGGAGGCTCCCCTCCAAGTCCTCGGCCTAACCCCGACAACATTTTCAGGAGGTGCGTTCGAGGCTTTTGGTGTTAAGAGCAGATCATCTTTTAATGTATCCTCTGTAGACTTGACGGTGTTCGCCTACCTGGCGCAGTGCCGTTGTGATCCTGCGAGAATACCGGAATACTTCACGTCTTTAGTCTCCATTGTCACGCACCTTCAAAAACATGGAAATTGCCCAAACCAACTTCAAGACCTTGTGACTAGGGAACAATCTCGCGGGCGCTTCACTTTGGAGGATATTAGAATGGCCGCATTGGCACTTGGATTCGGTGTTGGAAATATTCCTGGCATTGAATATGATGCCACTCTGATATCAGAGGAGCTCGTCGAGAAGGCTTGGAAGGGTTGCGTTAAAAGGAATCGGCACGATTTTAAGAATGGACGAGAAACTAACAGGCTCTGCAACAATGCATTTAGGGTCCTTGCCGAAGCAAGAGGTAGTAATCGATTGAGGAAACTATGGGAAGCCGCCCAGGACTCCGACAATGATGCAACACAGATGGGTTGCGGATGTATGAGTTTTTTTGCAAGGTTTCGCGTCAAAGGTCCTAGGGTTTGGCAGTTAGACTCGAGGGAGAGCTAGGAGAGGGCGTCATCACGATGGCCGTCAGTGTCAACTCTTACTACCAGGGAAGAGGAACCGCCTACAGCCATATTTGACAGCATTTCTATTTCGACACCACCCCGGAGTTTTGCATAAATAACATAAAATATACAGTCGGACTAGGGTAACTTATTCATCCTAGTTTACCAATTTTTTGGCTGTCGGTCGTCTGAAGTTACAGCAAAGGCAGCAATATTAGCCCCTGTGATCATACAGTAGCAAAATTTCGCTGTCGTGCATGACGCAAACGGCGTCAGTCTGTGCGATCGAGGTCTCCCCACAAAGGACAAAAAGAATGGCACGCCAGATAAAAACGATCTTATTGTTATCATCGCAGTCGAGGCATCGCAATAATTCGGCGGTGAAGTTGTCAAGTTGTCAACAGCCCACTCTTGACCCACCCACCTTGGGATCCATTGGCACTAAGTCGAGGTAGTATGACTCTTGCAGCTTGTGGACCGGATACCTCGCACTGAGGCCGTGTGCTAGATAAAACGGCTGCATAGATACCCCCCAACTGGAAAGGCCGCTTGCGAAGAACCATTTTATGCCCAGTTTACATATTTTAAGAATTAGAGCGTACGAGCCTTGTTTACAGTCGAGTAAAAAGATCGCAGGCATTCCAGGTGCGTTTTCCAGACAGGTGGGATTGCCCAAACGATTGGACTATCGAAGCGTCCAAGTACTAAAAGTGGGTCAAATTGTTTATATTCAAATACTTTACCACTCCTTTTCGGTAAAGGTTACAGCCAAACCTACAAATCCTTTTCACTTAGCCATCTGTTCACTAGCTCCAAGGCCTCCTTCGGCTTGTCGTAGGGTACCTTTAAAAGCGGCAAACGATTAGCACAACAAAAAAAAGTCTTATAGCCAATAAACATTACCATATGCCCTGCGCCATCAATTGTAGCGAATGTCAACCCCGCCGCACTCCTCGTCAGACCCGCCTTCTTCCCACCAACAGTCCACTCTCTTAACGGCAGCCCAGAAAACTCGCCATGCCCACTCCACTCGAACGAGAGTGTCCATGCCTCGTTGCCGACGAAGTTGCAGATCCAGTCGTACGCGCCGACGTAAATGAGTGCTTTGACCCCGCGATCGAGGAGGGCGGCGACGTAGTGCTGGGTTGGGTGGAATTCGTCCATGTTGCGCAGGAAGCCTATGCCGACTTCGCTAGAGCACGAGGAGAAGTTGGTGCCTGCTAGGATGGGGTCGACGCCGAGCTGAGAGCGGACGTTGGGTCGATCGAGGTAGGATGAGATGTGCCTGAGGTTTGCGACGGAATTAAGTAGTATTACGGCGGAAGGAGAGGAAGTGTCATCAACTGACTTTGTGACAGGGTAGCAAAGTGTCTCTTCAATCTTTCCTTCGCAGTCTTTGCTAATATCATAAGGGTTCTTGCCTGAGGAACCTCATGAGTCGGAATAAACAAACAAAAAATTAGGACACAATACCTGAGGTAAAGAACGGTACCTCTAATTCTTGACCGCAGAAAGAAGCTGCTGCGCCGCAGGCCATGGCATCGAACTGGTCTACGCAAGATTCTTTCATCCATTTCAAGCACCTCGGGACCTAGGAAGGACTATGAGGTTGGCAGTATAAAGGTCAAGGGGATGGAGACGACGTACAGCTTGCTTCATGCGAATGCATGTTCTATAAAAGGTAACCGAAGTTAGAACGTAGATCGGGAAACATGAGGGAAACGGTATCGAACCCAATGTCAAGAATGGGAGGGAGGGATGCAGGCGTGCAAGTCATCTCGTAAAATGATGGCACCATGCTGTAAAAGTCGGTGATTCCATTTCCTTTATCGTTTTCAGTCAGGAAATGCAGCGTGAGGCAAAGAAATAGATTATACCGATCATTATGGACTTCAGGTTGATGGGCGTCATTCCCGCCTGTTCGAGTCTCTTGTTCTGGTCATAGACCTCCGCTGCGAACACTGGAATGTACCGGCCCTGAAAACACAAAAACACAACGGTAATTCGATACGTCTCGTGCGATGGTTCAATGTTCAATACGCACCCCGTAAGATTCTCCTGCCATGTGGAATGCCCTCCCTTTGAATTTACTGAAGTTTTCGAAGAATATAGCAACGAAGGCGGCAATGTCCTTTGCTGCTTCTTCTGTTGTGCTCTAACGTACAAGTAAGGTCAGTATGCATATGATTTATGTCGTGATTAAGACCACGTACGACAGTCTCGCCGTGATCCGCATACGAGAAACCGACACCGATAGGTTGGTCAACGAAGAAGACATTCGCGTTCGTGTTCCATGATTCAGGGTGGAATTTGGTGCCGTTTGCGTCAAGGACTCTGCAGGGACCTGGATTACATAGTCAACGCGTGTTAAGGAAAAAAATGGGTAGAATTACCAAGTTCCATGAACAAACCAAGAGAGGAGGAGCATCCTGGGCCACCGTTGGTCCAGAAGATGACGTCGTCTTTGTCGGGGTCGTTACGACTCTCGAAGAAGTAGAAGAATAAGTGTCGGGCTTCTATGTCGATATAGCCAGTGTATGACCTTTGCAAAAATGAATCAGCCAACAACTTAGATATGTAGATTATTCAAAAATAGTTTACTTGACTGTCTCGTCGCAGAACGATGTCTTTTTGACCCTCACGCTGTACCTTGGAAACTCTGGGTGTCCAAGCGTCGTGAACTCAGATTCAGAAAGAATCGAAAGGTTCTCTGCAGGAGTGAATAGCCCATCGTTGTAGGACTGATAGCCACCTGCTAACTCGTCTGTCAAGAACCATTACGATAAGCAATTTAACCAAATCAAACATACCTGGTACATTGAGGAATTTTTGCTGAGCCAAAGAGGACGAAGCCCAGGAAACTAGCCCTAGAGTAACGGCGTTCAACCACATCGTGGCGGTCAAAGAAAGAGATGTAGAAGTTAGTGGGAAAGACTAAAATCAACCTCTATTAACCTCCAACACTGTCCGGGACCTCAACCGGATAGCCGCGTTGCTCCCCATGTGGTACTTTTGAGGTACTCCCTCACGATCACTTGTCGCGCGGTGTTGCCCAGCTTCACTAATGTTTTTGAAGGTTTTATAGGACGCTTGTGAGCGCTGGTGAGCATCTGTGAGCATCAGCAAATTTCCAATTCAACGACAGGAAACCAACAGGAAACTGAACTGAACAGAGGGATACAGAAAGGAGCCGGTCCCGTGCTTGACGTCACATAGGCTATAAATAAACTGAAATTTCCATGTTCACTGCCACCAATTCGAATTCCAAACTTTGGCTCTACTTCGACAGTCCATGCACTCTTCCTCCTCGTCTTATGGCTCATACAACGGCCATATTGACCATGCCACAATCTCGAAAGACTGAGGGGAGAGTATCGACATCTGAAAACTATCATTGAAGCCTTGCAATCATTTGGCATCACCATTATTCTGTCGCTGGCACCATCTCTTGTTGAGTTCTACGCCAAACATTTTATAAACGAGTTGACTCCTATCGTTATGAACTGGCTGTAGGCTTCATACTCTTCCGACGCGCATCTCACAATATGTCCGAGCTATCGACTGTGTCTTGGGAGATCGCCCGCCTTGTATAATATGGCCCACCATAAGCTGTAGAAGCCGTTCGTGAAGATGCCTCAGAGACTAACGAATTAGCTGATGCATTGAAAGCAAGGTTTGGTGACTTTTCCATACTCGCGAAGCTGGCTTGCTGGGCTTTCATCTGCAACATGATTGCGTCATGACGTTTCTTCGCTGGCCACTTCCGTTCCTCGTCGTTATCCAGCCAAGCAGCTCGGGCATTGTTCCCACTTCCACTCTGTCCTAGTCGAGCTCCATGTCCGCGGGTCTTGCGTATTTCGTCAGGACTTTCTGCCTCTATTTTCGAAAAGATCCAGTCGACTCTGGCTTTGTACAGCTTGGCATACTTCTCATGCCCAGCAAGTATCCCTAATAAGTCGATTATCGTCGCTCCTTCGAAATTCTTGCTCGCAGCCAGCAGGCTGAATCCTCTCGGGCGCTCGACCACACCTAACATTACCAAATGCAAGGCCTGGTCGAGGATAGCTTCAGCCGAAGATGACGATGACCCAGCACCTCCAGAGGTCGCTGCAGAGTCGGTAGCAACCAGAACGTTCCAGACGGCATAGAACATGATTTGCACCATTACCTCCCGCTCCCAAACGTCGCTAACACCCTTATACGGACCCTTGGTAACGCCAAAGGGTTTCGGAGTCAACACGACCTCCCAATCCTTCTTGCCCGTGCGCTTCTCAATTCTATTCCTCAGCACCGACTCGACCTGCTCTCTCTGGTTCCGGGTGTAGTGATAGAAGAACGGGTTGACCTCATCGTAAGTCTCGTCCTTGAGCTCGTAAAGACCAGTTTCAGTGGACCCTTCTGGAGGCCGGAAGTTTGCCACCTCGCGCAGCATTCTTTTAAACGAAGGGTCATCGAAAAGACGGCCAGCAACTCGTTTCGCCAGGTCGGAGAAACTGCACGGGCCCATTGCCAAGGCGTGGACGATTTCTCGCCTAATCGCTAGATGCGTAGGCATCTTGCTGGCATTGGCATTCTCGCTTAGAATGATGATGAGCACGGAAAAGACTTCTTCGACCATGCCTCCCAGTTGTATGCCGTTATACAGGGAATGCAGTAATGAACCAGAGAAGTATCCTAGTAGCCCAAAGCGGTCGAGAATGGACGTGATGACGAGGTCTGGTGGAAGAATGACGAGCGCTGTTTGCAGGATGAAATAGTCTTGGTCGTAGCATAGCTCACGAAGCATGTAATCTTTATAATGCAAAAGCTGACCACGGATAGCAAATCCATTGCGATCCCAAAGCCCTGTCTGGATCTGGGCTGCCATGGCCAACACTGAAGGGAGAAAGAATAAGTTTACTATTTACCTCATTCGCCATACCGGACTCACCTCTCAAAGGAAAATCAATCACAGTCAAAATCGCCTGCTCACTCGCCCCACGCCCAAACACCTCCCTCAAGCCCCCATTAATTCCAATGCTCCTCAGCTTGTCCTCAGCCAGCAAATCAACATGCTTCAACAGCTCCGCCAAGAGCCAGTGCAGCGAATGATGGAAGCTGACCCACCCCTCCGACAAGTCAAACTCAAGCGTGCTGTACCGCTCCCCGCCAAAGTCGACTTGGTGGAACGATGGCGCGGAGAACTTAGTGCGGTCCAGGCGGTCTTCCGCCAACGTGCACACCATGAGAATGTGGTGCACGACCGTCCCAACGGCGCCGACGAGCTCGACGCTCGTGGCTCGGCCGAAAGCCTCCCCGAACACCTTGATGACGCGGCTTAAGCCGAGTGTGACCTTGAACACACTGATCCAGGTCTCTGTCTCGTACTCGACGTGGGTTTCGACCGCCCTCTTGTTCGGGTTCAAACACATGAAGAGCCTGCAGGTTGAAGCGAAGGCGGTAAAGTATGATGGTGTGTGTGCGATAAGGTCTTGTACTTGGGAAGTGTGAGCGAGGTAGCGCAGATCGCTGAAGACGGGCATGAAGCGCTTAGATTTGAACGGGAATGAATCGACGTCGATCATGCCAGCAGTTGCAATAACCGCATTCGGTGATGATGAGCCCACTTCTACTCCTACTGAGGCTGTTGATGATGCCATAGGCGAAGTTGAACTTGAGCCAGAGGATCCAGAATACACGATGCGTTTGTCCACGATACGATTCGTGAAGAAACTTGTGATGATAGCGAGCAAGCGTTGGACCAGTCGATGGTTTCGGGCGATGTGCCCAGCAACGGACGGGACCGTGAAGAGCTGTGAAGCAAAAAATTTGATGCTAGTCTCGGCCTCACGGTCGACAAACAGGTAGGCGTCGATGACTCGATGGTAGATGTTCGCGAAATGACCAGCTAGGTAACTGTAAGCTGGCGGGAGACGGGGATATCAAGGAGACGCACCGATAGCCAACTTGTGGGTTTTGCTGACTGAGATGACAGAAGTGTAGACCCCCTTCAAGCTCATTCTCGGCCGTTTCCAAAGCCTGGTGTGATAAAGGAACAATGTGTCGATTCTCGTGGCATTAGGAACTTCTGAATCGAGGTTGAGTGCGGATGGCGGTGTCAAGTGCTTTATGAACGAGTCTCTCCTTCTCGGACTGAGCAATTCAGCCGCCAATGCCTCCCGAATAACCAACGTGTCCGTCCCAAGGCGACTCCGTGTCAAATCCAGCAGCCAGTCGATAATCGCCCCGACCATCTGCTCGCAGAAAGTATCATACACCCGTCGAATCGTCACACCGAGGCCCGCCTGCGTGATAGCCTGGGCTGTTTCCAATAACCTCGCCACGTTTGAATTCATTTCAATAATTTCTCTCCCTTGATCATCCACCCTACGAACCAGGGCAGCAGCATCTTCCTGTGTACGGTTCGTCATCTCCACCAGAAGCTTGGTGAATTCGTCGAAAGAGTGTTTATCGTCGTTCCACAGGACTATGCAGTATTGGTCTTTCGTCATTGGGTCGGCGGAAGGCTGGAGTCGGAGATCTGCCTCGTTCGCCGGTACAATAAGTTCGTCCGGGGAGTAATCCAGTGTATCCAAGAGAAAATCTAACGCGAATCCGATAGTGCACCTCATGGAATCTTTGAGGTCTGACGGGGCGGGGACGCGGAAAGGATAATTAGGGGCTGGCGGGAGTTCATTTGGCAGGGGTTTGAGTATGAAACTAGGGGTAGTATCCTGTGGATCGTTTGGCCCGGCGGGCGGATGGTGTGGGCATCGGATATCTGTCCTCCACGCCTCGGTGTCGCCACAGTCGCAACACCCTCCAGATTGCTGTGCGACGTGAAAGCTGACGTTGTGTGTTGCGTGATCCGTCGCATGAAAGCACCTCGAGCACAGGACACAACTGTCGTCCAGGGCACAGTCTCTTCGTGATCTCGTTAAAATATAGTACAACACAAGAAACAAACAATACACACTTGCATCTGTAACAGCTCTCGCCTTTCTTGAAGACGTGGCTGCAAGGTCTACCCGGCACCATTGGACCTTCCTTCCCCGCACCCGCGAAGGCCATTGAGGACTGGTACTCGCTCAGCAGGACGTGCGGTGGCACCTGAGTGACTCCGCTTGGTAGGAAGAGATGCGAGTGCTGGCCCATGAACGCGATATAGAGTTTGTTAATGATCTCCGCGCGTGCAGTTGGGGTGAACACATATTTCTTGGCTCCAGGCATAATCTCCAGTAAAAAACGCAGGTCTAATAGCTGATTGTTGAGGCTTGAAGTCGATGGAAGGAATGCTGCTGGTGCCGCCATCGTGGAGGACAAGAGGTTGGAGAAAGAGGCTTGTGCTGGAATCACGACCCATATGATCGCCGATGTCACCGCCTGAGTTTCCAAGTCCCATATTTACTGGACGTTAGGTGCCATCCTGGGACCCAATAATATTTTTAACCCTCCAAATTTTGCAGGCATGTATAAAGGGATTAAGTCACCTTGCTCTGTAGCAGTCATGTTCCACCATTGCAAAATGTTTGGTCACGCCTATATTAGCTTTTAGTCTGCGGTGACCCTTTCTAGTAAAAATTGTAGGTAGTGGCACGAACAACATCTGAAACACTATAATCAGTGATGGATGTTCAGCCTGGAATAAAGCCTAGACGAACTGGGATACGCACTAACAAAGGCGACATATTGGACTTGGGTAGTGTCGGTGTCGATGACAGTACGGTGGCTGGTAGTCGAGTTCCTCAATCTGCGACGTTAATACCGCTTCGCAAAAAGCGAGAGGAGCCCAATCTCGAGATCGCGACATGAATGCGTACGGGCCATAAGCATGGTGATTTTTTAATCGCGAAGGGCCCAAGCTGATGAAAGGAGGCAGAAAAGATGAAATTTTGAAAAGGCTTCGAAATGGGCGTCAACTTTTGAGTCTACGTTGGTTTTTCATCCCCAGATTCAGGATTTAACTGCGCAGCCACAGTCATGAACCTGTAGGATACATGCATCCCGTCAGATAATATTCCGCAAGAGATACACAAGCAGGTCTCACTTGGCGGCGTCCAGGCCTGCAAAAACGCGCATCGCATGCAGATCAACCTGCAACTGTTCGCACAAGTCGGCCGTTTGACTGATGGCGCGTGAGGTCCGCCCCAGGATTACGGCGAGCTGTGCGTAGAGCCTTTCTTTGGTTTGAGTGGCGCTAGTGGCAGCGGCGCTCCCGCTGTTCAACATGTCGAATGAAGATGGTGGTTTGAGCCAAGTGGGGAAATGTTGATTTTTTGTTGCGTGGGAAGGTTGTACATAAGATAAGATAAGATGAGGAATTTTCGGAACCTTTGCTGGCAGCCGTCCCTGATTGAGTGTTTGGAGACCTTTGCTGCTGTCGTCGTGCTCGTCGTCGACCCCAGAGCATTTCGGCGAGCTGTTCGGCTGGTCTCGCGAGCTTCTTTAGTCAATGTCAAAGCTGCGTTCATCATCGCCTTCGAGGTCGTCGAAAGCAGAATATGTAACGACAAGCCATCAAGTTCCAGAGAGCTATTTAGCAGCGAGAAGACCGTCATGGACGCCATCTATCCCCGAATCATACGCAGTCGACGACCTGCGTCCACAGTCCAGGCACCGGTCGAAACACGCTGATGACGGCCTCCCGTCGTCGACGCAAGACTGGCACGGCGCGGTTCCAAATCTCCTCAAGGCGAGAAGGCCGTCATTTCCACCCTCCATTGCAGAAAGCTTCCAACGGGCTCGAAGACCTCGCGTGGAGCCTGAAGAGAGCCCAGAAGTCCCGAAACCGAGTGCGAGCGGTCTTCCTGAGTCGCCGCAGGAGGGGAAGAGTCTGCATTCGAGTTGGGAGATCAATGTGAAGGACCTTGTTGGAGATGCTGTGGGCAACGTGCGTGTTTTCAACTACTTTTCGTCGTTGGTTGATGTAATGAGGGGTGTATAGATGAGTATAAGCCCAACTTCGCGTGATATTGTGCTTGCTGCGTGCGTGTAGCCTCGTCTTGCCATGTATATGCCACTGAAAGTCGAACAGCCGACGGGGCCTCTTCATTATCGACCTCGAATACCCACTGAGGATTCCAAGATTCCTTCCGCAAGGTGGTACCTGGGATGTTGCCGACGTGCAGTGGAATCCGCATCCGAGTCATGCCCAATACATTGTCTCGACCTCTAGCGAGAAATTGTACGCCTTGTGATCTTTCGTTCTTTCAACTTTCAAGCATTGACATATGTCTATCTGTAGACTTATATGGAATCTATGTCTCGGCGGAAAGACGTCCATTGAACACATATTAAAGTCGCACTACCGTGCCATTACCGACATTAACTGGCATACTTCGGAATGTGACCTGGTGGTTAGCACGGGGATTGACTCTTGGATATGGGCTTGGGACTTGAGAGAGCCCAACAAGCCGATATTCGGTCTTTCTGCATTCAAGGGTATGCTCTATTTTGTTGTTTTCTGAATATTCTAATTCAGAATCTACACAGCTGGAGGCACTCAAGTCAAGTGGAATTATCAAGATGGCAATCTCCTCGCCTCCTCCCATTCGAACGAAGTTCTTATCTGGGACCGGCGGGTACGCAGTCCGACTGCTATTGGTATATGCAGCATCTAGCTGACAAATTCCAACAGAAAGGCTCCCTTCCTGTAACTCACATCCGCGCTCACAGCGCGAAAATATACGGAATCGACTGGTCACGGTCAACTCGCAACGAAATCACAACCTGCTCTCTCGACAAATCGATCAAGACTTGGGACATCAACTCGAGCAACATACAAGGAAACACGGAGCCCAAGGCAGTGATTGGGACGACGTACCCGGTGTGGCGGGCGCGGAATCTACCTTTCGGGGAGGGCATCTTGAGCTTGCCGCAGAGGGGCGAGACGACGCTGGAGATGTATGCAAAGGGCGAGCCCCAGAATCCGGTGGAAACGTTCGAGGGGCATTCGGATGTGGTTAAGGAATTTGTGTGGAGGAAGGGTACTCAAGGTCCGTTTATTTTGTGCTTTTTAGTTAAAGTTGACTAAATTGTTATACTCAGATGACTTCCAGCTAATTACATGGTCGAAAGATCGGACACTGAGGTTCTGGCCTATAGATGCAGATGCTATGCAGGTATGCTGTTAACATGTTCATATTACCGAACCTATCTGACATGATCACGCAAACATAGAAAGTCGGACACGTCCCAGATATAGTACGCGGTCGGTCGAAACTTACACGGAGCGAAATGGAAATGTACGACACATTCCGTAACCCTCCCGACGCCGACAACTTCAGCAGCAGAGACGACATACCCGCACTCTCCCTACCCTTCGGCAGCCGCAGCATCCTAGGAGAAGTGCGTGCGGCGTACCCAGCAAAATCGACGCACCCAACGTTCGGATCCCTGCTCCTACCCATTGATCACGACCGCCACGGGTCAGGCCACTCCGCCACTTCTCCACCTACGGACACCGCAAATGCTACTCCAACCCTAACGAGCACCAGGGCTATCTCCTTTGCGCGTTTGACTGGGACTGGTGGCACGATGAGCAAGGGCGGCGCGGGAACGAAGAGCGTGGCGCAGGTGGACCAGCTGACGTGGTTGTCGAGCGTCAAGGTTGCGAGTGGGAGCAAGCGGGGGAGCAGCTCGGGCGGTGGGAGCGGGAGCGGTGGGCCGTCGAGGTTGGGCTCGGGGTCCAGGCCGCCTTCCGGCCACGATCGGAGCGTCAGTGAGATTGGAGGCAGGCAGCGGAGTGGGAGTTTGGGTCGGCCTGCAGAGGAGAGGAAGGAAAATGAGGGTAGTCCGTCGTTGCAGGATGAGTAAGTTATTCATTTTGTTTTAATGATATTCACTAACGGAATTCCTTTTGGCAGGATTACGAGCGTCTTGACGAAACTTGCGGCTTCCAAGATCAAGCTTGAGAAGGTTGGTTTGCCCGACTCAGAAAGAACAACCTCTCATCCCTTCCTCGTTCTCTAGCACGACCTAACAAAGAAACGGACATGCACTCTTGGGTTACACGGGCCATGGGGCGAAACATCCTCCGTTTTCATGCGCGTAACATTCACGTTTCCTCGAGACTACCCTCAAACAAGTCATCCCCAAGGCACCCCCATCGTCGACCTCGAACGTAACCCCTTAATTTCAATGAGCGACCGGGCGTACATCCTAAGGCACCTGCGTCGCATACGAGAGCGAAAACGGCCTTGCTTGGAAGCGTGCCTGCGTTTCCTGTTGTTTGCGGATGAAGGGCACAACGACCACGACTTGATGGACTCTGAGTCGTCTTCGGACGAGGACCTGCCTTCTGGGAAGAAGTCGAGGGATGTTACGGTTTCTTTGTTGAGGAATAATAAGAACTTGGCTGAACCGCGGACCTCTCAAGGAGCATTCGGACCCAATGGTATTGCCACACCTACTTCCTCAGAATTTAACAGTGCTGACATATTGTTGTCTAGGAGAACTTATTTGTTTCTTTAGAGCCCCGCGAAGGAAGTTTCGGACTGTTCCACGAGATTTTCCAGGAACAGGAAACAAAAGCATGGAGGACCAGCCCGCGTCCGCCGCTCAACTCCAAGATCAACCACAACCACAACCTCAACAACAGAAGACCAGCTATTTCCAATCGCCAGCCCTCGTCTCAGATGCTGTTCGTCGATTAGGCCTTGCGGCCATGGACCGAACAGTGCAGCCCATCGACCCCCGACAGCCCGAAAGAGGGCTCAACATCCTACGCGCCATGACCAACCTCCTCACCATACCTCAGTACAAAATGCGGCACGACTCGGACCCGAAACACCCAGAGGAGGTCCGAATCATTATGCGGTCTCTCCACCAGAGGAGCACGATCTTCCTCAAGAGCACGCGTGGCTTTACGGGGGCTGATCAGAAGGTGGCAGAGGACTATGTCTTCATGGCGGATTCGCTAGCTGAGGTGTGCGAAACGAACGCCGGCGCTGCGAGGCGTCATGGAAGGTTTGATCATGAGCGGGTGTTCAAGACACTTAGGACTCTGTTTACTGATCCTGAGGTGGACCATAAGAAGGAGGGTGGATCGAACTTTTCGTCGGATTCGTTGGCCTCGCAAGTTATTAAACGATTGTATGTTTTCGCAATATTCCACTTCGGATTTTGAGCTCATAACATCCAAGGTATGCGGACATCGCGAAGGAGAAGGACGTACAGATGTTGGCCATGATCGCGATGCTCGTCTTGCAGACAGACCACGGAACGGTCTTGCCCCCGAGCCTGAGCAGGAAGAAGGAGACGGTCGTATTGCCCCATATGCCTCTCCGCATTGGCGGCGTTGATTACTTCAGCCTCACCAAAGCTATGAACCCATCCAGCCCGGTATCTCCTGCCTGGCCAAGGTTGCCTTCTCCTATTCAGCCTCCTCTGGCGCCTTCGATATCATCCTCCAATTCATCTCGTGGATCATGGTCAAGTTTGTTCAACACCGGCAGCATGCGGCAGTTTATGAATGGGGTTCAGGATAGTTTCAAAGAAGGGCTGACGACTCCTGGCGACATCTTGACACCTTCATTGGACCTACATCATGCCCTGTCGAGGTCAGCGGAAAAGTCGGCAAGGGGTCAAGAGTCTCCTGGCTCTGGGGCGAGGCGCAAGCGGACGAGGAAGGATTCTACAATTTATTCACCCGCGATTATTTCCAGATCGTGGAATGAGGGGCCTGGGCATCCTTCCAAAGCACTTTCGACCTCGTTTTCGTCTTCTGGGCCGAGGCAAGCTTCGTTGCGATTTACGGATTCGACTTCGTTTATTCAAGAGAAACGATCCGTTGTCTTTGAGCCACCCATTCATGAGGAAATGTGAGTCCATGACGATCATCCATCTCCCCTTTCGGCCTTATAATTATTGTTCCAGTGCCCAGCCATTGTTCGACATGTCCTTGATTGAGCAATTCAAGCTGAACGTCTATGCCTACGCCGAGTTACTCTTCAAGTGGCAAATGTTCCACAAACGCTTGGAGCTCCTGAAAGCCGTCAGTCGACGGGATGTCATCCCCTCTGTCCAGACGGAGGTGCATCGGATTGGCTTGCACCGTGTTTGCACGCGTGCTGACTGCAGGATGCTGCTCCCTGAGAAGAGCAATGTCTGTAAACATTGTGGTACTTCCTGCTCAATGCCTGCGTGCACGGTGTGCCGTCTTCCTGTCAAAGGTAAGCCTTTACTGCTTCAAGGTTCTCGTTCATGCTAACACATTCCTTCTTTTCGTTATGATCTAGGTCTTTCTCGAACCTGCTTGAGCTGCTCCCACGTAACTCACATATCATGCTGGGATTCATTGGAAGTGACGGTGCCTATATGTCCCTCTGGTTGCGGGTGTTTCTGTACCGGCTCCGATGGACCTTTCACTCGGCCATCGACACGACTTGGTTTTACACCGCCACTGTCAACGTTGTTGCTTGCTTCCGACATTTCATGAAGCCACGACGACCTACTTTGGCGCTTTCACTGTATATGTCCCTTCTTTGACAATGGACAAATACACTCTCGACTGTTGTACACCCACGAGATGGAGGGACGTCCGTAAAGAAGGATATGAAAGTTGGTTTGTAGGTCTCATCGTGGTTCATCCAAGAATCTCTCCTCTCCTTGCTGCGTGGATGGATCTTCGAACCTTTATATTGGCCTTCTGACACCGTTGGACTGTCTCAACGGATGCCGATCAGAAAGTACAGGATCTACAAGTTGATGATCGTCGAACCTTTATTCGTCGGTACCACTTTCATTTTAGGCATTAGGATTCTATATTTGTCTGCTTTTTCTCTTTTTCTTCTGTGGGCTTACTGTAGATAATGCTCTATGTACATCGGACCTCGTGCAACCTATACATTCTCTGTAAGACAGGCTGTTTTTCCGTCTGTGAACCATATACTCGAGTATTCACTCCCTGATTTGTAAGAATCTCAGGCTAATAGAATGGAATTGACAGACGCCATTCAAAACTCCTGCCTTGATACCACACCAGTCCCTTGGAGGTCTGGAGACCTATTCAGATGGATATGCCGTTCGACTGCAACGCAACACTACACCCCTTGAAAATGCAGCAAATTGGAGCCATACAGTCATTCACCGGTCAATGAGTCACCCCACTCAATGAGTCAAAACCATATTCTGTGCGCAATTCCAAAGCATTTCTCCTGATTCTTTTTTTCCTAGGTAGATATATGCTACTCCTATATGTCTTCCAAATTTTGTAGCTCTCTGATGATTCGATCCTCTAATAATCCGAAATCAGCTAAGATGCATCACAAATGTGAATTTCATTTTCAAGCATTTAGGGGCCAAATGCAGTGAATCTTTGATTATTTTTGCATACTACTTTAAAGGAAACCGTTCTAAGTACGTACAAAAATTTAAGGTCTGTCTGAGCTATGCGCCTGGTTGTAAACGACTGAAAGGATGAAAATATGGTCGGAGTGAATCAAATGGTCACGTATGTCACAAGCGGAAACAGTGGTGGGATCGATCAATTCGTGCCAAATTAAGTAATTGTGACTGATGCCTCATTGACCGGTTTGGCTCTGATCCTGGCTTTCGAAACTGATAAAGCTCGATATGATGCCCATCCCTCCAATTTCTGTGTTATAACTACATATTCGGTATGCCATGGTGTATACGGACCTTTTGGCTAGTTTTTATTGAATTTATTTCTCACAGAAACACATTCCGAGGTCAATCTTTATTTGGATGCCTCATTGACCGGTGAATGACTGTATTTGAAGATTTTTATGGATTCTAGGAGATACATGTACATCACAAGTTGAATTATAAGTAACCTTCTTCACAGCCCGCAAGCCAAGTTCAGTACCAGGGACACAAACAGATCATCATAGATAAGCCGTCGACTTCAGTTCCTGGCAGTCTCAATGTCATGGTGGCCTGCGTTATCCTTCGGCGTCAGATCTAGGCGCTCTCGCAACTCTTGGTACTCTGCTCGTGAAAATGGCTCCGTACTTGACTTGCCGCCCAAGCCTCGTCGCTTTCTTCGCGAATAGTATAGGTGAACGAAGAGGATGGTCAGAAGACATAAAGAGGGGATTACTGTTACATGAAAGATCAGATCATAGATTCAGCCTGAATGTCGGAAATGAACATGAAGATTCCTACCGCATGCAAGTACGATCCCAATTATTTTCTTCGTGTGGGACGCAGTGCCACTGCTGTCGTCAATGGTGGTATCACAAGCAGTCGACGTTGGTGACCTTGAATGTATCCACGATAAGTTTTTCGGACCTGGATTAGGTGTCGGAGAGGAGACGTACACGAAAGTATCCCGGCACTTTGTTGTCTGATTCTTGGTTGAGGTAACACGGGAACGGGTACCACTGCTAGACCCTGTGGATTTTCCTTTGCCGCCTCCCTTTGCATAAGCCTCAGGAATCGACAGGACTGCTACAGACAATACTGCCCATGGCATACCACTCATTATAGGAAACGAAGTCAGTAGCGGATGGCTAATGCAGATAACCTGGGCGCTTGTACTGAGATGCTGGATAGGTGATGGCTTTGCTCGCTTTTTCCCGTTCGAGAGAGTTATATTTGAATCTACGATCGCACTTTGATGCACAGACCGCGTCGGTTCGAACTGTGAGTTGAGGGCAGAACACCGTTGATTCGGAGTGTTGGGCGCCGGTATTGAGAGGTTGTAGTCGTCTGGTTTCCCTGGATTCCTAGATATATACGACAATCAAATCCCCGAGAAAGGTTCAGCAAGGAAGAGTACATGCCTGTGCTTGCAACTGAAGGAACTTGTACTCGGCCTGCTGTTTTCGTCCACTGTCGTTTACAGGAACCGAACGTTCGAGTCATTTTTAGGTTTTCGACAGGACTAATTTTAATTTTGAAATTTGAAGTCACACATATACGGCATATGCTTGCATTAACCAATAGTATAGCTTGGGTATCGCCCCAGGAGGAAGCACATGTCCGCATTTAAACCTTCGTTAGAGTTCATTTCCTCTGTCCTGGCTTGCATTGCCTTAGCACTGGCAGATATTCCGATTCCGCGAGACTATTCCCCGAGGTCAAGTTTCCAGTAAAGGTGATCGCAAAAGACAAGTATCGAGTCGCCTTTCTGTTAATATTGGTAAAGAGGATTCGACTGAGGCAACGCAATTGGGAAGCTCGCCCTTCGAGAGGCGTTCAAGGTGTGGTAGACATCAGAGACTGGCCTGACAGTCTCATCGCAGCTTAAAAGGAAGCCGTTCGGTCCGAAATATTCTCACGGCCTGGCCTGCTTGAGTCGAGACTTGTTCCAAAACTTCTCTTGTTCCACCAGGACCGCCTTAACGATTCTATTCGATATCTTTGAGTACATCATCGATACCTTAAGTACAGTAAAGGATGTCCCGTCTATCAAGGCGGTGTCGCCGACCTGCCATACTATGGTCCCACCGTGCCGCAAGCGCCTTTTCTCGTCAGTTTACTTCAACTTTCGCAAGAAACCTGGTGTTGACGAACTAAAGGCGCTCGAGGTGTTGAAACGTTGATACCTGACTCATGTTGCCTGCGGTACATTCCGCTTATCGGATATTTCATGGTGAACAGACTGGAGTGCACTGTCAGCGTCGATCCAATCCTCTTTGCGTCTCGGTCCCTTCAGTTACGCCACATATCAAGCAGATTTATGAACAAGAAACATACACCGTTTGTAATTGTCCTGATAAAGGAGTTGAATTACAGTACACATTCATCTCGGGCAACAAGATTGAATAGCAGTCATCAATGTTTCATCGTCGACAGCTGCAGTCTTCCGGCCCAGCCGTTCTCGAAATCTATCGTTGAATTTCTAGCCATTTGGCGTCGATTATCCCTCCACCAGTCATACAAGTAGCAAACGCCCACCACAATAAGAAGCGCTCCGAAGACTGGACCATAAAATCAGGCCTCTTTCGAGAGAAATAAATAAAAATTCTCACTACAACCTATTACGATCCCTGAGATTATCCACTTTTTCTTTGGGATATCACAAGTAGTAGAGCTTAGGTTCCTAAGATATAAAGGGTAATTCATGCAATTAGGAATTTAGATACTCTTTTAGGTATTAAATATGGCACGCTCACTCAGTACTCGTATAGACAGTGTATCCCCAAGGGCATCTCACCGCCACCAGAGCCGCGTGCGCGCCAGAGATTGCAAAGGAAACTATAGACAGCGCCACGAATAATAGTGATTGATTCATGGGTAGGATTGAGTGCGCAAATACGGGCAGAAGGCAGAGATAAATAGGGGTCTGAGGAAGCCACGAGAAGGTCCCTATTTAAACGATCGAAGTACAATAAGTGTTGCACTGAGAAGGCCCTTTTAGTAGTTGAGCTACTCAAGAGGACAACGGCGAAGCGATTCCTTTATAGGCCAAAAGCGGTCTTGTGAGGAGTTGTGGGCCCGCGGTGCCTAGGTGTTTCAAAGTTCGGCGTCTCGCACACAAGGTGTGCGCATCACAATCCAATTCAAGCCCAGAGCCGTACCAGACTCGAATTTCTTTACAAGAACTGCGGTCTGGCCCTAAAAAATTTGCAATCGAGAAATTGTACACAGATAAAAATAACTATCTCCAGGACCTATACTTAGCTAGTAAGTTCTTGATTACCATCGACGCCAAAGAGCTAACCAACCTGAGATTTTGAAGGCATGAACGTCGACAGCATCCAGTCACCGTTGCGGTTGCAACCCGTCATATGGGAGCGGAGATCTTCATGACTAGGCGCGAGAAAGTAGTTTATTGTTGGGGCCTGTGCCAGCCACTGTGGCCACTTGGCCTCGTTGGGAATGGAGCCGCACAAGGAACCATTTACGAAACCATGTCCATGTCACCGAAGTTAAAAAGAGTGCCCAAATATTTTAGGTTGCGATGTCGGGAATGAAACCGTCTGAATCCCGAGTAACAGGTCTTTTGGGTTGTTCAAGCGCTATTTTGAGGGGTCCAGGTCGCTGATGATTCGAAGAGGGTTCAAAGGGACAAGGCATGAATAATAAGGACCCTGCGTAAACGACCGTGCCGGGGTTTCTTCCGCTTTGCCAATGTATCACTTCCGAAGTTACTTTTACGAAGCACTTAGAACTGGAGTAAGGGTTGCTGTCGGCGAGTCCAAGAACAGCGCCACTCCCGAGGGTGTTGAGCCCGGGCTTTCGCCCTCTGATTTAAAAGACTACTGTAGGGCGACGCAGGACTCGGACTTAATCAACAAGCCAAGTACCATGATTGCGCAGACGGATGCCGCCTACATATCCAGTCAGCTGTTTGGAGCAGCTTTGATATCCCATTGAAACCGACGAGAGGTTCCTGGTTCGAAGCAGAGTAGCATTCTAGATCTCCAAGGGAAAGAACTAGTCGAATGGACAGTGGTGCCGTCTGCAACAGCGGGTAGACCGTTCAAACTTAGGGCCGGTCGCAAGATAATGAATGCTCAGAGGCGGATGCAAGAGGCAATATTCATTTATATTTGATCACAGTAATTACAGACGACACATCCTCCCATTGTCAAATACACAGTTTGATGTTGCACACCAGCACAGGGACATGGAAAGATTGAAGGACAGCTACAATGGGGGAAATGTGCTACTGGGGGTACACAAGATGTTTAGCACATCAACAAGATACTGGGTACATGAACATGAAAAGAAAAGAAATCTGGGGTGCAAAGGAAACTTGAGAAGAGATAGAAACTGATTTGAACCAACCCATACTTCTAGACATTGCATTGGTTTAACAATTTGAAGCAAAACATCCAGAACTTACTGTGATTTGGCTCAAACATCATGCTGGGCTGCGTCTCGATCGGCGGCCGAGTCTGCGGATTGTTCAGAACCGATATCAATGCTAAAAACTGTTCATATGACGTTACAATCACTGGGCTGGAAAGTCTTGAAACCAAACTCACGAGATCCTGAGGTGTTAACAGTGGTGCCAAGCACGGTGCTATAGTCCAAAGCTGGTCTGCCCACTATATATCGAGGATAGATATCAAGATACGAGTGTGATTGTGCATTTGAGTTCTTACTTAGTTCTTGGGGGAATTCATTCATTCCAGAAGAGTAGGTACTGATGCCTGGTAGAACAGATCAATTAGCAAATGGCAATATTTGCAGCCCAGGACATACTGCTGTGGGCACCATGATGGGGAATTACACGCATCTTGCTAATTCCCGAACTTGCGGAATTAATACCTAGGACTTGTCTTAGATTCCACTTCTAAAATACGACCGCAAAGACTACATTAAAGTACTCACGAGCGTGGCCAGTAATGCGAGAGGCCCCACCGGTACGCATTACTTGTTCTGCTGTTGATAATGTCAGGCTCGGAAAGAAAGTGATCAAGGGATTTGAAAGCGAACTTTCGGGGATTGCCTTGCTGAGGGCTTCCTGGAGCCTTATCGAGCTCTAAGTTCCGCACCACAACCATTAGTCTAGTATCCTGTATTAACTGTTGAAACCAAGTCACCGCTCGATCATCCAGATTTAAATCAAGTGAGGCTACAGAACAGTTGTTAACCTATTCTTCACTTTGCTTGAGCGTGATTTACCTTCGATAATGTCAGCCATTATATTTTCGATCTGAGGAGGATAGCAGTCAGATCTCGATGGGTGGTCGTCACCGGTAATTAATTTGCTCACCTCAAGCACCTCCACTTCATTCACTGGCTCAACTGGATGGTTGGGTATATTTTCCAACAGTTGACTGTCTAGCCTGTTCACGAAGGGCAACACCCCTCTTCGAATGTCCTCAAAAGCATTTAGAAAGACATCCAACTCGACCCTTGTGGAGGACTAACCAAAACAGTTCAGATATCTGAGTCATTCTGAAAAAAATGGGGGGACTACTTTGTGGAATTTCTCCGTTTCCGCAATACTCGTATCTATTTCTTCGAGGAATTTCTTGTTCACCGACTTCCACGGCAAAATGCTGGAAGAGGTGCGAGAGGCCACAGCTTCTTGCAAGCTATGATAAATATTAAATAAGTGGAGGAAATTGACACAATTTTTGATGGACTTACACCTGAAGTTGGGCGATGACCGCTTCTTTTATTCTGTCGTCTTTCTCGACCAGATTAACCCACATTATGTAGATGTTGATAACGGTCTTGAGTTCTTTGAGTTTATCTTTGTTGCTTCGGGAAGTCCAGACTTTGCTGCGGAAAATTTTGAAAGGTAACATAGTTCGGTGCTGAATCGCTCAGGTATGAGAGTTCGAGGTTGGATATAAGTATGGGCTCTCGTTCTCACTTCAACAAGCCTTTTACATCAGGCCAAAGCCCATTGTACTCTCATCGGTTTCTTTATCGCGAATGGGGACGTAGATGCTGGGTGTTGACATGTGGCATACACAAGGGAGGTTCGGTGAAAGATAATCTTGATAACATCACTTGTCACTTGTTTTAAGTCCATAGGGAAGAAAGACCTCAGGCCAGTGGCTGATTTCCCAAAGGTGATTGTGCGCGGTCAACTTCCAAAGTTCCATGGCCTGAGTCACTGCCAGCAGTGAGTCACTTTCTGCGAGAGTCTTCCCATCATGATCAACTTGTGGACTCCGCGAGGGTGGTCAGCTGTTCCCTGGAGACAATTGGGTTGGAAAGAGATTCTCAGATTGAGCTTGTAAGTCGTCAACTCGATTTCACCAGAAAAGGTCACGACCCGATTAGAGTAGTAAACAAGACCAAACTAAACTCAATCCAATCTCACGCAACGTGATTCAGTTGAATATCATTCACCTCTTTCATTGCTTTGGATTCAGCATGGCGTCAGAAGGGTTGCCTGAGTATGACTATCTTATCAAGAAAACCGAACGTTTCTGGGTCGACATGCAACCTTTTCTTGTGGATCGAGGCTATCGACTGCGTCCGAGATACGACCCAGACTGGGAACCCTCCTGGATCAAAGCAAAGCAGCCTCCCTCTATGCTGCGTTTCGAGGATTGCTTAGGCGCAGTTTAGTGAAAAAATAATTTTTTGTTCAAACTGTGTGCTAATAATGAGTTATCGAAAGTCAGGTCGTATGCTGGATGGCATTCGCGTGAAAGACAAACAGAGAGTCGTTTTCAAGCCGGTTAAAACGAAGTCAGAAGAAGTCCCTCTGGCTACCTTCCTGTCATCAAATTCCTCTAGAGATGATCCTAGAAACTGTGCTGTCCCTATTCTGGATGTCATTCCGGTTCCTGGTGATGACGACTGTGCTTTGTTGGTTATGCCTCATCTTCTTCCTTATTCCGCACTCCCCTTTCGCTTTCTAGGCGAATTCTGTGAATTTGCATTGCAAGTCCTTCAGGTCAGTATTCATTGGTGACGCTCTCTACGAAACTTTGACATTTCCCCCCAGGGCCTTGAGTACCTGCACGAGCAGAATATTATTCATAGGTATGTTCTGGTGAATGTGACGATGAAGCTGTTCTGAAACTTATTCAGAGATATGTGCCATGGAAATATTATGGTGGAATCAACAAAATTAGTCCCTAAAGGTCACCATTTTGTTCGTTGGAAGACCCACGATGGTGTGGACGAAAATTTTCAGTGGAACACAAGATGGTCAGTGAGGCCAAATCAATATTATATCATAGATTTTGGAATTTCATCCCGTTGTAAAACAAAGAATGTCCTGGCCTTAGGGATTTGGGGCCAGGACATGTCCGTTCCCGAGCTATCTCGTGAAATTCCATATGATCCTTTCATGGTTGATGTTTACCAGTTAGGCAATGTTTTCATGACATGTATCAAGGTGCGACACCAAAAAAATCGTCAATGAGTTCAAATTGATTTTGTCTTCATGATAGGATTACCAAGGCTTTGACAGTTTCCAAGAGCTGGCTGAATCCATGACAAGAAAGGATCCGAAAGAGCGACCCACAGCATCAGAAGCTGTCCATCTTTGCAAGAAAATTATTGCTATGGTGGAGACTTCGGGGAAGATGAAACAACGGGCTTGGAAACTGTACAAGGGCAAGGTGTGGTTGAGCTCGATTGAAAGGGCTGCTGTGGTATGCGGCTGGAACCCTCTTCGCTAGTTTGAATATGTACTCACCTAGCGAGTTGTATCTGTGTTGATCATGACGTTCATGTTCGGAAGTCAGCACTAGTGATTTGCCTTCTCATCCAGTGTCTCCTAATTGTGGGTCTCAAAACTGAGCGCTTTGCATTGAATTTTTTGTAGGTACAAACTATCAATCATGCTATACAGTGAAGCGGTACATATGGCGTGAATTGTTTAATTAATGCTCGCAGAGCGAGAATGTGGAGCTCTGAAAAGCAGTACCATGTTTGACCACGAATTGCTTTCGTTCTTCCATCAACTCAAGCCTCAACTTCTTCGCTTCCTCCAGACTGATTGGGAAGTCGACGTCTTCCAAAATATGGTCCTGCAGTTCCACCGGGAGACCGGCGACTCCCAGGCCAGCCAGCGCAGACGACGACGACGTCGAAGCCGAGGCTGGTTCATGCTGCAGCGGCAACGACCGCGTCACTTCCCACCACCATTCCTGCTGCTGGCATGGAACATTGGCGGTGCTGATGACCTTGATATTCGGGTCGACGAGGAAGAGAGCCACGATCTTGCGATGCCCTGGTTTAGTGGGATCTTCCAGTTTGAATGGCCCAACGCGGTGCTGCAGAATGTTCGGGAATGTCAGAAGACGGCCTTCGCGGGTCTCCACACCGCCTATTTCCTGGACAGCCGAGCCGTCTTGTTCGCACCCGAAAATAAGAGAGAGCCAGTCATGCTGGTGTTGTTCATAGTTGATCTCGTTAGCGTCATCTGTGTTGCAGAGCTGTCTGAACGACAAGGTCGAAGTGGTTATGTTTTCGCAAGAGTAATAATAAAGCGAAGTCGCTACGATGTGTTCATTCTGCAGGAATGTGAGACTGAGTCCAGGTTACGAAAGCCAAAATTGGAGCAGACCCACCATTTGACCTTCGACGTGCCACGAACCACCGCTGTACTCCGGTTTTTCGGGCGTCAGCTCAATGTTCGCCAATTTGACGATGACCTGCAATCCCCTTTTGCCATACTTCTCTATCAAACTAAAAGCCGGCCGTTTCTCTAGAGGGGCGAAAGGACCAGGTTCCGGAAGGACCACCCTTCGTGTCGCCTCATACCACTCTTCCCGTCTCTCCCAATAGTGGCCATTGGATTCGCCGGGCTGCTGCTGTGGACCATCAGTTTTAGGACCATTTTGCGGGTCAGGGTCGTATTCAACGTCAACATAAGGTATGCGCCTCTGAAGGTTAGCGAGGTATCTCCTATCTTGTAAAGGTGCCAGGGTCGAGTCCCAAAGAGGGATGGATAAAGAAATCAGCTTCTCAACAAGTTCGTATAGCAGCTTTTCTTCCTGAGGATGGAGGTTATTGATGTAACTCGTTATTCTACAACAGAATTGTTATTAGAAAAAAGAAACTTGGTATTTCGGAACTTGAACCATACTTCGTTTCATTTGCTGAAATATCGACCTCGCAGGGCAGCCATTGAAACTTTGTGCTGAAAGGGTTCTCCGAGTGATTAGTTTCCCATGAGTAACGGGCAGCAGTGGCCCCCAATTCGACCGTCTGGTCTTCAGGGGGAACCGGGGCAATTTCACCCTCTCCCGAACGTCGAATGCAGTCGTCTAAAGTCGTGGTCTCCCCATTTGCCAACACACGCGTACGACCATAGATAAGAGGAAAGAGTGAGGGATGGACAAGATCCCAGACTTTCTCATCCGAATTCGGGTGCCAGTCTTTCAGCCTTTCTGGGATGTTCGCCTCGAACTTTTTAACGGCTTCTTGGATTTCCTTCTTGAGGTCATGAGAGACAGCGGTGTCAGATTTAAATACGTCGCCGTTATAGACAAATACAGGCGGCGACTTTTCAGGGGGTGCCGGAATCAAAGTCGCTCGATACTGAAGTTCGTGGATGCACCAGTCGACCATCTTTGTCGTAATATCACAACCGGAACCAAGAGCTTCGTCTTTCCATTTCTGCGTGATGTCGGGATCATTGATCTAGCCAGGGAGGTTAGAAAAAGTCGGCGGCTCCTGCAAAGAGGACATACCTTGATATTCCAACCAGGTTTGTCTGTGATGCTGTTCATCAACTGCAGCATCGTCAGTTCACGTAAAGTGATCATGGGCAAACTACGTGAAGAAAATGATCAGAATTTCAGATTCAAAGCAATCAGTATCTGACTTACGCCACGGTTCCAGCAAGAATGTTGTGGCCACTGAGGGCGGTCGGCAAGAGGTCCCCTACATAGTCAGGCTCAGTCTTGCAGGGGATATAGTTGAGTGGGCGGCCAAAGCCTGGAAGCAGAGTCATAATGCGATCTAGATAAGTGGTTGGTTGAAAACGATTGCTTGAGTTTCGATTCCCCATGAAAGTTGACAGTGGGAAATCGCCTCAGGGACTACTCCAGTACGTATCCATGAGCCCCTGTACCCCCTGGTGGCCCGCAACAATTGGTCGTGACCGAACCGGCCGCAAAGTTCTAGCTGGCGCGTTTGGACAAAGAATTTCTCATTAATCCAGTGTACCGTATACTGGCAATGAGAGAAGGACAACTTGGTGAGAGAAGGTGAGAGACTGAGAATCCATGAGCGTTTTAGTTCAAACTCAAGAGATCATCCAACAGGTGAGCTATGTGAAGTGCTTATGTCAGTTAGGACTTCATAACATTTATTGGCCCTTCCGTAACTCTCATCATAACTCGTATCTCATCAGTAATAGGACTCCAGTTTGAAGTTGCGACGACTGAAATTTGTCGTTATGTTTCCGTCGATTTCACCTTCACAATATGAGTATCGAGATTTCACCGCCTTCGAGGAGCTGGCTGAAGCCATGCATGACAAAAAAAATCCGAAAGAGCGACCTGCCGCCTTTGAAGCCGTCCTCCTTGCAAGAAAGTCACTTCCTCGGTTGTGAACTCGGGAAAAATGACGGAACGCGTTGGGAAACTTGACCTTCGTGGTGATGTGGGGTTAACCGTGGTCGAAAGGCTGCTGTGAGAGCGTGGCTGGAACCCCTTCCTTAATACTGAATGCCAGTTTATTCCAGTGTATCGGAAATAAATTTACGACAACAGTCTTCAAGTTTCGTGATGAATCAATGTGTCAATGTATTACTATTGTCTCGTTCGCGTTATAGGATAGCAAAATAAAATTGTAAGAGGTTATTATTTCAAATTCATGAACATCGAGCGCTATCTGCAATATACCGCGGCAAACAGAAATCAATAATCGACCATGGACCAGTGTCAGTATCAGAGGAAGAAAGATAGTCCTCCTCTGATTGGCCATATGTAGCTGCCCTGATAAGGCGCCCGGAGGGTTCATCTATCAATGCGGGGCTGCGGTAGCTTTCCCAGTGAAACATCCATTCCCTTCTATAAGTCACTGCAAGTCGAGGTTCCCACTTCGTCGAAGCCGCCTCGTCATCCGTCGGCCAGTTGAAAGCCACGGTAATCGCATTTGGAGAATCCTCGTGCGATTCGACATAGGCTTTGTCGATCCCGAGGGTAACATACTTGCTTTCCGGCTTCATTAACTCCACCGAGAGCGCCAAAAAAAAGACAAGAGGCTCGCTCTCATCATGGGGTATTATGAAGCCGTAGATGCTACCATCTACCCGCAAAGAAATTCGAGTGGCAGTTTTACCAATGCAGGGCTCTGAGATGTTCAGTTGCGAGCTCAATGGAGCCCATTTCCCTATGCCATCAAGCGACAAGACATGAATGGGCTTCGCAATATTTCTAGGCAAGTCAGATCCGTTCAATGAATCACGAAATTCAACCTTTTCGAAGGGAGGGAGTCTATAAATCGCCATTGAGGAATGTGATGAGGCACAAATAACCTTATTTTCAGGGAGGAGTCGAGAAAACAACTAACAAAAAGTCATTCAGTGTGTTGAGAGTGACCTTGAATAACAGAGTACAAACCGGAGGTGATTCCAGTAAGAGGCAAGATTTGATATGATGAGAAGAAGTAGTGGTGCGCCAATTGTAAACCTGGATAGATGAATAACCGCCTTCCGGAGATTCTAAAACATCCTCCATGATGTAATCGTCCAACAGACATAGTTTCGGGGAAATATTGAAGCCATTTTGCGTGTAAATGAATGAATTCAAGAGATTGGCGACAAGGGTTGCTTGAGGACCATGGCCTTGCTGTTGGATGTGGTAAATTGTGCAGCCCATCAGGGTACCTCCTATAAAACCGTGAACTGGTAAACTAATTACCCCTTAACGTATGCACTTACCGAACGCACTCCATGACCGTGAGTGCACAACCACATGAAAAGAGGACCCTACTCTTGGAATGGCTTGCGATACTATGTTATGTATCTGGAGGTCTAGCCTGGTCGAGGGCAATTCCACTTTGAAAAGTTTACTGAGAAGTAGGGACTGTGGATTCGAATCCAAGTCATAAAAGTGGACATGCTCTCCACCGTCGATGTTATTGCCGCAAGTAAGCAGCCATCGCCCGCCTTCCAGCAACACTTTGCCTGCGGTGCCCAAAATATCGTCCTTCGTTAGTCGTTCGGTGGGAGGCCTATACGAATTCCATCCAACTTTACTGCTGAGTCCCCTTATTAGCAGGTTCTCCAACTCTGCGGTCGAGTAGTGGTGGATCGGTTGAACCAGCCTTGGAGGATATAACAGGGTTTCGGTACACCTATTGAAAAGGGTGGTCCATATAGAGCGTGTTTTTGAGACCTCAAAAAGTTTATTACATGTCTATGATAACCGTGTTACTTGAAGGTGGCCATTATATAGATACAATGAACCACTGACCTGGCGAGCACGAAGGATTGTTTTCCAATCCATGTGTTTGAAAATTTCCACAATGACCTCTGGGGGGAAGGTGATTAAATTGAAGGTTGCCCGCCTAATTTCGCGAACCTTTCGCCGAGTAAGCATGCTGAAGGGTGAGCCGCACTGAGGAATTTGTCGTTGGTTGAACTTGGTTCAGGTCAACATTTGGTTATGTCACGGTTTTGCTGAACGCACTGGCAGTCCGGACGACTGGGCCGAACTTCGCACGGCCCTTCTCAACCCGGTTCAAGTCCGAATTAGGCGCTGGCGGCACCAGGGGCCGCTACAGGTGCTACGTATTAGCTGGCTGGGCAAAAGAGTTCATTAAGGCATAGGAATGAGGTCGTATTCTCTCTAAAAACGTTCCGTCGATAAGAGCAGAGAGTTTGTCAAAATAGTAGCAGGGGTGTTCAATTTTAGCCCTTCGTCCGTTAGGAACATACGTCCAGTTTTTGATAAAATCGCCGCAGGAGTTCGCAACGTGCACTGGATGTTTATCCATGAAGTCGTCGCAGCGTAAACCCCGACCAACAGATACACAAATGGGTGCGTGCGTTACGGACATTCGGTGCAGAGCCCACAACCAAAATAATCATGCATCATGCCCACAGCAACCTCGTGGTCGCCGCCGCAATTTGAATATGACCATTGAACGGTCTTGGGACCATGATCGTGTATCATGGAGAGTGTCCATTCGCTGTTGTTCCTCCCGTACCTTTATTAAATGGGCCATTTTCCTGGACACGAAAAAGAATAGGTAACTTGAACCGAGCAAAACAAAGAAGAGTAGGCCATAAAATCTGTCGGGTTACATGTCTTTTTCAACGCATTTTATCGATCGAGATTGTGGTCCTTGGGGTCCACTTTGAAAAAATGCGTTATGTTCTCGATCTCGTGGTTGGGATACAGGCTACAGCGGGAAAGTTGCCGGGAATCCAGACGGACCTCATTTTCATAAAGTCAACCCCCATTTTGCTTTAGGTAGGAATGCAAACCTGCCACAAGGAACGGTCCGCATAAAACTACTCTTCGAACCGATGAAAGAACGCCGCAGGTCGTCTGACCTTTGTCAAAGCTGGCCCTTACAAACCAACCGACTAAAAGACCGTTATCAGGTTGTATTACCCGCTTCCGAGCTAAAAACTAGGCTGGCATCCGAGATCCGAGATCAACAACCGGGGGTCCACGAAAGAGAGAACATCGCATCTATATGGTGTTTGTCGCCAGGTTCATTTGATATTTTATATATTGAGAACATGTACGAATTTGGCCAGAAATAAGTACAAGGACCACTGCAATCGTCTGCAAATAGTCAAGGGCCGCCAGAAGGATTGACTTCTGGAAATTCCGGTTTCTAAGTCAGTTGACCTTCGCCCTGAAGCTTTCTATCCCTTGTATCGTTTGTGAAAGTCCCCACGAGAAGCACTAGAAATATCCAAGACGTTACGAGCAAGTCATTAAGCTAAATCCTGCACGTTCGTTCTCAACCTGAACTATGGGCCAAGCGAGCCTTTACTGTGCTTCTTCAGTATAGATTACGATCACCAATCCCTGCATGATACTGTAAGAAGGAGTAGGGATCGGATCGAACAGGACGACGGCGACACCAGGCCACCTCATTCCGTAATTTATTTAAACCAGCCACCAAGCGCCGATGGCAAGCGTACAAACCCCTTGAAGAAAACGTCCCATTCGGAAAGAAAATGATGAAGAAAGAGCGGCGCCAAAGATATTCCAGCCACAATTCGAGTCAACAACGTGCGCTAATCACCGGCCAAACCGCGGCTGCGACGACAACAATAAGGTGAGGCGCAATCAGGGCAGCCTACAGGCAAAACTAACCCATGATCATCCACAGTTACATCCGTAAATGTAGGCCAAAATCTAGCTCCTTCAAAATTGGACGGTGTTCACTGATTCACTTCCGTGGTACTGATAAGTAGACAATAAGAACGAACAGATCAGGACTTCCTGCCCTCTACCCTGGAAAGCGGGACATCTGTCGCCGTTGGCCAGTCTTTACTCACTTAGCTCTTGCAGTAGAAGAACTTAGGACCAACACCGAAAGCGGCTCTCAGCAAGGAACTTGACATGAGGTCAGGCTAGCTCAGGTTAAGTGGTGGCGGCAGAAGTAGAACCTCAGTGAGATTCCATGATAGCTTTCTTATTGTTCACCAGAGCGAAAGCCTGAGCCTGAGAGTGCGGCACATCCGAGGTTCGAAGTCCAAGCTCAAGGTCGACGTGTTCTCATTAACCGAAGCCGTTCCTAACAGCCTACAGTTGTAACACTTCAAGAAAGACAGCGCGCTGGACCTGAGACTGAGCCGCTTGGTTCCTCTTCGTGAATCAAAGTCCAGATAAATCGGGTTATGGTTATCCTTCCAGGAAGGCATCGGAAGGAGGAGTTTTCAACGGATTGAGTAGCAGCGGAGTGGAGGTTCTGAGGTGGTGGTTCGTGGTCACGAGAAGAAATCTAAATTTGCCACAACAATAAACAGGGTCTTATTGTCCAAGATGTCAAGATTTATGCCCATTTAGGACAAATCAGCGAACGAGAAGGCGGGCGACGACTCGGATAACGGCTGAGCAGAAAATCATACACAGCGGCTCATAAAATTTAAGGGTACAATCTAGGTCGAGTAAATCAGGAATTAAGTGAGACAATGAAAACGAACTTCCCGCTCGGCATCGTGAGTGGGCACAGGCGGGGGTAGAGATAGAGGGTTATCGCAATAGATAAGGATAGAAGTATGTACGACAACAGGCGGGGGAAAGAGAAGAGAAGGGGAGGGTATACACCAGGCCGAAATACACGACATACAAATAATAATCAGTACAGTACAATAATACGTATACGTGACGGAATAAACATCGAGGAGAGGGAGGAGAGACGAGGTACAATCCGTGTAGAAATGTGGACAGTGGTGTGGTGTTGAATGCGAGGGTCGTACTATGGAGTATGGATGCAGCAGAATGAAGTGGACGTGGGATGGGATGAACAGAGCGTGAATGATGGATTTGTGTAGGTGGATAACTCGGATGGCGACGTGGACTGCTAAGCAAGTGGACAGGTACTCGTACTACTCGTAAATAATTGTGGGTCATAAGATGAGAGAAGAGGATCAAGACAATGCTTTGCTCGACCAGAGAAAATGAGCACGGGTTGCGCAGCGGTACTGCTCGTAAGACGGCCTGTTCAAGGCTAAATATCATAAGTAAACATGCATGAAAATGCAAAGGACAATTTCTCGAGGAAGCCCCAGGCAATAGAGAAGGCAAGTCCCAACATAAGAACAAAACAACATAGGCGCAATGCATCGGTCCAGATCCGAATGAGGACGGGGGAGGATAGGGCAGGATAGGGTAGTATCGAGACTTATAAAGAACAAACGGAAGGGAAGGAATGTACAGAATGCTCCATGACGAGGATGAGAAGCATTGTCAAGAGCGCAAAACTACGCAGAGACAGGTGCGACCAGGGGCACAGACTTGCGCCTTGACTGGCGGCGGGCCTTCTTGTCAGCCGGGGTCGGGGGTGCGGGATTCACGGCAGCTTGCCAATCGCTGGGTAGGTTACCCAGACCCTAAGATGATCAAAAATTTAAAAAAAAAACCCTGATGCAGAACAAGATTGAAAACTTACAGTGAACACTCCCGTCATAGGATCAAACCCAACGTGCACATGATGCACAAAGTTCGTCGGGAGGCCAATTGGAGACGACAACGCGCTCCGGAGATACAGAGCATCGCGCCACGTGTACAGCTCCGTGTTCCCCTTGAACAATATTGAAATTATATCAGTCGGTGCCGCCGCCGACGATGACGAGTTCGGCCGGGTCGTGAATTCGACAAGCAAACAGTTATCCCGTTTGACATCGGGTTCGATACGAGTAAGCGCGGGGAGCGGGATGCTTTTAGACGCAGGAGATGCCTAGTGATAAAACCAAAACATTTGATTGATGACGAAATTGATCGAAAAACGCGGGTAAGCAAGGGGGTAGTATGGAGAAGAGTGATATTACGGACCTTGTTGTTTCGACGATGGATGACAAGGGCCTGTGGGGTGAGGGTTATCCAGCGTTGCTTCCAGAGCCACCCTGCGAATAGGCCGGATTGCTTGATGACGAACAGGCCCTCTAGAGCGGCCGAGCCTGATGAAATTCCTTTCGACATGACGGCTAGTGGCGCGCCAGACGGCGGCCGCGATCGAGGAGCGACAACGATGGTAGGAGAGGATTTAGAAACAGCCGGCTGCCCTCCGATAATCTCTGCGTAAATGGGGAGTATATTTGTGTCCTGAACAGATGGGAAAAAGAATCCTGCATCAGAAAGGGAGTGAGAATGAGCCGAGGTGAATGGACGCACTGCGAATGTTCCAGACACCGTATCAGATCCAATGTGCGACTTGTGAACAAAGTCAAAGGGAGCACTGTAGTTTCCCAGAGGGCATAGTTGATAGATATCATCTTGCCAGTCGTAGAGCTCCGCGTCAGAAGAGAAGGAAAAGTTGAAGCGTTTTTCATTGACTTTGAGACCAAGTGAATGGTCTGTAAGATCGGTGCGTTCGAGCTCAGTAATGTCACGCAAAAGAATTCGGGTGCGTTTCTTGGAGGACGGCTGAACGCGGTTTGTCTGGGTCAATGGCCTGGAAAGAAAAGCGACGAACTTTGACTCACGTTGATAATGGTCAAAGCGTCTGTGTCCAGCTCCAGTTTCTTGGGCTTCCAGGAGGTGCCACTAAATGTGCTGCGCTCTCGAACATTGGCTGTGCCACTTCGAACGGGTTTTGGAACGGATGTTGAAGGGATTTTGGACTCTTTGTACGAAGTTAGCGAGGATTGCTGCTTGTAGTCCATGGTGCGTGTCGTGAAAGAGGAAGAAGAGAGAGAATATGGAAATGAGTCGATTGAAGATGAGTGTTGGAGGAAAGACTCTCAGGGACCCAGAGTCACTAGTCAGTTCTTATTTGTGACTTTTGATGGGATGACTGCACGAGGCAAGACAAAGGGGGAAGCCCGTCAGAGTAACGGTTCTGAGGAATGTATCGCGGCCTCGAGGCCAGCCCGTGGAGGGAGAAAAGAATGGGCGTTGTGGGTGTGGGTCGTTCGCTAATCTCTAAGCCCACCGAGCTCGACGTCGGCGATGGTGAGGAGGACAAGTGAGCCTTTCGCGGCAGGACCTTTTCAGTCCATTTGTTTGTCATGGACCAGGGTCGCACAGCCACCCCGATATCAATCAGGATCACAAAACGGGTTCTACCTCCGTTGCGCCATTCTAATCCCGAGTCTAGCTGGAATAGGATTATAGATTATCATCTCTGAATCAAGAACGCTCCAAGGAGCGTACACAAAATTCGCAGTTTTCGAGCACTCAAGATTACTTCGTACTGTACTTGATCCCAGTTCTCGATTTCTAAAATTACTTATGACGGTCGTGGCTTGCAGAGACTGATGGAACGCTTGCAGGTCAATGATGGTTGATTGATAGCCAACACCTCAATGATACGGGTTACTGACTAGAACGACGTCAGAAACCGTCAGAAACCCGTCAACAAGATGGTCAAGATTTGTCATTCGCACTGGAGACGCAGATGCATATAACGTGCTACGAGTGTAAGTGGATCCAAAATATCAGCCCGCGCGGACATGGATTCATGGGCTTGCATTAGTTCAGAAATGGTTGTTCACCTCCTCTGACATAAAACCAAATGACATTTGGAGCCACAGTTGTTTTTAAAGTGGCTTCAACTTGGTTTGAGATAATTTACGATGGATCAGGATCTTAGGCCTCCTAAACTACACTGGCGAGTATCAAACCTGGGCGGACCTGCCCCCAATGATAGTGATATAAACTCTGCGTTGTACGGCATGGTCCAGGGTGTACTCGAGTACGAGTACTATATGAATAGACACTCCACTCACCCGAAGCCGAGGATGCATGGCAAGTCATTTACTCACCCTGGGCAGCATGAACCAGAATTGCAGTAGTAGCACGAGTAGCACTCTAGATAAATTTGTATTTAACGTGACGCATCTTAATTGTTACTCCTTCTTTCGAATCAATGACGTCGAAAGTTGAAACTCCCAAGTTATTTTAGCAAACAAATATCGTAATGTAGAGGATGTTAAAGGCGCCTGAACGGCGCTTATGAATAAGTGCAGAGTGCTGGAACTTTCTCCGCCGTTGAGCATCGGTTCTAAATCTGAGAGGCGACAACCACGACAATGAAGGTTAATTTTTGTCAACATAGGATGTGAACGGTGCGGAGGTGCGGCTGTAGGCCAAAAAAAATGGCAACCTTAGTGTCAAAACAACCTTGAACGAACGTCGTTGACCAGAGTAACTTGCACTTGACTCGTTCCGCCACCCGCTTGGATTGTCCCAGTCATTCTCTTCAGTCCTTTCTGTCCAAAAAAGGTAACGTCGAGGCCTTTTGCGGATTTGCTCCCCAGGAAGACAACTTCCAAGCTCCGCGACTAAGATAACTAGATTTGCAAGAACTGTTAATCAATAAACATACATTTTCTAATACAAAGAAAGCTGCGCCTAAAGTCAGGTCCGTAAATGTTCCACCGTCCAGCGCCTGATAGTTTGGCGCTAAGTAGTTAGTTCAAGAGCAGAAAACATGTCCGTTTATGAAGGTATAATTTCTTATTGAATCGTACAAGAACTCGATTTTTTCTGTCGAGGAGAGCATTTGTGTCGAGCAATCGCGGCCGTAATGTCGCCTCCAGGAGTGGCATCCATGAAAAGCCCTCCGCAGTCGTAGCAAAAGTGACTACAAATTTCAAGTGAGTCATGGTCCAGGGTTAAAATCGCCAAGTGGTTAGACACTTACACCCTGCAGCCCGGAGTTATGCACTGCAATAATCCTTGTCAGCGAATCGAGCTATAGCGGGCGGGATAGAGTAACCTACTGTCATGTGGCGGCATCCACTCGATCTCTGCACAGGTGTTCTGCAGCCTACACGAAATTAACCAGGTGTTGCGCACAGCGGGTCATAAAATGACAGAGGCCAAATTTACCTGGACAATATTTCCACCCTTCCTTCTGCATCAATTCGTCAAAGTCGCTGGGGGCTTTGCAGCGGTGCTTCTCCGCGGAGCCCCGTGTCGCGAAGGTTTTGAGGCAAGTTTTACACCACCGGTGCCCGCATCTTGGAGCAGGGCAGATAATGATGGTCTTACCCATGTATTGCTCTCGGTCGACATTCATTGATTCCTTGCACCTTGGAAATTACTTGAGCATTGTAGTGTAAAATTAAGGCTTCGAAAGTTACCTGGGACACTTTATTGTAACAGAATGCGCGGCCAGCTGAAGTTCGTCCAATCTCTGACGTTCCCCGCTCCTGAGGGTCAACTTGTTTATGATATCCTGCGTAACTGGATTTGAAAAGCGTTAGCTTAAAACCATTTTTGATATTGTAAATAAATCAAACGGACGAAAGTTGTCGTTCCGCTTCTCGGCAAGGCACCCGGGGCAAGGGATAGGATACTGCGCTTCGTCGATTTTCGTTTTGGCGAATATCGTAAGGCACTCTTTGCAAAAGAAGTGAACGCAGTCTGCGAGGGTCAACTTTTCCGTAACATCACGATACTCTCCGCACACCCCACATTCGAATAGTTCAGTTTGTGTTTGACCAGAGACATACACGGTGCCACCCCCTCTTCGCCAGACAAATTTCAGTTCTGCGAGGTCTGCGAGCTGGGGGGACAGAATTGAAATAGGCCTTTCTTCTATTTTCGTCAACGTTTCAGGCGGACGCAGATCGCGGGGTTGCAGGTGTTCCAACTGGGAGGACGCAATCGAAGTAGGCCGTTCTTCTCTTTTGGTCAATTTCTTAGGTTGACGCAGATCGCGTGGTTGCAGATGTTCCAACTGGGAGGACGCAATCGAAGTTGGTCTTTCTTCTCTTTTCGTCAATTTTCTAGGTTGACGAAGATCGCGGAGTTGCAGGTGTTCCAACTGGGAGGATGCAATCGAAGTAGGCCTTTCTTCTCTTTTCGTCAATTTTCTAGGTTGACGAAGATCGCGGGGTTGCAGATGTTCCAACTGGGGGGACGCAATCGAAGTAGGCCTTTCATCTATTTTCGTCAATGTTTCTGGCGGACGTCGATGGCTTGAGCTCGATGACAACATGTCCACGTCTTCGGATACTCTTCGTCGCAGCAATTTCTCCTCCGGCCTGTGGTCCGCCTTTGGGACGATAGAAGAAGAAGGCTTATCACCATCTGATTTGTGAGGCTGGGATTGCTGATGGAAAAGGGAGGCTTGGAACCGCTCGAACTCTGGGTACTCCCATACACCATTTTGCAAGCCCATCTTCAGAGAACTCGCGCTATCTGAGCCGTCCTGAAATCGGTGCTCTAAGCTAACAAGCCAGGCTTGATTCCCCGACAGGTGGCGACCGAGCGCAGCTGAGATTTCTTCCGTCACGGCCTGCGCCTTTCGATCTTGACGATGTTCAGGAATCGGAGAACCCGAGCCATATGAGCCGTCCTCAAATCGGTGCTCTAAGCTAACAAGCCAGGCTTGGTTCCCCGACAGGTGGTGAGCGAGCGCAGCTGAAATTTCTTCCGTCACGGCCTTCCCTTTTTGATCGTGACGATTTTCAGGAATTGGAGAGGCTTGGGTCGCCCATGCCAATTCCGCTTGATGCAATGCTAATTGCCATACATATTCCTGATCTCGACCTTGGTGGGCAGACGACTTTACAGGGGATTTATCTGGTAGAGGTGATAGTCGATCTTGTTTCCCCAAGATCCCCGGTCTTGCCAGTTTCTTGTCTGAGCCGGCGCTTGCCTGCGATTTCGCTTCCTGAAAGTCGACCTTGGATTTCAAGTCAAGGTCCCCTCTGGATCGACGCAGACCGGCCGACCGTAAAGTGTTTCCAACTTTAAGCAGAGAGTTAGGAGCAGGAATCTTTACTTGCTATTGCTTACCCAAATTGGGTTGCGTAGTTGTAGTTTCGATTTTCTTCCCGGTTGCAATGCCTGTCCCCTCATCCTGCAGCAATGCCAACTGCCATACAAAGTCCCCACTTCTAGCATGTGAGAGTTTCGATCTTGGAGTGGGGTTGTCCTTGGGCAATGAGACTGGTTCCGGTTCATCTTCATGTAATGGGGCCAATGATCTTGCCTTCGATTCCATGGGTGTAACATCTGTCGATCTCTCCAGCAACGCTAACTGCCATTCAAATTCTCCATGGCGACGCCGAGGATTTCGAGATTCTTGGGGGGTTTGTGCTGAAGAGTGAATAGAGCCTTGGAAACTCGATGACTGCAGGAGATTCTCGGATTTTGGCCTTGGCTGCGACGAGCGCTTAAGCCTCGTCGTGTCCATCGGAGTATATCTGGGAAGATCTTGATGACGGTACTTGGAGGCTTTGCAGAAGTGTCAGGCATTAAGTGCAATATATGCTGAGCACTCACATACGTAGACGATCAAAGGAAGAAGCTATCGGTAAGTCTGCTCGTGAGTAAAGTTTCTGCGTGAATGGTTATCAAATGGTTATCGTGTTACCAGCATGTGACTAGATTACAAAAGGCGCGGACTCTGAAATCCAAAAAGGGAAAGCGACTGCACATTTACAGCCATACTTCCAAAGGACCCCGCGACCGACTACCAGGAGACTGGGATAATAGCCGCCGCCGAAAAAATCACAAAATTTGACCGTGAAAGGAATGTTTCATATTGCACTGTAATTAAATAATCTCAACTTCAAAATCTGTGACCACCTTAGTTTATTAAACCACTGGAATGCTTCCCCAGATGACCTGGCGTCCGAGAGTGCACACTCTACACGGCGAATAGGGAAAGGGAAATACCAATCTTTGCGGCATTTTGTTAGGAATTTCCGCATCACCAACAGTTCACTGTCATGACTGCAGGGACAATATTTTCCGGATTATATCACTGGTACAGTGACCGTCATCGTTGAGCTTCTTCCCACTCGTCGTGCCATTTCTCCCAGCTCTACGCGACCAGTGAATTATCCTTTTCTGGCCACTAACAGTGGCAGTCGGGTATGGAAATAATCTCTGTGCGTTCCTTCATAAGAAGAGGCAATAGAGGCTTTAACCAGACAGCCCTTCGATGCCTTCAAGGTTCACTATATCAAGGCAGTAGCCGTAAAAATTAGGGAGAGCAGGCAAAAGTATCACACGGATCCTCCACTCAGAGTTCATGGACAGGCGGGATTCTCAAGGTCTCATTACCGTGAAGGAAGCATAATGATTCCCTACACCTAAAAACAAACTCGTCATCGAGACTTGAGGTATGAAAAAAGGAGGCTATTCACGGGAAGGAGGTGTATCCGCGTGAAGAGCCTTACCCGGTAGAGGATCGAGGAAACCGAAAGTAAGAGTTTGAACGTAATCGGTGATATGTTAAATGAGGACGCCGGTATCAAACCGTGGATCGTCTTCTGGGGCTATAAACATGAAATATACTTCTATAGAGGCTCATGTCGTGTATTTAGAGTTTATAAGAGGTATTCTGCAAGCGCCCATAAAGGTATAGCCGCCGAGCGGAGAGCATCATCAGTAGAACGAATTTGAACTTTTCCTCGGGCTCGATAGCAGGGAGCGCTAGTAAAGAAGGACTTTTATTGTCAATGCGCCACTCCTGCGCCAGAATGCAAAGATTTGGCACTTCCCTCTGAAGTGTTGAGACAATATTCGATAATGACGAGGCCCTAAAAAGGAACGAAACACATCGAGGTATCAACAGAGCCAGAATCTTCATGTCGGCCATGGTAGTTTCGCCAGGAAATTTCCAATGAGTAAAGAACACATTCAACGAAAATCATGAGGCAGATCATGAGGCACTTTCTTGATTTGCGCCTCGATGTCGGCCAGTGGGGGGCTGCTTGTCGATGAAAATGTCAAAACGGGACCAAATCTCTAAGTTATGGATACTAGTATGGTGCGGTCGACACAATTTCGTGGTCCTTGGGCAAGCGAAAGGTACAACCTGGATAGGTTCTCTATTTCGCCGTATAACCTTGGACTTCTACCGATTCAGAAGGAACAAGTCTGAGAATGACTTCGAATGGTCGATCTTGGATGGTCCTCCGTTGCCCATCGCGATTTTCGGCCAGGTGGTTTCTTTGAGCCCCGATGAAATAGTTTCCGGAGTGGCTACCAGTGAGGTCGAAAGAGTGTTAGGAGGAATAGAAACGGCTTGTCGCATTGGAAGAATACCAGCACAATGGTCGGACCAATGTTTCGTTGGTTGATGGTTCGTTGGTTGAGCAAAAGGTTGTGTTGACGTTTGTTTGAACCGATAGCCTTGACTGCTCTACCACGACGACAACGACGTTTCCCTCCACGGACCTACAGTCGTGGAAGTCGCCCCTTAACCAAGGTACTCGCGTTATAGTATGGTTAAAGGAGCAGGAGCCACAAAAATGGGAGCAGCCGACTTTTCCGTCAAGTTTTATTTCTCTGCAGGCGTCTCTTTCGTGCGTCGACGTCTCGCGAAGAGAATCTGGAGGCTCCATCTCGCGACCTGACCCCGCAGTTGGGCGGAAAATTAACGGGATGGCCAGTACATGCCATGTCGCCAATACTTATCACCTTTGACGGCTCTTGGAGTTCCCAGAATCACTCTCGGAAGCACACTTCTGTCAATTCTACCTACCTACTCCGCTCAGTCTGCCTCCATCATCTTCCATTCTGTATTCGATCACTCAGCCGTCCTTTGGCCGCCTCCGTGTAATAATGGCTGCTTGTCACCTTTCCTTGCAATGTTTCTAGGGTGGTCAGGATGCCATGACTTGCCTCTTGTGTCGTGTAATTTCGAGCGCAATGTGGTCCTCTTATCGCTTGTATTCTTCGATATGCAAACCATTTCCGACAATGTCGCCTCTAACACATATTGCAAAGCAACGCAGACATACACCTGGCAGATGGTAACTGCACATGCAAAACACGGCGTGCAGTTCCCGTTCGTAGTAGCTCCAGTACATCGACACCTGCCAATGCTTGTGAATGGGGGTGTCTTGGACTTGCTGAAGGAATCCATGGCTCGAGCGACAATGACGGCTCTGCAAGTTCAAAAATATTCTGCAATAATCATTTTTGAATGGACAGGATCACGGTATCCGAACGACACAGTGACGTGTGGAAGAAAAACTGCACCCGCACCACTGCTCGGCTCGCCATCAGCTTCTCTTTCATTATGTTTTCTCAGGAATTCGAAAGATTTTCTAATGCTGTGCAAGTTATGGCCAGAGCCTCGGTATGCAATTGGGCGCAAGGCATTTTCAATGCGCTTTGGGGCCTGTTTTCAGTTTCGACAGTCTTCGCCGAGTCCACCGTTGTCATTATCACCATCCCGACTGGCATGCATAATAATAAAAATATGAAACCCATCACGAGACATAACCATCGATCCGGATATTATTCTCCAGGTCAATAGGTATAAAACCAAGAAGACGTTTGGACTTCGAGCACTTCACCCAGCCTTTCTTTCGTCTCTTCTCAGACCAGGTGTCTTTCTTTCGTTCATCTCGCACTTATATTTTTTCACTTCACTTTACCAACCCTTCACCCACCCTTCACCTTCCTTCGAAATGGCTCGTTTCGCATACTTCTTCGCTCTGGCCTTCGCCCTTTTGTTCTCTTGCGTCATGGCTGGTATGTAACTTCTGTCCGCGCCACATGACTTCATCCCACTCACTGTCACTGGCTATTTTCTTTAGCGCCACTCGGTCAGTTTCCTCATCACGAAGTACTGAACTTTGCAGAAATTAACTGGGATTCCGTTCGCTAGGCGAATCGAAACGTCAAATTGGTGATATCCAATGCAACGTTGCCCGCCTCAAGACGGTCGCTGGACTTGCTAAGTCCGCGAAATCCATTAAGAGCGCGATCGCGGCTGCTGGATCGTAAGCGCGCGTCCTTCTAAGCTTCTCATAGTCCAGGGGCTCATTTTATTTTCTAGTGACTCTGCCACGGTCGCACAACTTCAAACCGCCGCGAAAGGGATATCGAGCGCTCAGGCAGGTGTCGCAACCATCGCCACGGCTCTCTTTACCGGCCAACAGGCACCGGCAGCAGCCCGCCAGAAGGTCCAGGATGGCCTTGATGCTGCCACCAGTGCTCTAGGTTCGACTGCCTCGTAAGTTTTCCCTTCCAATTCTAACGGACCTTGATATTGAATGAGTTTCCTCAGTACGGATTCCAAGGTGACCAACGCCGTGAGCACTGCTCAATCCAGCGTTTCAGGCACGGCAGCTGCTGGTGCACAAGTAGTAGCTGACTGCAAGTAGTCAACGATTTTTATGATCAGCGACTGGAGGGAAGGAACACGGACATTCAGATTTGTGGGGGGGGTTTTGTACATGATCATGAAGTGTTATGTTAGCCTTGATGTACAGAGAAAGCACCACACGGACTGAAAATCGGACTTGTAGATAGCTTGTAAACTCATATCACCGAATGCAACGTGATTCATGAGATTTTACCATCGGATGCAGTCAGCGCGAAGAAAGCCCACCCACCAGGACTGACTGTTAGAAGTAACGTGAAAAGGAAATCATTATAGCAGGTTTGCAACCCAGCACCTACATTCAAGAGTTTTTAAAGGAATGGAAATGTGCAAGGTTGCATGCAAAATTTGTTTGAGGGTTTTGCGTTCCTTGCACAGTCTGAGTCGTGGGTCGTGACAGGGTCAACCCCAGTGGAACAACTGGACACAGTTTTAAATAACTTGGTAGGCTATCCTGTGATATGAAGTCGACAAATGGACCTGCAAAATCTCGGTTCCATACGCCGTTCGCAAAAGCCAGCTGCAAGTAGATCATCAGCCTCCTTGGTGCATTCCACCGAACTTCCTAGATCGCTTTCTACGTTATCTTCTGAATCCTTCCCGTGGTGATTGGTTTTTCTCTGACGTTTTGGAAGCGAGCCTGATGAGAGGACCATCCTTCGGATTCCTTCCACAATAATATTTCGGCAACCTTCAATGTAGAGCCGTTGCAACAGCCCACTTTGATTACCTGTCATACCAAGATGTTCATCAGAAAAATTCCACAATCGAGAATATCCAGTGGGTGCCCGAAGAATCCAGTTAGGACATAGAAATTCCCAAGTTATAGGCGTGTCTACGAGGTGGAGAAAGCAAGCGATCCTCCAAAGGTCGCAGAACTGAACTTATCCATATGGTGCCCTCTTTGACGGTGTCACTGAGGTTGTCCATCTTGATGCCTGCTAAGCCTTTGAACCCAAGCCAGTATCAACGCCCAGAAATGAAAGTGTGAGATGTCAATGTAGCCTATTTTCGCAATAGAATTAGCGAGACCGGACCATTGTAGTGCCCAAGTCAATAGCTGATGAGACAAAGAGGGTTTCGATGCTCAAGCTTTCCATTTGAGCTTCTCATTAGTCCTGTTTTTACCGCGCCCCTAAAACCGTGTCAGAAGTTGCTTATGTAAAGTGCGGACATTCAATATCGTCGCGTCGGGTGGACGCGACGGCGAGGCTTCTTGGAGACAGAATGAATATATCTAGTTGTATATGTATTGTATTGCGATTTTGTGCTGAGAGGAGATCGCCTTGCGATGGCTTTGATTTCAGAGGTTTTGGGGGGCAAGGCGCATTACATAATCATCCCCGCGCTTCGAAATACCGCCGTCATTTTACAACTCCTCCACATCACGTCCGGGTGCCCCCATATTTTAATACAATGCTAATTAGCACCTTAGGAGGAACTTTCTCTCCAAAATTCTCATTTCAAGTCCCTTATTATTAAGATAATCAGCCGCAACTAAAATTTCAAAGTCCGCACTTTACATAAGCATTTTCTGACACGGTTTTGGGGGCGCGGTAAAAAACAGACTTCATATATCGTGATCCGTAGGGCACATCACATATATCGCTGTCTGGCTAGGAGAGGCTAGCTTCTCATGACGGTAAAATGCAGGCATCAAGGAGTGTCCCTTTAATGTCCATCCAAAGCAAGGGTGGTTAAAGGTGGCCACGGGAGCTCGAAATTATCATCCGAATCCGCGGGCTGTTCAGGCAGAGCAGATTCGTCGTAACCAGCATGGTAAAACCTGGCCTCCAGCTTGCCTATACACATGCGAGACCATGGGAGCCCCGAGACATGTATTAGGACAAATAGGATAAAGAGGCGCTATGTTGGGCGTTGAAATCGAAAAATCTACGTCGAAATCGACGCCGTTCGCGTTCCATCCTGGGTATTTCGGATTCGGGATCTAAGTCTCGCCTAGTGATGAGGATATCAAGAGGAACGTTTTGAGGACATTTCTGGATCTCAGCCTCAACGTGTTCCGAAGGCGTAGTGTTTTCCTGGTCGACGAGGATGACAAGGCGGGGTGGCAAAGTCCACACGATATCTTCCCATTGATGGCAGACGGATTTCAGGCAACAGGAAGGATACTGCGAGTAGGACATAGAAACAAATTAAAGTCTCCAGCGGGTGGTCCTTCATACCCACAAGAGTGACCGCCTACTGCGTCCAAGAAACAACAATTCTCGGCAGAGTAGGCCAATCTGTAGCAGGTCGGATCTGGCAAATCTCGGATAGCGCGTCAAGCAGCCACGCACTATTGCGTTGCAGGCAAGGTGTGCTCAACCAGAAAGCCTTGCACAGCCGCTGATAGGATCTACTGTATCTAATCTAAGCGACTCGGGCTGCTCGGGCAGGGACTACCAGCTTGGTGCCTCGGACTTTCCTCCAAGTGTGTCGCATGTTCGGGTTCCCCTTTCTGCGGCTGCATTTCTTCAGTGAATAGGTGGATATATGTGGTACGGAGTGGGGTGTATTTTCTGACAATTTTCGAAGGAGAGCTACTGTTGCAGACGAGCCTACAAGCCGCCTTAGACTCACCTGTCTGTCTTACGCAGGTTAGCGCTGCAGCCTCTCATGGCAGCGACTATTTTAGAATATATTGCCGTAATAAGATGTCAAGGATCCTGATCGTCCTGAACTCGGATCTTGGATATTTTCGAATTCCTTGTCCTGCCGTGTAGCACGGCCTATTTTGTCAGGATGAGCTCAAGAAGTCGACGTTGAAAGTGGGGTTAGGTACGTGTTATCTGAATCAGTAAATTTGCCTCCCGCGTTAAAGATCATGCGGTCCAGGTTATCTAACTCGAATCGCCTGGAGTAACTCACGACGCCAGGGTACCCATAAACTAGACAGTGTAACTGCCACTCGCCGATATCCCTCTTCCCAAGTGCTTCAACCTTCCTTCGGCCCTTCCGTAACTCTTGGATTTCCGAATCCTAAGCGGTCTGGTATTCACCGATCTATCCTTTCCCAAGGCTATTATCTCCTGACTATAAATGTATCATCAAATGAAATAACATACGTATATACCCCAGCTATACTAAGAGTGAAACTCCGTTAAGTCATGAAACTCTAGTCGAACGAGACAAGGCCCGCGTCTTATGCGTCTTCCGCCCTGGGATTTTCATTTCCGGGAGATGCTGACACTTCATAGGTCTGACTCTTAGCCCCTTGACCTTAGTTGCCAGTGGCGTATGAAGATGGTATCAGGTTATTTGAATCGACCGTTTTTGTGGATATACATCTATAAAGAATGTTCCCAATCTGTTCTGCATTGACAATCATCGAACAACGCCAGCGTTCTTAGTTGGACTAAGATTTGAATGACACTCTATTCGGAGGGTCAATTTATAACAGCGATAACCCACATGGGGCGGCTACTAATGGAGAACCAGCGAAGTCTTCGTACAAGAAATACTTACAAGACGAGTCCGATTGAAGGGTCTTGCAAAAGTCGGAAAAACCAGGTAGCGTGTCCCACAGTGCGAAACCAACCCATGCGGAAGAAAGACATACAGATGGTGGCAGGCGACTGAAGGCACCAGAGCAGCGATCGGAAACCATAATGTTGAGGGAGAATAGAGTTATTCCAAGGATAGAGCGTTAATTTCAACAAGCCCGATTACAAGACAGACTCGGAAATGCTTCTTGCTTAGGCTATGTCCACGTCGCTGAGGGGAGCTCAAGGTTTCGTTCCATAACGAGATAAAAGTCGAGAATATGTTTCCGAAATCTGTGTGAAATAGCAACGTTGACAACTAAAAATGTCAGTGAGAGGAACAAGAAGTACCTTCTCAGCACGGTCCTTTCCTTCTGGTATGAAACGACAAATAACGGCAGATACCTCGAACCATCGTTTAGCTTCGTCCATCATCGAGGTGCTGACAAAATGAAATTAAAAAATGAATTGATAAACGACTTTGACTGACTGAAGACACTCTGTCCCCGTGTTATATGCTGTCGCCAGGAGCCATTGGCGTTCTTCCATGGGGTAACCCTGTTGTCAAAACGCGTGCACAAACATGAGATGTTTACGAATCGCCAATGGGAGGGGGTAGGGAAAAAGTCCGGACCTCTGTGCTGTCATGGTGGTCTTCTATCACGCTCACTGCGTGCTCGACATACCCAATGGCTTTCAGTCTATCTTCTGGAGTATCTCGGGCTAGGCTGATCGTGCAAATGGCGCGTAACCAACGAGAGAATTTCTCAACGGAAAGAGAATCGTGGTCCAAACTTGCACGCAGAATCGCCTGTCAGATCCTTTCAGGATCTGTTCGTCCCAACATATCCGACGTAAGATAAGAAATGAGTACCTCTAAGCATTTGTATAACACTAGCGGGATCCGGATATAGGGTCAATGAGACGAAGAGAAATTTTTCCTAACGCACCGGGTACAGGACACAAAGGATCGAGCCACTAGTCGTAGTTCTCAACATGTGTGAGTATGCCAGTAAATTAGAACAGACCAATATATCGGCGATTGCTTCAAAGGTTCCGACGGCTAATGGACCCGAATCAACGACTTCCTGTGAAGTGAAGGCTCAGTAGGCGACTTTGTGTGAACGTGAAAGCGAATGTATAATACATCTACACCCTGAGATAACTGATCCCAGTCCTTGAGTTGCGCCGCAAATTCTGCTTGGAATACTCGCAGGGCATGTAGAAAGTATTGAATACGATCGTGACCATCACTTTCTTGAATAACCTTTTTATTCCAGATGTCAGAAATCTTTGCTTTCGCATTCTTGATGTATGCGGCAATAGCACGTAGATTGTCGTCCTGTGGTGGCACAGTAAACAAAATAGAATACTGCCTTGTGATTGCTTACATCTATGGCTCCAGTCGTCGCTATGATCTCCCTTGCCGAAAATACTTTGGGATAAAACGATAAGCGAATTGCCAGAGCCCAGTAATGTGACACGAAGGGAGGGATGAACCAACCTCGTCCAGACACCGCGGCGAAAGATGCATTGGCAAGGTGGAGAGACAGATCGGCGTCGATGTCAATAGGAGAGGCGTGACAACAACATTCCAACAACTGGAGGAGAGCCCCGGAAGGACAAAAAAGAAGTCAGAACCGATTCGTCCGAATACATCGCCATCGAATCACCTCTTTGGCGATGTCAAAGAGTTCTGAGATCTGTTCCCCAGCATCTTCCCACTCGGAGCATCCTTGAACAGCACAATTATAGGCCGTTCTCCATAACCACGAGATATCCTTGAGCACAAGAGGTAACACTTTCTGAGATGATGCTGCTTGGGTAAGAATTCGCGCTAAATAGTATCCTTAGCAAAGATCCCAAGACGGCAGTAGACCAGAGCAGACCTGTACGAAATTGATTGACCACAGTGTCGATTAACACGGGTCTGGTTTACGCAAATGAGATTAGTATATTCCGGCGGTAAAAAAAAGATTATCACTTGTTTGCTGCTGGTTCGACTAGAAGACTGAGGATAAGTTTGACGATGCATCTCAAAAGGGTCATGGCCTCGACAACGACCTCCCCATTTGAGCCGATTTTCAGGGTCCTGAGAAGACTTTCGAGTACTGCGAGAAGAAGACCTTTCATCTCCGACTGGTGGGAAATCTGGGTGGCTAGTAGTAACATCTTGCGGTCCAAGTCCGGAGCTCTCAGCATATCATGGATGGCCCGGATAGCTAAGATTCCGGCACGTCAGAGATGTGTCAAAAAGGGTAAAATGAGCCACACCCTCGCTTTCCAAGCCTACATTGCAAATGGTATTAGCGTGGAGTGCTTAGTGCGGCAATGGGAGAGCAACGAACCTTGATGAACAGCAGTGAGAAATACGATATAATGGGTGGACGCCTCGTTAGTGGGACAGCGTCGGATCACCGTGGAGGCCAGTGCATATTCCCGTTGTTCAATATGACAGAGGGCTGCCTTTCGGAAACATTTCGCAGAAGTCGAGGGACTATTGGCCCTGAAGACGTCGTGACTACCAGCCATGTACCAATTTGCTGCTTCCGACCATTTCTTAGATTTGTAATGGCGCCCTCCGTATTGCCATATGAGCTAAGTAAGAAAACAAAAAATGCCACCGTCATTAGATCTACCCACATAAGCGGAAGTAATCAAACACAGACCGTGAGGCACGCAGTACAAATTATACTTGGAAGGTCTAGTTCCGCTTCGCGGATGGCTAGAATTGTTTCTTAAGGAGGCTGTGATAGCTTTGATCCAGCGAACACGTACAAGTGAAAGTTAATTCTAACGTTTCCATGGCCCTTGCGTGATCTTCGTCCTTTGAGGCATGCACCACCAAGGATAGGACTAGTCGGTGGATGTGGTCCGGTTCCGTCGTGTGGCGTTCTATGGCTTGTTTTAGACAGTGTTGATGAACAGCCGTGACAAGGGTGCTGAAAACATTCCCGGGATAAGTTCGTTTCAGCTCTTTAAATCCGGTGACGGTATTAAAAGCATACTGATGGTGGTTTGTCGTTCTTAGGTCTTGTAAAACTCTAGAGAATTTCAGCTTAGCTCAAAACTTGTGCGTCGAATGTGAAGGCCAAACTCAGTAATGTTGGCTTCCGAGAATTCCATATGATCGATAATAGACTTGAAGGCTAGGTGGACAGGGATCAGTAAACTGTGATTACATTGTTGCTGATCATGGTATTACCATCAAGGAGGGAAACATCGCCTGCTTTTCTCCTCTTCAATACAGCTAACCTGAGCCAGCGAAGTTCTTGGTACTCGGAAGTTGCCTTTAAGAAAATCGTCAGCAAAACGAAGAGAAGTCTGGGAAGCGGCGTCTTACGTGATATTTGGATGAGTCTATAGTTGGAATAAGTTCATCAAGAACAGTTTCTGCGCGGTCATACGCTTCTGACAGAAAATACGCCCTGGCTGTGGTGATGAATATTTGGGTTGATGCCGTCTGCGGAGGATTGTAATTAAACATAGCATGTACCCATTGTTCTCAATATCGACGTCTACCCAAAAAAAATTATTATTTTAAAATGACAGGACAACTGGGTTTGACATACTTTTAGCCCTGCAATACCGGAGGCCGTCGAATCTTCTAGTTGATCTGCCAGTGAGAACGCCCGCTGCAGCCATTGCACCGCATCTGCAATTTTGGACCCATCGTGTGCCGTAGTCAAGAATGATCTACCAATCTGATGCAGCTTGTGGGCGAGAAGTTCGCGCTGTGTTAAGTTCAGTATCGAATGGGAACGTGATTATTCCTTTCAGCCTTACGGCTTGAGGTAGAAGCAAGCTAAGGCGTTGATTATCATCTGTCGTCCACACATGATTTAGCTCCGAGTGTTGGGATGGGGGAAAGGAGGAACAACGAAGCAGGACGAACCTATGATCTTCCGTGACATGTAGTCAGCCAGACTGTCATTACCCTCTTTCCAGGCCTGAAAGAGCCATCATTCCATGATCAGCGTGTGATGGGTGAATAAACATACCGCTTCCATTCTACTGGAATAATACATGACGGTAGCGCATGCTATCGCCCGTTGGTGTGTGACATCCGAATCATTCAAGTTCTTGAGTTGCTCTTCAAACTATGTATGAACCATTTGATTTTCGGACATGAAATTATCTCAGGGAGGGTGAGACACGTTACCTTTGCAGCACTTGTCAGAACACCCGCCGCAAGAACGTTGTTTCCCGATTCTGTTGAGGGCAGAGGGTGGCGTTAGGCAAGTTGTCATTCGTAGTTTTATCGACCCCGCAGAGGGTAGCATACCGGAAAGACCCATGCCAGTCTTACTTGCCAATTGAAGCGCATGGATAAGAGCTTAATTAGACGAGAGGTCAGCATTCACACGGCAGGCATCGGCGAAGACCTAAACTAACACTCTATCCCAGGTTTTGTTTCCAACCCTGCCTCGATCAAACGAAAAGCTGCCAGTCGAACTAAAATTACGAAACATTTACCATTCTTTGAATAATGAAAATCGAAGGGAACGAACATACAAGTAGCGATATGCGCTTGAGTCTCCTCGCCAGAACTTTTCTGAACTAGACCGGATATGTTCCACAGATTGACACCTTTAATAACAAGGTTGGGTAAGAATAAAATGGCGTGATAACTTCGTGGAGAAAATTCGACCTTCGTGATCAAGGGAATCTGCGAGATGGCCCCAAGTGGCTTTGCTTGACTTCGAGCGCTGTTCCATGAATGACTCTGCTAAAGAAGTGATTTGGGCGAGTTTTTCGGTCATAGAGGACCATGGCAAATTCTTTGGGTCAGCGAGTAACGGCTTGATGATCGACAGATGTTCTGAAAAGACAATTCAGCTTCGGTTCCAAACGAATGTCACCTCTCTCGAATGCACCCAAGATTGATGCATGAATTCCCTCAAGACTTTTGACAGACTTCTTCTTCCGAGCAGACATTTCCGAGGAATACGAAACGACGAGACGCGTCTAACTTTGTTATTGAGGTGGATGGTGCTAACCAGAGATGAAATTTCGACGATAACGCGTCACACTGTGTCGTGACTAGTTGACTAGGCACGCTGCACGTGATGGCGTGTTCCGGCAAAGGCAAACGATTTCAACTCACACTGGCACCTCTTGCGATTTGAGACTTGTAATTCCTCCAGAAACCCTCCTAGAAAAAGTTAGCGACGTGTTATTAAGATGGACGGAACCCCGAAAAATGATCCAACTAATCATGGACTGCCCCCAGCCGCAATTCAGCTTGCAAACGCGGTGGGTGCATCATTCAGGCCTCACGATGTCCATGCCATTTCCATGCAGACTACTCACACACCTTTCATTTAGGAGGCTCAGAAAGAGGGAATTTTTGCTGGACTGACATCTGGACTAGTATCAGGCGAGTTTCCCTTCTGATTCAAGTGACACCCGTTCAACAGTTGTTTATTTTCCTCCGACAGCCGTTATCGGACAGCGCCTTTTTGGGTTCAAACGAAATACGACTATTATGTGTGGTGCCCGTAAGCCAATTCTCGAAGTTTGACAATTGAATAGAGTTTTACTCCATTCACCCGTCAGTCAGTGGCATTCTTTCCGGGATTCTATTCACCCAGGTAAGCGTAAAGGTCCACCCGTTCATAATAGCCACTCTCGAAGGGCCTGCAATGAGATATCCTCATCTTCTCCGCATTACTCCGTTCATTGACATATTTTCTTATCATCACAGGCCTTCCGAAGTAGCGCCATTGCCCGGCTTGAGGTTGAAAACGCACGTTTACAGTCACAATTCGGAAGGAGCCCCGAAAGTACATCTGGCTCCGAGAACCCTCCCGTGTAGCCTGTATTTCCTAGAGTGGCTATCTCAGTTTCTGTTTCTGTTTTACACGTGAGATGTGAGTATTAAATACGACTGAGGCCCGCGGAATCTGTTTCATTCCAAGATTGCAACTGACAGTGTTCGCTTTTGCATCTTGGATGTTACCTTTATCATCGCCATTTTTTCTAATCCGTCATTAGAAGTGCTTTGCCTCCAGCAAGATGTGTGCTGGAACCTCGTCCTCTCTTATCGGCTGTTCTTATGGATCAATTGCCGGTCATCCTGCACTGCTTTCTTGGACCTGGCCGCCAATAACAGCAAGATTGTGAGCTACGTATGTATCTAAAGCGATACATCCACCCCAGATCTTGGGCTTGAAGCATTTGGGGTCAATGCCTGATTGTCTGGGAAGAACGAAAGAATCCAGATACATTCCTTATTCCCAACCAACGACGTTTGACCTCCATACCCTGCATTGTGTCCCGTATTCTCAACCACCGCTTCAATTTTGGCGTTCCACAGAAGGCTTGACACCACAGCTACTTGGCAACTCCGAAGGACTTGATCGTGACTGTCAAAATGGTTACATTCACTAAACCAAATCTCTCCTGGGTCCTTTGATTCATTTGTCCACCTTTCTCGTCATACCTTCGGTTGAACCATTACCTTAAGCTTCTCGGACTCAAGTATTACCGTCAAGGAGATGATTCTTCCTTCTGGTGCTGCGTAATGCTTAATCTTACACCACACAAATTCAAATGGGAACTCTCATATCGTCAATCACTCCACTACCTGGCCGATTAGCGATTATTGATTCTACCGGCTCCCATTGCTTTCCGCTATTTCGAGGGGTGATATCGGGTATCTAACCGCGGACGCTGGAGCGCAGTTTCTCCGTACAACCCTCCCTCAACGGGTTCATTAGCCTCAACCGGCTCGGTGGTATGACGGCTTGACCGTCTCCCTATGGACCCAAGTTCAGGTTCTGAATTCTCTAACGCCTCGTTTCACTTGTTTACTGCCGTCCCCGAAACCGTGATGCTTGTATTTCTTCTACTTCTGGAAACCCTTTGAATAGTTGGCGCTCAGTCTCTAATGGACGCCACGCCACATGCCGTCAACCTTGCACTGCGGCAAGTACTCACATTCGCCGAGGTAATGAAAGATATCGGTGCCCTGCAGGTTCCACTGTTTCTATAATATCATGACAGTTTTACCAACTAGAGAACGCCCAGCACGGAAGATCTCTCCCATCATGCTGGTGCGTGTGCCAGCATAGATCACCCCGTATTAGCCTCCGGTGCATGTCCATTTTCCGATGTCACATCCTAACTTAAGCACGCAAATGAATAGCGAATAATTCTTGACACGAAATTAAGACTATACTTGTAACTTTTGGTCTTTCAGCACACACCGTAATACTCCATCAAGTAACATGCTACCCGGAAGCCCACGCCGGAAATTTTGTAGAACGGTCCCGTCGTAACCCCCTTTCGTTATTCACAAAATCAGATTCCAGAACCAAAGCGTTCATGATCACAATAGACTCCTAATTAACTCTTGCATAAGCAAACCTTAGCAAAGGAATGCTTCTGACACCCTTTGATTGTTTTTCCCGGCTCCTCGCCACAAAACCTATGCTAGTTCGGAAAAGAAGACATCTAAGTAGCGGTAAAATTCAAAGGTCCCTTCAAATGGAGGGCCTGATATTTTCCTTGCCATCCATTATCGCCGACCCCAGGCTTTTCAAGTCCGTTGCCAACGCTTTGTCTTCAGATAACCATAATAGGCATATGTCTATGTGCGTCCTGAACCGGTACTGCCACCGCACACCTCCGCAGCTTACAATCACGCAGGGTTTAAGGCGTTTAACTTACGCTAGCCTATAATTACATCGATAGGGTCTACTCGAGTAAGCCTTGTCAAAGCTCCATTGAAGACTGAACTTCAGTTCGGCGTCGGAGTCGGTCGCCGGATTCGGATACCAAATGTAGCCCGTGGGGAGTTCACAGCCACATCTTGAACCGAACCACGAAGCAATTTGGTTCGTTTCAGTAACTGCTGCATATAGAAATGATGTCGGGCGGGCTGAGCTTTTTCTGTGTTGCAATTCAGACTGAGACTTGAAAAACTATGGCTCCTTTAGCGCGGCTCCTGTATAGACTCGGTTACACCTATCTTATCCTATCCTTAGCTTTTCGGATCTGGTGTCTTTAAGTTTTCATCTATCCAAGCTCAGAACGCTACTGGTTTCTTCCTGCTCAATCATGTGCTACTCTGCGATTGCCGTGCTACTGCTTGCCGTCGCGTAACGGGGTTGCTTCCATCATCCATGGAGGTTTTGGGTGCTTTCGGGCCTTACGGGCCTACGCTGATCCGCTATCGCATCAGCAGCAAGGCACGCGCATCATAGGCGCGCAAGAATGGAAACCCACCACCGCAAGCGGATCACCTTGTGCCGATGCACACTGGGCAGCGTCGCTCGCTAAACGGCGTAGCCTCGGAGGTGATGAGGTGCATATGGTCAGTTTAACGGTTTCAAATCAACCAACATTTCTTATTCAGTTTCCGTCCTCGTTTAAGCCTTTGATAGGACAAACGCCTGACATCGTCGGCGCCCCACCGCACTATTTTAGCTGTATGACCTGAGGGCGTCGGGCGTATACAAACCTCAAGGGGGCTGACGCCACACTGCAATCCTCGCCCATCGGATGACCTCCCTTTTTTTGCCTTCGGATTCCATTCCCCTGTTCCGTTATTGACATTGTCACAAGTTTTACTGATGCATTACAGTAAATAACAATTGATCGCTGCCCAGTCGATGAAGAAGAAGAAAAAAAGCACAATGGAACAACTTTCGGCAATTTTCCAATATCGTCAAGGAACGGTATCCGAAGCTGGATCCCTCTTTGTAGTGCCATATAGTATTGGTAAGTGCGATGTAACTGATCGTAAAGTCATATGGTCCACTCAAAGCAAGGACACCGGCGTCTGAACTATGCACGCACCACAGTTAGCCACAATTCCACATGAAATCGTCGCAACGCCACCCGCAAATCGCTACGGACCAGGGCATCGCTGAGAGTCCAAGGCCTCGAAAGGCCTCGCACCACAGATGGGACAGATTGATCCAATTTCAATACCCTCCGCTTACTCCTTTTTTCTTAATTTCTCAATCCACTCATTCAAATAGTCTTTTCTGATGAACCTCCATCTCAATAATTATCTCCATGTTCGTTGCCCTCCTGGTTCCTTCTCCTTCAAGCTCCAAGTCTCTCCAAGTTTCCTGTTCGACCGATATATTTCCTGAATTTGCAAGGGCGCCTACGGCAACTATAGCAGTTCCTAACTATCACCCTGTGGACTGACGACCCCTACATGTGCAGTCGGAGTTGGAGTTCCATTCAACCGGATGTCGGAGCTCGAGGTCATATATTGCGCACACCACGGCACGAACGCCATCTCCCTGAGCGGAGTCGAAGTGATCAACGTGCGGCCATTCAGTAGAACGACCAGTGGCCCGGGCAACCGCTGACAATATAACCTACATGATAGTGAAAGGGATCATTCAATGTATTCTACATAGAAACCCAGTCCAGTCCGCGCAGCGCGAGGCAATAAATCGTATCATATAATTTATCATTGACCATTGAATATGGTAAGTAGGCGGACCTGGCGGCCTGGTGTAGCGACCACTCCTCACCCTATCTCTCGAATTCAAATTTTTCTTCTCTGGACAGCCTCTAGAATTCAAACGCACCACACACAAAACCTTCCTTTGTTTCCAATGACATATTGACACTGATGAAATACGTGATTTGAATTATACCCATCCGAATGCAGTTAAACCTCTGCGAAATAGATCATTCACTTGTAACGAATATGAATCATGATTTGTTTTGCTTCAAGTTCCTATTAAGCTCAGTCAAGTACCAAGCGTCCTCTGAGCCCGGAGTCCGAATACCCCGCTCCCGTCCTCTTCATCTCGCTGATCACGCGAGGAAACAAGCTTCAGGGATGGATATTAAATAAATAGGGTCTATCCTAGATTCCTGCCTCCTGTGCCCGTGGCTCTTGGATTGAAGACCCTACCCCGATACCCCTACTCACTGCACGTGGAATCCAGTATGGCAGTATCGCCGTCGGGTTGCATTACGGAATATTACATCAACTTCACGAATGAAAGTGTCCGAAAGGAGACGCTGACAGGACAAGTGCATTGAGAGTTCAGAATCAGACTCAAAGGGTTGAATTATGGTTAAGGGATGTTCAGGTCTCCACATGAAAAGACCCATCATGGCACAAGGCCTAGCTGGACTGACAGTGCAATGATAATATCTGGACTCGGGTGGGTTGCTTCGTCAGAGAATTCGAACTTTGAAGACGTTCAGGGTGTTTAGTCTGACTTTACCTAATCAAACCGGCGAGTAAATACGTGAGTCGTGCGCTTGCGCTTGAGTAAGACGAGAACGAATTCCGAGAAGACGAAGGATGGCTGAGAGCTACCTACTGACTAACTACTAGCTAACCAACTAATACGACCACTTACGAAACTACGCATCGCATAGTAAACAGAAGCAGCCTTCCAGATCCGAGCCCGAATCCAGGTCCATGTAACTCGGGATGAAACGACCCATCGCCCAGACACAAGATTGAAGATTCAAGGCTACGTATTATCCAACCAACTAACGCGGGATGACCGTGACTTGGAGCTTCTGAAGCCAAAGTCTTATTTTGGGTCCTACTCAAACTTCAGAGCCTTTCCTCTTGAAATACTTCATTACATAAACTGGAAGAGTTTTGAAGTAATAGCCCATACCCGCTGGGCCTTCTGTTTGCGTCCAAGTCAAGTTGAAATAGGGGCACGACGCGTCTAATTTCCAGTCACGTGAGCTAATTTATCAAGGTTTCTCCTTCAACTTGAAGGACTCCTTGTCGCGAACTCGACCTTCAATGCACGATGGGAAGGCAAGTTCGGATCCACCAACTCTCATTTCACAAATAAGAATCCACTTTTAACGCTTTTTTTAATTTGTCAACGTTTGTGATATGATACGTAGAAGAAAAGAAAAGAAAAAAGGCTCTCGAGTCGACTATATAACAAAAATATAACTATACTATACCGTAGTGTACTTTACTTGAAAATTGTAGTGGGTGGTGCGTGGTTTCTAAATAATGGTAGTGGTAGTGATAATGCAATGTGGAATGAAGAAATGACGAATGAAGAATGGATATGAATGCACTGAATGAACATGAATGAGAATGAGAATGAAAGAGAAGAGAAGAGAAGAGAGGAGAAAATGCGGGTGGGTATGGATGGATGAATGCTATAGGAATGTGAATGTGAATGCGAATGCGAAATGTGCAGTAGTAGGCGTAGGCGTAGACGTAAACATAGATGTGTGTGTCGGGTGTGTGGGTAGCGCTGAAGAATTAGGGAACGATGATGCATGGGGCGGACGAGGGAAGAATGGGTAATGCACAGTAGAGTCGCGAATAGAGAGATATGAATAGGATAAAATAAGGCGGGGGTATGTCGCAGAAAAATGTCAAGGCGTCGTCAAAGTCGAATGGAATGGAATGGAACAGGCGTCGTCAAAGAGAGGAAAGACAGTGCAAGCAAACGAAGGAAAGGGGAAAGTTTAATAGAGGACAAGTTACAATAATGATAACACAAGCCAAAGGCAGCGAAAGAAAGTCAATGGGTGCATGGAAAGAGAGAGAAACAGAAAGAGAGAAAGTACACATCCACCCAAACCAACTACCGCCCAGAACCTGCATACCCATTCGCATTCGCATTCGCATACCCATGCTGGTGATACGTCGGGTTCTGCTGCTGTTGATGCTGATGCGGATGCTGCCGCCGCGGCGAAGAGTACTGCGACGCATACCCCTGCACATGATGCCCATACCCCTGCACATGGCTAACAGGCGAGGAGTACTGCGATTGCGACTGGGATGGGTACTGCGGAGCATGGGACGCGTATTGTGAGTGCGCCTGGGACTGGGCGTACTGATGCTGCTGATCTTGTCGGTGCTGGTGCTGGTGCTGGTACCCGGCTACTGCTGAGGACGAACTCGCAGTGGTGGTGTACCCAGCACCCGACGAGGCCGAGGTCGAAGTCGAAGTCGAGGCGGCGTGCGGAGGGGTAGCGTATCCATACCCAGCAGAAGCAGCAGCAGGAGGGTACGTCTGTCCATGCCCATGCCCATGCCCATACGAAGGCGCATACACCTGCCCCTGCCCCAGGGTAGGAACATGACCCGACGAAGACCCCGCATACCCACCCCCACCCCCATAGTGTTGGTGCTCATAGAACTGCACTCCAACCCCAGGCGGGCCCGCATTCGCAAAGGGCGCAGACGGCACGGGCGGGTGTGGGTGTAGGTGTCTGGCTGAAGCTGAAGACAAGGCCGGTGGCGACTGGTACGTCACGGTCGACGTGGACGACATGGACGAATGTGAGGAGTGCGTGCCTAGTCCCAGACTCGACTTGGTCAGCGGCGAGTTGGCGCTGACGTTAGCGTTGGTGTTGGCGTTGGTGTTGGAATTGATGTACCCCGGCTGGACATCAGGCGACGCGGTGTACCCCATATCCTCATCTTCATCTTCATCCTCATCAACATCCTCAACATCATCCTCATCCTCATCGTCGTCTTCCACAACGATATACCCCCTCTCCCTCTCCCTCGCTCGATCGTTCTGCCCCTGCCCGAGACTCTGGCTCCTCTGCATCTGCGTCTGCGACTGAGTTTGGGAATGGGTATACCCATACGAGCTAGCAGGCGCAGGCGGCCTCGCCCAAACATCGTCCCGGAAATGCGGGAGAGCGCCATTCTTGGTGACGGTAGTGGTGGCCGTCGTGGTGGTCACAGAAGGACTAGTGGCTGCACTGCGCACAGAAGTGGGGGGAGCCCGCGAGGGACGGAGCAGCTCCTGGTGCTGGTGCTGGTGTTGTGGATGCGGATGTGAATACTGCTGCTGCTCCTGAGCCTGCTGATGATGATAATGATAGTCCTTCCTCGACGTGGCCTGCTGGGCGGGATACACCGCCGACGGCGCATACAACCTCGACCCATGCCCGGCATTCATGTCGGCGTAGGCATAGGCGTTGACGACGGGCGGCGCGGGCTCGTGGTACCGCAGACGGGCTTTGCGCAGGCCATTCCCATAGCGTTCGTCGTTCTGCTGCTGGGGTGGAGGTGGCTGGCTCGAGCTCGAGCTCTGGGTGGGCGACGATGAAGAGGCCATCTCCTGGTCTTCTCCTACTTTCCGCACCCGCTCGTCTTTGTAGTCGTACGAGTCGTGTTTGACAGGCGAGCATGCTAGGGCGTAGAAGTACAGGTGCTGTTTGATAGAGAAAGATAAACTTAGCATAGGACTCCAAGAAACCAAATATAACACTGAAAGCACACGAACCTGAGGCCGATTCCTCCGCTCATCATTGACAGAATACGAATACGCCGTCGACAACGTCTGCGGCACCGTGCTCGTCGTTGTGCTCGTCGTCGTCGTCGTCGTCGTTGTGCGGGCATACCCCCTCTTCCTCTCCTTCTCCTTCTTCGCATTATCAACAGGCGACGCAGCCGCCCCAGAAAGCGACATCCTCTCAAAACTCTGCAGCCCCTCCAGCGGGCTCGCATTCGCCCCAGCTCCACCCGCGCTCCCCCCCGCACTCACACCACCAGAGCCAGCACTCCCACTCCCACCGCCAACGAGCGTCTCAGGGATCCTTAACGATATCCCCATCCCCCCAACAGCCCCATGCATCGACACGGGTCTCTTGGCAGGCATGCTCGCGAAGGACGCCGAGGTAGGGGAGAAAGCCGCCTCTGCCGTCCGCTTCGTACTTGGTATGATAGGGGCGAGAGCGAGGCGTGGGGCAGGCGAGGAGTAGGCAGAGTGTGTTCCGGATGGGTAGGCGTATGCTGCTGTCGTTGCTGGACCAGCAGTGACGGAGGAGGAGGTTGTGGGTAGATAGGTCGGGGCAGGCTGGTACGCTGCCGCTGTTGAAGAGGAAGGCGCATACACACTGCTGGAGTTGCTGACATAAGCATAAGGAGACTGGGTGGAGGTCGAATTCGAATAGGAAAGCGCAGGAGCAGTGGGCGGCGGCGGCGCAGGGTACGATGGCGCATACGCCACAGGAGCTGGAGCTGGAGTAGGAGCAGCCACAGGGGCAGCAGCAGGGACTCGGCTCCTAACCGTCGGAGACGTCGAGCGCGCTCTGTAGCTGTAACTCTCTCCACGCGAATATCCCGCTTTCTGTTTGGCCGACGTTGCATTCGACGTGGTAGTAGACGTCCTCGTCGACGGGCCAGTGGTATACCCATGCCCATGCCCTTGCACACCCCTCTCCCTCTTCCTCCCCTCCCGCTCTCTCTCCCGCGAGCTAATCACCCGCCCCCCGCGACTCGTCCCATACCGCCGACAATCGCGCTCCTTCGCGAGGACCAACCCCTTGAGCAGGTTCAACCACGCCTCATACGTCGCCTTGTCGACATACAGGTTAAAATCCACCCCAAGCAAAAACTCGCGCTCCATCCTGTTGATCTCCTCCAGCGCGATGCCTGATACTTCAGACCACGTCTTGTTCGTGTATGTATTACTGTACACAAAAAAAAAAACGCGTCAGATTGGCTTATCCTTCCGAAAAAAAAAAATTCAAGGAAAGCAAAGAAGAAATACGCACTCATCCAAAAACTTATTCCCCATCATCAACCCCGCAACCGCGATCCTAAACTCGCTCCCAGGCTGCGCAGGCGTCCACCGGTTCTTCTCCTTCAGCCGGTAGATATAATGCAGCGACAGCACGATCACGCTCTGCGAGACCTGCGTCGTCTCCAGCAGTTTCTGCATGAACTGCACGAATGGAGGGGTCGCTACTAGTTGGAGGGTCGAGGGTGCAGAGATAGCTGTAGGCGCCGAGGAGGTCGAAGAGGTAGAGGCGGAGGCGGGCCCTGCGGTGTTCGAATCGGACGAAGCAATCGCAGAGGTGGATGTAGGCGGCGTAGGCAACGACCCAGCACCCGAGGCCAAACCCGAACCCAAGCCTAGCCCCAAGCCGGAGCTAGAGGAGGGCGAAGCCATGGAAGGTGACCCATCGGGCGAAGGCGACGCGTCCGGGGTGCTCATGCTCATGCTCATAGGCGGGGGCGCGGCGAACCACAGGTAACAAATCATCTCGCACGTCTTCTCTGCTATAAAATGCGCTGAGCGGGTGCGCGTAAAGTCGAGCCAGTCTACGATGTATGACGGGGCGTCTTGTGCTGCTCCTGCTCCTGCTCCTGCTGCTGTTTCTGCAGCTTCTGTTGATGTCGACGAGGTGGTGGCAGTCAAACCGTTCATGCGTTCTTCCGGTGCCTGCGAGAAAGCGGGTAAAGGTGGTGGAGCAGCCTGCGAGTGCGAGTGAGAGGGCACCACCAAAGGCGCCTTCGACCCTGCTGCATTCGAACTCGAACTCGAGAAGAAAACATCATCCGCAGATGATATCCTCGGTAATAGGCTCTGCCCGTGGTTTTGTACCGGCACCGGTAGTGGTAGAGGCAGTGGTAGCGGTAACGGTAACTGCACCGGCAAAGGCAGAGGCAAAGGCAGTGGTATGGGCAAAGGCAGACGCGACGAATGCGCATGCGGGATATCCTCCGGCGGCGTCACTGCGAAACCAAAACAAAGAACCTCAGAACGCGTTCAAAGACAAGTTATAGACAAAGGAGCTTACGAGGTGGGAGATGCGACAGGTGCCGCTCGAGGTGGGCTATAGGGGGCAGCGTCATGCCTGAGCTGGAGCTGGTGCCCGGTCTTGAGCTGGACTCCATTGTCTGTTGTTGGGGCTGGTACGACGAGTACGAATAAGAGTGCGCCGTGCGCGCCTCGAAGCTCGTCGACATGGGCGGGGTAAGCGGGCCCTCCATCATCGGCTCCTTCGTTGTCTGGTGTGTCTGCGCCTGGGTCTGCGCATTCGAATTCGAATTCGAACTCGAACCAGACGAGGAGGAGGACCGCCACCCCTTGCCGGTCAGCCCATGCAGCAGGTCAGCCGTCGCCGCCCTCATCGACGACGGGCCGTGTCCATGGCTGTGAGCGTGTCCGTTGTTCGAGCTGCTGGCACCGCCGCTCGCGCTCGTCGACGCGGTGCTGGTCATGGTCATGTTCATGTTCATGTTGAGGGGAAAGGCGTTGCAGTCGGCGGCGGTGCGAGGGAGGTTGAGGTGGTACGCGGAGCCTGTGTAGAAGGCCATATCATGGGACGGGACAGTGGCGTTAAATGAGAATGGTCGTATCGTCGTCGTCGTCGTCGTCGTTGTTGTAAGGTCTGGGATTATGAGACTGGAGACCAGAGTCTGAGATGCAGAGGTTAGACCCAAGCCCGAAAAAAAAAATAAAGTGATATAAGAACCTGAACAGAACAAGATCCCGTCGGCTCAAGTATTAGCGTGCAGCGATCAGTGACAGACAGACACCGAATTGGGATTGGATAGGGAAAGGGCAAGCGGTTAGGGCCACGGGAAAAAGGGGCGTATTAAGGAATTATGTACAACAGCTCGGAAGGATCGTAAAAAAAATGCTAATGGGTAATGCCAATAGCGAAATGGTAACCCGCACAAGGAGAAAAAACGGAGAGAGAGCCGGAATTGGAAACAGAAAGGCGTGGCGCGGTAGAATAAAATTAAAATAAAATAAAAAAACGAGTGGATATGGATATGGATATGGATATGGACAGGACTGGGTGTTGGGAGGGGGCCAAGATGCAAGATTGCAAAGGGACTCTACAGCACCGGGGCTACCATTTGATTTGATCTGATTGAGTTTGAATGGCTTTGTGCGCGTTTGGCCGCAAATGCGAAATACGTCCGGATTCAGATGCGGTGCGATTCGATTTATGCGAAGCGAAAAAGCACAAATCGAAGAACGAGGGGGGGTCGGACAGCCACATAAGTATTATTATTACCTTTCCACACACACACGCACGCACGCACGCACATACGCACCGCAACGCATGCTTGACGGGATATCCCAGGGAAGGCCCGGGGATCGGAATGGGAGGGTGGAAAGGGGAAAGGAAAGGAGGAAGGGGGAGACAAGGGGGGGCGATTGTTCTCCCGATATATCCATCCTGGCACCGCGATCCCTTTGTCTTGTCTAAAATAAAATTCAGCCCAACGTGATGATGGGATCCAAACCGAACCCGAACCAGCCCAGCCCGGATAAAAAAGAATCCAGCAAAATTGAATTTGCAGATGTAGATGCCCGAGAGTGACGGGTGACGAGAACTTTCTCTCCCTCCCTTTCTTTTTTCACGTTACACGTTACACGTTGGCGTGCCCCGTCCACCCGTTCCCCGTCCCCATTCCTGTCCCGTCAGACTCTTACGCACTTCGAGCCCAGAACCTCACGACCCTAAAACGGACGGACCCTAAGTAAAAAACCCAACTAAAGTGCACCACCCCTTCTCCACTCCTTCCTTCCCTGCCGTGCGGTTCTTCCCTTCCCTTCCCTTCGTTCGTATCGACCGATGGGGTATATATAACCATTAGAACACCATCTGAATGTAGGAATCAGGAAAGGAATTTATCATGATTCATGATTGATGGGATGGGCTCCAGCCCTCTTTCCTTCTACGTATACATTTTTTTCAAGTACGCGAATCTCGTTTCTGGCTCACGATTGACCCGCGGGTGAACAATGGGCTTTTGGGAACCATGGATCAATCAGACGAGGTTTATGATAGGGACACAGCTAAAAGGGTACCTGCTTTTTTATAGGGTAAGCGGGGAGCAAGGAGCCCCCTCGACGTTCGTCCTCCCAAGTTCCCTCCATCTTTTTCTTTTCCTGTGGTCCTTTGGTCCTTGGATCCCGTCACCGTCACCCCAACCGCTACCACCAACATTGATCAGACCGGAATAAGAAAGGCAAAGGCAAAAGCAAAAGCGAGAACGAAAAGGACATCACAAATGGCAATAGACCTTCGCCGATTAGCCGGTCGGCGTTCGGTTCGAGGTGGATCCGGATTGGGATCCAATCAATAAATGTCATCAGGACGAGCTGGGAAGGGAAGGGAGAGAGGGGTTGGGTCCCTGCACTGTTCTTTTCCCTCCGTTTCCATTTCTGTCCTGTTCTCATTCGGTAACCGTCCGCTACTCACCCAACTCAACTGCTTCCTTGAAGCCTTCCCTGTTGGCACTGGCAGTTGCTTACCGTTACTTACTTTTACTGATTTTACTCCTTTGCTGTACGCCAAAACGCTCCGGTGCGCATGCGCATATGCTTGCCGTCGTGCTTTGCTTGACATACGTTTTGATATATCTCGACTGCGCATTTTCGCCTCTGGGCTTCTCCTTCGCCACCGTGTCCGTGTCCGTGTGATATGGGTGAGTACCCGCTGAGCAGGCGGACATCGGCGATGGCACCGCGCATGCGCACTGGCACCACGCGCCGCATATGGCTGCATTGCATTGCATTGGTCGACGTCGCCCGTCGACCCGGACTCGGAGCGAGGGGTTTCTGATTGATCTTTCGAATTCGTTGTCTCTACAGTAACCTGAATGACTACATTTCAATGCCATCCCATCCAATACAAATAATATGAAGCATCAAGGTTGTGCATGCATATGATAGGTTTAGTTCTAGGGGTGCGTCGGCGGGCGTGCTGAAGCACAGCACGCCATCTGAATACGCCGGTTCAAAAAATGCACGCGTTCGTTGCTGTCAGTGTAACGCTAACCCAACGAGAAAAGCAAGCAAGTGAACACGCGCATACTGTAGGAAAGCTAATACAAACCCAATGCTTCGGCTTCCGAACCCCAGTCGCACCATTCAAGTTTCTATAATCAATCAAAGTGCTATTGCTATCATCCTTACTCCTTACTCGCTCTACGCCATCGCCTCAGATTCAGAGTCAGGCTGCGCACCGGTACCGTCCAGTGCCGTGCCTGACTCGCTGGCAACGTCTCCATTGATATTGACACCCCCACGGCCAGGCCAAAAGTAACTCGGGATCGAGAATCGAGGATCGCACTGGACAGGACAGGCGGTCTGGCACGAAGCACGCGTGTGCGTGCGTGCGTGCGCAGCTGCGGTGGCCCTTTCCCCTTCGAAGCTTGAGGAAATTTCTGGCAAACACTAAATTTAAATCCCTCTCTCGGAGTCGCCCACTGGCAGTTGCAGTATTTACTTAGCAGCCTGTGTGCCCCACTGCCACCGTGACATCGCTATCGCTATCGCCGTCGACCATCGCCATCAAGCATCCTCATCCAGCACTTGAAACCGAAACCGAAACCGAAACCGAAACCGAAAATCGAAATCGACAGCGACAGCGATGTCTATTCGCGTTCTGACAGACTCTGGCTACAATGCATATGCATGTGCTCGGCACAGGTAAGTAAGCTGGTTCTCCCCACTGGCACAGCTCCTTGCGAACTTGGCCTTCTTTCCCTGGGTCCAGACCCCGGCGCGGTCCGTGGTAGGCTGGCCGCGCTCGAGTGTCAAGGGAGACCCAGAACCCAGATGGATGTGCGCTGCGCCCCTAGGTCCTAGGATATGGAAGTCCCAAGTAATCATAATCAAGTTGGGAACTGAGAACTATAAGGGCTACCGTGACGGAAGGAAGGTAAACGCGATTGAGATGCCATGCCACGACCGCGCATCTATCATCTGCAGTTTGCACATCTCCAGCTCCGACCGGGTCCCAGGCCGTGGATGGATGGCTATTAGCGAAGCAGCTTTCCATTTACTTTACTTACCTTACATAGCTTGCTTTACTTGTCTACATTAGTCGACAGTCCGGCTGTCCTAGTACGCCCACATTCAGTTACCAGGTCTGCTTTCAAGTTCCCATTCTATAACGGTACTACAATACAATAGATCTAATTTGAACGCCTGATTCGCGATGCGCGATATCGATACAGTACTGATCATATGCATGTCGTTCCACCCTTCTTCTAAATTCCTTCCTTGCTCACATCCATATCCATGCAGCAATAACGTTAATAATTTTAAATACCACTACAGCCTCCATAGTCTTCGTTCATCCGAGTGAGCCCTTTGACACTGTCATTGGCACCACCCACCACCCCAAAACCAAAATTCCATTTATCCCAATTCCAATCGACGATCCCAGTCCCATGGCCAAAATAAACTCCACTGCTGCCAAACAGACAGCACTGGGCTGCCAGCGACAGCGGATCCCCATCCAAAAAGCATCCGTGGGCCGCCGGGTAAGTGGGCTGCTGCTGCTGCTTACATAGACTACTGCTATTGTAACCTGCCCCCAACCCCCCCTCCAACGCCCCCTTCTGCTCAAATTTAGAGTCTGGATTGAATCATAATTTCCCGGACCAAGCGAACACCGCCCCGCAGCTCGTCCGCACACGCTAATTCAGAGAGAGTCTGTCCGAGCCGGTTCGGAGATCAATCATTGATCGTTTGGATCATTCGAATTTTCTGCGATAAAGCCATTTCATAATCTTGTACGCAAAAATGTAGAGGTGTAGAGGTAGAGGTGTAGAGGTATTGACTGAGTCCTGACCGACCCCGCGATACGTATCTCTATCCTGGATCCGTTTTGCCCTCCATGTCACCCCCCAGATCGCTTGGAGCACAACCACAAGCAACAACCGCCGCCGCCGCGGCAACAGGTATGGGATCCGGACTGGGCACTAGTCAGGGACGCGGAGTCGACGGACGGACCACTCACTCTTGATCCTTCCATGGTCCTTGGAGCCGATAAAAAAAAGACGGATACATGCAAATTATCATTCCAACATGGCGAGATCATGGCTGATCATCGCAGAATTCAAGGTTTTCGCGCGCGTGCGTCCTCATCCGTTAATTTTTAGAACAAAGTGTACACGCTCGCTGATCGCATAAATAATGCTGTATTGATGCAGCCGCTTGACCTTTCGACTCGTGGGGGGCGGTGGTGGTGGTGTCCCAGCCAACGGTAAACGGTAAAACGGCAAGCGGAAGCGGAAACGTGGGCGGAGTCTGGTCGAATTGGGATTGACAGTAGTGACACCTCGGACAACTCGTCAAGTGGAAGGAAAGGAAAGGAAAAGAAGAAGGCAAGAAATCCACGATCAGACGATCGGCGACAAGGTCTCTCTTTTGAGGTAGGATATGGGTGGTACCTGCTCACCATGTCCTTGTCAGACGCTTTGGCGTCGATATCACCGTCAAAGCGACAATGGACCGCAGTCATTTCTAAAATATGTTTCCTTTTCTTGTCAGCTTCGAAAAGGCTCCCTTTGAGCACCGAAATGAATGCTAAATTTTACCAAGTGAATCCCCATCCATTCAGTCTCTTCGCCACTCTAAAAAATTACCCATTGTCTGTCACTGACATAGGAAAGTCCAAGTCTTTGAAGGCGTCTTGCCCCAACCCGATCTGGAGTAAAATTCTGAAAGGACATAAGAGCGTGGTACTACCTACAGTCTGGTCTTGCTCCGGACGATCCGTTCCCTAATCCACCCATCTATCAAACCTATCATCATCTCAGCTAGCTCCTTCGAAATTCAACGCTTTTGTTAACTCAGGGTGAGGGAAATCGAAGCCGAAAGAGGATGGGGATTTGGCTGGGGCTGGAAGAGGATGGGGACGAGCATGACTCGGACAAGAACACGGAGACGACAAGGAAGAGAAAAGTGATGGACAAAGCTCGAGCGCCGAACACAGAGGCTTCTGATTGTGATCATCAACACCACCTTCCGTTTTCGTGCTGGTTATGTAATTTATTTTATTGTTAGTTTTACATTTTATTGATTATTTAATGTGATAAAGGGATGACTTCGTCATCGTGGCCTTGCTGTGTGGTTCACATTGTGGTGACGAACAAAAGATACAATTTTATGTAAAGTTCATCAGCCAGAACGACATGTTTTTACGCCACTCGTCGCCAACCTGCGGTTGGCTCCTCGCGGCGTTGACGAAGAGTTATGTAATACTATATGTAGAGCTTTCCGTTAATTTCAATTTTCAAATGTGAAGAATTTAAACTAGGGGTGTCAGAACGTATAGCAATACAAAAAAGGGTGCTTAGTTCTAGCAAGGCTCGGGAGCGCGTTGAGCAGGCGCACGGTCTCCTGCTGCGTGACCACAAGTCTGTACATACAAGGCATTACTACAACAAGGAGGGGGGGGGGGGGGCAGAAAAACGGCCGAATACGATGTGGAGCGCATGCATCCAACAAAGTTGGCTTCCGAGTGTCACGGTAAAAAAACAAAACAATGAACCATTTCAGAAAAGAATGAGATACAACTCTGGCGGTTATGATTTGACTTGAGATGCGCTCCTAAGACGGTGACTGAAGGAGATTGGGAAAGCAAAACGAAAGCATCGAACGCCTTGAATTTGGCTGAGCTTGACTCAAGGACAAGGGCTTTGAAACCAAATAAACAAGTTGCAGAAAACTTTGCGAAAGGTCAAGGTCAACCTTTTATTTGGTTGGGCTTGACAAGGACCTAGAACCAAACATTGAACAAATAAGTTGCAGCGACATGTCCAGGTCGTCCTTTTATTTGGTTGGGCTTGACTCAAGCGGTGCTGACAAAGCTGATGCAGAAAAGTCCCTTCCTTATATGGTGAATTTCGAACCGGGGGAACCTTCCTGTTTCACAGCAAGGCCATTATTATTTGCTAAGTAGATTATGGGCTACTGTATAAAACGTAATAGATAACTTACTTTAAATGCACGTGTTGAGCCCCATCACCATCGGCACACTCGGCAAGAGGCATGGGGATTCCCCAGGGATTCCCCATAGCCTTACCCACATCAACGCCCTCCTTTTCAGGACATTTTCGACGCACGGACGTCACGTGTATTCATACGCGCCTTAATTGCTCGACGCGTCTTTCTATCCTTGGCCATCGTCTCTCGAAGTGCGTATTCAGTTTAGTTTTACATCGATGTCAATGATTTAGAGATGAATTGTCTAGCTCTGTTTAGATTTCTTATGTTAACTTTTAAATCCATCGGTGCGGTCATCGCGGTCTCCAGTTAGCGCAGGCACATTGGCTTCAAAGTTCAAGCATTTCCCGACCATTCCTATTAAGCAATTCAACGCCAAAAGTTTCCAATTGCGCCACGGTGAGAACATATTAAGATTTACTCTGTAACGAATATTAATTAGCCTGGACACCATGGCATTTTCCGAAGTCCAGTTGTCGAGACGCTCTATACAGCTTTCTAAGTAAGCATCAATCGACTTGAACATTCAATAGTGATCGGTGAACTCAAACCACCAGTCTCATCGTTGTCATTCCGGGCAGTCTGTAAGTTTTTTTTCGTGTTCCTGCACGCCGTTACATCGCATTTCGCAGAACTACAAATCCCAGTTGGATGCGCCGCCCACCAGCATTGAAGGGTCGAAGGCACGAGTATTGAATGATCGCATACACAATACCCCAACAACATACAGGTTCGACGTTCAACCCGAGCTCATCGGGCACTTCGCCGTTCTTGTGATGTATTTATTCATCTGCCTTGCAGATGCCATTGACCTCAATCAAGCGCCGCTGGGCTTGTTGTTAGAACACGATCTGAGTCCATATCACACTTACTTGTCTCCATCGACGACCCGTTCGCCTGTATTTTTGCACCCCTTCCGTCAGTCCCCTTCTTCTTTTCTGCAAGCCTTTCCCCATTGACAGTGAATGTTACGGCCGGGTTTGTTCCGAACGAACCTGAGTCTGATATGTTTTGCTGTCCTTTGTTTCCGCACGCTTTTCTTTATGCCTTCCTCTTCTTCTTCGCTTCAACCGGCTCTAAAGTCTTTTTTCGAAATATGTAACTTGTGGGTGCGGCAGGGTGCGGCGCTGGTTCAATTAAGCTGTCGCTGTCATAGTCAGTTCAAAACAAGAATTGACAAGCTTATTCATGATGGTGTGTATCCGATATCGCACAGGCTTGTGGCTCCAGAGTTCAATTGCAAGTTAGCTTCATAGATAATCCGCCCCCGACGTAGAACCCGAGGTTGGGCTAATTTAAAGCCAGGGTAAACTAGTTCTTAGAATTAATAGTTCTACTTAGTTCTCTCGACTAGCGAACATCAAGTTGAGCTTTGAAGTCAAGTTCGAGCTCCGAGTCAGGCTTGTGCTGTATGCCAGATGCGGGTCTTATTCAATCGTTTTTCTTATCCCCAAACCAGGGCTGAGTTCAGCCCGCTGTACCAAATAAGCAATCTGCAAGCCTGATCGGATCAACGGTGCACCAAGAAGATCCATGGAACAATCGAAAACGTACTTATTCCAAAGGACAATATGGACCTGGTACTACTAGTCATTCCGGATCCATATTCTTTTCCTTTCGTCATCACCTTTGTTGGTCGCTTTCTCGTGCAACCATTATAATTGATTATAGGCCGACGTTACGGCGACTTATTAGTGTAGATCCTTGGTCTGCGAAACGTCGATTTAAATAACGAAGTTACTCACCGAGCTCAGTCAAAGGGGTTGTGATCCACGTGTTGAACCTGTTCGTGTTGATCGTCCGAGTTCTCTGATATTTAGAGATGCTGCACTATGTCCTCGGTGCAGTGCACTGAGTAGTCGAGTATGCAGCTCAGGATCAAAGGTAACTTGTGATAGATTTAAAATTTCCCGTGAGCTTGGGCTTTGACGAGTCCTCAGATGGTTTTGATTCTGATCTGGGTGACCATTCAAAATGGGAAATTAGTCTGCAATAAACACGGCGACAGCCATAGATCCTTCTTGAAACAGAAGTCCTGGTAAAAAGTAGATCGAATGCGTGGCTTCCAATCTGATGTTCTATAGCATATGTTGTATATCATAAGCTAGATACGCGGTTTTGCCGAGTTTTGCAAATCTGCAAAACGGGGTTGAAGGAGAAATGGAGAAAACGCAAGTTTGATTGAGGTTAATGCTTGGAGGAATGATCTTTCAGAACTTGAACGTGACTTGCGCCACGTAACGTCGCAGAAAATCAAGTTAACATTACTGAAGCATCATGTTTCCATCACAATCCTTGGCAGCCACCTCCATCGCACCCTCAACCGAAGGCGCATCGGACATACGGTCAAATAGGCGAGGCGAGTGTTTAACGAATGGGCACCGGGTTATCTGCGCGAGCTCCAAATAACCGAACAGACCGAACCGTCTCTACAGGGTTTCTTTGTCATTGCGCATGCTTATTGCTGATGCGACAAGGAATCATGTTCATGCAAGATTAGCGGCAGTCCCAAGTCCGAAGGAGATACGTCGGCAGTCGGAAACGGTCGGAAAGCAGAAAAGGTAGGGATGAAAGTATCGTGTGCTAGTGCACCAGGTGAACTTCGTGGACGTGGCGCTCATACTGCATATAGATTCATTAATCGGTGATGGCATTCCTGTGATATCAGTGGATGACTTCCCGCTGCGTCTGAAAACCCAGAATATTTTCTAGATTCTATTAAGCGAGCCGTTTAAGGCAGTTGCCATCAGTTCCTGAGGACCCCGGAAGATTTTTGAAGCTCCGAAGCCGTTCCAGATGCTTTAATCTAGAAGAGGGTCCCCCCCCCCTCTTCTAGATTCTAAACGCAGTTCCAGACTACTTTCGCGGGTGCCGGTTGCTTGCCGACATCAACTTAATCAAAACCTTTCCAAAACGGACGAAAAGTGATGGTAAGCACAGCATCGGGCACACGAATCTCAATGTTCAGCTTCCGACGCTGGCACCGCGTCAGGGTGGTTTAGAAAATATTCTATGTTTCTAAATCCTGCGGGAAGTCATCCAGTATGATACCCTCCTTCCAGTCCATTCGAGCACCAACATTCCCCAGATCGGGCAGGTGTGTACGGATGTTTAAGCAGCTTTTTCCGCGTGCGGTGTCCTCGCGGTCATGGTCGCTAGATTGAGTCCTTTTTGTGTAGACCAGGGATAGGAGTCAAGATATAAACCGAGACGAAGCCAGTCGAGTTACGGAAGGTTACGGAGTGGGATACAATCGCTGGTTGAAAGGCCCAGCGGGAAGTCATCACCTTGTTCCAGGGTAGATCTAGTGTAGCGGGCCGTCTGACTCGAATCCAGGAAAACCCCGGTGCGAAACTTGGCGAACATCCCATCCGAACAAAGCATTATGGCAGGGAAAACGTAGTGGAGATCTATTAGGACTCAGTCATTGACCAGAACTGAGACGAACTAGTCAACGATTTCGGCATTGAGGCAACAAAAACATAGCATCACTGGTGGAACAAACGTTTCGATTGCAGTAGTGTGTCCTTTTTTAACCACACTCGATGGCGAAGCACGTTTCATAACAAGGAGAGGTATGTATGCCGTTGAAGTTAAACGTTGCGAATTTTATCCAACGAGCCAACTTCGGTGTTCCCCATTTGGGACTTATCTTTGAAGCAAACCGGTAACATCAGATGGGGATCATTGAATCAACGATCGGCGGTGGCAGTGTGCTCTTATGCAATTGCTAAGGGGAAATTATCTAATCGTTAACTCACTTACCGACACCACCCGAAGTAAGCGCCGTCAGGCACACAGCGCTTAAGTAGTACTTAGCCGTGATGTTACTCCAAATCCCTTGCCATGCGTTTTAATATAGCCGCTGTTCAAATTGAGGTGACAAACTACTTTTATCATGACAAGCAGACATTAATTAGCCTTCCACTTGATCATTCCGACTCACTAGGCGTGCCTTTGGTGAGGATGTGGTGTTTGGTAAGGCCGAGATGAAATGGGAAGAGAGCTGAGCGGGGTGAATCCTGGCTCTGTTTATACCCCGTTTCAGATCTTCCGTTTCCGTTTTCGACGTTTACACAGCTCTTCACAAAGCCTCATTACTTACAAGTTACATCTCCGAGTCGCGGGATTTCCGTGGTCGAATCTTCGTGTCCCCAAGCCGGAATGTCCCATTAATACAAATCATACAATGACTCTCGTCCGCCACGTATTGACTCTGATGTCGAATTTACCTTCCCTCGTCTAACAACTCTCGTTCTTGATGGCTACACATTCATGGACGCTTGCCAGGTGTCTTCGGCGAAAAGGCCAAATATGGGGATTGAACGTCGATACCCTATACATCTCAAATCTTGCTGCTCCAGAAGAGAAGTACGACCCATTCTAGGTTGACATGCTAGCTTACCATTCACGAAATACATCTCACTCTTTCCAACGTTGTGATAGAGGGAGACTACCGAAAGGAAGAATCAAACACCCTTCCCCTGGACAACTTAAGAATTTTCAACCAAGATACCCAGTGCATGAGGGATTTTTCTCATGACGTTTTCAAGCTCAAGTTCTACCAGAAGCAGGAGGATCATCAATGGATTAAACTGCAATCGATAATCGAGGGAAAATACCCACAAACTTGCGCCCTGGCCTTGCACCCCATGTTTACTCTTCCTTCAGGTCGCGCTCACTGTCAATGGTCACCGCCTCAGCTGTATTATATACCGGTTATTGTCATCGAGCTCGGACTCAGAGTTCAACTACTAGAACACTCAGCCCACTTCAATCCCTTGTCTCTGGATATGTTTTATTTTCAGGAGAGGGGGGGTGTATCGCCGTGCGTCTATAATCTTCGAACTGGGCCATAGACATGACTGTTACGGGCAAGTCGGCTTGTGAGTAGTCGAACTCGAAGATGGCCTCTGGATGCACATTCATCACCGTTCACACGTGGAAGGTCCTGGTGAAAATGAGCTGCATAGTCTAAGCGTCGCAGCTCTTCTCCCCATGTCAAGCCACCAATATCAAACCTCCCCTCTACTCTATCACCTCCAAGGTCGACGATACGAGGAGAAACGCCACCTGCTGGTATGTTTACTGTAAATGCTCCAAAGAACATTCAAGCGTTATGTAGCGCCAGATGCGACTCATGACACCAACAACCCAATTGATCCCCAATGGTGTCAGCCCTGAACTCACACTGTCATTCTGCAGAGATTGGTGGCTTGGGCACAAAGAACGGATAACCAACTCATGCTCGTATGGGTATCCAGACCTGCTGGTGTTGGAAAGTCGACTATAGCTCGTTCACTTGCACAACTGTACATGTTGTCGGCGGATAGACGGATCGGAGCGAGATTTTTCTTCTTCAGAACGGCGAAAGGACGAAACCACACAGAATTTTTAATTTTAAGCATCGCGTATCAGCTCGCCTTTGTTACATTCAACGAGTCTGGAGGAAAACTCAAGTTGATTGACCTGTATATCGAAGGCAAATGATGTACTCTTTATTCCCAAAAATATGTCAGTGGTCTTTTGCAAGGAGAGAAAACTATCATCTCCAATTTGGACCTGATCTGTGGAAATAAAACAAGGAGGACGAAGATAGATTTTTGAGGACTTCAATTCTCAGAAGTTTAAGCAAAATTCGAACGGTAGTCTGAGTTTCAAAACTTTTAAAATTATCACCAAGGCAGAAGTGTGTTCTCTGTGAATTCTTCCCGTGAAGTGGAGCCCTCCAATAATTTCAACGACCATCGTTCATGGATTTCAGAAAGAAAGATCAACATACGGATTCAGAGAGAGCACCAAAAAAGGAAATTAACGGTGTCCGGGGTCGGGGTGTGTGGTTGACGGCTTGGCAGTGCTTTCTCACCAGCAGCCACCATCCTCATCACCGCCCACCCCATCGGAGCCACCTGGGAGCGCCTCGCCAGCCAGTTCCTCCGTCTCTTCCTCCGTAGACAAGACACGGTCGCTCTCGGCATACCCTGTCTCTCTTTCTCCCCTTTTTGCGTCTTCCTTGACACCATTTGCAAGCCGACGTTGAGTTAGATTTTGCCTAGTGGAGACAAGGAGGTTTTTAGTCGAAGGACTCAAAGCTCAAGTTTTTGGTACCGCTCTCGTAGACGACAACGACGACGAACTAGGGAAAGCCTCGCTCTATCAGGCTCAACTCTCGAACCCGAACAACAAACGAGAAGTTCGTTTCGATCCACATCAAAAGCGAATTGGCTCATTGAGAATTGCCCTTGCAGCACTCCACTCGCATCGTCATCGTTCCAACCGTCCTCTAGCTGAGCTCACACTTACGCTCGCACGATTCACGTCACCCAACCGCCAACGAACCAGCCCAGCCCGCCTTCCCGTCCCGTCCCAGCCCAGCCGGCTCGGCTCTCCCAGCTCTCTTTCCCAACCTTGCCTCATCCCTACCGTCTCTCCCCCAACTTTTTCTAACACCCGTTCCCAAAACTTATAACCAACAATGGGGATCCAATTCGGGTCCTTCAACGGCGTCTGCGAGGTCGCTGCGCTTGTCATCTGCCCGCTCGTCGGCAGCTCCCAAGGCGTCGAACCAACATGCTACAGCAGAAACGTCGACATCGGGGGAACCCTCATTTTTCAACCTTGTGCGTCTTCTCATCATGCACCATTCCCATTGTTCTTGGCAACGCTGACTCTTTTTTTCGTTTTCGTTCTTGTCATCCAGCAACATGTTTCGTGCATATCGTCGCCATCATCATGACCGCCATTATGATCCTGCATATCCGAAGCAAATATACCGCTGTAGGCAGGAAGGAAATTGTCATGTTCTTCTGGATGTACATGGCCATCGAGCTCCTGGCCATGTTCCTTGACTCTGGTGTTATCCCCACGTCAAACGTCACATACCCAGTGCGTAGCAACTTTGTGTTTTAGCGACGCAGAGTACTGACTGGCTGGGCTGCTTGTAGTGGTTTGCAGCGACATATACAGGTCTTGTCGCTGCCACGTTCTGTTGTTTGCTCATAAACGGTTTCGTCGGATTCCAATTCGCAGAAGACGGCACGCCTCTCTCACTATGGGTACGTTTTCCTGCGGCCCATGCTCTTTTACCCCAACTAAATCACTTGTTCATCCTATCTAGTTCCTACGGATATCCTGCCTCGCCGTCTTCGGCGTCTCTTTCTTCATCGCCATCGCCACCTTCCAGCAAAAGTTCGGGTTCAGCTACACCAAACCTCTCGGCCTCTTCATCATCTACCTCCTCTGGCCGATCATCTGCGTACCCATCTACATCGTGTCGCAGCTCATTATCGTCTTCCGCACCCTCGAGGACCGCTGGCCCATTGGTGACATCATCTTCGGTACAGTATTCTTTGCGGGCGGCCAGGTGCTGCTGTTCGCGTTCAGTGTCACCATCTGCGATGCGATCAAGCATTATATCGACGGACTGTTTTTCTTCACGCTGTGTATACTCTTGAGCGTTATGATGGTGTACAAGTACTGGGACGATATTACTGTGAGTCACCTCTCCTGTTCTGGCATTTTCCTTGTGTTCTCCATTTTTTTCGCTATGCATGGGTGTATATGCGCGCATATATGCACCTATCCAGTACACCTTCTCCTTTACGTTTGTTTTCTATGCTCCTTTTGTTACTCCTTTTGTTCGTTAGGATGGATATATGCGCTTGTTCTCTGCTTCCTTTTCTTTATTTCTTTCTTCCCACCTCCAAGTTCTTCTTTCGACCTGCTGCTTCGCTTGATAGCTGCTGCGTTGCCAACTCATTTCCATTCGTTATTCTGTCTGCTTCCTGCCATTCTGTTATTCACGGCATAATTGTCTCCCTCTTCCTCCATCGCAAACACCTATTTGATACTGACTGCTTCCCTCACCCACAGCGCGAAGACCTCGAATTCTCCGTCGGCTCCAAAGCCGCCGTCTGGGAAGTCAAAGACCCGCTCCTCGCACCCGGCGGGGGCGAGTTCGACGAAGACCTCTCCTCCGAGCGGTACCCCGTCCCCCCACCACTACCTGGATACGCCTCATCGAACGGCTCGAACGGGTCATACTCGAATTTCCAGAGCGCGTCGCAGCAGTATGCGCAGCCGCAGGCGCATGGGTATCCTGGGTTTAAAGGCCAAGGAGGAGGAGGGGGCAATGCGCCGAGCTTGGTGGGCGGGGTGAGTGGTAACCAGTTTTATGGGAGTGGTGGGAAGGCGGCGGGGCGGGGATACCCGCCTGGGAGTGGGGAGCGGTATTGATTGAGTGGTTGGTTTTGACGATGGGTGTGTTATAATGGACCGAATTAAGGTGGAGACGGGAGATTCGTATGCATATATTTACTATTACACCGCACTAGCATAGCACAGGCATGGACCGACCTTTTTTAACTTTTTCTCTTCTTGTCTTCATCTTTTTTTTACACATTTACCCCTTTCTTTTTTCCTTGACGTTCATGTAGATGGTGGCCATTCCATGGAGGTCCATCCTTACCCTCATTCATATACGACTCTCCTTCCTTCCTTGCCCCTTGCCATTCATGATCGATATCTTTTAACCTTCAACCTTCATCACACATGCCATTTACCCTCTGCCTCTGCCTTTTTTACCCGTTATTTTTTTTCTTCTTCACCTTTGTGCATAGGCAGATGCAACGACGACTTCTTTTGAATATTACGTTCTAGTGTTTACACCGCATTTTAAATCGAATTTCATTGGGGCCATGGACGTTAATGGACGTCGGTGTGCTGTTGCGAGGCTGGTGAAGGGAAGATGCTTATCCTCCTTCTCCTTGTGTTTTGACTTCCAGAATAAGAGCCAATACACATTGCTTCTTGGGTTTATGGCACTGGGGATGGAAACACCTCAGGGCTTGCTCCTATAACCGGTTGCTGGGTTTTCTCGATCTCCCCTTCCAAACCCATGATGTGTTTCATGGCTCGTACCAACGACGAAACCTTGCTGCTCTTGTCATTCGAAACCTTGCTGCTCCTGTCATTCGAAACTCGAAGGATGTCTTTGAGTTTTAGTTTAAGATAATCTTCGCGTCGTCGATTTTCAGCCTCCGTCCGCTGTTTCTTGGCTGCCACCTTCCGCGATTGAGCAATTTTTCCTTCATACGTACGATCCTCTGAAAAATAGTCAAAAAACAAAAGCAGATTTCGGAAACTGGCACTCGCTTGACGAACCCATAGGTTCCTCCTCGGAATCAGAATCAGAGTAACGTCGGTATCTCTTCACCGTCATGGGCGCTATTTCGAATGTGGTATTCAGCTCTACTTCCTCCATCGTGGCCAAGTCGTTAAGTTCTTCAATTGTGGTATTCAGCTCTACTTCCTCCCTCGTGGTCAAGTCGTTAAGTTTGGGAGTGGGGTTTGTCCATTCTCTCAACTCAACTAGCATCTGGGAAGGATCATACAGTTTAGGAGGCACATCAACCCCGAGAAATGGTATACGACTTGCTTTCGCAAGTCGCTCCCAGAATCTTCGGAAGTGATTTAATAATATGTCGGTGCCTTGGATCATCTAGAGAATGGTCAAGTGATGAAGGGAACTCGAACGGGTCCTGACGCACTTTTGAATGCATAAGTCCTTTTAAAAATGCCGTTATGCTCAGGACGACTTTAGTCCACAGTTTTTTGTTGATCCCCTCGCCCAAGAAAAGGTCGAATAGACTCCCAATATCGTGTCGTTTCAAAGCCAGCTGTAGTTCAGCACTGGCACTGGGCGGAGAGTGGTCGCAGCTCCAAAACAGAACAGAGTAATAGTTATCACAACGATGGTTGCAGATGGCATGCATGGTACCGCAATAACAATTTGTCCTGGAGTGCCGATGATTAAAGTCAACTTGCAGGACGTGAAGAAACGCGAAGAATAAATCACCTCTCTATGCCTGTGATCCTCTGGTCCAAAATCTTGACGCAGCTGGTCGCTATGTATGTGTACACTTTTGGAAGATCTACGCAGTACTCTCCCGACCTGATCGGGTCGAGAAGAAAGTCTGAAAAGGATGTATGGAGGAAACGAGGAAAGGCGTGCGATGGGTGCCAACCACGCTGTTCGATGGATATAATGGACTGAAGGTCGATTAACTTCACTTTACTGTCTCCTGGTTGCAGAAATAATATCGTCTCCAAGAACTCCATGGACGAGGTCAAGTCGGGCTTATGCAAAGTGTCTGCCGTACAAGCTAAGATGACGCCGAGCAACCCCAGCAAGAGTTCTCGAGCTACCCTAACTCGGGACAAAATTTGTCGATACAGTTCATCCAACTCAGCAAATGGCGAATCAGAGGAAGGCAGCCGATTCAAAATGACCTCCAACCGTTCCTGTGGTCGCTCGTAGGTAATTCCGATGTACTTCATAGCTGTTTGAGCGAAGATGAAGTTTCCAGACGACTTAGAAACAAGGGCCAAGATCTGAGCTTCACTTGGCCATGAGCTTTCAATATTCAATTTAAGAGGGTGAGTTGTCTTGATTTCGTCAAACTTCGTCTTCACGAAAAGCAGGATGTCGTCGTGGGCTTTCAGATCTCTCTTCAAATCGATCGAATAGGAAATCATCTTCACCGAAGTCTGATCGAAGGCGCTTTCGATATCGTGTTCGGGACGGCTGAGGATGAGAAATTTAAGTCGTCCTGCAAGTCGTGGAGCAGCATTGGCAATAGTCGTCACGATACGGCGCTGGGCGTCTCGATTGTTGCATTCGTCCAAACCATCAACGATTATCACTCGCTCGGAGGGAAAGTAAACCGACAGAGATGGCCGAACAATAAGATGCTCGATTTGACTCTCAATGGATTGTTGGAAAAGGAAAGGCCGTTCGTCCGCGGCTGCAGCAATGTGAGGCCGCAGCTCCGGTATGGCGAATGCGAGCTGATATGCTATCGTCGAAATTAGGAATCTTTCATGGTTTCTTCCGTCCGCCGTCCTGAAGAAAAAGAAGCTTGCTCCGAGTAATCCCTCTGTAATCAAAACTTCTGCAAGGGACCGTGCGATCGCTGACTTTCCAACTCCAGCCGGTCCAAAAATCCAGACGATTAAGGAAGGATTATCCACCCTTTGTACCCAGTTCAGCAGATTCTGGAGGATCGCTGTGCGGGTCCTAGGATAGCATCGTGGTGGGTCAATGGGATCGTTGGTATCGTGAGTCGCGTTTGGGGCAATAAAGCCCTTGAAGGCTTCCTTAATAACTTTTACGGGTTTAAGTTCTAATGGAAAAGCGGGCAAGTAAGATGGCTCACTTCTAAGAGCGTCATTAGGCGCCCTGGGGTTATTTATATTGTTGAAAATTCCGCCTGTAACCAGCATGGGGGCATTCACGACAAACATTGATGCCTGTTCCGCCAGTGGCGAGAGCGCCATGGCCTCGGAGAAAAGAGTTTGAAATCTGGGCTCGATGGGGAGTGTTAGTACATAGGAGTCTTCCTTTTAACTATTGAAAAGGACCAGTCGTGTGAGTTGCGGCGTGCACAGCCCAATGAACTTTATGAAGGCCGCCCATGTACAAGCACAGCCTATTTTTGCCACAGCCTCAGACTTGTCACGACTATAACTTCTCAGCTTTATGTGGAAAGATTCGTTTGAACTGAGGAGAGCTGGAATGTTTAAAGCCGTGCCTTTGAACGCCCCCCGGCCGTGCCAAATATCCTGAACAATTCGCAAATGAATGGAGCAGTGACATGCAAAGCACGAGGAATATACTAATCTGCAAACCAGTCAAATTCAAATACTACATCAGACGCACTCCAAGATGCTTTTTCACTCAAAAACCAATGATAAAGTGGGGATACAACAAGGTAGAGCGCGTTGGAATTTATCTCCAGGTCCGTTCGCATTGAGGTTGTCTGATCGGGTATTGAAGTCAGAAGTTTAGGAAACTCTGCAATGCACTCGGAAATAAACCTACAGTGATGCCCTCCGGGAAACTGAGAAGCCCTTTGAGGCTTTTGTAAATACTGGTTATTTTACTAGGCTCAATCTATAATTGGGAAATGTAAAGTGAATATATGTCTTCGCAATCGTGAAAGCAGATCAAAGATAAAACCCACCGGCAGGTACTTCTGGACCTCGAACAGCTTTTCCAGATTTTTGCAAGTTCTTACCATCTTGTTTTCGGACTCGTATTGTAACACCGGGTCTAAGAGGAGGAGAGGTTGGCGTCTCAGGATCGAGACTAGGTCCTTCGGGATTGACGACACGGATTTGAGGCGATAATAAAACTTGTCCTCTCCTTCTGGTTCATCTGCAAGGTCATTGGGTCGAGCCACTTCATCCCACATTTGCTTCAGTAAGAGAAATACAGAAGCCGAGAGCATCGGTAAGGAATGTTGTGAAAGTCTTTCCGCTGCACCCGAGCTGTTAACCATCAAAGTATAAAACCCGTCAATACGCGTGAAGAACATAGCTAAACAGACCTCGGAGAGGAAACAGACGATAAACATCTCATCGTCGCAAGGATGAGCCTTTCATTATTGACATGGTAACAGCCAGATTGTTCGGGGTTTCGAAGGAACTCGAGGAAATACTTTAAAGGCATGGAAGGCACGTTATAGGTCGACCGAACTGAACGGAGTCCAGAGATTAAACCTGGCCAGAACGCATTGGAAAGGGTTTCCCTGTGTGATATCACTTTATATGATTGCAAACGGTTAAGGTCGGCTGAAAAGTAGGAAGGGAAGAATAACGCACAAGCCTGGATTTCCATGTTCCTGGTGCTCCGGCTGACATTCAGAGAAGACTGAGGGTCAACGAGCAGCTTGATAGCGTCACATATGTGGTTGGCAATATCTGGGTCTATATCGGCCTCCAGGCAGGAAAACAAGGCAACTGCATCGGAAATTATGTGATACTTTGCGCATTTAGCTAGATCGGCCTTTAAAACAGTATGTAACATCGAAATGTGGTGCTTAAATATTGAATTTTCGTCCTTGAAAGCCTATCTCAACCATGAATGAAAGGTCACTTCAGATAGGAATCGGATACAAATCGTACCAATGAAGTCTGAAGCACGTCGAAAAATCTTTCGATAATAACCAACGTAGGAACCCACTTCGAAAATCTTTCGATAGTAACTAACTCAGGGACTTCCTTCGAATCCTCGATACCTGAATCGTCGTCCGGGCTAAGCAAATACATGCTGTCATGGTCGAGCATGGCTGTCCGAAGATCTTGACTAGGTGTAGCATTCTTGCAACTCCAAAACAGAGAGAGGTAATGTGTTATTTCTGAGTCCAAATTATGTCGACAGGAGAGGCTATCGTCGCATTCGCACCTAGGGTGTAGGTAAAAAAAAGTTGGTTAAATCATAAAATATCCAAATCCAAAAAGAACCGAACCAACCTGGTCGCGACGAAATCCTTCTTTGCCAAACGCTTTAAGGAACCCAGGGAGATATCAGCGAATCCTTGGCCAATCGTGACAGCAAACTCTCCAGAACGCGATGGGTCCAAAAGGAAATCAGGAAATGAAGTATGCAAGAAGTTGATGGTAGAGAATCGGAAGCCGTGAAATGACGTGCGCCCGTCAAAGCCAATAAGTGACCGTAGGTCGACTAATTTCGTTTCAATGTCCCCAGGTTTCAGGAATAGTACCCTCTCAATGAATTCTGTCGAGGAAAAGTATCCCAACCAGTCATCCTCAGGCTGCGGGGGTCTATTTGAGGTTATACCTGTATCCACCTTCGTCACGGATGCCAAAAGAACACCCAGTAATCTCGAAAGTTCGGTATGGTCGAGTCGGACACGCGAAAGAATATGACGGTAAAGATTGTCCAGTTCAGCGAATGGGTGGTCAAAGGATAAGTTGGGGGAAAGGCCGAGGATAACGTCCAATCGTTCTTGTGGTCTGCCATAGGTAGTTTCGATGTACTTCATAACTGTTTGTGGATAAATAAAATTACCGGATGACTTCCGAACAAGTTCTTCGATTGCGTCGTCTCCCGGCCAGGAAGGGTCTATTTTGGAGTTGAGAGGGTGCGTTGCCTTTATTTCGTCAAACCGATCTTGGAGAAAGAGACGTATATCGTCATATGCGCTAAGGTCTTTCTTCAAGTCAATGAAGGTAGACATCGAGAGCAAGTTTGGGAGTCGAAATACGCTTTCGATATGGTGTTCTGGACGGCTCAGGAGAAAGAATTTGAAGACAGTCGAGAGCCGAGAAGCAGCTTTCTGGATAATGTCCAACACCAGTCGTTGCGCGTCGCGATCACGGCATTCGTCGAGGCCGTCAATGATAATGGCTAGTATCGCTCGTGGAGGGTTGGTGCTAGAAAATAAAGAAACAGGGTTGATGATGAGCTTTTCCAATTGAGATTCGAGGGAAAGTTGGAAAATAAGTGGGTTCTCTTCCACAGCCGCTGCCAGGTAAGGCTGAAGTTCCGGAACCATAAACGCGAGTTGGTAAGCGATGGTAGTTATTAGGAACTTCTCATTGTTTCGTTTGTCGGATGTACCAAAGAAAAAGAAACTGGCCGCTAGCAGTCCCTCTTGTCCTAGGAGATATGCTAAAGAACGCGCGATCGCTGTCTTTCCGGCGCCAGCAGGTCCAAAAAGCCATACAACAAGGGCGGTATTGTCAGGATTTATTAGCCAGTCCCTTAGCTTTTGCAGAATTGCTTCACGTGTTTTGGGGTGGCACCTCGGTGGATCGACGACATCATTAGTGTCATGAGTCGCGTTAGGTGCAATGTGTTCTTTGAATGCCTCCTGGATGGCTGGCACTGAATTTCAGCCATTCACTTCAACAAAAGAAATCGAAGGAGCTCACCTTTGGAGTAATTAGTGACAGGGTAGATTGTAGTCATGTTATTGAAGGTCCCTCCTGTGATCATGATTGGAGCATTGAAAGCCTGGAACATGGGCGCATCAGTAGGGGCAAATTCTCTATGGATGCGTTGATTGGAGGCCATATTGCCAATGCAATGGCAAGAATCGACTCGTAGGAAAACTTGTGTAGAGCCCGAGAATATGAGAGAGCGATAGGAAGCTACGAAATCACAAATTTTAATAGAGTACCTCTACCCAAAGAAAAATTTAGGCAGCAGAACCTGCATTCATTGACCTAGATGGTATCGCGCTGGTGATCATGAGCGAGGATAGAAGACAAAGCCGCAAAGGACTCCATTGACCGAAAGTATTCAGCGGCCCTGGGAAATAATTTCATAAGCAAGTTATGGCGGGACTCAACCTGTGCAAAACCCACCTCTACGACAATCCTACTCACTAAGAGATTGCGGCATCTTGTTGTAATTAGGCTCTCGTGTATGTGCCCTCTCGTGCGAAGTTGCTATTCCTATAATAACGACCACCGTATCTGTAGGACGAACTGGACAATGCACCATATGGCGTCTGCACCACATCGTGACAGTGAGAACTCTAACCACTAATTTGATCTTCAAATGCGGGACGTATGGGAACTATCCATTTCATATATAGGTTAACGTTGATTCAAGATTCATGAAGATACAAGAGAGCTATCCTTGTTCCGAACGGTCATGTTTTCTCGAATCGCAGCCACCGCTGTGGTCCTCAGCGCGTCCTTTGCTCTTGCTTGGGATCCCTATTTTTACCAGCAAACTCACCTTGGAGGAGGTGCATACGACACGGGCTTGTTCACTCCAGTTGAATCACTATCTAGCTTATCGGCGTCGACCTTTACCACACTTGGTCATCCTTTCTTCCCCCATTACAGCGTGCGCGTAAAAAAGAGCCAGTTCTGCGACGAAACTGTCAAGTTAGCACTATCACACTCGTTGTTGCATTACTTATGTTGACTCTATTTTCGAAACAGCGCCTATACGGGTTACATTGACGTCGAAGCTAGGCACCTGTTTTTCTACTTCTTCGAAAGTAGGAACGACCCCGCGAAGGACGATGTAATATTCTGGACAAATGGAGGTGCGGCGATTACTTATTCGTTTTCTCGACAACAGTTACTCACTACACTACTCATTGACAGGTCCTGGATGTTCATCCTCTCTCGGGCTCTTCATGGAGCTTGGTCAGTACTTGTGCTTTAGCTAAGAACGAATATCATCCTCGATGTTAAATGGTGCACAGGTCCTTGTCGCATTCCAAGTGAAAATGGAACAGTTTTTCATCCAGAATCTTGGAACACGAATGCGAACGTGTTCTTCGTCGACCAACCCGTTGGTGTAGGCTTTTCATATGCCGAACACGGAGAGTTTGTTGTAAGTTGGTCCGAGAACCTCTTCGTCTTGAACCCGCCTCATTCAACTACTTCCAGGGAACTTCTGAAGAAGCTGCCAGAGATATCGCAGCTTTTGTGTCAATTTTCTTTGAGAACTTCAGTCAATTCAAAGGACGAGCATTCCACATGGCTGGAGAGTCCTATGGGGTGAGTTTTAGATCAGGAAAGGCGAGGTGAAATTATATCTTAATAACATCCTAGGGCCGCTACCTACCGCTTTTCGCCTCAGCCGTCTATGACCAAAACGCAAAACTCTCTGCTGCTGGGCTGACTCCAGTTAATCTGCAGTCCGTAATGATTGGTACGAAAATTTATCTCGATTGAAGGACAACTTAACTGAGGGTTTCTTTTTAGGAAATGGAATGACCGATAGCTTCAAGATGACTTTGTCGTATTATGACATGCAATGTTCCACAGCATCCGTCGCCCCCGTTGTCAATATTGACAGCTGCGTCGCCATGAAATCTACGGTAATTCGATGAAGGACGCTTTCGACGCTTTAGTGCTAAGACATCTCTCGATCTTTTCTTAGTTGAAACGGTGCGAAAGCTGGATGAAGGCTTCCTGCGAGGACCAATACGATGCTATTAACTGCGGAGCTGCATACCAGTTCTGCAGGACTATTTATAGTGGACCTTATCATGAAACAGGTCAGTCGCAATCTCAACTGGCTGGTTTGATACTGTACTCAAACGTTTTTGCAAACTAGGAAGAAATCCTTACGACATAAGCAAGCGGTGCGAAGGAAATATTTCAGAGACCCTATGCTATCCTCAGACCAAGTCAATAAAATCGTCGAAGCTCACAACTTCTCCTCTGCTAACTTGAATTTATTGTAGATTTATCCGCGATTTTCTTGACAAGCCCTCCGTCAGGTCGCTCTTAGGCGTGGACAAATCTATTACTCAGAACTTCTCGTCATGCTCTCATGATGTCGGCGGTGCCTTTGGAGCGACACAGGATATATTGCACCCAACAAAGGATTACGTTGCGGCTCTGCTCGAACGTGGTGTCAGAGTGCTGATTTACGTCGTGAGTTTTCTCTTGAAATTCACTTGTGGCTGGTTGTGCTGACACCTGTGGTTGTGAAGGGTGCATACGACTGGATTTGCAACCACGTCGGAAACGAAAGATGGACGCTGGCTTTGGAATGGAGTGGACATTCAGAGTTCGCTGGGCAGGAGTTGAGGGATTGGTTAGTCGATAGCAAACCAGCCGGAAAAACGAGAAGTGCACAGGGCTTCACGTTCGCCACCATCGCTGGTGCTGGGCATATGGTTCGTGTTTAATCTTTCTTCGTTCTTTTAGCATGTATGATATCGTGATTGACATTGGATTTTTTCCCTTTCTTCTATAGGTTCCATTTGATAAGCCGAAGGAATCGTTGGAGCTCGTAAACAGGTGGATTGCTGGTAAAGACCTCTAGTTGCGTATTCATGAATCTATGCAATCCTTAACGAAGGTTTGAACTTGTCTAAATGCATTGTGAAGCCATGGTATTTCAATAACTGCCTTCATATTCTGGGCCAACAACTGTCTCTGAACTGTTCACAGTCTACTAAGTAGCCATGGCCCAACACTAAACGACTCGCGAGGCTATCCGGAGAGTCCCAATCGGCGCCATCAATACGCCTTCTGGCCGATCATATGACATAAGCATTTTACACACATTCTCTGGACCTGCCACCTCCAAGCCACCTCGTCTCTTGAGTTCGAACTAAAAGGTTCTTGAATCTCCAGTCTCTCAATAATTGTTCCTTTTCTTATACGATGCACCGGATTGATGAAAAATACTGCCTAAATATGTCAGCTCTTTGCGGCCGATTCAGTCAAGATTAATTCTTTCAGTTGTGGGTTGTGGGCCACCGGATTCTACAGGGGTTCATAGTCCCCTGAGATGATTTCCCACTGTCTTATCAGTAATGGGATCAAAAGTCAACGAAACTTTTCAACCAACCACTTCATTCACCACGAATCGCAGAAAGTATACCAGCTAATTGGATCGCGTTATGACACTGCTTCCAGGCTTCGGCCGCCCACTTAACTACGTTCCTCGCAAGACCGAGCCTGACTATGTTGGAGACCTCTTGCCCACCGCCCTCAGTGGAAGCAACATCGAAACTGGAGCCGTGGCGTAAGTCAGACAGCAATTACTTTTGGATGCGAGATTCTGATCATTTTTTACACAGTTTGCCCTTGACCACTTTACGTGAACTGACGATGCTGCAGTTGATGAACAGTGTCACAGACAAACCTGGTTGGAATATCAAAGTCTGTCCTCTTTGCAAGAACTGCAGACTTTTTGCTAACGTTCCTGGCTAGATCAATGACCCCGAGATCACGCAGAAATGGAAAAACGAAGCCCTTGGTTCTGGTCGTGATCTTACGACAAAAATGGTTGACTGGTGCATCGACGAACTCCAGTACAGGGCGAGTTTGATTCCGGCACCCCCTGCAAAATCGCCACCGGTCTTCGTCTTTAACGGCGATGTAGTCAAATCTGACACCGCTGTCCCCCCTGAACTCAAGAAAGAAATTCAAGAAGCTGTTAAGAAATTCGAGGCGAATATCCCTGGAAGGCTGAAAGACTGGCACCCAAATTCGGATGAAAAAGTCTGGGATCTTGTCCATCCTTCCCTATTTCCTCTTATCTATGGTCGTACGCGTGTATTGGCGAACGGGGAGACCACGACTATAGACAACTGCATCCTACGTTCAGGAGACGGTGAAATTGCCCCATCTCCGCCTAACGATCAGACATTTGAATTAGGGTCCTCTGCTTCCTACTCCTCATGGCAAGTAAATGAATTGCAGCAGCCTTTCAGCGCAAAATTTCAGTGGCTACCCTGCGAGGTCGATATCTCACGAAACGAAGCAAAGTAGGATTTTGAACTTCTAAGTTTCTCCTTTCTAATAGCAATTCTGTTTAGAATAACGAGTTACATCAATAACCTCCACCCTCAAGAAGAAAAGCCGCTATACCAACTCGTTGAGAAGCTGATCTCTTTATCCATCCCTCTTTGGGACTCGACCCTTGCACCTTTGCAAGCTAGGGGATATAACACTAATCTTCAGAGGCGCATACCTTACGATCGCGTTAAATACGACCCCGACCCGGAAAATGGACCTCAAACTGATGGTCCGCAACCGCAGCCTAACGAATTTGACGATGACTACTGGGAGAGACGGGAGGAGTGGTATGAGGCGACACGAAGGGTAGTCCTTCCGGAACCTGGTTCTTTCGCCCCTCCGGAGAAACCGCCGGCTTTTAGTTTGATAGAGAAGTATGGCAAAAGAGGGTTGCAGGTCATCGTCAAATTGGCGAACATTGAGCTGACGCCTGAAAAACCGGAGTACAACGGTGGCTCGTGGCACGTCGAAGGTCAAATGGTGAGTCTGGTCTAATATTTCGCTTCGTGAACTCGACTCAATCTCGTATTCCCGCAGAATGAACACATCGTGGCGACTTCGCTTTATTACTATTCTTGCGAAAACATAACCACGTCAACCTTGTCATTCAGACACCTCTGCAACACAGAAGACGCTGACGAGGTCGGCTACCCCCAAAACCATCATGATTGGCTTTCTGTTGTTTTCGGGTGCGAACAAGACGGCCCTGCAGTCCAAGAAATAGGCGGCGTGGAGACTCGTGAAGGCCGGCTTCTGACATTCCCCAATATCCTGCAGCACCGCGTCGGGCCATTCAAACTCGAAGACCTCACCAAACCGGGGCATCGCAAGATCGTGGCTCTCTTCCTTGTCGACCCGAATATCAAGATCATCAGCTCTGCCAATGTTCCCTGCCAGCAGCAGGAGTGGTGGTGGGAAGTGACGCGGTCGTTACCACTGCAGCATGGGCAAGCCTCAGCTTCGACGTCTTCGGCTTCGTCTGCGCTGGCTGGCTTAGGAGTTGCCGGTCTCCCGGTAGAACTGCAGGGCCATATTTTGGAGGGCGTCGACTTCCCGATCAGTTTGGCGGAAGCGAAGAAGTTGAGGCTTGAGTTGATGGAAGAACGAAAGCAATTTGTGGTCAAACATGGTACCGCTTTTCAGAGCTCCACATTCTCTCTCTGCGAACATTGAATAAACAATGCACATTTTACCACCTTTTAGCATTATCAGTCATTCGTACCAATTGAAAAATTCACGGACAGGCGCTCAGTTCGGTTGCTTCCCATTCTGCGTCTCCCAAATGATCCAATTCACTTGTGCTGACATACACTTCCCAACTTTTTATCCTTCCCTCCTTTCAAGTTTCAGGCTGTCCACTGCCAATGACTTTCAAGTTCAATATGACCGACTTCCGCCATGACCATTCTGTGACATGCTGCCGACTTGTGGGCTGGGCGGTCACAAATCTATTACTTACTCAGAACTTCTCGTCATGCTCTCATGATGTCGGCGGTGCATTTGGAGAGACGCAGGATATATTGCACCCAACAAAGGATTACGTCGCGGCTCTGCTCGAACGTGGTGTCAGAGTGCTCATTTAAACGTTGTGAGTTTCCTTTTGAAGTTCACTTGAGGCTGGATGCACTGACGTTCGTGGTTGTGGAGGGTGCATACGACTGGATTTGCGACCATGTCGGAAACGAAAGATGGACGCTGGCTTTGGAATGGAGTGGACATTCAGAGTTCGCTGGGCAGGAGTTGAGGCCTGAGGGATTGGTTAGTCGATAGCAAACCAGCCGGAAAAACGAGAAGCGCACAAGGCTTCACGTTCGCCACCATCGCTGGTGCTGGATATGGTCCGTGTTTAAATCTCTCCGTCCTTCAAGCATGTACAATACCGTGACTGACACTGGGTCCCTTCCTTTTTCCAGGTTCCATTTGATACGAGTTGATAAGCCGAAGGAATCGTCGGAGCTCGTGCAGGTGGGTTGTCGGTAAAGACCTCTAGTTGCGTGTTCGTGAATCTACGTAATTTTAACGCAGGTTTGTTTTAAATTTGAATACATTGCGAAGTTATAACCGTGGCTCAACACTAGTTACTAAACAACTTATATAGGTTGGTTCTGCTGTATGTCGTGGCACGCAATGAACAAAAAAAATCCATCACGAAATCCTCACTGACGTAAGCATTTGGCTTGAGTTCGAACTTCTTCCAAGTTTCAAATTTTCAACTTTAACGTTCATGAAATCCCAGTCTCTCACCAATTTGTTCCTCTCTCATTGACAGTATACAGTACACCGGATTGATGAGGAATTTTCTGTCCAAATGTATCAACTACAACTTTGCGGCCGATTTGGCCACAAGCAATGGTTGTGGGCCACCAGTTGGTACATGGGTTCATAGTCCCTGAGCCGGTTTCCCACTGTCTTATCAGTATTGGGGAGTCAGATTTCGATCAAAAGTGAACCAAACCTTTTCAACCACCCAACCACTTCATTCACCTCGAACCTCGGAAAGTATACCCAGCTCATTTGATCGCATTATGACTCTGCTACCAGGCTTCGGCCGCCCACTCAACTATTTCCCTCGCAGCACCGACCATGACTATGTAGGGGACCTGTTGCCCACCGCCCTCAGTGCTTGTAACATGGATGCTGGAGCCGTTGCGTAAGTTAGATAATGATAAATTTGGATCTTGAGTCTCAGTTTCTGACTTTTTTTTTACACAGTGTGCCCTTGACCACCTTACGTGAACTGACGATGCTGCAGTTGATGAACAGTATCACAGACAAACCCGATTGGAATACCAAAGTCTGTCCTCTTTGCAAGAGCCGTCGACTTTTTTTTTGCTAACGTTCCTGGCTAGATCAACGATCCCGAGATCACGCAAAAATGGAAAGACGAAGCCCTTAGTTCTGGTCGTGATATTACAACGAAGATGGTCGACTGGTGCATCGACGAACTTCAGTACAGAGCGAGTTTGATTCCAGCACCCCCTGAAATTTCGCCACCCGTCTTCGTCTATAATGGCGATGTAGTCAAATCTGATACCGCTGTCTCTCCTGAACTCAAGAAAGAAATTCAAGAAGCTGTTAAGAAATTCGAGGTGAATATCCCTGAAAGGCTCAAAGACTGGCACCCGAATTCGGATGAGAAAGTCTGGGATCTTGTCCATCCTTCCCTCTTCCCTCTTACCTATGGTCGTACCCGTGTATTGGCGAATGGGGAGATCACGACTTTAGACAACTGCATCCTACGTTCAGGAGAGGGCGAAATTTCTTCATCTCCACCTGACGACCAGATTATTGAATTATCTGCCTCCGCCTACTACTCATGGCATTCCAGTGACTTGCAGAACCCTTTCAGCGCAAAATTTCAGTGGCTACCCTGCGAGATCGATATCTCACGAAATGAAGCAAAGTACGATCTTTAAACCCTAAGTTTCTTCTTTCTAACAGCAATTCTGTTTTAGAATAACGAGTTACATCAATAACCTCCACCCTCAAGAAGAAAAGCCGCTATACGAACTCGTTGAGAAGATGATCTCTTTATCCATCCCCCTTTGGGATTTGACCCTTGCACCTTTGCACGATAAGAGATACCTCGCTAACCTTCAGAAGCGCATACCTTATGTTGGCGTTGAATACGACCCCGACCCGGAAAATGGACCCAGCAATGAGGGTCCACAACAGCAGCCTAACGAATCTGAGGACGACTACTGGGAGAGACGGGAGGAATGGTATGAGGCGACACGAAAGGTGGTCCTTCCGGAACCTGGTTCTTTCGCCCCTCTAGAGGAACGGCCGGCTTTTAGTTTGATAGAGAAGTATGGCACAAGAGGATTGCAGGTAATCGTCAAATTGGCGAACATTGAGCTGACGCCCGAAAAACCGGAGTACAGCGGTGGTTCGTGGCATGTCGAAGGTCAATTGGTGAGTCTGCTTCAATATTAGGCTTCGTGAACTATAGACTCAATCTCACATTCCCGCAGAATGAACACATTGTGGCGACTTCGCTTTATTATTATTCTTGCGAAAACATAACCACTTCAACCTTGTCATTCAGACACCTCTGCAACACAGAAGACGCTGACGAGGTCGGCTACCCCCAAAACCATCATGATTGGCTTTCTGTTGTTTTCGGGTGCGAACAAGACGGCCCTGCAGTCCAAGAAATAGGCGGTGTGGAGACGCGTGAAGGCCGACTTCTGACATTCCCCAATATCCTGCAGCACCGCGTCGGGCCATTCAAACTCGAAGACCCGACCAAACCAGGCCATCGCAAGATCGTGGCTCTCTTCCTTGTCGACCCGAATATCAAGATCATCAGCACTGCTAATGTCCCTTGCCAGCAGCAGGAATGGTGGTGGGAAGTGACGCGGTCGTTGCCGTTTCAGCATGGGCAAGCCTCGGCTTCGACGTCGTCTTCGTCTGCGCTGGCTGGCTTAGGAGTTGCCGGTCTCCCAGTAGAACTGCAGGGCCATATTTTGGAGGGCGTCGACTTCCCGATCAGTTTGGAGGAAGCGAAGAAGTTGAGTCTTGAGTTGATGGAAGAACGAAAGGAATTTGTGGTCAAACATAGTGCCGCTTTTCAGAGCTCCACATTCTCGCTCTGCGAGCATTGAATAAGCAATGCACACTGTACCACCTCTCAGGGTTATCAGTGATTCGTACCAATTGAAAATTCATGGACAAGCGCTCAGTTTGAGGTTCGATGGATCATTTGCCAGTGGGGCACAATGAGGAGCCATTGCCAAATCACTTGTACTGACATACTTAAGCATCTCCTCCACTGCCAACGACGTTCAAGGTCAATATGCCCGATTTCTGTCATGACCATTCTGTGACATGCGAGCTGGGTAGTCAGATCGTTCGAGTCTTCATCGGTCAACAAAGGGAGCATAATGTTTAATTTTGATTTTCCGATGACAATTTCACACCGACTCCAGGTTGGCAACCTCCACTCCGAGCCAACTCCGAGCTGCAGGAATTTTTTATTGACAGTGAGTTTTGCGCTGAACTCGGGCTCCAGTGACTAGTGACTGTTTGGGCAATAGTGTTGGCTTGTCGCCGAGACGTAGGTAATTCCCACTGTCTTGACAAATGGATTCAAGACCACTCAAACAACTTGAATCCATTCACACTCAGACTCGAGGAACCCCGTCCTCCTTGAGCCTCCTTGATTACACCATGACTCTTCTTCCAGGCTTTGGGCGACCACTCAACTACATTCCTCATGAGAGTGACCCCGACTATATTGGGAACCTCTTACCGACCGCTCTCAGCGGCCAAAATATCCGTGGCGAAAGTGTTTCGTAAGTCTACGAAACATCCCTCCGGGTGCACTATTCTGACTCCACTTATCTTTGTTGAATTAGTTTGCCCATGATCACTCTACGAGAGTTAACAATGCTGCAGTTAATGAACGATATCACAGACAAGCCTGACTGGAATATCAAGGTATTCTCGGCGTCAGATCGATTCTCAGTCGCGAAGGCTTTCCTGACGTTCCGATGTAGATCAACAATCCTGAAATTGCTCAGAAATGGAAAGATGAGGCTCTTGCTTCTGGTCGTGATATTACTACTTCGATGATAAATTGGTGCATCGACGAACTCCGGTACAAGGCGACCTTGATTCCCAGTCCTCCTGAAAATCCCCCACCCATCTTCGTCTATAACGGCGATGTAGTGAAATCTGACTTCGCTGTTTCTCCTGAACTTAAAATAGAGCTTCAGGAAGCCGTCAAGAAATATGAGGCAAAAGTTCCTGCAAGACACAAGGACTGGCACCCGAATTCGGATGAGAAAGTCTGGGATCTTGTTCATCCTTCCCTTTTCCCACTAGTCTATGGCTGTACGCGGCTACTGACAGATGGGAAGATCACGAATTTGGAGGACTGCATCCGACGTTCTGGAGAGGGCGAAATTGCCCCAATTCCACCGGAAGGCGAGACCATTGATTATGTTTCTTTGGTTCAGAATACATTCTATTCATGGGAAACTAACCATTTGAAGAATCCGTTCAGTGCCAAATTCCAGTGGCTACCTTGCGAAGTCAATATTTTGCAAGGTGAAGCAAGGTACAGTAGTGAATGCACCATTCTCTCCTTTCAAGACTTGACATATTTCTAGGATAACGAGTTATATCAATAATCTTCACCCTCAAGAAGAAAGGCCGCTCTATGCTCTCATAGAGAAGCTTATATTTGCGTCGATTCCCCTCTGGGATTCAACGTTAGCACCTTTGCGTGCCCGGAAATACGAGCTTCGCATTTCTTATTGGGATGTCGAATATGACCCCGACCCGGAAAATGGCCCTCCGGAAGAAGGGCCGCAACAGGAAGATGACGAAGACGATACTGACTACATGAGAAGACGAGACGACTGGTACACAGAGACACGACGGCTGGTACTCCCGGAGCCTTCTGATTCATTCGAACCCCTCGCTGTGCCAACAAAATTTAGCTTGATAGAGGAGTATGGCGCTCGAGGATTGCAAGTGATTGTTAAATTGGCAAACATCGAGCTGACTCCTGAAAAGCCGGAGTATGAAGGCGGGTCGTGCCATGTCGAAGGCCAAATGGTTTGCCTTTCGTTTTCTCTTCTGGAATGCTCCTAATTCGAAACATTTAATTTCTTATAGAATGAACATATAGTGGCAACCGCTCTTTATTATTACTCATGCGAAAACATAACCGACTCGACTCTGTTCTTCAGGCAGCATTGTAATACCGAAGAGACTGTTGATATTACCTACCGGCAACACCAGCATGAATGGCTTTCTGAAGTGTTCGGATGCGAGCAGGGCGAGCCTGCTGTCCAAGAAATAGGCGGCGTGGAGACGCGCGAGGGTCGTCTTTTGACTTTCCCAAATGTCTTGCAACATCGCGTAGGGCCATTCAAATTAGAAGATCCTACCAAGCCAGGTCACCGCAAGATCGTCGCGCTTTTCCTCGTTGACCCGAATATCAAAATTATCAGTACCGCCAATGTACCCTGCCAGCAGCAGGACTGGTGGTGGAAAGAAACACAATCATCCCAGTCACAGAAACCAGCATCAACTTCGTCGGCTATTCCTGACAAGCTAAATCTGGCCGGTCTCCCACTCGAGCTCCAAGACCATATTTTGCAAGACGTCGACTTTCCGATCAGTCTAGAGAAGGCGAAGGAATTGAGGTTGGAGTTAATGGAAGAAAGAAAGCAGTTCGTAGTAAATCACGGCGCAGCCTTCGAGAAATCAAAGTTCTCACTCTGCGAGCATTAAACAGATCAAGAGACACTGAGCACTGTACATTGTAATCATCAGTTTTCTTTGTAGTACTGGTGGTTTACAAACACGTCAAAAAGCGAAATCGTGGATGGACAGTGCAACAAATCATCGGGATGCAACCGCTTGTATATACATTGCCATGCAGCTAAGATCAGGAACGCTATTCATGGGTCGGAAGATTGCCACATAGAAGCTGAAGGATATGCCCTTGTTGCAGGAGGCAAGGGATGTGTATTACGGCGTGTTTGTCTTCGCGGTTCAACTGGCTGATAGTTTGAAGTGACATGTCTTTGGTGTCGAGGGGATTTGGCAGCAGGTTGGTTGAGGGAGAACCTCAGAAGCTGGAGGTACATGTTCATGCTGTGATTAAGTATATCATGACATTTCTCCAGCCTCTGAGGCGTATCCCGGCTCCGGAATAATATCCACCATGAAGCGAATGTTTTGACGGTCTTGCGTATTTGTTCAAGGTCCCTAAAAGCAGTGGTTCGTCAGATATAAACAACTTTCCCGATTATAATTTACTTATTTAGATGGGTAATATGATCTTGCAGAATATTATTGACGTCAATTACCCGGCCTTTAACACCTCCATCAACTGCATTAACCAATTGATATGCCTGATCAGCTATATATGCGCAATCCTTGCGATGGCGCTTCGCGCGCTGGACGTTTGACGACTCAGGATAAGACCGATTAAAAGCTTGATCCACTCACCTGGGAGAGTCTGATAATTTCAAGAGTAATCCGACCGGATTCATTGAGTCCCAGGCTAGTTTCAATTCTATCTCTCCCGACATTTGCCAAATAGGTTAATTCTGGCCGGGCGAAGTCCATGTTGCTATGCTCGAAACTTTTGAACCTGTTGGAGAGCCCAGCCTGCTGAATCGTTGTGATGATGGCTGTAGAGGAGGAAAAGGGTTTTGATATTGGAAGGAAAACCCTGGTGAATGCCTCGAGGCATGGTAAACGCGTGTTAGCAAACGTTTTTGGTCTCATCGGTGCCATCTCCGATGTTTGTGCACCTGAAGGCTGACAAGTTTAGACTTCGTGGGAGATTTCCCAATACGAACCATCGAGAGCGCCTTGAGGCCACCTCCCGTTGCTTCCAGGTTGAGCAATGGGAATAACTTGCGCCTCAATAATTCAGCAACAGCTGGAGGCGTTCTGGAGTAGTTGGATGACATTTGCATGACGTTTACATTCATAAAATGACCCTGAGCGTCTAATTCAACTTTCAAACGCCGAATTCGGACCGTGCGAAAATCAATACACGTCTCGGCATCCCGGTCCGCTTAAACTACGTTAAACCTGTCCCGTGGCTCTTGTGTTCAACACTGACTCGGATCAACGTCCAACAGTCAACTCCAATTTCCTATCTGGAACACTAACCATGGAGCCACTAACCCCAAATTTAGTCGCCTTACCACCAGAAATCATCACCCGGATCCTTCTCCAGGTGGACTGGAAGGGAATACTGCAAATGCGCCAGGTTCGTGACGTGTAGATTTGTTGGTCATTGGTAGTGAACGTTTTTCAGACCTGCCGCGATTTGTTCAAAATTTCGCAAACACGTTCAATATGGACCACACTGCTCAACGAATGCTCTCAAACCATGGCATACCCACCTAGATTGGTTGAGCCAATTGATAACTATTCGACACGAGAACTGGAAACTCTGGTTCTAACTAAAATTAGTAGCGAAGTGGGCTGGGGTTCGCTACATCTACCTAGCGAACGAGCAGCCACGAAAGGTGACCCTCAATGCTACGGACCGAGGGCTCTGCTCGAAGGCGGCCGGTGGCTCCTTTTTCATGACCAGAGCCTGCCAGACAGCTTTACGGGAAAGATTTCTTGCTGTGACCTAGATTCCGCTTGCCTACAGGTGCAGCCTCTGCTACAGCTGCAAACGAGGATCGGTGACCATCGTTTTAGCCTGCAGTGCATTGGATCGCAGGCGGATAAAACGGCCACTTCGGGTTCATTCATTGTGGCGTTTCAACTGCAATCCTTAGGAGGTAGGGAACTCGTCGATATTCACTGTTCACTTGACCATTTCCAGCTAACCATCGATATTAGGAGACCTCAGAAATTACCAAATATATCAAATTCAACAACAAGGTCGAGGTTCTGGCGCACATTTCGCTGTACGAGGCTTGAGTTCATTTACATGCATCAACCGGGTAACCGGGCCCTCCACCTGGGCCTTCACCGGGCTTTGCCTGCAAGGGGATTATATCATGGAAACCCCTTCAAGGTTCTGTGATACGCTTCTTCAGGTTTTCAATTGGCGTACATCGACGTCGACTATTCACGAAAAATCGATCCTATTCTTCGACCGCCTCCTCGTTTGTAGCTTTTCCATGATTTATTCAGGCAGTTTCAGTTCTCATTAGATCTACATTTCTAGGTGATGGCCACACTGCTTCCAGAGAACAGAGTGCTGTGCACATTGCAACCTGACATAGTATCCCTCTACAACCTGCCGGAATTTAAGAAATACCCAGCCGAATACGAGATGGTAGGACACTCAGCGGAACCTATCCTGCAAGTATCGGTCGGGCTGTCCACGAGTGCCTTGCTGGACTTCACGTTGTCTGTGCCATGCCTCGGTGAAACCTCCAGTCGGCTTGCTATGGTGACAAGAGAAGGTGTTATCTATGGTTTGACGGTCCCACACGACGGAAGGGAATCAAACTTGGAGTGTTTGGGTCATTCACAGGTCCTAGCATCGCAAAGTGACTTGACTCTCGGCATCGACAAAGCATACGTTGAGTCCTATTTTAGCGAATCGGCGGTCATCGTAACCTTTGATTGGAACACCAAAAAAAAGCCAGAAATCAAAAGCCGTACAATAGACTGGCCGGAACATCAAAGGACTTATCGGCGGCCTGCATTGTTGGACGAGGTTTCGGGACGCGTTGTTAGAGCATCAATCAATCCCGGGGACTTTGGCATGGCCCCATCCGATAGCACGGGTACCGGCGACCCCGTACCATGGGCAGTGCTTGACTTCTGTGCCCCTCATTTGCTCCTGCAGGGGGCACGCAACAAGAACGTAGAGGAGAAATGTTCAATATAACCAAAGTAATGCCAAATATGGAGGAGCTGTCTAGGTTTTACCAACGCGTGATATCCACTTCAGCCTCGCCGAAGACGCTGGTTTTCTTGATATCGAAACCCTCCTCGACCACTTCATCTTCCTTGTCATAATACTCCGGAAACTCGCGCTTCAAATATTTCAGAATGTGAGTGTTGATTTGCTCAAATTCCAACAAAAATCCATCGTGGCCGTCTGGAGAGGGTATGACCACCAGCTCCGCCTGGGGAATATGTTCGGCGATCTCCCGCTGCTCTGACGTTGTGAAGAGGCCGTCTGTGGCGATACTGATCACGAGCGCTCGAGGTGGGAGGGTGGATAGCGCTTTCGCGAGAGAAACAGTCTCGTCTGCGTCGACGACTCGGTCACGGGCGATATCGTGCGTATCGAGCTTGCGCGTGATGTGGATATAGCAGTTTGCATCGAAACGGGCCGTAAATTTGTCACCTTGGTACCTTAGATATGACTGAGCAGAGAAGATAGGAGGCTTCGGATGGGTGGGTGTCGCGATGCCGTCGGGTGTGGCATGCCCTGTTGAGCGCCGTTTGGCATTTCGCAAACCATCGTTATGAACAGCGACTGCATCATCTGCAGCCGAAGTTAGTTTAGGGGACTGCGGAGGTGTTAACGAAGCAATGGTCTGGTTCTGCCTGAATTGGGGTTTGCGTCCGAAACGACTCTCGAAAGAGTCTCGAGATCTGTACGTGAGCAGTGCGCTCATCCTAGCGGCTGCAAGACCAGAAGCAGGTTGAGCACTGTAGTAGCCGTCCTGATAGCTTGGGTCGCTGTAGATGCTTTGTCTCTGCGCTTCTCCCCAACTAATGCACCAAGCAGAATGGCGAGCAGAGGTTGCGAGGGGTATTATCCGTCTGACAAAGCCTGGAGGTGTGCAGAGAGGCCACTCAAGGACGGCCATACCTCCCATGGATCCTCCAATGACCACAGCTACGGACCGAACTTCGAGGTGGTCGAGGACGAGTTTATGAATTCTTGGGAAATGACATTATCAAAAACACTTTTGGATAAAGAGTATACAGCGGCAACATACCGAACATCGTCACGAATGGTCGTAGGTGGGAACTCTGGTCCATAAGCTCTTCCCGTGTCAGGGTTTATCGAGACTGGCGAGGCAGAGCCGTATGGTGAACCCAGCGTATTGCAACAGACAATGAAGAAGCGATTCGAGTCGAACGCCTTTCCACGGCCCATTAAAGGACCCCACCTGGACAATTTAGAACTGTCCCCTAGAGCTAGAATTCAAACACTCACCAGTCCTCGACGTCGGCACTCCCAGTAAATGCATGACAGATCACCATGGCGTTATCCTTGGCCTCATTTAAGTTTCCCCATGTTTTGTAGGCGACTGGCACCTCTTTAATGGTTGAGCCGCATTCCAAAGTAACACTTGGTATTACCAGTATCGACTGGTCGATCAGGGAAGAATAGGAAGCCATCTTTTGCTGGAAGACTGAAGCAAGCTGGGTTGTAGTGCTGGTAGCCGATACTCAAGGAAAACTCTTCTCAGCCTTTACCCCGGCCTAGAGAGTATGGCCTTTTCTTGGATAATGTCGTCAATTAAGGGCCAGACAGGATTTCAGAAAGGAAGATGGGAGTTCCAAGAAAGCTCTTCAAAAGCCCTGACTCGAGAAAAGTAGCGAAAGATAAGATAAGATTAGAGTTCGCGAGTAAGATCGTGGGAAATCTATTTAAATCGAATCCGGCTCGATGCAACTTGCTTTTTATTTTTTGTTTTACAACGCTCTCAGTTGCCTCTCAGGTTAGCCATTCCAACTTTGATTATTCCGTTTCGTTAACTTTTGGGTGCAGAAGGCAGTAGTTGAGCCAGAACAATCCTGTGGCTATTCTTTGCTATGGCTTTCAAGGCTGAAACCTGGCGCAGATCTAGATTCGCGATCGATTCACTGTCCTCTTTAGAAACTCCGATGAGCTGCATCGTGTCCTCCGCGACCTGTATGGGCGTCTAATATCTTCTTATCTCGACTCCTACCTGTACCTCCTAATCCCATGGATCCAACGAGTGTCTCGCAACGCGAACTCATTCGTCGTGTCACTCGCATAATCACGCGAAGAGACCAGACTACTGGCCAACCGACCGAATTCCCAAGCCTGGATTCTGCGGCGGCTCTTCCCAACTGGTTGCTTACCGTTGAAACAGAATTCAATGTCGAGCATATCCCCCAAGCACAATGGTCTGATGCGGCCATACTCCTCCTCGAAGATCCTGTAAGGATCAATATGAGAGAACTAAGGCGACATCGAGTTGAGGTTGGGTTGAACTCGTGGCCCTGGGATGACTTTACGGGTGCTCTTATTGACGTGCTAGGTGGGTTGTCCAAAATTTACGAGGTGTAGAAATTAACCACTCCGCTTCATCGACCATCTCCAGGCAGTGAAAAGAGTAGATTGAATACAACGAACATGATAGCTGGTGCCGGCCTCATGATTGCAGGAGCCACTGTCTTCGCACCAGTGATGGTTGCCGCTGCAGGATTTACAGCAAGTGGCGTGGCTGCAGGTAAGGTCTCGTCGTTGTACTACCTTGAAATCAATAATCAATCGACGACTTGGTTCTAATAGGTTCACTTGCTGCAGGTATACAATCCGCCTTTTACGGTGGGGCTACCTCAGGCCTTTTCTCCATCTTCCAATCTATTAGTGCGACTGCTGTTGCACCTTCTCTAGGTGCTTCGGTGTCGGCCCTCGGCACAATGATGGCTGGAATGAAGCTAATTGGCCGTCCACGGCGTCGAGGCGACGACGACGACGACGACGACGACGACACTAGTGACCAAGACTTTGGCGGCGGCGACGCAGGTGAACTGGACAGTGACGGTGATGACCCGCCTCCAACTGGTCTAGGATCTACCGATCCGGCACCCCCTTCACCAGATACACCCCCCAATGACCTGGCATTGCCCAAATTTGGTACCCAATCTGGCACTTCGCCCTCGCAACGAGTACTCATCGGCCCCATGCATTGGGGCACCAATCCCACCGGATCTGCCAGAACGTTGATCCTCATGACACCCAACTGCGAAAGGGTGGACACCATCAGGCTTTACACCATACCCACTGACGACGAGCATTATATCAGCATAGCTGGACTCTCTTTCGTGGACGCCGTCACATTCTCCCACAACTTCTCCGTCTGTCCCCCCAATGGGTACGAACGCGTTGGAGCTATAGCTTATCAGCCAAGGTCTGGATTTCATACTCTCCACTAAAATAATGTACATCTTGCTCCTCGACCTTTTTTTTTGGTCTGTGTAGCACTGTAAATCAAGTAGAAATCCCGTAGGTCCGCGTACAAATACCCCTTCTTGTCACTGCAACTTTCAACAATGATGCTTTGGGAAAGGTTCGATTTAGTTGTTGTCTGAGCATCTCCGCCCGCCACGCAAAACGGCTGGGTGTTTTGTCAGGACCCGGAGAAGCGGGTAATGGGAGCACCTTGTTAAAGTGTCTGAAAGGTGCGAATTCAGATGGCAGGGCTGCTGTGGTCAAGCTGTGGCGACAAACTTGGACCTGTTGTATTTTCGAAGTGTTAGAATTTTGCAAGTTGCTGACAGTTGTCACGTTCACATTTAGGGGAATGAATCTAAACCGAAACCGCGATATCTACTGGTAACCTATGACTTCTATGGGTTACAAGAGAAAGAATACTGCCATGCCTACGTCGTAAAATTATACTTTCTCTTCGCCAGCCGTTCAATAAAAGCAGGCCAAATCCAATACAACAGATGCCCATAACGCATCACCACCGGCATGAACACCGCACCCTCCCCATTATCCGCCGCCTTGATGCACCTCTGTGCCACGGCCTCCCTTTTCAGGCCATGTTTATTAGGGTCTGACTCCCGCACAGGGCCACTGTCCACCGCCGACGCCCGGAAGTCGCCCTCGATGGTGGATGGCATGAAGAATGTGAACGCGATGGAGGGATGCTCAATCGATAAGGCTTGGTAGAGCACGAGGGAGGCGGCTTTGGTGGATGCATAGAGCGTGCGAGTTGGGGCAGGGATGACGGAAGCCAGGGAGTTGAGGAGAACGATGGAGGGTGCTTTGGAGGTGTTGGAGAGCATGGGAATCTGGTTGGCCGTAGGTCAGTAACATAAATATGGAGTGCAGAAAAAACACGTACAAAGGTAACTGCAGCAATCAAAGGGCCGACATAGTTCCCTTGCACCGCTGCTGCTGCAACGGTCGCGGTTCGCTGGATGCCTTCGTTGGTTGCTTCTTGAAGGCTGGTACCACGTTCGGCTTCAACCCCAGCTATAGCCATCAGCGGCTGGAGAGCCGAGACACCTGCAGCGACGACGAGAGTGTCTAAACCACCCCATTCTAGGTCACGTTTCACATCAGAGGGGTGCGTATTGAAGAGATTAGCAACATACCTGCTTCAAGAGTTGCCCTGACTTTGACCATATCGTCCACGTTGGTAAAATCCGCAGCGACGGCAAGAATAGTTTCGCTTCGCACAGCAATTTGAGAACCTTTGCATTCGCGAACTACTTCATCAAGGAGTGCCTTTCGACGGCCAACGACGCAAACTCGCGCTCCACGAGCCGCGTACTGTCTTGCCAGCGTCCTGCCAACTCCGCTAGAAGCACCCAGAATCAGGACGCGTTCTCCGAGCTTTGGCACTTTCGATGGACGCGCTGGCTTTCTAACAGCACGATATAGGACCACCAGGAGGGGGATTAGCGCCAGAGAAGCATTTCTTGATGATGAAGCAGATAAAATATTGGAGATCATTGGTGGCACAAGCACGCCCATTGTGATACTAGCCCCGATAAACAGGCTATGGGATGATGCGGTGACGAGGAGTTGTCGTTTTCCGATGTATTGGTGACTGCTGACGACCAGTGCTGACTGGGAGCAAGTCAGCAAGACCTTGAAGTGGAGGGTGAATTCAAGGTGAATTCAACCCACTGAAATCTAGCCTCTTTGTATCTGAGTTCTGGAGAATTTTTTTTTGAGGAGTGTTACATGTGTATCTTGCGAGTCTTTGGGACTCACCACAAGGCTTGCACAAGGCAGATGAATGCTGTAGCTCAACAGCGCACTTGCGCCATGATGGTTGCCGGTTAACCGGTTTGCGTCCTACAGACTTGATTTAATTACTTATGTAAGCTTTACATCTCTCTAGTGCTTTTTGGGCTGCTCAACAGAACGTCCACAGATCGCTGCACATACAAACCTCCTAAATTTTTGGAGGACTAAGAATAAAGCATTAACTATGTTTTGGGATGTCGTTGTCGCAAATTTAGGGTGGAATATGAGTAGTTGGCTATCATTTTGCTATCGTACATAACATAATATTCAAAATAATAGTTAATATGTTCGACTTATCAGATTACTTTAAGCCGGCTATTCTGCTCGAGTTCCGTTCTTACCATCATGCTGGTCCGACCTCTGCGACGACTTCTAGGACGACCTCTAGCTGTATCATATTTCCATACAACTGGGATCTCATGGGCATCTAGGAAGGTGCTCAAGACATTTAATCTCGCCGACATTGGGGAGGGCATTACGGAGTGCGAGATCATTAAGTGGTGCGTTGGATGTTCCGGCCGGACCTTTCGCGCTCGTTGACCTCGATGTTGTAGGAGTACCAAGCCGCAGGCGACGATACAGGCCTTTGATCCTCTGTGTGAAGTCCAGAGTGATAAAGCGAGTGTAGAAATTACCAGTCCATTTGATGGAGTGGTTAAGGAACTGCTCGTGAAGGAAGGCGAAATCGCGAAAGTAGGCTCTGGACTCTGTGTTATCGAAACGGAGGAAGAAGTTTCAGATAGTGCAAAACCTCCCTCTGCAGTAGAGAGCAGGCCATCTCCTCCAGCGGGAAGCTCAGCGAGCGTTGTGGAGACATTGCCCCCACCGTTACCACTGTCGGACGGACCTTCTTCGACGCGTCGTTTACACCCGCTGGACCCAAACAACACATCAGAACAAGCATCATCATCACCCAATGCTGATCGTGTGTTCGCTGCTCCTTCGGTGCGCCATTTTGCGCGCCAAAAAGGCGTCGATCTTGGCCGACTTGTCCCAGGCAGTGGCAAGGACGGCAGAATAGAAAAACGGGATGTTGAAGCTGCTCTGACGCGCGGACCCGACACGAGCTCACCAATGGCGCCTGTTCTTCAGTCACAAGAGGATGTTGTCGTGGAACTTGGAAGGACCCGCTATGGCATGTGGAAAGCCATGGTGAAGGTATGTGATTATTACAGCTCGAAGTATCCTGAGGTTGACACGACAATTAATTCTTAGAGCTTGGAAATTCCTCATTTCGGGTATGTTGAATTATTTTCAAGAAGATCTTGGCGAAATCTAACTCACTCGATTTTAGTTACTCGACGACATTAGATATTACAGCCTTGCACGATATCTTGCCCACTCTGAACGCACACATACCTACACACTACCTCCCAGAAAAGTCAAGATCGCTCCCACCTCAATCCATTAACCCATCTGCTTTATATCCCGCCCCAAGCCCTGGTCATATACCAGAGTCCCAACACTACACGCGTCTAACATACATGCCCATCCTAGTCAAGACGCTCTCAAAAGCCATGACCGAATGGCCCATCTTCCGCAGCTCCATCACGCCATCATCATCGTCCGACTCATCAAAACCTACCCTCACAATCCGCCCGAACGCGGATATCAGCATCGCCTTATCGACTCCCACAGGTTTATACTCCCCAACACTGCAAAACGCCAACACGCACTCGATCTACTCCCTTGCCGGACAGCTGAACCACCTCTCCCATCTGGGCCGTCAAGTCCCGTGCGCCCTCACACCGAAAGAGATGCCCAAACGGGGCGGGACGCTGACCATCTCGAATGTAGGCGCCATCGGCGCTGGCGATTTCGCCTCTCCTGTCTTGGTGCCAGGCGGAGGCGTTGCGATCGTTGCGATTGGGAGAGCTAAGTGGGTATGGGATGTGGATAGGGGCGATGGGAAGGGAGAGCGCAGGCTGAAGCTCGGAGTGAGTTGGAGTGGGGACCACCGAGTTGTCGAAGGCGCAGAATTGGCTGCGTTTGTTGAGTGCTGGAGAGGATATGTGGAGAACCCGCAGAGGCTTGTTGGGGAAGGCGTATAAGCTGGTTTGACGTGGCAGGACAATCATCATTGGAGTCGTTATTTACCGATTGTACGCATTCTTTCTTTACAATACTAGTCTTAAAACTTCTCAACGTTATGTATTTTTCTCATTAGCACTTATTCCAACCCAGACGAACGACCTGCTTTCCTTTTGGCTGGCCGTGTCACAAACAATCTGGGGTGTGCTCTGCCTATATATGGGACAGTCAATCCATATTTTACTAAAAAGGCTCAACGTTGACGGTTAACCACCAAAAAACTTCATCAACAATACAGTTGTGGAACCCGCCAGCTTCGCTTAAACGTCTGAAAGTTGTGCAAGGGCGACATAATACTTGTTCTGGAAAATCGAGTCTCGGCATCCAGGAATATGAGTCCTGTGATATTTAATGGCTCAAAGAAAAAATGTAGATCCCTGGAAAGCCACATCTTGTTTGACGACAAATTGGTTTCTTTCTTCCATCAGTTCCAATCTCCATTTCTTAGCCTCCTCCAAGCTGATAGGAAAATCAACGTTTTTTAAGATGTGGTCTTGGAGCTCAAGTGGAAGACCGGCTAATCCAAGACCAGTTGCAGCCAACGACGACGAACTGGGGATTTGTTTATCTTGTAGCTGAAGGGATTGTGTTGCTTCCCACCACCAGTCCTGCTGCTGGCAAGGGACATTGGCGGTGCTGATGATCTTCATATTGGGATCGACGAGAAATAAGGCCAGAATTTTGAGATGCCCTGGGTTGGTGGGGTCTTTCAATTTGATTGGCTCAACGCGGTGCTGCAGAATATTCGGGAACGTCAGAAGACGACCTTCGCGTGCCTCCACCCCGCCTATTTCCTGGACTGCTGGGCCGTCTGGCTCGCATCCGAAGACAACAGGAAGCCAGTTATGATGCTGCTGTTCATAGCTGATCGCAGAGATGTCAAACGGATCGCAGAGGTGTCTGAATGACAAGGTCGACGTGGTGATATTTTCGCAGGAATAATAATAGAGTGAAGTCGCTAAGATGTGTTCATTCTGCAGGAGTGCAAAACTCGACTGAGATCATAAAAGTTGGAATTAGGGGAGACGCACCATTTGGCCTTCGACATGCCACGAACCGCCATTGTAATCCGGTTTTTCGGGTGTCAGTTCAATGTTCGCTAATTTAACGATCACCTGCAATCCACGTTTCTCGTAGTTCCCTCTCAAACTATATATCGGCGGTCCATCCAGTGGCTTGAATGAATCGGGTTCAGGGAGTATCGTCCGTCGATTTGCCTCATACCATGCTTCCTGCCTGTTATTGTAGTCACTGTCATCTTCGCCAGGCTCCTGTGGAGGGCCTTTGTATTCCGACTCCGCTTCTGGATCAGGGTCGTAGGTAACCTCTGTGTATTGAATTCTCTGTTCAATTGCACACAAGTGCCCGTCTTGCAATGGTGCTAGAGTCAAATCCCATAGAGGGATAGAAGCAGAGATCAGCTTCTCAATAAGGCCGTAAAGCCGCCTTTCTTCCCGAGGATGGAGGTTGTTGATGTAACTCGTTACCCTAGAATAAAATCCAGGTTAAAAGGGAGGATTCACGAGCTACGGCTTCAAAGTCGTACTTTACTTTATCTTGTGAAATATCGACTTCGCAGGGCAGCCATTGAAATTTGGCACTAAAGGGATGCTGCAAGTTAGAATCCCATGAGTAGGTAGCAGAGGACCCTGATTCAAGGGTCTCCTCTTGAGGAGGAATTGGCGCAATTTCGCCTTTCCCGGAGCATAGGATGCAGTCTTCTAAAGTTGTCGTCTCCCCGTTCGCCAACACACGTGTGCGGCCGTAGATAAGAGGAAAGAGAGAAGGATGGACAAGATCCCAGACCTTGTCATCCGAATCTGGGTGCCAGTCTTTCAGCCTTTCAGGAATTTTTGCCTCGAACTTCTCGACGGCATCTTGGAGTTCTTTCTTGAGTTCAGTAGAGACAGCGGTGTCAGATTTGACTACATCGCCGTTATATACAAAGACGGGTGGTGGATTTGTTGGAGGTTCCGGAATCAAAGTCGCCCTGTATCGCAGTTCGTCGATGCACCAGTCGACCATTTTTGTCGTAATATCACGACCAGAACTGAGGGCTTCGTCTTTCCATTTCTGCGCAATCTTCAAGTCGTTGATCTAGGTAGGCACATCAACAAAATGCAAAATGTCTGCAGTTCTTGTAGAGGCAAATGCGACCTTGATGTTCCAATCGGGCTTGTCTGTGATGTTGTTCATCAACTGCAGCATCGTTAATTCACGGAGAGTGGTCATGGGCAAACTGCGAAGAAAATGAACAGGAGTATAGATCCGAAGCACTATTTGGCTTACACTAAGGTTCCGGCCTGGATGTGGTGGCTACTGAGGGCGGTTGGGATGAGGTCCCCTACATAGTCAGACTCGTCCTCATGAGGAATGTAGTTGAGTGGGCGACCGAAGCCAGGACGCAGAGCCATGACGCGATCGTATTCCTTTTGCTTATTGAGTTGAGGTGATTGTGGTAGTGGATTGAAATGGTTTTAACCTAGTCCTTGACTTCTCATTGATAGCTTGACAGTGGGAAATTATCTGTTTCTCAGGGATAAAAATGATGCCCGAACTGAGCACCTACAATTTGACAAATGTCAGTACAGAATCGATGGCGGCAAAATTTGAGTACCTGCCGCCCTTGTGCTCGTTGCCACAAACGGCCTCTTCATGATGTCCGAGCAGCTAAAGATTACTGAACAGGCGGAGCCGATCATTATATGGTCAAGAAATCCAGTGAAGCCACTCACGAGCTGGTGAAATTTAAAAAGGCTTGATCGTCTTAAATTATTATTTATCCTCGACCAATACTTTCTAGCCCTTCGTTTGCCCAGTGCGCGGCAAGAAGTCAATGATTGTCTAGTACCTCGTCACCCATTTCCAAAAAAAATCATTCCGGGCTCTAACAACCCGTTCCGAAATCCGTCCCGCAGCGCAATCATCCGAGAGATCCTACACTGTGCTGGCCAGGTTTTCCTATAGACCTTGATATTAGGAGGTTCCTGCTTTCATCGGTGGGCAACTCAGGATCAGAATGGAGTTCGAACTGCGCTTTTTCTACACCAAGGGTCAAAAATGGGCATCTTGATTTTTTAAGTCCTGCGAGTAGCCCAGGCTCGCAAAATACGAGTCCCTTCCGTCTTGCAGAGTCATTGAACCGTAGATGAAACCATTTTCTGTCGCCAAAACCAAACTGCTGGCACATTCATCGATAGGTATATGACTGAGAACGACTGTTAAGCCTGAGTTCCTCTAGTAGAGTCGAAGTCTGTTGAGCTCAACGGGGCCTGCCAGATAGATGTGCCGCAGCCCAGAAGCACAATAAAAAATAATGCCCAGGTGATTGTCGACGTTGATGTCAAGTTGAATCTGCGCCGTGCGGAATGACAATGGACGGCTTGATCGCGGAGGTTAAAATAATAAAATCGGTTGAAAACGCCAATTGACTCTTTCCAAATTCCCTGAATGATACCCACTGTCCTTTTTATTCTAGAAAACAGCAGTTGGTTATTTGTTAAACATTTTCTTTGATCCTTCCAGAGTGTGCGCTTCTCTGCATGTAGAGCCCAAGCAAATGGTTGGGGCCTCTTTCCGTGACTGGGCACTTTGGATTGCATGCATCGTGTATCCCACGACTTCTACTGGCGTCTAATATCCTCTTATCTGGGCTGCTACCTACACATAAAAATTTCAATCCCCAATGATCATCCCTTCCGGAAAATCTTCGACACCACCCATAGGCTCACCGACTAGGATCTCCGAACAGGAGCTCATACGATGTGTTAGTCGCATTCGACATGATACAACCACAGGTCAACCGATTTCATTCCTGGGGCTCGAATCTGCAGCGGCACTTCCAGACTGGCTGTGTAGGATCGAAGCAGATCTGAAGGATTCTGGTATCCCTTGTGCACAATGGTCTGACGCGGCCATACTCTTCCTGGATGGTCCGGTGAACATGACAATGAGGGGTCAGAGAAGGCGTCGAATTGAGACAGGGCTTGATCTATGGCCTTGGGACGACTTCAAGGACGCCCTTCGTAATGTGCTAAGTAAGTCGCCACTTGTAATCATAAGGACGTAACTAAGTCGTCGATTTTTCGCAGTCGACAGAGGTAACCATTTTGTCCGAGACCGGTCATGGCCACTTTCGCTGATGAAAACATTCATCCAGATACCCGCCCTTCAGCGATCCAAAGATTACGTGAAGAACACCCCGTTGCAGCGACTATGGCTGGGACTGGGCTCGTCATCGCAGGAGGAGCCGTACTTGGGCCAGCTGTGGTCGTCGGGTGCTTAAACGCTGTAGGATTTACTTCAAGTGGCGTCGCTGCAGGTAAATTTTATCATCGTTCTTCTTTAAAGTCAGCCTTAAGTACTGTTCCCTTTCCTCCTAGGTTCCCTTGCTACTGGGATACAGTCCGTGTTTTATGGTGGAGCCACGTCAGGGCTTTTCTCGGTCTGCCAATCTATCGGTGCAACGGCGGTTGCACCTTCTCTCGGAGCTGTGATCTCGGGCTTAGGTGGCATGCTGGCAGGAGCAAAATTGGTCAGTAGCTCTCAAGGCGAAGTGAAGGAGGACATTTCGGATCCACTGGTCGGTGACTCGGCAGCGCCTCCTCCCTATCACATGAGTCCTAGTCCTTGAGTTTGTGCAACTTCTTCTTCTGCAGACCGCTCTTTTAACCTTCTATTTTTATATTTTTTAGTCTCTATTAATGCCTGTCTAGATCCTCTCATCTTTCTTAAACGACTCACCTCTCGTGCGGTTGACGATATCTGTCTTGGTCTTTTCTTGTCGTTGTTGTTTGCTCGGCAATGCTATTGATTTTCCAATCCTTCCTGCATCTCTGTTCATTCCCTTCGCTTTGGATACTAATTCAATTCTTAGATTTACCGTGTACATGCTTAGCATGGACAGCCAATGTTTTTGACGGGATTATGAGGTTCCTACAAATATCTCAAAGACTTTAAATGACTCAGTGGGTCCTTTAAAAAGATATATCATTGTATTTTTAATCAGAATCGGAATTTTCTAGCTAAATTACAATGCACTACAACGTGAACTGCCTCTGGTCAAGCTGAAACGATGTCGCCTGTCCACCCTTGACCTCAGGATCTAGGTCTACTTGATAGACCTGGAAAGAAAATGTTGCGTAAGCGATGAGCGAGGCAATTGGGCCCATATGCGGGCGTCCTTTTGCCATGCTGCCTCCACGCATCCATGCCACCACCAATTATGGGGATGGGAAAATGGATGAGGTGGTGAGAAACAAGACTCCCATGGAAGCAGCATAAAAGCTACTCTTTTACTCCATTACCATTCGTCTTGTTATCGTTCAAAGGGCTGGATTGACTATTGACCTTAAACCTCTGACACTTGGAGCGTGGCTGGGCTACAAGTTCAAGCAAGTGCTTCAGACTTCATTCAAGTTCATTGCCAATGACTGCATACCTTCCGAAATTTGGTAAGCACTGAAAACTGTTTTTAGCACGGCACTCGACATTGCTCGGTCAAATTAGCACATTCCATCTTGATACCAGCTGACTCAAAAACTTGCTGATAGCGCGTTTCGTCCCGAAGCCGGGCCTTGCAATAGGGGTTTCTCACGGTCGAGCAATTCACATAAGAGCGCTCAGTCTGGTCCGGGATGGGATCCGCTCTCGATATCTCTCACCGCCTCCACTATCTCAAAGCAATCTTTGGGGCTCAAATTTCAGGAAGATGTCTACTTCGACGACCTCGCCCGTTCTAGCTGGGCCACCTGGAGACTGCTGTGTTCAAGGAGTGCAACACGTCGGTACACCTGTAGGGAAGACTATCAAGATTGCAGATATCGATACATACGTCTCGGAGCCACCAGCTGGCACGACGGGAACCAAGAAAGTTATCTTGTACTTTGCTGACGTCTTTGGGCCACTCTTCGACAATGCCAAACTCTTGCAAGACTATTTCGCTGCCAATGGTACGGTTTCTGTTTACTCTCTCTATAAGTCGAGATGCAAATTTCCGTTCTATGATAGGCTTCTATGTGTTGGGAATCGATTATTTCTTTGGGGATCCTATACACCTCCACACGGACCAGGAAGGTTGGGACAGGAACGCTTGGTTTGCCAAATCCAAGAAGCAAGCCACGGAAAAGACCCCAGGGTGGATCAAGGCTGTTCGTGAAATTTATGGTACGTTCGTAATGTAGTGGCCAAAATTTCTCGGACTAACTGTGCATCCAAAATTTAGGAGAAGACGCGAAATACAGCGCCGTCGGTAAATCGAAAATTTGCACTCAATTTTTCCTTTTATTCACCCACTATACAGGGTACTGCTTTGGCGGTCCATTTGCGCTCGAGATTGCCACTACCGATGACGTTGTTGCAGGTTTGCTCCTCCCAAGGCGCTTCATGCAAGTTAATGCCTCGATTAATCTCTTTCTATAGCTGCCTTTGCCCACCCTGCCTTCCTGAACGAAGATCACTTCATTAAGTTGAAGAGTAAGACCCTCTGCCTGGCATTTGCCCCCATGAACTAAACCTTCTCCCTAGAGCCCTTACTTCTCTCATGTGCAGGTAACTCTCAAATTTAAACGAGAAGGCGGAGTACTTATGCCCTAATTCCAGAGACAGACCACACATTCCCCCCAGAATCTCGTCGCCGTGCTGAGGACATTTTGGTAGAAGGGAAAAAGAGCTACCTCGTTCAGGTTTTCTCTGGCGTATCTCATGGGTTTGCCACTCGTGGAGACCCTGAAGTTGAGCATATCCGTAAGCCTTCCACGTAGTGTTTTGCGCAACCCAGGCTAATGGAAGCTACTTCATCGACAGGCTGGGCCAAAGAAGAATCAGCGAGAAGTATTATCGGATGGTTCAAGAGATTCAGTGCCTGAACTCGCAAAGAAAACCTTTGACCTCGAAAATTTGCCGAAATGAGTGCCTGTACAATTTAGTGTATAAAGAGAGTATCTGAATTATCAACCTTTGTAGCTTTACGACGGCCTCAAAGACGTCGTTGATCTAAAAATAACATGCGTGCCACAGTTATACAGATCTAAATTTGAACGTGCCCATGACCATTGTCCAAATCCGCGCTTGGACCTCACTAGAAACGGGCTTGATGGACTGGAATTTTGATTGAAGCAAGCAGCGAATCTCGGAAACCAGTAAATCCGACCCTTATTCTAGAGGGCCAGTACCCCATTTCGCGCATTGTTCGCATTGTTTTGGGCCACTTGCACGATGGATCCAACATAGTTGCCTCTTCGGGAAAGGGCCAGAAAGGGCCACCGGTTGGCAAGATTGTCAACGGCAAAGATATAAAGAGAGAGCTTATGGTTGACTGCCCCCATCTCTTTCTTTCCCCCAGACTTGCAAGATCTTTGGCCGTATGTCTCGCCGCGCCTCCCCCGTTGTACCTACTCGTCAAGGTAGTATGCCACCGACCTACGCTCCGTTTCCTCAGTACAGGGACCAGCTTCAACACACCGACGGGGTAGTTCCCAATAATTTTCTGCCATACAATCCATATCGTTCACTTGCTTCCACCCCTGTACCACGTCAAGGAAGTGCGGCGCCTGTCCTCACCGGCGCCTCGGAGACTATTCAGTACGCTGGCCAAGCCACCAACTATAGTTCTGGCGCTCAGAATTTGGGTCTTGCTGGTCACGCTCCTAATTTATCTCGCAAAAACAGCGATATCTTGACCTTCAGTGTACCCCTTGGTCCACAACACCAGGCCTCACTTTCCCCGGCTCATTCAGTTCAACACAACATACCCCAGCCGGCTTATAACCAGCCGATGGGCAGTAGCTTCTTCACCCAGTACCCTCCATCTTCGCCTGCTCTATCCCGCCAAGGAAGCATGTCATCGAATTATAGTGACTCGTCTGAAAATCACGGAAATGCCGAATATTGTGGACGCATATCTCAGCCTATCAGGTCCAATTCTGCCAACTTACCCCGCCAATCTTCTTCTTTGTCTTTACGACGCCAAGCGACGATGACTTTGGCGCTTAACAGTCCTAACTTGGATCCCCAGCATATTATGAGGGGCGACACATTGATATTATCTGACAACCCACCTATTAATCGTCCGGACTCGCGCAAAGAGAATCGACGCATCACACCAGCAGCTGGGATGCACTTCCATACGTCCTCTCCATCCTTGCAAGCGGCCAAAGCTGTGGGTCCGCACAAAACGAATGGCTTGGACGGCAGTTCTTCCATGATCACCCAACCTCTCACGGCACGTCTTCATTATCTCATTCGGAGATCGTTGAGTTCTTATTCTGTTGACTTTATACTAGAAAACCACATCTGCCGTCTTCAAGTCTTCTGGTCTCAAATCACACACCATCTTGAATGGCCCAGTGCAATATATCCGTCCCCTTATCAATGGGTCTTTCTGGCTTGATGAACGCAATTCCACTGCAGCTATACCAGACGGATGCTTCCAGGAAATGGTTCCTGCGCCTAATTTTATCTCGCCGAAACCAAAGCAAATTCTTTACGAACAGTGCCATGATATCTTTTCCGTAAAGTTTGAGCCCCACCCGTACGATGTCAATTGTGACGTTTTCGGTGTTCCACTCAGGGATTGTCTTAACGGGATCGGGATGAAGGACGCTGACGAACGAATCTTCAAGAGATGGCATGACGCTGGGCACACTTATATTAGGCTCGAAATTACCGTGCGTTCAACCTTTGACCTCTAAATGCTTGTTAGGCTAAGGCTTTCCTTTCAGTGGCCCGGGTATTCCAATCTTCTATGGGGCATGGACTTTTCTATTTTTGACCTTGACCAGCAGTTAATTACCAGGAGAGAGATGGCTTACAAGATCGCGTGTCATTACCAAAATTTGTGTGAGGTATGTTGGGTGCCCGGTTCCTTAATCCATGCTTCTTTACTCACCCCCCTCTGTTCTTTCGCAAAGATCATCGAGCTAAATTCTCTCGAAAAAGGTGAAGATAGAGATCCTCCGCTCCTCGGAGAAGATCCTCGTTGGCGAATTGGTCAGGGAGGATATAGTTTTGACCGAATGAGGCTTGCTGGCCTTTCTCGCACTGCCGACAACATTTGGCAAGCGAAAATCTGGGTCATTACTGACGACGACTTCCCCCAAGACCCTGATAGATTTTTTATGCTGGATTCAATTCATGATTTCTAGATATTGCTGGTACTATTTATAGATTACGCCGAATTAGTACGACCCTCCCTAAAATATTATAACCATTACTGCAAAATAGGTTATAGTGCATACATAGTACACTTGAAGTCTCCTCGAGCCATACAAACTTCGAGCGAACTTGATCCCAATTGGGTATATGTACCATGATTCAAAATTGAACGTGCGTCGGGGCCTTTCTCGACGTTGCGCCTGAGGCCAGTCCACCATGGAAAAGAGGTTTATCAAATAAAACAACTCGCGAACAGCTGCAAACAAGTCGAAAGATTGGGATCTGGGGCATCTAAGTAATAAAGTCAACGCTGAATGACTTAAGATGAAGAGAGTACTTTCGTTTGTGGAACACCCTGCGAACGGTCCGACCGCCGTTCGGACATTTTGTCCCCACAGTTCTGGGAAAATATTATTTGCATGTCCGTCATGTCCGTCGCTGTCCGCCCTTCTTCCAAGAACACGCTCTCTTCTTTCTTGCTGATACCATCATGAAGCTCAGGATACCCACTCTCATTCTCCTCATGCGCGTTGTGAGCGCTTCTCCGTACTATAATGTCATGAAAAAGCACAAGACAGGCCATCCAGGGGCAGAACCAGGTTCTGAGGAGTTCTGGTACCATCTCATTGTTAGCATGTTTCTGGTTCTCTTTGGAGGAGTCTTTGCTGGGTTAGTCACTGTCCTTCGATGATGGAATTTGGTCTGACGCTGTGTAGATTGACCTTGGGGCTTATGGGCCTTGACGAACTGCATCTGCGAGTATTGGCGACATCGTCAGAGGACAGGAAGCAGAAGAGGAATGCGCAGAAAGGTGGGTTGTCGCTCGATGAATCGTGAATGGAGTACTAATCATCGTTTACAGTACTGAAATTGATGCAAAGAGGAAAGCATTGGGTTTTAGTTGTGGGTATCATTTGTGCAATGTTATCGCCAATGGTGGTTTAGTTTCTTGACTAGGTTTTACTGCTTGGCAACGTGGTTCGTCCCATAGACTCTCTGCAGATATTCCGACTTGAAAGCAAGGTTAGATTGTGAACGAGAGTTTGCCTATCTTCCTGGATTCTGCAGTAAGCATAAAGTCGGCCTTTTCGTTGGTCAACAACTAATATTCTCAGATCGGGGGCGGATACACGGCTATAGCTATCTCAACTGCAGCAATCGGTATGTCCAAATTCTGCCATTCTAGCTCCCCCTGCTAATTAGCTTGCAGTAATTTTCGGGTACGTATCCGTTGTTCTTCTGACCTAAAGTTATTTTAATCTCTCGTTTATTTCCGTTCACAGAGAGTAAGAAGTCGCCATCACAACTCAGAAAACCTGCACCCTGACCTCAAAATCCCTCAGAATTATTCCGCAAGCTGTCAGCGTACGTTATGGTCTCTCCATCGGTGCTGCCTGTGTACCTTTGGTCCTCGGAATGATGTATATTCTCGGTATGCCGTCAATCGTTTCCTTGGACGTCGTACCTATCCGTTTCCCAGCTCCCGTTGCATGGCCTATCGCCAAGATTCTTGACTGGGTCTTAGGAACGAATGAGCAACATACATACAAGAAGGCTGAACTCAAGTCTTTCCTCCAATTCCACCGAACAGGTGACGAACCTCTACGGGATGACGAAATTACAATACTCAACGGAGTTCTTGAATTGAACACAAAGCGGGCTGAAAGCCTCATGACGCCGCTCAAAGTAAATTTATATTTGTTCAATGGTTTTCTTGGCGGGTAATGTTAACGTAATTTCAAGGATACGGTGGTTCTCAGTGCCGATGCCATTTTGGATTATGCTGCCGTGCATGCGATGTTGGTGATTTGTCTAGCAACCAGTGTTTATTAACTTCTTCGATTCTTTATGTAGTGTCCAAAGCGGTTATTCACGCTTTCCTGTCCACGAAGCAGGAAACAAGGACGCTTTTATCGGCCTTTTGCTTGTAAAAACGGTACGATTTGGCCATCGTACCCGTCTATCTTGTTTGAATAATTGCACTTCTTTTAGCTTCTCACATATGACCCCAAGTTGGCCCTCCCTGTTTCTGCCTTCCCACTGTCGATATTGCCCGAGGCTTCCCCTTCAATCAATTGCTTCCAAGCTCTGGATTACTTGTAAGAATTCCATTGGACGATTCTTCGAACCATGCTCACATTCTATCCCTAGCCAAACAGGAAGAGCACATTTACTCTTACTCAGCCGTACGCCTGGAAAACCAGGTGGTGCGCTAGGCGTTATCACCCTTGAAGGTATTCATCGTACTTCACTTTCTAGCTTCACTGTTAAATCCCTTCTCTTGTCAGATATTATCGAAGTGGGTATTCCTTTTTGGCCCATCGTCGAGAAGAAATGCTTGGTTAACCTACTTTTTTACCTTACAGGAAATTATCTCTGAAGAGATTGTTGACGAGACAGACCAATATGAAGACAATCGTAGTAAACGTCGGGCCCGCCGTCAAACGACGTCCAGTGTTTTAGGAGGGTCCGTTGTCTCCACCGTCTGTCCGATTATTTGACTAAATCTAGTGCACAGAATCGTAGAACTTCGGGGGGGATCCCTCACGGAAACCTCGTCACTGATCGACCGCAGGCGCCGCCCATCAGTGGAATCACCTTTAATCGCCTATGGCAGCGTTTAGCACGCCTCTCTGCATTAGAGCCATTCCCCTTCTTTCCCTACAGTCAGAGTCATATCTCAGTGGCACATCTCAAAGGCACCCACTCAAGCGTCCTCGACCATCCATAGAACTTGCAGAATCTCTATATGGCCTGCCAACCATTGGAGTCAGCCCGAACCGACTCCTCGGGCCAAACATCATCCATTCCATTATCTATTTGCAGGCTTGGAGTCAGACAGTATTCTTACTCCCGTAAGTAGCTTGTGCTGTTAGTTAACGCAGTCGGATAACTATTTGAATCACGAAATCTTGAAGTGCGTGAACAGCGAGGGATGACAAATATATATATACCTTGAAGATTTTGCGATCCTCTAACAAAGCTCCAATATGTGTAACTCCGTGGCCTTGAACCCAATGCCGACTGCTTTTAACTGCTTTGCAGTCGACGATTCGAGTTTACAGGACTTGGCAAGGATCAAAGATGACGTTTTCTGTTGATCCTTCAAAACGGAGGGCCTCGGTTATGAAATAGCCAAGCCCTTTTTTCCAGGCATTTACATTAAATTTAATTATCCAGGCTCGAGTTTAGACAACGCATTACGGAAATGGTTCAAGAGGCTCGTCATAGAAGACACAGGACGCTGATAAGATAAGATCGCTGAAATTAGGCGTTTATCAGTCGGCTTGGCGGCGCTTCTACGTCCTTGGCAACTTGAGCACCCGATCATTTCCTAGCTCCTCTCAAGCTTCCCTCTTACTTGACCCTCAAAAACCTCGATCCTTGCTCGCGTTCTCGTGGGCTTAGCAAATTATGATACTGTAAACCCAGATATGTACCCCGACACACACTGACATACGGTTCTATGTATGCCGAGAAAACAATGGATTGCGGGGACCACACTGTCACTCTTGTCTTCTGGGTCTTCGGGCGGTGTACTGGGACAAACGGAAGGGTACTATGTTCACGACTATCTGGCTGTCATAGAGAATGATATCCCATAATAGCAGTCCAAGCTAAAATCCCTCTTAGCCAAAATCCCGCAAGCGATGATTTTGCCAGTGGGCGTGGACCAATCACGTCGCGCTGTTCATCACCTCTAAGATCTCTCCTGGCACAACGGCCGACATATCTAGGCTTGTCTCTTAGGATCTGGGTCGGCGCGCCAAGGCTTATTAATTGCTTCTAATTTAGATGAGTATAAAAGCCGCCCGTTTCTTCACAGCTTCATTTCCTATCTTCTCGTTCAGTCTACCCGTCTGCCGCTCTGAATGGCCGCTATCAGAAGAAACGGACTCGCTCTCGGTATGCTCCTGGCGAGGGCCGCCCTTGCAGCGCCTCGCATACGCCCATTTTCAACCACCACCACGGTGGGAAATGAGGGGACCGAGAAAGGTTCTCCTGAATTCTGGTACCATTTAGCGATTAGCGTCGTATTAGTGCTGGCTGGCGGCGTTTTTGCAGGGTAAGTTGGCCGACATCCTGAGTATTTTCCAATGTCGATGATATTCTTTGCACTTAGGCTCACGCTGGGATTGATGGGTCTCGATGAACTCCATCTTCGTGTCCTTGCCACGTCTTCGGAGAATTTGAGAGAGAAACGGAACGCCCAGAAAGGTGGGAGTCGTATACGTATTTCTGTTGCATTTACCAACAGACAAAAGTCCTCAACCTTTTGCGAAGAGGAAGACACTGGGTTCTTGTTGTACGTCTACTTTTGAACCAGACTCGCATGGTATTATTAACCCGCCCGAGGTTCTTCTGTTGTCCAATGTGGTGGGTTGTTGCCTTTGTTTATATTTCTAAATCTGATAAGTTTTGGCATAGATTGTAAACGAAAGTTTGCCCATATTTCTCGACAACGCGGTGAGTTTATTTTCTCCCGCTTACTGGATATGTTTTCTAATCCCATACGCAGCTTGGCGGTGGGGTTGCCGCAATCGCCATCTCGACCACTGCTATCGGTCAGACTTCTACCGTCCTTTACTGAGAATCCTACTAATTGAATTCTTGTTCAGTTATATTTGGGTACGTCCATGGTCAATCGTTGAAGGGTGCCGTCTAATCCATAGATCTTGACATTTTAACATAGAGAGTGCGTACTCAGATATTTCATCGAACTGCATTCTAATCGACTCATAGGATCATTCCCCAAGCTATCAGTGTGCGATATGGGCTCTTCGTAGGAGCGACATGTGCTCCCTTAGTTCTGATCATGATGTTCGTCTTTGGTAGGTGGTAGCTTATGCCATGATTTATGCCATGGTTTATTTACCGACGTCATGCCAATCGCATTTTATAGCGCCTATTGCATATCCCATCGCCAAGCTTTTAGACTATGTTCTTGGAGCTGATAAGCACCAACTTTATAAGAAGGCAGAATTAAAGTCGTTCCTCCAGTTCCATAGACAAGGAGAAGAACCTTTGCGGGACGACGAAATTGCCATTCTGAACGGTGTTCTCGAACTGAATACGAAAAATGTGGAGACAATTATGACTCCACTTCGGGTTTGTGATATTCATTCTCTATATTTACCCGTGATTTCAACTAGCATCATAGGACGTTGTGATATTGAGCTCGGATGATATCCTTGATCACACCGCTGTCGCGGCTATGTAGGCACCTTAATGTTCTATGTCGCTAATTAGGACTTACATTTGATGATACCAGATTACAGAGCGGCTACTCTCGTTTCCCCGTTCATGAAGCCGGGAAGCCAACTTCGTTCATTGGGCTTCTGTTGATCAAGAAAGTGAGGACCTGTTTGATAACTGTCACCCCCAAGTATTTCTGAACAACTTTCGCCAACCAGCTTTTGACATACGACCCAAGTCAGGCCTTGCCAGTGTCTAAATTCCCCTTATCCATTCTTCCAGAAGCGCATCCCTCGATCAATTGTTTCCAAGCACTGGATTACTTGTTGGTTTTTCACTCTACTGGTCTCGCGCTGTATCTTATTTTTGATCGTCCATAGCCAAACGGGTCGCGCACATCTTTTGCTCGTCAGCCGTACCCCAGGGATGGCTGGAGGTGCCATAGGTGTGATCACTCTGGAGGGTGGGTGAACTTATTTTGTTCGCTTCTTTTTTTCTAGTAACACATCCTCTCGCCTGTTCTCGAAGATATTATCGAGGTACGGTCCTGTTTTTCTTATTCTTGCATGTCTTTCAATTTCAGGACATTATAGGAAATAATTTCTGAAGAAATCGTCGATGAAACGGATCAATTCCAGGACAATCAAACCAAGAACAAGGCTAGGCGGTCGATTACGTCGACCATTATGCGAGGGTCAGTTGAACCTTGAGTGTCTTGTCTGTTTGTTCTAGCTTTGACGCGACTCTCTTCTGCAGAATTGTTGAGCGCCGCAGACCTTCCGGATGGCCATACGAGTTCTTCAACGAAAGTACTGCCTTGCTTGGACTGAATAGCCGTACCGCATCTTTGGACGCTCCAAACAGTCCATACACTGACCATTCAAGTCGTTATTCCACTGCAACAATTTCAGCGGCTTTTCCTAGGAGTTTGTCTCAACAATAGGACTAGTAGTGTGCAAGTAGTCTGGCGAGTTGAGTGGGCGTTCTGTAAGTACATCGTATTCATTTCGCACTCTTCAGGAGTGATACTACAAGCACCAATTTTAAGTAACGACCAATATGATTCAATCCAACACACCTTAAAGCAACATATTTTCACTTTGTTTTATTTTAGTGAACTTGACCCCTATTTCTGGATTTCTTCTCAGGGTTATTTCTGCATTGATGTGACGTCGTTCACCGAGCACTCGAGTACTCTTGACACCACACCATTTTGTTTCTCATGCGCTCCAATTTACCGACTCTCATATTTTTATTGCGGACTGCGATAGCGTCTCCTTACTTTCGAACCAATGCACCCGTCGAAGTGGAGCCCGCCAGACCTGGATCATCGGAATTCTGGACAAAAATGGTTGTTAGCATAGCTCTGGTGCTGGCTGGCGGTGTTTTCGCTGGGTAGGTGTACTTTAGGCTGCCTTTCTGGTCTGTCTGTTGCGCGTTTTGAACAGTTTTGGGCATGAAGGCTCACTCTAGGGCTTATGGGTCTCGACGACCTCCACCTACGCGTGCTGGCTACATCCTCGGAAGACTTGACAGAGCAGAGGAACGCCCAGAAAGGTGAGAAGATACCGACGTTTCTGTGGGCATAGGATTGATGCCATAGTGTTGGAAGTCCTGTCGTTGATGCAGAAAGGGCGCCATTGGGTGCTGGTGGTGCGTCGACTGGTGTTAACCCGCGATTAGTAAACTAACGCGACTTCTCAGGTCCTATTGTTAGGCAATGTGGTACGTTTTACGTGTTATAAATACACTGCACGAAATCTGTGAAGTTACCATCTGGTGTGCCAAATGACACCTGTGGTCCATGAAGGAGCTATGGACGTTTGTATGCACGGGTTGCCTCATTTGCGCGCCAGGCTTCTTCGCGGTGGCTTTGGCTTTCTGTAGCTCCCGCACGAATATAATTTGACGTCTGGGCTGTATCAACGAATTTAGATTATCAACGAAAGTTTGCCTATATTTTTGGATAGCGCGGTATGTCCACTCCTTTTCAATGGCGCAGGTCTTATGATCTTATGATACCTATCGACAGCTTGGCGGCGGTGTTGCGGCTATCGTGATTTCGACTGTTGCTATTGGTTAGTATCCTTCATTTTTTTGGCTTCCTTCACATTTACTCACTTCCTTACAAGTCATTTTCGGGTACGTGGCATCTGACCCGGGAAATCCTTCGCAACTCTTTGATATTAATGCTCCTAATTTCACAGCGAGTGAGTGTGATTTCTTCTAGCCTTCCTTTACACTGACCCTGACAATGTCTCAGAATTATTCCTCAGGCTCTTAGTGTCCGATATGGTCTATCTATCGGAGCCGCCTGCGCTCCCCTTGTTCTTGGGATGATGTACCTGTTTGGTATTCAACTCAATACTGCGTCTTAGTTCTCCGAGCTAATGTTCGTTCTAGCCCCAATCGCCTGGCCGATCGCAAAATTGCTTGATTACGTGCTTGGCACTGGCGGTCATAATACGTACAAAAAGGCAGAACTCAAGTCGTTCCTCCAATTTCACCGTAACGGGGAAGAACCGCTCCGCGATGACGAAATTGCGATCCTGAACGGGGTTTTGGAGTTAAATACAAAGAATGTAGAAGAAATCATGACTCCTCTGAAGGTCACCTCATCTCTTCTTCTATATTATCCGAACTAACGCTTTTCTTAATTCTTATAGGATACTGTGATCCTCAGCGCAGATACTATCTTGGATCATAAAACTGTTGATGCGATGTGCGATTGGCTTTTTACCTCTTTTGCTTGGCCGGTCGTCTGACTAGGTGGTTCAAGTCTTTTAAGCGGATATTCACGATTCCCAGTCCATGAGCCTGGTAACAAGCTCGCCTTCATTGGACTTCTTCTTATCAAGAAGGTAGGTCGTTATCTGATGACCGACCATCCACTTATGAAAATTTTCTGTTCTCCGTCTAGCTCCTTACTTATGACCCCAGCAAAGCACTTCCCGTTTCATCATTTCGGCTGGGCATCTTGCCAGAAGCACATCCATCGATAAATTGTTTCCAGGCTCTGGATTATTTGTACCGTCCTTTCACTTGTTCACTGTCTCGTTCCTTAAAGCAATCTTAGCCAAACAGGAAGGGCCCACCTTTTGTTGATCAGCCAGACGCCGGGTATATCTGGTGGTGCTATTGGTGTCATCACTCTTGAAGGTAAGGTTAAGGACAATCATCTGCGTATTTATCGGCTAATACAACGTAGATATAATTGAGGTATATCTCATATGACCGTGTACTTCCCACACTCTCATCTTGTTTTGCTGACTCTGTTGTCCACAGGAAATTATATCAGAAGAGATCGTCGATGAAACTGACAGGTACGAAGATAACCAAAGCAAGAAACGCGCGAAGCGGGCGACGACTTCGGCTGTCATGCGGGGGTCTGTATTATTCGTTTCATATCCAATGATTGAGATGTTTACGGTGCTTTGTTTAAAACTCCCAGCATCGTTGAACGGGAAAGGCGTCGCGAAACAAAGGATTCGGCAGAACACACACCGCTGTTGGTTGGCTCCCCCAATATTAATGGCGGTGGAGATCCCACAGTCGAGGGCCTTACTAGGCGTAACTTGAGTTACGGTGGGACTAACGGGGTCATCAGCACATCTCCGCCTGCGTTATAGCGCATCTACATCCCAAGTCGGATGGTAAGCGGCTCGAGACGGGTTTGATTTATTCTTATCCATATTGTTGGTGATTTCGTGTCTGCTTTGTACCCTATTGACTGTAATCCTGCAAAATTGTTTGAACGGCTGGATTTTACCTTGGGTCTTTTTTTGTTTGAACAACATTGATCATGGACATATGGACTGTTTATTTACATTCTTGAAAAACCGACCGATTCCTTCGCATTGGTGCATGGTAATTTACCAGCTGACTTAAGATGCAAATTCCTCCACCCCTTTGACGGACGACGGGACAAGAAGGACGGCGAAACCTATTTAAAATGTGTTGCTCAAGTAAGTGACGGTGAGAGAAGTCGGACTCTGCGACTTGCCTTTCCCCTTCGAAGGGGAGTTCCAAACAGCAACTGTGCCCCCTGTGATGTGGACGACGTCACCGGCGCTCACTACAGTAATTTCCCCGGGCTTCAAAGTGTCTTCATACTGCAATTCACCTACCCAGTCGCGTTAACAAAATTCTAACGTACAAAGAAAAATTCTTGCCCTCTACGACGTAGACCACCACTGGGCCGACATACGTGCCGGTGATTGGGGTTCCTTTCTCGACAGTGAAAACGGCGGGAAGCAAATAACTTTCTGTGTCCGTCGGAGGATGGATGACGTCGGGGTGGTGAGTTACGTTTGGCTTAAGGTTGGAAACGTTGCGAGAGTAGTGTTCGCTCGGGATATGCTATGAGAGTGGCATTTAATGAGGTTTCAATGCGTATAATTATAAGAAAGAACGCACTTTAAGAGGCATTGCAATGTTGAGAGAAACTTGGGAAGTAAGTCCTGCCTTTTATCTTATGCATTGTACACCATTCATAAGCATTTCGCTTCACTGGTTATTCTGGGCTCCCGAGCTGCGTCCCTTCTCCGACGCCACCGTCGCCTGCATTTCTTTTGTTTGTCAATCCGTCATATGCTAGCCACCGTTTCGGAATGACAACCATGTGGTGCGATATCCTCACATGTCGTTGATAGGAAGACTAGGTATTTCAAGTTGAGCAGGCAAAACAGCGGGGTAGAGAATCACTTACTGAACGCCAGTATATTATAAAGACTATATGTCGCCCCCTTTTCCATTAAGTTACCCAATTTGCCGCTTGTGGAGAGGCATCATCAAAGGCTAAAGCTTGAAGGGATTCAAAAGTCGGGTGACAGTGAAAATGTTCCCAAAGCAATTCTTGCTCGGGATATGCTAAAATAAAAGTCATAGTGTGGTCAAAAGTAGCACGAACTTAGATTGTTTTCCGTTTTGAGAGGCAGTTTCTCAAGAGTATTTGGGGCTCAAGGTAAAGGTGAGAACAGTCGATAAGGTGGGCACTGGCTTTTCCATAGGTGTGTTTTGCAGCCCGTTTTTAAATTGCCTTCTCTGTGGATCGACCCACGATGTACAGATATGTCAAACAAGTTCAAAATATTCCTGAGTGGCCCTCCGAAGAGGCGTGTTTCTCTCTCTGTACTCCTTTTAGTGAAAGGAATATATGTTTAAGAACAGGGCATAGCGTGGCACACCTCGGAATGCACTGCAACCTGATCAGCAGACCAATATCCCCTGAGAGGAGAAGGTCAGAAGTGACGCGTTGACGTGTTAGAAATCAAGACCTTGAGTGTTTCGCTTTACCAGCATCTCATATGATAAGTAAGCCATCAGTGAAAAGGTCAGATTAGAAGGCAGTAGGGAATGAATGCTACATTCTTACGTACAAATCGTAACAGCCGTAGGGAGGCGCCCGACTTCGTACCATCAGCCTTCGCCCGCCAAGTTCAGGAAACCTAGTGTTTGTCTCTCAGCGCCGTCCTCAGAGTGATTTAGGTTTGCTTCCTGACCATGGATTTGGTTATCCAAGCATGGATGATGCCAGTGGCCATGGGCAGCAGTAGAGTACATGGCCAACCTTTTATTTTTGACTTCGAGGTTTGATGAAAACCTTGGTGTCTTAATAGTGGGCCTTCAACATACCTCGAGCCTCGTCGTAAAACTTAGGCGAGAGCATGCGCACAGACTGAGATTCAGCTACATATCTTGTACAAGTGATCCTAATAGAAACAGAGGTAAACCAAGTTAGTTAGAGTTGAGTTAGACGGAATAACATTGAGGCAGTGAATGCCTTTGGAGTCCTTTGAATTACTTACTTCGTTCCGTCCTGATGGACCTACAGCCTAGTTTGAGCCTAGTAGTACAGGGCTCCAAATCCGACATTTTAGGATACTGAGCGTTGACTGAGCGGTTCTGATCAAGCGCTTGGTGGCGAACTAATCACTGGTTATAGTTGGGTTATAGATTGGGCTGGTTCGGTAGTCCGGCGGAAGAAATTAGCAACAGGAGCAGGTTGGCGGGATGTTTATTACATATTCCTGATTAGCTAATAAAACCATCATTGGAAAGAGGTCCGCCATGGGTTAACCGGTTACGCGTCAACGGTTATAGTCTTCGACGAGGCCTGACATGCCTGACAGGGAATACGAGCCTTATCCGCCATTGTGGACTGCTGTCCGACTGCATCGAGACATTAAATAAAGGCCTGGCAGACCTCGTCAGCAAATTGCCAAAATCTTCCTGGTTGTGAACTACTTAAGTAGAGATTAGATTAGATCATAAGTACATGTGATCGTGGTTTGTCAGATGATGGGAATGACCGATTTGCAGTTGGGACGGGGTTCTTGAATTTCTTTGGTTTTTCTGTCTCTCACCGTCGTGGCTGAGGGCCGAGCTCGGGCCCGTGTTTTGAGTTTGCTTTCTGAATGAATCCTGCAACCGCAGCAAAACCGCAGTTTCTGGGTCGTCAACGGTCAAGACTCTAACTGGTCTCAAGCTTCCGAGCCCATTGGAGGTACTGAACTTTCTCTGTCATGCATTCAAAGAAAAAGCCGGTTAATTTCAATTTCGGGCTTTAGAAGAACGTTGATGGAGTACTCTTTCTTTTTCTTGCTGTGGTCTGCATTCTCGTTCGCGTGGATGGATGTTCCCTAGGGCTGTATCTTTGGACTTCGTAGCTGCTTTCTGCGCAGACTTTCGACTTTCGAACCCAAATAGGCATTGACAACCTACAAGTATCAGGCTTTTCATTGGTATCCCTGCCCACAGTAGTCAAGAATAACGTCACCGGCATCAAAGTCGATAGAAATCAACTGGAGTTCGCCCTATGGGGAGTTGATCTCTGAAGTTCATCCATTTCAGCGCGAGGCTGTTTATCGTTCTTTTCAGCTGCAATGAGCCTCAGGGTGACTCCTGGGTGATCGAGGAGCTAAGACAGGCAATCCAACAATCACTAACCCTAGAAGAGGTATGTTTTGTCCTTCTATACCCTCACTTTATACTCTGGTTTTCGTTCATGTTTGCCCTACCGCATGACAACCTTTGTTTCGGGATTGTTTTGTGCTTCTCGCCTTTTGATTATATCATTCCCTTTCGTGATGGATGGACGTTGTCATACTCTGTCGTCCACGAGCTTTTTTTCTTCCTACCGTTCGGCAGCATACATCCCAGTGTTTCTGCAGATCACCAGTATGCGTCTCATGGCCGCTCTATTTTAATCCTCCTTGCTCGCTGAAGAGGCGTCCTTGTCGTTGATTGGCTTCTTTATCTTTCTTTCCACCAGCCGCGTACATTATTTTCATGAGCCAATTAGGCGCATTCTTGCATGTTAGCCGGGGGTTCACTTCGATTTGATCCTATGTTTTGTTTGATCTCTTGCCTTGTATACTCACTTTCTTTCTTGCATTTACCGGCAGCACCCACGCTGCTGGAATCTTGTTTTTCATTCCTTTCATTCAATCTGCTGGAATTTTCATTTTATGCTCTCGTTCCAATTCCGATCTTTCGGTGTTCATTGGGCTCGCAAGCGTTGTACCTCTCATTACTTATATACGACCTTATCAATCCGTGGTCCCTGCCCTCCCATGCTAAACGGGGCTTCATCTGGTCTTTCATTCTTTCTGCGTTTTGACTTCCCACCAACCAGCTGTCGATATCACAGCTAGTGATGGGTATTATAGTCATTCACTTCTCTGATAGTTGGTTCAACGTCGCCGTCGCTGTCGACTCAGTGTCTCGCTTTTTTTTACCCCAGCCTCTCCTTGCCCCTCACATAACACACAACCAAATCTTACCTTTCTTTCTCCATACTATAGCTATGCAATGGCCATGATAACTCTCTAATATCTCGATCCTTTTGTCCGGCCGTGGCTACCGGATTAAACGTCACTATTTTGGGAAGTGTCAGATTTTAGCTGGACTGGTGCTGGAAGAACCTCGTCTTTACGTTGGTCCGAGCCAAACGAATTGCCTATGACTTCCCTAAGCCTTTGATGCGTGGCCAATCCGTTTGAACTTATGCGGCGACCTTGTTACGATTGCAGATCCTTTGACATCGCAGTGTCACACCGTGGATCATCTTTTTGTGCAACTTCCTTTCCAGCCGGGAGAAATCAGGAACGTGATACTTGTACTTTACTCGTACACATGTAACCCTCACCTCACACATGGTGTTTATTTAGGTCTACCATTTCTAGGACAGCTCGAATGCTATTTGGTGAGTATAAGATAAGAACTCGTAAAAGTGTCAGGTTTAATAGTGAAACAATGCTTTTACAGGACGAGAGAAGAAGAACAGGATGTGGCGGGCCGATCGTTTCTGTTAGACGTGTAGTGAGTGTCGCGATCGTCCCTCACCCCGGAGCTTCCGCAAGAGTACATTCGAAAATAGGCGCCGCACGCGACTACTTACTCGAGTGACACGGCACGTATTCAGCATCCGTCCAACGGCCTTCTGTATTACGGTTGCAAAAATATACTCGAGCGCATGGCAAGTTCATTGTTGCTCAGAAAGACTTCATCGAAGCCAGCTCCCAACCCCGACATTCGCGAAAGAAAATGTGGTGTAACTTGCGGCGCTGTCAAAATCACGAAACCTGGACAAGATATCTGCAATATTTCTGACCGAAGTCCGCGAAAGCGGGATAGACTCTAGCGGAAGCCAGCGGGTCCTATTACTCGTACAATGCACAGATAATTCCAGACACTTATAAGCCGATGATAATTCTGGGTTCATCCCACTACTCAACAGCTACTCGTTTCTTAAAGATGGTTCACCTCAATCTCTCCAACATTACCGCAGCTATTGCTGCCGCCGGCAGTATTTTCAACATCGTCGATTTTCAGGGAAACTGTGTAGACAGCCCAGGTGGACAAACCGAGGATTTTACTGGCGTTGAAACCTATACTTGTGTTCCAGGTGCCGTGAATCAGCAGGCGAGTCAGAATATCTTTACGTTCTAACAATTGAACTGACAATGTCCCGGACCGCATTTAGTGGTCGCTCACTGTGGGGGCCAATGCCTCAATAACTCTTGCGAATACCCCAACCGCCGTACTATCGACGCCTCTGGTTGGAGCCGCTGATCCTCCTTTTGGTTTGATTTACCAGCAAGCCGCATTACGAACCAACTCCATCATGACCTGGCAAGTTTTGCCCAGCAAGATTTTTCCCGGTAAATACAAGTGCGTACTACCTTTCCGGCCCACTGGTTTTAAAATATTCAATGATAATTGTAGCATTGTTTCGGGCGTTTCAGTTCCTACGCAGCCCGTGGCTGCTTTGACGGCTTGGGCAAAACGTGCGGGCTCTTCAGGACTTGGTGACTCCCCTTCCGGTGCGGTAAGTGTGACGAACGACAATCCGAGAGCAAAAGCAGTCAATGACATCCTCCACAGCTCACTCTCACCCAATGGAATCAGAATGACGTTCAGCAGGCATTCACGCTCCAGCCTCCGTCCTAGTTACGTATTTACATTATTCGAAGTTCAGCTATGCCCCTTGTGATTTGAAGAGGAATTGGGTGTCAAGTGGACGTGAATTAAAACTGTTTATTACTATCCTAAGTCTGCCTTTTGACTCTGAGTGGGAGATTACCAGAGAATACTGTTCTCCAGGACAGATCGACGCACGAAGGGCACTGGAAAATTTGCGTGGCAGCTTGCGTGCTTGCGCCGACTTGCGCAACTGTTGCGCAAATATTCCCAGATATTAGCGCAGACCTGCGCAAGTCGAGTAGCACCTAGCGCTGATGCAGTCTGGTCTAAGTACGGTATCTCAATGAGAATAATAAGATGTAATTTGGAAATCGCTTTCGGAAATTGAGCAGTTCCATCTCAAGTTAGGACAGTGCAGTGACCATGTGTGTCTTGTGGGTATCGAAAGTTGTTGCTCCCTTGCCCATAATCTTTTCTGATTCTATTACAGAATGTGCTATTTATTCGTGTCTTCCAGTCATTATATTCACATAGGAAATAATAATAACGTAAAAAAGAGTGTCATTATTCCGGAATTATAGGTTTAGAACATACAGAATGTGGAATGCAGAAAGCATGAAATGGATAAGGCCAGAAAACAAAGAGTGAGTATCCCTGCCGAACGGGTATAGCGAGTGATGGCGATGGAAGAGCGAAAGATGCATAAAGTAGAGCGCAAAGCCAAGAGTAAGAGAAGCAAACAGAAAAGATCGTCAAAGGGCACTCAAAACCTCCTCCCACCACCACCTACAAGGCCTTCTATTGAGTGGTGCTCAAGGTCATTCCTTGCTTTCAAGATCGCCGCGTGCATCTCCTTCATCGCATTCCCGAGCTTCACTCCGAACCTGCTCAGGATATCCCGCTGCCACGCGTCGTACTTGGCATTCACTCGGGCCTGCACTTGTTCGTAGTCGATCACACACACCCCAAACGACTTTTGTGTGTCCGAAGTGTCGAACGTTGACCGGGCCTTCTTGATCTCCGTGAGCAGCTGCTGCCAGTTGGCGAGTGAGTCGCCGAGGCGGTTGAACACATATTCGGCTTCGAGATCCCAGAGCGATTGGAATTGCAGCCATTTGCCAACGTACTCTTTGATGTGCTGGACTTTGGTCTCAATCAGCGAGAACGGTCGTTCCAGCGTATTGTCCGGGAAACGTGTAAGCTGGTGTTTAAGTCAATATCCACAGATCACACGGCAAGGGTGGAGGAGGACTTAACATACCAGCGATGTATATGTCGTTTCAGATGCCGAAGCACCTTGCATTTGCAACCCAATCTCATACCGCGAACTTTGGATCCGCCGTAACCGACATACTACACCTAATTATTAAATGAGTTTCTTCGCCACGAGTCACAAAGTTAGCTGACATACCTATCCAGTCGTGGAGTTGCTTGATCCAGGTGGCCCGGGCATACTCTATCGGAGGGTCCAAAAAGATGACTTGGTTTTGTATCCGGATCTCATGAATGATGGGCTTCAGAGTCATATGTGATTCCAAGAACTACGAGAAAGAAAAATTGGCATTTTTCAGACAGCCACGAGATAACGACGCGTACCTTTTCTTCCTTCATTCGCTTATCCCCTCGCCGCTTACTCGTAACGTCCCTCACAGGTGCCAAATCTCGCCTGAGATCCCCATCGTCCGTACGATCAAACTCAGAGCACCACACTTGGATGATCAGTGTTAGCCGCTGCAGAAGGATCCCCTCAATTCGTTTATCTAGTTCAGCAACCCAGTAGTCAAGGTTCGCGTAGCCTTCCAGATTGAGCCTATCAATCTAAAATTGTAGATCCCATCAGTACGAGCATGGGTCTAAGGATAGTGATGGGACGTACAGCGCCTTGGATCTTGCCTAATAGCTCTGTGAAGGCCTCGGATGTGTAAGAGCATGTCGTCAGATCCTCCACTGCTCTCAGAATATCCTTGTACAGATCAATCACATTATTTGTTTTGTCCTGCATTTCAGACCACGTCAGAACCGAACATAAAGCCAAGAGCATGGATAAGCACCTGCAGCACTGACACCACGCTAGCAAATTCCCGGACGAATTGAATGTGTCGGTTATCCCGCCCATCGGAGCTTGGCACATATCGGGACGTATCATACTGATTGACGAAGTAATCCCAGCGGATGTTCATGCCTGACCATCATCATATCCATTAACCCAACAAGAAGATAAAGCACGAAAAACACACACCCTTGTTAATCATCCTCTGTGACTCGTTCCTATACTCCGCGACCAACCACTCTATTCCCTTGTTATTCTCTACCAAATCCAGCGTCTGGCCATACGTTCGCACCGTCTCCATCAAACTGACAGCATGCGGATACACTCTTTTCGCATCCTTCGCCATATTCGAAATCGCATGCGGCACCTGGAAGTTCAGCCACAGCAGATTCCGCACCTCCTTGAAAAGAGTGATGATCTGCGGATCGAAATTGACCGCCAGCTGAAAACCGCCCCCGCGCAGCCGCACGATCTCGAACAGCCGCCCGTCGACACCCATATTCCGTCGGTTGATATCCTGCATCCACGCGTCGAAGACGGGCCGTGTGTCCAGCTTTTTGCGGAATGCGGTGCTTTCAGACTGGAGTTTTTGGCCTTCGGCGTAATGCTCCCACCCTTTGCCCAGCACATCTTCGACACGCTTCATGTATGTCTGCAGCTGCCGCTCTATTTGTCTGGCCCAGATGATGGCACCTGCTATTGGTGGAAGGTCGCGCATCTGCGACATGTGGTAGGCTTCTGAGAAGCGGTATTGGGTTTTGAACTGAAAGCATGAATTAAAAAGTGCCCATGGAGTAGGTAGAATTTTAGGTTTCTTACTTTTTCGTGTAGGTGCTTGATATCTTCTTTAACAGAGTCAATGAGCTGTGTTTGGTATTCTTGGATGGCACCACGAATCTACCCAAAGAAAATTATGAATAGATGAACGAGACACAGGAATTGCAGATACATACCTTTGCCCGAACAAAGAGTGCGTTGAACTTTGAGAAAACCCTGAACATCTCATTGGCATTTCTCGCCGTCCCAAGCCTATCCCTTAACCTCGCAATGATTTGGTTTTCCACTCTTGAAACTCGCTCATTATACGCGTTTTCGGCAGCCATCCAGATCTCCGTACCCTCTGTACAACAAACGAGACCATGAGCAGCTGCCTACGCCTCGAAGCAAACTTAAACACATACCAACGCTGACATCCAATACATCAATTCTCTTCACGACTTCATACGCCTCCTTAACCTCTTCCTCCATGTCCATACCGCCCACATCAACACCCCCACCGACCCCACCAAGCCCCTTCGTCGGTCCGGTCATCACAGCCAACTGTTCATGTTGCTTCCTCCAATCCCTCAAATACCGCGTCCTCTCTTGTAGTTTCGCATGTGCTGGCACCACTTTGATAGGGATAAACCTCTCGCTCCTTTTCCGTGTCACATCACGAGCAACGTTCGTGAACTCCTTCAGCTGGTCGTCCCACGTCCGGAAAATGTTCGTCGTTTGTGACAGGAGCCGGTCAAAGGTTTCGTATGGCGTGTATGGAAGCCGCTGCGAGGTCAGGATCCGCAGGAGCTGATCGTTAAAGTCTCGTGAGATGGCTTCTACGAGTGGCAGCGCTCGTCGGATAGGATAGGGTGATAATCGTAGCTTGCGGTTAATGTGCCCGAAGATGAGCACCAGCGATTCTTGCACTTTGTCCAAATCCGTGGCTGATAGGAGTTCGTTCAGCGGGAAGTCTTTCATCAGCTGGTTGTACTTGTGTACTAAAGCCAAATAAGCAGCGTAATTTATTTTTCAAGACAAAGTAACGCACCGAGATCCGTAGCATCTTTCAGCCCAGTATCAGCAATGAAGCTGACAGTGGCATGAAAGCGTTTTGCGTTCCGCAGACAATCCATCACCATATTGACCTCGTCGCTCCGCAGCTGGTTCTCAATAGCCTCCAATGCCCTCTCCAAACTCAGCCAAAAGTTGATTTCCTGTGACGCCGTTCCAGAGGCCACATCCCGCGTTAATTTCGTGACCGACTGAATCGATTTGATCCACGCGTTCACATGCCCATGTAGAGTGTTGAGGAATGAGCTGTCGTTTAATAGTTTCACAGGGATATGCGAGATGTTGGGCCGTGTCCCAGCTGCTTGCGCCTGTTCCACTGCCCGTTGAATGATAGGATGAATGATCAGATGTGTCTCCGGAATTTCGACGTTTTGCTGCAGGTGCAGTAGCGACAGCTCAAGCTCCGCAAACTTTTTCTTCGTCATAGGGATACCTGATCAAAGTTAGCCAGCTCTTCCAACCCAAGGCAAAAAATCAACTCACCCATTTTCGTGTCTCCATCTTTTCCTGTCCCTCGCGCGCCAACGAATGCGTCGAACCATGGCTTCACACCACAGCTCACCACAGCGTGTAAACTCTCGTATGGTGTCTCGTCGCCTCCAAACAGGTTCAGAAAATGAAGTTGAGTGGCCAGTGGCGTTAGTGGGTCCAGTGTTGGCCCGCGTTTAATCAGCGCGAGCGTCGTTACGTGTGAAGGGTGGTACATGAGATGTGGGGTAAGATGATAAGTAAACGTCGGAAGAGAGTCATCTGTATCTCGGTCAATAAAATGGCAGCAAAGAAGAAGATGAAAGCCCACCTTCGCTCTCCTCTTTCACTTGTACAACATATATTACAGCCCCGTTATCCGCAGCGAACCGACTGACGCGTTCATCGAACTCGTCGTCGAACAAAGACTCTAAATCCGAAGATTTTGCGCCAATTACTGGAGGTAAAAGACCCAACAAGTATCGCCGAAAGATTTCTGTGTCGAAAGACGACGAAGCCGGCTCCGTGGGAGGTGAGTCGTTGTGGTTGGACGAACCGTTCGTCAACGTCTGTGGCGGTTCCATATCGGTAGAAACGCGTGTAGAAACGGGTTCTGCGACCGATTTAATCGATGTTCGTGTCGATTTCGAGGTCCTCCAGATCCTGAAAGGCGCGGTAAGGGTTCTTCGAGGTGAAATTCGTCGATAAGTCGTAAAATAATGCTGCAAAATTCCAGTATCAGAATCCATCCCTGAAAATGTAGAGCACATACATACTGATGCACCAGTCTTATACCCGAGCCTTCCTCCGCGAAAACGAGGCTTTGGTGCTGACTGGGTCGTGGTTGTTGGGTGAAGGCACTGGAGCCTGGAGGACGCGAAGCTATTTTAGTTTGTTTATTTACATGCCCAAAAAAGTATATGCAACCCCTTTCTTTCACTCCTTGTTTTTTCTGTGATAAGGCTTTTCAAGGACAAAGAAGACGTAGGCGGGTTGTAGGCGGGGTAGAAAGTTTTGAGAAAGTTAGTTCCTGCCGATGCTACAGCCCAAATACCCAGTGTGGGTTGTTCTGACCCTAGGGCTGTGAGACAAGCTGGGTGTGGAGGTACCTAATTCAATGTCAGAAGCCACCCCAGCGAAAGATATAATGCACACTAAATTTTGGTGATTGTCAACCAAGAATAGACTTCGAAGGGACTCGAGCTTTCAACTTAGGTCTGCTCAGAAAAAAACAGCATGTGGAAATATAGTCTCATTCCTTTGGGCATAAATTGGACATACAAATTTCTGCTAAGAGTGTGCAGAGGTGAAGAATAGTTTCTTCTCTGAATATAGCTATTTTGTGGTATATATGTCAGGGCAGCAAGATTTTCTGTTGATAAAGAAACTTAAATTTAATGGTCAAGCTTCAATCCAAGCTGCATCTAAAAATAGACCGGATGTAGAGTATTCACCAATTTTGGAACCCATACCAAACCCACTCAGATTTAACCAATGGCAGGAGTAAGGCTTAAAATCTGAGAAATTATTCATATGTACCTCTAGCAACCAAGAACCTGTGTCATAAATTTAAATTCTACTTTATTGGAAGAAGCAGCATGCAATGCGGTCAGGATTGGGCCAGGAACTGGTCGTAACCGTGACAAATACTAAGTACACAATCTTGAAATCACCAAAGAGGTACTCTTTCCCGAATCATGATGATCTATCTAACCAGAGATTGAAAAAAGAGAGTGCGAAAAATGGAAGACATTTAACATAACCTCTAAGTAGTCCCTACTGGTCTATAAAATCTTTGTGCGTTTTCGTCCTCGCCAGCATGCCAGCTCGCAAGAGTGCGTTTATACTTCAACGGGGTGAGTTGGAAACAGGTTGCCTCATCCGACTTTGATGCCTATTCCAGGCCATTAGTCCGAGAGCCGGAAGGAGGACCACTGTTCCCCCAATGATCAGCCCCAACTTGACAGACGAGGCGACATAGGGATGCGTCCGACGCAACTGTTCCATGGCGTCACTTGCAAAATTCGATATCTGTGGCGAGGCAATAACTAGAGAGCAAAAAATAAAAGGCATCAGTGTGAGCATCAAAAGACTCGGAGGTTCGTCATACGGACTCACTCTTCGCAGCCTCTTCTGATAAGCATAAAACAAAAGTACCGGTCAGCAGAGGTCAAATTTGCACCACTTCCAAACAATATTCCACAAGAAAAATCAACTCACCAACAACTCGCTCTAAATCCTGCATAAAATCTTTCCAGTTCCAAAATGGCCTTCGAGTTTCCCTCAAATAGACATCCTTCCTTTGATTCATCACTTCTTTTAAATCACCCCTCAGAAAATATATGGCGACATCCGGGTACTGCTCCACCGGGACATCACAATCCTGTGCTGCCAGCTCTATGTCGTTGAACCACCTGTTCAAATCTTGGTGGCTTGAGCTTAAGCTGTTCAGACTCGCCGTGGAAGCCTGTGGGGAAAAGTGGGTGGTCTCGTTTGGCCCTTCGAAGAACGGATATCGTGGAACAAACGACGAGCCCGTCCAACGTAACAAGCGACGCCCCAATTCATCACAATCAAGCAGATTCGGCATAGTCCTGCTTGGTTTCGGTTCGTTGGGCAAGTTCTGTCGGGGTTTCGATGGAAAATGACCGGTGTATGTGGTATGGAACCAAGCCCGTAATTCAAGGAAGCCCACCTTGCACCACCGAAGGCGATTGTGTTTAAGGGGAAATCGTTTTAAGCCCTGAGTGGCTCTTGAACTTCTGGGTACAGGGTACAGGGTAACCTCGGAAATGACTCCTTGTAGCAAAAATCGGAGTAACCCGGTACGCGTGAATGGGATAGTAGGCTATTCAAAAGCCCAACGTTGTCGTTGAGTTTGATTTTCAGGGGTCGCCCTGGTGGAGCAGCGTAGTGATGATGGGACTAAAGCTGGCGTGGAATAAGACGATGCTCGATCTGCAGGCGAAAGAAAGTCAAGTTAGCTTTATAAACCAATGAACGCATGAGAAGGCGGATGCTGAAAAGAGGGTTCTCGATCCAAAGCCAAACGTACTGTAACACCTCTAGTGAGTCATCGCTAACAGTCGACCCTCATTATGCCTGTGAGAGAAATAGTAGTGGCGAAGCGCCCACTGATCCGTGGCGAACGAAGAAAAGCGCCATCGATATGATATCGATGGTCTGAGTTGGAAGCCAACTCCGGAGGCTATGACAAAACTGCGAGGAAGTGACAATAGTGGCACGTTCTTGGTCAAAGGAGACAAGAGTCTTCGGAGGTCAAAAAAGCGCCTACACGCTAATAAAGCTCAAGAAATCACGGGAGTCTAAAGAGCACTTCAATTTCATTTTACACACAAAAACAAATCAACACACGCAAGAGATCGACAGGACGGTTATCCTTTTTTTGCGAATTGAAACCTTCCAATTCATCTACACCTTCAGAAACATGGCACACTCCAGCCCTCATAGTCCTTCTTGCCAGTCTGGATATCAACAATCGTCGTCCATAGTCCCTGCCCAATCGGGCCCAAGCCACCCTCATGAGCGGGCAGCACCAGATCCTTTCCTTTCCACCCAATCCTCCCTATCGGCGCAACGACGACGGCTGTGCCCACGCCAAACGATTCCAGTAACCGCCCTTCCTCATGGTATTTGGCGATTTCAGCCATGGTCAGATCACGCTCGTGGGTGTGGAGTCGGAGAGTTTGTGGGACGCCTGGAAGGTGGAGTTTCCCCGAGGTATGGGCGTTTGCAAGGGCGAGTGTGGACTCTCGCGTAATTCCTGGCAGAATCGTACCATCCAAAGCTGGCGTGATCAAGTCGACATCTGAAAAAAAGTAAGTAGAAGATCAGGAACATCCACCATATGAAACGAACCGCCATCATCTCGCTTTACAGCGATAAACACATTCATTGCTCCAACCTCCGTAACTTTCTCCTCTTCACCTAACAGCCATAGAATCTGATCGTAGCCTTGCTTAGCGGCCGTCCTCTGGGGTAGAAATCCAGGAGCGTAGTTGAGTCCCAACTTATGCCCGCCCGTGCCTCCCGGCCAAGCGCGCACGCAGTCACCTTCGGCAAGTAATGAGATACCCTTCGCCACCCCACGGAAATACGGCCCTGTTGGGGATACGATGATATATAGGCAAGCGCTATCCGATGCCGCAACGCCAAGGGCTGAAGAAGAACAACCAATGAGTATGTAGTTTCGTCGAACCATCATGGGACATGAAAACTCACCTGAACGCGTCCCTACGATAGTGGGCCTGACGTACAAACTGTAACCAGGTAAACTGGGAATCCAGCGAGATTCGACTTCAATGAGGCGCTTGATCAGAGTCAACACCACAGAGGTATCGAAAGGCTGTTGGGAAATAATCACCATTATAATTGAATGTAGTAAATGTTTGTGAAGTGACTTACAGGCAATGCGACGCGCTCAGCAGAGCGAGCAAGACGTGCCATATTTTTCTCCGGACGGAACAAGCGAGCCTCTCCGTTAGGTCCGACATAAGCCTGTCCATCAAAAGGTCAATAGAAAGACGATCTGACCCGGAAGTCACATACCTTCATCCCCTCGAAAATATTGGTGCAATATTGGAAACACGAGCTCATCGGGTCAAACGACAGTGGCCCATAGGGTTTGATCTCCGGAGCTGACCAGCCGTTCACAGGGTCGTAGTTCACCACCAACATATGATCCGTTTTGGTCTACCTAACCGATCAGAACGCGTTCTTTGGCGATAAGATCGAACAACTAACCTCACCAAAAACCAGAGATTCGGGTGTTGGCACTGGCTTGAGCTCGTTAGCCAACGTGGTGACCAGCTTTGAAGCCTGAGATCCATGGCTTCGTTAGTTCTGCAGGTCCAGAGAAACGTCAATCATGGCTGATGCTCACATCGAGCTCCGCAGGTGTATGTTGAACAGCACCGTTAGTTCCGTTCACTTTGTCGATGGCCATTCGGAAGATCTTGCTTGGTATGGTAGTGGAAAGGTGGAAATTGGGAAACTGGAGATTCTTGGGGCACGCGAGTCATGACTTTTTATAACCGAAGTAGGGTCGCCCTGCCTTGGAATGATCGAGTGATCGGAGCAAACTTCAAGCGATCACACTTAATATAGAAATTATTTCTCAGCTGCCAGACGGGTCCGTGGTAGAGGAAACTCACCTGCATGGAATACGCGTACGTATCGCAGTAAATATATCTCACAAAGGGGCAGGGAAGCTCCAAAATAAAAAACCCTGAAAGGTAAGAACTAAATCTTATTTTCTAAAGTTTTCGAGTTTCTTTGGTTCGGCCGACATGATCCTTCACCTGACGCATAGCATCGGAATTGAGACGGCCTAGTGCTTTCAAGGTTTCATCCAGGACCTATGCACCGAAACTAACCTTTTATTAGCACTATTATCAACACGTATGCGACTTACAAACATAGATCAGTAAAGCCGGAGTAACGCGACAGATTCCACATGTGCTGTCTGAGGGAACAGGTCAAAACCTCGCAGACTTTCCAATCGATACCTCTTCCCCTCCTCGTCACCAGCTGTCTCTCGAACAATCTTCCCTATATCACGAGCCTGGGTATGCACATTACAGCTGACATAAACCACCGTGCTCGATCTAAAGCCAAGAAGTTGCTTCAAGAATAAATCATCACAGCCTTTTCGTGGCGGGTCGATGATGACTACAGTCCGCTCTGAGGGGAAGTCCTTGACAGTCGCAAAGATGTTCGAAGCCTCTCCAGAAAGGAAAGAAATTTTCTCAGAAGAAATCGAATTGAGTTGCGCGTTTCTTCGCGCAGATGCGATCGAACTCTGCGAAAGCTCGATGCCAGCGACCTTGTCGAATGTTGACGAAAGAGAGATGGCAAAAAGCCCCGCGCCGCAGTACGTGTCAACGAGATGGGTTGGTTGTTCCATCCCCTCCACTGGCCTGACCAGACCTTTGACGTAGTTGACCATGAGAGGAAGCACCGCGTTGTTATTCTGAAAAAATCCACCGGCGTTGTATTCGAAGAAATAGTCTCCGACCATCTCTCGAGAGGAACCTTTCTGGTCGGAAACGCAGACGTGACGAGTAAAAGCTTCAGAGAGCTTGTCGATGGGTGGTATCATCATTTTCTCGGCGTCAAACGAGGGGTCCAATGAGTCGCGATACATCAAAGAGACGCCTTTTTTATAAGAAAATATATTACTAGTGTAGTCATAACCGTCAGGCGAGGAAATGGAATTGTTAGTGGATTGACTTACTTGATTATATCTTTCCTGTCAGATCTGTACTTTTCGTTAAGAATTGGAGTTGCAATAGGGCATTCCTGCACAGAAAGAAAAAGTGTGAGGCACTAGACGTAGCAACAGGAGTGTAATTCACCTCTATATCTAGTGTGGAATTGCTATTCGTCATGTTGAACCCAATCTTCAACCATGGAGGCTGTTCCCCAGATTTAACTTCCTCCTTTTTCGCGTGCTTTGGTGGGCGTTCAAAGTGTGGCGTAATTTTAGTGCGATAAGCATAGACCAAAGGGGATTCCACAGTCGATTCAATTGGTGGTATCGATGGTTCTGGGAGCTCTACGCTTGCAAGGATGACTTGTCAGTCAAAGTAAGATTGGTATGGGAAATGCACATACTAGAATAGGTTTTGTATGCCTTGACAATCACTCCCTTCTTCAGGTCCAATTGAGTTTCCCCTGATAACATCTGTGTAAAGTAAGGATCAGATGATAGCAAAACCTGATAGGCAGAGTATCGCACCTGATACTGGCATCCACCGCAAGAACCAAAATATTTGCACTGTACACGAGAATCGTCTCGCAACTCGTTATTTGGTGCAAGAACCTCTAGAGGCTGTGCCACTGAATGCATTCGATCGCTCTTGCCGATTCGAACACGAACAGTTTCTCCAGTCAGCGCAAATGGTACGACGACCGCCCATGAACCCTTGTCTTTCGGTGCTAAAGCGATGCCAGATCCTTCAAACAAATCATTATAAACCTATCCCATATCATTAAGATATATGAACTCACCGCCTGCACCGATTGTTTCTATTTTCACTTCCACCTCGTCTCCAAACTCGTACGGCGATTGGAACGCGCCTCCGGCTTGAGTAACCGCGTCCACAGTGTCTTCTCCTAACAGAGTCCTAATTTCCTGGTACAGAACATCTGCCGGAGAGCATGGGTCCGGCAAAGGAGGTTCCTTCCTCTTCTTCTTTTTATGTTTAAAGACCTTAGAATTTTGCGCAGATTCCAACGACACAACGATCTCGGTGCCAATTTCATTCTTTGAAGAAGTCTCTCTGACGGTGTCTTCTTCAGACAGAATCACCGAGTCTAGGCGCGGTTTCTTCAATAATGGACCGTCCACTTCCGCGTCAGAAATTGGCCGAATTTGAGGTATCGAAGTCGACATTTGGCGCGTCAACAGACCGGTACAGAACTTGTTTGGCGTCCTTTGACGATAAGTTTGAACTTGTGTTATAAATCGCCTGTAAAAAGCCAGAGATCGCATACACTAGAGCAGGAGAGGGTAGAAAGTAGCGAAGTTCAAGAACGAAAAGCAATTTAATTTCTTGATTCCAAAAGGAGGCAATAACCTTTATTACGTAACTATTGCCTCTCCAACCGGTCCCGCAATCAGACTTGGCTTGCACTTTCTCTCCAACGAGCTTCTGCCGGAAAATCGAGATACCCAACATTTAATCCCTACACACAAATCCGTATGAACTCTTAGTGTTATACAAAAGGAATTCAATCTGATCTAGCGTACATATTGCACAGTTTATTCTGTTGGTCTATCGCGCCACACTCTGACCAAAGGATTTTATCATCCACAACTTTATATCACACTTCAATCACACTTAGATGTCGAACGCGGACGAAGGAACTCTACCTTTCGTAGTATTTGGCTATGGGTCACTTATATTTAAGGCAATTGTCCCCTCCACGTACTCGGGCCGTCTTGCTATCTTTACAAGGATCGGCTCAACTGTTTTCACTTTAGCCTCCACCACATGTTATTGCTCAAGGTAACTGCTTCCAACGATGGTTATTCAGACATGAGACAGTATTCTGACGAATTCCTTATCCTCCAGTACCTGGATTCTTAAAAGGCTACGTTCGCCGCTTTGCTCAAAAGTCGCATGACCATCGAGGGACACCAGAGGTATTCCGCCGAACACCTGCCTTATCTGTCTTGATATCGATCCACAAAAGAATCCAGGTCGAGTTGTAACACTCGTTCACAAAGAAGACTGGGATAAATTCTCCGGATCCGTAAGCATGATCTATGTGACGGTTGCCCAAGGTGGCTGCGTCTGATCAACTTTTATAGGATGCCTTTCCAGACGACGATACCGTCTGGGGTTAGTTAACCCTTGGGATTTCGTTGCAGGAAAGTAGCTTACTGACGGGTTGTAGGTATAGGCTATACCATCGACCCAGCTTACGAGGCCGAAGTTCGCGACTATCTAGGTGAGTAACACTTAATTTCACAGCTGGACGTTTCTTACTCTCTAAAAATACGTGGCGATAGATTATAGAGAAAAGGTGAATCTTTTTGTTGTTCATGATGACTACGCTTCGTTTTTACGACGACCGGCCAGGATGGATACACCATGGAAACTCTAGACGTTTACTCCGTAGACGACGATGGGACAGAGAAAGTGATAATTCATAATGTACGTTTCGTCTAGAATTATTACGGGGATTACATTTTCATACCGACCTTTTGAATTTTTCTTGACGCAGGCATTTGTGAGTTTCCCCAACTACTACCTTAAGGATTTCGAGGTTTAAACAACCGTGAAAAAATCTCAGTGTTACGTCGGACGCAACGACAATCCATCATTCAGTAAATCTAATTCGGCCTGGTCCTCAATACACTCAGTGAACTTTTGAATAACCACACCTATTTAGTTGGTTCGGAGCCACTCGACGCCCTTGGTCATCGGATTTGGAAATCTGTAGGTCCATCAGGACGGAACAAGGTAATGATTTAACACGGTTCCAGGAGTGCACAAGTCTCCAAATCATCCCTTCATATTCTAACCTCTATTCTTCCCCAGGATTACTTGTACAAGCTAGCTGAATCCGTGCGCCAGCTTTCTCCCAATTCTCATGATTCGCATCTTTATGTCCTCGAGGTAAGTTTAAAATCCGCCTCGACAGCCGTCAAAGGTTTTTGTCAATTGATCGTCAGGCTTGAATACTAACCATGTACTCGCCTACAGTCTATCGTCCATGGCCTTGACAATCAAACCCAGGACCATAACGCAGACCTGAACCCTTCTCTCTTGACGGGGTTGAGAGAGAAGTCGATTCTCAGAATGGAGCGGACGAAGACTGATGATATATGAAGTGTAGTGATGGTAAGAGGTCTGGCACCTCCCAATCGCTCTTAGATCCTGTACAAGGAAATATACTTACTCACCGATCCCCTTTCCCATTTCGTCATTTCCTTTTAAAAGGCTTGTATTGAAACAGGCTAGTGTTCATGAGCCTGGACAAACTCCTCTTCGTCCTTTCCTCGCGTCAGGTCATGTTAGCATGCTGTTCAAGCTGAGAAGTCACTTGCATTCAGGACTCCGACTCGTATTTTGGACAAGTTCAGCAGGGTAAGTCATATATATGTTTGGACATTTCTTGCTGTACCCTGGCCCAAGCTGATCCTAAAGCGAATTGGACGGATTCTTAGTGACGAAAAATGGATCTTGCCCTCCGCAACTCGCAACAAAACGGACGCAGGGCTTACTCGTACTTCTAAACATGTGCCAGGGTCGCTCGAACCTACAGTCCATATTGAGGTATGTGCAAAGCCTTCCGGCCTCAGGTCACAGTTATTATTTTGGGATAGTTGAGCATCTCGGTTGGCGTTGCACTTGCAGCACTTCATTTGATTGACCAGACCCCTAAGCGGTTTAAGTTAAGCCGAAAACCGAAATAGTCACGTGGCATCAAAAAAGGAGACAAACAATGGGCATGGTCCGTGCGTTTGTTTAGTCGTATATAAAGCTTCGCTCCCACATTTGAATTCCCCATCTCTTGTGCTCGGGCATGTACTGTCGCCAGTGAGGTTTCTACCGAGGCACAGTTTTTTTGCTGATTGCAAATTATACATCCGAACCCGTCTGTTAGCTTCGGCTTCCAGCAATTTTTGGAAACCCTTCTTCCTCTTACACTTTTCTCTTGTGACGACGTCCATCCGACGTTCGAAGGGAATTGTTAGAGTTGTTTACAATACATAGTCAATAACAATGCAATTTAATACTGTTCTTTTTCATTTGGATGTTTACAATGAAGAAGTTGGTCTCATTCTCTAGTACCCGAGATTGTTCTTATGACTTCATTTACCGTCTCGATTTGATGTAGGTCAATGTGCAGGTCAATTATTCACAATCCCTGTTGAATGTATGTCGCTTGAGGACAGGAATCACAGGATGGCAGCATATGTAACCAGTAAAAATTGAAGCTAATGTTTGAGATTGCATAGACAGTGACTCAAAGACGAATGTAGGCATTCTTGATGATCTACAATTTGTTGGGTTGAATGATATTGAGCACAAAAGGTTCTATCAACCACTTCATTGGACATCAGAAGGTGATGAAACCTCGCTGAACCTTTTGAACCACGCAACGATACTGCGCGCGGACTCCTCCTTGGCCCAGCCTAAAAAGAAAACTAAATGAATTCCCTGTCTAATATGGTCGACGATGATGAACGCACGTATATGCTCAACCGATTCATCCCCGCGGCTCGCGAAGCTGTGTTCCACTCCCGAGAAGAGTTGAAGGTGGTAACTCGAACTGTTTTTAGCCAAGATTTCTTCAGCTCTGTGGCGAGCCTGGGAAGTGAATAGTGAGTCGATTTCTGAAATGAAAGCATTTCAGTCGCCAAATCAGTTAAATGATTGGGGTAATACCTGCGCAAGAGAGTAGCAGTGGCTCTGCCAACGCTTTCGGTAAGCAAGGCGTGATTGGATAATTTCAAGAAAGTGACATTACTCTTTAGATTCTCAAAGTGGCTTTCGTTGAGGAAGGACGGATGCGCAATGGCAGCTTTTGAGGGTATGAGCTTGTCTGCAGAGAGCGGGGTGAATCAGAATATAAGCATACCTGCCGCAACCTGGGGGTCTTCACTTGCGGCAAAATCGAGGACGTGAGGGGCTCCGAAGCAATACCCTGCAGAAAGTCTTTCAACGACGTATGAACTAGAACACCGCGAGTGGTACACACCAACAGCAAAGTATTTTGCGTCTCCTAGAATGAGAGTTGAGAGGTAAGACTGGATCAAATATTATTTGTCGGCATGAATACCATGGATTTCCCGAACGGCTTTCAACCACTTCTTCGTCGGCTCAGCTGCCCGCTTGATGCTAAAATCAAACCAGGCCAACCGCTTCTCCTGCCAGTCAGGTTTGTTCACATAAGCGTCCACATTATCGCCAAAGAAGTAGTCCAACCCCAGGACGTAGAATCCTATGATTCTGTTTTCAATCAAAATGGCCATGCAACCTCTGAAACCGAACTTTGTGCGCACCATGAGAGGCGAAGTAGTCTTGTATAAGCTTTGCGTTGTTGCACAGCGGTCCGAATACATCTGAGAAGAAAATGACGACCTTCTTAGGCCCAGTCGTGCCGGCTGGCGGGTCGGAGACGTAGGTCTCGACATCGGCGATTGTGATCACTTTCCCGACTGGAGTACCTTCATGCTGGAAGCCTTTGAAGCAGCAGCTTCCTGGTGGTCCGGCAAGAACAGGCGATGTTGCGGACGTGGTCATTGGTTTGATTAGATTGGAAAGGATCTCTGATTGCGGATTTGAGATATTGTGGTCGAATTGGATTCTAGGATTTTATAGGGTCTGACTCCTAGATTTCGGCTCCGTTAGACAAGATACTTGCCAGCATCGTGATCATGAAGCTACGCGTGAATGATGCTGCGTACTGGAGTCTGGTACTCATCTTGCTAGGCACGGAATCGGAGTCATCGGTAAGGTCTGCGCAGTCGTAATTAGCGAATTTCATACTATATTCACCAATAGAATTCTTTTGAGATGGTAGTTGTTGAGCGGCTGCAGTCATCTAACGCCAAATTCTTCATTAGGTTGCATCGATATCGTCATCTGCCAGATGAGGAGCATTTGATGCAGTTAGCATTGGCCCGATGGCCTCCGATGTTCTCTGTTGGCTTGAATTCCAGCTATGTAAATAACATAAGGATTTAACAGGTGATTAGGAAATTAGGACCAGCAAAGGAACACTCAACTGGTCCCGGCGAGGAGCAATCATAACGGATGATTGATGTTCACTGGCACGTGGACAAGTTTGAATGCACTCGCGTCTCAAGTCAGATAGCTTGCACATCGAGGAAATCGACCGCAGGGAGGAACAACTCATAATGAAATGGATTCAGAATCCGCAGTAGCCTAAAATCTTGAATGGAGTTCTCAACGACGGCGGTATCGGGCATGGTCGTGCCGAGTCTAAAAAGAGTATGTTTTACAATTTATTGCGTACCATTGGCAGTACTTTGAATACTGCATTACAGACGAAAAAATGTTCATTGCTGTTTATAACCCGCTTTTTTGGGCTCCAGGAGTCGACGGGGTTTCGGTAAACCTCTTAAACCATTCGATGATACTGCGCGCGGACTCCTCCTTGGCCCAGCCTACAAGAAGATAGATGAATTCCTTAATTGACATTATGATGAAGAAAGAACGTACGTATATGTTCAACGGATACATCTCCGCGGGTCGCAAAACCATGCTCGACTCCAGAAAAGACTTGGACTAAGTAACTGGAGTGGTTTTTAGCCAAGATATCTTCAGCCCTGTGGCGAGCAGGGGCTTCGAACAATGGGTCATGTTCTGCAGAGAAAAGTTGGGTTAATTACTCCGCAAGTTCGTGGGTTGGTCAGAATTAGCCACCTGCACAAGAAAGAAGGATGGGCTCTAAAAGTGACGTCAGTCAGTACATGGTAAGAATGTCAGAAAACCAAAGGCATTACTTTTCAACTTTTCGAAGTGGTCCTCTGTCAGGAAAGCTGGATGGGCAATGGCAGCTGCGAGAATACGAATTAGATTGCAGGACGCATTGCAGTATTATAGTGGAAACCTACTTGCAACGAGGTTGGTGTCGGCCGCGTTCGCACCAAGATCAAGGGTGAAAGGTGCCCCAAAGCAATACCCTGCCGAAACTTGTCAACCAAGATCGAAAGGGCAGAACGATATATCACACACCAACAGCACAGTACTTGGCGTCCCCTGAGAGAAGGATCGACGTTAGGGAAGATTGACAATGTTATCGGGATCGTGTACATACCATAGATCTCCCGGACAGCCTTCAACCACCTCTTAGTCGGTTCTTGAGCTCTCTTGATGCAAAGGTCGAACCAAGCTCCTTGCTTCGATTCCCAGTCGGGATCTTGCAAATGGGCATCCAAGTAATCGCCAAAGAAGTAGTCGAGGCCCAAAACGTAGAAACCTGCACAAGACACTGTCAAGATAGATCCAGACCGCATTGTTTGGGTGAGATGCGCACCATGAGAGGCGAAGTAATCCTGCAGAAGTTTGGCGTTATTCGACAATGGTCCGAATACATCAGCAAGGTAAAAAATGATCTTCTTGGGACCAGCGGTATCGGCTGGTGGTTCTGAGACGTATGTCTCTACGTCGGCTATCTTGATGACTTTCCCTACCGGAGTGCCCTCATGCTGGACACCTTTGATACAGCAGCTCCCAGGTGCGCCAGCAAGAACCGGTGATGTTTTGGACGACATTGATGGGGTGAACAGATAACGATTTTCGAAACGGAAACAGAAGACCCGGCTTTATATGTGCAAACCACAAGGTATACTAAGCCGGGATTCGATTCGTCAGCTCGGGAACCTGTCTTACTCATGGTGGCAACTTTTATTCCCCGGTTATGACCGTCAGGGAGGCGTAGATACCCATGCCTATCTTTCTATGTTGTCGTACTTCAGCTTTTTGGCCGCATTAAAACATAAAGACGCCAGCTGGAAGCTGGACAACAAGGTTGGAAGGTGAATGGAAGGTCCAAGGAGCTTGCGGCAACTTCCGACATTGCTTGCGGTTGAACCTCATGTCGAAATATTTTGCCTGCTTTCGAATCTAAATCTTCTGGGCGATTCTCTTCGCTGGGTTTGTGGCTATATTTCTTCGTCAGTGGACTGGCTGGTAGCGACTTGGACAATAATGTTGGCCTGGTCATGCCCGAGGTCAGCCAGGAGACTGGAGTCAGCCTCAAGTTGGTCGCGATCGCAGAGGACCCCTTTGCTCAGACTACAAAAGAATTGTGCCCCCCGTTTTATTGACGCCCTTTCTGACCCGGCCCAACCGTAGCATGGTCAAAGAGAAACTTCCTCCAGAGAAATACGCCAACCTGGTTCGTTCTGACTTCTGGTTTCGCGACGGCAACATTGTTATTATTGCTGGATCGTCTGGGTTCAAGGTCCATCGCGGTCAACTGGAGCGACACTCTGAAGTCTTCAGTGACCTTTTCTCTCTGCCTCAGCCAAGTGACCAGGAACTTGTCGATGGTTGCCCTTTTGTGGAGTTACAGGACCCTCCCTCGGACGTGTTTTACTTCCTCAGTGCTTTGTACGACGGCCTGTAAGACGGTTTCTTCTAGATATTTTCTTTTTTTTTTGGTCTCAGTCTGATTTGTCCTTCTCAAGGTACTTTAAAAGACCACGCTCGTCCGACTTTCCTGCCATTGCTGCTGTTCTCCGGCTTTCCTCAAAATATCTCGTTGAGCATCTTCGTCAACGCTGCATCGCCCGGCTAGACACGGACTGGCCCTCAAAACTCATCGAATGGGATTTAAGAGAACGAAGATCCACCGACGAAAACGGGCGATACGCTCCTCGAGACCACTGTGCACACCCCATTCTGGTCATTGAACTCGCTCTCGACATGAATTTACCCACTATCCTCCCCGCCGCTCTATATGATCTGTCACGTTATGGTCCCAGCAAAATAATGGTTGGAACAACATCCCCTACAAGTGCCTTCGACCGTATCATCAACCAACTTACCGCATCACCTTTACCCCCCGAACGACCCGTTCGACTCTCCCGTGATCTACTGTGTCGAACACTCCGAGGACGCGAAGCTACCCAACGCTACATGGCCGGGTTTATTGCCAAAGAACTACACTGCCGTGCTCCCGCCACCGACTGTCTCAACAGCGCCGAAAAGGAGAACTCAAGCCGCCCTTGCCACGAGTCTTTCTACTTCATCATGCTGAATATCCTTCGCTCCGTCGGTGGCATCGCGTGCGGGCGAGACGCGGACCCCTTGTATACTCTCATCCAAGCGGCCGATATGCTCACAAGAACTGACTTCTCCGACGGACAACGTCAGTGTGGGCTGAAACTCTGCCAAACCTGCAAGGTCGACTTCGCGGAGGCCACCTCAAAGGCGCGGGAGGAGGTCTGGTCGCTCCTGCCTCAGTGGTTCGGATTCGTTGACAGCGAAAAATGCGATTCAGTTTTGGACTTGGACTAATTTATCATATCTCGATATCTTGGCTTTTAATTATGTTATTACTATCCCTTACTATGTACTGCTTCTCCTTGCTATCTTGTTACGAGTTTTTCCCCGTACATCTCGAAGATGTAGCTCTTGTGGCGCGTTTTATGATCCCTTTCAGTTAGATTCCGCCATCGGGCACGATTGTCAGCAAAGCTTTCAGGAAGTAATCGACGATTATCTTCGTCCGTCCTAATGAATATTCAGGCATACTAGCCCTTGATAATAAGCCTAGAAGCAGACAGGTAGACGTGAACTTGCTGTCACCGTGAAACACCGCGATTGTCGTGATCTTACGGGTCGTCCTTTTCAGAATAATTTGCGACTCGCGACGTACCTGATACAGGGAACGACTCAGATGCATCAGGACCAAGGTAAGATATTTCCAGTCGACTGGGGAATTGTTCTCCCAGCCGACTGGAAATACCTTACTTTAGTCCTGTTGATTCATTCGTTTGAGAGAATTCAGTGAATTTTCATATTTAAAAGCAGTTACGTCTTACACTCCCGTGTTGTCTGTCGGCCCATTTGTGGGAACGAAAGAAGCGGAGACGGGATCGTTCCGTGCTGCTTGGCCGAGCTGATTGTGGATGCAGTGGATGGATGGACGTAATGTGGGCATGGCATTCCAACTTCGCGTTGCGATAATCCAAAGGTCGTCAGCAATTAACACTGGTCGCACTGGTCGCCTTCCTTGGACGATGGATAGCATCGCCATGTAGTTATTTGCCTCGTGAAATGGGACTTCTCCACTGAAGATCTGCAGAACGACGATTAAGCAAATGGTCGACCTGATCAGGTATAACTCCTTACCTCATAAATTACCATCCCAAAAGCAAAAACGTCGCTCTCGAAGGTAGGTTTACCGGATAGGTTGCCCCAATGCTCCGGCATCAAACGCTCTGGGGCCATCCATCGAGAACTTCCTGCGCCAGAGTGAGTGGTCGTGTTCTCTGAAGACGCGCTATGGTCTGACGTAGTGGTTAGAAAGGTACCCGACGATGGACTGCTTATGAACGTGTGGATGGGCAGCAAGGACGCCGGCCATTCTCCAAAGCGAGAAAGCCCGAAATCTGCAATACGAGCATTGCCTGCTTGGTCGACAAGAATGTTTTCCTACGGTCAATGGAGCAATTCTAAGCACTTTAAGATAACCAAAATAAAACACATACGCCTTTGATATCCCCATGTATGACATTGGAAACTTTCAAGAAAGCCATGCCATCGGCGATTTGTTTGACCTGGTCCAATTTGATTAGTTTGACTGGAAAGCCCACTGAGGAACGCAGCTCGACACATGCCAAGTTGTTCCTATATCTTGGAGTGGTTTTCGACCGGATAGCTTTTGCAACTGTGCCTCGTTCCATCCAAGGAGTAACGATGCAGAGCAAATCACTTTTATACAGAAACACCCCAAGAAGATCGATTATATGAGGATGAGGTCCCAAGCTTTCCATTATCAGATACTCCTTGGTAAAATCCTCGTAAAAGCGAATAAATTAGCACTCGTACCCGAGGAGATGAAAGGAGAATAAAGTTGCACCTTCATCGTCGCCTTCGTATTTGACTGGCATGTCCTGGGGATCTTGACTGCTACGTCTGCGCCACGGAGCCGACCGCGGTGTATATTGGCTGAGCCGCCGGCGAACTGGAAGGCGGTTGTGATTTGCACCGTGTGCAGCCTGAGCGAGGAAGGGATAACTCCTCGCTTTTGTGCTACATAAAGGTAGGCCCGGTCGCAGCGTCGAACGATGCAACGTGGCCCCGACCGTCGAAGGGCCTAGACATACAAAGGGTTAAGGGCAAGGGTGCTTCGCTTGTGAAGGCGACATACCTGCATAATAAAGTGCAAGGCGCTTGAGACGGTGTTGTCTATGCGACGTTGCAGCAAGTCCTTCCAAGACTTCAAGCGGGGATGCATTGGTTGAAGGGGGAAAGGCAGGGAACCTACACCGAAGTGCAGATTCTTACCATGTTGTGTTATACATTGAAAAAGAGCCACCGCCATACTAGGATTGGCCTGGCTTGGGTCGTTGCAATTGACTGCTGCGCCAGATAGAAGCTACCTGATGGCCTAGTCGTGCAGAAGACGATTGAAATGAAGAGTCTAATTAGATCCATTCAAATAAGTTATCAAATACAATATTTTACAGATAGTTGCTGATAATTTTCACCTATCCCCCTTGTGAATAAATGTCCAGCACGCTTTGCCTGCGTCTGTTCCTAGTATGCCCTGCACTTCCGCCAAGCTCAAGTTACAAAGCTCTTGAATATTCTTGATTTTGCTCATCACAATTTTCACGTTTTTGGCCGTAATCCCAGGAATGCACCGCAGGACTTCTTCTGCAGCCGTGTTGACCCCAGCGCCGACATTCGGATCGTCGTCCGCCCCAACCGTGATGGCTTTTGAAGCGTCTGGTTCAGGGCTATTCATCTTGAGGTCATTGAAGATTTCTGACGTGGCGTAGGGCGAAGATGACCAAATGATTCGAACCTTGGGGAATGACAAGGTGAGAAGGACGATTTTCGACTGAAGGGTAGGTGGAGCATAGCTGGGTTTGTCCGGCGCTCCAGCGGTCTGCTTTTTGGTAGGATACTTTGGCTTTCCGTATGTTTTCATCTCGCCGACGGTCTGATGCAGAAGTAAGCATAGTCGTGAAAATAATGACCATGAACAACTTTACATCAAGAGAAAATGCCTTATCCTCTTCGAACTCGATGAGGAGGACTGGATACTTGTAATGCTGCGTCATCATCTCGCATTGGGTATAGCTAACGAGAATGACGGATTAAATTATTGTCATATAGGATAAGATAATTCGACTTACAGTCGTCCACTATTAAAACTCGATATCAAATCTGATAAGCTTTTACGTTCGACGCAGATATCCGGCGTCAAGATATAGTCGCCGACAGTTAGAGTTGCGGGTATTACAAGCAAATTGGACGCATGTAAGAGAGATGGTAGGGTTGACCGAAATTCTCGCATATCCACGATAACCTTTGGAGGATCATTAATGGTTTTGATCGACGGTTAATTATACAGGATTACCCTAGAAGGTTCCTTGTTAAGCTCGCGCCTGCCGCCCGCTAAACGAGAGCTGATGGTCTTGATGATGGGGTCCATGTTTTCGCGACGGTCTTCAACCAGGGTAATCAGCATGGACTGTAATTATATCAGTTAGCAAAAAGACGAAAAAAAGAATAGGCATCCCGAAGATGTACCCCGCGTTCTTTGATCAGGCGTTGAAAAGAATCCTTTTCGCGTCTGATCCCAGCGAGATATTTGTGTTCTTCGCAAGAGTTGCCATACACCATATGGTACACGCGGACTGCGAGACCAGGATTCGAGCTTTTGTACACCTAAGAATCAGAACCCAAACAGATAAGTAAGGTTGCCAAATTGGCAACGTTGAGAGCTAACCTCAATTCGACGGACGAAATCCATGTCAGGCTCGAACATGACAATAAACTTGGGTTTAAATTCCATCAAGATTCTATCGTCGGTGTCGTCCGAGTATGCCCGTACAAGGACAGTCTGTTCCGAAGACAGCAGCCCATAATTGTTGTCAAAATCGCTCTCCAAAGTGTCGGATCCGAAATCGAGAAATGCTATATCGTCGACCAAATTCAGGGGCTGTCCAGAAAGGATGGCTTCTCCTTGCGATTCCCAGCTATCATGGTTCACAAGGCATGAGTACAAGGATCCTTTGTACGACGGAAGTGCCTACTTACAACTGGGTAAAGGCATCAGCCTCATTCTGAAGCGCGGCGAGGTCCATCTCCTTCGGTTCGGGTTTCGCGATGACATTGCCGTCGTCCCGGCTTCCTGAAGCAGCAGGCGCACCTCCACGCACCCGTCGTCGGTTCAGAGCCCTCTGAGCCTTCTCTTTGTCTTTCTTCTTGAGTGCCTCGCTCATGCCGTCTTGGGTTCCATATATGTCATTCAAGCCATCATTGCCATTTCTGTTAGACCCAGACGGGTCATTGGTTCCTTGCTTCTTCTCGTTCATCTTCCCCTTCCACCAGAGATATGCGCGCAGTTTGCGCAGCATCATTGGCCGCCCTTTAGAGCCAGGTTGCGCGTCTTGGTCCATCGACCCTAGAAATTCCGTAAGAAGGCTGCACACCCTGGTTGACGAGGCCATAACGAGTATCGTGTTCGATGAGCTGGGCTGTGCTGAAAGTGATAATATCAGAAAGTCAGGTATAAGCAAGTCTTTATGAGCCGGCTCACATGATGTACCGGTCTTCTTCAAACTATCCTGCCTGATCATCTCGCCTTCAGCTTCCAGTAGAATTTCCGATAATAGGTTCCATTTCGGAAGTTCCTCGAGGACTGGTTCGAGGCCATCTGGAAGCCAACTTGGTTTCGAATCCGTTTGCTTCCCTTTGTCCTTGGTCGATGCAGACGCCACGATGCCTTCCATTTCATCCAACGCAGCCCATGCATCGTCATCCTCGGTAAGGTCGATAACTGGCATTTTTTTTGAGGTCGCGGTTATGGTGTAGCATCTGCGTTGTGCAGACTGAAAGATGACGTTGGCGGCATCTGTCAGCATCCAAGGAGACTGATGTTGCTTGACACCGCCGCTTGTGGTAGTGGTATTAGCCGCAATGAGCGTTTCCAAGTACGAGTGGAATTGCAGGGCGTCGTAAGTCAGCAAATAACTGCAGTACATTAGTTAGGTAGTTTGGTAGTTGTCAAAGGATAAAATATTATGCGTACTATAAGAGACGACGTAGGGTTCCCAAGTCATTTACAAGTTGCTTGGTTTTCGGTCCCACTTTGTGCCAGACCGAGTCTAGTTGACGGCGCACGATAATTTCGAATGACCGAAAGTATGCATTTTCGACGTTGAAGTCGTCGAGGTCAAGCTGTGTTCTATATGAGTGAAAGGAGCCACTGGCAAAGACGATGAGCATACAGTTGTGTTTGAACGTTTGAGTTCGGAGAGAGTCGTGTTCATACATTGGATAATGGCATGATGAATATCGGCCATGGGCTCTGTCAGATTCTGAGACAGCTCAACGACATCAGCTCGCCGACGTTCAAGACACGCCTTGATGTTTTCGTGAAATCTTGGAAACAATGAGATCCTTCGCCTGGCGAGAAGTGACGGAATTACCGGGGATAGATATGAACGTTCCGCAGCTGCAGCTCTTTCATTATATTCTTGAGAGGCGAAAGGCCGCTTGTAATGTGCTCTGGTTGATCGGTGAAGGCTTTGACAAAACCTTTCTTATTCTTTTCACGGAATAATCGGACGATAAATGCCTCCAATACTAGTGCAGTCACCCTACAAGATGTTAAACTTCGAGTGCGTGATTCGAACGGTTATGACTTACTTTTCGGCGTGCAAAATGAGCATTCCGGTGATTAATTCTGTCGGTATATCCGACTGCAGCATGTCAACAACCAATATACGGGAAGTAACAGAGATTATCCCGCCCTGACGATAGAGGTTCTGCCTGCGTGACGCAATCCGTGAAACGGTCAAATAGAACTGTGCTACAAAAACGCACCTGTCTTTGCTTCCTGTCTCATAACCAACCACGCGTAGACCAGGTTTTCGACAACCTATGATCCCCAGCTCTTCGCCAATAGCGGATTCCTCCTCCGGGGTGGCATTAACCAATAAAACTAGGTTCTGTGGAGAGTCATAAATCTTCATAAGCGTGCATAAGATCCTGCGAAGGCCTAAGCCTCTCGCCAGAATCAATAAATCACTGGTAGCTGGGTCATGTATCTTCTCAATTATTGCCTTGTGAAATGGCAATAGCGTTGACATGATTTGGCTCGCTTGTCGTCGTTAAAGTGTTCGTTGATATATTCCAGGTAATATCCAAGGTTGTAACCCATGTGATGTCCTCAATTCATAGCCATTTGCAGAGAAACTGAGAATAAATGTTGCAATGATGTGGTTCGAAATCAAAGTTTGGTGCGTTCGGTTACATATTTGAGTCACAGATAAATGACCAGACCCTTGTCACTTAACCTCAACCACGACTAACAACCCTCTCCAATAATGGGAAAGCTTAACATTGCTCATCACAAATCGTACCATCCATATCGACGGGATAATATCGAAAAAGTTCGACGAGATGAAGAGGAAGCCCGGTTGAAGGAAGAAAAGGAGGAGGGAAGGATGATGCTGGCTGTACGTTTTGCTCGACATCCGTTTGATCTTTATTAAACTCCGTAAAATAGGATTCAGAGGCTAGGATTGATCTCTTGCGAGATAGAGCTGGCGTCTTAGACAAAGCCGAAAAGAAGAAGAAGAGACCAGATGATGACCTCAAACACATTGCTTCAACAAGCTCAATACAGCCACCTATATTACCGACCACAAATGGACACATCAACTTGTTTGAAGACTTAGAACTTGTATGCTTGTCAGGCTTAAATGTCATATTCAGTATTTTTGCTGACATTTTTGTGCGACAGAGTGCAATTGCTGTAAAGGTCTCAAAGAAACCAGCCGCTGAAACCGAGAAAGGTGTACCTTTGGCACCATCAGCGAAGGATCTTAAACCCTGGTACTCAGAACGAGCAAAAAATAAACCCGAAGAAGTAGAAGACGACCGAAGGTTAGTATTTCCATTGAAAACCTTTCCCGGAGATGTAAACTTACCCATGAACCAGGAAACGAGAGGAATCTCGAAAATTTGCGCATGATCCGTTGACGTCAATAACGAGACAGCTAGCCTCCCGTTCATCTCCTTCATCTGCGAAACCATTCCGGCGACCTGCACCACCTATGAAATATGACACCGATAAACCACCAGACGTGCAGGTTCGGCTTTCTAGGGAGTCCTCTGAGCGAGAGCGGGCGTTAGAACTTATACGACGGAAGAAACGAGAAATGGAGGGCAGCGCAACGCCAAGCACTGTCCACGGCGGAGAAAGCAATGGATACGGCGATGTATTCAATCGTCGGGAGGTAGAAGAAGCGCACAGACATCGAGAACGACGATGGGACGGCGGTGCTCGCCGCTGGGAGGATGAAGATCGCAGTCGGAACCGTCCTGCCAGGCAGTGGTAACCTTTCACTTGTTGTAACTTGTATGTGTACTTTTGTATTGCTGTCGGCAGTCGTAACATGGATCTAATTTGACAAAGTATCCCGTTTTTCAGGATGAAAACTACAATGCTTCAATCTCCAGTAAGACCTCTGGGCCATTTCCTCGACCGATAAGGACCAAGCCAGACTACGGATCCTCCGCCCGCATAAGCACATAATGGGCATCCGAGGTCTTGGGCTTCTTGCTCCTTGGCATTTGTTAATTCACGTCGATCACAGACCTTGCTACAAAGCACCATTCCCTACTTTACCCATGTCATCGTCACCGAATCTCTTCCGCGCCTGGCTCCTAGCTACGAGTAGAACTTCCCTCTTACCCGAACTCCAACGAGAAATGTGGCAAATGCATATACCATTGTGACGGGTGGGTGATACGCCGATATCTATGTTCCTTTGTCATACTCAATCGACTATCACCTCCAGAACATGTTCACATTTCCTCCAATATTGCATGCTCTCGAAAGCATCAAGTATTGATATCCATTCCCTTGCTTCAAGACTCCTGTATGACCATAGAGAAAGTCGTAGGAATTTTGAATACAAATGATAAATCGATAATCGATTAGCTAAGGAATACAGTGAAAGAGTGGAATACAGTGAAAGAGTGCCCTGCCTTGAATTTTCAGTTGGTACGAATCGCTGATAACGGTACAGTGTGCATTGTTTACTTAATGCTCGCAGAGCGAAAATGCGGAGCTCTGAAAAGCGGCACCTTGTTTGACCACAAATTGCTTTCGTTCTTCCATCAACTCTAGCCTCAACTTCTTCGCTTCCTCTAAACTGATTGGGAAGTCGATGCTTTCCAAAATATGGATTTGCAGTTCTACCGGGAGACCAGCCACTCCTACGCCAGCCTGGGCGGACGAAGACGACGTCGAAGTCGAGGCTTGCCCCTCCTGAAGCTGCAATGATCGCGTCAATTCCCACCACCACTCCTGCTGCTGGCAAGGGACATTGGCAGTGCTGATAATTTTGATATTCGGGTCGACAAGGAAGAGAGCCACGATCTTGCGATGCCCTGGTTTGGTCGAATCTTCAAGTTTGAATGGCCCGACGCGGTGCTGCAGAATATTGGGGAATGTCAGAAGACGGCCTTCACGCGTCTCCACCCCGCCTATTTCTTGGACTGCAGGCCCGTATTGTTCGCACCCGAAGATAGAAGAAAGCCAATCATGGTGGTTTTGTTCGTAGCCGACCTGGTCAGCCTCTTCTGTGTTGCAAGAATGTCTAAATGACAAGGTTGAAGTGGTTATGTTTTCGCAAGAATGATAATAAAGCGAGGTCGCCACGATGTGTTCATTCTGCGGGGACGCGAGACTGAGTCGAGATCACGAAAGCCAAAATTAGAGCAGACCCACCATTTGACCTTCGACATGCCACGAACCACCGTTGTAGTCCGGTTTTTCAGGCGTCAGCTCAATGTTCGCCAATTTGACGATGACCTGCAATCCTCTTTTTCCATACTCCTTTATCAAACTAAAAACCGGCCGTTCATTCGGTGGGGCGAAAGAACCAGGTTCCGGACGGACTATCTTTTGGGTCGCATCATACCATTCCACACGTCTATCCCAGTAATCATCATCAGATTCATTAGGTTGCTTCTGTGGACCATCATTTTCATTTTCAAGTTCCGGGTCGGGGTCGTATTCAACGCGATAATAAGTTACGCGGCTGAAGTCACCAACGTATTGTCTAGCTTGCAAAGGCGAAAGGGTCAAATCCCAGAGAGGGATAGATAAAGTAATCAGCTTCTCAACGAGTTCGTATAGAGGCTTTTCTTCTTGAGGATGGAGGTTATTGACGTAACTCGTTATTCTAAAACATAATTGCTATTAGAAAGGAGAAGCTTGAGATTTAAAAATCAAACTTTGCGTCATTTCGCGAGATATCGACCTCGCAGGGTAGCCACTGAAATTTTGCGCTGAAAGGGTTCTGCAAGTGATTAGTTTCCCATGAGTAGTAAGAAGCAGAGCACCCCAATTCGACCGTCTGGTCTTCAGAGGGAAGTGGGGCAATTTCACCCTCTCCTGAACGTAGGATGCAGTTGTCTAAAGTCGTGGTCTCCCCATTCGCCAATACACGCGTACGACCATAGATAAGAGGAAAGAGGGAAGGATGGACAAGATTCCAGACTTTCTCATCCGAATTCGGATGCCAGTCTTTCAGCCTTTCAGGGATATTCGCCTCGAATTTCTTAACAGCTTCTTGAATTTCTTTCTTGAGTTCAGGAGAGACAGCAGTGTCAGATTTGACTACATCACCGTTGTAGACAAAGACGGGTGGCGATTTTTCAGGGGGTGCCGGAATCAAACTCGCCCTGTACTGGAGTTCATTGATGCACCAGTCGACCATCTTCGTCGTAATATCACGACCAGAACCAAGGGCTTCGTCTTTCCATTTCTGCGTGATCTCGGGATCGTTGATCTGGCCAGGGACGTTAGCAAAAAGTCTGCGGCTCTCGCGAAAATGACAGACTTTGATATTCCAACCGGGTTTGTCAGTGATACTATTCATCAACTGCAGAATCGTCAGTTCACGTAAAGTGGTCAAAGGCAAACTAGGTAAAAAATTTATCAGAGCGTTAGATGCAAAGCAATCGCTATCTGACTTACGCCACGCTTCCATCATCGATATTGCCACCACTGAGGGCGTTCGGGAAGAGATCCCCTACGTAGTCAGGCTCGGCCTTGCTAGGAACGTAGTTGAGTGGGCGGCCGAAGCCTGGAAGCAGTGTCATAGCGCAATCGAATAAGCTGGGTATACTTTATGCGATTCGTGGTGAATGCAGTGGTTGGTAGAAAAAGTTTCAGTTGACTTTCGATCCTCATTCCTGATAAGACAGTGGGAAATCATCTCAGGGGCTATGAATCCATGTACCAGTGGCCCACAACCCACAACTGAATGAATTAATCGTAGCTGAATCGGCCGCAAAGAGCTGACACATTTTGGACATCGAATTTCTCATCAGTGAGAGGCTGAGCCGCTGAGGATTCATGGACATTTTAGTTTGAACATTTCTAAGAAAGTCTGATTTTTCATTCGGTCATAACAGGTAAGGTATACTACTCACTGTTTTCGATTGGTTTTCGAAGTTGAAGGACTCAAAAGGAGGAAATCCGGCACCGCCGACGACGGGACCGTCACGGGGCCGAAATTGAGGCGGAGACTTAAATTGTGCTCACATTTGTCGTCGTGTTCCTCGCCCTTTCCACACCTTCCACCCCATCCACCAGCAACCTCAAGAAACAACGACAAAATGGTAAGCCCAACGCTTTCGCATCGAGAAGCTCGACCATGCAGCGGTTCTACTACCCAAAGTAACCCAATTTAAGGGTGGATGGTATGTCGTTCTTTTGGATAACCTTGGGGCTAATCTGACAAAAAATTTCTTTTCAGGACCGTATCAGTTGAAAGATTCGAGGTTTTAATATCTCGCGATCTTTCGGAACGTGGAGCTTTCTTTCCACTACTGTGGAAGAAGCTATGAAGCGTTCTCAATGCTGGGCCGTGTGATGTTATCTTTCGATAGCACATACGGCGCTAGAGCTCCGAGGCGCATTGTGATCTTCTTCGAGGATTGCTTTTGCTGACTTCGTCTCAATGACCAGCCCCCCAAAGCGAAACCTGGATCCGGCAAGAAGCCTGCTTCTGCTCCCTTCGGAGCGAGCAAGCCTACGAAAGCCAAGAAGAATCCTCTCTTCGAGGCCACCCCCAAGAACTTCGGTATCGGTGAGTGTCATTATCTTCTATTTGTTTTATATTTGGATGTTTACCTTCTCTTACAGGCCAGGACATCCGCCCTCAGACTGACCTGACCCGTTTCGTCAAATGGCCCGAGTACGTCCGCCTTCAACGCCAGAAGGTTATTCTGCACCAGCGCCTGAAGGTTCCGCCTGCGATCGCCCAATTCTCGCACACCTTGGACAAGAACACGGCTACGCAGCTCTTCAAGCTGCTCAACAAATACCGCCCGGAATCGAAGCAGGAGAAGAAGGCTCGTCTGGATGCTGCCGCCGCCGCTGTTGCTGAAAACAAGTCGGCAGACACCAAGGTAAGCTTCTGGTTGGATTTATTTTATTCGAGGATTATAACAACTTTTGTTTTACAGGCCGACAAGAAGCCATTGTTCGTCAAGTACGGTCTTAACCATATCGTCGCCCTCATCGAAGCCAAGAAGGCCGCCCTTGTCGTCATTGCCCACGACGTTGACCCCATTGAGCTGGTCGTCTTCCTTCCTGCTCTGTGCCGCAAGATGGGTGTCCCTTACGTGATTGTCAAGGGCAAAGCCCGTCTCGGTACCGTAGTTCACAAGAAGACCTCCGCTGTCGTCGCTCTTCAAGAAGTCAAGAGCGAGGACCAGCGCGAACTCGCCACCATCGTCAGCGCCGCCAAGGCCAACTTGTACGTCTCGTCGGTTTACTGATCGTCCACTTACTCTAACGGCGGGTTTTTAGCACCGACAAGTATGACGAGCAACGCCGTCAATGGGGTGGGGGTATCCGTGGCAACAAGTCGACCCAGATGCTCCGCAAGCGTGCCAAGGCTGCTGGCCAGAGTGTCACGAACCCCGCGCTCGGCAAGCTATAAGCACGTTGTCCTTTTCAAAAAGATTCGCGGCTGGAGTAGTCCATTTGTCGTCGTTACGTTCTATGTATCCTATGACATATGTATATAGGTCGTCTTATGATGTTTCTTTGGTGCCGCGCAATATGCAGTGTGCTGCGTGGTTGATTAAACGATTCTTGTTTCAGATTTTATATTCAACCCTATCACGAGAAAATGGCGAATAATATGGACTGGTGAGGGTATCAAAGCTACAACGAGAAAAGTGAACGCCTATAGAACAAAAAAAGCAAGTCCTTTGACATGGTTTCCTATGGTTAGCTTTAAATCGAACCGGTCAGAGGCCGCCCGCACGGAAAAGAGTGACGACGAGGAAAGGATTTCATTTGTGAAAAAGGGTGCAGCAGCCTCTTCCTTTGCGTCTCTTACAGGTTATCCTCAACCATTTCGAAGGCAATGGGTTCGCCGTCGACAAGGTGCTTGGCCTTGAATAGTAATTCAAACGACTCCAAATCCACATATTCCGTCTTGAGAGGAACATGGTATCATTTAAGCCCGGGAGTGCTAAATCTCGAACATTGGAGGAAAAATGTTGGTGTCGTTATCTGCTCTTGTTAGTGACAAAGCGTGCAAAACTTAAGTGATAAAGATTTCTAGGAGGAGATATTTGACCTTGAGAAAACAGGCTGATGCTCCTTGTGCCGCAAAAGTTGTAATGGGCAGAGATGAGTGTCAATGACCTCAGGGCTGAAAAGCGGATTACTTTTGAACCGATTAAACAATATGACCAGGTCAGAAGGTACGATGGGAGCGATGAACAGTTCCTTTGAGTTTGGTGGCACAACATCGATGGGGAGCTCGGGCACGGTCACATTGCCCAATATGTATATGCTCGCCAGAGAGGGTACACCGCATGACATGGATGGACGCAAAGGAAGAGCACGTCTGAAGGACCTTCTTGAGCATGCTGAGAGAGTTGTTTCATAATGCCCGACATGTTGGGAGAGATGAAGGTTCTTTAACGACAGTATTAGCAGAAGGGGCTGGAGAATCACGATGCCAATTAAACATAGACCCTGCAATAGCGAGGAAGCAGGAGTGCAAGGATGCCATCTCTTGTTGGACATATGTGCAAGCTGATGTTCGTAGCATATCGGTACCCTTGAAGTCCATGATCTTCCTATTTCTGTTCCACGATGCCAGATGAGTAGTTAATTAATGGTCAGTTGACCATCCATTAACCCCAGGAGGTGAGGCAAGGACGTTGAGACTGCAGAAATCTGAATTTTGGATATCATGTCATAATTCATATGCAAAGAATTCAGAACAGCGTGGCCACCCGGCAGTGTGACATCGACAACCTACTTCAGATTTCAATGAAAGGTCTGTATGAAGAAAAGGGCGAAAATACTCACTTCAACTGGAAGTTGATCATGACTGGAAGGTCCAACCTTGGTTGAAATGCCGATGCGTTCAGATCCAATTAGATGTAAACAAATTTAGTTTGCCAAATCCGATTGAAATCGCGTATTCAATTTTCAGTGCTCTCCTCTGTTGTTCCGAACTGCTTTTGATTTGTATCTGGTATTGTTATGCCACTATCCCCTCCGTTTAACCTCCCGGAAGGTGTTATTCTCCTTATAACGGACGGGCTAGCAGCATCCGCAGATTTCGTGCTTCACCGATGTCTAGCTTCTCATCTGAAAGAAAAACGGAAACCAAAGGCAATCATCCTCTCAGTTTCTGAAGGTATTGGACGATGGAAGGCTCTTGCTTCTAAATCTGTTCGTTTTCTTATCTGGAATCCCTTTTTTCTCCGAGTTTTTATACACCATTTCATTCAAGAACGTCAACCTTGAACGGCATCTGGACTCTGGGTCGCTTGAGTTCATCGACGTGCTTGGAGATGTGCAGGCACCTTCGACCGAGGGGGGAATTTCGCTGAAAGCAGTTCTTAACCGCGTGAAGACTTGTTTGAATCGAGCGGCGGACAATTCGAAGATTGTCATTCTGGATGATATATCGATGCTGGAGTGGATAGGATTCCCCCTAATTGATGTCATACGGTTCGCTCGCGCTCTACGTGCTGTGTGTCTGAAGGTCGGTTTAGTGGCAATTAACTGCTCGTGTTTGGTGACTGACCGTTCGAGATGAACAGGAGAATGCAACTCTCTTCGTCCGGCATCACATCGTGACTCCGAACGAACCGGACGAGGTATTCCGGCATCTTCTCCAGACCTGCACGTATCACCTTGAAGTGCTGCCTCTTGCAAGCGGGAGGAGCGGTACCGTCAGCGGAGAGGTAAATCAAAGTGTCCCGTGCCGTGAACGGTGCTGATCAACGTTCAAAAATAAAATTCAGGTGGCCCTTCATACTGGCTTCTCTGCACCGTCAGAGACCGTGAAATTGATCCCGCGAAATGCGGCGTTGCAGTACCGGCTAACAGACATTGGACCAGATTTTTTCGCAAAGGGGACAAGCGAAGGCGTGTTATGACTGTCAGTGTTTCTGATATCTGGAGTTAGGACTTACGGTTTCATGTATGTATCCCGGATTTCAAGGGGGAGATCATGGGCACACCTTTGTCATTCGAAACGGCTGGGCCAACACGAATCTGGGTATCCCGAAAGAAAAAGATTCACAGTTCGTCGAGATGCAGAAGTTGCTACAGTCCTCGAAACGTTTGAGATCTGAAGCAACCAATTAGCTTGACGTTTGAACCAAGGAAAATTATAGTTGTGGTGCCTTTTAGCCTGCAAATTGTGGAAGTTGATAGGTTTTTCAAAATCATAAAACGGATCGTATAGTACCCAAAACGAATGTCCTGACACACTATGTTTCTTTGTCCTCAAGCTCATATCGGTCGTTCAGGAGGAGATAGGTTTCCGGCTACGTCTATAGGGAAACAGCACTGCAAAATATATCAAAAGAGCAAATTTTGAACACTCTGAAGGCATTCTTTAGCGATGGTAAAAAAGATAAAAAATAAATATTGAGATCCGTAGATCTACCACTCCGGGAAAGCGTGTCATCCTTGTGCAGGGGCCATGCTAATCTTCTCTGTATCGTTCCAATTTTTTCGTATGTCACCCCGAAGGGGACATGAAGTAGTGTTGAACTTCGGTCCGTGTGAAAAGAGTCTTGCATTTTGTCTGGCCCACTGGGTTGTCCGATCAGTTCAGCGCCTGCCATCGGTCCAGTTACTGGTTGTTCCCATACGCCTATCTGGGCTCTGTTTTACTTTTACAGTGGCTTCGTGGCGCCTGACTAGGGCTTGGGCGCTGTCTAGGGTCCATCTCAGTGCAATTTAGACGTCTATTTGGTCCTTTTGTGCCACCGGTGAGTGGTGGAATGTGGTGGGCGCTTCACAACCAAATATCACCATGGTGCGTCATTTCAAAACTACCGAATTACGACGGACGGTTGAATCATAACGGCACTTTTGTTTGATACAGGCAGCCTTCGTTTCCCCATTCTCGGAATACCTAGCTACCAATTATGTTCCTTCAGGCATCGATAGACTCCAAATTCTTCAACTTCTCAAAGAACCCGAGGCGGAACTCGCAAAGCTCAGTGAAGACATCTCACGTTTACAGGCCGTCATTGACGACCTCCAGAAACAACGCGATGAGCTAAACAACGTCATTGAAGAGCATCGGAAACTCTTGACACCATTCCGGCGTTTACCTGACGATATGTTGCGGGAGGTCTTCCTATTCTGTCTGCCCGAGAAACACAATGCCCTTATGAGTGCTGCGGAAGCGCCACTCTTGTTGGGCCGTATCTGCAGTCGCTGGAGGTCGATAGCATACCATACGCCTCGTCTCTGGGCAACGCTGCACATACCACTACCGGTACCCCCAGCTCATGGCGGACTCACAGTTTGGATTCCATCAGAAACGTTCCAACAGCTTTGCTCAGATTTCGAGCAGAGGTTCAAGAATCACTGCCAAGCCGTCCAGGACTGGCTCACTCGATCGGGCTGTTGCCCGTTATCGATTTCGTTAAATCCACGGGACAGCGTCCCTCTTACTCAGAACACCTACATCCGGACCTACCTTGAGATTTTACTCAAATTCTCCCACCGCTGGCGAAGTCTTGAGATAACGATTCCAAGCGGGGAACATTCCACCTTCTTAGCTTCAATACCCTCAGGGGCCGTCCCGGTCCTCGAATACCTCCACCTCAAGTTCTCCCGTCGGTCCGTCCATGAAAACGTATGGGCGAGCAGCGGCATCCTCAACGCAAAGAAACTCCGTGTCGTCCACCTCGCCCAATTCCCATACCGACTCTCCACCCTAGAGAGCGACTGGTCCCGCATCACCCACCTCGTACTTTCTGACGTAGCGTCTATCTCCAGGAACCGAAAATTGTCCATCGACGAAGCATTCAGAATCTTTAATCGGTGTAAGAATCTTGTGCACTGTGTGCTGGACATTATCGACTCAGCTGATGCCATTAGCCCCACGTCCGACGTGATACAATTGCCGTGCTTGGAAAACCTGGCCATTGTAGACGCTGCACTATCTCTCGGAACATTATTCGAATGCTTGGACGTCCCTTCTCTCCGCGTCGTAACATACCACACCATCTTCTGGCCATCAAGTAGCCGTCGATCTCCATTACTTACGCTCCTCTCACGAACCAACAGCCACGTCCAGTACTTGACCACGGACATTCAGTTTTATACCCTCGCAGACCTTGTGGATGTCTTCGAGCTCATCCCAAATTTGACCCATCTCACCAACAAACGCTCTCGTTTTGGAGTCTCAAGAGAACAAGCGCGGTCGAGGGGTGGCCTGCCCTTCACGATGAAAATAATGAACGCCTTCCTCAACCTCCTCCTACCGGACCATGATGACCGGTGCCTTTGTCCTCAACTTCACTTCCTCGATCTCAAGGAGTCCCATATGCTCAATGACCTAGACGCACTGACGTTTATCCAACGGAGGATAAAAGCAAGCGAATTTTCTGATACGCGCATCTCGCGACTAACCGAGGTCAATATTACGTTTACGCGCGATACGATTCTCGATATCCGGCCCTTCTTACAGGCGCACACTGATGCCGGATTGAAATTGATTTTAACCTACCCGCCTCCCAGGCGAGTGTTGCCTGGAAATTTCAGCCCTCTCAACGGACTCGTTAAGAGGGAGATTAGTTCGGACATTTTTTGAACAGAAGGAAGGGTCATTTAAAGGGTTGGTCAAACTCGCATTGTATACTATTGATATAACATATTTTCTGGGAATGGATTGTTGTAATATCACTTCGATATCGCTGGTGCCTAGGGTCAAGTGACTCGGCCTTGGTACATCCTTCGTGTCAATCACCGGTAACGCCTATAAGCCATGACCTTTGTAGATCGTCCGCAGTCTAAAATATGAAGTTGATGGCATTTCCACATCTTTTGGACTGTCGTGATTGGGTCGACCTATGAAAGCGCGGGAGAATAATTTTAGGAATCAAGCTTCAAGTTTGGTTAGATCAAACGACCCTCTCAAGGATCGGATAAACTACTCGAGTAAGCTTTTAAAATAATGGCGAATGCAGTATTCTAACATGACAATGCCAGTCAGTAACGACCCCAGACAGCAAAGAGTAGGATATGATACAGGCTATATCTTTGCGCTATATGTACACAAAAACCAGAGACAAAAAGACAAAAATAACCCTTTGAAAAGTAGAAGAAACCCGAAACGCTTGGCTTACATGGAGTTCCAATGAGATCATTTATACGACATTCATGGCATCATTCGCCGGAAAGGGGATGACCATGGCCACAGTCCTATTCGGAGTATAGCTTTACGTTCATATTGTTCTCTGGTTATCACGTCCTTCAGCATCATAGATGATAGGAAGAGGTTCTATACGAACCTTGACGTTCACCCATTTAACTACGACTTCCCTGACCCGCGATTTCAAGACAGCCTTGCACTGATCGCACGTAAGATGGTCTCCTAAGGCCAGAAATGTGGTCTGTATCCTATGGACGGATAGATCTACTTTCTTGATCGACGGGGGAAATGGATCCGAAAGTCAAAGACAGGGGACCTACCTGGTCTAGAGTCCCAAGCTAAGTAGGACGCAGTTAGCGCCCATGCTCGACCCAATTTCTTCTGTTCTACGAAATCGCAGGCAGGGGTAGCCGGATGTGGGTGCGGTGGCTGCAAGATAATCGCCTTGAGAGAATCTATAACGTTGAGGTGGAAACACATGAGGCGCTTGAGATAAGTAGGTCCAATGCGTTTCGCAAGATCGTCTGTTAGCTCAGAGAGGTCGTAGGATAGAAGATAAGAAGATGTGTTTACTGCAAGATCTCGGAGGCCAAAGTGACCAGCGAGGGCATAGAGTCGGATGGGGTGCACGGGTGCGAACGAGAGGAGAATATCGTAAAGCGGGCCTGGGGGCACTACGTAACTTTTGGGCACAAGGCCGTAAACTGGCATCCTGTTGAGAGCAGCTTCAAGATCGTCGAAAGGAGGGGAGTGCTTAGCACAAGAAAGTTTATAACTGGCATGGATGATTATGTTCAGAACCGAAGACGATTCGGGAACGTCAATGATGGTATCCCGAAACCTCTTCTCCTCGAGTGACGCCCCTAAAAACTCCTGGAAAATGGTCCTGGATGCCTCTAAGAGGACTTTTGAATTCACGTAGAATAACACCGCGTCTGACGAGCGAAATATAGTGTCAGAAACCGAATTATGCGATCCAGGGAAGATCGATGAAGAAACAGAAACAGAAAGAATCTGCGTCTTTGCTGGAGGTCCATCGCTTGGAGGGGTGTTGAGTTGACTGGGCTATAAAATACAGTAATCAAGATTATAATTAGGAGCAGTTAAAATTCGGGTATTTCTTACCATGATGGGTGAGCGAGGAAGAGAGAGGTCCGTTGATCTCTCCACGTCCCCAAGTGCAATATATCGATCGAGTAAGTCCCATGGAATAATAGATCCGTCTACGGGTTGGAGTTCCATGGTATGAGGAAGGGTCTAGGCCTGGCCAGTTACCTTTCTAACTTCGTCAGAATTGGTAAGAAATAATGAACGTGACTGACTTGTCGAAATTATGTGGTTCGGCTCAACTTAAAGAGGTGTTTGACCACCTAATAGGATGTTAATAGCGCAGCTGTCGTTCATCACCACTGACATATATAACAGGCAGGCCGTTGGGCCACTACTACTTTCTAGAGAGTTCGAAGGTCAACCACAATTTCAATTGAACACCGAACAAATTCGGCGAAATGGCAACCCAAAGGGTGATAGCATTTTGCTGAAATAATAATTTCTCCGGATTTTGGGATTGCACTACATCATCCCCGACGTCAGTGACCCGAGTCCTTGCACACACAGGGGTTTCACACTGGTTTGCCGGCCGGCAGGTGAAATGATATTTGTTCTGTGGAGTAGTTTCGATTGGTCGGAGGTGATTGGCTAACAGACCGAGATAACCAATTCCGTAGTCGCCGCCAAGGACTGAGGGTGACTGTATAAGCATTCATTTAGAAGGCAGCCTTGGGAAGGAAAGGACGCGACTAAATGTTCGGGTAAATTTAGATTCGGACTCCCGACTTCCAGCTCACCAAGGTGAGGAAACACTATGTAATTATATCGGCCTTCTTTGTGAGTTCATCTGCAGCACAGAGTGACGAACACGCACACTTACTTATGCTTGTCCCACGAAGTAGGTCATGCAAGGCTCGCTGAAAACTGAGCTTTCGAAACATGTTCACACAAATGTAATGGCGACATGAATCTGGAACAAGTGGAAAACAACCATAGCCAGTGGTTAAATATGTACGTGGCAGGCTCCAAGAATTGAATTGCTTGAAACTCCACACATGGGTGTAAGAATCTAAGAATCTACGAATTCACACTGAAAGAAAGAGTTAACAGAACAGCGGGAGAACTTAGCGAGTTGAGAACATACGAACTTAGGGACACGACGGTCCCTTATCAGAAGGATTGACAACCTTATTCATGAAGTTCATCATAAATGAGATTTCGAACAACGCAAGATATTTGCCCCATTTGTTACAGGCAAAGGAGGAACGGTGATGCAATGGAGAAACAGTTTCCATATCAAAATAGACCTCTGAGGCGCCAACATAAAGGCTCTCTAGTAAGGTCGGATTGTTGAACGAGGTTGGGCATCTGGATTCTGGAGACTGGGAGTTGACTGGGAGGCAACAAATTTCGACCTCAAGTTGTTGGGTGGTATTTGTTTGCGCGTGATGATCACAATTTGCAAGCCGACGCCATCAAGGGCGGCGTCGTTCTTGACCAATCGGATGCCCCCAACCGGATCTGCGGACTAAGAAGAGCTTCTTTACTTCACCTTTTTCTAGGAACACCGAGGTAACGAGAGCATACTCCCCAGGTCTTCAACATGTCTTCAAGTGTTTCGTTAAACAACGCCGCCGTTAACCAGTCATTTTGCGTGAGCTAATGGGGTGGAGTTTGGCTTCAAGGGTCTTGGAATGAGACGAGGCGTCAAGGATATCGCGAAGGCGATGCCCGTCCAATTTCTCGGTAAGTCGGCAGGCTTCAATACGTTTTGTACCTTCTCGTTAAAAAACGCCACTGTCAGCCCCAGGAGTTTGCATGAGAAACTGTGAACAGATAGTGACCCAGTAATTGGGTCATTCACCAAGCCGATGTCAGGCTAACTTCTCTGATGCTCGGCAAAAGTATTTCTTTTCCCTCATAGTTGACAGCATGCTCAAATCGCGTTGGGGGGTACTGCTGTGGTGACAGTAGACTGGAATTTCAGAAGTCTATGATGCCGACAAATAATTGGCTGATCTTCACAATCCAACGCGTGACGGCTAGAAGCGTGTTGACACCAGTTGCCTGTGAACCGGAAAATAAGTTAAGTCGATTTGCACGGATCTAGAAGCTGAACATAATTCGCAATACCTTCTGACAGGGAACTGTGAATATTTCTTCAACTCGCTCCCCCGAGAAGTTGTCACGGTAGTCATGATTCGATGGCTCTAATAAGGTCGCCGATTGCTCACATCAATTCTCCGATTCTCCGATTTCTTTATTTTGTTTATTAGATCGTCCGACAACAGAGCTCCAACGAATGCGTCATCATAGCCTGGTTACTCCAAAGAAATCATCGACCGCGAGGAAAGGAATGTATTTCAACACAGGGTCCAATAGGCGAACAGCGAACCTCTTGTCTCGGGTGCAGCACCAGCTCACATACGGTCAAAACAGGTAAGTCACTTCGCTATTTTCTGACTTTCTATAATTGTATGGCCCAATCTCCGAATGACAATTACTAGTGACACACCATTCACTCTTCATACAGATTTTTATTCACACACCGCCCTTCCAGTGGTGTGTTTACAATAACTTATAACATATGTGTTGTCCGCTGTTCCTGGTCCAAATATCGTTATCACGAACATCAGTCAAGGCGTTAAAAAAATCCAACACCAATACAGGGATATTTTTGAATTGCCTTCGGTCAAAGAGGGCCTCGGGTATTGTTCCGTAACCTAAGGTAGGAAGGAGTACTCTTCGAGGTCTCTAGATTCCTTTACCGCACCCTTCCAACTGATTGAGGCTATCAGGAACGAAAAAATTGCCATAATAGACCCTCTCTACCGCAGGTGTTTTTTTATAAGGATGAGTTATTGTAAATTTCGGTGGTAGACAATGCTTAGCGATATTTGGAGATCAAAACAAAAAAACAGAAGTCGACCATCCTTAACTTAATGATCCGACGACCAACCACCAACCAAACATACTTAATTTAGACGAAACCATGCCTTTTTTAGACGTGAACAGCCAGCCTCAATTTTTACCCTCTTAACCTCCACCCGTCTCTGTCTTTATAGTCCGGTTCAAGGACATAGAAAGGACAAAGAAAGGACCCCCAGATTGCCCATGTCCTTACTTCTATTTCTTATTTTTTATAGACCGTATCGCGCGATAAGCTCCGACGAAGGCGTCATCAGAACCTGCTATGTTCTCCCCTGCATCGACTGCCGTGCAGGAAGGAATAATTATTTTGCAACATTGGCGGGGAACTTCGTCTGGATGCACACCGAGCCGCGTCCCAATAAAACCCGAACTTCGAATGTCAATCATAAGCGATAACCATGTCCACAACCTTCACACAGATTTTCATTGGCACGGGGGTTCCGGCCGTGCGATTGCGTTTCCTTATCTGTAGTAATACCATTTCTTGCTGCTATCTCGAATACCGCAATGTCAGATGCGGGGAAGAATTCAAGCGGGTTCTTGTTGGTATTAGATGGTAAGTATCTTTGATCTATGTGAATTTCCTCATCCATGACACAACGGAAATCTCTTCGATTCCGTGATAAAGCGGAAAACGCAAGCTTTGGCGCGTGGTAAAGTTCAATCACTCAGGTAATAATGAGCGCTGAGCAGAGTTCTCTGGTCAATGTATTAATCAGTCAGTCCTCCACAAGGTGGGAAGGTTTTACTGGTCGAACTGGACAGTGCGCTGAGCTTGAAACTGCATGATGGCTTTGGGATGACTTCTCAAGAAATAGGTTATCGCATACGTATATTTGGATTCTTTCTGTACAAAGTTGGTGCGCCTCGCAAGATTTATAAGCCCTGTCTAAAATGAGGACCAACAGGCGATAGGCGCCACTTCGTGAGATCTAAATCAAACCATCATCACACCGACTGTCAGAGCCAAAATTAGACCCCTGCCCTGCGGTTTGCTGTACATAGAAGATTTGGAAGGCTCTCGTAAAGTTCATGGGTGAATAGAAGCATTGATGGCTAATCGACATCGCCATTAGAAGCTTCATTCATAACATTTAGGTTTATCGCATAGCCTGAACGTTGGGTTAGCGCATAGATAGGATATTCTATTTGACGTTGTGCTCAAGAAAAAGCTATCATGGATATTGTCCAGCAATCAAAAACACTCTATCTGGAGCGGTAATCCTTGCGGCCGCCACGACGCATGCTCTGACCGTCTGTTGTTTATACAAGGCAGACCAGCTGGATGCATGTGTGAGTGATAGTACGCAGAACTGTCCGCTCGTGGTCGACGTGCAGTATGACTGATGTGTTGAATGAGTTTAGATGGGCTGGACCAAGCGGTCAAAAAGAGGGAGAGAGGAATGAAGAAAAGGTAACGAAAATCATTCTCTTTTATAGATTGAGCGTTATCAGTTCAGGGACTCATTTGTTTCGCGTGGGCGAAAGGTATACAGATCTGTGATTGGGCGCAAGACCGGATTTCGGAAGATGTCTTGACTTTGGGGCCGACTGTCGCCATATAACAAGATCTGTCAAAAATAGGCCCGCGCCAGACCTTGTCCAGAACTCCACCTCGTCCAAAGCTGTTCACAACCATCCAATCATCCATACCCCCTTTTGATTTTGGCAAACTGTACCTATCTTATCTAGCCGAATTATGACGTCATTTAACATTTCGCAAGTATGATATTTACGATTCTCTGTACCAATAGGATGACGTGAAACTGCACCCTCTGAAGAAGATATGGCATGCTATCCAGATTCAGAAGGGCATCGGCACACAGCGCGCCGCTTACAGTTGCTTTGACCGCTAAGTTGGTAAGGATGGATTTACACAACGCGACCTCCATGTACCTCCGCCAGCGATTGGCAAAATCTCTCCGAGCCGCCAAATGCGAGATCCGGAGTGCGTGCAATCTAGCTTCGCGTCAAGGTCGTAGCGAAGCTATATAACAAAACAATCATTTAAGCGATAACACCATGCCTGAGCCAACACACGGAAAAATCGACGTATGCTAGTCGCTTCATAGGCAGATCGAAGCGTTAAAAAATCAGATCTGGTTGGATTTGTATTGCAACTCTGCAGGTTGTTCACATGTGGGGTGGTTTTAGTGGTGTTCGCTCGCAATAGTACTTTTCCATTTCGCCTCTCGCGAATCATAACGCTGAGTAGAACTAATCCGACACCACTTACCTGCAAAAGAAGTCATAGCCACCAAATGTCAAGTTAGGAAATGACGAGGATGTAGGCTAGTGATACTATTGTATACTGTAAGTTTGTTGAAACACCGAGGACGAAAGGATCATACAACAACCTCTGCTCTAACTTAAGGTCGAAAGAAATTTGTGATTTAAATTTGTGCAATGGAGTCACGATCTTTATTTTCAGTGTTCAATGAACGATGTGACTCGTTTCTAGATTTTTTTTCAATACAAGGAGATGATTGATCAATTAGTAAAATATGCATTGCGAAGGAACGAAGGAATTGCCAGCCTTGTGTGGAAAATAATACAAGTACATGAAATTTTAGGTCGGTGAATGATGATTGGAAGAACGAATGAGTGGTAAGAAGTGATCAAGATTATGAGTGAGCCAAAGACAGATATGAATCGGAGATGAAATGCAGATGAAGATGATTGGCAGATGATTGAGAAGAAGCGGGGGAACGGTGGCGAATGTCCGTCGATAGTGGGGATAACATGGATGCGGGGGTGGGATCGCCGCAGCATAGTCCACAGCAGAAGGAGAAAACTTGACGGGAGACATGAAAGGTCGACTGTGGGGTGCCTGATGGGCGGCATAGAAGTAGGCCTAGACCTGAATCTAGGTCGTCTCTAGGCCATAAAGCGCTCAGGCAACGAAAGTTGACATGTACAACGATTTCAGCAACCAACACGACGCGCGCGGCACACGAGCAGGTGACATAGAATATAGATAGGGAAGGTCAAGGTCAACGCAGTGAGCGCAGGGACTTAATAACGTCCTGAATGTCACTGTTCCATTCACCCGTCCAGGTCTGCGGCTTGTCGGGAACATTGTGAGTGATCGAGAAGGCAATTTCGTCGTCGTCGATGGGCGGAGGAATGATCCAGTTCGATAGAGCTGGGCCGTTGCTGTCAAAGCGAATGTCGGTCAGCAAAGAGGCGGACGCTGAATGGTTGTGGGAGGCTATGCGGAGACTTCGGCGTCGGGAAGCGGGAGTGTAGGAAAGGGAACGCGACAGGGTTGACGAAGGAACTGAATCACGACCGTTCTCTTGTCCCACATCTAAAGTATCCCTGGGGTGGGGGGTCAACCTCTCGGCAGACGAATCAGGCACTGGACTTGGAGACGGGGGCGAGAACATGATTGGGGATCCAGGTGAATGGCAGATGTCACTGGACGATTCATTGAGGTCGAACTCGTCTTCGAGCCCAAGTTGGTGTAAGTCATCGGTCAACGTTGACATGGTGTGTTGTGTCGCGACAGAATCGCGAGGACGACCAGAAGGCCGAACGAACATAGAACTCAAGCTCGTTATTGACAGACTGGAGCGCCGGGCGATTTTGGCGCTTCGGCTCGTCTTCGAGAAGGTGCCAATTGTTGGCATTGGCGGTCGATGCTCGTTTTGGTGTAAATGATCGCTTCGATGTGCATCGAATAAATTTTCTGGCGGCGCGTCGCCGAAAGTACGAGCTAGCTTGCTGAGACTTCTCTGGCGATGATTTATAGGTATAGAAGGATTCATCTCGTCGTCGGAGACATCAAAATCGAGGTCTACGTTGTCCGGTATATTATCGGGAATTGTCGTGGTCGGAGTAGAAGGCGGAGGGTTACTACTGAACGTAGACGACGATGCCGAAAAAGCAGGTGATAGTGAGATCTCTTCTGCGCTCCTGACTGTCCTCATACGCCGAGTAGGTGGGTCGCTAGGAAAGAATGGCGCCGATGGAGGTCCCGACTCCCCTGCAAAATGTATGGAACTATTGACCGTAGACGAGGAATTGTTTGTGACGTGGTAGGAAAGTTGGGCCGGTATAGGATGGACAGACCTGGGCTCGGCTCTCTCCTTGCCCTTTCTTTTTGGAAATTTTGCGCCACCCCTGTTCAGGATGGTTAGGAAAGTGGGAGGCGTTGCAAGTGGTTTTGGGCGTGAGCCTAAGCCACCACGTCCAGTCGGTGGGATAAATACGGGCTTGTCAGATACACCTGGTTTGACGTCCGAAAATTCTTGGAGGGGTACGAGTGAAACATCTCGAGTTTTCGGACGAGGGGACAGCTCCTCAGGTTGGAGTGCAACTAGCCGAAGTCGAGAGCCTGACCCACCCCTTCCCATAACACGAAGCGTTGATCCACTAGACCCACTGTCCTGAGAGCTGGTAGACGGTGATTTACTACCGCTCCCTCGTGCTGCCGCCATTGAGTTTACAGAGGCAGAAGGCGAAGAATGTGAAGTGAAAGTCGTTGAATTTGTCGGTGAATGACACCGCAAGCCTGAGTTTATACTGCTGGCAGTTCGTCGCGATTTGGCGTCTGACGAGGTCCTGGATACTTCGGCTAGGACACAAATACATATGAGACTAGGACGCAAATACTAGACGGAACTCACAAATCGACTGGCGAGGCGGTTCGGAGAGTGCGTTTAAACGATGGGAAGGCTGTTCCGTTTCCCAGGCCCGTGGAGTAAAAAGACGAGTTTCTTGAACGGGTACTGGGTGAGCTAACATTCCATTGAGAATGGATGTGACCACTTGAGGTGACACCTGCTTGGACCCACGACTTCGAGTGCGTTGGGAAGTAGTGGACGGAAGGAAAGGAGATGGGGTCGACGACTCGGAACGGGAAGGAATGAAGTTGCTGAGAGACGAGGGCAATCGAGGTGAAGGATCAAAAGAGGTGGATTTATCTCCAGCTTTGGCCAGCTTTTTCGGGGAACCGAAGAAAGAACGAGGTTCATCTTTTGACTTGAGGTGTACCGTACTATGAGTGGTCCGGTGGGTCATAATCGCCGTCCAGAAATAGTGCAGACAAGCAATGCGCAATGACTGAAGTGGTGTCCAAAGACGAGGGGTGTTTTGGGAAAGCGAATGGGGGTCGATTCCCAAGGATATATCTCGATGGGTGGGAGGCCGTTAAGCAGCTGATGTTGCGCCGGTTATCAGGTATCCAGGGTTCAGGTTGGGATCCAAATTTCATAATTATATCCATCATGTTCCACAGCCTGCGCGATGCAGATCTGATCACAGGGACCGCGTAAAGCAGGCTCAGAGGAATCTCCTCAGCCTGGCACGCTGTAAAAGTCGCCGAATCCACTGGTTTGGTCACCCTATAAGAATCTCGATCAGTAAAAGGATAGAAAGGCCTCGAGCAACGTGAAATTGAGACCACTTGCCCTTCTGAAAAAGAAATCCCACTATCAATCAGGATCTGACGGCCGAGTGATATCCAAACATAATCCAACTCCGGCCATCCTCCTCTCTCATAACTCTCTCGGTTGCTCGCCCTGCCCTTGGAGATCTTCAAGCGCGCAAAACCAACGCAACAACCAAGTCGTTCCTTGATGATTGAGGTGACACATGTCCGAAAAGAAACAGGAGGTCGGCATCGCTAAGCGAACCGTTATTTGCCAAGCCTTACTCTTCCAAATATAGTTGTATCAAAAATATGAACGGTGTGTCCACAAAGCTTCCTTCAGGTCCATTCAAATTTACTTGTCGGCATACAAGACTTGAAAACGGTCATCCATGTGTGCGTATTCTATTACTCCTCAACCTTTCTTTTGAATGTTCCCAAGTCTTTCCAACAGATTTGGTATCGACTGTTTTCTGATTTCCGACGCGGGTAACATGGTGAGCATAATTTGATGAGCAGCGATGCGATTGCATGTGCTCCTGGTTTATTTCTAGCTTTTAAGAGGACTCTCCAGAGTATCTCCTCAAGGAATCTTTCTAACCGAATTGAGACGTCCTTACATGTTTCTGGCGACGATACTCGTCTCTAGTGTTGACCTCTTTCAACCCATGCACTTCACACTTTGTCCTCTATTCGGTGGAAACCGCTCCGAGTTTTGTTTAAAACTTGTACTCTAGTTTTTGGTCACTTTCGAAGAGTCTTGAACCTAGATCACTTGGCCATTTTTGGGCGATACCTGTGGCTGCGACAGAATTCTTCAACCCCGTGGCGATATTCACCGTAATAGAACACGGCAGAGAATTTTTACCACACAGTGCTTGTAACGACTACGTCGGCGCTCGTCGATATCACCCCATCCCGCTCTCCGACCACAAGTCTTGCGACTCGACGCCAAAAAAAAATTCCAGAATTATCAATTGGTCATTTCGGAAGGTGAGCCCGGACAACTCTCCCCCAGTAACCTAGTAGCGAACGCCTCTTGCGAAATCCATCTTTGATACATCTCTTTCGTTTGATCAAAGTGTGGATGTATGAATATACTGACTGACTTGCCTTTTTCTCTTCCAATTTTCCGGAGCAATCCCGAGGTCAACAGCACATGAACCATTATTCACGAATCCCTATGACTCCAATCACTCACGTCTTTAAATTTGGATCGCTCTCACTGTGGTGCCCTCCGTTCAGTGATACCCACTCCTAGCGACTCCTTTAGTTCTTTCTTTGTGTAGATCTATAGGCGAGTGCTTCTCATACTTGGTCATGGCCATCATTAACTCGACCTCTACTCGGGCGCGCTTGTCCTTGCGTGGAGTCCCGAATACTATCCGACACTCCATAAATCTTTGGTTTCTCGGTTCGCCCTCGTATTTTATCATCATACGCATGTCAAGTTCCCATATGCACTCACTAGAAAAGCCAATGTCCAGTGATTGTAACAGCGACGTCAGCGCTTGTCATAGCCTTCCCCACAATCGACCGTTTTCGTCTTTCCGGCCTTTGCGGGAAGTGGTATTGACAGGTACTTAATAGTAGTATGTACTGTATATTATATTATGAGACTGACAACAGAGCTCCATGATTAAGTCTTGACAGCAAGACAGTGGCGTAGGTACGACTCCCTAAATCTATCTCTGATATGCCTCTTTTAATTGATGTGTCCTGGCTTGCTTGCTTTTTATCAGGTCTGGCGTAGTCGTTAACTGAAAGTGCACTTACGGTCAGTGGATATAACTTTAACAGGATACCTTCAAAGTGGGTACCAAATTATGAATCTCCGTTCATATATACTTCCTTCCCTCAGCGTCTTAGGTTCGTATGATCCAGAATGGAGGTCAAGTAGCACTATTTTTATATACTCTATCCATCATCCGAATTGCCCAAGGTTACTGTATGCCACTTTTTAACAAAGTGCATAGCGCCAATCCCACTTGACACCCGTACAAAGCTGCTTCCGTGTCTTTAGTGGAGTGATCACCATGTCAGTTCGGGAGAGTGTGACTTGGATGCAACTTGGATGGGTGTAAACCGACGGGGATCCCTATCAGGTAACTGCCGGCCTGGATGTGCAAGAAAGACCTGTGAACTCTGCATTGTGTGGCAATTCCTCGTTCTGTGGAGTTGCGACTCGGACATGCGAGTATTAACTCTGCACCCTAGGGTAGATCAATTGCCTAACATGTTCTGAAACGCTTTCGGCACGGCGATGGACGACATCATCGACTATCTACTAGCTGCAATTTACCATAACGTCATTATAGTACGGTCCCCAGACGCCGGGCGATGCTCTAGACGGGTGAGGAGGGGACTCACTTGAGTGTCCTGTCAATTGCGTGCTGAAAATTATGAGCACACTATGGATGTAGCAGTTGGTTCGTTCTACAGATGAGTAAGTCGATGGTCAGTACACATAAAAAAGACTACGAATTCTGTTAGTCTGACTACGGGAGAGTAGGTTCGTTCACACCCGTTTTCCGTTGGAGCCCTCATGTCTTGGGTAAATTTCCATAGCCGTTCGCCAACTCTCGCCCTGTCAAAACTCTTCTCATGCAAGTTGCCACGTTAAGCCTGGGTTTCACTGATGAGCTCGGTTGCCACCTCACCGCTGCTGTTGACGTTTCTGAGAGAGTTGTCCATTTACGTTTCGGCGCTGATTGTAGGAAATATTGCTACTTACTTTACGCCCGCTTGGGCTGCAGCACAAAATGTATCGCCGGAACCTGACGCATCAATCGAGACCGTCAATGGGTATGTTCTACAAGCTTACGACCCGTCGCTACGCGCCGGGGTTCGCTTCGCTCACCCGGCTCTGCGCGACGGTTCTCCAGCTTGCCGGGGCTGCGCCCCTGGACCCTGCTCTGTCGGCGCTTCGCGCCTCCATAGTGAAAAATAATTCTGTACAAATTTTGTAGGGCATAAATTGAAATTGAGTAGACGAAAAAATGCAAGACAGAAACAGGCAGTCTCGCTTCGCTCGCCTACCTGCTTCTGCCTTGCATTTTTTCTGTTTCTTATTAGGTGCCACATAGTATTATATAAAGTGGATGAATAATATTCAGTCAACGAAAAAATGCAAGACAGAAGCAGGCAGTCTCGCTTCGCTCGCCTACCTGCTTCTACCTTGCATTTTTTCTATTGCTTATGAGGGTGAAACACAGAATCAAATTTCAGTCAACAAAAAAATGAGAGACAGAAGCAGGCAGTCTCGCTTTGCTCGCCTACCTGCTTCTGCCTCTCATTTTTTTGTATTCATAAGTATCTTTTGTCTATTCTTAATCCCATAATTTAAAGCTACACTATTATATGTTCAGTTCACTCATTTAAATCCATGCATACTTATAATAAATCTATATCATTCTACTTACAAACATTAATCTAATACCTTGATATATAATAGAGCAGGATGGGGTGAGCAGTGGCGGCACAGTTGGTTTTTGCACCGACGTGGGGCACCTCTCGTCATCTGGTGCTATGCTCAAATTCTCGTTGCTTCTGCCTACCCCCAACATCCACATCGTGGGTTCCTTGTCGATGCAGGTGTACTGGGCACAACGGCCGTCCTCGCTGACGGTAGGCAGGTGCACTGTCTCGTCGTCTCCCCATGACCACCCCACACCTGCGGTGAGTTCCCGCTGGCGCGGAGGTACTGGGCGCGTGGCGACAGTCATGGCAAGTGGGGGGGGCATGGTTGCCGAGACACTGACTGGGGCTGCATAACCGCCTACACCAACACGGTTGGTTTCCGTGTTGATGTCGGGTGTGCGCCATCTCGTCACCTCCTCATACCCCCACACCAACGTGGTGGGCTCCTCATTGATGTGGGGGTACTGGGCGCGACGGCCGTCGCAGATGGTGGGTGGGCTTGACGTGACACGGCGTCGCGCAGTGAGTTCCACAGACGTGGAGGTACTGGGCACATGGCAGCGGTCGTGGCAAGTGGAGGGCGACGCTGACTGGGGCTGCATACCTCCCTACACCGACACGGTTGGTTTCCGTGTTGATGTCGGGTGTGCGCCGTCTCGTCACCTCCTCGTACACCACACCAACGTGGTGGGCTCCTCGTTGATGTAGGGGTACTCGGCGCGACGGCCATCGCAGATGGTGGGTGGGCCTGCCGTGACGTGGCGTCAAAGCAGGCGCCGTGGGGTCCAGAGTCGCTGAACGGCGCTGCAAGGTGGTGCGGTATGGGTCAGCTGTACGGCGGCGGTTGGTTTTGTTACTTACTTGGTGATCCCATTTTCAGCTGACATCCCTCATTGGAGGGGAGGGGCACGGCATACCGGGCGTAGCGTGTTCTTGCGGTGACGTGGTAGCGAATGTGGGTCCTGAGGAGCTGGCCGGCGCTGCAATGGGGGATGGTGTTGGTTAGTCGCACAGCGGGGGGTTATTTTCTTGACGTACCTGGGTACCGGGCATATTTACCCCTCGTCGCGTGTTCTTGCTGGGACATGGCGGCGAACGCGGGTCCTGAGGTGCTGGCCGACACTGCAATGGGGGCGGTATCGGTTAGTTGCACAGCGGGGGCTATTTTCTCGACGCACCTGGGTCTGTTTGTCATGACGTGGGCAACGCGGAGTGCCGAGGGGCTGTAAGGGGCTGCGAGGTGGGTTAGTTGGACGGCGGCGGTCGTTTTCGTGGCTTACCTGGTGAGTCCCCCTTCATTTCCCCCCCCCCCTAATTTCCGGCCCACATCCCTCATTGGAGAGGAGGGGCACTCGGAACGGTCCTGGGTATCGTATCGGCCATGTCAGATGGGGCGGATGGGACGGCGGACGGACGGGAACGTGTCTCGAAGGAGGGGAGGAATGGTGGTGGTGGTTGGAAGGCAGAAAGTGGCGCGAGGTGGCGCCATCAACAAACCTCGGAATGTGGGAACTCCTGGGAAGCCGGGCCCGGTTGGGGCTCTAAAGAGAGGGCGGTTCGCTTTGTCAGCTATTACGTAAACTTAGTCAGCCATCAAAACCCCGTCCTCTCTTATATATAATATACATATTACAAGTGGAGTAAGTTTCCGAGTGCCGAAAGTAAACTGAGCTGGTTCTAAAATTCTAGGATGTGAATTATTTGAAGATGTAAGGATCGCTTTCCATGTGAGGTTCGTTCGAACCAAATGTCCTCATCTATGTTTATGACCAGGGTTCAAGTCCTGGCCATCGGCCAATAACACAGGCTCGTCGTGGTCTTTCGAGGCTGGCGGTTCACCCATCGCCTTCCTTAGCTGGGCAGAATGCAGGACCTTGGCGTATCGCGGCTGAATGAAGGTCGCCGAGGCTTCAACAAGCAACTTTCCTTGCAAGTCCTCCACACGGCCAGACACGGTAGCCTTTCGACCTTTAACCTCACCGATGTGCGTTTTGATAACTACGAACTGTTATTTTTGTGTCAATGACGAACTTTCTCTGGTAACAGATAACGCGAAAATACTTTACCTGATCGGCCATGGTTGGGGCCCGATAATTCAGTGTGAGTTGAGCAGTGACGCCTACCTTCTCAGGCAAGTTACTTATAGCCTAAATAAAAGAGCAGAATTATATATCAGCGCGGGCACAGTAGGAGAGATAACGACCTAGAGTTTCATGCTAAATGTTTATGCTCACAGTTCTCGCAAGAGTCTCGTCCAGAAGCGTCGCTAATAGCCCTCCATGGATAATACCGTCATGGCCGCACAAACCCCTCCCAAGATGCAGGAAAACAACGCTCTCCGACTCATCGCGCTTTGCACGAATCAAAGGCAGCAGAGCGAGCTTTCCGGGCCCTCTTAGCGCACCGGCTGTCAGGTTGTTCACCCTTCTCTCCTCTGGGAAATGTTGATACGGCCGCGTCTCGTACCACTCCTTTGCATCGTCGCTTTCCCGCAGTTGCTTGAGGAGCGAGAGAGCCTGAAGCTTCTCTTCTAGATTCGCAGAATACGCCAGGGATTCCGGTGAGTCAGGTTCAGCAGGGGGACCAGGTGCTACACGAGGAAACAGAATAGATATTGGTGGTGGTGGATATATAGCGCCTAGCGTCCCTGCTACCATCGACGCAACTGCCACAGCAGCAAATGTCGCCAGAGGTCGTCGAGGTCGATGTGAAGGCGGTGCCGTCGAGAACAGCTGGGAATTACGGGAAGCGCCTAGTGTGCGCTGTAGTATTCTTAGTGTCTTCGTCGACATTATTTAGGCTGACCGCGTTTCTTCTGGATTCCTCTGCCGGGAAGGTTGTGGACAACGTCAAAGCCATTGCATCGACAGCAAAGTTTGGTGGCTGTGTGTCAACGGGAAAAGGTGGCCCGGAGCCGGTTCGGGAATAACCGGTCCTATCGCCAAACGAGAACGGGCCTGTTTACTCGCTACGACCAGCGTGTTGCCCAAGTGTTGCCTGGAAATAATCCACAACCACTTGTAACTTGCATAAGAATCAGTAGCAAAATCATTATTTTCTACTGAAATTCACCCTGGTCCACGGGCAGCTCAGACAAATAAATTTGTAAGGTTCTAATTGACAAATGTTTACTGCCTCGTCCCACAGAAATCTACCACCCTCGTCTAGCAAAATCCTCAAGAGTATCCTTCGACGTTTCCACCTTAGTATGGAACTTAATACCCAGAATCTTCTGTTCCTTGGATTTATCGTACGATATATGGTAGACCCGTTCGCCTTCAAGAATCTCCGGGAACCCTTTATTAAGCTTATGAGACGGGAGCGGAGACGGGGATAAAGAGTTCGCAGCCTCAACTGGAGCCCACAAATAAATATCAGTTTTGTCTATATTCAACATCATTTGGAACTTACTCCACTCCTGCCAATTATAGCCACCTATTAAAATGAAAATCGAATCGGTCCGTTAATTAGGAACTGAGAGAAAGGCTCACCTCCCGATGTAATGATTCTCTCGCCACCTGCTTCTTCCTTCTCCAGAGCCAAAACGTGCGCAAGGGCAGTGTCTCGTACATCGACCCACGAGTTGGACGTCGAGAGCGTTTCCTTGGTTTTAGGAGTTTCAGCAACTACCATATCGTACCAAGTTTGGAGCGATGTATTCAGCGACTTCAATGAAGTTACATCGTGAATTGGGGGCTGTTGTCGGTGGTCATTAGCACAAGAATAAGACTTGACTCTTAACGAGTAAACTCACCCCAAATACCTATAATTAGAAGTATTCAAAATTGGCCATGTGAGTTTAAAGCACATGAATGAGCGACTGACAAATGGTGGGTTGATAACTCCAACATCCCATCGGACCTCCGTTTTGTGCTTCTCGTAGAAATCCCATGCTCCTATTTTTGCCCGAAGTAGTGAGCACCAATGAGGCTTCACAGATAAGCAACATACCTTTCTCTGCCAAAACTTTAGAAGCACGATAAATGGTCATTGGAGCAGACTTATTTCCCTGTGCCTCAACCTCTTTGGGGGAGGTGATATTCCAATCACGCTCGCTGAACACCGTCGGCTTGTCGGGCGGGGCCATAACGGACGCGCAGGAAGAAGTGATTACCACGCGCTTGACTTTATTTCTGACATATTTACCAATCAGGTATTCAAGAAGGATACAGAATTATTAACATCGCACGTACCCATTTTTGAGAGCACTCTTCAGCATGCCGACCGTTCCCTGAACGGCAGGACGGATAAAATCTATAAGCAAAGTTCGGGTCACTTAATTTTCAAGGAATGTGATGAGTGATAAGCTTTTCTACCTTCAGGATCTGTAACGTTGGTGTGGAACGGGGAGGCAGTGTGAGCAATTGCGTCCACATCCTTGACCGCGTCGTCAAAAGCCCCTTCCTAGAAATCCTTTAACTTCACGTCAAATGAGGCTTCAGATGCTCCTACCTTGACAATGTCTTCAACAATAACCAACTCCAGCTTATCGCCATACCCAAGCGATGTGAAATAGTCCTTCATAAACTTGGCCTTCACATCAGTGCGCACAGTTCCACGCACGGCGTAGCCACGCTCAAGGAGCAGACGCGTCACCCACATGGCGATATAGCCGTTGGCGCCAGACACGAGCACTTTATCACCTTTAACGATGGTCGGCATTGTGGTTTCGGTTTGAGGTTGGATCGTGGGTTCAGAATTTTTTTCTTCGAGGGTGAGGAAGGGGAAACAGGATATCTAATCAGTTGCGTCATTGCGATTACGTGAGACGATCTGCCCGGTCGGTCCGCCAACGGCTCGCATTTGTGTTCTAAAATAGCGATTGATTTCAAGTCTAACAAAGCTTTGAAGATGCCAAAATGCAAATTGTCGTCTGCTGTTCGCAACGCAAAATCTCTCGTTTCTTTTCCATGCACTGCCTTCCAAAAATCTAGATCCTTTTAGGCGACCAGGTGTTCACAAATCACAACATGTCATTAGCAGATGAGAAAGTGATTTTGAGCAATGTCCAGCCTCAAGAAAAATGCTGGTAGCTACTAATTAAAAGGACTGTAGTCGAAGAGGGAGTGTTCGTAAACTGTATCTGGGCAGAGAGCAGAAATTACGCCACTCCTGCCAAATTTGGCGGAGTCGAGATTGACATCAATTTCGACTGACTTCAGCGATCACAGTCACCTTAGGGCTGATTAGAAGCCCTGAATCCCAATATCACCCACCATAAAAGGGGTAGTAAGTTTTATATCTACCTTTTATAAGATGACCAATGGGTTGCACATGGCGCAGAGTAATTCAAGTTGCGCAAAAGTCACGGTTGGTTGTCGCTTCGCGGTTAGTCTCTCCTAGTCAGACTACGATAGTATATGTTAGACTCAGTGTCCACAACTCGACTCCGGATCCCAGCACCGTGGCAATTCAAAATTGAATATCTTTTGCGAAGTCTTTTCGAATTTGGAGCCAGAGGGGACAGATTGATGGCCGAGCCAATCTCCGAGCCAATCATGTGCCGGCGCCAAGTTGTATCGGCGCTTATCACGCACCTCATAGATTGGTAATTGTTCATTTACTCACTTGCATACAGGGAGTTTCTGATATGTACCAAGAAATAAAACGGTAAGATGCACGAGGAAATGACCACTGGAGATGCGAACTCCTTATCGTTGGCTAGCTTGAGAAATCGAAAAATAACGGTCACTTTCGCATCTCTTTGTGAATAGTCAGCGCTATGAAGCAGACAGGTTAAAGTCAAAAACTGGACACCTTTAGATACTTGGATAGAGATCCCGCAACTGCTAGATAATCGGATTTGTACATTATGGAAGAATAGTGGCCATCGAGGTCGGATAAGATAGAATCAACACACTGGTATAGGCGGCGCGACACTGGGGCACTTGATAGCGCAGATAGCACCCGCTTACCATTATAGTCAAAAAGGGTAAGATGATTAGGGGATGTAGTTTGGAAGAACCTAGAGACCGACAGGGCGATGAGATGGAGTACAACAGAGTGAGAAGATCTAGAGGTCTGCTGAAACACTCACCCTAGGCATGCTAACCACAATTGTTCAAGCGCCAAAACTATGATAGGCACATGTGCGTCGTCCGACATAGCATATACACCAGCTCTGGTGTTATCGTAAAAAAATTGGCGAAGAAGATCCACATATTCCGTGCTGGGATCAGCTGGAAAAAAACTCGAAGTATTCGGCCACACAGGAATGAGTAATGGCTTGTTAATCAAGTGACTGCAGGACGTCACGGATAGTATACCACCAAACACAATATAACACCACATCGTCTCCTTGCTGTAACGATCCTCCTGGATTTCGGAGAGAAGGCACCGGTCAAAAATCTTGATGTGACGCTTCAACAGATCTTGTGCACGCAAATCTATCTGAGCTTGGAATCAATAACAGTCTACCGGAGGTTCAAAGCAAAGAAAACCTGGCCGGATAACCATGGAAAATAACGAGCAAGGAAGTCTACGTGTAAAGTGCACCTCTGCATGTTCGTAATAACCGATGAAAGATCCAAGGAGGTGAGGCTTTCCAAAAGTTCTGTTGTGAGACGTGCTTGATAACAATAATTTTTCAAACCGATCAATGCCCGCCGTTGCTCGGAATAATATTCATCTATAAAATCCTCAACGTCTGCTAAATTTAGAATTGAATTCGGCAACTCACATTTAGAAATAGCTTGAATACAACAAACTGCCAGATCTGCGTGAGCAAGACTGGAGTCTAAGTAGTATGTGCCAGAGCGAGATCGGTCAAATAGGAAATCACCGAGCGAGGCATGAATTATGGTGATATCGTCGTGTTCATGTGCTGGGATTTGCAGAATTGAATGTAGGCTGCTGAGGGCAAGGTATGTACCTCCCTCCTGCAGTGAAAAAAAATCATCGAGGCATTTGGGCGAGTGTATGCCATAGCCATCTTCGTTAGGAAAGTTCGCCAGAAGCAGGTAGCCCAATATACGGGACACAAGACCATAATCTTCAGCAGTGGATAATACGTGCCTATAGAGATCATCGAGTTCTGCGAATGGCGTTCCATCTTCAACGTTTCGGAGTCCCAGGATTGTATCAAGTCTATCTGTAGGACGGTGACCATGCGCTTCGACGTACTTGATAACTGTCGATGCATATATGAACTGGCCTGAAGATTTTGCAACCAATTTATCTATTGCCTCAAGCGGTGGCCAGACTTGTGGGATGTAACGTCTCATCTGGTGTTTATCACGGATTTTCTGGAATCGGCCGACAAGGAATTCCCTGATGTCGTAATCCGCACACCAAAGAGTATTGTCGAGAGCAATTCGACATAAATTGGGCTCGATATGCCCGTCGCTAAACATCTCCCGGATGTGGTACTCTGGACGACTGGCAAATAGAATGGCAAATGGGAGTTTATGAAGTGTAACAAGGTGGGTAAATGTGTGGATAATTGCTGTCTGTGCTCTGGGATCCCGACACTCGTCTAGTCCATCAATGATTATAAGACGTGGTTGAGGGCCAAGGTTAGTGGCAGGGGTACCCGACTCGGGCATCTTTGAAACGGGTTCAACGACCAAGGCCATGAATTGAGTTTCGAGATCGCGTGTGAGCAAAGCTGGATCGTGTTCTATGGCTTTCTCTATCAGGGGTCTTGCTTCAGGAAAGGACAGAGCAATCTGATAACTAATCGTGGCCACCAATCGTTTCTCGTCGTTGCGCCCAGCTGCAGATCTCGAGAAAAAGAAAGTGCCCAACAGAAGACCGTATTTGGAGCAAAATTCCGCGAAGGATTGTGCAATCGCTGATTTGCCTGAGCCTGCTGGGCCGTAAATCCACATGAAATCTGGGGATGACGGGTCTCGAGATTCTTGGAGCCAGTCCATGATTTTTTGAAGGACGGCGGTTCTAGTGTTAGGGTGACATTTTGGAGGGTCGAAGCGCTCGCCAGAGTTGTGGAGAGCGCCTTTCGCGATGCCTTCAACAAGAATTTCGATCCCTGAAAGATGATCATGAAGCACAGCAATGAAAAGCGTTCCACACTGAGCTCACCAGGCCTTCTTTGAACGCGGGTATTCGAGTGGTAATCTCCTCCAACGACGAGAAAAGACCCTCCATGTACAGTGACTTGGTGCGAGTTCGAGAACATAAAGAAAGTGGTCCGCGTGTGATGGTCAACGTTAGAGCTCAAGCGCTCTAACGTTCGGTAGCAGAGTACGAGTACAGTTGTACTCGAGTACACCGGTGACCGGTCCGCAATTGCCGCAATTTCAAATGATTCCTTGTCAATTCCAAGGTCTACTCTGACTCGGAGGAGGTAAGTGATTTCCACAGACATGCTGCCTCCAACCTCCCATCTTCCTTCAATAAAATATATCAGCAAAAACACGGTAGAATCTCTTGAAAACGCAATTCAATACTTGCGTCTGATCTACAACCCACAAGTGCGGGGTTCTCGCCGTCGCAAAGCGTTTCCACCTGCTTCCGGGGGAAAAATACAGGATGAACAGAGTTTACAACAAGAACTGGATGCCTTACGAACAGATGGATTCGAGCGAGCCTATTGTATAAAGTGGCTTACCGCCTTGATTGCGCAATGCGAAATCAATTCTGAAAAAGGCCTTGGTCTACCCGAGTGTAGTGGACCGTCGCTGGAGTCGAATTTGACCGTCAAGCAGGAGGCCTTGGTGGAGAATGCTGCGTCTTTACTGGCAACATGCGCAGGTACAGCATCGGCTGGCGTAATAGCCCGTAACTTCATATTTGACCTAATAGGATCACCGGACCCAATCACCGTCGAACTCACTGACGTTCCTCTGGATAACCAAGATTACGGAAGTGTTGGCGCTCAAACATGGGGTGGGGCATGCGTCATGGCTGAGATGATTACCGAGGCCCCAGATGCGTTTGGCCTTCCGAAGTTCGAGGACGATTCCCTCGTGAGCCAGAAATACTGGGAACAAATGGACAACCTTCGATTTCTCGAATTAGGAGCAGGTACTGGCCTTGTGAGCCTCGTGGTCGTCAAGACTATGGAAAGGATTTTATCTCAGTCTCAAAGCACGAGCAAGCTCACCGTGGATATTGTAGCCACGGACTACTACCCATCCGTTCTTGCCAATCTCGAACACAATGTTCAATGCAATTTCCCTGCCTCAAACTCATCATCGTCCACGAGAACAGACCAGATCCGCTTCCAATCGAGTTTTCTAGACTGGTCTACATTCTGCTCCCTCGACAGCCCTCTACCAATTCTGGCAGAAAGTTTCGACGTTATTTATGGTGCTGATATCATTTACGAGGCTCAACACGCAAAATGGATCAAGGAGTGTCTCATGAAACTCCTACGAAAACCATCTAGCTCTTCTGAGGTCCAGCCCACCTTCCATCTGATAATACCACTTCGTGCAACACATGCTATCGAATCGAGCACGATCGAGCAGGTCTTCCGCACCGACGTTATACCACATGTTGACAGCAACAACTTACAACTGGTCATCAAGCACAAAGAAATCATAATTTGTGACGCAGAGAGTGGTGAGGAAGGAGAGGAGGTTGAGTATGCGTACTACAAAATCGGTTGGTCATGACCCGGGTAAGTACGAATCCTAAAAACGTAAAACATGGGCGGGGTTGTCATAAAAGCATGGAAAGCCCAAGAAGTCAGTCAAATCGTTATCGTCGTGTAAATAATGCCAATAATGACATCAAAGTCAACCATCGGGTATGCATTAGGCAAGTGCAAGCAGCTGGGCGCGATCTTCGCGAACGGCATAAAGGATGATGTAGTTGTGGCCTTCAGCTTTGCGTTTGAGAGCAGCATCTCGCACGGTTTGGCCATATCCAGCATGTTGGGGAGGGAACATGGACGAAATGGGTTTCCAGGCTTCTTCATCACTGATCCAAGCAGAGGTCTTGGTCATTGCGTCAAAGTGCGCAGGGGAGACGTCGACAGCGACAACCGGCATCCCGTTCTGGAAGGCGTTCTTGATAGTGAGAGCTTTCTCAAACGCTAGAGACACAAGACAGTAAACCCAACGGAACCAGACTCCGGGTAACTTACACACCTTTTTCGAGGAATATTTGCTTCACTTGCTTCCTTTGCTTCTTTGGATCAGGCAAGACGAGTTGAACGTCTGGTACTATGGCTGTGTCCTTGATGACAGGGAGGTTTGGAGAAGTTTCGGGAAGGGTCGGAGCTCCTGAGGTTGTCGCGTCTATACGCTTTTGGTCTGCGATTTGGTGCTGTAACCAGCTGACGAGTTCTTGGCGAGATACTGGAAAAGGACTAAGGTACAGTTGTCGATAGGAAAGTCTAGGCAAAACTCACAATCCTCTTCGGTACCTTTGAGGATGCTTTTCACCTTGAAGGCAGGAAGGTTTCTACCACTGCGTGGGCGAGGGTACACAGTGAACCTATACGACCAAGTCATCAGCGACCCAAACCCAGAAACGACGTGGAAGAAAAACGTACAGGATTCCTTCCCTCGCACATATGTCCAAATGGTTTTCGTGCTCAGCATCCGGCAAGCCCGATTCGTACATCAAGTCTGCACTGATATTGTGTTGCCACAGGTACGAAACTACTTCGAGCCGCTCCTGCAAATGGCCTTCCTGATAGGAAACCACATAGACATCGCAGCGTCTGGGACTCCAGAATCCAAACGAGCGTTCTTCCTTGACGAGAGCCTTGATGGAAGCACTTTGATAAGCCGCGAGCGCAGCGGTAATTTTCTCAACTGCAATTTGGATACCGAAAGCGCATATGGACTCTGACTTTTGTTTCAAAGGCTGAAAGCGCGAAATCAAGTTATCATATCTAATCAATATGAATGAAGGTAATAAGCAAGAAATTCAGTGGGATGGTTACGACTCCTTACCGGCCGCCTGCAGCTAGGAGGTCCGTGGGTTTGTTCCGCCGAACGACTTCGACCATGACTCCATCCTTGAAATGGGTATGGTGGCTTCCAAGCATCAACGGGTGGAAAAATATCTGACGAGTTACGCCAGCAGAATGGGCATAGGCTATCACATCCTTGACTTCCTTGACAGCGGCTTCCAACAGGCTAGCCAACCCAGTTCCAAGCCTCTCCACTCGTGACATGGTCTCGTCGACGTCTTCCTCTGAAATATCCATCAATCCAACGTTTTCGTGAAGAGTCATTATTCATCTTACCAACATCGGACAAAATTTCGAGTTCGTCAGCTGTGCTCCTCAAAAGGCCCTTTTTCACAAGCAGAGTACGCTTCTGGGACGGAGGTGACTTCGACTGCCAGATAATGTCGATAACGGCAGTGCGAATGTCTGAAGGAACCCTATTGAGAGCAACCTCGACAACTACGAAGACTAATCAGAAGAGTAACCAAAGAAGAAAAAATTTGACCTACTCTTCGTGTGAGAGATATGGATATCATAATGCTGCGACAAAATTGGGAAATTCTCCAAGCAATCGTTGACGACAGCGATAAGTTCAGCACAGGCGGCTCGTGGTCCAGCCTTCAAATCAGGAGTGATGATATCAAATAGAGCAGCTTTGGTAAATTTAGGATGGCCGGGTACGATGCTGGAAAATTTGTATTAGTTCAGTGGTACATTGGAAAAGAAGGAAGGAACATGCTTGGGACGATATACATTGGTAATATGGTATCTCTTGATACGTCTGATATTCTGTCTCGCAGCGAGCCTCGCAAAGGGCATAAGGATATTGTTCGGCAGCGCCACGATATCGCCCTGGCGATCAATGAATGTTGCCTGGCTCTTTTCTTCTTCCGGATCCATGACAGGCATAAGCAAGGGGGGTTCCATATTCACTGCTCCATGTAAATGGAAAAGTGCCTCCAGCTGGTCTTGGACCGTCTGGTTTAATGGGGCGTAATCTGGCGAGTCGGCATCCTGGTCGTAGACGAAGGTCCTTGAAGGCCGCGGGGGTTGCTTGAACAATGTTGTAAGGACTGTCTGGTGCTGAGCCGAATCGGGTTTGACTGACAAAAAAAGATAAGAATGGCGGAGTTGAAAGGACAGTAAGTTACTAACCCATTAATCGAAGAGCATTCTTAAAGTATTCGTCTTCTAATCTCTCTGGCAACAGCGAACTCTGCGACAACTCAAGTGCCGTTGGTCTCTTATTTGGGTCATGTTGAAGAAGCCAGGTGATAACTTCATTCGGTACAGTCAGTAAATGACTTCCAGAGATGGATTGTACTGAAGCACTCACTTTCTTTCTGTCTATTGCGAGTAGGATCCCAGGTTGGAGGAAATATAATTGCAGGCCTTCGCAAATCCTCTAGGACGGCGATACGCTCAGCTCCTGTATTGAACTTGAAATTCATCTCGAAAAAGACGATCTACGTCCAAGGGTGAGATCAGGGTGATAGAATGAAAGAATCCAGACTGACCCCCAGAGAATACATATCTGCTTTAGAGTGATCTCTGGGTCCTCTTCCTCTTCTTCTTGACTGTACTTCAGGCGCAATATATAAACGAGTACCAACCTCTGTAAAGCAAATCAGCATTGTGAATGGATGGAAACTAGATACTTACCTAGTGTCATGTCGGCCTCTACAACAAAACTACGAGGAGACACATCGGACTCTACAGCCGCAAGGCTCGAAGTAGCAAGGCCAAAGTCACCAACTGAAAACGAATAAAAGTAAACAAACAAGTCTTATCCTGCAACCTAACAAGCATACCTCTGCAATCGCCTTTCATGTCTGTCATGTAAAGTGTAGATCAGAATGTCAATTTGAACGAAGTAAGCAATATCACATACCAATGAAAATATTGTTTAGCTTTATATCTCTATGCAAGATGTTAAGCGTAGACATGTGCACGAGAGCATCCACAATTTGTTGAAAGAGCCGCCATCCCTCTTTCTCGTCCGCAGTAAGACCTTCATCTACTCGCTAACAACGGATGAGATGACGGGGTTCAATACCAGGCTGAAGGACTTACTTCTCTCAATGTTTGACGTTCGACAAATTCCTACATTCATACAGCATCCAAGTCAGTATGCAAGGTTTTGGTTTCAAATGAAAATCAGGAAACACCATCTGAATATACAATGTCCTCGAGACCGCCGGCGTCAGTGGTTGCAAGCCCTGGAGTGGCGAGCCCAATTTCAGCGCTGGCGGCCCCGACTTCGACTTAGACTTGGACTTTCCCGAAGAGTGGAAGAGGCCCGCAAACTCGTCATCCGCATCGTCCTCCTCGCTGCTCCCGCTCGTGCTACCCGAACCTGAACCTGAAGTCCCTGGTGATTCTGAACCTCCAAAGTGGATGCTCGGAAACGACGTGCGCGACAGGGAGAGGTCGTCGAAATCTTCCACGTTGAAGTGAAAGGCGCCATTAATTGGCAGGTGTCGCTCGCTGGCCTGGTCAGGGACAGAGGTGAGAATTTCCTCAGTGGAAGAGTCTGTGCTGGAGTCGCCGGAAGCCACTGTTGAAGTGGGCTCGAAGATTTCGACCCAGGTGGTGTAGTAGCGCACGATGTTACGGTGCGAGAGCCGGCTGAGGGCATTAACTTCTCGGAAAATCTTGTCATTACTCTGCATGGTTTTGAGTCGAACCTTCTTGACTGTTTAATGAACAAATGAGTAGCATTTCGCAAAGATCGAATGAACTGATGTACCAGCATAGATCCGCGAATCGATCTTGTTACGAGCCTTTACGACAGAGCCAAAAGCTCCTTTGCCCTGTAAGTGCAATTGTTAGTAAAGGTCCAGCATTTGGCAGGAGTCAGCATGGAGAAAAAGCGAACCAATAATTCCAACTCTTCCCAATCTTCTTTCCATCTGCTCATATGCTTCGCCTTCGGGGTCAATCGGAAGTAGTCAGGGGCTTCAGGCGATCCAAACTGGAGAGGTATTGGGGTCTTTGGGTCTAAAACGTAAGAACAGGCTGTTTGAGAAATTGATCATGACCAACATGCTGCAGCCAAGCTCACCATTCGCAGCGAAAGAGAAACCTCGAGTAGTCACAGGGCTTTGCATGATACCATTAAGGTCGGTCAAGAGGCTCGCGCAAGTCACTGAATTCTTCTTCGGCGGTTCCAGCATCATCATAATCTGTCGTCCTAAAGACAGAGATATGGACGCTATTTCCCAGGAAAAACAAAAGACGGATTAGCCACTCAGACAAAACCATCAAGACAAAGAACGAACAATTGTTTATGGCAGTCGCAGGATCTGACCATCGCTCGCACACATCAAGGCCTAGAAGCATCTGAAGCAAGACAATCCCAACGTCGTGAATGTCTCGTTGACGCGTGTACAATAGTGAGGACTCGCTGACGTCCCGCGAGAGCCACCCATCCGCGAGTTTTGGTTCCTCTGGCAATGCTGGAGTGTGTGGACCAAAAGAGTTGGAACGGTGTAGGTCTGTAAGGCGAGTGTGGAAGCTCGCTTTGCAGAGTTTGATGACCTTGGGCTGGCTGGGGTTGTCGGATGATGTCAACCCGACGCAACGGGTGTTTATTCCTGAATATACTATGAGTAAAATTCGCGTTGGCTCAAGGTAAGCTTACCTTTGTGCACGAGGTTGTTAATGTGAATTGCATTTAAAGCAGTGAGAATTTGGGCGATGTAGTCCTAATTATCGGGATCAGCTGGAAAACACGAAAGGGGGAGGTATCTCGACATACAGATGCACGATCCTCTCTCAAGGAATCACAGTCTTCCAACACATCATACAACGTCAACGGCGGGCTCTGCTCCGTCAGAACCAGCAGGGAAGGTGGGTCACCGCCAGGAGGAAAATTAAGCTTGACTGCGTAGATCGTGAGGAGCTTAGGGTGGCGAATAGCACTGAGGTTGCGAATATCCGTCTCCAAGTTCTCCAGCTTCTTCTTTCCGCCATGTGTGGTGTAGTAGTGGCTTTGGAAGGACACCACATACATCTCGAGAGGCATCACGGCATTGACATTGTCCATCACAGGCTCCGCCATGTATACGAGACCGAGGTGGCCTGTTGAGTATTATAAACAGAGGTTCATTGTGCACCACTCCAATTACTCACCGACACGCGGGTGAAATACCTTCACAGTGTTGAACTTGACCCCATTCATCTCCATCACCTCGAAGGTTTCCGTCGGTGTCTCTCCGCTCGAGGGCACTGCTGTCAGGTCAGAATTCGCGCGAGGCCGAGTCGCCCTGACTTGCTGCTTCTTCGCGGCAACATCTGCCAGGATTTGTTCGTTGAGTTCCTGAGCTTGCCGAGCTGCTCTTTCTTCAGCCTCTTCAGCCTCTTCGAGCTCTCGTTGCCGTCGCACCTACAATTTGTTAATAAGCCGCTCCATAGTAAGATCAAAATGCATTACCTTCTCCTCGTCCATTTCACGCTGGGCCATTTGCAACGCCAGAGAACCGACAACTTCTATTGGGGGCTTAATATGCTTTTCTATCCAGTCTTGACAAAAGGTGATGATCTGCAAATCAAAAGTGTCACGCGAGAAAACGAAGGCAGAAATGGTCCAAGTTTTTACCGAAAAGACCATCTCGAAGCCTTTGAGCTTCTGTGCCTCTGAGTTGATCTCATGCAAGAGTCTGGTTATTTGGGTGTCATTGATGCCTACGATGGGTTTCTCGATGGAGAAGGTAGGACATGCGAGACGTGGATATGTTTTAGGAAACCTGGACACAAGTCAGATTCGGCGTCTAGATAGCGGACTTCAACTCACTTTACACGTAGATTGAAACTAATCTTCGACGCATGGGCGGGTTCGGGATGAGACACCCTGATAATAAACTCGTGCAACCTTGCAGCGCCCTCCAAGCCACAGTAAGTATTTATAGGCAACCTGTTCCGATCGTGGGGAGCTCACCTTCCATGCTTTCGGCGGTGGAACTTCAATGAAATCTTCGGCGTAGATAGACTGCAGCGCAGTTATTTCGAGGAGTTGCGAATCTTCTGTGGAATCCATGGGGACCTAGTGGTGTCGGGCTGGCTGGTGTCTCTCGTTTTGAACGGGGACAGTCTCTAGGCGCGTAGGCCAGAGACAGCGAACAAAGAACTTGAGAAGGGGAGGGCCCAATGGACCTCGGCAACTCAAGTCTCCATGGCTGGCGGTGCTATAGAATAAAGGTTTTGGGTGAAAAAAGAAAGAAAGAGACCTGAGAGGGAAAAAAGTGAGCAGCCCAGTCTGCAATATAACATATCGTCAAAACGTGCCTGATGGTCCTGCTCAAAGGGGGACGGAAGGGACAACTTCATCAAAACGTGTTTTCTAAACTCAGCATCATAGATTAGATAAGATCCCCTAGTTCCCGCAACAGTCTCCTTTTCAGACATTTGAGGAAATCTTGGGGGAAGACCTAAATCAGCGAAGTATGTTAAGACGCGCAGCTGACTCCAATTATTTGAAAAAAAAAAAGTGTAAAGACAAATAATCAATAGGTGGAAGTTGGTAGAATTTATATGACCGTCGAGAAACCACAGAGAACGAGGAGCGGAGTGTCGTAACCGAATCGGTAAACGAGCCCTCCAAGAAGGCGAGTCACGCAAGTAGATTTCAAGACACACCTCAGCGCATAACATAGGGAGTATTACTAGTTGAAGCATAGCGAAGAAGTCAGCCATATGTAGAGGGAAGAACCGACCTGGATGTCGGTTCGTGAGTACTTTCCGCAGCTTGCGAGCTTATGCCCAATAGGCGATGGACGAAGGACGACCAGCTAAAGGGGTAGGAAGACTTGACCATCACCTACGACATATTGTGCATCAGTAGTGTACATCTTGAGTTTAGTAATAGAAGGAATTAAAGTGCGGTTTGTAAGCAGTATCTGCTCCAAAGAGTGTGTCTGGGGATCGACAGAACTGGTGGATCAGTGAAATGATGAGGATGTCGAGGATTTCGTGACCAAGAGTTCGAAAATCTATGCTCTGGAGCATGTTCTTGACCAATAATGGGCGACGGTTGTCAATAACGGGATACTGCAGGCTGATTACGCGTCTGTAAAAGTTTTTGCTAGTCGACGAAGTATATAGATTCTGAGCTGAGAGGGAATCAAACCAAGAGAGGAAGGCCCGTCGATGGGCGTACTTGAGAGGAGATGCAAGGGGACGAACATGGGTGAGCATTGTATATGGTTGCATGCGCAAGATTTCTGTCGGGGGACATAAAGAGAATATACGCGCGAATAGGTGAACAGAAGGACTGCAGTCCCGCCCCAAGGTAAGCAGCACGACTGTGGCTAGAATTTAACTCATTTGGTTGTGAAGATGGCAGAAATGTGTCCAAGTTTACAACTGAGTTTCCAAAGTTCTTGCCACTTAGATATAGAACTTCTGTATCGGCACAAGGAAAAGTCCCGCTACTTTGGTCCTTATGTGCAACGAGCCACCAGCTGGAGCTCGAGTTAGAAAACAATTCATAAGACGACTGAAGTCTTGCCGAGTTCGAACAAGGTCGCGTCCCATAATATCGAGCCCTAGGTCTCCGGAATTCCAGCCTCGTAGTAGGAGATTGGGTCTCAAGCATACTATATTCCGCATACTGTGATGATGGTAAGGAATTAGAATTTAGAATTAAGGAAAGAGGCTGAGGGTGCAGTGCTCGCGAAGGCACGGAGTAGGCACCCGACATTACATAATCTTGAGCTGGTTTCTCGAATTCAACCACGCACTTTTTTTCTTCGTCCAATATTTCCTTTCACCTTGTCACGGTCAACTCGGATTATACTTGCCGGAGACTACTGAGTTGCAGGCGGCTATTTACTTCTTTAAAACCTTGGAGCTCACTGAGGGTTTATTCAACTCGAATCGCCAACTGGGGAAACGACCCGCGTGCACGATATAATAGACCAGCGAAAAATGGGCAGACTGCCCATCCTCTGGCTTCTATGGGCGGATCCTTGTTAGGCTAGAGGATGGTTTTCAAGATGGAACTCGGGAATAATATCTGAGGACTTGCACACTACTTTGGGGATAAACTGCACGGCCATGGGGTGGTCTACGGAGGTAAGTTTCCTCATTACCCAGCGATGTACATTATTTAACTGTGCAGTCGATTTGCCGCGTGTAACTGTTCCAAGAGATGTCCATAATTCTGCGAATGAGGGTCGCAAGGTCATCACCGAAGACAGTTGATTCTACGGCATGGTCACAAATGGACACAAAAATTGGTAAATTCCTCGATGGTTATTGGCCACCTACTATCTTTCTCATCGTCGTCGCCTTCGAAATCCCACCCCATCGGCATTCGCGGTTGTTATTTTTCTCTCAAAGATCTCGTCAAGTTGCCCTGGGTTGCTTTCCCAAATCCCTAGCTGGTTGCATACGCAGATGGCATCAACGCAACGTAAGGGCGAGCTTTCATATCGTCATGTTGCACCACAACACTCTCAAGTTAATTTTTTTTCCACCCAAGCGTATTGGCCGACCCATGGCCGACCTTATAATGCAGCCGGGAAATCGAATGTGGCCGAATAATCCTTCGTTCCAACCCGCGGACCTAGGCTTTAATTTCTGATTTATGCTCTACGAAGTAGGTCATCGTCCTGGTGGTTGGAAAGTTCGGTAAACTAAGAATCAATATTACGGGCAACACCAAGCGTAGTTTGTGTTGTGTCTAATTTGCGCGCTCGATACGCCCTGCCACTTGGGTTGAGTCGTCCATCACCGCCTATAATATGGTTGGAGCTTAGGCTGGCGTAATATAGTCTGGCGTGGTTGTGCTCAACATCTCCGGCGGTGAAACTGACATAGCTGAGCGCCGCTCGACAACACCTATCGCAAATCTGGCTCAACCACTAAGTGTATTCCATTGGTACGCTTCTGCTTTCCTACTTAATGCACCTGACGGAGCACCCGATCTTAGGACTATGTAGACAGATGAGTGAGGTGGGTGAAGCATTACCCCTGGCGAGATAGATGGGCGGCTTCATCTATGGATCCTTACTTCAGCTTGTCACTGGTTGGAATGGATTGTAGGAATTCATTTTGATCCTCAACTTGGCAAGAGTCCAAACCCTCATGATTGGCCGTAGTAATTTGACTTGTGCGATGGCTGTCATGTTGCGATTGTGGGCGTCGGTGTGAACTGAATGCTGGATAGGTGGTGTCAGTTGGAGTCAGTTGGAGTGAGCCAGGGTAATGATAATATTGATATATGAACTTCCAGGAAACCAAGGATACGAACCGTTGCGACGCGCTGAACTTTTGACAGACGATCTTATCTTATCTTATCGAAGGGACCGACTTTGTCATCATTATTATCAAGTTGTATCAACGCATCAATTCTTACTAACGCTCCCTCCAGCGCTTATCATTCCCATTTAAATCTTTTAAAATCAGCGGCTCATCAGTTGATATAATTTGGCTTAAATGCGCCACTGATCCAACTGATTCCTTCAACCTGTGTTGCTTCTTCGAGCGCTCCCGAAATGCAAAGCGAAATGCAACGCGAATACTGAACGCGCCATTTTTAATCCCGCCGGTAGGCAAACTGTATTGCGCTTTCCCGTATCTTGAGAATCTGATCGTCGGCCCCAGATGCGCCACTCGTTCCGTTGATTATCTTAAACTATTCAATTATTGCGTCTCCCGACTTGCTCCCGACCCGAATAATACGCGCCATTTTTATCCCGCCGGCAGCATTTCTTGAGCATTGCCGCTCCCGAGGACGTAATCTGCTGAAGACAAGAACTTATTTTGTTAATCGCCTTAAAGAGTACTGCCTATCCCAACCTAAGTGATGTAGGCGCCATTTTTGATCCAAGCGTGTATGTGTGTTTCCTAAAAATCCCAATGTTCCAAGGCGTCATGGAAGTGACAGTAATGACCGCCTTTGTGATGCTGGTATATTGGACCCGATCTAGATGAAATACAATGAAGCGGAATGGGATTCCCTCGATCCCGCCACGGGAAACAATTATTTTTATATCCTGCCAATTTCGTGACAGCGAGGTGCTCTCACCTCGCACACAATGCGCCACGATCCATAAGCCTTGCGCTCACGCTGCGGCTTCTGACTAGTGTACAGATTCCAGAAGACATTTCTGATTTAGAGAAATATCAGGCTGTATGACAATCAAGAGGAAGAAGACCCAAACTTCATCAGTAAATTCATAACCAGGACGATGACACGCCTCAGATTGATCAACTACTAACTATTAAAAACTGACAGAACTCCGGACGTTTACATGGGTAAGTAGATAAACACTTGGATTTTTACTCGCGGACAACCGGCCAAGGGAACGGACAAAGTTTCCAAATATAATTTCGCCAGAAATAAATCATATTGATGCCAAAAAGTACAGGTACACATGCGCAGCTCTAACGAAGGGAAAACGACTCGTACACGAGAGGGGTGTGAGGATGGAACTAGAATAAGTTAACGGGCCTCCCTAACGAGCGAAAGTGAACAAAAGAGTGGATAGGCGTTTTACACATCGAGGAAACGTCCTTAGAAAACAGTTGTGATATCTCGTTACATGTCTTTCAACGCTTTTGCATTTCATAGCTTTCTTGGCTTATCGTCGAAGCTTTCCTCGTCCATGGGCTGACCCTGAATAAATTAGCTGCTTAATCTACACCGTCGACGGAAGAGGTACTCACCTTTCCCCAGGTTTGAGGTGGAGGAAAGGAAACTTCTTCGCGAGTAACAGCGATTCCGCCGTGCATTTCGTATGCATTGCTCCTAATAGGATGGTGTACGGCGCTAATATTTGACCTGGGGTCTGCTGTTGAGACCTCATGCTTTGATGTATTATTGTCCGGTCGGATTCCCATTCGGCTGTTAAACACTGCCAACATCGAGTTGGCATACAATTTTCCTAGAAGAGCGACGGTGGCTTGGTAATATGTTGGGTGTCCAGGAAGGATGGCCAGCGCGAATGTGAGAATGGCGATGACGGCTGTTAATTTGAATTAATTAAGTGATTCTTACGACCGGATCTCAGTTGAGCTTACCACTCGCAGATCCCGTTTCAATCGTTAATCGAATAATCTTGTTAAGTAAGACCTGGGTGTGCTTCATGCCAGTATTACGACGAGAAAGCTATACCCTTCAATGAGCACAAGAAAAAAAATGATTGGCAAAGGAAACGTACGTATACTGTCATGCAAATAGCGATGATCGCATCACAAAGGGCGCTGCCCCCATTCCAAATCTGAAAAGAAATACAGAATAAGGACCAAGAGTTGGAAGGCCGGACAAATTTTGGACCAGCTACTGACCCCTACGGTAATAAAGGAAGCTTTTCCAAGGAAATGGCTGTTGAAAACAGCCTTGTGTGATTCGAAACCGGTAGCAATGGCGCCTCCCAATTGAATCATCGACAACTGTGAGAGGTATCGTTAACAGTGAACGGTAGATCAAGTCCAGGTCCTCGTACAAAAACGATAAATGTCGCCACGATCTTCGACTGGGCGAGAATGCTGATTCGGTAGGCATAGAAAGATTGAACCGCGAAGGCCACTAAGATGCGACGGTCAGTCAAGCCTAAGATTGCTTCTTTATTGAAAGGTGAACTTACCGATACCCCCCATGACAGGAACGCTGAACCAGATGGTGCCGATTCTATCCAATTCAACGATATTGCCAAAGTTTGCAGCAAACGCATGGAAAGCACTTTGTGTCAAGAGCAGGGTCTGGACTGCTTCAAAGAGATAAACCCCGAATACAAGAAGCCTGTTATGTTTCGGGTCGTTTGGGAAAGCCAGGTAGTACATATCTAGAGGAGCTCATGATGTTAAGCCCAGTAACGTTACACGACAAATATTAACTCACAGGTTTGCAGCGAAAGAACTCCGAATAGACACCAATTGAGCAGATGTCCGATTAACTGTTCTTGGATTCAGCATTCATGTCGCCGAGAGTATTAATTATGCTAACTGACCAGAGGACCCACGCTATAGGCCACCAACGATTAAGAATATTCAATGATTCTGTAGAAGTTTTAACTCACAGTCTACCGATATCGGGAGGGAGGGGCGGTAGTCCTGATGCAGCCATGGGAGGTGGTGAAGCTGGCGGTGAAGACATTCTGGCGGCGGAGGACTTGGATGGCGAAAGTCTGGACTGTCTTACCCCTTAACGAAACGTTTATAAGCTTCGGAGTGCTGTCGTTTTGGATGGTCCGTCAAGACCTACCCAGAGTAACGGATGGCTAATTTAGGACGGGTAATAGAAAGAAGGGAGCAGGTTTGACCCATACATACCACCTACACATGGTCATTTTCCCAGTAGTGCATCCGATCTGTCAGGGCTGTAACTTTATATTTAGCAATGCCAGGTAGAAGTTAGTCCACTTATCACCCACCTTGCGGACACTGCCACTCGTGGAGCTGGGGTTGTCAAACGACCTTCAGTGATGTCCGTTGATGAGTCTGTCCGTCGCTCCTGGAATACTTCAAGCAGACACCATCATGTCGTCCAAGTATTCGCACGACTACCTTCTAACCAAAATTAAAGTGGCTGCCTTAAAATTCGATCAGCAAAACTTGACTGCGAAGAAGATATGTTTCCTCTTCGTGTCTAAAATATCGTCAAGGACTCACAATGTCAGCAAGTTGCCATATTTCCTCATGAAAGCCAAAGAACCTGTGAAGACATCTCTCCAACCGTCATTTGTCTTAGTGATGTAGACACAAATGATTGTTTCTCGCCGAGGACGAATGGTGAGGCTCGCACAACTCGGACATCTTATCTCACCAGACACCGGGTCGCCCCCAATCGCCGAATTTTGAGTCCACTTTTCTGTCTCCCACTTTCGCGGCTAGAGTGAAGGAGGCTCGTTGATCGTGGAAGGCAACAACTTTCTGACACCGCAGGTCATCACAAATATTAACAAAGCATCAGGATCGCTGTTCGCGGCCCGTCGATCAACTCACGGACTAGGCGCCTGCAAGGCGTAGGTCCACTACATCCAGAAGTTTGGAGCTGGGAGTCTGTGAGCCCCTGGGGTTTTCGACGCATCCCAACTGTGGGAATGCGAATTTTTATCTTGTGTATGTGGCTCTTCTCAAGGCCCGTCCATATCTCTCTCACGCAGGCACTTGGCCCTGAGTTTCTGGGACGTGGAATTGTGGTCCTAAACATTCAGGAATGTCGACCGTTCATATCGACATTCAAGCTGGTCACTGAATCGCGAGATGCCCTTGCTATTTGCATCGCACCTTAACTTAAGTTCATCTACTAATTTGACAGCTCACATATCGCTGTCATCTAGAAAGCGCCCGAGCTCAGACCACCTTCATCAGAATTTGTGGGTTAAAAGATTCCCCAAGATGTCACATTATTGGCTCTTTTCTTTATCTTCTTGTAATTTTTTTCTCATCCTTCCTATCTAGCTGACCACTGTGGACGTTGACACCATCGTTCCATGCGACACTGTCTTCAGGATGGGACATTTCGGCTTCCTGTTTGAGAGCATTTAGCGTCCCGCATTTTCAAAGAATATACGCAAACTAGTTCTGAACCGATTCTTGGTGTTGGCAGCATCCATAATGTCCATTGGAAGCAACATTTGCTAAAAATCAGTCTGCGTTCGAGGCGGGAAATTCAACCTCTGGTGAGTTCTATCTTCCTGCAACCTAAAATTAACTATGATTCTACAGAGTACATATTCGTATACCTATGCTAGGCAGCGACATCCATACACCACACACTACATCGGATTCCCTTTCCAAACAGAAAATCGACAACCCAAGCCCTAGCGCATCCAAATTAGAAATTGACCTTCAGCGACGTACTGCATTTTCGTTCAGGATATACCTGACAAGAGTATAGATAAGTCTTTAAATATAGCCCTTCCTAACCATATATTCTTGTTCTTCGTGGAGTTTATCCCCGCCGTCTTGATAGAAGGGACACCGACTTACAGAAGTGGCGAGGATGAAACTTCTCATCGTCTCCCCCACTGACGGGGCTGAAATTTAACTTCTTGACCCCTCTAAGATCGGACGTCGAGGTCATGCGCTGCCTTACTCATTCGTCGTTTTTCTATTGAGTACGTTAGACCCAAACCTATAAGTAGTCTGTCCTATATATGGGCAGTTCTTCCGATGCGACGTCGGAGTATAGGACCATCTGACCAATTCATCATGCTTCCATTACAATAACTTTGACACTACTTATCAGTGGTGTATCAGTGGTCATTGATCGCCAAAATGGCATCCTATTGCCGGGCTTGTGTGTGTTCCTTCAAACAAAATTTCATCTCTGCGGTTATTATTGTATCCCTAATGATAAGAATGAACTTCATGGATATGTAGGATATGTTGTACTTATCGGTTTGAAAACGGAATACTTTCACCTTCTACCAGCACACCTGCGGTTCTGTCAGGAAGTCATTTAAAGGCACACTTAATTTCTGATCTTGATTGTTTGCCTGATGAAAAATCAATTGTTAATTGGACCGTCGCATTCTAAAGCTGTCTTTGAGAGCTCTCGTCGTAGGAAGTGGCATCAAGCCAACCGGCCAGACGGGTTTAAGTTTACGACGGCCAAGGACGGGCTCATATCTATTTGGAACTGCGCCCGAGTAAGTCATTCGCTTCGATAATTCGTCCGAGCGCAACTGCTTATTTTGGACCACGAGCACGTTTGAAATGCCTTCTTTTCATACTTTTTTCTTCTGATCAAGCCGTCGTTCCGCCAGCCTTCTAGACGCATATTGGTGCCAATTCATTGCTCGCCTTTACCCAAAAATATTTGACATGCGCAGAGCCTAGAAATCGCCATGACTCGTCTTCAAACAAATGTTCACCTGTCAGGCTTTTTATGAATCATTTAATGGATGGGCGGTGACAATTTGCAATTATCGGCGTCTGCTGAAATAAACTCTCTGTTCGCCGTGTGCGTACCTTAGGTGCCGCCGACTCTTTGCCAGTGGTTATGGAAACCTTCTTCAATAGTCACGATATCAGTCACCTTCTGAGCAGCACTTCTTACCTGGCACCTTCGTTATTGCACTGAGCACCTGGGGATTGCAATCAGGTTCAAGAACTTGAAGAAGATTGATGAAGTTGTACTTGGTTTGCCTTGGTTCTATCTCTATCGATTGTTCCGCCCGTATCCTGCAACCAACACCACCCAGGGTAGTTGGAGCTTCCAGGTTATTTTCTGCAACGCCTGCGGCGTCATCGTAAACACTTGAGCAACGCAAAGGATGGTCGAGGTCCTTTCCAGGTACTCCGAGTCGGTGTTGCCTTGGTGAATTGAGTAGAAAATCGTCACATTCTTACCACAAAATAGATTTGAGGAAAAAAATGTGTGTAGAGCAGATAACAGTAGCGCGCAAAGATGCCAACATTAGTTATGGTTACTTGACTTTGTCTGTCCTGATCGGTGCTTTATACTTGAGAGACTCGATGGCGGCCCACAAAACATGGATTAACCCTTACATGAGGAAGACCGATGACTGAATATTGTGAACCCATACCTAGTGTACATTACCATAGTTTAGCATAGCACAACCCACATAACACAGCACGCTCGACGTGCACTCGCGCCTTACAATAAGGCCCATCCGCTGTTGTAGAGTTAGACTAGAGCGCTAGATTAGCACAAGACTGCAAGGGCCTCCAGTAGATCAAGTAGTTAGCCGTCCTACATAAGGCGCACGCCTCAAAGGACAGTGAAACAAGGAAAAAAAAAAAGAATATTGTGAACCAGTCAACATGAAGTTGTACTCACATCCTGCAGAATATGCCAAGTGGATGATTAGGTGAACTCTAATCGTTTTCGCAGGTGAGTATCAGAAACACATTTGTTCATGATTGGAAAAGGTAATCCTGACAGGTGCTGTGATGGGACTTATTTCCGAGGGGCTTGAGATCAAGAGAAAAAGGAAAATCCTTTAGCCGTTCTAGAAAAGAAAACATGTTTATCAAGAAATTCGTGAGAACGACAACTTCCACAGTGTAGAGACTTGGCCATGTGAAGGACGAAGCCTGGAACGTCAGAAACAAAATCAGAAAGGAAGGAGAAATACAGGTTTGCCCACAGTCCAGGCGATTCTTTTACGGTCCCACCATCTGGCCAAGGACGCTTTGATAAGGCGTCATAATCCAAGATGCCACTCGGGTCCTAAGCTTCACAAGCTGCACGACGTTCCTCCGCAATTTTAGCTTGGAATCCTGATAGTGATGAGGAATCGAAGGCGCTGGACGCGGTGTTTCTTTGAGTGAGAGAAGAAGACAAAAAAATAACTTTGAATCTTCGTGGAAGAGGCCTAAAACAGACCTTATTTGACTAGTCGACTCAATAAGAGTCATCGCGCCGGTGGTCACCTCGTTAAGTATTGCTTGATCTTCTTGTTTCAAGGTTTAATCAGTCAAGATAGAAGGGGATGATAAAATAGAAAGGAAAAATTGGAAAGGGAGTTCAAACACTTACCCTACAAAGAATGCTCATGTTATCGTTCGCTATCTCCGCCCTCCCTCTTCGCCAAAATAAATTCCCATGTCACGTACACCTGCAGAATCCTGTCTTGCGCTGGGCGGGATACATCTCACCAGTTGCCTGCATTTCGCAGGATTGCCCAAGTTTTAGAGTAACGGCAAAAATTATTGAGCGAACAGAGATAATGATATCTTTGCCGAATGCCTACGAGATGATAGCGGATGAACCGTATTGACGCCCAAAAATCCCTGTCGCCAAGCCTGACCTAGTAATCGTTTGATTCGGGTTCAACGGCTAACATTCGTTCGGCGTGAGCATTGAGAATGCGGGGTAATCAGGGATGAAAAGAAGCCCGTTTGCGCTGAAGACATGAAAGTTTTGACATGAAAGTAACGTCCCAACAGTGTTTCCGGGTAGAATTGTTGAAGGTGGTCACAGACGGGATCGCACAAGGACATCGTCGCTCAGACAGCGGGTATCAAGGCTGTTGAACACCGGTTTGCGTTCCTTCCCTGTATATTAGGGGCCGTCAATAAATAATAACGCATGTCTCAACGCAATGGCGAAGAGTATAGGTTCCAGGAGGGCCATTTCACGGGGTTGGATTGCATCCTTAGCATTTTTCGTCGTTCATGGCACGCGAATGTACGTGTAGCCACGCGTTCCTTAGAAAGGTGCCTCGATATCGTGAATATGGCGGGCCAGGGTGACTGATCTGCGTCTCAAGTTCAGTAGAGGCGCGGACAGAACCGTAGGCTACCGTAGGTCCCGAAATGAAAAGCATATCGGGTCATTCTACAGACCGAGAAGCGAACATCGAAGTCGAAAGACAAAAACGACGAGCGAGTCACTACTGGAGGTACTGCAGGTTATGGTACTGCGAGCCACCTATGTCTGGCTCACAACTGGCAAAGCAGAAGCCTGTAAGCACGTAAGGATGTAAGCACGAAGCAGGATCCCCAGATTCCAACAAGTTCGGACAGGAATTTGAACAAGGCGACCAACCGCAAATGCAACCACCGAAACGACATTGCAAAAGATTCGTGCAGCCAAAGAGAACAATATCATCCATGTTTACAGAGGGAGTTAAGGGAAGATAAGATTTTTAGTCCTCTAGGCCATTTTTCGTAGTGGGATGAAGCAGTGAATTGCAGGCAAGTTGGTTTTGTCAAAAGTTTTGTTTGGGGTTTCTGCAGCGGATCAACAAGCCGCTTGACTTTCCCACGTTATTGCCAAAAAATATTGATCCATCATCCAAGGCGTTCAACTTTTTTTTGTCATATATATTCTTTCAGCTACACTATCACATTCCGCTCATACTAACGATATGGCACCGCGAAAAGACGCCAGTTCAGGCTCTGACTCCGACTCGGACGTACCAGAAGCAATCCCGCTATCTCAGTCCAAAAAACAAATCCAAAAACTCGAAAGCTCACGCAAAAATGCTATTTTGGCCGAACGCCAAAGTCGAAAAACCCAGAACAGGGAGCGGGATAGGAAGTTGAAGGAGAGAGCAGAGAAGAATAAAAAGCCGGTGAAGGATATGGGCAAAGGAAAGGAGGAAAGTGAGGAAGATGACGATGAAGAGGAAGAGGAAGCTGTGGACGGTCTAGAGGCTAGGATGTTACGTGCAATGAAGGACGCGCAGGAGGAGGAGGATGAAGAGGACGAGGAAGGTTTTGAAGGTTTCGGCAATGTGCAACTCGACGAGGACGAGGACGAATCAGGCAGCCAAGACAGCGAGGCAGACGATAGCGAGGAGGAGGAGGAGGTGAGCGACGACGACGACGAAAGCCGGGATTCCGAAGAATCTGAAGGAGAAGAAGAGCCCGAACGGCCTTCCAAACCGAAAACCTCAACAAAATTCAACCCAGATCACCTTCCCGACGCACTCTTCGAAGCCGCGTTTGCATCTCAGACTGGTACCAAGCGGACGTTCACAGACGACGCGGATATTACCTCCTCCAAAAGGAAAACCTCCCCTCGAGCGACGAAGAAGCGTAAGACCAATCCGAAAGCGCCAAAAGACATTATCGTTGGGTACGCGCTTCCAATAACGCTCCATACAATTTCACAGCTCACTCAATAAACCGCATAGCTCAAAGGCGATCCGCCTTCTGCCTTCATCGGCGCTGCCGGCGGCACCTTCTACTCTTCCTTCTCGGAAAATAAACAACTTTCTGAACAGGACACTTGCTCTCAAAGGAGGGAAACAACGAGCAAGAGGATGGGAGCGGAAACCAGGTAAGTGTATCCTTCCTTTTTGGCAATGGAAATGACTAAAGTTCCCCTTCCTTGGCAGCTAACATTGGTGTCCTACGGGCTGGAGCTGGACCTGCCCTTAATTTTGTCAGAAATAAATGAAATCTCCTTTGGAACCGTTCTTTCCTTGCCCGCTTGGGTATGCAGCCTACATTTACTATGTTCTCTTCCGTACGAAGACTCGCTTTACGGATCAGATCGAAAGGGACGGTGACCGCGAATACTTGGTATCATGAACAACTCCGATACCTAAGGAATGGGCTTTTCTGTTCGCTCACATATCTAGGTCATTGATTCTGGGTAGCTATTCCTTAAACTGACACCTTTACTTGCGGAAAATGCTCGGAAAATGCAGTACTTGAAGTATTATTTGGTTAAGGCGGCAATAGTCCCTATTCCTAACATTCGCATGCCTACTAAATTTGTCAAGCTTCTAGAACCTGAAAGGCGAAGTGACGACTTTCTAGACAATTCGCTGAATGAATTTCATCTCAAGGTTCGAATATTCTGGAGCTTGGGCCATTCGTTCGGATACGAATTTGGGACGTGGATTGATCCTTCATTCAATAACCTGTTTCTGGGCCATTCTAGAGCCCATGACATGACGACAAAGATGAGTGCGCTTGGCGATTCTACCAACTTCGAGGACACATCGACAGAGGTATAAATTCGAGGCTGCTCGTCCCCAACCCCCACAGAAATTGCAAGAACTTCAAAACCAGCTACAACATGTCCAACGTCTTCTACTACGAACCCTTCTACGACTTCGAGCGCATTTTCGACGAAGCTTTTGCTGCTCGTCAGGCCGGCCACAACAATAATAACCACGCCCTGCAGCGCAATGCTCCAGGCGACGGTGCTGTGAGGCTCTTCAAACCAAGGTATGCAATTCTTCAGTTCGCATATTCATTTTGGAAGCTTTGCTCATATTCGCGTGTAGGATGGACCTCCACGAAGATGCGGAGAAGAACCTCGTTACAGCGACCTTTGAGCTCCCCGGACTCGTGAAGGACAACGTCCAGATCGACATCCAGAACAACCGCCTCACTGTTTCGGCTGAGGCCAAACAGGCAGACGAGTTCAACGAGCACGGCTATGCTGTTCGCGAGAGGCGCTTCGGCAAGTTTTCTCGCACCCTCCAGCTTCCTGCTGGTGTAAAGGTATGTGACGTTGCATTATTCGGTCAATAAGCTGTATATATTAACGACATCCTTGCACAGGATGACGAAATTAAGGCGTCCATGGAGAATGGTGTCCTCTCCGTCACCTTCCCCAAGTCGGCCCCCGAGCTCGCTCCCAAGAAAATCTCCATTTCTTAAATGATGCGCCTTTGAATTGGAATGTAATATGTAGTACCCGACGGTTACCCGACCCATTTCCCTACAACGATGATGATCGAAAACATTCGGAGGAGTCCCCTGGAGAATTGTGCATGTATTTTTAGAACTGTTTCCAATAAATCCCTTTTGTGATTATTTATAAATAGAACATATGACGTTCATCAAACCCAATGCCAAAGTACAGTCCCCGCGACGATAAAGGTCCCTCCAGACCCCATTCACCGGCCCAGAAATATGCAATGGGGTGTATAAATAAGCTGGAACGGCTCCATGGGACCTAGCAGTGATCATCGGTGATGTCATTATCGAAAAATGCTTTAAAACGTTGACCATCTTCTAAGCTTCCCGCAGTTCCCCTTTCCACGACATCTCACCTACTTTTTCTTACCACATACACATTTCATCGACATGGGTTGGTTCAGCAACGATTCCGATCAAGCCCAGGCATACGATACTGTATGTATGCCTTTATGTTTCTTCAATCGTGATACTGACCGACGTTATCGATTCAGGTGGTAAACGCCCCCCACAAAGCAGAGTTATCTCATGAGCTCATCGCTGCTGCCGCTTCCTACGAGGTAACTGTCGTTGATAACGCATGGTTTTCTGCTTCTGACTTGTAGTTTCCAGGCTGCCAAGCAATACGAGAAGCACGTTGCGGCGAACGGGAAACCCTCTTCTCACTCTGAGGCAAAGGAGATCTTGTAAGACACAAAATAATGTCTTGTCTCAAACCTTTCTCACTGTAAAACAGGGCTGGTCTCTCTGGCGCTTTCATTGACCGCATCGTCGAGACCAAAGGGGTACGCAGACTTACTTTAGTGGAGCTATGTCATTTAACTGACATAAAATATGAATAAAGCTGGACTACGTCGATACCGAGAAGGCTAAGCACCATGGTAAGCAGTTGGACTTAAGGCAGGATTTACCTGTTGTCTTACTTTTCGTGTAACAGCCAAGGAACAGCTCCGCGAGGCCTCTGAAAGCGACTACAACTGATGGACAAATTAAATGATTGTTGTAACAATAGACCTGGACTAGATATGGACTTTAAATGAACTTGATTTTGTGCACGCGCGTCCAGATTTCCATGGTTTTGTCAGTTTGGAGCCCGCACTTTTCATTTCTTTACGTTATCCTCAAAGACCGGAAAGCGGATGAAAGGGTGAAAGGGGAATGTATAACACAAGCGGTTCCCGTTAGAGTGTAATCCTCCTACGTGGTAAATGAAATATTTCGTGTTCAACCTAAAAATATTGAGGAGTTCTAGTTTGACAATCGCGAAATACGAGGGCCTACGTTGAAAAAGTATTCAATAGCATCTACTTAGGCGAAAACGCGGCGGAATCCAACCGCCAGCCGAAACAGAAACCAAACCACCTATCTACACGACTAAGTAATAAAAATACTGCATATATATGATACAAAGAGCGCAAACATCCATGCATGAGCTTACTACACACCTACCTATTATTCTTCCTCAAAACATGAGGTTCAACAATCGAACACTGTATAACGCCCCTCCAAAGCTGCCTCCACGAGATCGGGTTTCCCTCGTCCCTACGCATCACGCAAAAGCTGCCCTCGATCTCCTCGTCGCCCATATGCCCTGTTGGTCGATAAACAAACCGCTCGACCTCGACCCACCCTTTGAACATCTGCTTCCTCAGATCCCAGCCGCCGATTCTCAGCTTCCACACCTCCACCCCGCGCTCGTTGACGACGGGTTTTGGAGCGAGTTTTGTTTTGCATCGTGTGTCTGGCGACTCGAGGTATTCCTGGATGAGCATTATCAGAAGGGAAGGACCCAGGGAGGCGTAGAATCTTGTTAGGTGTGGTGTGTAGCGGGAACCGGATTGTGTTTGGGACTGGTAAACGACCAGAAGTTGAGACATAAGCGTTGAGAAAAAAAGGGAGATGACGAACGAAGAGCATAAGAGATTGTGTAAATTGCGATTGGTGAGTGGCTGAGAGCATAACTTCGTCTCCATCTATATCCATTCCTCTGCAAAACCTGTTAGCTCTCGTTCTCATCCAAGCGAGTCAATATTGGGGCGTGGAGACTTACTCGTTCATCCCCGCACCGAAATTGGGAGCAGCTAGATCTAAGTCACCGTTGTCGCGTAAAGGTTGCGTGAGTATCTCAGCGATTTCTGCAGGATTGCGGTTCGCCAGCTGACTCTGCCTGTTAAATGTAAATCACTTAAGCGTTGAAATGTGTAGTGACAGGGATAGAAAGCCTGACCTCATACACCAAGGGTGCTGAAAAACATCGTCAAGTGTCATCCGGCGCGCAGGGTCGACAGTTAACATTCCCTTGATAAGTGCTGCAAAATTTGAAGTCCGTCAGAGAGTCACGTATTCATAGTTTGGAAAAAAAAAAGAAAAAAGGGACGCACATAAAGGCCCATGCGGTATCCTATTCCATGGCTCTTCAGAGAATATCTCGCCCGAAACATATCGGCAGAATTCAGAACTGCTGGCGGTAGGTTCGTCCCAAGGGGTATCTATTTCGAATAGTTAGATTTCGGATCATTTCGCGACACTAGAAAGAAAGGCACAGATAGCTTACTTCCAGCGAGGAGAGTGAACAGAATAACACCGACGCCCCATACGTCAATCGGCTCTGCATGATACGCCTTGTCGCTGTTGAGCTATATAAAACCAAGGGAAGTCGGAGGTGGAATAGTGAGCCAAAGACAGAGATTTACCTCGGGGGCCACGTAGGGCAGACTACCACACCTTTCTGTAAGCATTCTGGTCTTCCCAGACTCTTTGAGGCGAAATACTGAGGAAAGGCCAAAGTCGGAAATTTTTAGTGTTCCAGCCGCGTCGAGCAGGAGGTTTTCGGGCTTTAAATCGCGATGGCATACCCCTTGGGAATGAATATAGTGCTATAAGTTGGAAAGAGGAACTTTGAGTGACAAAAAGGACCAAATGAACAAAGAACGTACCATGCCTGAGATGAGTTGGTTGAAATATAACTGTGCAATATCCTCTCCAACACCGACATCCGCGGCTGGGACGAGAAAATAATGAAATGAAAGCAAAAATAAATGGCAACGGGAAGAACATACCGATTTTGTCAAATAAATCACCTCCACTTGCCAATTCCAAAAGCATATAGATCCCGGGCACATAAGTTAGCTTGTGCTTCAATTCTACCACAACAGCGTTCAGAAACTCGAGGACGTTGGAGTGCTTCAGCGCAGAGTGCACGCGCATCTCTTTCTCGATGTTTTTCCTGTCTTTTTCTGTCGTTTCTTCAGTGAACATGATGAGCTTGCAAGCGGCGACACGGTGTTCGGGGATGTTTACTGCGCGAAAGACACTAAATAGAAAGGAAAGGAGTTGGTGAGTACCGACCATAAAATGACGCCAGCGAACGAGATATAAATAAGTTTGGTTGAGCAACCAATCGCAGTCTCCCTTCAACCACTGCGAGGAGCCTGAAAGCTGGAAATTGTCCCGGTAAAGGAATCATTAAAAGGTGAATGTGCCACTAAGTGCATGGTCCAACCAACGTTAATCATGCAGGCCTTTCACAACTCCTTCCCTTGTTGCTTTGTTAAAAGCTCTACCAGCCACGCCGCATTTCTTTGAGATTACTGATAGCCACACACCTCGAGAAGCCGCCTCCCCCAATCTGGTCCACCAGCTCATATCCTACGCGTCGTTGAAACCCGTTAGCGTTATCGGATTCCAGAAGAAACATACAAACAACATACCAACAATTGCAGGGTACTTGGCGCCTGGCATGGTATAAAACAAGTAGAAAGAATCCAATGAGTAGGATGTGGGTAGCCAAGAAAGATGATGGTGAACGGACGGTATGTTGAAAGAAATGTTTTTTTCAACTTCCCATCAATGTGGCAGACCAATTTGCGCGACGCATCACGGTCACGTGGTATGTTGGAACGTTTGTGACTCACACCTCGGCCCAAGTTTCGTTCCCGGTTACCGACGCCGCCCGCTACTCAGCTGCAGGCGTTGACAAGTAATTTGAGAAAGGGTACCAAATACTTATTTTTTGAAGGTACGTTCCTTAAGTTGATTTCCCACAAAGTTTCCCCGACTCAATTCCTTGTCCTGTCTGTACACAAATCCGCTATTTCTTTCAATACCTCGTCAGAGGTTCAACCCCTGGAATCGACCGGCTTCTCGAGCCAATCCCTCGCCTCAAAATCAGCCAATGTGTCGCTTGCCATCTCCTCAAAGCTTCTATACTTCAACCCCAAGATTCGCTTGCCTTTCTCTGGGTTAAAGTCGAAGCGAATGAATTTCTCCAGTTCGGGCTTTCCCCGAGGGAGGATACCAGTTGTGTACAATTTGGGCAGGAGGACGTAAAGGATATTGCCTGATGACCGAACCGTTGGTTAAATTTAAGTATGAATGAAAGAAATTGGACGCGTACGCGATTCTTGCCATGTTGTTGCAGCTTTTGTGACGAAACAAGGGAAAGGGAAAGGTGAACAAAAAAATCATGCAACTAATTTATTGTACGTACCATTGGAAATGATAATTCTCTCCCCACCCGCTTCCTCCTTTCTCAACGCTAAAACATGGGCGGCCGCAACGTCCCGAACGTCGACGTATGCAAAAGACATTTTGAGCAAGTCGTCCGGTTTCTCTTGGGTTATATTTCTCCACCATACTCCCAAGGAAGAATTCAGGTCCTGTGGAGTTTTCAATTCCTGCAAAGGAGGCTTGAGACGACAGTTAGATGTTGAATATAGAGACTGCTAATGAATAAATTAGCTTACACCGATAACCTATGGTTTAAATGTGCCCGTCAGGATCAAAATGAGCTCAGTGTAAACGACTGCGGTCGGAAGCTGCATACCAGAGGAGGATTAAGGGTAACAATATCCCACTTGATTTCATTTTTATGCTGGCTATAAAAGTCCCAAGCCGCTGTTTAGATCAAGGATTTCAAAGTCAAAAACCGTTCTTTATCGTCAAACCTCAACGAGCAAATTAACTCACCTTTCTCCGCCAAAGTCTTCGAGGCCCAGTACTTCATAACCCCACTTGCATCTTTACCTTGGTCTTTCACAGTTTGTATAGCTTCGTCACCCCAGGTAGTTTCGTCGAAGACAACTCCGGGTTTCGCCCCCATGTTGGCCATAGCTGTAGCAGAAGAAGTGAGAACGATGCGCTTCACTTTGGTCCTTGAAAAGCGATCTTCAGCCGAGTTCAAGACAATGACTAAGCTCATACCCGAATTTAAGAGCGCTTTGCAAGATACCTATGGTACCTTGAACGGCTGGTTTGATGTAACCTTAGAGACAGACAGTAGTCAGAGAAATAACCCAGAAGTACTCAGTGTATTATTTACCATCCGGATCGCTCGTTGGAGAGTCGAGGGGAGACGCGACATGCTCAATAGCGTCGACCTCTTTTACAGCTTTGTCAAAGGCCCCCTCCTGTCATCGTTTTCGTTCATCAGACAATGACGCCACATAAGCTGCTTAAAACACACCCTGACAATATCTTCAACGATGCTCCACTCGACTCTGTCGCCGTACGACCCGAAGTACTCTCTCAAGCGCTTCCCCTTCTCCTCCGACCGCACAGCGCCTCGGACAGTATACCCATGCTCAAGAAGGGTCCGAACGACCCACATTCCTATGAAGCCATTGGGGCCAGTGACGAGGACTTTCACTCTTTCATTAGGGTCGACGATTGGCATTGCTTTACCGGGAGGTGGTGGAGAATGGAAGAGCTTCGGTAATCCACTCGGGTATGCGTCATGGTGTTGATTTGTAAGGACCTTCAAGCGTGTTCCGTATTCTTTGAAGCTTAGCGCTTATTGTCGAACCCGCTGAACTTGAACAGTCCCCACATTGCCGCGTATTGAAGGCGTTGAGTTATCCGCTTGGAAGATGGAGACGCGAAGTGATTCTAAAATCTTGAAAGGAAGTGGTTACATAGGAAGCTGTGGTCAAGTTGTGATCGGGCACTGGATGACATCAGCTGATGGTTGCCGAGTTTGCCGTTACCCAGTTTTGCTGTCTGCCTTTTTCGCAAGGAAGTCACCGCTTACCATACTCCCTCATGATCATCTTTTCGTTTTCGTTGACCGGCATTCCAAAGCTACAAATCTGGATATTGAAGTTCGCTTTCTTGTCTTCAACTTGAAGCTCATGAATCAGTCATGAATATTATATTCCGCCTTGGCAGGTCGCGACTCGTCTGAATCGCAGCTCGAGAAACTTAATTCGACAATTACCCTCAACGGCCGGGTTTTTAGCTTCAGACCTTGGGTTCTAAGCTCTCATTTCTTGACTACATGTGTTCAAAGTACATGCCGTTCCTCAGCTATCAAGTATTTTGCTCTCTGATCTATCAACCTTCGAGAGGACTGTGGCAGTGGTTGGACAATACCTTGGTCACTTGGGGCCAGACCAAATCGTCATTTGCTATCATCGAGCTCATATGAACAGGCAATACCATGGAGACATTAGCAACGGCTTAGGAAATGTGGTATGTGCTGCGCAAGACTATCGTGTACTTGGAGGTCGCCGGGTAGTGTAATTCCATGATGGTTGGAAGGTAGATTTCAGAAAAGGTCGAGGCTTTCGCCAAGGCGACACTTCTTGGGATGCGTGCTTAACTCTGCTTAACTTCCGAAAAATTGGCGACGGGTATTTTCAGCGACATGCGTGGTTAAAATTCAAATTTAATTATAGTCGGTGAAGTCATCCTTTCAGCTACCTGGCATGTTGCTGATGGCTGAGGTATCTTAAATTAGACACATCCGCTTTTACAGCTCCTGTTCATTATCAGAAACTTGAAATTCCCTCTCTAGTCGGTCACTTTAACTGACTGACATATCGAAATATCAGCAAGTTTAGTTCCAACTTCCACGTACGTTAGTTTCATAATAGCCGATTGTACTCTCTCGCCAGCCGTAAGTGTCCAGTTAAGCTCTTGGGTTTTCTCTGACTTCCTCACCGACGGCGACGGTTTTTTAGAAGGCGCTGCAGATAGGAACCTCCGGTTAAACATTTTTTGGTTTTGATGGTGTCGCTTGCGATGCAAGATTGTTTCTTTGACTCGAGCAGTTTCCGCTCTGGATCGAAAACTTTAATTCGAAGTAAGCAACCCAGCTTCTCCAGACCTGCAAGTTTTTGTATAAGAACCCCCTATCTTCTTCGTCGTTTTATATCTGTCGCTTATTCCAACCTACTCAATCGCCTGGTCGATCCGAGTCCCGCCTTATAGCAAGTCCGACATTATGCAGCTCAGAAATATTTTCCTACTAGGTTTCGCTGCCACTGCGTTGGCACAATCTATTGTCGACGTACTAAAAGGGCAAAGCCAACTCAGCACACTCGTTACTCTCCTGAACACTCAACCAGATCTTGTCAGCACGCTAGGAAGTGCGACGAACATCACCCTCCTCGCGCCTCATAACGATGCCTTCACCCAGTTCCTCAATTCTCCTGCCGGTATGCAGGCTGCCGCGACGCCTGGTGCTGTCGCTGCCCTGTTGACATATCATGTCATCAAGGGCACATTCCCTGCCTCCGCATTTACCTCGACGCCAGTGTTCGTCAATACACTGTTGACTAACACCTCCTTCACGAATGTCACTGGTGGTCAAGTGGTTGAAGGTGTTGCTCCTCAAGGCGGTGGAGTCAATATCTTCAGTGGTCTAAAATCCAAATCGTCTGTTACTACACCTGTGCGTCGTTGTCTGGCATTGTGGATACCAAAATTATTGACTCTTTAACTGTTTGATTAGAACATAGCATTCACTGGTGGTATTATTCACGTCATCGACAATGTTTTGACAATTCCGCCGACTGTATCCGTCACCGCCGCGGCCAACAACCTAACCCAGCTGGCTTCAGCTGTGACATCTACCGGACTTCTTTCAGCCGTCGATACAACACCCAATATTACAGTCTTCGCTCCCACAAACGACGCGTTCTCTGCAATCTCAAACGTAGTCAAAGGCCTGAGCAACGCCCAATTGTCGTCTATCCTCCAGTATCATGTAGTACCCGCTCTCGGATATAGCAGCCTTCTGTCCAACACCAGTCTCCCAACCCTCGAAGGCCAGAAAGTAAACATCGCGCTCTCGGGGGGCAACGTCAACGTTAACACCGCCCTTGTTACTGTCGCGGATGTTATCGTGGCAAACGGTGTAGTGCATGTCATCAACAGGTACGAAAACGTTTCTGCTCAAATACGGTACGATGAAGCTAACATTATACAATCTTTCAGTGTTCTCAGCCTTCCCAACGGCTCGTCTTCTTCCTCGGGTAGTGCCTCTTCAGCTGGGTCCGCTATTGCGTTATCCCCTCGTATCGTCAAGTGTGCTGCATTTGGTGCACTGTTGTTTACCATTTCTTTGATGTTATGACCGACCACGATCAAACTTGGGTTAAATAGGAATGGCGAGCACTAGCACGGATAGTAGACATTTAATCGCAGAGTAATATATTATACACTCTCGTAAATTTCAAACCTTCCAACAGCCCTAATTCATTTGTTGTCGGTCGATGTCGTGGGTTCAGAAAAGCTATGTCTTTCCAATGAAATTTAGCAGGCGATTGAATGGGGGAGGAAAGAAGTAGGCTGTACTCGCGCTTTTGAAGTTCCTGGTTTGGTGACCGGTATTGGGACTCGGATAGATTGGCGGTCGAGCCAATCTCCGAGCCAATCGTGTGCCGGCGCCAAGGCCGGCGCTTATTCACAAACATTGTAGATTAGTAATTGTTCACTTACTCACTCATTCATACGGAAACTTTCCTGTAGATAATTTACTTGTATGTGGTACATTCTAGATAATATGTACCGTAATATGCATATAAACCCCCAATTCGAGGGTTGAAGAGTGTAACTATTGTTTTTACCTACACTGCGCTCAATAACCGGATTTCTGTAACACGATTGGCAATTGTGCATGGACCTTTGGGACCACTGCTGGAACACGATCGAACACAAATGTGGGTAATTCCAGATTCCCTGATATGGGCTGAGAATTGGTAGCCAAAAAGACCGTCGAACTACACAGGAGAACGAGCCATGCTCCCACTCAGTATGAGGAGCCAGCCCGAAATTCCCTTGCTCCTCGTGATCTTACGGTTCACGATTCACGGCGAGGTTGAGACAAGGCGAGAAAGGATTTCCGAGATTAGAAATTAGGGTTTTACGGCCCCCGAGGGTATATGCGCAGCATAAATGGGACCAATCGCATAGCCTTGCTGTGCAGAACCAACAATCCTTCATTGGTTATAAACCCGCGCTGCCCTCACGTACACACTCGATTTTAATCTCGACTCCCCCGCCACCAAAACATGTCTGATGATGAGCTCTCCGTTGACGATCTTCTCCGGCAAGCATTTGCAGAAGTGGACCCAGTACCTTTTTTGCTGCAGGTGGTGAAAGACCATCCTACATATGAAGATATCGAGTTCCCTCTAGTCAAGTACTATGTTGAAGCAGTGGAGAAAAACCCTTCTCGTGGACAAACTCTTGCATCTGCCCTCACCAGGTTGGAGACACTCTCATCCGATATCAATGGCGAGCTGGACCGAGCAGTCCACTTCAAGGCCGACTTCGAGAAGGAAGCCATTGACTACGGTCCGAAAAACAGTTTCCTCTTCCATTCCCTGCTATCTGGCTTATCGCTCAAGAATCGACTGACTCAAAACTCTGTCATGTACGCGGCCATTGAGAAAGGCTTGGACCCGGATAGTTGGGACCAACCACCGTTTAATTCGCAGAACCCACAGGTGTTGGTGGTGGGAGCATGTATACAGCTGCTGCTCTGTGGGTCCGTGCTCACGACAGAGGTTGCAGGGCCCCGTTATAAAAGGTCGGCTGAGGTGGTCGCCAAGAACCTGAAGGGTCAGAAAATAACAGGGACGGTAAAGGATCCACATGCGATTCAAGTATTGGAGGTGAGGAATTATTACACGATTCGGATGCCTGATCTGATCTACCATAGCTGGCGATTTCGCATGCAGAGACTGGCTTGAAGCCGGAAAACGAGCGTTATGATGTCTGGGTCCTCCTCTTTCCATCGAAGTCTTGAAGTAATAAATCACCTATCCATACCGTCGGCCCCGGTCATTTAAGGTCGATCGTTAGTGCGTCAGTTACTCTGACGCTATTCGAGCTATAGGAATTGTGTACGAAATGAACGCTTATTAGCAGAAACCATTGACAACTTGCTCATGCGCTTGATATTCGGGAATCGGAAATTCGTGACCAACTTTTACTGATGTCGACTAATAGTATTAATGTCGAATCACTGGCACGGCCGCTGATTTATTGTTTATACAGTTAGGAAGATACAAATACACAAATTATAGGGAACAGACATCCGATTCGCGGTCTTCGGAATGTCCAATTAGTTTTTGACATACTTTTCAAGCCATCCCTTCCCCTGGAAATCTTCCAAAGTTTCCTTCATGATCGTGTCTAAGCTCCTATATTCTATCCCCAAGATCCGCTTCCCTTTCTCTGTATTGTAGTTGTACAACACCGCCGAGGTATCGAGCTCGGGATTTCCCCTCGGGAGAATGCCCGACTTGTACAGTTCTGGGTGGGCAGAGTAGAGAATGTTGCCTAGAAACGACGGTGGTTATTTAGAAAAGGCTAACCTGATGTAGCAAAATAAGATACGTACGAATTCCTTGCCAAGTCACAGTGCCTTTTAACAAGAATAATAAGCAAAATGAAGCAAAATAATTCGTGAGCCACCTACCTGCTGAAATGATTATTCTCTCCCCGCCCGCTTCCTCCTTCCTGAGCGCGAGGACATGTGCAGCGGCAGCGTCTCGGGCATGGATCCATCCAGAGGACGTCTTGAGAACATCGTCTGATTTTTCCTTGGTTACATTGTTCCACCAGATGCCCAAAGACGAGGAGTCTCCGTAGTCAGCAGGAGAGTTTGTTACCAGGAGGGAGGGCTAGTAGAGCTCGATGAGACGTCGTTTTATTGATAACTAGAGGATATATATCTTACCCCGGCAACCTAGAAGCACAGCAAATATCGTTGATGAAAGTCAGCTTCGTGATAATCCGAAATAATAAACAAGATGCACTTACATAGGTCGGATTAAGAGCAACCAAGTCCCATCCAATCTCAGCCTTATGCTTGTTATAAAAGTCCCAAGCCGCTATTTAAGTCAGATTGAATAGAAACAATCAAAGTCAATGGTCTGCGAAAGTACTGAGGTGATGCACAAACCTTTTTCCGCCAAAGTCTTCGAGGCACGGTATTTCATCATCGGGGCAGCATCCTTGCCCTGCTCGTTCACAACTTGTACCGAATAGTCACCCCATCCACTTTCGTCGAACACAATGCCTGGCTTAGACACTACGCCGATGATAGCAGCAACAGATGAAGTGAGGACGACGCGCTTCACTTTGTTCCTTCAGAAGTAATAATATTAATACTTCAGTAAGCCTGGCTGAAAATCGCGAAGTGCTTACCCATATTTAAGAGCGCTTTGAAGGATACCTACAGTCCCACGAACAGCTGGTACGATATAATCTGCATACACGAATAACGATGAGACATAGACGCCACGCTAAGCATATCGCACTTACCATTCGGATCGCCGCTCGTTGAGCCGAGAGGAGACGCCATGTGCTCAATGGCGTCGACGTCTTTTACAGCTTCATCGAAGGCACCCTCCTATACTCACCCGTCAACTATCAACAATTTCAAAACCTTTTAGACACATACCTTCACGATATCTTCAACGACAATCCATTCGAACTTGTCACCATAAGACTTGAAGTGCTCCTTCAAGTACTTCCCCTTCGCCTCCGACCTTATAGCTCCTCGTACTGTGTAGCCCTGTTCAAGCAGGGTTTGGACGACCCACATGGCGATATAACCATTGGCGCCGCTGACGAGGACGCGCGTTCCTGCATTAGGTTCAACGGCTGGCATTGCGGTTTAAAATTAAAGTAAGTATTAGAACTTGGTAGTTTTTGAGCAAAAGCAGAAAAAAAGCGGATGCGATGATGATGTCCTCAGTGGTTGAAGCCGCTACTTGTAGGTTCGAGGTGGCTCGGTACGGTTTACTGAATACCGGAACGCGAGTGTCTCGGCGCTTGTAAGACTGGCGTCGATGACGCCATTTGTCCCGAATTGGGTGGATTGATAAGATTTCGACGGACCTGACAAAGGAAGAGAATATGTTCAGGGCGACTTCGAGGGTCCTCGGGGAGGAGAAGATAATCGTCTCATCCGCCGCTTTTGTCCCGACGTCGGGTCAGGTATTGATTTGTAATTTCCCCGACATACCGGTACAACTTATACCCGAGTTCTAGCCTTGGATCAAGCCGTTTGAATCTGAAAATTAGGGATACATACCCAAAGTTAGTTACTGAAAATCCACAGTCAGTGCTTACGATACCATATTCGAAGATCCTATCAAAACGCAATTGCAGTCAATGAACACCCATATTCTCTAAGTGTAATTAAAATACACTCAATCCGACTTTCTGACACTCTTCTCCCCATCTCTGACCGCCTACTTACCAATCCACCCCCTGCCCTCCCAATCAGCAAGCGTATCTCGGGCAATCTCAGCAAGTGTCCGATATTTCAGTCCTAAGATCTTCTTTCCCTTCTCTGCGTTGTAGTCGAATAGGACCTGTCTTTGAAGGTCGGGCTTTCCGCGTGGGAGGATGGAAGACGTGTATAGTTCGGGGCGGAGAGTTGAGAGGAGGTCGCCTGGAAAGATCGGGATGCATCGTTAGGTAAAAGTATGAAGAGGTGAAAGGACTTACGAGTATCTTGCCACGTTGTGGTCCCTTCAGAATAAAGCAAGCAAATCAACATCGGCCAGATTAGCAATACCAGTTTGCTTACCTTCAGCTATAATTATCCTTTCACCACCCGCTGCATCTTTCTTCAAGCTCTCCACATGCGCGTTCGCGACGTCTCTAACGTCGGCGTACCCATATGTCATCCCGAGCACTGCGTCTGGCACGTCTTTGACTATGCTGTTGTACCATGCTAATAAGGAAAGGTTCAAGTCGGCGGGGGTTTTGGGATCTTGGAGTGCGGGCTGGGGGGGTGGGCGTGTTAATGCGCTTACAGAAGGAGTGGTAGGTGGACTTACACCGAGAACCTATGACGGAGAAAGAGGATTAGTAAAGCCGAAAGGAAATTATTACTTGCTTCGACTTACCAGAGGAGGGTTGATCACGACTAGATCCCATCCTACCTCAGTTTTGCATTTCTTATAAAACTCCCAAGCAGCTATCAGGTTCGAGATTCAGTCCATATTCGTTCATTCACTGATCCGAATCCACTCGTATGAGTGAATGGAAGGGACACTCACCTCGTTCTGCCAGCGTCTTGGAAGCGCGATACTTCACGATCTCCGAAGCAGCTTTTCCAACAGTGTTCACAGTCTCTATGTATTCGTCGCCCCAGTCATTTTCGGTGAAAGTGACAACAGGAAGGTGAGCGACAGTGCGTAGTATCGCACCCACTGAAGAGGTTACGACGATACGTTTTACGTTCGTTCTGAATAGAGCGCGATAATGAACGAGAATATATTAAGAAAATGAAAAGAAAAGCGTACCCGAATTTCAAGGCGCTCTCTAGAATGCCCAAAGTACCATGCACAGCTGGCTTGATATACTCTATCAAAAACGTCTGGTCAAATTGGAGTACGTGAAGATGGTCTGATAATTTACCATCGGGATCACCAGTGGAAGAAATGAGTGGAGAGGCCATATGTTCAATCGCATCGACACCCTCCACCGCCTTGTCGAATGCACCGTCCTGTTCATAGGTCCAATAGGTTACCCAAACTGTTTGCTAGCACCGCTGGAGACGTACTTTTGTGATATCTTCAACGATGACCCATTCGAATTTATCTCCATATGAACTGAATATTTCCTGCATGCGCTTCCCTTTGCTTTCCGATCGAACGGTCCCGCGGACGGCATATCCTTGCCTCAGGAGCGTGTGAACGACCCACGGCGCGATGTAGCCGTTCGCACCCGTGACGAGGACGCGTTTGCCAGCTCCAGATTCAACCACTGGCATTGTTGATTTTGGTTTATGCTTGAAAGTCGAAGGTAAGGGATGTTAGCCGCGAAGGGAATGGAGAGACGAAGAGAACCCACTTGTAATCTGCGAAGAGATAACGCGATCTTGTCTTCTCATGCTTTATATAAGGACGGGGTTGGCGTCATCCTGTCAGTGAGGTGCTTTATAAAGCATTCGGACATCACACGACGGTGGGATACGTGCTAACGACGACAAAATTATCGCGTTCACAATGCCGAAAACCTAGTATGCCCGCAGATTCGGACAGGGAGTGTGTGGGTGGTGTCCTTTGGAAAAAGACTTGGCTTGAAGAGGGTCATTTGCTGTTGGTCGATTGTGAATAGCCAACAACTTGGGCGCTCATTCGGCGACACGAGTAGAACAGCAGCGAGACCTGACAAAGAGTAATACAGCCATTCTGGATAGTCCGATGGTGAGCCCTTTTTTCTGCCTAAGGCGGTCTGGAGCGATGACGGTCAGTCCAGAGAGACTAAAAAATAAACTGACACATACTAGTAATTGACACTCATAAAGAAATTACGACAAACCAGATGAAGGCGGCCTTTCGAAGGTATTTTCAATGGAATCGCCCATAATACAAGTACAAGAAGTGTGCATGTCAGTGTTGGGGTGAAAAAGTTTTCTCTTTCAAGTTCGCCGGTCCAGTCACGGTTAGCCCACTGGTGGCTGTGCGGCGGCATCACCAAGTTTTCTCTCTTCCAGCAACTTCAACCATTACATCTTCCTTCATACGAATTCTTACTCCTGGAGCATCTACTGGTCGGGCAGCATCAGTGCAACGATGTGTGACGCCGAAGTTTTGACAGTCGAGAGGGGTTTTAGCCAACTTTCAATTTCCAAATCAACAACGTCGTCGTGGGCTGTCCAACCCAGTCATTCCATCGACTACGGAGCGGTGATAATCGAGGAGCTGGATATATGTGATCCTATACAAGTACGCAGCCGAGAATAACCTTATTCATGACTCTTATCTATCAAAGCCTATTATTGTCGTTGCAGGGCACGGTTCTCGAATAGTCGTATGACCATCACACACAGCATTCGTGACACCCAAAGTGCCGCGCCTTTCTCATGAATGGCGAACAGCCAACCAGGTTCCAATATACTTTGACATATCTGGACCCCAACTACGGCCGTTGGAATGGTACTTATAAAGGTCCAATCTTGGCTTGACACTCCCAGTTACCTCCCTCAATGCATCGTCGTCTGTCTAGCCTAGTAAAGAGCTCTGCATCGTCGTCATCCTCGTTTTCTCGGTCAGACGAGAAGACTATCGAAGATGATCAGACGTCTAATGCACCCACCGTCGTCCGTGAAGAGCCCCTTCCTGTCGCTTCCACGAAGGTCAAGCGGGTCGACTACTATTACAGTCGATGGACCAAATCCTGGAAATATAGGGTATGTTTCCATAATTTTCGAACGCTTGAAGTTTATTGACTCGATCCAACAGAACACGAACTCCAAGGTTACGGTTGAAAGCCTTCCGATTATGAACGGTGGCAGCAACGATGCCTGGAAGGAGTTCAGCTTCGTGTACGTTCTCGTTCAACTTTTGAATTCCATGGGACTTATAGTTCTGTTTATGACTTGCAGAATTGTCCGTACCATACCTAGGCAAGAAAATGCCGAGCCCATCTTCAAGCTGGTCGTCAAGAGCGAGTATATCCTCAAAGCGTGCAAAGACGTTATCCGGTCTTGGCCAGGGATTTCATGGAACTCTGACCCCCTCGAGGTAAAAATTATCACCATCTCAAAGTCATCGTTCTTCACTTACCTTTTCCTTTCTTTCCAGCTGGACCCAGAAATCTTCGTCACCTTCTACCCCGACTTCGTCGAGTACGCCGCAAACCTCCAAGCCAAGAAAAAGCGCACCGAAGAGGAGACCAACACCCTCGCCTCCGTGAACCTTCTCACCTCCACCATCGCCTCGGACTACAGCGTCACCCTCGCCACCATCGACCGGCTCACCTCGCACGGCGAGATCACCTTCGACCTGCTCTACGCCATCCTCGTCCCGCGGAGCCTCATCGTTACACGCTGCGCGATCACCGGCCTCCCGCGGCTGTTCAAGCTTGTGTCGTGGGTACGCACGGCGGTCGAGGGCAAACCCGTGTACCAGCTCAACCTGCAGAGCGTGGACCTTGTGGATAGGCCGATGACGCACAGCGTTGTGGTGGGCCGGGTGCAGACGACGGTGCACATCCAGGAGATGCGTGGAACGGTGAAGATTAATACGATGGATGCTTATCCGCTCAAGTTCCATGAGGATCCTGAGGGCTTGAAGGAGACTATTTTGAAGAGGGGTAAGAAGTGGGTTAGCTTGATTGGGGTGCATCATAAGCAATTTGACGGGATTGCTGCTCTCAAAGTCGAGGATAAGCTGTTGAAGCACAACGTTTGTACTTTCCCTACAATCTTGGTACTGATAACTAACAATCCTTTCGTATGCAGGTTCGAAGCAGGATTATGGTAGACCGCGCGACCTTCCGCCGCCTGAACGCCAACTACCGTCTCCCAGTCCCGGTGCCTCCCAAGATGAAAGACGCAAGCACCAATGTCAAGTTCAACCAGCGCTTCGCCCCTCCGCCTCCACAGCTGCAGTTCGATTCCTTCGGGCACCCGATTCCAAACAACATGCCCCTTGTTCAGGTTCAGAACCAGGGTATTGTCATCTTTTATCATCTCCTTTCGCATTGTCAACTAACATCGATGTACCTTTGCTCGAACAGATCACTCAGTGCAGGTCCAGTCTAACGACGCCACCCCAGATGTGGAGATGACCGACAAGGAGCTGCTTCTCACGCCGACAGTCGTATTTGGGTTCAGTCTCGGCGACAAAGTCTGGTGTAAGCCCATTCCCTCTTCTTCCACATCCGGCCCTTCTAACAGTCTGCTTTCTTGATAGTGGAGTTCAATGTCGAGAAAATCGAAGACGTCGACTGGAACACCGAAGCATTCTCCAACCTCGTCCTCCCAGGGGAACGCAAACACCTCTTGCAGTCTCTCGTCGAGGCGCACCACAAGGAGGTCGGGTTCGACGATTTCATCAAGGGCAAAGGCCACGGGCTCGTCGTCAACCTCTTCGGGCCGCCCGGGGTGGGCAAAACCTTCTCCGCGGAGGCGACGAGCGAGCATGTGCGCCGGCCGTTGTATGTGGTCGGCGGAGGCGATCTCGGGACGTCAGCGGAGGCGTTGGACGCGGCGCTCGAGCGCATCTTCGATGTGGCGACGGCGTGGAAGGCCATTGTGTTAATTGATGAGGCGGATGTGTTCCTTGAGCAGCGATCGCTGCACGATTTGCAACGGAACGCGATGGTGGCTGTTTTGTGAGTGTTTTCTTGCCGTTACTATATGAATTGGATTCTGACCTGTGTTTTTATAGCCTTCGACATGTGGAATACTACCGCGGCATCCTCTTCCTGACTACCAACCGCGTCAAAGCATTCGACGAGGCCTTCCTCTCGCGCATCCACGTCGCGCTGCACTTCAGCGAGCTCAGTGAGGAGTCGAAGGAGCAGGTCTGGACCGCCTTCATCGGCAAGATGGGGGATGCAGCGAAGGGCGTCACGAAGGAGGAGATCAAGGAGCTGGCGCGGAGGGATATCAATGGAAGGCAGATCAAGAATGCGGCGAGGACGGCGCACTCGTTAGCCCTGGCGAAGGGCGAGGATGTGTGCTTTGAGCATCTGAGGATTACGCTGGATGCGCTGGATGAGTTTACGAAGGAGTTTGAGAGGAGGAACACGGGGATGTATATGTAGAAGGATGTGGGAGGGTACTCGAGTATGAAGAGATTTACGAATTCACATTTTCTTGTACTACCTATGCATTTTTTTTCAATTTATCCTCTTTACAACATGCGAAACTCGTAATTTTAAATGCAATTTTGTTGACCTCCTTGACTTAGTGTTTGGGCACACCTGAGTTTAACCTCGGTACACGGTTGGAGACTTGGAGTAGTACTGTACGTAATCAGGTACCCGGACAGCCTGGGAACTCGGACATTTATTTTCTACTGAGTCGAGTTCTGGTCAATTGAGAATAAAATTGGTATTTCTAGGTAGTGTTTACAAATATCTATGTAACTGCACTATTATACTTTGAGAATGACGGTTTGAGAATGGGGGAAAGTCGATTGAAGAGTCGTCGGACAGCTATCAGGGTCAATTTCTTAAAATAGAACAGGCTCTGGCAAGATATCTGTGTGTCCGAGGAGCGCAAACTCATACGCGTCATAAAATAAAAACATCCAGTCTCTCCCTACCCTTCGAGGCTATAAATTCATCTACAAATCAAGGCACCAAGAAGTCCTGGCTATGAAATATTTGATATATGCGACGCAGCATTAGAAAACATTTAAGTTCTGGAGTTTCGGCGAGATTGTGTGCGCTGAGATCTGAAAATTCCAATCTTCCTGGCTTTTTTCTGTTGTAAATTCTGATAATATATTGCAGCATGGTACTAGGTATTTTTCAGAATTTATCTACCCTCCTATCTCACTTTAGGCGCACGTTTGAGGCTTTAATCCGAAAAATCACAACATTCAGAGAAGAGATTTTTTAAATTTAAGCTCTATAAGATTCGAAATAAAAAACTAACAGAAATTTTTTGTTAAATCGCCTCTGTATATTGCAAAACGTTTTGTGTAAATCAGATGAGAACTGACCGAGATACAAAGAAATTATTCTCGACCACCTTGAAATGGTGCATTTCCTATTACAGATCACGATCTTAAAACGTAATGAGCCGAATAGCGTCAATACATAAATGTATTAGTTCAGGGTGTCCGAGTACCCGATAGGTCAGCTCACTCTTGACTCTGCTAAACAAAATATTCGTAGGAAAGTAAATACCCTTTCAAAAAATCCCAATTTCTGCACAAGAATTGTAAACATGCAAGAAAGTGTATTGCAAAAAAAAACCAGACAATTTTATCAGATATTACGCGACCAGTAGGTAAAACGGTCTTAAGTGTCCGAGTACCCGGTAATCAACAGTAGAGGTACTAGGGCATAGGCGGCCTGGCGGAGGTCAAGTTTTGAGATAATTTTTCATATTACGTAACTCAGTTTTTACAATTTACGAGTCCTATTTATAGGGCTCGTTCTTTTATCCTGAGGTCCTGTGGGCGTTAGTGCGGCTTTTGCAACGTTATACTAGCCGGCAAACCCCGTGAGCGCTTCTATTAATGATGCCATCAAAATCCGTCCTCATCATCTTCTGTTCACTATTCCCTCTTTTTTCTCTACACGGAATGTTATCCTTTGTACATATCTTTAATCCCCTTATTTCTGCGCACACAACCATGTAAATTTTTTCCACAAATTTTGTTGCAATGAGATGGATGCACCATCAAGTATCCGGATGTGCTTATTCTTACGTGATAAAAATAGACCTGAGTGCTTTGCTCCCTTTTTCGCCCGTCGTAACGTCTTCAAGTCGTCAGTTTGTCGTCAGTCCCCTTCACTTTTTTGGTTGAGACACAAGTAATCTCGCGCCAAACTGCCTCCCTGCCGTCTCTCACCCCTCACCTCCCGCAGCGCATTTTGTTGCCAGTACCGCAGGGGCATCTCCATGGCCGTTTACTATTTAGGCACCGACTGACCCAGGAGACAGGGTCCAGAATCCAGGACGTTTGCGACAACTCGAAAGAAGGAAGGAAGATGGATGGTGGCGACAACTGGTTAGCGGAGGTCGCTCTCTGTGTCGCAAGGTGGGTGTGTATGCGCTGGTACGTTCTGTTCCCTTGTCTGAACCCTCTATCGTCAACATGAGCCATATAGCTAACGCCCACCACACAGCGCTCGACTTCGAGCCAGGACCCAATCCGCATCCGCATCCGTATCCTATGCTCTGTGGCTGCCGCTCCACCTGCCGAACGTTCGAACAAATGAACTTGAACCAGGGGGAAAGTGACAACAACGGGCAATGGCGACGATGACAACTACGGGAGAGAGAAGGGTCCTATACACAAGGTCAGTGAATTTTTGAGCTTTAAAAGAAAGGGATACTCGCCTGAATTGTTTATGGTAGCCTCGACCCCTCGGTTTGCCTGCAGTGCCCTGCACAGTGCCATCAATGGCATTCGCGCACCCTTTGAATCGATATTGCGCCGACAAACACAAACAGATGATGCTGCCGCGGCGTCGGTGCAGGGAACCGCTGCAGGAAAGGATTCGTCGACTTCGGTGTAGGCATGAGAGACATGGGGCCTTCATACTCGCTGCGGAAGATATAGTGACTACCCCAGCTTGCTGCTCGATTTGGGGTAAGTTTCTTACCAATGCTTTGATTCCGTTACTGGCTTATCTGATTGGCCCTGCGCAGCATGGATGTATGCTGCGGCTTGAGAGTAGGAGGCGGGGTTCGTGAATTGGGAGTCGAGGAGTTGTGGTGGGTGGGCGAACAAGGGCAGAGGCTGGACGTTGATGTTGGAACACCAAAGTCCCGAACTCGAAACAAGGTGAGTCAATGATACGAAGAAGAAATGAAGTTTTACTGACCAGCTCCAATTAAAAAGTCTGTGAACCGTTAGTTCGACTCGACGGCAGCTGCTGCTGCGGTACGTTGAGCGTCGGCAGGTTTGATCAAAAGTGGTGGGCGGAGGATAAAGCTCTTTGCGCCGTATTGAAGGACACTGTGGCTTGGTGGGTAGGTGACGCTGATTGCAAATTGGGAGTTGAGGAGGAGATTGGCGGGCGGGTGCTGGAGGCAGGAGTGACATTGACATTGAACTTCAAAATCTCGAGCTTGAAGTGAATTGGAAACGAGGTGAGTGGTAATTCAACGTAGTAGCTATAATGAGTGACTTACCTTGTCCATTCATGAGTTACTTACCAGAGTTACTTACCTTGTCCATTCAAAAGGTTCCTTAACCATCCAATCAACTTGAAGGCAGCACCAGCGGGACACGCGATCATCAACGGCTCAGATCACAGTTCAACGTGTAGAGGGAGACGCGTGCTGTAAACAAGGTAAGCAAATCTTCGAGCTTTGAAGAAAGTGATACTCACCTGAATTGTCAGCCTCTATTAGTACCCCTTGCTTTGCCCGCATAGCGTCATCGATGGGATTCATGCACCCTTTAGGTCACTATTGTATTCGCGCCGACATATCCAAACAGATAAGGCTGCGGTGTTACGGGTGCATCCAACCCCCGCGGCATGCGAGTCGTCAACTTGGGTGGAGGCACGCGAGCTGCGGAGTCTTTGTACATGCCGCGCGAGATGTGCCGGGGTGTCCATGGTGCGTTTCAACATCCGTTATTGACTTGGATGACAGGCTAACGTGTGCAGGCAAGACCGGTGGTATGCGCAAAGCCTTTTGCCTCGAATCCTAATCCGAGGACAATGATTGCGAGCTGCCAACCAAGACAGCGAAGCGGGCCGTGTCAGCATCTGCCGCATGGTCGTGGTCGTGGACGTTCTCGGTCCGTCGTTGGGCTAGGCTTGGTATACAGGAGGCGGGGTAGGCGATACTGGGAGGAGACGGTACGGTGAGCAGGAGGTTGAACGTTTGTTAAAACGGCCAAGTTGCCAGCTCGAAGTGGGCTGGAAACGAGGTGAGTGATGCTTCAACTAGGGTATGAACAATTACTAACCCTGCTAATCTGAAAGCCCTGAAAACCGACAAATTGACATGACATCACACCGCAAGAACTTTGGGGTTTAGGATCCTGGGAGTCCAAGTTGTCAGGTAGAGGAAGAATGGCACTATAGATGGTAAGAATTTTTTCGAGCACTATAGGATGGATTACTGACCTAAATTACTTGCTGCAACTTCTTACACCTTGGTTCGCCTGCACAGCGCCGTTGAAGTCATTCGCGTACAGCTGAAGGCGATATTGCGCGTACAATGGCAAATGGATAAAGCCGCAGAGGCGCGGCTGGCTTTGTTTCGAGTGTGTCCAACTGCTGTGGGAAGGAATTTGTTGAGATTGGGGCTACGAAGGCAGGTGCGGGTGCTTTGTATGTGCTAGGTGCGTTTGGGCAGTCATTTTTATCGACTTGGAAGGAGGGCTAACACAGGATAACCTAGATAGCTAACCCGAGGATTGCGAAGTACAAACAGTATTACCCGCGCGATCGTCAAGGTGAATAGAAAAGGATAGAATAGTATCAAATTTCTCTCAATCAATCCAGCCCCAGCCATTGAATGATTCTAAATGAATGAACAAATGAGCAAGCGAGGCGTGGTATTCCTGGTGCTGTTTCTGGTGTCAATATTGAGGCGCGTATGTGAAGGTTAGGCAGTGGCATCCTGATCATCCGTGAGTTGTTGGAGCTCTTGTCTCGTCGCAATGCCTGTCTTCACGCGTCTAGGATGGCCAGTAGCACAGAGGGAAAAAAATAGAGAAAAAAAGGACTCGTAAATGCTATGCTGCAAGGCAATGGCTTACAAGCCACGTCCTGTAGTAGCCGACACTCGGGCTGCACCTTCCAAATTGCTCGCAAATTGCTCTTGACAATATTCATGGCCAAACTTTGTAAATTGTGCAAGGGGCACTGGGAATTTGGAAAGCACACGAGGTAGTTTCTTTTTGTTATTTAAGACTTGGTGTAACATTGTACTAACTACTACCACCTTCGAGGAACAGGCTATTTCCCGTCTTCATGACGACTACTTTGGTTGATATCGATATTCATGTTGAATACAGAGCAACCATTTTACAAGCCTCCTCTGGGAGATCGTTTAACGACGGCCACTAGTATATCTCAAGTTTGCCGCCAGGGGCGCAATCTTGCTTTACGTTCTTCATCATTATGGGGAAGGCTTATCGAACTTAGCACTCTGAATCAGAAACGGGATACGTTTCCACAGGTCTGGAAACTCATACCTATGGATACAGGGGGATAGCGAATTGTTGTTCTTTGTTAGTAATGGCATTGTGCGGACTCAGAGAGCTCGCCGATCGATAAACCTATCCTGGATTGTCAAAACACGTTTACAGGTGTCATGATTTCGTGTTCCAAGTGGCATCGATAACATGTACAAGGGGTTGATGATGAACGACCAGGTGAGATTTATCGACAACTCTCATTCCGAGCTAACAGTTACGCTCGAATTCCAGACTGAGATACCGCCCCTGTGCGATGTCTGCCAGACACTTGACCTATGGAAGACCAACAATCGCGAGGTGGCCAAATATTCTCTTGGGACTTGGGAGGACGTAAAACGCAAAGCGGAAATGGACCCTCGCTGTCCATTCTGCGCCATGATTCGCTCGTTTTCCAATCGTTTTTTCCAGGGCTGGTACGAAACGGGCGAAGCATCCATCGAATGGATGCCGAAAGGTGGTTTCTTTTTCGACACTCAGGGAGACAACCTGGCATTCCTGAACGAGGACACCGCGACATCGCCCTACGGATCCGCCCGTCCAGTCCAACTTGTCATCGATCATGCGCTCTTCAAAAAATGGCTGAAGTTGTGCGAATTCCACCACGAAAAGACATGCACACCAAAATCCGGCTTCATCAAGACAGCGGAAAGCAAGGCCGGGGTGAAAGTCCTGCGCGTTATCGATACCGAAGATCACTGCATCGTGGAAGCTGCACCGGGGAGTCGTTACATTGCCTTGAGTTACGTCTGGGGTCAGGTCGTGGCCTCCATTAGGCTGCAACGAGATAATGTCACAGAGCTGAGTACCAAAGGAGCGCTGCTTAGTCTTCGACAAGAATTTCCAAGGTCGATCAAGGACGCCATTGATTTGGTTCAGGTCATGGGTGAACGATACCTCTGGGTTGACAGCCTCTGCCTGATCCAGGACGATGACGATGACATGCTCGATGGAATCTCCCACATGAATCTGGTATATCAGTGTGCGATAATGACTATCATCGTAGCGCACGCAGTGGATGCCAACACCCCCTTATCTGGGTTACATCCTGGATCTCGAACTGTGGACCAGGAGATCATCGAGGTCCTACCAGGTATCAAAATGGCCGCCACGACTGGTGTGTACAATGCCATATCTTGGTGGGGTGCTCACCGTTACCGTGGGTGGACGTAAGTCGACCTCTCCTTCATCTTTACATATCCTCGCGAACATTTATCAGTATGCAGGAGCTGGTCCTCTCCCCCCGCCTCCTAGTTTTTTCAAAGTACCGCATTTATTTCCGCTGCCGAGCAAACTGCTGGAGCGAGGATACCATTTACGACAACTATCCGTCAGCCGTCAACGAAATCCTCCATTCCGGCACCCAGATTCGTTTCCTAAGCGACAATGAACCAGAACCATTACCTGCCTTTAATGCCCAGCTCTTCCGATATGCCGGTCGCAAATTAACCAAGGAATCCGATATGATCCACGGTATGACGGGGATCCTCCAAGTCTTGTCAGTCCAAACAAGATCTGGGGTTCTCCAGGGGACGTTCACGGCTTTCTTTGACATCAGCGTGCTTTGCTGGAGTAGCTCTCCGCTTTCCTTCACAGCCGGGCGCCGGGCAGGATTTCCAACTTGGTCATGGGCGGGCTGGGTCGGGATCTGTGCTGGCTATGGCAGTGCATGTAAATCTCCTGAGATTGTTAATCCCTGGCTCCAGACGATGACTTACATTGTATGGTATAAGCACAGCCCTGGGACGACGAAACTTGAGTTGGTGTGGGACCTAGACTCACAGCTCGAGTATGGCAAACCAGAGAAACACCACATAGGCTACCGGCCAACTCCGAACGATCCTTACGGCCGTATGACTACGGACTGGTCGCTGGATGGCCTCAAAACGAGGCCCGACGACGAGGATGCTCATCGCGCTGAGGTCATCCGTGAAGAACTCTTCAAGCGTGATTACCACCTTCTACACTTTTTCGCCCATGTCGTTCTGGTCCAAGGGTTTACAGATCCCCCTGAGGAAACATATGGGCTGGTATATGGAATACTAGGCGCTGGCGGGGCGGTATGCGGTGGGCTCAAGTTCGATGATCCAAAGCTGATGGACGACGGTAAAGCCCAAGGCCCCCATGAACTTATACTGCTTTCGAAGCTGGATCGCTACGACAATTTCTTCAACCACAGGACCACATACGAACGACCATTTTATTGGGTTATGCTTATTGTGTGGGTGGGAGAAGAGAAGGTGGTGGCAGAGAGAAGAGGGATCGGCTTTTTTTTTCAGGATTGTATGGAGCATGTACTTCATCCGGGGAAAGTCTGGACAGAAATCGTCCTGGCTTGAGTGAGTTTCTTTCTTCTGATAAATAACGGATTCATTTGATCCCACATCTAAAATACGTCAGGACCACCTTGCTTTTATTTTGTTTGCGCAGCGAGCGACAATTGTCTATACTATGTCCCCCCTTCTCGCTTCCAAGATAGTTGTTTCACTCAGGGCTAGCTTTCTCCTTCAGTTCTGAATTCAAATGTGCGAACATTGGAGGGTATTTTGCGTTTATTGATTATGTTTAGGTTTGAACAGCGGATTATTGACAGAACCGAATTTCGGCATCGCTAAAGTTGAGAGCGGTCTATTCTTCAACAGGATTTGTATATTATCCACAACTGATATGCAGCGACTGAAAGATAAAGAGCGCCATAACGGCCAACGTGCAGGCACTCTGGGCGCAGTGAGGCCCGCTGTTGCCCATTGCTCAACGTATGCCGCATTCTAGACGAGGTTTGGTGTGCTGGCACCTGGGGATTCAGCGCCCAGATTCAGATAATACTCCGAGCCTGTGCTCTCTTCTTCTATGCTCCCTAGAGGCAGTGGAGGTGGTATCGCAAACAATAAGTAAGGATGAATACAAAAGCAAGAAGACAAAAGTGTAAGAGAGGCCGGAACTCAATTCAGGCGAGACCCTTTCCGCTCAATAATATCCGTTGCCCGCATGGATTTCGGGCAACATGATGTTCGGTGGCCCATCCCTTTATTTACCTGGCGCAAAATCGACGGTGTAAATCGAGGAGATTGTTGACGTTTCAAGATCTAAAATTATAAAAGTAGGTGCAGAAAAGGTCACGACCCGGAATTCACATCGAACAAGGGGGGAAAGGGTGGCTCACCTCTTAGAGTATGTAATACGAACATATCTTCGTTTTGAAGCACTAAAGCGAGCAGAAAAAAATTAACAACTGCCAATAAATGTCAAGACCAAAAAGGCCGGCAGCCGCCTGAACACATACAGCGATATCTCCCAGCTTCATCCAATTCATACGCTTCCAAGCTGCTTTGATACTCACGCTCCCATTTCTCCTTCGTTGCTTGCCTCTCAAATATATCCATTTTTTGCTCTTTCCGCACCGTGTCCGGATGTTCTACCCGACTCCTCAGTCCTTCTTCCACCACCTTGGGCTGCGTTGGATTCCAGTTGACATAAAGCCCTGTGTCGGACATCGCGAGGCAGTTGATACTGTTAAGCCAAGAGGGGTTAGAGAAGTATGGCAGGCGGCATATTTTAACGGATGGAAGAAGTGGGGTAGAGGAGCTCGAGGGCATGGTACGAGCAGAAGAGCTAGGTGGTGAGATGTCGGATAAATTTGGGCCTCCTCCTGATTTTGATTTTGGTGTTCGACGCAGAGAATGAGCCGTCGATCTAGACGGAGGGACTGGCGCCTGGGCTTTCACTGGTCCTACACTTGCCTTCGAGCCCTGTTTTTGCTTTCGAATGTTCCATGGTGGAGGGCCCGCAGGGATATTAGGTACGACGACGTAGATCGCGTTCGACTATTAAAAAGAAAATTAGACGTGAATGGACTAAATCAGTACGGATCACAATTGAAAAGGGTCGGTCGGAATAGAAAAATTAAAATTGTAGATATGCCGATAAGAAATTAAAACAGAAAACGCACGGTAACCACTCCAAACCGCCCATTTTCATATGCAAGATGCATAGCTTTTGACGCCTCCGGTGCGCCAAGTTGGATGTCGAGCGTGCAAGCGAAGATTTCGGTGTCTTGATCTCGGCAGAGTTCGCGACTTGGCTGAAAGGGAGAGGACTCAGTTTGAGCCTGAGGTCGGCTTAGTTTTAAATTCTGCTTTCGGTTTCGGCGCGAGTGATTCTGAGTTCGTTGAGGTCCGGAGGTTGAGGTCGTTGGCGTTGAAGTCAGCGCAGGTCCAGGTCTCGCAGCTGACGTTGAACCACCTACGATTGATGTGCCTACGCCTCCACGAACCTTCATAGTCTTCGGAAGTCCAAGGAAGGCCTCAAAATGCGGTATTATGACCAATCGCGAGCCCTTGAGCAGGGTAGCAAGGTGTGTTCCATCGCCTGAGAAACGTACTGAAATAGTTCACAAGGAAAAATAGTAGTGAGCGAACGCGTAGAAGACAACGACGACAGCCAAAGGGGTGATTGAAGAAGCTGACTGAGAATCTCTTACCTGCAACAAATTCGTCAAGCAGCTTGCTCTCTCCACCCGAAGCCTCCTCATCGACATCCGTAAAACGCACCGGCACGCGCACCGCCTCTCTTGGGATATCCGATCCTCCATGCCTCCGCTTTCCCCTGCCCTTCGCCTTAGCATAACTGTCCACCCATTCGTCCCCTTCTCCATTAGCCGCAGCTTCCGCCGAAGCCCAACTTCTTGACCCAACCTCCCACCTCCACCTCCCATATCTGAACCGCGTGCTTGGCAGGTTAAGCACAGAGAGCCCCGTCTCTCTTGAAAATACGCGAACGTGGTAAAAACCCGCAAAGCAGAGGTGCCGCGGGGAAATGTCCACGGATCGAACAAAGTCGACCACTTCAGGTTCAGGAATGTTTGGGACGGCATGGTCAGCAATGCTGTGCTCTTGCTCATTGTGCTGAACTGGTGCAGAATGAATTAAGTGAATCCCTTCAACGCACTCTATCACTCTCGCACTCCTGACGTCCCACACATGCGCCCTTTCCGCACTCGCGACTAACAATTCTGGGTATACAAACCGAAATGCGCATAATGGGAGATCGGGCATATGCAGCACTGCATGTGGTGTGAATGCACCTTTGAAAGATTTGTGGAAGGAGATGGACGACTGGGTGGGGATGGAGGCTGGAGAGACGCTAAGTTGATAGATATGATCCACGACACTCCTTTGGCGCTCATTCGGAACGGATGCCAGGTTGAATTGGAGTTCGGGAATGCTTTGGTGTTCTTCCAGATTTTCGTCTGCTGAACGTACAGTACCAGAGTTCGCAGTTGATGAGACAGGGATATCTGCTGTCCGTCTCCAGACCTCTATCTCCCCATCGCCGTGGTCGAAGATCAAGTAGCCCTCTCCATATTCAAGGCGAGCGTTTGCACGAACGTACCGCTTCGATATAAATATAATTTAATGATATTAGTTCAAGTTCGTCGAGAAAAACAAAGCTGGGGCTAGAAAAATACATACCACAGGTAATTCCCAAAGTACGCTATCCGTCTCCAAATCTCGCACCACTAAACCTCCAGATTTTGTCGTCGCCATCGATATCCCCGCCTTTTCGTCCACCTTGATGTCATACACCCTGCGGTAATGCGGGGATAACTCGCCGTCAGTATCGTGACCCATCTGTCGGGGGGAGGGCGTTACGCGCGATGGAGCGTAGCCAACCCATGAGCGCATGATCATTTTTCGTTTTTTACCTAGTATGAAGAAGATCTGTCAGCTAAATTCACATAAAAAGTAATAACAATTGAAGCTGGATGTTCACATTGAATGTTACTTGAACCCAAAACTCACAGAATTTTTTCCAGCTATCCACGTTCCTCATCGCCTTCTCAGAGTAGGCCTGTGCTTCCGATCTTACCCCAGTCAGGGCGGCTCCGACATAACCCTCCCAGACTGCCGCCGCTCGATACACTGCGTCCTCATTCTCCTGCAGGGTGAGAAAGTCAGACCATGGGCGGTTTAGTTGGTGGAGGACGGCGAGCGAAGAGAGGGGTAAGTATGAGATGATGAGCAGCGAAAGTTCGGCAGGAAGTTCGATTGGGAAGCGCTGGTCGTGCATGGCTCGTTTCTTTCTAGGTTTGGAGGGTTGTGGCGAGGAAAAAATAGATGGCGGCATTTTAGAATTTAAATGCTGGTGTAGTGAGAATGAAAATAGACATCGTGTAACTGTAAGAGACAAGATTAGACGAAACGGATGGATACCACTGTCTAACTACCTTGTCGCATCAAAAATATGTCTGGAGCTGATAAACCAGCGAAGCCTCGATGCCAGGTATAAGCTATATAGAAATAAAAGTGGCGTCAGCGAAATGTCATTCGTGCCATGCAGAGATGAATGGGTACTTGACTAGTCAACCAGTCAACGTTCAACGTTCAGCGCTGCTGGCACGATCTTCGCCTGACTTTTTGCCAATGCGCCGCGGGTTACCTACCATCAGACCTTCCGGAGGACTTGCCCTTATCATCTGGGCTTTTAATTCCCCTGATAGGGTGCACATATAAGTGCGGTTAGATCCTTGAGTGCCAGTGGACACCAACATAGAACAAAACGAAAGCGTTGATCGGAGTTTGTAGTAGATTAGCTAATATAATAGTACTAATAGTACAAAGTCTCCCCAGAGTCCCACAAATTGTCACCGCCATGTCCAATCTGAAGCGTTCGAAAGACGGTAGCACCGCTGTGACTTTCGTACTACTTCACCAAGTTCTGAGAATAGAAATAACCAGAGTTCAGACACGCGGTGGGAATCAGAGGGATGGAGAGAACTTGACCTACAGGTAAGAGGACATCCTACAAATTGCATGGGGCTTGTTCCGTTGTAATTGTCGTTTCGTGTATTGAGGTATGTTTGCTAAAGAAGAGCATTATGAGACACGACTCGGAATGAAGGAATCGTTATGGGTTAGTCTCGACTCTCACTCCATTAAGCCCTGCCACTTCCCGTCCCTTCCGTGAGTGATTGTGATGTCGACCGGGTCGCCAGTGGTGCTGACTACAACAAAACTAACGAAGAAAAAGGCAATTCAGTTCGAACCAAGGAATATCATGGATAAAAGGACGACACACGGGATGGCGCTAATGCCTTGAGGAAAGGCCCCTCCATTGGGTTTGTACCTTATGGCTAAATATTTTGCTGGTGCATCGGCATTTGAATACCATGTCACATTATTGTATATTTCGTCCGGAAATCCACTTGCTTGGGCTAATGAACCGTTCGTAATATCGATTTGTGCCCAGTCGGATAGAAGAGAAAAGACCGCGAAGATATAGTAAGTCCCAGAATCAACGGTGGGTTCGCATCGATAATGCCCGTGCTGAAAGAGGTCGTCTATCTCTTTGACGCCGATTTCCGCTGGGACTGTTCAAAAAATTACAACATATCACGCAGATTGTGAAGGGAGGAGGAAACGCACAACGACGAGTGGGGCAAGAGGTGAAGTCCATTGGGTTCTGGCCACTATTGTAGTTGTCGTTACGCAAGTTGAGATATATTTTCTGGGAGATATGGTCTAAACGGAGAACCTTGTATGAAGATGAATTAAACTTACGCCGTGAAAATCTGCTCTTGCCCAGCCCAACGCATCGCCCGACTGTTTACCGTCAGTTCCATGTGTATCGTTAGGTCAATCGGTATTCCTTGGTTGAAGATGAGGAATCTAAACACGTCATTCAATAACTTACACTGAATACGTGCAGAGAGAGGAATAACATACGGCAGAGCTCCGCGGCGAAAGTCTCCTCCAGGCGTGGTGAAATAAACTGAGGTTGTTTCGAATGTAACATTATCGTAAACATTGTCCGGCATGGAAGGATCCTTGGAAAAGGTAACCCCAGGCGATGTGACCTCGACTTTTGCCCAGTTCGACTGGAAAGAGAAGACAGCATGGCAAGAAGTATGGTCCCTTCCGTAATGGCCGTGATGAAGAATAGTATCTAGTTCGTCATCCTGTAAAGGAACCGAGTCCTCAGGGTCATCTTCTACCCAGAACAAGTCCGTTTGTTTAACCGTATCCGTCGAACCGTCAAGTCGGCTCACCGTCAGATTACCAGTGCTGGGGTCTGAGCTGACGACTTCCACAACCTCTTTCCCGTTGGCCATAGTTAGGCCCTCAAATTCATCTATGAGGTCGTCTGCAACGAGAAAAGAGGGATACCAATGAGTGGTCCCGTCTGCGTGTTCAGCCAAGTATTCGAAGTGGTCTCCATGGTAAGTTTCCGTCTTATTCTGCCTGCTGCACTTGGCGTGGCGAGCGAGGCGGAGGCCGACAACCGGGATATCCTGGGCGTGTACAGAGCGGATGCCCTCTTCGCTCAAGTAAGAAAGAGGAATGTGGTGAGACGCCAGTGTGGATGCAGCATCAGAAACTAGGAAGCCTTGGTTTGGGTCGGGCTGCAAATTTGCAGGAGCGTCGCGGGCGAGCGACGCAATAAGGAAGGCTGGGTTAGCGGTATGAATAAATATCGACCGCACCCGTCCATAGGTGATCGGGTGGTCCCGGATAAGGCGGAGGATAGGAATAGGAAGATGATCGATCCACGGCGTGAATTCTTTGTAACTTCCTTTCAGGGCTCTCCTGATGAGCGGAACGTACACTCGGCGCTCACAGCCATATTGACCACGAGCTTTGGTGGGATCGACTCGTAAGACGCCATCGTAGTCGATATTCGTTTTCGCCCCGGCTTCTGGAATTGAACGATTCTGCAGTCGCTCGGCATCGCGAGTCATGATTCTGAAGGTCTTTACTTTGATATTGTGGGTCACATGCGATGGTCGCCGACCCATCTTAGCAACTGCATCCTGGTACTGGAGAACTCTTTTAGCGTAGAAGGCGTCTGCCCGAGCACCATGATCGGTGTTCAAGAACAGCAGATCAGCTCCGCGCTTGGGCAAGGTCTGATCGAGTTGTATATACTCGCCGTCCTCATCACTTGGGATGGTTTCCACCGCATCAAATCCTCCCGCTCCACCTGGTTTTCTGCTCACCATAATCCCATCGCCGTCGCGATAGAGTCGGTTGTTTGAGTTCCACGTATATTCGCCGTGATTATTTTTCCAGTAGCTTTCTCCCTCAATACGATATATCTGGGGTAAAGATATTGATTAGCTCAACCGATTGAAATCCGGGGCGAAAAGAAAATAAGATAGGTACCTTGGTTGCTCGACCAGTTTTTCCTTTACCAAGGAATCCATCCATTGCCCCTATAGCAACTAGATCAAAAGCTCCAGCCCGCCAGTCATCCTTGATTTCAGCTCCAGCGTCAATGTACCCTTGCGGATCAAATTTGCCATGACGAGCCGACTCGACACCTTAAGTTGCAAGAGTGATAAGACGCTCCAACAAATGGAAAAGGGAGCTTTTACCTGTTGTAACCGCATCATATACAAGCCCAGCAACGACGCCTGCGAGGATCGGAGCCGCAGCTCCACCGGTTGAAACGGTCAGCGCTCCTGCACCGAGAACGACTAGTGTTCGTGTAGCGGCTTCTTCTGATTTCCAGAACTGATCGGTATCCCCTTTGATCAGGTGTACAACTCCTATATTTCAAAAAAATTGCTGAAAGACTCGTGCTCGAAGTAGGTCGAAGTTCAACTAACCTTTAACGTGTCCGAGAACGGGAATGCTATCAACCATGGCGCCAACCTGGTCGATGGGGTGTGACCATGCATCAAGAAAGTCTTCTTGAACTTTCTTAGCGCCGGCTACATCACCAGTGCAAAGTTCCCAGAGGGATTTTATTTGAGAGACGATAGGTAAAGTGCTCATGGTGTTGGGTATGTACTCGAAAGGAGTGACATAGAACAACTCCTTAGCGCTTCGCCCTTTATGCTTGCTTCGCACTTGCAAATTCTATCCAACTCAGATGGAGTTCTCCGGGAAGAACGGGTACTTTCTAGGAAATTTCCGTCCAATAGAAAGGAACGTCCAGCTTAAGCCAGTCCGCTTGGCTAGACATGGCTAGATTGAGCGAGCACAGAACAGAGTATAATCACTATCTTTCAATCTGTGACACCGATCGTCTCATGTCTCGCTGATTAACAGAATATAAACGCACCTGATCAGCAGAGCCAGAAAAGAGCTATAAATGCGGTTACAAGAAGCCTCGGAAAGGAAGAAAGGAGGTAATACCGAACAATAAAGGCAATGTGATTTTGGTTGTTCTTATCGATTTTATCGATAAAGGATTGCAATGACAGCACTAGGGACGCAGAACAGCCGCTAGAGTCAGGAGGGGCATGACCACGGGCAGAGGATGCCATTAATCCACCATATCTGAGCGAACAGAAGTCTCAGAAGTAAAGTTAAAAGAACGCAACAGCTCAAAGCGCAACAAAGCCAATGCACTGAGTGTTGCCCAAGTTATCATAACAAAAGGCCAACTACGGTTGGAGTAGGCCAATCAAGTGTATCCTAGCAGCTGGGACGATCCTGAGGCGCATTGTGTAGCTCCGTAGTTTTTCTGGCACGCCATGACTGGAAGCAAGCAAGACTGTGTCGAGGTGAGAAGGACTCAAGGAGACGGTTGGTGCGCGTGTCTGTTGTGATTTGATTGTTATTTAATCTCCGACCCGGATTTGAATTTTTTAGTCCTTGCTACGCAATTGCTACGTACTCAGCCTTGACTTTTTTGCTTTTCACCGTCAACCTGATACCTAAAATATAGGTGTCTGCCGCCAGCCGGGGACCAATAATCCTAATTACAATCTGATTTCCCCTATCCTACGAATGCACAACACTCAACCAATGCTTAGGACTCGGAGTCTGCCTCCCCCAACTCTTTTGAAAACAAACCACTCACGAAATGCTCGTCGGCAGTCTTGTCATCCCTAAATACCAAGCTTCTTCCATAGGTATTCTTGAAATGGAAACGCCAGAATGGGAAGTCCCAGTGAAGGATCTCATCCACTACCCGCACCGCCGAATCCAATGCTCCGGCAACCCATGCATGGTGGTGACTGGCGACTTCACCAGCAAAGTGGAAGCGACCATAAGCGGCAGGCTGCACGATATCGGCAAGAAAGGTGCTATATTGCCCAGGCGCGAAGTGCGCGAAAGCGCCCATGGTGTATGGGTTATGATACCAGTCGAATGCGTGGTAGTCCAGCGTGTCCTCCCGAAGCTGACTCTCGTCCACGTCGTGCAGGGCGGCGAGGTCTCCGTAAATTTGGTCAAGGAGAACCTTCTCCCAGCGTGGGCGTTGACGATCTGGGTCTAGCTGTTCGGACCAGTCTGGGTTCTGGATGAGGGCGCCGAATCGCGAAGCATCTTGTTGCCTGTGTAGGCTGGTCAGATTATATGTTTATGGAAAGCAAGCCGGGCAGAGAATGCATACGCACAAATTATATGTTACAATCAATACACCTGGTCCGTCTTCGCCTAAACCGTAGCTGGGGTACACGACGACCTGACTCTGCCTGTCTGTATAGCTGGATCCTCCGTATTGGTTCACACCGTCCTGCTCCCACCAACGTGTCTTGAATTTGATTGCGACCTTGACCGACGGGCCATAGTTGACGGTGCGGATGGCCTGGCGTTGTGTGTAGGACATAGGGAGTTGCTCTGTGTCGATGGTGCGGAGGTTAGCAAATGGGACAGTCGAAACAACATGAGTAAAGTATTCGTGTCTCTGGCCCTCGACGCTGACCCGCATCATAGGAAAACGGGAGGTACGCGGCCAACGTGGCCAAGCAGGCAGATTGGGGAAACAATATGAGGGGGGCAGGTAAGCTTGCTCGACGGACGTAACACGTTGACCATAAGAGGGCTTGATGGTCAAAGCCTTGAGCATCGCGTCAATCAAAACCTCGCTGCCACCTTCAAGGCACCACCAGTTAACATCCTTAGTGGGATCGTTAAAGTCAAGGGAGTGAAGGATAGCCTGGAGATTGCCAATTTCAGGTAACGCATCAGCTGAACAAAGGTGCACTCACTTCGGAGAGGGCTCGATCAAAGCTACCTGTCCCGCCACCATTCCTCGTCTCAAGCCAATTCACGACGGTCAATGGATACTGCGGCTCCTCTCTTGCCAGGTATGAACGCGCTGAAGCCCAGTCGTACTTCATGAGCTTTTCCCACCCTGTGTTGAAGTCCGCAATGAGAGCTGCTCGAAATGGGTCAAAGGCGGCAGCAATGCAAGCGTTCACCCCGAAAACCGGCTTGCCGCGCAAATCAGTATATTCCTTATTCAAATATTCTTTAGGTACCTGTTATCCAGTGAGAAGAATGGGAGACAAGAACAAATGACGACACGTACCGTCTTGTCCATGAAGTGATCGCCTGCTGTATTGGCAACCGCCGCTGTGGTTTTGATACCTACATAGTATTGCTGGACGGTGAGCTCTTATGCCCCTCTACGCATATTCAGCACTCACCGTTAAAGTAACGGATATTATTGTCACTCGACATGACATATTTGGTAAGCTTGCTAGATAAACCGAGCTCTTTGAACAGCTCCATCGTCCTGTTGCTGGCATCGTTGTCCGGAAACCTCATGGCGCCGACGTCATAATAGTCGTGCTTCCCCTGGGTAGTCTTCGGGCTGAATTGGTACGTAAATACTCTACCCCCAGGGCGGTCGCTCGCCTCGAATATCTTGTACGGAATACCCATATCTTGCAGAAGCTTAGCGGTGCGCAGGCCGGTGACGCCAGCACCAATGATGGCCACGTTGTACCACGGAGGATATATGGGCTTCCCGGGAGGAACCCTGGGGTCGTCGGGAGGGGTCCAGCGCTTCCTGTTGAACTCGAGCAGGCTTTTCCAGGAGACCTGATCATCGCTGGGTACTGGAAAGAGCGGGGGAAGCTGCGGGGACTCGTCGTTACCTTGCTTAAGCTTAGAAGAATCCTGCAATGGCTCGTCATCACTAGGCTCGAAGTGAGGGAGGGCTTGCAGGAAGGTCAAGTCATCAGTTTTGATCTTCGGGTCCTTGTCCGCGAGCTCTTGAAGCTTCTTGTTGACAAAGTACTGGGCTACTTTGATACGTACACTTGAACCGTCTGCCATAGTGGGTGAGGTCATGTTACTGTACCGAACTAACGATGCGGTAACGTTGATACCTCTCCTCTGTCAGGCTGTACTTTTAAATATGCCAGAACAATGGTTCCTAAATCAAGATCCTTCCAGCTTTTCACTTTACAGGCGCTCGGCTGACTTACCTGTCTGCATTGTGCCTGGTCATATGCCAGATCGCTACTTTGCCGAACATTCTTCTACCGCGAACTCCCAATGGAATTTGGACGCTCTCCCTTCTAAGGTTGAAATTTGAACTCTATCTCCTACAACGCGTTGAACGTTCACCAGGTATCCGCATTGACACTGCCTTTCTATCTCAAAATGTATCTGTCAAACCCACGGTCGAGTGAAGGATCCGGAAAGTAATCACAAAGTACTTACTTTATCTACGTCTTATGACTGACAAGATACTCGAATCATCTTCCTAGAGATCTCGTTAGTCCTGATAGGGGAACAGTTCAGCTTGAAAGCGGTTACAGGTCGGGAAAATAGATAAGGAACGTGTTGATATTGTTGGCATTACACCACATGACGTGAGCGCTTATGGACACATTTAGCGCCCGATAGTACCATCGTGTCAATCATGCCAATGAGGTACTGTTTCTAATTTTAGATCAAACCCTCGAACCTTGAAGGCTGCTGTTCTATCAAAACGTGCATTATGTCTTTCGTCAGACCCCAAAACGACATCTGAATGGATTCTGCAAACGTGGTGCTTAACAAAATAGATACTTCTAGTGCATATCACATGCTTACCGTGATACCAACCGACTCGACTGGTGTGTTTCTGAACTTCCTACAGTTATGTAAAGTCTAACAGAGCAAAATCAACGCAGCGTGCGGGATTAGTCAATATCTTTAGTTATTACAGCATATGGGAGCACTTATCCGGCCACTTGGCGCCTATTAGTAATGAGGTGTGAATGCAGAATAACATCTGACCCCAAAACCTAATCTGAACCATGCCTTAGAACACGATGCGACTTGGTACTCACACATGACTTTTGCACAGACGTGCAAGGTGGAAAAGTGTTGACCGGTCATTCACAAGAGATGGCATCTCCAAGAGCGAATGATCACGACATCCCGGCCGTTCGTCGACCTTGATGTCGGACACACTGGGGTAGTAATGTGGGGCAATGATGATTCGCGCTGACCGTCAAAACCTACGGCTAGATACTAGTACACTCTGTATTCGCTTGGTATTCGCCGACACCCAGGCCTCAGGCTCCATGTTCAAGTTGCTGTTTACAATATTCATGGCCAGATTTTGTAAATTGTGCAGTGGGAATTTGGAAAGCACACGGGATAGCTCTCGTGTAACCTCCACTCCTTCCTAAAAATAAGGATGGTTTTCTGCATTTCTGTGACGGAATTCACATATTCCAATTCCTCTCCTATACATGCTGACACGCTAACAAATGTCGAGATTTATTCTCTAACAACCGCAACTCGCAAAAGTTGTTCCAATCTCTCGAGTTGCCCTTCGAGCTTGCCCATACCCTTCTCGAGTGATTTCGTCTGCTCTTGAAGTTCGTGAAGCTTCTGCTCAAGGCCCATTACTCTTCCTTCCAAAGATACAGGTAGAGAAACGGCCTTAGGAAAAGCGCAGAGGACCAGGTCATGCGACCAGTTGTGCTCGTCATTTGAATTAAAATCATCCTTGGTCGAAGAAATTATTGTAGTATTGGGGACATCGGGCAATTGAGGATCCACATTTGAATGAGAATTGCCCTTCGTTGAAGAAATTGTCGTAGCTTCGGAGTCAGAATCTTCAGAGTTGTCAGCCTCGGTGAAGACAATAGAATTATTTTTCGGCGGTTTACCACTTGGGGAGGATAATGAATCTGTCTCATTGGCTATGCTTGACCGCTGCGTATCCACAAGTTCGTGTTCGGCCACGGTTTCGTCCTGTGGAGTTGGGAAATTTATGCGTTCGTATAGCCATGGACGCCTTTGTTCCGTGTTAGTGTTACAACTCTCACAGATATAGACGTCGTCATCTATTCATTTTTAACCTTTAAAATGAAATGGATTGGTTAATGTGAATTCAAGGACTCACCGCATTCGCAACAAGCCCAATAGGGCTGCGTGAGGCGGTTACCACAGTCTTTACAACAAACCACTGCACTGTCGCCTGCAATTGAGTTCAGAGGAGACATCTGAAAGGTGTCTTGCGCATTTTCTCGCACTGGTAGTTGTAAGAGAAAGGAAAGAGGACGACGAATCTGCAGTAATGCATGCGTGGGCAGGTGATCAAGCTTTACTGTGCCTTTCTCGCGTGTGACGGTGAAGGCTTTGTTGACACAGTCAGAGCATATGTCGGTGGTGTGGATGTAACGCCCTGCAGAGCAATTGAGACAGATGAAACGAGTCATCCGTATAACCTTTCCACATGCATCACATATCAATCTTGGAAAGGGTGGACATAAGCGCTCGCTTTGGAAGTGATGCGAAGGAACACACCGATGCACGATTTCTCGACCTTGCTCCAATAGTGCCAGGCCTTTATAAAGCGTAATATCCGCAATTGACAAAGTGCTTTGCAGAGTCTTGAGCTCCCCTGCATCGGATTCATTAAGACCTACTGCTCGAGAATCTTTAAAAAGCGCTATGAACCGCCGACGTTGATCGCGTCTGTACTTGAGAAACGACCAACGAATAATACGAGGAGACAAGCGATGCAGAGTCACATTTATAGCAAAGTTCCATAGTAGCCGCCACTTCTTTTTGACGTCCTTTTCTTCTGAGGGATAAAATTGGACAAATTCTGCGGATTTCTTCTCCAAGATGAACATCCCGGACGGCGCAGAGTCGGCACTGCCCCATTTTCCTACGATAGTATCGAATTCCTCATTGATCTCGCCCGAGTATGCCCATGCTACGTTGCCCCGAGAATATGATTTAGAGAACATGACAGTCTTACCGTCAAGGATCCCGTCGATACTGAAATCCGCCAGAGCATCCTTCCCGGCACCAGTAAACTTTCCTTGAGCGTCAAGGTCATTTATCTGGAAGCTCATGACTCCATCGGTATTGCTGGAAGTCGAGAAGCCGTAGAAGTAAAATCCGCTCCATGTCCCGACCAAAGTCGTTGGACCCGACGACTCGGAGATATTTGAATTTGTTTCCGCGTAAACATAGTCCAAGGAATTTATATCGTGGTTGGGTTCGGTAGCATCATCGGCGGAATGGGAGTCCTGAGGATCGACACTGTCTTCTTCCTCGTCCTCATCCTCATCCTCGCTGGAGAATGGATCGAATTCGGATTCCGGTAGAATGAAATGTTCCCGGTCCTTATCCAAGGCCTCGTAGTCAACCACGTAGTAGTACTGAAATTTGCCCATTGGTTGACTATGGTAAATGCGCGATATACCGAACAAACTCACCATGCCGTATGAATATCGTCAAAATTCGTCAGTGACTGATATGTTCCGAAGTTTAAAATCGCCTGTGAAAACTTTTAACCCATGAACCTAGAGGAGAGCATGAGAACACTACGTTTCAGGCCAGCGATGCGTTCCGACGCGGCTTTCCAGAGAGTATAGAACGAGTAAACAGTGTCACTAAAGTCGGAAAATTGAAGCTGCTGTCGTGTTCCTTTCGTGGTGATACGGAAACAATTTCGAAGAAGGAGAAAAACAAGAGGAAAGAACGACTGCACCGCATGAGACAAATTTTTCTTGCAAAGGATTGCAACACACCTCTTCTAGACGACCAGGCCCAATCACTACGGATAGCGCATTGCTGCCATCTATCAGATAGTTGAGACGCTGGAGTCGCGTCTCTATTTGTTTCTCAACGCCCTCTGCATAAGCTTGGAAAATTGGATTCTGGTATTCGTCTTCTTTATCGTCAGAGCCAATTGTATGAACCCGACCAATGACTTGTTCCACAATCTGGGTCATCACCGACGAGAAGACGCCAGCATTTCCAGGAATGAGTAAGTCATAAAGAGCGTGAAGAACTGAGAAGAGCTCCCTAATGCGAATGCAGTATTGTCGTAATGTCACTTCAAAACCTATATTTGCTGCAATTAGAGGGTGCTAGTGCTATCAAGAACCACACTTACCGACAGTCCAGTACGCAACCCACTGTGGAAGGCTGTAGATAAAAATAAATTGCAGGATGCAACACTAACGAGAAGGAATGGCATACCTCCATTCCCGTGGACGAGACGAAGTAAAATCATTAATCTCCTTGATCGTAACATGGCCCGAGCAGTCAGGGTCTACTGCTTCCATGAGAGGACTTAAGTTGGATCTGCTGAGAAACCTGATCGCCCATGCGTCTTCTGGTGAAATCGCAGGAGTGTCGAAACCATCAGGACCTATTTCCTCCCCTTCTTCTATTCCTCCGTCAGCTTCGCCCTTTGGTTCAGACGAAACCGCAGCTGCCCGAGATGTTTCTAACGACGACACGTACTGGTGGTGGTTAACATAGAAATCACGTAGCGCCAGGACTAGATCGAGTGTTTTCGTACTTCCCTTCCACCCCTTGCAGCAGTTAGTACTGAAAATTTAATGAAGACAAGACTTTATTACGTACCATGTCGACCCATATAGCATGTATATGCTGTATTTCAGTTAGTTCCGTCGTAATAAACAGACTGTGAACACCGACTTTGTCTAAAATTCGATCGTGAGCGCCAGAAAGGAGTCGGCCTACAATCCTATCACTCTCTCGTCGTATGTCGTCTCTAACCGCCGTGATCTGATCTTTCTGTTCTTCAAACAGTTGGGCGAAGGTTTTTTTGCTCCCATCCAGCAGAATATTCAAATCAGTGGTCAACTCCTTCTTCGTGTCGTCGAACGCAGAATTGCCCAGATCAAAGCTCGCCTTGCCCTGGCCACGGTCGCTCTCCTCGCCGGTTTGCGTCTGTTGACTTTTGTGCTTTTTAATAAGGTCTAAAAGCAATGTATCGTCATTGACGAATTTTTCAGACCCCCCCTTGGTTTTGATGAACGACAAGAGCTCGTTTTCTTCTGCAGAGGCGAAAAGGTTAAACACGACTTTCATGAGCATCGTTACTTTCTCGTCTATCTGGCCCACTGCTCTGAAGGTAGCTTGAACCCCAGCGCCCGTGAAGAATGCAATATCTGCTGCGAAATCGGACTGGAAGGCTGCAAATTGTGTCGCGAGGTCGGTGAATTTTTCTTCCCATTTGTTGCTCTTTATCAATTTTGCTTGAATAACGGTTAGATGAGAGTTTGTGATACCAGAAAATCTTTGCATGCGTACATATGACTCTCATCTTGTAGTACTCGTGAGTGGCATGAGAGCATTCTTTGATGGCATCGGCCGCTGCTTTGAGGCGATTGTCCATGCGTTGGGCGAGAGATTCAGAACCGGAACCAAGTTCTGCAGGTTCTATAGGCGCTAGTCTGGGATATGATAGATTACCCCCTCGGTGAATAGAAGTTGGTTGAAATCACCTACAGCTCCAAAGTAGCCATCATGTTACTCATCTGGACGATGAGGGCCAGGACTTTTTTGTTGTTCTCTCTACGTTTCAATTCCAAACATAGGGCTGCTTTGAAAGGAATCACAGCGACTTTTGTATTAAAAAAAGTGGGATAGAGAAAACTCTTGTTAAACGCTGCAGTGAAGGCCGATTATTCCACCTACTCATAATGAACGGATGCACTTTCCCCACTTCATCGAGGGCTTTCATCAGTCCGTCACTAGATTGGACAAAGTTCCCGATCTGTCCTTTGACGATGGAAAACATTTCTGTTACTCCTTCTTTGATAGCTGAAACCGCATCCGGGTGACCTTGGACCTCGTCGACTTCCGATTTATAGATTAGTGCATGTGGAAAATAAGTATTCCCTTGAAAGAACTCACGAATCTTGTCGATCTTGCTGCCCTTGGTCATCCCTTGGATAATGTAAATTGGATAGCGATGATGAGTTGTATAGACTTGCCCTCTCCCTGGACGTTCGGAGTGGATGACGGGTGGGATCTATATATTTAGATTTGTTGAGAAAGTAAGATCCAGGACCGATTGCCATATAACATACATATTGGGTTTCGCCTTCGATTTATTTGCGGTAGACATCCTTGGCGATCAACGTTGATCAACAATGTAGAGTTTGGGGAACGATAAGAGAGGTAGCCCCCAGTGTGGCAGTGTATGCTGACTGGTTGCGTGATTCCTGATAGATGATCGATGATCACTGCCGCCTGGAAGCTGGAGGATTGGCTAGGATTGCCTCACCATCTGATCGATATCGTTTATGGGAATAGATTTTCTCTAGATTACCAGGATTGTCAACGAACATTATCTGTGTTTTGTCCTGCTTCGGACTTATCCTTGAAGCAAGGTGGCCGCCACATACAAGCTGACGCCCATTGAACAAATCTAGACGCAATACATGAGAGGACATCCCAACAATCTAACAGAAGGTGAACGCTTCGCGAGAGTAGACAATAAGAGCATTCCTTACATTATCGCTCATACGCCTCCAAGTCATCCACATACTAGCGATTCCACTCCTCCACTGGCAGCAGCCGCTCTTTCTCGCTCACGTACTCCTGCCAAAAACCGTTTCGAGACGCGACACCATTACTTGGAGCAGCCTTAGATCTAGAAGGACCGACGCTCCCCCTCGCCGGCCTCCAAAACGCGTCAAAGTGCGGAATCATCGATCATCACCAACTGCGAGCAATTAAGCAGTGCGGAAAAGGTGTTTGCCGTCGTTTCGAGACGTGTACTATCAAGCCCCAAAAAAGTAGGCATACATACATTCCTAGAGAAGCGTGAAAGGAAGGAAAGAGAAACGAAGAGCAAAAAGATACACTCACCATAAGTTAGGCAGCGACGAACGGATCCACGACCATCCTCCCTTCCCGAATAGCCATCTTCGGAGATTCCGACGTATCACACGAGCCCGAGGAGGTGGAGAGGAGGTGGCTGGTTGTTGGTGGTGGTTGGGGTTGGTGTGGGTTGGCGGGTTGGCGGAGAGCAACTTCGGCAACTTCGGCATATATGTAGGTGAGCCGAGCGTTGACGTCATGACATAATCGTTTAACGTTTTAAAATTCAACGCTTAAAAATTAACCGGTTTAGAAACGACCATATCGCGGCAAAAATATGTCAACGCAAGTCTGGAGCAAGTCTGGAGCTGATTAACCACGGTATAAGTACAAAGTGGTGTCCAGTGTTCCTTCTTCAAGCTGCTTCCCACTTGCTTCCCACCACCATCGACTTGCCCTGCGGGCCATCGCAGTGCGTGGCATGTACGAGACCCAATTGAGGCCCAATATTGTGCTTTTGGGCTGGAAGTTCACTATATTGAGACAACGCCGGTTACCCACCAACCCAACCCAACCCAACCCAACCCGGACACGGTTTCCAGCCGAAACCAGCTTACCGGAGGCATTTTGTAAATTGCCTCTGCTAAGCGCGCTTCCGCTTTGATCAACTTCTGTAGCTGCCAAACTCCTCGTGTTGGGATATTCTGATTCCCGAGGGGCTGCGCATAGTGAGGAGATGAAAAACAGCGAGACGAGAGTTTCTTTACAGAATTTTAAAGAGTTGAGAGGGTCTGCAGTCTTTGAAAGAATTGACTGAGTCATGTCTAATTTCGAGTAATTTCGCGAAATTTGGCATAACTCAGTCAAATCTTGGTCAAACCTCTCGTTCTTGGACTTGTTCTAAACGTCGCGGGTATGCGAGTCGTTACTCGTACCTGTCCCCGTTGGTACCCCTAGCCGTTGATGTGCGTCACTGCAATCTACGCGCTCCGTTTTACCAATTTCACGCGATAGGCGCCCGATTACTTCGCATTCCGTACCGGAGGCAATTTCAGAAATGCCCCTGCTAAGCCGAGTTGCCGATGACCAGTTTAATCAATTCCCCCACGCTCTTCATTATTCAGCGACACTTTGCCTCCTCCGAATTTTACTTCCACCCCTACTTCTCGTCAATCCCGTCTCTTGTCGCCCCGACAAACCTCCTCGAACTCCCACAGTAATTTATTTTGTACAGTCAAGACGGCCGTTTCGCCCTCACAAACAACACTCTCAGGTATTGTTAAGCTCATCATTCTTACATTTACTTTCACCTCTCCCCGTTTCTCTGACTCATTGGGTCGCATTTTCATTTCCTTATTTGAATTTTTATTTTCCAAGTTCACCTTTTTCTCATATTGATTTTTACTTCAGTTTCCGACGTTTTTACGTTATTTAAACCCTCCTGTGTGGTCGTTTACCTCCAGTGAATCGCACTCCCAGTTACACCTCTCAAACTTCATTTGCTTAGCTTTCTACCCTGGCCATCGGGCCGGGGCCTCAGTTGCCTTCTTGTTTGCAACGCCCGACTCAACTTCCGAACTTCATTTTACACCCATTTTCGTCATCTACGGCTTTGCTTACACTCCCGACTTCGGCCCTCGATCCTCATACCTCACTTAGTATTTTTGTTGGTCCTTAAGAATCTCCATACGTTCCTCAAAACCACTCATTACGGTCGCTTGTTTGTTGTGTTTTTTGCACGGCACTAGCAAATTGTAGGTATATCACCGTGACCCATACGGGTATGCTGTACCTACTATCCGTGCATTTCCCTGGGTCTGATTTGCGGACGACATTGAGGAGAAGGAGATGGTATCTCATGTGAATTGTAATTTAAATTTGTCTTGGGTCGTTTTTGTCATCATTCTGACTACATGATGCTATTTAACGAAGCTCTGAAGCTATAGATTAGATATGATATGGGTCTGAATAATGCCGGGCTTACAAAGACATTTTCTGGAAAAATGTTATGGTAAACATTTCCCACCCTTCAGTTCTGAGATCTTGTCTATTGCATCGTTGCTCCTCTTACCCCCAAAACTTTAATAAAACCAATAGGCCATAGAAGGCATTGGAATTATGTGTTGGGGCAGTTGGGGCGACGACATCAGCTTGGAGAATTGTTGGAGACAATGCCAAACACATGGTGCGAATGCATTACCATAACGGGGGCTAAGGTACTTCACCGTGAGAACGAAAACTGAACTGTGGTACAAGAACGATCCCCTAACGGGTCTCGTAACGTCACTCTAACATGTCGCTCAAATCCGTCCAAACCATCACTCTCCTGGGCTCAGGCATTCTAACCGGTACGTCATGGCTCTACACACCTCCTTGTTTCTCTCTGACACTACCAGTCAGGCGGCGGCTTCTACATCTCCGCCTTCGCTATCCCCGCGCTCCTCTCGCCCTACACCAAAGGCCAGGCGGCCCTCCCCGCGAAGACACTGCAAACGCAATGGCAGCACCTTTATGACACCGGCAAACGGTTCTTCCCGTCCGTCGCTGCGCTGACATCGTCAGCCTACCTCTACCTCGCGTACAACTCCCCTCAGGCTGGGAACTCACGGGAGTTGTACCTCTTGTCCGCGTTTTCCTCGATTGCCATTGTGCCCTACACGCTCTTGACTATGATGGGCAATATCAAGAAGATTCAGACAACGATTAAGGCGGAGGAGGCTCTAGTTCTCCCGAGGTTGAGAGGCGATATTGCGACTTGGGCCAAGCTGAACTATGGACGGGCGGCGTTGCAGTTCGTATCTTTCTCAGTGGGAATCTGGGCCGTGATGGACAGCGCATAAATTTGTTTGCGGTCTTGGAGCGTGTTGATGGATCAAGTTGCGTCATTATCTATCTGTAATTATAGCTCAAGTTATTTGTTGATGTCAGGCCTCGAGGCAGTCGAATGTTATAAGTTAATAGGAAAGAACACGAAAATGAGATGCGGCTAGCTTTGGACCACCCTACTGTCGACAAGATCTCTTACCACCAGGCTCCTAAGATGTGTCTTTGAAGGTCCTGACTCCTCCCTTGTTCGTCAGGTGCATTCGATTTTATATCATGATTTCTTTTTCACATCTCAGAAGTACGCGTGTCCTCGTCTTCCTCTGTCTTCCTCTGAAGCGACTCCTACTTTTCTCCGAAGTTGCGTGTCCTGTTCCCGTCTTCCTGCTATCTTTCTTCGATCGCTGATCGACCTTTCCGGCTCATCTGTCAGGATGCGTCTGAGGATGCCTTTCACCAATAAAGCGGCTGTAAAACCTAATCTCATAGGGCTATTCTATTCCCAGGTTTTGGGATCGATAATCACGTCAAAGTGAGGTCGTATCGATTGAAGGCCATTCCACTTATAAGTTACCCATTGGGCACAAAGTTCTGAAATTCACCCCCCAGTCGGCTACTCTACTGATTCTTCAGGCTCTGCTTGATTTACCGCCCTACAATGGCACCTCTCCCCATACCCACTGCTGGTGTCCGATATCGGATTCAGAACGTCGAATTGGGCACTTGTTTGGAGCGTGACTCGCAGGGTAATGTTGCCACGCTTCGTTGGCGCAATAGTAGACAGACCCGGGCGCAACAGGTATTACATTGAAACTCCATTCGCTGGAGATCCGAGTTTCATTGATGACTACGAACAGTGGACTTTTGACGAAGTTGCGAATGGGATCTACAACATTATTAATGTGGAGGCCCCGAGTTATAGGTTGGAAGCATCCATTGCAAGTCCTCCCCCTGGATTCACCCTAACCGCCCAACGGCCCGCGCCTGGGACTACACAAGAGTGGAAAGTATTGGTATCGAACTTCACAACTTTTTAGTCCGTCTCCGTTTGTTTCACAAAAAATCGACTAATCTTCCTTTGCAGTCTTCTCAACAATCCCAATATTTTGCTTCACCTTGACAAGAGTGATAGTGCCGTTGTAAGTCCAAGTCCGAATTTTCCAGTATCCAGGTTAACTCACTTCATGTATAGCCGAAGCTCACTCAAGATCTTACCATCGGGGCTGCCACTACGGGAAGTATTGTGTGTATCTTGCTCCAAATGTTCCTCCGTTCTGCAAAAATGATGTCAAGTCCAGTTAGACCGGACGAAAGGGCCCGAGGATCGATGGGTTATCGTCGAAGACTCGCCAACGAAACTCGCGGATGCCAAAGAAACATATGTCATTCAGACTTTGAAAGGAGACGCAATCCAGTCCGCAGCTTCACCGCACGGCGCAGCGCAGCTATCATTCAAGGTTTCGCATCTAGGGGAAGAACACAAGGTATTATGTCCTGGCTTATAACCGTGCAAACCAGTGTTACTAAAAAGCAATAGTGGGAAATTGTGGATCTGGGAAACGGGAAGGCTACCATCAGGGGTATCCTCGTCGACCAATTCCTCGACGTGCAGCAAGTTGGATCGTCCACCGAGTGGACGCCTGTTCTTTCGAAAGCTACGCCGCCACCCGAATGGGAGATCCAGAAACTCGGAGAGTTTTGGTTTTCGTGAGTTCATGCGTTGTCAAGTGCAATACAGTGTATTCGCCTGATATCTACTCGTTCAATAGCATCACTGCAACGCAAACAACGCCATCCCCCCTTGCTCTTACTGTCCTGGATGACGTTGTAAGTCACTCACAAGATTCACTATATTTAATATGAAGTAAAGCCGATGATCATTTGTTCCAGATTGTGCTGAAGAAGTACAGGGTAAGAGTCCAAATGGTTAAACACGGGTTATCCACCCAGAAAAAAATGATCCTTTCCTTAGAACGTGCCGAATCAGCTGTGGTGCCTTGTGCCGACGGATCTGGCGTCATTTAAACCTCTGATTGCAGTCAGCCCGACTGGGAGCTTCCCGGTAGGAGAGTATACAATGTTCAGCAATCTCAGAAGCTTCTACACCTGGGTCGATTCCGAAGGCACTTTACAAGTCAGTCCCACAGACCGAGGTGTTTACGTACGTATGCATTTTGTTGAGCTTTCCCCTTCTTCTGCACCAATAACGAGTTCCCCCAGTTTAAGTTTGACCTTGCGGCGGGGAATGAGGGCGCAGGGCTAGGAAATGTTTTTATCTCTAGTTACCCGCGGGGCTTTTTGTCAGCACTGGAACATTATGGTAACACCGCAAGGGGTTCCGCCCGCCTGGCTGCCGCCGATCTGAGAGACATTTGGTGTGTGCAAATGAAAGGAGGTCCAAACAATTGTTGGTAGGTATCACTCAACAGCTCTCTATCTCTATCAAGCCTGCTCACATTATCTAGTATTGTACATGTTCCGACGGCGAGGCGTCTCGTGTGCTACTATCCCGATGGCAACTCTCAAGCCCAGCCTCAAGTCAGTTTTGATTTTTTTCTCTGTGATCTTTGACCGTACTGAACTGTTAATAGATCGGACTGGAAATAGCAAACGACTGGCATTCAAATGCGATCTGGACTCTCATTCCCAAACCATAATGTACTTACTTTGTAAGCCATTGCATATAAGAACGAGTCCTTTTGTCAAAAAACTACTATTCCTGAAGTTAAAGAAAAAAACTAATAGTAGTAAGTAGATTGTGGCAGATGCTCGCTTTCCCCTATAAGTAGTTGGCAGTCTCAAATGTGCCAGGTGTTTGATTGATTCAAGGTCGAAAAGTTGGTTAGTTTGAGAATTGCAACACTGACTTGAGGAGGACTATGGTAAATGGCTGCCAATCTAAATTACGGGGTCCGTCGAGCGCCGCTGCACTCTGCTCAGTGACAGATTTTGCCGATTTCGGGATAGGCGCCATATCGCTTATTTCCCATTCCGTGGTCATCTTACCGGAGGCGTTTTCCAAAATGCCCCTGCTAAGCCAACGACCACTTCGTCTCAATGGCAGGAGAATATGTACCAGAAGTTTGGTCATCATCTTGTAGGCGTTCAAGTTGATGGGACTCATGGCACCACTATCTACCATAATCTACATTTCACAACACTTATGGTGCGGATGACAGGGGCCACGGGATTCCAGTCGCTTTGGCGCTTGCCTCAAAAGCAACTCAATTACCTAATTCATCAAACTCATTTTTGCCTGGAACCCATCTGTACTCCCGCGGAATGTGATGTCCGACCGAGACCATGCCCAGAGCAATTAATGTATCATGATCTGGGTCACCGTTATCGTCCTTCTTTGCTGGTGGCATGTTTTTCACGCCTGGCCCAGCAGCAATATTTACGCAACATTTACGCATTGGCGATCACCCTGAGCGATGTCTTGACTGGTTGCAATGGTCCGCTACGGTTTTGTGTGACACCTTGAATAGCATATACAAACTGTACAGAAACGACCGAGATACTGACACGCCAATCAAAAGTAGAGACTTATTCAGTAACAACCCCAGTTTGCAAAAATTGCTCCAATCTCCCGAGTTGCCCCTGAAGCTTGCCCAAACCACCCTGCACCAATTTTGTCTGTTCCTGAAGTTCGTGGAGCTTCTGCTCGAGGCCCATTACTCTTTCTTCCATAGATAAAGGCAGAGATACGGCTTCAGGAGATGCGCAAAGGACCAGATCATGGGACCAGTCGTGCCACGACTGGTCCCACGACCTGCACAACTGATCCCATGACCTGGTCCTTAGCGCTTCATTTGGATTAGAATCATTGATATTCTCCGTCGGAGGAACTGTCACGAATATAGGGACATTGGGTAAATGGTGATCCATAGGTGAATCGGAATCGTCCTTCATTGAAGAAATTGTCGTAGCTTCAGAGTTAGGGTTGTCAGCTTCGACGAAGGCAAGAAAGTTATTTTTGGGCGGTTTACCACTCAGGGAGAATGGATCGGTCTCGTCGGTAGTGTCTGACCCCTCTGAGTCCACAAGTTCCTGTTCGGCTACGGTTTCCTCCTGTGGAACATCCTTTTTGTCGACATCTTCCGCTTTTGATGACATTGCCGGATCTTCTATGCGCAAGCGCTCGTATAGCCATGGCCGACTTCGTTCCGTCTTCTTGTTACAGCTCGGACAGATATACACTGGCACGTCAACTGTTTTTCTTTTCAATCTTTAAAGTGAAATAATTTAGAATTCAATGACTCACTGCAATTGCAACAGGCCCAATAGGGTTGCGTGAGCCGGATGCTACAATGTTTACAGAAAACTGCTGCACTGTCGTCTGCATTTGAATTCAGAGGAGCCATGTGAAGGGTGTCCTGCGCCTTTTCTCGTGCTGGGAGCTGCAATAGAAATGAAAGAGGTCGACGAATTTGCAGTATTGAATGCGTAGGCAGGTGTTCGACTGTGCCTTTCTCCCGTGTCACAGTGAATGCTTTGTTGACACAGTCAGAGCATATGTCGACCGTGTTGATATAATGTCCGGCAGAACAATTTAAACAGATGAAACGGGTCATCCGAATAATTTTTCGACATGCGTCACATATCGATCTTGGGACGGGTAGACATAAGGTTTGCCTAGGACATGATATGAAGGAACTCACCGATGCACGATTTCTCGATCTTGCTCTAATAGTGCAAGGCCTTTATAGAACGTACTATCCGCAGTTGACCAGGTGCTTTGCAGATCCTTGAGTACCGTTGCATCGGATTCATTAAGGCCCACGGCTCGAGACTGTTTGAAAAGCGCTATGAATTGCCGACGTTGATCTCGTCTGTACTTGAGAGACGGCCAGTGAATAGCATCAGGATTTAACCGATGCAGAATCGCATTGATGGCGAGTCCCCATAATAAGCGCCAGTTCCTTTTGGCGTCCTTTTCCTTGGAGGGATAAAATTGGGCTAATTCTGCGGAGCCTTTCTCCACGACAAATATCCCCAATGGCGCAGAGTCGGCACTGCCCCATTTTCCTTCGATAGTGTCGAGTCCCTCATTTATTTCACCTGAGTAAGTCCATACCCTGTTGCGTCGAGGATATTTCGTAGAGAACATGACGGTCTTCCCGTCGAGAGTTCCGTTCATGCTGAAATCCCCTTGAGGATCACTCCCGCCACCGGTAAACACTCCTTGAGGGTCAAGTTCATTAATGTGAAAGCCCATGACTCCATCGGCATCGCTGGAAGTTGAAAAGCCGCGATAGTAAATTCCGCTCCATATCCCGACTAGACCTGGTGACTCGGAGATATTTATTTTCTCATAAACATAGTGCAAGGAATTAATCTCGTTGTTTACTTCGGTGACCTCGTTGGTAGAATGGGAGTCAGAATCAGCATTGTTGGCTTCATCGTCACTGATGGATGGATCCAATTCGGCTTCTGGTAGAATGTAGTGTTCCCGGTCCTTATCCAACGCCTCGTAGGCAATCACGTAGTAGTACTAAAATTTGCCTATCGGCTGACTGCGACATATATGCAATATACCACAGAAACTCACCATGCCATATGAATACCGGCGAAATTCGTCAGTGATTGATATGTTCCGAAGTTTAAAATCACCTGAGAAACATTTAATACATGAACCTATTTACAAGAAAATAAGAGAATATTACGTTTCAGGCCGGCGACACGTTCCGACGCAGCATTCCAGAGGGTATAGAATGAGTAAACAGTGTCATTAAAGTCTGAGAATCGGAGACGCTGTCCTAATCCTTCCGCGGTAATAAAGAAACAATTTCTAAGGAGGAGAAAAACAAGCGGAAAGAACCACTGCATTTCATGAGACAATTTCCGCTTGCGAGAGATTACCACACACCTCCTCTAAACGACCAGGGCCTGTCACTATGGATAGCGTATTGCTGCCATCTATCAGATAGTTGAGACGCTCGAGTCGCTTTTTTATTTGTTGCTCGACGCTCTCCGCATAAGCTCGGAAAGATGGATTCTGGTACTCGTCTTCTTTATCGTCAGCGCTAATCGTATGAACCCGACCAATGACGAATTCCAATATCTGGCTCATTACCGACGAAAAGACGCCAGCATTCCCGGGAATGAGATATTCATAAAGTGCGTGAAGATGTGAGAAGAGTCCCCTAATGCGACTGCAATACTGTCGTAATGTAACTTCGAAGCCTACATATTTGCTATAGTTAGAGGTTGCTCTGAGACGATTCAAGAACCGTACACACCGACAGTCCAGTATGCAACCCACTGTGGGAGGCTGCAGATAAAAATAAATTAGAGCATACAAAACAGACGTGAAGGAATCGGCATACCTCCATTCCCGTGGACGAGACGAAGTAAAATCGTTAATCTCCTTGATCGTAACATGTCCCGAGCCGTCAGGGTCCACGGCTTCCATGAGAGGACCTAAGTTGGATCTGCTGAGAAATCTGATCGCCCATGTGTCTTCTGGTGTAATCGCAGCAGTGTCGAAAACATTAGGACCTTCCTCCAGTTCTTCTTTGCCTTCGTCAGCCTCACCCCGAGGTTCAGATGAAGCTGCAGCTGTCTGAGACGTTTCTAACGACGTCACATACTGGTGGTGGTTAACATAGTAATCACGTAGAGCCAGGACCAGATCGAGGGTTTTCGTGCTCCCCTTCCACCCCTTGCACCAGTTAGTATTGAATAATTAATCAAAATGACTTTGATACATACCATATCGACCCATATGGCATGTATATGCTGTATTTCAGTTAGTTTTGTTGTAACGAACAGACTGTGAACACTGACTTTGTCTAAGATTCGATCATGGGGTCCCGAAAGGATTCGGCCCACCATCCTGTCGCTCTCTCGCCGTATGTCGTCCCTGACTGCCGCGATCTGATCTTTCTGTTCTTCAAACAGTTGCGTAAAGGTCTTCCTGCTTCCATCCAGCAGAATATTCAAATCAGTTGTCAACTCCTTCTTCGTGTTGTCGAACGCAGAGTTGCCTATATCAAAGCTCGCCTTGCCCTGACCTAGGCCCTGGCCGACACGATCGTCCTCCTCGCCGGCTTGCTCCTGTTGGCCCTTGTGCTTTTTGATAAGATCCAAAAGCAATGTGTCGTCATTGATAAATTTTTCGGGTCCCCCCTTAGTTTTGATGAACGACAAGAGTTCGGTTTCTTCCGGAGGGGCGAAAAGATTAAAAACAACTTTCATAAGCATTGTTATTTTCTCATCTATCTGGCCGACTGCTCTGATGGTAGCTTGAACCCCAACACCCGTGAAGACTGCAATATCTGCGGCGAAGTCGGATTGGAAGTTTGCAAATTGTGTTGCGAGGTCAGCGAATTTCTCTTCCCATTTGTTGCTCTTCACCAATTTTGCTTGAATAACAGTTAGACGGCTTCCTATGATACGAGACAAGCTTTGGGTGCATACATATGACTTTCATTTTGTAGTATTCGTGAGTGGCATGAGAACATTCTTCGATGGCATGACGAGCTGCTTCGAGGCGTTTGTCCATGCGCTGTGCCAGAGATTCAGCACCAGAACCAAGTTCTGACGGTTTTATAGGCGCTAGTCTGGGGATATAGTGCACAACGACCTCAGTTGATGAATAGAAGTTAGTCCAAATTACTTACAGTTTCAAAGTCTCCATCATGTTACTCATCTGAGCGATGAGAGCCAGGACCTTTTTGTTGTTCTCCCTACGTTTCAATTCCAAAGATAAGGCCGCTTTGAAAGGAATTACGGCGACTTTTTGTGTGATAAAAAAAGAAGATCGGAGATAGAGAAAGCTCTTGTTAAATGCTGCAGTGAAAGCTGATTATTCCACTTACTCATTATGAACGGATGCAATTTCCCCACTTCATCGAGAGCTTTCATCAGGCCATCGCTAGATTGGACAAAGTTTCCGATCTGTCCTTTGACAATGGAAAACATTTCCATAACTCCTTCTTTGAGAGCTGAATGCTCATCGGAGTTGCCTTGGAACTCGTCAACTTCCAGTTCACAGATTAGCGCATATGAAAAACAAATATTCCCTTGCAAGAACTCACGAAGCTTGTCAATCTTGCTGCCCTTGTTCACCCCTAGAATAATAGAGCCCATGTAAGTTAGATAGTGATGACGAGTTGTATGGACTTTCCCTCTCCCTGGACGTTCGCCGTAAAGGACGACGAGTGCGATCTACATATATTTGTTGAGAGGGTAAAGATCCAGGACATTGCGACATAACATACATCTTGGGTCTTGCCCTCGATTTAATGGCGGTGGACATGCTTGGCGATCGACAATGTAGAGCTTGGGGAGAGATAAGAGAGAAAAATCCCAGGAGGGGGAGGAAGAGGAGTTTGTTATAATGCTGTGGTCCCCATACAGAAGCTGCCCAGTGAGACAGTGTGTACTGACTTCGCTATTGTGTGATTACTGATCACCGCCGCATGGATTTCTTCAACATCATGATACCTTCTGATCATGTTACAGGAGGTTTCCCTCCGTGTAGTTCCTTTGGTTTACACGGACTACCAGGACTGTCAACTGTCAACGAGCATTAATATCTTCGTGTGTGGCCACTCGCTCACGAGACGACTGGTAAAATTAAGATGACGGACAGGAACGGCTCCCGAGAGTGGGAGACACTTACCCATCTGAGGTGTCAATGTCATCACAGCCTGAGCCTTGTACCCGGACGTGGAATTTCTCAACCTGAGAACCAGAACAGAAGTGGCGTGAGAAATCCTAGCTGATATTAGCGCCCAAAGTATCGAGCATGGGTTTACTAACTTACAAACTTTGAGAACCCTTTTCCCTCTACAAACTTGTATGATAGATAGGCGTCCAGTGCTTATACCCAGTGCTTCTCGCTGCTAGCAGGAGCATTCCAACAATCTAACAGAAGGTGAATGCTTCGCAGGAGTAGATTATCAGTAGTCGAACACCAAGAAAAATTCAAATACAAAAGACAAAAAGCACTCCTTACATTATCAGTATTAATAGTGAGCCGATACACTTTTTCTTCCCCCAAGAATGCAAGTCTCAAAGCGAAATCAAATCCTCTTCCTCGTCCGCCTCTCCAACCGATTCATCCACAACAGGCACCATCACCTCCCTCTCCCCCTCTGGTTCAGCCTCATCAACGACTTCCATCGTCTCATACACCCCACCGGCTTCCCCACCGCTAAAGACACCGTCACCAGCATCAGCCCCCGCCTCTTGCATCACAAGCTCCCGAACCTGCGCACACACATGCGCCGGCTCAGGAGGGGGCGGGGCGTACGAAAAGTCGACGCTGTATATCGTAGAGAGCTCTGATTCTTCGAGGTCTAAATACAAGGGGTGCAGAAACAAGCAATCAGCGATTCAAATCCGAGATTAAGAACCAAAAAAAAAAAAAAGGAGAGAGCGGCGTAAAGCGTAAAACGTAAAATCACATACCTCGAGGCGCAGGCGCGACGAACATATCGCCGTTCTGGAACACTACAATAAAATAAAATAAACCACGCGAATAAATCAATGCCAAAAAACATTCGTATAAGAATCGCCAGACGCACGATGATACCGATCCCCCTCAAGCCGCTCATACGCCTCCAAATCATCCTCATACTCCCGATCCCACTCCTGCAACACCCGCTCTTTCTCGCTCACATACTCCTCCCCAAAACCGTTCTCAGTCTGCTCGCCCAGCCCCTTCTTCCCCTTCTCCTGCCCGTCGTCCTGCCCGCCCTTATCTTTGCCCTCGCCCTCATCCTCGAGAATCCCTCTCGGCTCAGGCCACGTAGGGTTCCAAGTCAAATACAACCCCGTGTCGGACATCATGAGGCAGCTGACCTCGTTCAGCCATGAAGGGTTGGAGAAGTAGGGGAGGCGGGTTATCTCCAGGGACGGGCGGTCCTGTTTATATTTACGGTTGGCATCCAAGTCGTCGTGAGAGGCGGCGGGGTGGTCCAGGCGTCTGAGTTTCGCCTTTCTGAGACCGCGCGTGCTTCCCCGAAGGAGGAGAGGTGGCTCTGCTGGGATGGAGGGCGTGACGACGTACACCGCGTTCGTCTATTCAAAAAAAGGTCAAGGTAAAAGAAAGGCAGTCAGCGTGAATGTTCAGTTTTTTCCCAGCAAATGGCTGGAAAGGAAAGGAACGAAAAAAAAGACGGAAGAACGCACAGTAACGACCCCAACCCGTCCATTCTCAAACGCAAGATACACCCCGCCCGACGCAGACGGCGCGCCGAGCTGGATGTCCCATGTGTGCGCGAAGAGCTCGGCGGCTTTTCGTTGTTGTGATTGGGTTTCGGTTTCCTTCTCATTCTCCTTCCCTTTTTCCTTCCCTTTTCCCTTCTTTTTCCCTTCTCTTTTTCTTTTTGATGGTTGGCGTAAGGTCTGAGGTACACCCGTCGATGTCGAAGTCAAAGTCGTCGCAGTTGGCGCAGCCGCAGCAGCCGCAGCAATCGTCGGCGGAGGCGGAGGCGGGGGCGGGGGCGGAGGCGGAGGGGCGGGACCAGGAGAAGGCCCAACCCTCCCCCCAGGCGTCAAAAACGCCTCAAAATGCGGTATCATCACCAACCGCGAGCCGCTGAGCAGCGCGACGAGGTGTTTACCGTCGTTCGAGACGTGCACTATCAAACGCAAACAAAACAAAAAGATAGAAAGTGAGCATGCATGCATGAAGAAAAAAAAAAAAAAACAAAAAAAAAACCAAACTCACCAGCGACGAACTGATCAACGATCGTCCTCCCCCCAAACGATCTCGCATAGTCCTCCTCAGAGAACCGAACAGGGACGCGCACGGCCTCTCTCGGTCCGTCCCATCCTCTCTCCCTCTCCTTGCCCTTGCCCTTGCCCTTCGCCTTCTTATAACTGTCCACCCCCACCCCCTCCCGCCCTTTCCCATCCCCCATTCCCCGCAGCTGCCCCTCCCCCCACACCCTCGACCCAACCTCCCACCTCCACCTCCCATACCTCCACCTCGAACTCGGCACATCAAGCACACACCGCCCCGTCTCGCGCGAGAAGACGCGTAGGAGGTATCGGCCGGCGAAGAACAGGTGTCGCGGGGAGATGTCGACGTACCGCACAAGCCCGAGGAATTGGGGGAGGTGGGTTGGTTGGGCTGGTTGGTACGGGTGGGCTGGTTGGTGCGGGTGGGCGGAGGTAGAGGTGGTGTCGACGTCGATGTCTACGTCGGTGTCGCCCCCACCGGAGGAGGAGGAGGAGGAAGAGGAGGTGTCGGTGTCCATACCCTCGGCTTCATCCCACAAGTCAGCCACCTCGCTAGCGTCGAAAACCTCCATATCGTCCCCCTCCTCCTCTCTATCTTCCAGCTCAGCACTCTCATGTTCCTCCTCCCCACCCTGCCCCTGCCCCTGCCCCTGCCCCTGCCCCTGAGGCTCCACGACCTGTATCCCATCCACACACAACACCACCCTCCCGCTCCTCACATCAAACACATACGCCCGCTCCAAGCCCGCAACCAGCAGGTCGGGGTACACGAACCGGTACGCGCGCGTGGTTTCTGGCATGTGCAGGACGGCGTACGGGGTGAAGGAGGCTTTGGTTATGTTGGTGGTGGGGGTGGGGGTGGGAGCGGGAGCGGGCTGAGTAGAGGAAGAGGCAAAGGCGGATGTGGGTGTAGATATGGATTGGGAAGCAACGGTAGAGGAGGAGGCATGGGACGGAGATGGAGATGTAGCGGGGCTGAGCAGGGAAATGTAGTTCACGACGTGCCTCTGCCGCTCGTCTGGTGCGGAGGCGGGGTCGAAGGGCAGTTCTGGGCCTTCCTCTCGGTCGGCGGTTTGTGAGGAGGGGGAAGCAATGTCCGCGGTGCGTCTCCACACCTCCTTATTCCCATCGTCGCGATCGAAGATCATGTATCCTTCACCATACTCCAGGTGGGCGTACGCACGGACGTACCACTGAAACCACCATTAGCCTCCATCGTTCAAGTACAGTAAAATAAACACCTACTACAGGCAACTCCCAAAGCACCGCATCCGTCTCCAGATCCCTTACCACCAGCCCCCCGAGCTGCGTAGTGGCCATCGTGATTCCCGCTTTCTCATCCACCTTGATACGGTGCACGCGGCGGTAATGCATCGACGCCTCGCGCTTCTCATCTGCGCCGGCATGCTCGTGCGCGTGGGCCAGCACCTGCGCCTGCACCTGGGCTTGAGCTTGGGCCTGGGCTTGGGCCTGGGACGCGAGGAGCAGCGCGCCGGGCGGCGGGGGGTACCCAAAAGTCTGGATAACCGTGGTGAGCGGCGACGTGACGTGCGGCCGGGGAACCTGTAGCGCGGGTTCGAGGTGCCGCGGCGAGGAGAGGATGCGGGAGGGCGCGCGGGCTGTCCATGCGCGTGCTATTGTTTTTCGTTTCTTGCCTGCGTAGAGTAGAGTAAGGAATAACCTCAGTAAGGTGAATCACGATTATAAACAAAGGAAATACTCACAAAAGCTCTTCCACCCATCCACACCCCTCATCGCCCTCTCCGAGTAAACCGTACCGCCGCTCCCCGTCCCACTTAGCGGCCCCAGATCCTCCAACACCATCCCCGCATGAAACCCCTCCCCAACAAGTCCCTCCCTGACCGCCGCAGCTCTATAAACCGCCCCCTCATTATCCGTCAAAAACTCCTTCCAAGAAGTGTTCGTAAGCTGCAGTGAGGCGAGCGTGGATAGCGGGAGGTAGGAGAGGATGGAGAGGGTCAGCTCCGTTGGGAGAGGGGTTGGGAGGAGGTTGTTGTGGTTGCGGTGCATGCTTTGGGAGAGCTGCTTTGTTCTTTCTTGCAGATTTTGCACCTCTTCAGCTTCCTGGAAGGTTTGCGTGGGAGTTGATTCGGGCGTTCTGCGTTCTTGACAATGAAGTGGCGAAAAGAGCAATGATTCTAATATTGATAGTGATGGTGATGGTGGATCGACAAGAAGAGGTTCAGGGGCGTGAGGTTTGAGAATTCGATCGGGGCTCGTGCCGCTGTGATGTCAGAGATTAGATTAGATTATCCTACCTAGTACTCAAAGCCGCGCACTCAGTACTCAGTACTTGAGGTTCAACGGGATCGACTCTCGAAAATCGCATCATCTAGCCAATGACTCGATAATACCTCAAGTATTATCATCAGAGGGCATTTTTCCACACCACATTCGATAATGCAGAGGCCTTTATAAAACATTTCGGTTCGTAAACGCCAATCGACTCACCACGATTCAGTAGATCAAACAGAAATTCAGTTCACTTTCTAGAGTATATATTTAATTAAAACAACCAATGAGAATAAAATACACATTGGCGCAGGACCATAGAAGTTATTGGGCAGGAGGGGTTCGAGCAATAAATTGCAATACTATCAACGTGTGAGGAAAGGTCTCGAAGGCAGTGTTTCCAGAATACTAGTATATAGTCCAGGTGTAGACAATTAAAGTCATTACACCCGTACACTGTACTATCATTCTTGACTATCAGGGATACCTTTCCTCGCCCGTAATAATATTGTAATTGATTCAAACGGAGTCGAACCGTGCGTCTCGGGGTCAAGAAATTTGGACATCAGTAAATCAGTAGTCAGCATGCCGTTACGCCAAATGGTCGCACAACTGAAAGATTAATGGCACATAAATATGGAGATGCGGGCAGCTGTATTACCTGGACATTGCTATGTTACCAATACACAGCTGCAAGCGCCAATTGGGATAATAAGCGCTCCGATCATTCAAATGATGAAATGCTAAAAATAACCACATCCCTCATCATTATTCCTGCAAAAGCATTATCGTTATTGAATATCGAACGTCCTCTACAGGTTCATTCACGACCTCCTATAAATGATCGCCTCGACCGGAGATAGTAAGGTCCTCCGTGCATTAAAATAGACATGCCGCTTCTTTTAAGAATACGTCCCGGGACAGCTGAAATGTTGTCGGCAGGGTCCAGCCTGAGGTGAGTGCGTGCGACCTCAAATTCGCAGGTATCTTGCCACCCATTATCAATATCAGCCCAGCCATCTCTGCGTCGTACACACACCATCCGGATTCCTTGTCTTCGCCTTCGCCTCAACCTCTTTCCTGCGTCTGCGATCCATCTCAACACTTGGATAATTAGGCTGTTTTCTGATCTGGTGGGTTTGGGGTTTCTCTACCTGTCCTGTGTGCCAGATCCCAAGCGTCTTCCGATGCCTTCACGGTGCTTGGCGTGTTTGGCGTTCTGGAGAGTGCATGCATTCCGTGCTGTGGAGAAAATGCATTAAGCATCTCATTTCCCAGTTTCAGAGACATGGCTTCCATCGACATCCCCATCGCCCTAGCCACCGCCATCTTCCTCTTCGTCCTCCTCCGTCGCCTCTCCTCAAAACCAGCTTTTCAACCAAAGCTCCCGCCAGGCCCCCCCGCGGATCCCATCATCGGTCACTTCCGGCACACCCGCATGCCCCACCAGGAGAACGTGTTCCACGAATGGGCGAAGATCTATGGTAGGTCTCTATATAGCACGCCTCCTCTCTTCCGAGGTAGAAACTTAGACGAGACTCGGACTAAGGCGACGTCATCTGTCTTCAATTCCTCGGTCGGACAGTCGTCGTGTTGGATAGCTTCGAGGCAGCCAACGAACTTCTTAATAAAAGAGGCAGCAATTACAGTTGTCGCCTCCAAAGCGCCGTTTTCGAGCTGTGAGCCATTCTTTCACAATATCTAAACGCCTATCAATGCAAAATCTAATCTATTTCCACCGCCTTATAAAAATAGGATGGGTTGGGACGCGTCCCTTCCCTTCCTTAAATACGGAAAGCAGTTCGTCAAGCACCGCAGATTCATGTACCAACAATTAAACCGCAAACAATCCCTATCCTACCGCCCCATCCAACTCGAAGAATCGCGTACCCTGGTAAAAAGTCTATTATCCAACCCCAAAGCATTCGAGCGCCATCTCGAGCGGTATTGTCACCCCTTTTACATGGCACGTTACGCTGTGCGATGAACATTTTTGTTTGTAGATTTTCTACATCAGTGATTATGAGACTCGCATACGGGCATCAAATCACCTCAAGCGACGACCCATTCCTAAAAGTCATCCAAGACTTCTTGGACACTCTCGACGGCGCAGGGATAACTGGAAATACGCTGATCGACTTCTTCCCATTCCGTGCGTAATTTGTCCGTTTAATTCTATCACAGAAAACCTCTGATATCGATTTCCTCTGCTTACAAAAGTACAACGCCTCCCTTCGTGGTTCCCCGGAACACACTACGCCAACTGGGCCCGATCCCGTCGGTGGGCGGTCCGTCAGCTCTATGACTACCCTTTCAATCTTACGCGGAACGAAATGGTATTCCCATCCTCCCATCCTCTCGTTTTTATCCTAATTATAATACCAATACAGTCAAACGGCGATACGAAACATTGTTTTCTAACCGGCCTCCTCGAACGGTCAACCGCAAACGACGCCGAAGAGCTGGAGGATATCAAAGGAGCCGCTGCAACTCTACACACAGCAGGCGGAGAAACTGTAACATCTAACATCCTCCTACAAAAAATATGTCCATTACTGAATTTGGCGTTACAGACATGGGCAGCCCTCTCCGTATTTATCATGGCTATGGTCCTGTATCCCGAATGTCAGCGGAAAGCGCATCAAGAACTCGACGACGTTATTGGTACGGACCGCCTGCCAAATTTCAGTGATCAGTCTGTGCTCCCGTATATTGAATGCGTCGTGCAAGAAGCTCTACGGTAAGATCTGTGCCCCTACTCGTAACCGCGCTTGAGTCCGTACTACTCAGATGGAAGCCCGTTGTTATACTCGGTAAGCACAACTCTCAACCGTCGATCGTTGATCGCTTTGGTTAAATTAGCACCCGCAGGTGTTCCTCACGTATCTCTGGAAGACGACGCCTACAAGGGAATGTTAATCCCCAAAGGATCCATCGTAATCGCCAACGCAGGGTACATACCTCCAAATTTCACCGCTCTTCTCCTGTATTCAGCTAATTATTTTTTTTTAAATCATGGCTTTGATACTCTTATTCTTACTCTAGTGGGATGAGATTCGACGAGGGTGTCTACGCGGAACCACGTACATTCAACCCCGACCGCTTTCTACCCAAGCCTCACGGGAACGGGGAACCCCCTTTCGATGCAGCTTTCGGGTTTGGAAGAAGGCTCGGGTTCCCATCCAATGCTGTCGATTATTGCCACTTACATTTTTATTTAGAATCTGCCCAGGACGTCATGTAGCAGAAGCCAGCCTGTGGATCGCCATTGCCTCGATGCTGGCGTCCTTTGACTTCTGTAAAGCTGTGGGAGAAGATGGGAAGGAGATCACGCCTGATCCATTTGTCGGCGGATTGGCGAGGTATTTGGAGGTTGAAATCGAGTGTTATCGGCTGACCTTTGTTTTTTAAAGGCATGCAAAACCATTTCCGTGTGTAATACGTCCACGATTCGGCAAGGAGGCACTCACTGCTTGTATCTCTATCTCGCACTGAAAAACTATACGCGCAAGTTAAAATTTGATCGGACTGATTTCATAGTTTGTTTATGAATTTTTACCCCACGTCTATTTTGCGCTTGACCGAGGGAAGGACGAACGATGCAATGGCAGGCGGATTCAGGTTACTCGATATACGAGGGGACACGTCCTTGTCAGCCGTCAGAAAAAGTTGGATGCAGATTCGCGGTCGACCACAGACAGAGACCGAGCTTTGAATCTAGTATTGATATTAGTTTCTCGGCCTCATTTGTATTCGTGTCTACTGGCAGTTGGGTCAGAGACATGAAGTATCGGTCTCGACTGGGAAACAGTGGAAGAACGCGTGGTTCGATGATGTTGAAAAGAGATCATAAGCACCCTGACGAAAGAATTCGAAGCGAGGACCTTCGACCGTATAATAATACATAGAACCTGCCTAGCGGACGTGGGAAACGATGGGTCACTATGTATCAAGGGGCTTGCAACGAGACTATGGGTGCTATATAGGTTATGTTGGTCTCCATACACTTCTGACTTTTTCCTGATCGAGTCGCAACAAAGTTTGTTGCAATTCCTCAAGTCGCGCTTCAAGCGTACCCACACCCTTCTCGCGTGATTTCGTCTGCTCTTGAACTTCGTGATGCTTCTGCTCAAGGCCCACTACTCTTCCTTCCAAAGATACAGGTAGAGATACGGCCTTAGGAAAAGCGCAAGGGACCAGGTTATGCGACCAGTTGTGCTCGTCATTTGAATTAAAATCATCCTTGGTCGGAGAAATTATCGTAGTATCGGCGACATCATACATACCTTCAGACACGGGTGTTTCAGAAGCTGAATCCGTTTCAAGTAAAGCAATCAACTCGTCATCGTGAACCACCACAGCGTCTAAGTCTGTCTCCTGCTAACGAAAGGGTCAGGTATCGTTAGACCATCAACTCAACCAACGTACCATGAACCTGTCGATCGCAATAGCATCGTAGAGTTCATCCTAAAATAGACTGTAAGTCGGAATCAGGTTATAGTTTACTCGACGGCTACGCACACTAGGATCTGAATCAGGTAGCTCTTCAATAGGCTCCAGATAGTCAGAGAAGCCTAGCTGACTTGTAGTAGAGTCGGACTTGTTGAAATCAGATCTGCAAACGCGTGATCATCTCAAGATCAGCGAGGGGAAAGCAAGAATATAAGATTTCCGGTTGACCTCTGTGACGGCAAGAGGGCAAACGGATAGGGGACTACAATACATAGCGAGCTCCTTATGTAGTGTAAGCGACCAATAATCACGAGATAAATATCCCGAGTCCCGACGCGGCATACGGACACCGCTCAGTGCATCGCGCACACTCGCACAGCCACCGAATATTCCAACACACTCCCTCGAGTGAAGCGGTGCACTCCCTGAAACCAAAAGGTGTCCCGAAAACACGAAATAAAAAAAATCAATAAAAATCACCATCAACCTCGAAGGAACAGAAAATGAAAAGCACTCCCTCAAACCAAGCAAACTCCTGATCTCCGACATCCAGACGATGGTCCATGCCTCTAAGGGCTCCGACAAGCGAATTTTAGGTGATAGGAAAAGTGATCGGCAATGTGAGAGTTGAATGGGGGAGTAAATCCGAGTGCGGCGGGAAATGACAGCGCAAATAAAATAAATCCAAAGCACTCGGGAAAGAATCTGAATCAAAAAGAAACAGCAGGATCGACGGCGGGAATAAACAAGCAATGGCGGCGTTCAACCAAAGGGGGTCGGCATCGGTGTGGAAACTGAAAAGGGAAGCGGGTAAAATCGAATCCAACGAGGGCAGCGGGCAGCGGGGGGCGAAATAATCTGCAAATAAAATCTTGACGGTCCAGCAAAGCGGTGGGTAGGCGTCGGCGAAATAAATAAGCGCGCGCACGCGGGGCAGCGTTCTCCGGCGTCTCGAAAAGGGGGTCCAGCCAGTGTAAATCCTCAAAATCCTCCAAAACGGTCTCATCCAACAAAATCAATCGAAAATCTTCGAAATCGGCATCCTGCAAAAATCGTGCCTTCAAGCCTGAGGACTTAAACGTGCGCCTATCTTCGAGGCGGCTTTGCTTCTTCGGCATGCGCTGATCTCGACAGCGACTTGTCTTCGTGAACGTGCGCCGATCGTCGACGGCGGCTCTCGTACGAAACATGCACCGATCTTCGACGGCGGCTTTTCTTCTCCACGGAATAGCGGCTCCGGGACCGTCTTCTGCAGGTTTAGCGGCTCTGCAGCCTTCTTCTGCCTCAGCATCGACACGCGAGGGCTTCAACGGGTGCGCTTCGAGCAAGCGGCTTATCTTCGGGCATCGGAATCGAAATCGGCCCGGCAGGGAGACGTCGAATCGCGAGTCTTCAACTCCAGCGAGATCCGAGAGGTCGAATGATCGAGTTACGGCGGCGGCGAGCGAACGAACCAGAGAGCGTCGCAACGGGGTGTATGTGAGACTGACCCACCCGAGAGGACAGGTATCCGTTTGTGTTGAAATCAGATCTGCAAACGCGTGATCATCTCAAGATCAGCGAGGGGAAAGCAAGAATATAAGATTTCCGGTTGACCTCTGTGACGGCAAGAGGGCAAACGGATAGGGGACTACAATACATAGCGAGCTCCTTATGTAGTGTAAGCGACCAATAATCACGAGATAAATATCCCGAGTCCCGACGCGGCATACGGACACCGCTCAGTGCATCGCGCACACTCGCACAGCCACCGAATATTCCAACAGGACTCATTTCCAAGTGGTCTCTCTGGAACCGCTGGTGATATCATGGAAGTCGCCGTGTTTGTCAGGTGAGGGGTGGGGTTGAAAATCCGCTGCACTCGTTGCAACAGCGATGGTTTCCAGTCTTCCAATGTGACCAGCACCTCGATCTTGTCTTTTAGCAATACGCGTTCACGATAGCGGAACCCACGCAAGAAAATGCATTGGTTTTTGACTTGATGATCATGGCAACACCTGGAAAACGACTGTAGCTGACCTTCGGCTGTATTGCTTGGGCGAGGGCGATGTATCTGTTCTTGAACCTCATGAGATTGCATGTCGTCTGATTCAGTTATTGGCAGCGGAGTTGACGCGTGCAGAGATTCGTTTTGAGCTACTGGGCTGTAAGATGGATGCCGGTGGCCGATCGAATAGTCAGGACTGAGGTGCTGAAGGGAATTCCAATTGTATGAAGTCCCTCCCATAGCTCCCATGGCTTCAAGCGTGAAGTTAAATTCACCTGTTGAAGAGGACGTGGATAAAGCCACTGCTTCCCAATTCCCTGTCTTATAAAATCCGGTGACGAGTATGAGCCTACCCACGGGAAAGCCTTCAGGGATTTTACGTTCGTTGACAGCATCAGCAAGAAGCTGCCGGGCATTATTGCGAAACCACCTCTCCATATCAACTTTCTTGACGAGGGAGCAGCGGGTGTACCACGCTACCTTATCCTCCAAGTTCAAAATGGCACATGCGCTGCGGGAAGTTGACAACGAGATGTGACTGGCGGTGCGGGCCAACGCTGCGCGCGGCATGTACGAGACCCCAGGGGGGGACTGTGAGTCTGGAGCCTGATCATGAGCGCGTAGCTAAAGATGATGAAATGTCGCGTTTTTATAGAGAAACTCAACATTTTTAAATTTAACCATGGCCAGGTTTCAAACTAAGAACTTTAGAAGTTGCAACCACCCCCGTCGCCGCGGTCACCCCTGTTGGCAGTTTCCTCGCGAACGCATGTCCATCCTCACACCCGCTTACTTCATCGTCGCCCCTGCCTTTCGTAGAGGCTTGCTTGGAAATCCCCTCGAAGCCCTGCAACCACAACTCCATTGTTCTCTCGCATGCAACCGTTAAGGTAAGCCCCACTCCCAGCTTGTTCCATACCCGCCACATACATATCATAGGCGACCTAGCACCCACACTTTATCGTCGCCGCCGCCTGTCGGGGAGGGTCGCTATACGACAACCTCAAAGCCCCGCAACCACAGCCGTCGCCCCCGTCACTACTTGCTGGCATTTCCCTCGCTAAGGTGCTGCTCCGCTCGCCGCCTCGCTTTTACGCCTCTTCCCCATGAAGAATTGACACCCACAGCAAGCTGCAGCAGGCCGCTAGTACCGCCAATGCGTACATTGTCTCTTGCTTTCAATTTTGAAGGCTCACTACACTGACTCTTAACCTTCAGCCCACCTTCAACCCCAAACTCCGAGACCGGTGAGGAATAACGCCGACGGAAACATGTTTCAAGCGCAAGCGAGCTCGACTGATGTCGAACGTGAGCTTCAAACTACCCTGCTAGTATCTATGGATCGCCCCCTATGACATCACACTTGGGATGAGAACAAGTGTGACGTCAACATTCCATCCAATTTGGAAAACGGCGGGTTTTGGCTTTTTAGCCTCGAAAGCCTCGAAACGAAGGCATTCATTATCTTACTTACAACTTGTATAAGCTGTATATAGGGCTCTTTTCTCATGAATTGGTTCAGGTCACTCACGACCTCGGGGTGAGCAGGAATGAAGTTAAGTAACAAATTAACGGGTTGGCATCGAAGTGAAAAACATGCCAGGCGCTTGAGTTCTTACACCCTCCACTATGCCTTACATTTCCCCCGCGGAGCCGTCAACGCGAAAGGGAACAGGCCTGTTGATGGAAATAGGAAAAGCAGGGACATTGTATGCGCGACTCGGAGAGGTGTTAGGCACTTGAAGATTTTTGGACGTTTGGCTCGCGTGCTGCAGTAAGAAGACAACAAAAGTCTAGGCATATCAAATCATGGTTAACCTAAGTACATATAAACAAACCAATCTTGCCAGTGGTTCAGTGACTTCGAAGAAGCCTCAAAGGGTCCTTCCTAATCGGGCGCAAAAGAACAAGTATCGTGGGAACGATTCTGGCTCCTGGTGTACAAGAACGATACCCTAGGGGTCTCGTAACCCGCAACACCAGCAGGCAGCATCGGAACTCTAGCTGAAATGTGAGAGAAAGGAACTTTAAAGACACATAATTAGCTTACGTTCCTCCGCTCTCTGTACGTATCTCGCGTTGCTTCAGACTCTCAGAGAAAATCGGGACCGGAAAATCCTTCGGGATCGGTGTTTCCACCGTGACAGGTATGGGGAAACGTGTAATGACCTGGAAAGCCCCTTCGCTGACAGACGATTGTTAGGCAGACAGGTAATAGTTCAGAATGGAATGGAACCAACTCCATGTATCATACCCAATATCACCGATTTGAATCTCTTCTTTTCCATATGGATCTCCAAACCACACAGGGAATCCATGCTTCTTCTGAATCATTTCTTGTTGGTAGATGGAATAGCCGGGGTCTGGCATAATACAGGATTCAAGATTATACTGATGATCGGCGAGAAAGCTTTCAAGATGGCGATGAGCAAACGCGCAGATTACATTTCCGACCGCGAGATTCTTGAGTGATAAACCGATAACAAACGACATCACACAGCCTCACAGATTATTAGTAATTCCACGATCAAAAACCTGAAATTACTCAAGTTTCAACATCCACACCCTCCTCGAGCAACCGCTATGCGGTAGCACAGTGACGAGTGCAAAGAATAAACAAGGGCCCATGAGTGCATGTTCAGAAGGGTCTTTAGGTTTTTTGCATGCAGCTTGAACAAGGCGTGAAATAAAGACGTTCAATTGACAACCACTTCCTCACTCGATATTCTCAACGGATCAAGTTGACGGAATTGCTACTGCTTCAAACGGGCTCGTCAGCAATACAGAAGTGCAAAAAGGGAAAACATGGATTTTTACATAAAGTTACCTGATATTTTGACTGAAGGAAGTCATTGAATGATCGAGGATTATCCTGTAGTCCAAATTAACATAAGGCGGGGCGAAATTTTTTCATTCGAGGTTTGAATTTCGGTGGAATGTTAGCCGGTGGTCTGGTGGATGACTGTAGCACAACTAGTAGCGCACTGTGCCGCTCATGCGAGCTGTCGGTGGAGCGTTTTCCGTCATTAATGGTCGTCCAAAGCTAGCCAGGCGACCTGCCTCCGTGCGATGGTGTTAATTTCGGTAAAGGAGGGCCTTCGATATAAAAATCGTGTGTGCGCGCTAGCGCTCATGGATATGATGGTATTGTTTGAAAGGTGAGTTCGATATCACATGACCGTCATCTGATCGTGTTCCGGTTCCCACACAGACCGCTTTCGGAGCGGTGAGTTCAACAACCCTCAAATGTTGACTATCTTGTCCGTTGGTATCACTCATCCTGATTGTATTCGCCGCGAAAAGCTTGACGGTTGTGATGATTCTTAGCTTCCAAATCATCAACGTTGGGAAATATCCAACAACTCTCTGGGATCGCCCAAAGAAGCACCATTAACTTGACTCTGAATGACGGATGGATGTGGGACCCTATCCAAGTACGTACCCCAAAATAAGCTATACATATGAGTCTCTGTCTTGTTCATCACGACCGTATCGATTACAGGTACAGGTCTAGGTTTTTAAACAGTCTCAATGACTCGAATTGACGCTGTGCACAGCATTTGTGACGAGAAAAGCGCAGCCTCACGTATTTGCTTCTCATCGAACAGCCAACCAGGGTCTTGTCCATACGCCCCTGAAATAGTACATATACGAGGCGTATTCGTGGATTGACATCCCCCATTCTGTCTCCTCGCAATTATGCATCGCCGTTTCTCCAGCCTTGTCAAGAACTCCGCGTCTTCCTCCTCCACGCTTTCTCGGTCCGACGAGAAGACGATTGAGGATGATCAGGAGTCGACTGTCGCCACCATCGTCCGTGACGAGCCGCTTCCTGTTGCCTCTACCAAGGTCAAGCGCGTCGACTATTATTACAGCCGATGGACAAAATCATGGAAGTACAGGGTATGATTCAGTCAACTATGAAATGTTGATGGTCATTGACGTGAAATGGCAGAACACGAGCTCCAAGGTTACAGTCGAGAGCCTCCCGATCATGAACGGCGGCAGCAACGACGCGTGGAAGGAGTTCAGTTTCGTGTATGTTCTCTTTCATTTATCTTCTTTGCCAGTGACTTATGCTGTCTTTCACTTGTAGCATCGTTCGCACTATGCCCAGGCAAGAAAATGCCGAGCCTACCTTCAAGCTCGTCGTCAAGAGCGAGTACATTCTCAAGGCTTGCAAAGACGTCATTCAATCCTGGCCCGGCATTTCCTGGAACTCTGATCCACTCGAAGTAATACCGTCCTCCCTAGTTCTATTTCCGTTCACTCATACTGTCCTCTGCTTCCTAGTTGGATCCTGAAATCTTCATCACATTCTACTCCAACTTCCTCGAATACGCCTCGAACCTCGAGGCCAAGAAACGTCGCACGGAAGAGGAGAACAACATGCTTCTCTCAGTGAACCTCCTCACCTCCACCATCGCCTCGGACTACCGCGTAACCCTGGCCACTGTCGACAGGCTCACCTCACATGGCGAAATCACCTTTGACCTGCTCTACTCCATCCTCGTCCCGAGGAGCCTCATGGTCACACGCTGCGCGATAACCGGTCTGCCCAGGCTTTTTGAGCTCACGTCGTGGATACGCACAGCAGTCGAGGGCAAGCCTGTGTATCAGCTCAGCTTGCAGAGCGTCGATCTTGTCGACCGACCTGTGACGCACAGTGTTGTCGTGGGCAGGGTCTATACGACCGTGTATATTCGACCCATGCGTGGAACGGTGAAGATTAACACGATGGACGCGTATCCTCTCAAGTTCCATGCTGACCCTGAAGGGTTGAAGGAGACGATTTTGAAGAGGGGCAAGAAATGGGTTAGCCTCATCGGAGTGCACCACAAGCAGTTTGATGGTATTGCTGCCCTCAAGGCCGGTGATAAACTCCTGAAGCACAACGTCTGTACTCCTCCTATTCACATTTCACATTTCGCTCAGACTCTTTCCTACACAGGTCCGAAGCAGGATCATGGTCGACCGTGCCACTTTCCGCCGTCTCAACGCCAACTACATCCTGCCCACTCCCGTGCCGCCCAAGGTAGAAGACAGCGCCGTCAAGGCCAACTCGCGCTTCGCCCCGCAGTACGACATCTACGGGAACCCTCTCCCGGAGCAGGTGGTCGCTGTCAACAGCCAAGGTAGGGCCCTCTTTCGATCCTCCTCGTCGTCCACGATATCGACTGTGTTTCCTCCCCGCCGCGCCTTTGCAGCAGATCACTTGGTGCAGCTCCAGTCGAACGACGCGACGCCTGATGTGGAGATGACAGACGCGGAGCTGCTGCTCACGCCGACTGTCGTGTTTGGGTTCAGCTTGGCTGATAAAGTCTGGTGTAAGCCCCCCTTCTCTCCTTACATGAATTTAATGACTGATATCTTTTACGTTATGCAGTGGAATTCAACGTCGCAAAAATTGAAGACGTTGACTGGAACACCGACGCGTTCTCCAACCTCGTCCTGCCCGGCGACAGAAAGAACCTCCTTCAGTCCCTCGTCGAGGCACATCACAAGGAAGTCGGATTCGACGACTTTATTAAAGGCAAAGGCCACGGGCTCGTCGTCAACCTCTTCGGCCCACCGGGAGTCGGAAAGACCTTCTCCGCGGAGGCGACCAGCGAGCATGTGCAAAGGCCGTTGTATGTCGTTGGCGGAGGCGACCTCGGGACGAGCGCGGCGGCCCTCGATGCGGCGCTGGAGCGTATCTTTGACGTGGCAACTGCATGGAAGGCAATTGTGCTGATCGATGAGGCGGATGTCTTCCTTGAGCAGCGGTCACTGCACGATCTGGAGCGGAATGCGATGGTAGCTGTTTTGTAAGCCTTTCTCTTTCTTCATCGTTTGTTGTCATTCCTAACACGGTCTTTGTAGCCTTCGCCATGTGGAATACTACCGCGGCATCCTCTTCCTCACGACCAACCGCGTCAAAGCATTCGACGAGGCCTTCCTCTCGCGCATTCACGTCGCTCTACACTTCAGCGAGCTCAGCGAGGAGTCGAAGGAGCAAGTCTGGGCTGCGTTCATCGCGAAGATGGGCGACTCTGCCAAGGGTGTCACGAAGGAGCAGATCAAAGAGCTCGCGAGGCGGGAGATCAATGGAAGGCAGATCAAGAATGCTGCGAGGACTGCGCACTCGCTGGCGCTGGCGAAGGGAGAGGACGTGTGCTTTGAGCATTTGAGGATTACGCTGGATGCCCTTGATGAGTTTACGAAAGAGTTTGAGAGGAGGAATACGGGGATGTATATGTAAGGGGATGGAAGAAACCAAAAGAAGGAATATCAATGTTTGTACTAACTACACATCTTTCGCTTTCTCTATTCACACTTTGAACGACATTGACAAAATGACAAGTATTTACACATAGATTTTCCAAGTCAATGAAAAATTTCTCCGAGGGTGAACTACTTGCCCTTCTATCTCTTGCCTTGGAAATTGAGGCTAAGCTGCACTTGCTTCTGATAGAACTTTTTCTCGACATCAATTGTATGCAGGGCTATGCACATACCTTCAGGGTGAAATTGATTATCGCACGATGATGCTGGCAAGGCTCTGAACATGCCTTTTGTTAATGAATTATGGGCTGCGTAAACCAGTGCGATGCAGTACAAACGTCTACTTGGCCAATTGGGCACCGATCATCGATCATCATCGATGCATCCATAACGTGCTCGAGCTCGAGCACGGTATATAAGATGGTGTACTTGATAATTATTTGACCCCATCTTGACTCCTGACCCCATCTACTTATCGCCCAACAACATGCGTAGGAGGCGCCCGTCTGATGGGCGTCTGGATCCTGCTAATAAGCACCAGGGTTCTGAGTCTACGTATCTGCAGACCGGCTTTAGCCATGCCATGAAGGACGTTGAAGCTGGTGGGGACGACTCGGAGGCCGTTTGTGGGGTACGTCGCACCGTTCCTCCAATGCCGGCACCTTTGGCATCCTTTGCAATATAACTCATAAAATGTTATATTCAACCTCACAGGAAAACCAAACGCAGACAACAACGTTGACGCGGTTCGACATCGTATCGCTCGTTTTTTACCTGTTATCTCTCTTGTTCGTCGAAGACACAGGCAGGCGGTATGTTTGAGATGCCCCCGCTCGAAACCCAGGCTCTTTCAACTGAGGCATCATCACCTAGACACCTCCTTGATATTCGCCTTGCTATCTCTAGCTCCATGAGAAGCAAACGTGCCGGTATTTTCTCTCGTCCCATGATTGGTTCCGTTGAGGATTTCAGGGTATGTCGACGCTTGGTGTACCATGATCGATCTCAATGGCCATTGTAATTGACGATGCATGGCAGGCAAGGAGGACGACTGGTAATGACCGGGACCCTGAGCTCGGCGCGATGACTGGTAAGTGTTATTAATTTCTAGTTGGATACCGTTATAGCTTGAATGGGCGTTCATGTTATGATAGGCTTATTTTCAAACGCTCAAAACACTGCTATTTTCGGAGGTTCTTTCAGCGTTGTTAATCAAGCGACGGAATTAGATCCTGCTTATCGGAAATCTGTTGTATGTTCTGGTCTGTTGGCGCTAAAGTTGCACACGCCTCATTCTTTTTACATTATAGCAGCACATTGTGTGTCTTTTGTCTATCCAGACGGCTATCTTATTTTAGTCAGAGGTCACAAGTGATTCCGAAGACTGACGGTCAAAAGGCATGCCCTTGACCTGCCCAAGTGCTTTCCTTTTCCCTTGATTTCTTTGATGCATCGTTGTGTTCCTTGTAGGCAGAAAAACGCTCTGTGCTTCTTTTCTTGGTTTCTTCTCTTTTTCTCTTCTTTTCATCTTTTTTCTTTTATTTCCCACTATTCTTTCCTCGCAAGACTAGGGCTGGTCTGATTTAGCAGGACTCTCGCTGCGAAGGGGTTGCGCATATCCAACTCACAAATTATCAACAAATTACTCAACTTTAAATCATCTTATACAACAACGAGAACGTGACTCCAGTGCTGGCGGAAGGTGGAAAATAAAATCGAGTTAAACTGTCTAAAATCCAACAGTGCAGTGGATCTGTAGTGCGTTAGAAGCGAACTGCCTCCGAATTTCCAAGAATTGCGAACCACCTTGGAAGTTCTTTTTTTTATTTAAAAAAATCCAATCACTGTCCATTGAGGCGCGCGCCTTATGTAGGACGTCTAGCTATGTACTCTATGCTATCCACCTCGGAAGTTCAGCATGGCAAGAAGGAGTGTGACAATGCTGGGTTAATATTCTGGGGGTTATTTTGCAATCAAAGCGACGTAAGTAAATAGTACGAACTTCCACTGACACACAACCATGCACGTTACAATGCACAGCCGCTACTGGATTTATCAAGTAAGGCTAATCCAGGCTTGGGCAGCTCGTCCCAGAGGCCACCACTACAAATCGGCTAAAGAATTGTGAGAAAAGGGCTGGTATATTTGCGTGTATGTACCAGCAACAGGTGTAAATTTTACTCATTGTTATTCGTATCGCTCAGATCTATGCAACCTTTCCTTCACGACCCACTAGAATGAATCCCGGTTTGCTTCCCTCTTCACCGACCGGGGCCAGAGAAATCAACATCTTGTCACTGTTCTTGACTGATTTTTCGTCAAGAGGAGGAAGTTTATTGGCTTCACCGCCGGCGGATGACGCGGAAATGATGTGGAGGATATCACCTGGGTCGAAATAGTGGCTCTCACGAGGCTCGGGGTGGTTTCGCGTTTTAATCAAGGTGACGATGACAATTAGTATAGCTAGCAGAGAGACGAACGTTGGTGCGACGAGGATCCCGGCTGAGGTTGCTGGATCCTGGTGCCATCCAATCGTGGTCACAAAATGGGTTCCGTTCGTCGCGACTCGCATGTCATCTGGAGCGGTACTACCTCCATTGGAATATAGCCCGTTGTCGTCCTGAGTGTAGGCTGTACGAAGCAGCTAGAGGAGACATAATTAGTTATATACCCAAAGTAGGGAGGAGGGTTTGCTTACGGTCCCGCTGAGTTCAATCACGCCTCTAACATACTCAGCCTGAGAAAATAAAGATTTGAGTTCTTAACAAAAGAAAGAAAAAAGGGAGAGCACGGTGAAACAAGCTTACCAGGACTTCATTCGCCGTTTCTGTACTATTCGAGAGAGACTCCCAGAATGCCAAAATACTGTCTCCCATTGAGTTGCCTACAATGCCCTGCCCAACGTACAAGCCGCGTAGGAATAAATCAACCGCAAAATCACCGAGCCACGGCGCATCGACCGCAGAAATGACCGGATAGGTGGAATTGAGGAAATTTGGAGAGGTAGATCCGGATAATTTGCTATTGACGCTGTAGTCAACGGTAACGGTGGTGACTCGGGGAAAGATGCTGCAGATAACCGTTCCCAGTTGTTTATACATTCCAGAGCCGGTCAAAACGAGGTCTTAATTCAGCCACAATATTTAGCGCCGATGAACAGGGAGCGCGTTAATTCAACTTACTCCATTGGTGACGGCCTTCTGGGTTAACAAACGGGCATGAAGCGCCGTAGACGGCATCAACGTTTACCGAAGTGATAACAGGATCTAATGACGGTGAGGTTTGTTAGACACCCACATATGATAAGGAATGGAGTGAAGAATATTACCTGAAAAGAAGGTATCAGCAACGGTATCGCCAGGGCACATCACGGCAATTTGTGCCAGTGTCATATTTTGGTTGAAAATCGAGTTGGTAACCGAATTAAGGACCACGCTAGGAGAAGTGGTCGCATTCAATATTCGTGTTTCGCAGGATACGTTAGCTGTGAAGCCTTGTTGGGTAACCGTAAATTGCACAGGAAGCGCAGCTGGCGCCTTTTTCGGTTGGACAATTTGCCCCTTCTTGTTTTTCGTCTTGACAGATGGAGGAATAGTGTTGCCTGTCGCGGAGAGAAGCTTGCTAGTCACATCTTCCAAAGCGAGTGGTAGAAGGCCCACTATCCAAAATACTATTAGGCGCTCGTGGACTGATAGGAGATAAAATACTTACTGGTGGCGTTAGCGTACGAGAAGTGGTTGAAATTTAGCACGCTCGGAAGGGAGAAGTGAGTGCTAACGGCATTGCTGCCACTTGATTCAGAGAGAGAAAGGACGTGCGTGAAATAAACTGAAAAAGTAGGATGTTAACAGAGGTAATGTGAATTCAAGAAAGCGACATAATTACCGGGTGTAACTTTCTCTGCGTTGCTTACCATAAGGCTTTGAAAGCCGGGGCTCGTTAGATCAAGCTCGGTGCCGACCATCATTGTGGGAAGGACGATTTGTTTTGGCAAAAGGAGAGTAGTATAGCTGAGGAATGCAAACGTTATTGACTCAGAAAAGTAGTGGGCAAACTATCATGACTTACCCCGCGGTTTGGATGCTCACTGCCAGAGCGCAAAGAATCGACAAGATAGTCCAAGAGGGACGAATAATGTTTTTGATTGGAGTAGCCTTGGAAAGGTGTATGGATGCGAAGATGACATACAAAGAAGTGGTGGAATCGGGCCGAGCCAGCGATCTAGCTAAAGCATATCGAATGGCTCCTGCGTACAAGCTATGCGTAGAGGGTTATTCGTCAGACAATGACGCCCGTAGTCATTCTCATTGAACAAGGACTCACGTAACCGAGCACACAGCAAGCAATGTAGCGATGAGGGTGACGATCAACGTTACTGTTTGATAGTTTTTTTGCACATAAGTCGCGGCAGAATAGGACAGCGGGACGGGTTCCGTCAGCGTCAGCGCAAAGAACGCCCACGAGAAAACGAGTAATAGGGTTTGCCCAACGATGACGGCGATGGGGATAGCATAATATGGGTTGAACCACCTGCGGTTTCCCCATAATAACTGGTGAGATATATCGTCAAGGATGCCCTAATCTATAAGACGTACCTATTAGTGAAATTCCAGTTGACTTTCTTTTGTAAGTTCTTGATCGCCTTAGGTTTCGGCAAGGCCTCAGAAAGAGGCAGATCGTCGAGTGAATCGAGTTCCTTGAACGTTGGCGGTTGGGAAGTGCCTGTTTGGTAGGAATTTGGGCCTGACTCGATGCCAGGACGCATTGGACTGTAAGCCATGGATGTCGGGAGAAAGGTGTAGGCCTTGAATTCGAAACGATCCCTGGCCCATGTCTTTTACAGCAGGGGGCAATAGATAAGGTACAGTTGTGGCATTGTTAGGCACACCGTTCTCCACACCTGTTAACATACACGACTTGAATGGATCAAATTCGCCTTAGTTCATTGGAGCGGACCTCAAAGTCGACCGGTCCCTGGGTTTTCGTTGGGTGAGTCTTATTAATAGCCACTCCATGAACGTACTGAGTCGGAAAGACATTGGGAATTCTGCCGATCTTCATGTTAGAGGGATGTGGTCTTAAAGGAGGAAGGCGAAGGGAGTGCGGCTAAATGCCTGGTCAGGGAAACCTCGTGTGTGTGTCAAAACCTTGAAGAGTGCTGAAGCGCAAGAGACGTTACGTGAAACATTCCATGTATCAAGGAGCGCTCATGGAACAGACTGGTCTTTTCGATTCACTTTGAAGCGCCCACCACCGCGTGTTCGAACTATTTCCATCCATGAAACCAGTGATTGGAAAGGATTGGAAAAAGTGGTCGAATCCGAGGATTCAAGGTGACAATGGACATAAGTCGACATAAGTACGGGTATTGTGTCTGTATTGACTTGCCTCGACATTCACAAATGTATCACCTGCCGTTTGCCTCAAGTTTTATCCAACCGCCGCAGATGACAGTGTCAGGCGATCGTGTCCACCGGCGATGAAATCCACCCAGTTTATGCAACTGATCTGCAACTAAAAGCGAGATTCAAAATCTCTCTTGCTGATTTGCTCGAAGCGTATTCCGAGCATCAATCACTGCGTAAGGAGCCGCCGAACCCGAATCAACATGGGAGCAACATGGAAGGTTTAGACAAGAGGTAACTTAAATCGGAGATTAAAATATTAAAATAATAATCGGTAATAACGGGTTGGCAGATCTGTGGTCCTTTTCGCCTTTGTGTCACCTATGTCGTAGCAAATTTTAACTCCTCACAAACGCTGAAAATGCTCCCAGCGCCTCCCAACTTCTCCGCAGCAGGATCGCAGTTCGCTCTGCAGAACAATTTTACAGCAGGACCGTCCTACGGGCCTCAACCTCAACAGGCTTTCCTTCCTCAGTCGCTGCAGGATCCTTTGCATCAAGGTGCTGATCCAAACTCTCCAGAAGTGTTCAAAAACAACATTAGTGTTGTTCATGGAGAAGTCATGCAACTGCAGCTGTATGCTCGCAGAGTTTTGCTAGCCATGTGAGTCTCGTGTCTTGCTTAAAATTCACCTGGTTTATGATATAAATCTTCAGTCAAAACGCGTATCAGCCTGGAAACTCTCCTGCTCAAACTGAAGGTACTGATTCAACACCTATCTTTGGTGCCATTACGCTCACTCGAACACACTCAGAATACATAGCCGAGCTCAAACAAAAGCTCTCAACCGTGATCGAGAAGTTACGTCAGTCAGGCGTCGGTGCTCTCCCAGTTATACCGACCCCTACCGATCCTTCTGCTGCACCTGTTGTACCATCAGAAAGCCAGCTTCTCGTAAGCACGACGGCAAGCCTTCGCGCTCTGTACGAGAAACTCCAACGAAGTCAAGATAGTGCCTCGGTTGTAGCAAATCTTTTAACGACAGATTATCAACCAAAGGCAAGCAAGTAAAGTTTGAAGGAGGGTTTTAGGCTGGAAACGCGACTGGCAAAGTACTGGTAAGTCCGTTCACTGCAACGCACCCTTCAACCAGTCTTGATCGTTTTGCAGTAAATTTTTAGCAATTGTCATCATCTTGTATTATGCATTATCTGCCCCACAAAGGAAAATTGTACTGTTTCGATCCTAGACTGGCTTTTAAGAAGAATCCACGATAATCCATGGCGGAGAACGCGGCCTCTTTATCCATTGGTTTCAAATTTCCACTTTGCACCTTCCAGTCAGTATCCGAACCAACGCACTTTCTGCTGACGAAGAGAGTTAGCGCATTGGAAATCCGAAGGAATGTCAAGTGTCTCTGTGAGAGTGGATCTGCACGATGCACTCGATGTCGATAAGCGCGTGTCATTGGCAACACTGTTGTATTCAACATCTGGCTTACAGGGCCGATTCCGATTTATTGCAGCGTTATTCAAGGACTTTCCCATGAATTACATAGCTAATGCACAGTTTTCGTTCATTTGCTTTCGACATATTCAAAGTGAGTGTCTCGAGTATCTTATGTTACACCGTTTTCACCGTTTTTCCTTCTTCACAGGCGAATTTTCTGGACATTTTCTACATGATAGACACAATTCCTTACTCATAGGATGCAGAAGACTCGGTTTGCGTGGAGATTTGCCTAGAACGTGTATGTCGTCTCCACAGCTTCTGCCGTTCTCGGTGCTCGCCCCTCATGTTTTCATTCCATGAATTTATTTTTAGATTTCGTCCTTCACTCTGACTTCGCAGTCCTGGCACCCGCACGGCCAGCAGCATCCCAAAAACTATCGAGCTATTGCCACTGTGACTTTGAAGTCTAGGATAGTGTAACCAGCCCCGCAAGTCTTACGATTCAATCAGGTCTGTTGACATCCCCCTTTTTTCATCGAATCACTGTCTAAACTCCCACCGCAGTCCTACTAAAAATCGAGCCTCCGGCTTCGCTCGGAGCATTTCTTGAATCCTAGGAAAACGGGAATGGAATAGAAGTCATCAATGGGCCGCAGACTTCTCGTCCTTCGGAGGATTAAAAAGAAGGCCTGATTGCCTGGAACTGAGGCACATCTGCTGCGAGGTAAGAGGCTTTAAAAGCGCATCTGGCGGTAGCACCTTGACAAGTCGTTTCTTACTTCTCCCTCAACCACTAGCATGTCTTCCAAGTCCTACTCCAACCACAGTGAAAACGCCGAGTTCGATTCCAAGTCCCAAGATGTCGAGAAAAATTATACACCAGCGCTCGACGCTCACTACGATCCCGCCTTCGTCAAGAAAACACTGTAAGTAGCTTTGGCATCGACACACTCTTCGCTTTCATTGACCTGAATCCTTCAAGTCGTTTGATTGACTGGCGTATGCTTCCCTTACTGGGATTGGTTTACTCCATCGCTCTTATTGATCGAGCTAACCTGGGCATCGCCCGTACAGCAGGGATGGATGTTGACCTGGTAAAGTCTCTGAATGTTTCCACTGGCGGTCAGAGCCTTACCGTTTTGCACTGCACAGAGACTAGACATCGGCGAACGATACAGCATCGCTTCATTGGTATACTTCTTCCCGTATATCCTCCTGTTCGTATCGTCTCTTTCACCTTCATTTTATCAGGCGATTGACTATTATACACGATAGCCAAATTCCTGGAAACATCATCTTACGATGGTTGGGTTCTCGCACCTGGTTAACCACATGTGTTGTTGGATGGGGAGTTGCGCAGGTCGGCATGGCTTTCGTGACTACATGGGGCCAACTCTCCGTCTGCCGTGTCTTCCTCGGTGCTTTCGAGGTATGTTTAACTTGACCTCTTGTTTTATGATCCTGAACCCCAAATTTTCAGGCGGGATTCTTTCCTTCCTTGACATTTATCATCACAACTTGGTATAAGCGCTATGAAGTCCAGAAACGGCTCGCCCTCTTCTACCTTAGTTCAATCTTGATCTCAAGCTTCAGTTCTATCCTCGGTACGTTCCTCACAACACCCTATTCCCAATCACTGATGAGTCCATGCCAGCATATGCAATCAACCTTCTGAAAGGAAAAGCCGGCCTAAACGGCTGGCGATGGATTTTCTTCATTGAGGGTCTGCTAACGATTTCTCTTGGCGTCCTCACATGGTTTTTTGTTCCCGACTTTCCCGATAAAAGCACCTTTATTACCAAGGAACAACAGCGGGTGTGTTGGGTTCGTTTTTAAATGTAAAAGACAATCAATTGACAAGAACTCTAGATGGTTTTGGATCGAGTCCAAGCTGACAGAGGCGACTCTGTTCCAGATAAAATGAACTGGACGAAGGTTGTTACCCACCTGAAGGATCCTCTCGTCTGGGCTTTTGGTGCGTTGTGACTTGCCGCTTCTGGTTGGATGAAACACTGACCTGTTATCATCCGTTCAGCTGCTATGTTTATGGCTAGCACTATGCCAGCTTACGCCGTTGGTTTCTTCATGACCATCATTTTAAGAGGGATGGGATTTTCGGAGTCCATGGCTCTTATATTAACGGCTCCTCCAGGTGTCTTCGCTGTGCGTTTATACTTTGGCTTTCTTGATCCGCTAACTTATATGCCTTTTTGTTCGACTTAGGCTGCTTCCTGCTTCCTCTTTGCGTGGCTTTCTGACCGAACAAAAATGCGAGCCCCCTGGATGGTCGTACAAAATCTTATCTGCATTACCGGACTCCTACTCGCAACGTACTCAAATACGAACCTTGTACGCTACTTTGGATTGTACTTTGTAAACGCAGGTGCAACAGGCTGCATCCCCGCGGTTCTCGCCTACGTAAGAAGGCGTCCTTCGCCTGTCAAACAGACAACCGTCCAATTTCACTGACGCCTATTGGAACAGAGCGCAAATAACATAACGAGCCACACAAAACGAGCCATCCAATCCGCCACCGTCATAGCAGCTGGAGGTGTTGGTGGCATCATCGCAACAACAGTATTTCGCCAACAAGATTTTCCGAGGTGGGAACCTATTGCCATTGCCTTTTCAGCTTTCTTATATATCCATTTGTTTCGTACTATCCAGATATGTAAACGGCATGTGGACGACTATAGGGCTTCAAATCCTCATGATCGTCCTCCTGGGTGTGACGACCTTCGTGTTCAAACGCCGAAACCGACTTCGCCTGGAAGGGAAAGTTGGTCCGCTAGAGAGACAGCCTGACTTTTACTACACCATTTAGTTCTTCGGCGATCCATATATTTTACGACGGGCAGGCGGTTTTATTTATGGTGTTCTTCGTCTATGAATGCAATTTACGGAATGCAATCTGTCCTTATTGCTATTTTCAATGAAGTTGGCGGTGGGTCACATCACGTCACATTTTGGCAATCTTCGACCTCCGGTCTTCCACATGAACTTTCTCAACAACTACTGGGCCTAGAATTATAATTTTTGGTGTTCTGGAATTCTATTGACGAGTAGGTGTGCGCCCCAGCTTAAAATTTGGAATTTGGTGAAGTATTGCTGCCGTTGGGAATATGATACGGGAGAAATATGCATTTTTACATATGGTGAACTTGTAGAGGAACCACTGAAGATAAAAACAAAATTCCTTTTGTGATATACTTATATACTTGTGTATGAGTGCGCCCCATAGCAAAAACGCCCATATCAGATGTGTAAAGCGGTAGAGAGATGTGACACCCTTTCTTCTGGCCACTATAAGCTAATTATCTAACAACAAGATGGAGTATACCCCAAAATTTATATGGGGCACACTTATTTGAATAAATTCACGTCGTTCTATAAAAATTTGAGGGGTCCAGACCATCTGATTCTTTCAGAAGTTCAATATGGCTGCTGGACTAGTGGCTATTTTCTAGTGACACAAATACCGCACCAAATATTATATTTTAAGCTGGGGCGCACACCTACTCGTCAATAGGGTTCCAGAGCACCAAAAATTATAATTCTAGGCCTAGTAGTTGTTGAGAAAGTTCATGTGGAAGACCGGAGGTCGAAGATTGCCAAAATGTGACGTGATGTGACCCACCGCCAACTTCATTGAAAATAGCAATAAACATACACACCACATTTGAAGCTGTCGAATAGAATCATATTGAAACCAGAGGGGAAGAAATTTGAATGGAGATCTGGAGATGTTCCTAGCAGACAGAAAGTTTCTTCTAACATTGACGTCGTTGTTAAAGTGATACCACTAACCAACCCGAGGAGTCATAACAAATAGCCATTTCATTCGATCAACGAAGAATAGACTACAGTATATACACAAACACTGGATGGATGTACAGGCAAAAATTGAGAGGCCCAAATATTCTACACATTAACGACGAGCACGAAAAATGGAGGAATATACGAGCAAGACACATAGCGAACATGATTGACAGAAGTAGATGTTCACTATGATGAACAAGAAAAATTCGGACAGCACAACGAAAACAATAACAATCGAGAGCAAGATTCAAGATATGAAAGACAAAAAAAAGGAAATCGTAACAAGATACTAAGCATTCAATCGTAAAGTTAGTCTGTCGAGTCTGCCCTTGCGGGTAGATCTCAACGAAGATGTTAGAAACGTGACAATGAAGCATCGTGGAAGCGTGAAGCGTGAAGATTGCGCTTAGAGAGGTCGTGTAGCGTGAAGGAGTCATGCGGTCATGCGAGGATGTTGGTTTGGGTAGATATTATTTGAGATGAGGGCATAGGTCGAATGGCATAGGCATAGGATTCAAATCATCGGCATGGAGAACATTGACCACGACATGGGCTCAGACCCTGATAGGTCGGTTCTGCGAAGCAGGTGTGCGACCACCAGGAGTAGGTCTGCCGCGGGGTCTAGGTCGGTTCAGCCTCAAAGTATCCCCAGGACTAGCGATTCAAAAAAACAAATATCAGTCTCGATTCGATAGAAAGCTCCCGAAATGCTTACGTCATGATAGTGCCAGCTCCCACAGCATTTTCTTTTTGCTCTGTGGACGACTTGCCTGTACTGCGTTTCGACCAACCCAGGGCAGTTCGTCGAGCAGTGGATCCAACCCGAGGGCGGACATTGGGGGCCAGGCCAAATGCGTTCTCTCGTTTGGGTTCAATGTCCATTACCAGCGGAGAGAAAGGTTTGAAGGCTTCAAGAGACGGAGGAGCGACCATAATATTCTTCTTGACAGTTACTGGTCGTAGCACTGGCGTCTTTTGATGGTCGACAACAGAAGTGCGAGTTTGTTCAGGCGACAGTGTTGCCTTTGAGACCCGCTGAGGATATGGCGACGGACGCGAAGATGTACGTGAGCGGATCCTATGAGGACGAAGTTCGGATGGAAGAGGGCCGTAGTTTTGGACGGAATGCTGTAGAAGGGCTTGCATATCGGACGGGCTTCCGGGTGCTTGGAAGGCTAGAAAATAACCAATGAGAAGGATGTTAAAAGAAAGACAAGACCGTACTTACACTGAACCGCAAAGAGCGAGAATGGGGTGTCTCGCCACTGACGACGACTCTCCGTGACCGTCTCATGGGCTTCATCCCGGAGGGCATAGTATTTCCTCAGAGCGACAATACCCCGTTCATCATCCCAAGTCGACTCCTCAGGCTTCGAGATAAAGGAAGCTGTTTCGGAATCAACAACAAAGACCGCTTGTCGGGTAGTCGGGCTGCTCTTCTTGGACAGCAGCGAGTGTGCCGGGCTCGTGTGGTTCGAGTTCAACATTTCCTCCTCGATGGTCTCATAAACGGATGACCTCGAGATATGCGATTTGGAATAACGGCGACGATGACCTGTGCCAGGGGCTCGAGCTCGAGCCCTGTTCCTTGCGACTGTTGACATTGGATGAGTAGCATTGGAGAGGGCGATGTTGATCTGGGAAAGGTCGATGCTAGACTGAGAACCTTCAGAAAACGAGGAGCCATCAGATGCGGAAAGAGGTGGTGTGTCGCCTCCCGAACTCGATGTGCAGGTGCTTGAACGAGATCGAGTAGCCGGGCCAGGTCTGGAGAAAACGGGGACATCTAAAACTGGGTTAACACAAGGAGAAAGGACAGTAGAATGAGGACATACAAGCACTGGTAAGGTCTTCTCCATCAGCAATAAGGCAACTCTCTTCCAAACTGTGCCTCTCCAAAAGTCCGTGCTGCGCCTTGATCATGCGCTCGCCACCGAACTGGAAGGACGAAGTCGACGCAATAGATGGCTTCTCGACGATGCGAGCCTTGTTGGGCGACTCGTACTGGTCTTGTCCTTTATGATTGACAGCTGAATGTTTGCGTTTCTCGACACGGACACATGGAGAAGCCTCGATGATGGAACCGACAGAACGACGGCGAACGTGACCACCGCCCAGCATCTGCCAACAGAAAAAAGAAATCAGCAAAAGTAAAGGTTAGTACACGAAATAAGGCTTACACTGATCATGGTATCATCTTCTCTCATAGGACTATGAACACTATTTCGGCTCAGAACAGAAAGAGGGCGGAACTGATTAGGAGGGAGCAAACCGCCCTGGAACGAATGCGAAAAGTCGTCGCCGAAAACCGAATCAGAAGAAACAGAAGACGGACGACCAGTCTTCTCAAACAACGAATCCTCCATAGACGACCTCTGGTACTCGTCAATAATAGAGTCATAACCAAAGTTCTCCTGCGAAGCACTAGCACTGCCGGGAGGAGAGGCCGAGATGGAAGTCAAAGGAGCCTGGGTTTCGAACATCTTGTCTCCAATCCCTGGTCGACCAAGGTGCATACCCGAAAAGTCGCTCATGACCGAGTCGACAGACTGATCCCTGCGATGCCTGGCCCACGCTGAAATCCCACCGTTCGCTCCGTGCTTGATGTACGACATGGCCACAGAGCTCGAGCTGGCAGTTGAGTCGTTGCGGCGATGACCAAAGCTGCGGTTGTACAAACTGATAGGCGGGGCTTGCGACGAGACGGACATGTTGGATTCACGACGACGATGCCCACGGGCACCGTTCTGCTGAGGACGGAAGTAGAAGCTAGAGGCGTCCGATTCGACACGACGACGGGGTTTGTTGGCCAAATACGCGAAAGTGTCATCTACAGACATCGACATCGAGATGCTCGTCATGTCCTCTGAAGAAGGCCTTTCTCGGAGGCTGGGAAGTCCATAGTCGAAAGGATCATTGGACCCAGAGTTGATGACGTGGCCATAGGACGAGACGGACGCAATGCTGAACACCGACTCGTGCCGACGATGAGGCGCACGACGACCTGCCGCAACAGAAGCAACGACAGCAGGAGGAGGGTAGAACGCCGGACGCTCATCGCTGAACTCGAACCCGCGCCTGACCTCTTCAAACGAATTGAAACCCTCAAAGCTGATGCCCGAGGACGGGCGAGACGCCGCCTTGTAGATACTTCTCTTCTCCTGTGCCGACTGGTGGCTGGAATCCAAATTAACACGAGGCTTTTCAGCAGCAGGAACACCGCCGACCATCTTCCTGTAGATGGATTTCAGGACCGAATCATCCTCCAAGCCATCGAGCATGAAGGAATTGTTCGCAGAACCTGAAATCGAGCGAACATGGGACGGAGGCGGGATGATATCGGACAGCGTAAGCTCCTTCTCCTCCTCAGGCAGCGACTTGGACGACGCCGCCCGTGGAAGGCCTCCGAACCTGAAAGACGTATTGAGCTCTCCATCCGAGGTGCGCGACGAAGTGGACGCGGCCAAAGAGGGCTTCAGACCGGGTGATGGACGCTCCTGGAAGAGAATATCGTGGCCATCGTCGGTGCTGTTGTTGCTGCCCAAACTATCCGAACCTTGAAGTACAGTGGGCTCCTTGACGTCGACGATCCTCGACCCAGAGAACATATCAAAGTGCAACGACTTGCTCTCCTGCTGGCTCTGGCTCTGGCTCTGGCTCTCCAAGCCCGAACGCGTCTTCTCCATAAGACTAAGCCCAGACATCTTCACATCCACAAGCTGCTCCTCCTCCCCATACCCATCAAACCCAGCACCACTCCCCTCACTCCCACTGCCACTGCTCTCAGCATCCATCGCCATCCTAAAGTCCACCGGCAGCTCCGGCACAGGCGGTACATCCACCAACACCCCAAAGTCATATCTCAAATCCACCTTCGCAGGCGTCCTGAACGCGTTCTCCAGCTGCTCCACGAAGCTCCGGCGATCCGACCCACCCGACTCGTTGAGCTTCTTCAGCTCGCCCGTAAAATCAAACGACTTCTTCGTGTCTCCCTCCTCCGACATGGGAGAGTTGGAGATATCGTCGATCTCGAGATGGTTATCCTGTTCGTCGATGAGCGCCGCGCGGAAGACGGGGAGGGACAGGTTAAGCTCGAATGGCGGGAGGAGGTGCGAGCGGGCGAGCTCGACTTCCATTGACGTGCTATCTCCAAGCTCGACCTCACTCTCGTCCACGTCTTGAATATCAACCTCCATCCCCCGCTCATCCCCACTCCCAACACCACCAACCCTGCCCCGCTCCTCACCCGCCGACAAAATAACCCTCAACTCATCCGGCACATCCGAATCCGGATCCGACGCATCCAGCGGCTCTTGATAGCACGACACATCCGACCCGCCCATCGTACCCGACATCCCAAGCACGCGGCGTGTCTCCCTCGCAATGGGCACACTGTACTCCTCGTCCGCATCAGAGAGGTACTGGTCATATCGGGTACTACCAGTACTGAGACGGAGCAGCTGGCTGCCATAGTTCGAGTTCGAGCTCGAGCTCGAGCGGCTGCCCTTGCTGGACGTGGACCGCCTGCCTGCACTGCTGGGAGCCAACGAAGCCCGCTTGTCCAGCTCCGACTCGTGGATGCGCTTGAACACAGGCGTCAACGAGCCCGAATACTCCTCCGTCGAGCCTCTCCCCCTCTGCGTGCCCCTCGACGAAGAGCGCGAGCCAGGCCCAAAAGTCAACGAAGACGGCGCGCGTGGGTGCTCCTCCTCATGCACACCCCCATCCTCCCGACCGACAGACCCAGGCATAGGCGACGTCGGCACCTGCAACAACCTCGCCCGAATCGCCACCCTCGACCGCGCAGGGCGCAACGGCTGCAACACGGGTTCAGGCTCAGGCTCCGGCGCAGGCGTCATCGTGCGCTTGTGCCCCGGGCGGAAGGTGCCAGCACTAGCACTGGCAGAAGGCGGCGTAGGGTTGATCTTGGCGCGGATAGTAGCAGCACCAGGCGCGTTGCGCTCCTTGACAGGCGACAACCCCTTCATCAGCGTCGACCACGGGGCGATCTGCTTCGAGATGAGGGCTGCGTTGGCAGCGTTGTTGTTGTTGTTCGTGGCCACTGCTGCTGTGTGCGTGTGCGCGTGCGTCGTCGTCGTTGCTGGAGGAGTAGTCCCGTTGCTTGCGAAGCCCGACTTGGCAGGATACCCCCTCGACTGCGCATAAGGCCTCAACGAGCTAATCGACGCCGTGCTGCCCTGCCTCGCCAACAAGCTCTGTCCTGCTCCTGCCACACCCATCGTCGCAGCAAGCTTCTTCGCGCTTTTCATCCCCAACGGGCTGTCCTGCCCCACGCGCTTCTTCGGGCTACCATTATACTCGATTGGTGGATTCCCCTGAACATGGGCATGGGCATGAGCATAAGCCTTAACCTTCTCAAGCGTCGACGCCGGAGTCGGCGACGGCGACAAAGACCCAGCCAGCCTCAACGGCGTCATATCAGGCGTGGACGGCGTAGCCTGTAGATCGAGGTTGTTGATGAGCAGAGCCAGGTCGTTGGTCGCTGCGTCCAGGATCGAGAGCACACCTAAAAATGATGATAATTAAAACGAACGCGTCAGTAAATTTTTCCAACCACGAAAACGAGCATCCAACGAACCTTCCTCATCTTCGTACATAGGCCTAGGCCTGCTCCTCCCCAACAACTGCTCCGACAAAGGACGCGCTCTCGCCTTCTTCACAGGCGTCGCCGCCGGCTTCTCAACTTCGCCTGTGACCTGCCTCTCCACCCCCTGCTCATCCTCATCATCCACACAAGCAAACTCCACACTCCCATCATCACTCCCAATCATCCCGTCCTCCCCCTCCTCCTCCTCCTCTTCCTCCTCATCCCCCATCCTCCCATGCCCATCCGAAGTAGCTTCCTCAATCGTCAAAATAGGATACGCGAACTTTTGTTGTCTCCTCTCATCCACATCCCTCTCCTCCTCCTGCTGCTCCTCCTCTTGCCCCATCCCCGGTCCCTCGACCACCCCATCCCCCAAAACATCAGGGAAAACAGCACTCAGCGGCGTCCGCCTCCTCCCCTCCGAAGACCGCCGACTCTCCCTCGACGTCCGCCTCTCTTTCTTCTGCTCTCCCATCTCCCTGTCTTTCTCATCCCCTCTATCCCTATCCCTATCCCCACCCCCCTCCCGCCCCTCCCTCTCCCTCCTCCTCGCCTCTCTAACAGTCTCCAGCCCCTCCTCGTCCCACCTCACAGACACCCCCGAGCTGCTCCCCGAAGCGGAAGAAAGCCGCGAGGCCGTGGAGGTCGTTGAGAGCGGGCGGAGGGAGGAGTTGGTGGATAGAGCCGATGTTGGGCGGCCTTGGTGATGCTGGGATTGGGATTGAGAGCGCGCAGATTCGACGGAGAGCCGGTTGTTATTGTTCGCGTTCGCGTTGATAGCACCTCCGTTCGAGAGGACGCGGGCATTAACGTTTGGATGAACGCTGCTGCCGACATACGAGACCGTAGCCGCAGCCGCAGCCTGAGACTGGGTCGGTGCGGAAACGGGAACGAGAGCAGGTGCAGCTACAGACGCAGACCCACCACCACCAAAAAACTCAAACTTCGAACTCGCACTCGACCCGCTCCTCACAGAAGGAAGACGCATCGTCATCGTGGACGGCAGGCCGAGCCCCAAGAGCGTGCTGCGTTTTTTCGGGCCGAGGGTGTGCACCCCCAGAGTTTGCGTCTGCGTTTGTGTCTGTGCGCCATTGCCAGTCGAGTTTGATGCGGGAGAAGCGGAAGAGGAAGAGCCAGGGGCAGGAGCGGGTCCGGGGCTGGCTGTGAGCGCGCCCGCTTCGAAGCTGCTCGAGGAGAGTCGGAGGGTGTCTTTTGGCTCTTTGTCTTTGCTTTTCTCCTTGGACTTGGATTTGGACTTGGTCTTTTCCTTCTTGCCGGCCTTGTCGTCCTTCTCCTTGTCCTTCTCCTTGTCGTCCTTGCCTTTGGACTTGGTCTTCTCCTTGGTCTTCTTCGGCTTCTCCTCCTCAGCACCCCCAGAGCTCTTCACACTCTTCTTCTTGCCCGTCTTCTCCTTCTCCTTCTTCTCCTTCTCCTTAGGAGCAGGACCAGAAGCAGGAAGAACACCACCCTCATTCAACTGCGCCCAACTGCCCATCCTCGCCAAAGACCTCACAGATCTAATCGCCCGTAACGCGATCGAGCCCTGTCCCTGCCCCTGTCCTTGTCCCTGTCCCTGTCCTTGTCCTTGTCCTTGGCCCTGTCCTTGTCCTTGTGCGCCGATACCAGCACCAGGCGGAGCAACAGCCAACAGCCCACCAGAAGTCAACGTCCCCGTGCGCGAGCGCGTATACCCACCGCCCAACGAAGAAGGCGGGCGGTTGTCCTCCTCCTCCTCGTCGGGGTCTGCGGGCATAGGGATGACGGTCGCCTTCGCCTGAGCATGAGGCTGGGGTCGGACCTGTGTTTGTGGTTGGACCTGCGGCTGAGCTTGGAAGTGGAGATGAGCCTGTGGTTGAGTCTGATACGCCTGATACGCCTGCAGCCCGCGCACGCTCCCCGCGTTCGTGTTTGTGTTCGTGGTTGGCCTAGGGCCAGCGTTGTTGAGGAGGACGCCAGAGTCGAGCGAGTTGAACCGTCCGCGGTTTTCGGGGGCGGGTTTGAGCGGTTCTGGAGCTGCGGTGGGGTGGGTTAGTATGAGTTTGAGAGAATGGAGGAGAGAAGGGAAGAGAGTGTATCGTCATAAATGTAAAGGACGACCAAAAAGCGCAACAAAAGTACGGAAAAGTCAAAGATGAGAAAGCAAAACAACACGACCACGAAGAAACGTAGTCTAATAAGAAAGAAAACAAAACTGAATCGAACGTACTTTTCGAGCGTGAGTTGGGGTCGTAAATAAACTCGACAGCTAAAGAGCAAACAGGTAAGCACAAACTCCAACCAAAACTTAAAACAAAAAACATACGTTTATGACTTATCTTATTCTCCTTCCTCTCCTTCTCCTTCTCCTTGGAATCCTTCCGGCCCCTGCCAATACTCCACCACTTCCCAGACCCATACCCATCCTCCGCCTTGACCTTCAACAGCCCGTCCTTCTTCTCCTTCTCCCTCTCCTCCTTGCCGCCCTCCGCAACGAGCTTGACGGCCTTCGGCACATTCGTCACCTCCCCCATCGCCCCACTCCCCGCACCTGAACCAGCACCACCACCACCAGCACCCCAGCGCATCCCGTCCAACCCCGCCCTCGACTTTTTCTTCTTCACCATCACGATCTCCCCAATATCCGGATCCTCAGTCGGGTCGACATAAATCTCGAACCCGCCCCGCGCGGAGGACGTCCCCGTCCCGAACCCCTGCTGCACCTCGCGGTCAGAAACGCCGACGCGTCTTACGACGTCTGAGAAGTCGCGCGCGCGTGCGTGCGTGTGGTCAGAGTCCTTCTTGCCTAGGGACATCCCCATACCGATGCTGAGGATGGACAGCTTGGATTTCTTAGGGACGAGTTTGCGTCGGGCTTCAGGCTCCGCTTTAGGCGCGAGTGGGGACGGAGAGGGGGAGGGGATGGAAGGGAGAGAAGGCATGGTCGCCCACGAGTCCTCCAGCGCGCGGTGGAAGGACGTGCTAGCCTCCGAGGAAGAGAGACCGGACGCAGATGGTGTAGCGGAGATGAGGCGGATGGAGGGGATAGGCGGAGCCGAGGAGGGCGTGCCAGCAGCGCCGTTCGTCATCGTCATTCCTGGGTGTGCTGCTACTGGTGTTTTGGACAGCAGCGGCATCACTGTCGTGTTCGTAGTCTTCGTAATCGTAATTGTAGTCGTAACTTCTTGTCGGTGTCGTACAGTTTAAAAAAGCGTAAAAAAGCCGGTCGTTGAAAGAACAAAAGCAAAAAAAGAAGTCGTAGAACAAAAGCTTGAGTGAGTCGTAAAGATAAAAAGCCGGTCTTGTCGTTGATATTGTTGATGTTGTTGTTGTTAATGGTCAGTACACGCAGGTCTTCGTAGTAGTCGTAGTCGTCGGAACCGTGTCAGGGCCGTGAAAAGACTCGTGAGCTAGAAACGCGTTAATTGTTGTGTTTTCGAATGCAGGAACTCTCTATAATACAGCCCATCGATATCATCAGCACACCGCCCACGAAAATCTCGCACACAACGTCCTCACCTAAGCAAAGCCCACTTCAAGCTTCAGGCTTTCCCTTCAACAGGCGAGCACAAGAGCACCGAGCACCGAACCGCCCCAGACAAAGGAGCCGCTCAAGGTATCTTCTCGTTGGATCCAGAAGGGAGGTTCGCGTTGGGACTCGGATGGGAGAGAACAGAGAACAGCCCCGCTCCGCACAGCACAGGGTTGGGAAGTTCAACCACGTCACGGGACCGTTTAATTTCCTTTCCGGGTGAGCCTCGAGGCGGGGCGGAGGCAGTGCGTTACGTCAGCTGTTAAACGATCGAGATGATGGGATTGGATGATGGGGTGATGGGAAGCGGGACCAAATAACGCGTCGCGTCGCGTCGGGGAAAGACGTCATTTCTGAGGTACGCTTAATTGGATAACGTACGTACGCTGTCGAGACTCGAACCTGCACAAACTCGTTTCTCGAATAGCAATTACATAAAGTCATGGAACTTGAAGCTTGAAGTACCGTGACCCTCCTCATGATTCATTGAACTCTTCAATGATAAAAAACTTGACAGAAATGCCTCCGCGATTTTGCATAAATGAATTTCAAACACTCCTCAAATTCAAATTCTCCAACTACTTAAATGCCTATAATACCGACCAGCTTGAGAGCATGTGCGAATGATTAGATATCGAGCTGTGCCTACTGTCTTCGCCTCCGAGTTGCCCTCTTCCGAAGTCATCTCAGAACCTCAGGCGTTTGAATTTTTGTCTTTTCTCTAGGCCCTACTTATTAGTAGGCTCAGCCGCTTTGGTAGGTAGGTCTTCAGCGGGTCTTCATCTTCCAGTTCCCTACATACTTTGCTTCAAGTACCAGTTTTACAGTTTACTTCAGATACCTTCAAAGGCCTTCAAGTTTTATATAAACGATGAGCACACGCATTATCATAAACACTGGGCACTGCTCAACCGCTCACTCCGTCGTCGCCTCATCTCCGAGTCCCTATGTCTCGACTCGACGTCGCTGTTTATCATATTATCACCTTCCGAATACTATAAGAACACGCATAGGCTCCGGTTATGTGCCTGAGGCCCGTGGAGAGTCGGGATTCAGATGGAGGGCGGTTGGTTGGACTCGACTGGAATGGACTGGACTAGGTGCGGAGTGGCGGCAGGGGCTACGTTGCCATTAAAAAGGTCAAGCTGCTGGCCCATTGGGATCTCGACTCAGAGAAAATGGTGGATATTAGTGCACGTTATCATATTAAGATATGGAAATTCCATACTTACCTTTTTTCCGTCATGCAAGTTGGTGAGCAAAAAACATCTAGCGACTCTAGCGGTTATAATAGCCAGTTCTTGTTGTATGTCCAAAACCTTTCTACTTCAACACGGGTTTGCTAGCCTCCCCAGAACCATCAACTCCGAAAAATCGCAGCCAATAAGGCAGCTCCGATATTTCACCGCATTAGAAAATATCCATGAGCTTTCTAAATTCTAAATGAAAGGCTGCCGTCTCAGAAGCCTCACTGAGCGGTCACACAGCTTGATAGGACCACGTTGTATTTTTGAGAACAAGACAGATACGAGTACGAGCGTAACGGTAAGAATGAAGAAGGATCTCCCTATCATTACTGTCCGATCATCGCGTGAGTTGAATAAGATAAGATAAGAAACCAAGAGAAGCGTCCGTGAGTAAGGCTGGCGGCCAGGCTTACACTAGACCACCCTTAACGTTCAACTGCCACCTATCCCATGTACGAACAATCCACAGACTCAGAAAGCACCCTCCTCCCTCCTCCTCCCCCACCCACAATCTCACTTGTCTTCTCCACACCAAGCGTAACAAACTCAACTCTCCTCGTCGATGCGAGACCAATTGTGAAGATATCCACCACCGATGCAGCAGGAGATCACACAACTATTTCCGACGCCCAGACAAAAGAGCTTCTCGTGGACATCCAGCACCGCACCCTCAGGTCGGATACTGTGACATTTACGCACCATTTCAATGGAAAACCATTGAAGTTGAAGGAATGGTTGAAGGAACAGACTTTGGGCGATGGGCGGTGAGCATAAATTATCTACTATTCCCTTGTCTAGGGTCGTGTTTTTGGGTTTTTATGCCTGTGTTGGTAGCCCAGGGTGGACCATGGAAACGTCAGTAGGGAGCTTCATTTGGCGCCCGGATGTTTCGTTTCGTTTGGCAGTAAGTCTCCTCCTTCCCATACAATGCTAATAAGCCTCAGTAAAACCACACTTGTTCTCCAGTTAAGACCAGTCGTCGACGGAGAAACGGCCCAACCGATAGCATGGGCCCAGCTCCAAACCCACTCAACCCCTCTCACATTGCTTATCTCTCGCGGCATTGACACCCAGTCCATCCGCGATGAAATCGTCGCATCTTTTATCATACTAGAGCAGCGCATGCGGATGAATGAGAAAGGGTACGCCAAGGCCGACGGTTGGTTCGCTGTTCACCGTACTGTGCTTGGACACCCGGCCCATGCTGAGGATCTAGGATTTGGCACCAGGAAATGATCTTACTACATTTACCATTCTCCTCCAAGATCTATTAATGGTGGTTAAATTCTTCAGATGCTATTTGAGAGATTTATGGCCGCTTAATTAAGCAGTGCATAATAAGGTACCGGTCTTGGATGGTCGTGGTGAAAAATGTCGTTGTGGTCCTGCAGTTAGTAGTGTGACTGCGGGCTAAAAAGAAGGAAATACTGACAAAATTCCACCACATGAGGCAAAAGAACACAGACACCGGAGAAGGAGTGTCCGAAGGGAGTATGCTCATAATATGAACGATAAAGAACAATGCAGCCATGATGGATATAGAAATAAGCGCCCGTCAAATACGACCATTTCTCCAATCACCGCGAGTTCCTAATTGCGACCATGTCTCCAATCACCGCGAGTTTCTAATTGCTTCATACTCGTACAAATAATACCCGCTCTAGCTCAGGGGGATTAGATTTCAATAACTGAAAGTGCTACTTTAAAATTATAAATATGCGATACTTGTAATGTAGTCATAGTCAGAACCTCTCTATGTAGCTACTCGTCAACCTGGCCATTTCCCGCTTCAGCAGACGTGAAACTTTGAGCGAGCCTTGAAAATTGCAGAACCCCCACCCAACCGGTGACTACGTCCATGTTAGGACGGTCCTTAGGTTCGTGACTCCAGCACTTCGTCAACAAGTCCCAAATATCATCCGTCATCTGAGCAGACTCAGGACGCGATGGCCGTATTCCTGAAGTAATATCCATTATCACGCCGTATACGTGTCGTCGATGAGAAAAGGGCGGATTCCGGGCGATTATCTACCACAGACATTAGCTCCCAAAAGATGAAGGACGATACAGGAACCTGACACTAACCTCCAGAGCCGTCATTCCAAAACTATGGACATCATTGGGCGGAGTGAGAGGATAAGTATCCTCGGTGTGCTCATCCGGAGTCGTGTTGATCAATTCAGGCGCCATCCATCTTGCTTCGTTCAGGCTTTCGCGTGTATTTGCCGTGGTTAGGTCAACAGGATACGGCAGATTTCGCATTCCAAGATCGGATAGCTGAGGTTCTCCATTGTCAGAAATTAGAATATTCGACTGTTAATAAGCGTCGTTAAACTTCTATATCTCGATAATCAAGGAAACACTTACCCCTTGAACTTTGCCATGAACGATCGGTGGTTTTCTACTGTGCAAGTATTGCAAACCGCTGGCTACGCCACACAACTATCCCAACAGATGAGGAAAGAAAACAAAGATCGATATACAAAAGGCTCACAATATGAAGAATATCGGCGTTTTGACATCGAGATATGAATTCATTCACATTCCCGTGCCGATACTCTGGCAGTACAAGAGCAGGGATGGAGGAATCGCTCTGCGTCAGACCAACAAACTTGGCTATGTTTGGATGTGAGCTAGCCGCCTGCCACGCACATAATTCGACTTCGAGCCTCTGCATTACGATGTTAGAATAATAAGCAGTGTTTTTAGGTTGGGAAGATCATGCCTTCTTGAAGTTTATTTGCGAGCTTTGATCCATGCCTACTGAGCGCCAGGATTTGACGATCACCTTATCCTCTCCTAGTTTCCCTTTGTACAGGTTTGTATAAAGGGGCATTAGAAACGGGTCGTTTTCACGGATGAGTTGACGAGGTGACATGTTGCAATATTCCATGTCTTGTTGCGGTACCGGTTGAGCGCGTATAAGTAGGGGACTGAAACAATGAAGGACAACCCTTTGTATTACTTCTTCCTCGGCGTCAACCAAACTGCAACGTGTCATCATGCCCATTAAAACTTGAATAGGCGCACAAGTTAGTAGGGTGAATGCCCACGTTTTTTGAAGGAAGTTTTCCAGAAGGTGTGTCCAAGTACCCGCTCTTATAGGAAGGTGGATGACTGTGCACCGAAAGCAGTGTCAGTAATTGGGAGAACCGGTTTGCCGTCACATCTTTGTTGATCCTCGTAATTACAATTACCTCCTATTCTCAGCCACTTCTATGAATAATTGAATGTCATCGGGTATGAAAAAGACTTACGAATGACTCCGCTCATATACCACGAAACCAGTAGCTGGGACTGCTATTTGAGGGAAACCTCCTGAGCTCGGGGGTTTGTCAATCACGTAGGTGTTTTGAAAAGGCGCCAACAAAATGCAATGGTTCTCCGGTCATCTATGGGGACAGGAAACTGCCCATTCGTGCAAGGTGAGGTTCTTGCTCAACGTCGTTGTTGGTTGAGACAGAGTACGATGTTCGGTTTGAACCGTGCCGATAGCTGTATGTTGCACCGCCACATTATGAGCTCTCTTGGTCTTCCTTTGCACGACAATGCACAGACAATTTGATTATTGTTATGCCATCCCACGCTGTATTCGAGTCTCTGGACGAACGGCTTTTGCAGGCAGAATCGATATATCGTGAATGGCACTCTCACAAGCTCAAAACAGCTGAATTGGTCCTTGAAGCTACCTCCACCTTTCACGTCGAAAAGTTCTCAAAATTTTCATCCTATCAAGCATCAACCGAGTCAGAAATCCTTGCGTTAATGTGGCAAGGAAGGGAACAGAAGACACCCTAAAAATATCAGCCCCTTTCTCTGAGGCATTGTCTAACTCCTCTCTCAACGCTGACTGCCTTTTTCGGTACGATAGTCACTTCTTTTTCCACCTTCCTGTGAGGCGAGTTCAAGGCTAAACACTGCTCCTAGGCATCTGCAGTCTGACCTATCTTGCTGACCGATATTCGGATGACACGCAAGATATTGGTCTAGAGAATGTCTAATTGGCCAGCTTTTTTTTTCTTTGTGAAACTGCGCATGGGCGACGGAAACGTGGCCGGAGGATGACGGACAACGACCCCGATATGGATTGCTCAGCGCCCGCGGTGACCTGAAGTGCCATCTGTGGGATTTGTGTCGGTCTATTTTGTCGGTCACGAGAGACCATTCCACAATGAGGTCCCGACCAAAACGGCCCACGGATATCCTGACTCTTAACCATCATCTTACCGGCCCCGTTTTCATTTATTTTGAAAAAATTTGCCCACTGGACTCACCCATTGTATCCCATACCTTCTGGTGCCACTCCAATTGTCTTCAAGCTAGGAAATCGACATGATGTGGGATTTTGGAGGTCATGGTCAAGAAACGAGGGCTCGAAGTCGAAGCAGATCTCCTCAGCCTCCTCAGATGAGGGTCCCTAGCCCAGCGTACGCATTGTATCCTTCTTCGTCTTGACGCTAGTCTAACGTTCAAGTGGCACTAGCTTCCCGATAGCGTGAGTGAACTTTAGAAATTCTGTGCACTATGGAGTGCATTTCTGAATCCCTCTCTTCAGGCGGACGAACTCTCATCCTAGCCCCAACTCATATGGATATGGCATTCCTGCCAGTTCATCTTATCCACAAGCGCCACCACCGTCTCCGTATTCGCCTTATTACTCGTAAGTACAAGACTTCCAAGTACAACAATGCTGAAATATGTCGAATATACAGGTCCCACGACTATCCATCAATGCCGCGCGCTGGTCCAGCGCCTCCACAACCACACTACCCTGCCCCTCAAGTCATCCACGTTATCCACCATTCGTCCCACCACTCGCACAAGCACAAAAAACATCGCAGTCACTCGCACTCGCGCGCGCATAGTAACCCTCCAACGCCAATATCGGCCTCAACATCATATCAATCTGCTCCAGTTATTCCACCAGCACCTTCTCCGCGTGTTCATTTCTCGTCTTCGCAGCCGGCGGCACAACATAATGTCTTGCTTAAGCCGCCCCCACGAAATCGGGTACACTCCCAGCCGACGGTCCCAACTTCGATGCCAGCTCCGACTTATGCTCCAGTACCGACTCATGCCCAAGTTCCGACTCATGCCCAAGTTCCGACTTATGCCCCCAATTTGGAACCTCTAAACCCTCTATTTCAATATTCAAAATGTACGGGAAGGAAAAGGGCGCTCTGTGTAAGTTCCAGCTTAATGGCAAGAAGAAGAAATTTACCCGTTTTTGTTTTGCAGATCGGGATCAATTACAGAGGACAAGCCAACGAGCTGCGTGGATGCGTGAACGACGCCAAAAATGTCCGCAATTTCTTAATTCGTGCGCCTTTTTTTTTTTCTTCCGGTAAACCATGACTCATCGTACTTCAGGACAAGCAGGCTACGATCCGAAAGAAATTCTCCTCCTAACAGACGACGCCAAAGACGGCCGCAACCTACCCACAAGAGACAACATAATCGAAGCGATGCGTTGGCTCGTCCGCCACGCCAAAACCAATGACTCCCTGTTTTTCCACTGTAAGCATTACGAAAGGATCGGACCTAAGTGCCCACTCATCTCATCCCCTTGGCAGATTCGGGCCACGGAGGCCAGACGCCCGACCTAGATGGAGACGAGGTCGACGGATGGGACGAAAGTCTGTCTTGATCCGTGTCTATTTACGTTAACCTCGGAAGCTGACGCCGCCTTGTGACCCACAGCGATTTATCCTGTCGATTTCAAAACGAAAGGACATATTGTGGATGATGTAGGTCATCTGTCTCTCAGTCAACTCCTAAGCTTATCCATGCCTGACAGCAAATGCATGAAATTATGGTAAATTCATTTCAGATTTTGGTTGGATTGACAGCTTTAACGCGACTCCGCCTAGGTCAAGCCTTTACCTCCAGGATGTCGCCTGACGGTATGCCGCATATCTACGCTCTCTTTTCCGCATTTGCTTACAACCCACTTCCAGGGCCTTTTCGACGTAAATATTCTGTCTTTGATGGCATGAAAAATGCGACTTATACTTTCTCGCAGGCTTGCCATTCAGGAACTGTCTTGGGTTTGTCTAAACACATCTAGTTCATAATTTTGTCCTGACCTATCTCCATTATAGATCTACCATACATCGTACGTACAAACCAAACACACATCACGAATCATACTGACCCTTTCCCCTGCAGTACTCGTCACATGGGCGCTTAAAAGGAAGCCACATCAGCGCCAGAGCACGAGCCAGTAAATCGACGCCCGCCGACGTGGTAGGTTTATCATTCCTGTCACACACCACCCTTCATTTCTTAACGGTTTCACAGATCTCCTGGTCAGGCTGTAAAGACGGTCAGACAAGCGCGGACACCTTCGCCGGCGGTGTTGCTGTAGGCGCCATGAGCCACGTAAGTATACCTTTCTCCTCAGATGCAAGTATACTGGTTCTTATCCGTCGATTCTATCTAGGCTTTCATCACGGCTCTCAGTCAGTTGTCTCTTAATTTCAATAGATGATGATCCTCACTAATTTTAATAGCCAATAAACCCCATCAAACGTACCAGGAGCTGCTCCGTTCCGTCAGGTAGGTCCTTCCCTGGAGATGCAGTAAAAGATGATTATGAACGGCTTTTACAGGTTGATCCTCCATCCACGATTCAGCCAGCGGCCACAGCTAGGAAGCTCCCATCACATTGTAAGCTTGCTTACTCCTCGAGACAATCTGAATTGGTAAATTTTTTTTTTCAGAATACTAATCTGCAGTTCATCATTTAACTTTTCTCATTTTTTTGTCGTGAAATCTTGCTTTCGATCGTTGACGTCTGCTCTGGATACTAGTATAAAAGAACTACTCTAATTTATGGCTGTCGTAATATGTACCATAACTTATACGCTGTACAACCTGTGTCGTAAGTCATCAAATAGGTGACCAGAAAAATCAAAGTTTGTTAAACCACCTTTCGCAACCTTAAGCGTCTTTACTAAATGGCACCCATACCACATTCCAAGCATTCAATTTATTTCAATTTCAACACCCTATTCACCTACATACTCCTCTTAACCAACTCCCCATCCAGCGAAACCTCCACCAACTCCGGCCAAATCCCAACATTCCCCTGCCAAAGCCCATAAACCAGCTCCGGCGCACCCTTCACACACTCCAGCACCATCTCACTCACCGCAGGAAAAGCAGCAGCCATCGCCTCCCCCGCCGCCAAACTCACATCCAAGCCCTTCAACACCAACCTCCGCAGCTCAACAAAAACCACCAGCGGGCTCGCCCCAAGCATAACCACCAACCCCACCATCGCCTCCTGGCTGAGCCCCGCCAGCTCGAGGTCCTGCAGGGTATGATACAAGCTCAGCGTGAAGAACAGCGTGTATATATCCTGATGCTCGTCCGGCGGGCCCGCGCACCGCAGTTCCGATAGGGAGAGTGTGGTGACTGACGACGCGTGCTGTTTTATGAGCCGCCGGACGTAGGGCAGCCCGCCGGGGATCATGACGCGGTGCAGGACGAGCCGGCTGACGCGGGTTTTCATGAAGAGGTGGAAGTGGTTCTGGTATGAGAGGAAGGTGTCGCGCAGTGCGACGTGCTCGAGGCGCCAGCGGGGGAAGGCGGAGATGGGGACGCCGTCGACGCGGAGGGTCGTGAGGTGTGGTGCGACGAGGCTGAGGTCGGGCGGGAAGAACGGTTGGACGCATTGCGGGATCGCGCTGGCGGTGCTGGCGGACGTGGTGGAGTTGCTTGGGAGGACTTGCACGAGGTGCAGATGGGTTAAGGGCGTGTAGGCGGTGTCGTTTGGGGAGGAGGAGAGGTTGCGTTCGAGGAAGACGTCGAGGACGGCTGTGATCACGAGCTCGCTGCTCATGAGGCGGAGGGAATGCAACCGCTGGATGTGCGGGAGCAGCACGCGGCGGATGTTTTCTTCATACCGTGATTTTTGGATCCAGGATAAGGGGAGTGGAGGGTCGTCGAGGCTGAATGCGATATCCAAGTTTATAGGCAGATCGGCGGAGCGGGAAAGGAAGAGGGCGGTCGTGTCTGTCGCTTTGACGTCGGTGTAGTTTCTGCTAACGAAAGCATTACGGCCGAGGGTTAGCCTCGTCCAAAGAGCTTGCAAGCCGATGGCGACATATCTCCATCTTGCACAAACATGTGAAAGGGCGATGCAGTGGAGGAGGAAGTCCTTCTGGGAAGGAAGGGCGCAGAAGTTCGTGGTATCTGCGGGAGGTGCTGCGTGGGTTCCTGCAGCTTCGGCAGCAGCAGAAGCACTCGTCCTGCTGGAGCTAGGCGCCGGAAATTGCGCAGTGTGTGGCGAGTGGCGTTCAGCGATATGACCCACCTCAGCAGCGCTGAGCTCGAAGATAGCGCACAGTATCTCCGTAGGCAGCTCATGCACAGCTGGCATCCCCAATTTCGCCCTCTTTCAGGCCTTCCAGCGGGTTAACTGAGATTAGATAGAAGCCTAGTTCGCAAGTGGCCCGAACGGAAGGCGGAAAAGCGGAAAGCGGAATGGCGAGGCGCTCCGCGTCGACGTCCGTGAAAGCCAAGTAAGGAGAAAGTGCCTGGATCCTGGGGTGTAGCGGTTCGTTCGCTGAGATTGGGTAGATGAAGAGGCAAAAAGGAACCCCACTACACCTCGGTAAGTATGCCCAGGCTGGCTGCGCAGAGTGCCAGTGCCAATGCCAGTGCCAGAATCGTGACGTTGACGGTTGATGGTCGTCGGGATCAGGAGATATCGAATCTGCACTCGTCCTCGAAGCTGCAAGCTGCTGCAGGTCGAAAACCTCCAGTGGGCTGTTGATTCCAGGCCGATAATTTATAGCACACGATATGATGCCATACCCGCTTAACCTGCTCAAAGGTACCCAGCACGGGTATCACATCAGTGGATGCTTTACAGCCTGACAAATACCGGCAAAGCTCGCTTTGTTCCCAAAGAATCAGGCGCGGCCCATGGAGGTGGCGGGCGCGTAGAAGGGAACCTTTCAACGTTGTTGTTTTGGCCTTTGGGAAACGGCGTCTTCGAGAATTCGATGCTTGTCGTCCTTTTGGTGCTCCCTTTCATTCGCCTATTCTGGGATTTCAAACTCATTTTAAAAGTCAGCCCCGAGACGAATGATCGCCGGGAACTCTCTCTTCACTGGAATCTCCGCGTACCTCCCCAAATGTGCCTCTGCCAGTGTTATATCCTCTTCAAACTGCATGTCACCTCAGGCGGCTTAGCACAGATCTCGATCGATTACGAGGACAAAAAGTCAATTTGACTGAATCTATCCGGTCACAGTGTGCTCGATCGAGAGTATCGAAGATATTACCTTTGCCAAGTTCTCCGTTCTCCGTTCTCCGTTCTCCCCCCATAACAAGCCTTGGAATAATCCCTTTCAAGACGCATCGTCTCTAGAATCAGTTCAGAACTTCAGAATCCTGACCACCTTTTCCCCAGAGTCTGTCTGATTGACAAAAGGCCTACAAGGTCCAGGCAGTTGGACTTTCTCCGTCTCTTGTTCCGCGAGCCTGTCCGATTGACAGAAAAAAGGACGACAAGGCAGTTAATTATAATTTATCAGGCATCGGTGAACGTCGTCCAAGCCACAAAGGCAATTAAATCCTTATGTAAATCCTCACAATAAATCAAGCATAATCAATCAACTACAGTCAACAATCTACAGTTGCGCCCAATTTGAATCTGGGCTGCACAGCGCAACGAGTGAATCGGACAGGCCTGAGGCAGGATGATTAAATTAATTAAAATAATACAAAAATACTCTATCATAGTTAATTATATAGACTCATTCCGCATTCCGGTTGGTGGCTAGTCTAGTAGGGTAAGGGTGGGGGTGAGGAAGGTATCGTGGTATGGCGTTGCATGAGATGAGATGGGTCGATGTGTGGGTTTGATATGTGGGTAAGGAAAGAAATTATGAGAGAGAGAGAGAGAGAGAGAGGGAAGGCATGGTGTGCGAAGAAATAAAGCACTGTCATACAACCAAAGAATAGAAAAGAAAAGAAAAAAGAAGGAAGGCGCTATCCAGAGCTTCTTGGGTTCGTAGTAGTAGTACAGCGCGAGCGACGCATCCGAGAGTGGTAGTGGACCCGCGCATTTTTGTCTGGTTCGAAGTTGATCCAAGTCCAACCTCACCGCCCCTTCAGCCCCCTCAACCGTCTCGCAACATCCTCCATATCCTTCATATTCCACTCACCACTCCACTCCCTCTCTTTCCGCCTCCCAAACTCGGCCGATAGGAGCTCGCTCTGCCCTTGTCCTTGTCCTTTGCAGTTGCTTTGTCCAAGGCTTTCTAACCGCGCCGGCACACCCACAGGCGGAGGCGCGACGGCAGACACGAAAGGACGCGGCGAGGCCTGCGGTTGGGCGTATAGATTCGAGTGTTTCTCCTGGTGGTGCCGGGAGAGAGGGTTGAGTGGTAACCCAGCGCGAGGCCTCGTCTGCGGTTGAGATTGAGGTTGAGGTTGAGGTTGAGTTTGGGGTTGAATATCAAGCGACGTCGTCCCCCTTGTCGCTTCCTTCTCGCGGTGAAGAAGCAGAGCGGTAGCGGACGCGAGCGCGGAGGAGGAGCCGAGGGTGAGGCTGCGTGGGCGGTGTTTGCGTTTCGGGGTCTTGTCTGTGGGCTGTTCGCGTAATTGGGATTGGGATTGTGTTTGTGTTTGAGTGGGAGGAGGAAGCGGCGTCTCTGCGACTGCTAGCGGGGGTAAGGACGACGTGGCGCTGAACTTGGCGGAAGGAGAAGCAGAGGCAGCGGAGAACTTGGTGGGTTTGTGGAAGGAGTCGAACACGGAGGTGACGCTTGGCCGGGGGTGGTGGCGCGAGATAGAAAGGGACGTGCGGCGGGATACCTGCGCTGGCCCCGGCGAGGAGGAGGAGGAGGCAGCAGGGTGAGACGTAGGGCTCGGCGCGCGAAAGACGAGCTCAGGCGGGATATTCTCCCCAAGCGTCCTAGTAAGCTTCGCCATCTTCCTCCTCTTCTCCCGATCGCTCAGCCCGTTCTCTCTGGATGGCAGAGCAGGCAGAGTCGGCGTAGGCGAGGGAGGGACGACGTTCATGTTGAAGGAAGAAGAAACAGGTGAAAGTGGCGGTTTTTGGAGTGAGCTGTTGGTGTTGTTGGTGTTGCTATGCACGTCCGGCTTTATATGCCTGTCACCAGTGGAGCTCGAGCTCGCGTCCAGACTGGAGGAAGGAGCGGCCCGGGGAGGGCGAACGAGAAGTGGCTGTGCGACCCTGCCCTTGGCTCTATCCTTGTCCTTTTCCTTCTCGGCCCTGTCAGTCCTGTCAGCTCTATCCTTGTCCTTGCCCTTGCCCGCTCCAGAGCGGGTCGCCTTGGACCCACTCGGGCCTGGAAGAGGAAACATGATCGTGATCGGAGCCAATGGGCCCTCATGTTTCCGCTTCAAAGTTGTACCAGCAGCAGCAAGGGCCGACGATCCCGCACCCGATCCCGAGCCCGACGTCGGGCCTTGGACTTGGATTTGGACAGGCAGAGGCGATGCGCTGCGCGACGAGGAGGGCGAGGCGTTCTCGAACACGGCCTGGACCTGATACCCCGCCGACCGGGTCGTGGGCCGCACGAAGACGTAGTCTGGTTCTGGGGAGACGGCGAGCGTCTCGGAGGAGGAGCCGGAGGAGGAGGGGGAGTGGAAGATGCGGCCTTCGCGGCGGGCGGTTGTGCGGTTGGGATGGCGCGGTGGGATGGCAGGCGCGGGAGTGGATGCGGGAGCGGAGGAGGGCGCCTCTGGTTCTGGCTTGTGCTCGACGAGGAGCGGGGTAGTCCCTAGTATGGCGCCGAGCTTGCGCGTTGAGCGCAGTAGGCGGGAACGCTCTTCCGGCGCGAGCGTGTTATTCGTTGGCGGGGGCGGGGTCAACACCATAGTGGTAGTCGCAGTAGCAGACATCGTTCGTTAGGCGTGAAAAAAAAAGCGCAGAGATGGTCGTAGGCGTCGTAAGAGATGTATCAAGACACACAGTGCGATTTGATAAACCAGAAAGCAGATCTACAATGCAATGCAACGTTCGCCCTAAGCGGGGAAGAGAAGAGAGAAAGGAGAAAAAGGCGTACCCGTGTGTCCCTGTGCTCTGTCGGTGCTGTTATTATATGTAGTCTGGGGAAACAATGTGCTTGTGATGGTTCTTATAGAGCTCGATTAAGAACAATAGACATGGAAGAATGTACAAAGTGTCGATCACGAGAATGGGAGAAGAAGCGGCGTCAACTGGCCAGCTGTCCTTGTTGATAAATTTAGTGGAGAAGAGGCGAGGGGCGTGTTGATGGATGTGGTGAGAGCCAGAGAAGACGAAAGAAAAATTAATCGTCCATGATATATGATATATCCGTCATGATAACGGCCTCCCCAGCCCCGCCGCTCGCAGCACAACCCGCCTCATTCCGCAACATGAAATTACTGCAACGCCCAGTTCGTTGCCATGCATCGTCATCATCCGAATCGGGGGTCGCACCGTGACAAATTTCCTCACACGCCCAGCGGTTGTCATGCGATCGAGCCAATCAGCACCCTCCCCCGTTATCTTCCCATCCGCCAAAACAGGAAAACAGGAATTTAGAGTTTTTCACAACCGTGACACCGACCCACAGCCTCCTCCGCAACTTTTCATTCTGCGCTATCCGAGCCTCCCGCAGTGCCCTTGCAATGTTTGTTGTGCGTCTTCCAGACTCATCTCCCGTCTGTTGTATTCGTTTTTTCGCTCGCCCTTCGCCGCCGACACCGACACCGACTGTGCCGCTGACCCCGTAGCGCCCAACTGATCTTGTAATTGTTTCTATGTCAAAGCTAGCCTGCGTGTTGGTTGCGCCGCTGCCTTCCAAGTTCTTGCATAGCTCGCCGCTGGACACTCGCGCGACTCCCTGGAATGAGGAATCGAACCAAGTTCCAACTCTAAAACGTGAGACAGCAGTTCAGAAACCAGCTCTGTAATACTACATGTTCCCTCACTTGACGTTTTCGACGTGTTTGAAGTCTCCTGCTTCTGCCTCTGCCTCTGCCTCTGACACGCACTAAACTGGGCGTCCTCGTTCCTCTTATCCCATCCCATCGTATCAGTGCTTCTCTGTCAATTTTCTCTTTTGGTAGTCGTACTGTAACGTCAGTCGAAGCACTCAGTCCTCTTTGGACCCTTATGCCCAGTGAAAAGTCCATCGTGTGCAAACGCGTGAGATTGTGTGATTTCGAGGTGGCGCTTTCTCAGTATTGTAGCATCGTGCCATCCACGATTTCACTCGATGATGCTGCATCGTCGGCGCAGAAACTGCAATATGAAAAGCAGATTTCAGAAGATGATGAAGCCACATAAATTTGAGAACGTACCTTAGGGTCTTCCCCCATTTAAAACCCCCCAAACAAAAGATGGTTCGTTTAAACTCCCCTTGCTTTCCCTCCGTCACCTTCCCTCTTTGCAGTCAATGTTGAAAATGTATGGACAAAAGGTTAGATTCCCCTTTCTTCCATTCAACACCGCTCTCGTGTTTGCCTGATAGCATGGTGAAGTCGCACTCTAGCACTGCCGTATATTCAGTATGCCTTTGTTTTACTGCCGAACATTGCGCCGCAGGGTTTCCTGCTGGCGTGTTCGCAATCGAGTCCAGCACGCAAAGGTCGGCATCAAGCCCCATGGCCGCGAGCGATCAGATGACACTCGCCACTTCTTTTGAGCTCTGGTACGAAGCCACCCCTCGGGGTCTTCCCCTCGTCGTAAGTCACAACCATCCTACTCGTCCCCTGTTTGAAAGATTCTCTAACAGCGGATATCGACGGCTTCTCTTATTGGCCCCTCCTCCCACATGCCAAACTAGAACCCTCCCGATACTTGACATGCCCGCTACATTCGAAGATACACGGTAAGTATTACTGTTTTATCTTAATTTTTGTGTTCTTAAAGTCGTGTCTAGCAGCCGCTGCATATTTTTCTGAATATTAGAAACAGTTGAAGAGCACGCCGGATACGGAAGCGCACTGCGGGTTCGTGTTATTTACCGTCTTTGCTTTATTTTCCTGACAATCGCATTGTAGCAACTTAAACCAGCTGCAGAACCTCCTGGAATGGTCAATCTTGCGCGCTCGACAAGCCATCCACACCGCCAGCTTTATTGATGGTAGTAATGTTCGGTATTGTATTCAGTACTAGTGTAGTTATAGTCAAACGATCCCAGAATATACGGTTCTTTTTTATATTGTGATATCGTGTCCGGTTGAGTGATTAAAAAATCAATTACAATCTACAATGATCTACCATAGTGGATGCCACTAGATGGTACAATATATGCGGTATTACCAGGTCGTTTGGCGTCGATTGGGGAATGTAGCAATCAATATGATACGATGCCAAACGATTCCAGACGAAATTCCATCTTCTATTTCTCTTTTTTCGTGTGGGATCGCTTGATATATGCTGGTTTGATGGGGAGCTGATGGCAGTCAATCCCACTCTACCTGACACGATCTGGATAGATCGACTTTTCACTGGGCCTTATGCCTTACGTCTTACGTTTTCTCATTTCGAACGAATTCGACAAAATCCCATACTTGGCTTCAGTCCAAACGTCCACCCGAGGAGGGGCAAATCTAAACACCCACCTTCTTCTTATTAACCACCCTCTCGGAAGATACTAGTACTGTACCCTAATTCGAGCTTTGACTTTGACGTTCGAAACTTCCTGTGGAAAGCGGAAAACATACCAACACGAGCAGTGCACCCAGGTCCCACACACATCCGAGTCTTCGCGCAAATCCACAAATACGTATACCCACCCACCGACCCACGTCGAACGTCAACTGCAGCTTCGTGATTTCCTGATTTCCTGGTTTCGCGGCTGATTCATCCTAGTCCTATTAATATGCCTCGTGTACTAATAACGGTAAACCGTAAGTAGCAGTCGTTCATTAGTTCCTCTTCCAAATCGATCAAGTCGACACTTATGCATACCTTTCCCTGCAGGCCGTCCGTCCCCAGCACCAGCGCCTGTACAACTGCCAAACGAGGAGGTCGGAGGAAGGCCGTTTTTCGCAGATATAAACTTAGCTAAACACTAGCACTAACACTAAACTTGGCTACCATCAATCAATTCAACGGACCTACAAAACACAATATGAAGAAAAGAAAGTATCTACCCTGCAGACTACAGACCGAAACTGAGACTGTGACTGGGACTGGGATTGGGACTGAAGTAATTATAACCACATCATGTTTGATGCCTTCATCATGATCACGATCACGCGATTGCTGATTCGATGGTCCATTGGACGGCGTACAGCCTGTATACTGTAACTGTATGCTAAGTCGACTCGTCCCTAACCGTCACGGTGTTTAGGCAGCGTACATCGCACCAATGGTGCGTTTCTGAGATGTAGAGCGCGTTTAAGACCGTGCTTATGTACTTACTTGAAGATACTCGGGATTCAGACGCACTCAGCGTGAAACGCGAAACGCGTCGGAAACCGGTCGCGCGATGGTTACATCGTCAAATTGTCAATGGCATCCTGTGCGCACCGAACTGCGCTTCCTCCTCACTTGGCCTTCAAGTTGCATGGACGAGTAAGTACTAGAGTAGTAAGTAGTACTTACAAGTAAAGTACGCTAGCGCGAATGGTTACTAACCTCCGCGCCTCTTCGTCAATGGCAATATGACACGCTATTACTATTACTCAGTATAGTGTCGTACATCTCCATCTACATCTCCGTGTCCCTGCTGAACGATTCTGAATCTGTAGAATGCGTTATCCTGTAACGACATCAACTCACTCGACCACTGTAAAACGGTCAAATTCGGAAGTCCGCCTCCACCCGCCGTCAGCGAGCCTGAATCTTCGAGTTCGCCCTGGAAAAAATCAGAAATCGTCGAACACACCCAAGAGAAATTAATTAATTAATGAACAGTGATCATTTAATAACGCCGTACTGGGTAGTAACCACATCTACAGTATACCCACTATGTAGCCCGCCTCAACAACTCATAAAGCACCCCACCAACAAACAATAAGCAGTGGGTAATACATTAATTTCATCTATCCAAATCCAAAAAAAAGAACGCGTAGCGGCGCCGGCAAAACATATCTCGAGGACGTTCAAGTTGACTTTAAATTGCTCGTGTGCCCCTCAAACGCCTTACTTACGACGCCTCATTTCGTTGTTGGTGACCCATTAGTACTTACATAAAGTAACATGATCACCTGTGGTGTACATAACTCATTTCCAAGAGGGAGTAAACGAACCCTCGTTACACTACCCACTTGCGCTCAGGCAGCTGTAACTGGAGCTCGGTCTGCTTGATAAATCAACCCCGACGACCTCCTCGAGACTAGCGCCGCATATTAAGGCTTATGTCCTATCGTACCTCGTCACGGTACTTCGTAAGTAATTTCCCCTCCCTCTTCTTCGTCATCGTCACCGTCGTCGTCAGGCCCACCCACTCGGAGATATGCAATACGGTTGGTTGGTAGCCTGGGCGGTAGGGTCAACATGATACCGAGGAGCCCAAGCGCGAATAACGCGCTTTCTCGTTCTTGGATGATTTTTCTTCTGATTCGTTCCTATTCATTTCCCTTACTTGGGTATTACCGGAACGAGGGATGGTAGCTTAGAGTATCACAGCAAGTCTCTCGTAAGGACTTCTCCTTGGGCATAGGATAGATGATGGAAGGAGTGGAGTGGTAAAAGCAGCCCCGATCTGAAATTCTGAATCCGTCCTGCCACTTCCCCAGGCGCCTACTAGGTGTTCGTACAGTTATTCTACAAAATTATACCAAGTCAACTAACTGCCTTTGGTCAACCCACGCCTGTCCAATTTTTTCTAAACCCGGACTCGTCGGAAATGCGAACGAATTACGGACAGAGTCAGAGAGGGGCGAGTGCTATGCTTTAAATATCCTGTAAGCCCGCATTACCCCATCCCAGCACACCTCGACGTCCTTGTCATTTTCCTGGTTGAAATTTTGCGGAAGCCATCCGCACCAAAAAAATTGTCACCCCGTCAGTCTATACGCAGAATCACTAGACTTCTACTTTTGAACTGAATCCGCTGCACGTACAGCCTTGGCATACCTACAGCTTCATTGCACGAAAATTTTGACTCCAGTCAACTAAATTTATACATTCCTGGCGCGAACTTCCAAAATATATCATAGCAGACATGGTACACTTCTCCTCAGCGCTAGCCTCTGACAATGCACGATCTGATTTACTAGTGCAGTGACTAGTAACTTGCTGTAGACGGGTCGTGCTCAATTTTCCGCTAAATATAGACGGTTGACAGACTGTCACTGGCACCCCGTGTACACCGCCAAACACTCGACGCTGGAAACATTGACATTAAGACAACTGTCGACTTTACTTTCTACGTAGACATTCGCTTTTTGATCGCCGTTTTTCTTTGCTTACTTATGAAGCGGATTAGATCATGAGCTACGACGGTATCACCGGCAGTGACCTCCTGCTTCAAGGTTGTGTTTGCCTTCAGAAAAAGTCCAGGCTCATTCGTCCGCTGGTAACGACCTTCAGCCTGGGACCTAAAATATTTTCCGATCTCGGGATAACCTGGCGTAGAAGCCTCTCTCTATATATAACAGCTTCACTTGTCTGTTTACCTGGAATGTCGCAACAGTGAGTATACCTGGTGCATGCGCATCAAAGTTATGTCGCAGATGGTGTTCCATTCAACCTGTGTTATGTTATCTATCTTTGTAATGTTGTCCTGCTTCATCTCGAGGCTTCAGGTATATTTTAGCTCTTACATTAACCTGTCTTGACCCCTATGTTTCTCCCGCGTCTATCATAGATGTTGACCGCGCTGTGGTTATCGCCATCATTTATCCATGTACATTGGCACGCCCATCTATCCATCACAAAGCACCCGCATACATACCCACGTCGAGCGGGCTGAAGTTCACAAAAAATTAAAATAAATCATTGAAGGTTTGATGTCCATGCTTACAGAAATCGGGAAAAGCCCTAGCTTTCTAGCCGACCTTATAGAACACCGACATGGCTTAGGCTACTCGCCGTGGTTTTAGTGGACAATACTGAGTAGTTTAGCCCATGATTGCCCCAAAATCCGATAGTCAATCTCCTTGACCCACTAGGTTCGGATCTGGGATTGTCGCCCCTGTCCATTCACCAATCTCCGGAACTCAGCCAGGACCGAGGTAGTGCTTGGGACATTTTGGTTCCGCGTGGCTGTGCGTTTATTTAGGCGCACGGAGTACGATTTAGGCTATTAATAGACGCCGGGTGTGCGCCGTACATAGGCTCCGAAGGTGAGTCGTCTCTCATAAAAGTGGGTGTGGATCACATCTTATGACTGAGCACGCCAAAAAATATTGAGTCACAATATATCTGCGACACGTATTCAGGTGGCACTTAGGGAAGTCAAAGCGCTCGCCAGGGTTGTAGAATGCGCTGGGAACAACAGCCTCTTGCAGGAGCTCAATCCCGCCTGCAGTTAATTCGTAGTGATTCCAGATAAAGCTGAATATCATGAACAACGGAGAGGGCCCCATTATAGACATACCAACTCAATTCGAATTACTAAGTTGACGAAGATAAAAAGAGTATGGGATTCCGAATATTTTTACAGGGTCTCGCTAGTTAATGAATAAAAGTTTGCATAACGAAACCTTCAATTCACCTAGCTACTAGACTTAAAACGCACCCGGACGAGCAGTCCATGCAGGCATTGGCTGGTTAACAATCGAAGCCATGCTACTCTGAATCTGGGCAGTGAGTTGTAGGGCCAGAGAGTTGAGCTTCGCTCCTGCAGCACCAGCTGCCCACAGTGAGACAGCCAAAGTGTTCGTGCCTTGATAGTTCAAGATACCTTGCGCTATTCACGGGTACTCGTCAGTTACAAGCTTTTAAGCACGAGCCAACGGAAGACTTACGGACGGGGAAACTCTTTTGGGGACCAATATGGTTAACTACACAGTATGTTAGCAAAACGTTCATATGACAATCCAACAGACGTACTGTATCTTCCGAATTGATAGCCATTGACGTAGAACTATTGCATTATTAAGCTTCGTCGCACTGATGTGAAGAGATTTGCATACCTGAGCACGGAAGTGCGGGTTCGTCGTTGAGTTCGTTGTGACGATTGCAATCGGGTAGTCGACGCCTTGAGGAATATTCAAGTTGAACGTTGTCCTGTGGGCGTGATTAATGATAATAAACCCCAAAATTAAATTCAAACCGACCTGTACATGCTTACACCGGCTGTCGAAATTCCGGAAGTCGGGCTTCCTGTTGACCAGGAAGCGTCGTTGAATCCTGGTAAGTGCCAGCCTAATCACGGGAGCATGAGAGGCGTTGTTTCAAGAAATATATCACCATTACCTTGGCGTTCAGCGAAGAGACCGCCTTCATTCAAAGGTCCACGAGTTTGGTCAGCAGCCTAATACAAACAGTTCACATCTCGGTCAAGGAAACGTCGAAATAGAGAGAAAACGCACACTCTCGCCGCCGAGGTTACCTGCGACTTTCCAAGTGCTGACAGTTGTAGTTGTACTGCCGACGAAAGAGTAGCTCAAGATACCCCTCGGTGCCTTGAAGCTATCGCTTCCCGCAGTGAAGTCTTCCTCGTAGCCCATATGGTCTTGCAAAATGGTGATGACGTGGGCAGCGCCTTTCGTCAACTTGGGAAGAGTGAATGTGCCTTGGAAATTGCTATGACGCGCGTCGCCTTCCCAAGATCCAATAAACGTGGAGTCCAACCAGACGGAGAAAGCAAACGCAAAGCCGCCTTGCAGCTGGGCCTGGAAGGCAGTCTCAGTCCCCGATGCGGTGAAGTGGGCGCGCCAGAGAATATTCCCAGTGTGGTAGCCGTAGTCCCCAGCATAGAGTACGGTGGGCGTCTTGATTGCCGTAGGATTATTTGTGGTGGCATGGTTGGCGACGGTCCAGGCGTTATCTGAGTATCCGGAGCCAATTTCAGGCAAGCTATTTGCAGTTTTCTAGAGCCAAATTTGAGCTAGACTTTCTTTAGTTCGGGAACAGTCTTACCCATGTGAGTGCCGAAAGATTCGGAAGTGTAACAGCAGGAAGAGAAACCGTCTTCTGGGCGGTAAGAGTGCCGTAGGAGGTCTTGCTCACGGTTAAGGCCGCGCCGTTGAAAGTGACTGCTGTTTGTGCAGCAGGAGCGATGACCTCAAAGCTAGCAGTGCTATTGAGATCTCCGGTCAAAGCCAAAGTGCCGCCATTGATGTTGACCGTGCGCATGAGATAACCTCCTTTGACGATGATGGGATTTGCGGTACTGTATTGAGCCAAGGCGCCGCTGGTGGGTGGATGAAGAACCCAGAACTGGTATGCGGTGGCTCGGTCTGTGTCATGTCAATTGACGATATAGTTCAAATCAAGAGCTGACTTTAACGTACCAACAATGTAGAGCATAACAGTGCTTCCAACTTGCACCACAGTCTGACCTGGGGCGGTCGTGTATTGGAGAGCAAGAGCGGAGTTGCCACTACTTGTCAATACTTTCTGTTTAAGGGTACCGCTTCCTGAAACGACTTTGACGGTGGGTGTCGTTGTTCCGGTAAACTTGATGGCAGTTTCGTGGAGTTCGCCAGCATTTCCGTAGAGAATAATGACATCTCGGCCGTTGATTGTTGCCCTGCGTGAGCGTTGAGAAATATTGTGGTACGAACATATAGGCAGTTTCGTACCATGTCATGATTTCACCCGTGGAGTAGATAAGAGTTGTTGTTCCGGCGGTATAGTCAACGACATGTATTTTCGAGTCCTTTCCGGTCAACGTAAGAGATCCTCCAATGTTCGGAATTTGGAGAGTGCCAAAGCTGGTGGGCAAGTTCAAAGTGTAAGTCTGAACGGTAGTGATTGAAGCATCGGTTTGCCTTGAAAATTTAAATCAGAACCAGTAAGACGGCAGAAATGTGAGGAAGATACCTAACGGTGTAGAATCCTGTCTTTTTGCCGACAGCATCCAAGGTTTGGGTTGTCTTGAGTGCAGAATTTCCCGTGAACATTCCTTGTGAACTTCCGACATTCATCGGCCTGGTCGTGAGGAAGGCAGGAGAGACTTGGATGAAGTTTGCTTGTAGCTTGAGTTCGTAGAACTTCTCGCGCAAAGTCCTGTCTTCTGAAATGGCCGAACCCTGTGTCAAAGTTTAGCTCAGAATTGAATTTGGTCATAAATATCAACACGTACATAGTCGTATGAGGTATAGACACCTTCGATTGTGCGTTAGATTAGGGATTGCAGGTTATGGAAACGTATTTCTCACCAGGATGGGCTATACCTCCCCAGTTTGTACCACCGAAGATCATGTACAAATTCATGTACGTAGTCGACATGGCCAGATTGTTCTTGTAGAACACTAAATGTTTTTAATCAACGAGTTTTACGCAAGGATCAATATGGGATTACCTCTTTCGAAATTGGTGCCGGTGAGTACTCCGCAAGTATCATAGCCAGACCCACCCCTAGGAATGTTTATCAACACGAGTTTAGCAGTCAAGTCATCTACTAACCATCCGTCGAAGGCCCCTCCTTGGAATTCGTAAATGGCATTCAAATTATTGGGAGTGAACTTCAGATGTGCTGCCCAATAGCCCCTGATGCCGCATTAATAAGGTGAGGACGAAGAAAGATGGTGTCACCCACTCTGGAACTGAACCGGACCCCCACGAGGTGGGATGTGAGCAATCAAACCCGACGGGGTAGCCATCGTATCCCCAGACGTCGACAGAGGTATAATGGCCAGCTGGCGACGGGTCGTTAGTAGTCAGCGGGACTGTTATGCCGGCTTTTCTCTGTAAACAAGTAACTTCAGAGAAAATACCAAAAAAAGGACGAAGGACGCACGAGTGATTGTATGAGACTGCTTTCATAGACGGTATCTGCCTTAGCGTATTCGTTTTCTGACTGCAATGTCCTTTCAGATAATGGACCAGCTGGAATCGGAGTCTACGTACCTGGACGAGGATGACGGGACCGCCTTTGGTAATCTGATTGGCGGCCAACTGGGACCCAACGGCTTGAATATAAGCAGCGTATGCACTGAGGTAGTTGGTGTCCGACGTTCTCCAAAGTCCGGCTACGTTGGTTCCCCATCCTGGGAACCCGCCACCAGTGGTTTCCGCGTTGATGTACGGTCTAAAAGTGGAAGTTGGTGGAATTCATTAAGCAAGGCGAGCAACGATCTTACCCTGGTCGAGCCATTAAGTAGATTCCAGCTTGTTTGGCAGCATCGAAGAAAGGCTGCAAGTCTCGGAAGCCTTCAAAAGAGATTGTTCCGCGTTTGGGTTCATGGATACCCCAGAAAACGTAGAACGAGACCGTGTTGAAGCCCATGGCCCTGGACAACATAGTTAGCCGACGGATTAGTGAGGTATTCATAGTCTGACGTACTTGACTTTCTGGAAGATATCAAGGTGAAGGCTCTGAACAGGCATTCTAATAAGGTACGTGAGTGGAGAAGTGACGAAATGGTCGACTTTGCTTACCGGTACGGATGGACCTCTCCACCCCAAAGCATGATACGTTTTCCATTGATGAAGAATGAATATTGATCCCAAGTTACCTTCAGAGTTCGTACTTTAGTCATACGGTACGAAGGTCAGAAACTGACACTTACATTCGTCTGAAGGTTGTCGGTCGACTGCCTTGGAAGTAGTAGCTGACGTGGTGTAACGCTGAGGTCAACACTCCTCGCCGCAACGAACGCAGCGCAAAGGAGCGGAATAAGCGTCAAGAAAGAAGCTTTCATCTTTTTCAGATGGGGATTGGGACGCTTGTTGTGTTTTTCCGACTTTTATACCGTTCAAGTCAACTTCTCGAGGCTTGCCAGCGCGCCGTCCGGTGACCCACATCCGCGTCGCGAGCTTCGGTAGAGAGGACACATGATGAAAGTTTGCTCTATAACAACGATGGATATGACACCATGGAATGCAGGCCAAGGGGCTAAAAGGAAGTCGAAGCAATAACTGGAAATGCGAAACGTGGATTTTAAAAAATAACGGACCCCGCACCTTCACGTGACGGTAGTACCATCCATTCAAAATTTAAATTGTTTCCTGAATTTACTTCAGAATGATTGTTCAACGTTCAATGTTCGGTACTTGAACTCGCTGCTAGGAAAATGGTCTCACATAGGTAGCAGATTAAGAAGGTCCTGTAACTTGCAAGACTGAAATTTCGCTGGCCGGCTAGGAAGGTCTTTCGGGCCTGGCTTCCTTCTCGAAGTCAACGTGACCCAGAGTGGAATTGAGAACCGAGCTTTTCCCGAACTCGAATATAATAGTGAAGTGGCAGTACTTACATTTATAGACACTCGGAGCTGGAGCGATGCTCTGCCACCGAGGGTGTACTTCCTGTAGCTCCTACATGGGAAAAGGGCTTGTGATGCTGTTCGCAGTCGGCTCCTTGTATGTCATTTTTGTCAGTCAGCGATTCCGAGGGTTGCAAAGAATATAGCGGGAAATGTACATCAAGCCAAGACCCCTGTGGATTAGCGTATTGAATAGGAACTAGCGAGAACTCCAGAAGCACCCCATAGCTTTTACTTTGGATGTGGCAATCAACTGGTCCCACCTGGGAGGAAAGGATATTTCGGATCATGATGCACTCTGCTCCAAGAAAAACTTGTAGGTCTACCGAATAATAATGTTCGATGGGTCGTGAGTCGTGACAATAAGGCACGTACCTTGAGGCAAAACCTGAAGGCGAAAGAGTTACCCGGTTCATAACCGGTTTAGCGAGCTGGGGAGCAGGATTCCATCGAGTCATTGGGCTGGCGCGCGTGGCTTAGCTCGGGAACGGGCCGTGATGATTCGATATATAGCTAGCGTGCAGTACTCTTTAGAAGGCCAAGGTCAAAAGCCGTTTCGCCAGGGATAACTGATATGACGGATTGAATGATTTTCGCCTATCCAATACTCTACGTGTGCGGGTACGCAGTGTTGCTTAAAAAGAATTGTAACTCGGACATGTAAGGTCAAGGGAACTCCGAGTCAAGGATGGGTGAAAATGCGTCCACTGGGGCAGAGGCGGAGTGATGGCGACCATTACATTCAAACCTAACCTACGCAGCTTTCGCAATAGGCGCGTCGAGCAGTCGTTCAGTGTCGTTGGTTGAAGGAGAAGGCAGTCGATTTGGTGCGAGTATTGCAAAAGCACTGCCACTGATGGCATCAAAAAATCAGCAATTGCCCATCAAATGTAGGTCCTCCTGTACGTTCATGCTTCCACAGTTGTTTCGCGAAGTTTCCATCCTGACATACCTCTGAAGCACATTCCAACCCTCAAATTTCTCTACTTGATGGCCAGGTGGTACAAAAACATGTTGAGCAGGCGCTGTCACGGCGATCAGGTCGACATGGACTGCTGTATCGTAGCTTAAGGGATTATCAAGCAAAATGTCCGGGTCTTCTTTTGCTATTCTTCTATGTATCAAAGGCTGATTTTTGGGCATTTATTTTATAGGTATTTCAGCCCGTTAAGAGGCGCATGTCCTCCAAGATACGGACACGACCTTTTCTCCTCGAATTGTAACAGCCACCGTTCCGCGATTTTCAGGGCAGATTTTATTTGCAATTTATTTGAATACGACGCGGAGAAAGATATACAGTCTCTGGGACCGAAATATTCGCCACTTACTGAGATTACCAGGACTTACTAGCTTTCTAGGAGGGCTGGGAACGGGTTGGCAAGTGAACTTCGTTCTAATGATGTTTTAGAAGTTTTCAGGGTACTAATTGTCATTTTTGCTCAAAGCGATGTCAGATGTTCACTGTAAATGATTCTGGTTAGGAATTAATGAGTTGATTCAAGCCTGCACTCTGGAAATCGGACGCCGTACTCACCACAAGACAAGCTCCATCAAGCAGCTGCTTAGGATTTGTGCGATGTTTGGAAGATTATCACCGAGAAACGCAACCTCGGGACGGAAACAGCAACAGAAAATTAACTAACTCATCCGCTCTGAGCCTGTCCAGCAGTGTTCGAGTGTTTTCCCCCCATGGCCAATTAACCCTGCCAATTCGGGACAACGGCGTCATCGACGAGGTGAGACAGTCCCATTCAATATTTAAAGCTGACACCTGAACCTACAGGTTTTGACCACTGTCTCTCTATCGCACTCGCTTCCATTTTTTCAAGCTTTAATATTTTAATATCGCAATGCCATCCGTCGAACCTAATACAGACGTACGCGTCCTTGTCACCGGTTCTAATGGCTATCTGGCCATGTGGGTTGTCCAAAACCTCCTTGAGAAGGGGTACACAGTCCGCGGGTCGGTAAGGTCGGAGGCGAAGGGGAATTCCTTAAAAGACTACTTTAAGTCTTATGGTGACAAGTTCGAGTGGGTTGTCGTCGAAGATATCGTGAAGGTCCGTGTCGAACTGACTGTTACATTGTCGATGGCTAATGAACGCTGAATGATCATGACTATAGAAAGGTGCTTTTGATGAAGCAGTGAAAAACGTCGATGCCATTGAGCACATGGCGTCTCCTATCGAGGCAGCCAGCAGTGATCCGGATGGTAAGCTAAGCTTATTTCATGTGGTGGTGCAGGAGGCTTATCGCTATTTGTCTCTAAGATTTCATCGTACCAGCTGTTCAGGGGACCGTCGGTATCCTGCAAAGCGCTCAAAAATACGGGTGAGTATCCAAGAATTTTGAAAAGAAAATAAACGCTGAATATTCAATATTTTTGAAGAAATAAAGTTAAACGGGTCGTCCTCACCTCATCTGTTGTTGCCGTCGCCAGTTCATGGGCCAAGCCCGGCGCTGTATATGACGAAAATGACTGGTCTGATGATGCTGTACAGTTGGTGAAAGAGAAAGGTAAGGATGCTGCCCCGTTCACGAAATACACCGCCTCGAAGAACTTGGCGGAAAAGGGTGTGTGGTCCAATTTGATACCTGAACGACTTTCATTTACTAAATATCTTAATTAGCGGCTTGGGACTTTTACGAGAAGCACAAGGCCGAGCTTGGATGGGATTTAGTTACCCTTGAACCACCTTATGTCAGCCAGTCTTGTTTAATCACGGATTACCATGAAACTAACAACGATCCCCGGCCTATTTCTAGATTCTTGGTGTAAGTTTATCATCCTTTCGTTATCCACAGTTCGAAGACACCTCATCAACCTCCTCTTTTATCCAGCCGTCCCTCCAGAAACTTAACTCCCCTGCTGACCTCGGCGCCTCCTCTTCCTTGGCGACATGGTGGGACTACGTAAGTAGAGAAAAGACAGACGACGCTCTCAAGCAAGCTGCTGGATTTATATACGTCGAGGATATTGCTGCTGCGCATGTCGTGGCGCTTAGGAAGGAGGCGGCGGGCGGGCAGAGGATGATAATTTCCGCTGGTATGTATGTGTCAGGTATTGTATATGTTTTGCTTAGCTTTCTGTTCGCAGGCGATATAACTTGGCAGGGAATTCGTACGTAGCTGTTTTCTGGTCAACTCCGTACATAATAATAACCCCGGCGCTTGTAGGCGACATCCTCTACGCTTCCCACCCAGAACTGTACGACTCCGGTGTTCTCCCCCGCGGTAATTCACAGATTGGCGCCAAGGCACCGACCACCATTAATCGGGAGAAAGGGAAACGGATCTTGGGGTTAGAATATAGGAATCTGAAAGAGGTAATGGACGACACTTTGGCGTATTTTTCGGGTAGGGGATGGCTTGGAAAGCCCGTCAAGAACTAATCGAGGATTCCAAAGATCGAGACTGTCGTTCTTCAAAATTACATATTTGTAACTGGTATCTATTTTTTTAAATCTAACTTTCCCTGTCGACGCCGCTGTATCGCTGACGAGCTGAAGCAGCAGCAATTCCATTCATTAATTTTCCTTCATCGTCAGCCTGGTACCTAATATTTAGGAATCAAGCAGCTGCTCGCAGCCTCACATCAGTCATCGCCTACTTGGAATAGGTCGTCTCTATGGTTTTGACTCCTCTGTCCCAGTTAGAGCTAGCTATCTCAATATCTCTAAGTTTGATTGGGGCCAGCAACGTAACCCTCTAGAACGACGGCGGTTGAGGTCATGACATAATCGTTAAGACAAGATTAGATGAAACGAAACGAAACTACCATATCATGATCGCGTCAAGATATTAGTCAATCCATCTTTTTTTCACGGCCATGTTGCTGGCCACAGGGCAGGGCCGCGTGCCTCCTACCTGCATGCTTATCACTAAAGCTCAAGATTGGTCGGACCAGTGCGAGGTCAAGATTAGCCAGGGTAACTTGACTATATATAAGTAAAAGTGATGTTAGCGAACATGTTGCTTCCCACCACCGACGTCAAACATGTCGCTCAAACCCGTCCAAATTGTCACCCTCCTGGGCTCAGGCATTCTAAGTGGTACGTACTGGCTCTTTACACTCCTTGTAAATTACTATCTGACCTATGAGTCAGGCGGCGGCTTCTACATGTCTGCCTTCGCCATCCCCACGCTCCTGTCGCCCTACACCAAAGGCCAAACTGCCCTCCCCGCGAAAACCCTGCAGACGCAATGGCAGCACATCTATGACTCAGGCAAACTGTTCTACCCGCCCCTCGCCGCGCTAACCTCTTCAGCCTACCTTTACCTCGCGTACAATTCCCCCAACACCCGCCAATTGTACGTTGTGGCCGCGCTCTTCGCAATCGGCATGGTGCCGTATACGGTCTTGACTATGACGGGCAACCTCAAGAAGATCCAGACAGAGATTAAGGCGGAGGAGGAGTCGCTGGTGCTGCCGAGGTTGAGGGGCGATATTGCGACTTGGGCCAAGTTGAACTATGGACGGGCGGCGTTGCAATTCGTGGCTTTTGCAGCGGGAATTTGGGCGGTGATGGAAAGCGCATAAATCTGTTTACTGTCTTAAAGAGGAGCGTGGTGATAGATAAAGTTGCGTCTGTAATTATAGCACAAGTTATTCGTTGATGCCAGCTTTCGAGTCTATAACGTGCTATATACCATTGTCAATGAACGCGAAAGCGAGATGCGACCAGCCTTGAACCACCCTAAGTAATACTGTCCCCTAGAGCTCTTACCACCAGGCCAGGCTCCAAGTCTTCCTACACTGCCTCACAATTGTACCAGATGTTCAGTTTACGAGCGTTGTAGGTAGGTTATGCACCGTCAATTTGTTGTCTGGGGCCATTAAGTAGGTAGGGACATTTCGAGTTCTACAGAGGCAAATGCCAAAAATTGGCGACCTGCGAGAAATATGTACAACAGGCTAGTTGGCGCTTCAGAACAAGTTATTGTCAATTGTAACTGATTTGAAATTCTGATGACACACATATAAACGAGTCCTATCTAATTGTCCTTGAGGTCTGCCCATCCTTGAAGACCAAAGAATCCTGGAAGTTCATCCCACAGCTTTTCGCGACCAACCTCGATTTTATCGCACATGGCCTGTTTGCAAGTGTCACAGAAAGCAAAAACCTTTCGAGTTAGCTTGAGAAGAAGGGGAGAAACCACGAAGTTTGGGAGGAATATATGACCAAGCACGGCGGCTAGATATTTGGCCTTACGAGGGCCACAGCTTACTGGATCGCTGCATATACCTTCCGTAGTTAACCAATCCTGGGTATATTTCATGGTCGACTGCAGTAGCTTCTCCTTCCCGAGAACCAGCGTTATCTGTGTATTGGGGGAAAGATGGACAGGTGTGCCGTCTAGTCGAGTGGAGCCTCTAAGAATTTCTTCCTAATATAAGGTATTAGATAAGGCAAATTCGAAAAGAATGTACTCTAGTACCAGGTCGTAACATTCAAGACATGCGTATAGTGATGTTGGGAGGAGAGACATTATTCCCGAGTCTACTAGAAGGTTGACTAAATCAAAGTCGTGAAAGGTGTCTGAATCCGGCCTTTCTTGTCCAATGTATTTCTTCTCCCATAAATCAAGTGTCCGAGGACGTGTTGCCTGGAAATATTCTCTAGCGAGACCGTAGAGGTTGTCGAATTCATATTTCTTCCCGAGCCGAAGTAACGCTTCCGCCATAGAAAATGTCATATTATCCACAGATTTGTATGCCCTTTAAACGCAGAAATCATCACGACAAAATGAAAAATGTGTTGAAAAAATACGTACTTCAAGCTCCCATCATACAAAGTAATCAAGACGTTTTGCCAATCCTCGGCCCTATCTGCGAGGTGAACAACAGGGCAACCTTCGCTTGTAATCTCTCCGCTGGGCTGAGGCACAGCGAACATATCTTGGAATACGCTCGAGTGACGGCCAACAACGCCCTTGTGAACACGAAATTGGGTCATTTGCGCCTGGAAGATGATGTTCCCGTCCTCGAACCAGATATTGGAGCGAGTTATGCTTATGGTATCTGTAATCCCCGCTGTGTCGCTCCCATCCGGATTTATACTGGGTCCAGGCAACGCATAGGAAGTTTCTGACATTGAAGATTGAATATCGAAGCCTTATCCAAGCCTTATCACTGGTGAGGCCAAGGCCAAGGGCGAATGGCTGCCGCTTACATAACCGTAGAGTATTTTCCCATCCGCCAAATAAAAATGACTACTAAGTATAGGCGTTTTCTGTTCAGCTCTTTCGCCGTCAACGTTCAAACATCAACAATGGATACTGCAACGACTCCAGCACTGCCGCCCAACCTCCTGGTTCAACATGACATACTTAGCTTGCTGAGTCCTTTTGGAGTCCTTCCTCGTATTTGAAATTGACACAAACACGCTTCCCTTCCCCGTCGACCTCCTTAGCTAGCTAGGTAGCCTTGGCCTTCCAGGGCTCAGGTGCTAACATGCGCAGGTAAGCAAGTTGTTTAAAAGTATGGGGAAATACTGCAAAGGTTTCAATATACAGAGAAAAAGAAGCGCGCTAGTAGTCACCTGGACAACAATTTCAGGTGTTCAGGCGCTCGCCAGAATTGTGATAAGCCCCAGGAGCAGCTTATTCCTCGAGGCACGCTCATTCCCTTCAGAGAAGTAATTTATCGATTGTAGACCTGCACTTCCAGTATTATAGTTTCAAGGTAGATCGTCTATGTAACACAGATCAGCGTATATTTGTCCACAATCGGGCAGAACTGATTGGCCAATGAAGGAACGGTTGGCGACTGCACCGCAGAATTATGGTGGCATCGAAATGGAACCTTAGGCGAACGCCCAAAATGAATTTCCACGAGCAGTCGTGAGGCATTACGAATCGATGGATTATCGGAAGAGTACGGTAGCAAGTCCGAAAGGAAAGGGTGGTTGGGTGGATTAATGGCTTTGGCTGGCGTTAGCGATGGCTCAGGCTGTCTTGACATTTAATTGAATGACATGCACTAACAGCGTTTTCGACGTGATGCAGGACCAGCTGCTTAATGGGCTCCGCAGTAGGTATTAGGAAAGACACGAGTGGCCAAATCTCCTCACACGAGGAGTCCAGGCATTCGAAGCACAAGTTCCACAGTATGGGCGTCTTGCTGTTTGCTGACGATACACGGAGGCGCTAGGAATGCCATACATCGGGGACGGACAGCTCCACACTTGAGACTTTGCAGGGGCTTATACCGATCTTACGATAAGAAATGACTCCATTGTGTGTCAATGATTCGATTAATTCTAGCCTCGTGGTCGCGGATAAATTCCTAACATTGTCTCTTGCTTCGCACCTAAGCCCAATTACTTGAAATAAATTTGATGAAGGCAGATATTTACTATCGGATATGTTACAGGTCCAATGAAACCAGCCCACCAATCATCGGTCCATGATTCACCGTGATTTAAAAACCATTTCCCAAACACCCATGAAATTGTTTGCGAGCACCGAAGCTCTCCAAAAACCTGCCCTGAAAATGAAGAAGATGGACCCAACTGCCATGATGTAAAGCGAGATTCCAAACCACTGCCGGTCGAACATCTTCGGGATGAGAATCAGAGCGGAGGGGGAAAATATGATGGTGCCTAGTAGTTGGAGTTGTTCGCAAAGAACAAGGAAATGAACCAGGTCTTTCTCTTTGAGCTCTGGCCGAGTCTTGGGCTGGTTTTCCGAGGGAAGAGATAGAAGGGCTGCTCGTCCAGCAACTATTGCCACCCACAGATGAACGCCAGAGGCAAGGAAAGCAAGCCACATCCCAATCTCGTATAACAGACTATGAGGTCCGTTGATGACCTGGGCTATCAGAGATAGAAACGCAATGATTAAGGCTGTGGTGAACGTCGACTACAATAAAATCGTTAATAAGCCAGACTTCTGCATAAAAGAGGTATCGACAAACAATAAGGACCAGGATGTTGAACTGTGAATACATCTTTTCAAATTCCTTCGATTTATCTGCCGAGGGCAGAGGAGTTGACGCCGGTTCGGATTCATACAACTGCGGTGTGCATGAGGCCACTACTGGGATTAAGGGTTAGCCGACGGAAGAGCATAGCGCAAATGCCTTACGAGTTCCGTTTTCGATATCACCACGAGTATAGCATTGGTCGACGCCGCTTCCTTGTTTAGAGCTTTCTGACATTTTATGGGTCGGTATCCTGGAAGCAATGGCAGTGAGTGACCCATACTTATATTCGGGGTGAAAGGAAGCGCACCGAAGCGACGTTCACTTGGAAGCATCGTACACGCATGTTCAATGGTCCAAAGCGCGATGAAGTTTAGGGAATTCAGAAATTGCAGCCAGGGGGCAAGATGCGGATGTCATTGAGGCGTGTCAATTGGCCGGCAATGCTGGGAATTGTGATCGATCGGGACGAAACAAAAGGTCAAAGCTTCGAAATGAATGAGCGTCAATTTGGTTACTGCTTTTTGTTGCTGTCTCTAAAGTTGTTCATCGGGCGGGAATTGACATTGTGGTGAAGAGAATTTAAACAACTTCCGAAATCTGTCATCGTAAAAGAGGGTGTTGGTGATCGTGGTGAAAAGAAGAGCCGAATGGAAAATGACAAAAAAAAAGGCGACTTACGGCGTTTCCTCGTGAACATTCAACAACGTGCATGCATTGCAGTTGCAGTGGAGAGGCGTGGCGGTGTTATCTATAGCCTCTGGTAATGGATATGTGTTCGACGAGGTAAACAAGCGTCGTCGTCATTCCCTCGATGTATCGGTGCATGTGGCGATTCTTAGGAATTGTGACTGGTGAGTCAGCGGCTACGAGGATATGTTGGATCACATTCTCTCGGAATGGGGGTGGCTGCTGCTTGAGTTATTGCCAATGGTGGAGAAGACTCTATCCTTTTAGAAGTTTGACCGGCGATGGGTGCTAACCATATAGGAGAGTAAACGTGAACAACGACAACCCTCGTTGTAAGTCACGGTAAGTAGTGATGGAAGTTCGCACGCTAGTGCGGTGCCGGGGGGCCGATCTTCCATTACTTATTTCGTCAATCGCTTGCGTATCAAGTCCTATCGAGGGCTCCTTGCCTAGTAAAACAAATTACCGTCTACTTTAGTCACTGTGCACTCTAAAGAAAGTAACGCTGTTATAGTTATGCCTCAGCGGATTCCTACATTTCTCAAGCCAGAATATGAAGCCCTTTCAGAAAGGAGGTATAAATGAAAGCCGCGCAAAGCCCAGAAAAGAAATATAGACACAAGGTACCAGGAAAGCTAACTATCACGATAAAAGCAGAAAAAATTGTTCTTCAATCAAGAGACGTATTCCAGCATACCAGACCCCTTTACAGTCTCCCAGTTAAAGGCGGCCGGTTGGTAGGGTTTCTCAGGAGTGGATGAATTGATCCTCTCCTGGACAGATATATGTACTAGGACCTTATTTTTGGAGAAGGGGATGTAACGACCTTGGCCGAAGTTCCTCCTATGTAACATGTTAGAATCAGTATTAAAAATGTCAATGCCGGATGATCTTACACTCGTTTCCGAACCCAAACACCATCTGGCCTTTGGTACGTGGTAAGCATTGGCAGCACTTCCAAGGCCCACCACGCTCGTTGCATTTGTAGTTGATCCCAAACCTCGGCGACACAATCCTTTGCGTCTTTGGCGTGCTTGATTGCAAGGTTGAGAAGGGGATGGTTATGACCAAACAAGTTCTGTATTTCGAGTATAGCATTGGAGGGAATGGAAACGAAACCAATGTTGGCGGGCTGAAGTGCCGAAAAAAAGGAGGGGAATGATGAAAGAGAAAGAGACGGGGAGCCGAAATAGCTGGGAGGTGTATACAGAATAGGAGGTGAGTATATAGAAAGGTCTGGATGGGCGTCTTTTTTTCCAAAATTAAGTGAAAATCCGAATTGCTCGAGCGTCAGTCCATGAGAGCCAAGTTCACCCGAAAGAGAGTCTTCTAATGCCTGAAAGTCGAATTCGATAAGCGATAACGCCCGCTGATCAAATAAAACTCCAGTCCCGGCCAATAGACATTCCTTGATCATCCACCTCAAAGGAATATATGAAAGACTTTCTTGTACATCGTTCTTATGGGACCCGCCGCCGACATCGGCGTGTGCACCTAAAAAGCGGTCAATAAATTGAAGCGTAATCTTGCCTTGAGCCCTACCCGTGAACCAAACTTCCTTCACGTCAGTTGTTGTCCGATCAGGTGGCTGATATTCCCATTCGTCTCTTGATTTGTCGCTGGGCTTCTTGATCATTATCAAATGGGGATCATCGACGTCGAGGTCTTGCTCCCGTTCTACCGTTGGTTCATTCCATGTCTGCGGTCGGAAGCGAGCCCGCCGTTCATCCAGTGCTAGTGCATGCCGAAATGTTTTCACTGCGTAGTTAACCGAGGTATATGGGTGACTCCGAGGAATGATTCCGACAGAAGAGACGGTATCCCTGTGGTGATATAGAAGATTCAGTTATAAATCAATGTGACGGTAAAGTTCATACCAAACGCCTACAAATTCGACTGTAACAGGGATTCTAACGTCGCCGTAAGCAATATGTATTGGAAATTTAGGATCGACAAAGCTCACGCAAAAGTCTTCTTGAACTCCTTACTCAGTTCAACTCCATGGCTGCCGGTGGTTTGATAAACCGAAAACGCGAAATCCAACTGTTGGTCATTATGAGCGGGTAGCAGCCCAACCTATGAAGAAAGGACGCGTGAATAATGAAGGCACTCGACGACTAAGATATTTACTTTGTACAACATGCCAGCGACAACTCGAGCGGTGTGTGCTGATATTTGAAGTTATAATATGTATTGGGTTTGTCGTACGAAATTCTCACCTCCACGAGAAAATCCAAATAAACAAATTTTGTCTCCTCGTCTGTGATAAGTGTCTGCCCGTTGGTGGAGGATTGGAAACGGATAGAAGAGTCTTACCGATAGTTTCTCATAATGAACTGATATCTGGAGTTTTGGTGAACGATTATTTTGCCTAATAGAACTTCTAACTTACCCTTCTTTCACATGGTCGTTGAGATGAAGCGCAACGCCCTTGTCCAAAGCCGAAGCCAGACCGGAAACAGTCCGCGTGAAGAACTGGCGCTGGTTGTAGGTCCCAACACCGGGCTACATATCATTTGTCAACCGCGGATTTAAATCAGATGTCAGACTCTAAATTACCTGGTAATATACAATCTGTTCATCAGGCTTGTCTTTGACAAGCGCTCTAAACAGCCTGACAACGTTCGAATTCTACAAAAAGATGAGACAAAGTATATAAAGGTAATAGTGTTTCAATTACCTCCTGTTCGAGTAACCGATAGTTGGTTATAAGTCGACGTGTTTCGTAAAAAAAAATGAACGTACCTCTCCAAACTTATTCCCAGTCCCGTCGAAACACAAGACAATGGTACGGGGAAGTAGATTCTCCTTCACGATTACGGGTTGCATGGGTGGCGAGATTGACTGCATTGGTGGAAAATTGCGGTTCGTTGTTCTGGGTATCGAACTGTTACGGGGGAAGCAATGCAGGAGGTGGCCCTGAAGAGAGAGAAAGAATGTCTTTTGAACGCCAACCTCGCACTCCAGAAAGCTCCGAAGTGACACGCTTTTACTGCGAGATGAAGGGGTGTGCATCCCTCATGGCCACTCTACCCAGTATCACGGCAGGCTCGTTTGGCGCCAAAAGTGTGGTGCGGAGTGAACAAAAGTGTCAGAATACACCTTTTCGTAGATCCTACCCGTCAATTCAAAGCTTCATGAATCAGAATACCTTCTGAGAGCGATGCGAGTAAGGCGTCGTGCTGATGAGGTGAATGAGCGCTAAATTTTAGCGACACTTGATTGGCCGCACTGAGTTTAAAACATCCCAAATAGGAAATCGAGTTCCTGAAAGTTCAATGGACGCGCATAGAATGCGTGGAATCCTCACGCTGTGCATGCAGCGCCGGAAACTTGCAAATCTGCTCTGGTACCGACATAGACAAACGTGTGTCCCAATTTTTAGTCTTGATTCAAGACGTGATGGAAGATTTTACCTCACCGAGTCGTGCATCGATATGGGCCATATGGCATTTGCTACAGTTGGGGCTCGTGGATACGTGACAAGATCCTCACCGACAGAAAGTATCACGTAGTAGAAAGCTAACCTATTAAGCAATTGTCAAAGCACGAGGCATCATCCAATTTAAAGTGAGGTTAATGCATCCAATGTGTGTTAGTGCTACTGTGCTTACCTTACACGCATTGCACGCCGTTTTCGATCTGCACAATGCGACAGCGGATGTCTATAAGGCCATTGTCGGCTGTGTTCCTCTCAATATAGAAACTCCCAAACCGATTTGTACCTAGAACTGCCATTGTGCCGACCGACGAAAAAGATAGTTTCATGATAACACATTGAAGGAACACGAGATTATTGCTACTCCTTTCTAAAGTTGTTTGGAGCACTTGAAAATCGAAACAGCCGCCCGTAACTCTTTCCGAGGACATGTATGCGCTATATAAACCCAGTTCATTTACGCTATCTCTAAGAACCTCTCGAGCAGCCAATGAAAGTGCGCAAGGCGAGTTTGTTGAGGCAAACTTACATTAAATCATATCAACTGACTTGAGGTTTAGATTGCTTGCTGGCATGTATTTAGACTCGTGATTCGGCATCGCTAATGACCAACGTGCCCGGAAGTCATGTCCAGATCTGTTGGTTAGTTGGCTTGCCATGAGTCGCGTGGATCAACACTACAAGAAAGCGAGACCTATTTAAGGATGACTGGGCAGGGAAACGCCTTATTGAAATTCACATTATTCTCCCGTCCATCGGCGTCTTCGAAGTCACAATAGCAGCTCCTTTGCTGTAATGCTATTGTTCAATAAGCCTTCGCTACAGCAGCTTGCAAAAAATGGGGAGATTGGTGACCGCGACTGTGTGGTACGTCCCCTAGCAGTGTCATGTGGCCAACGAAAGAAAATTAATCTAGCTTTCTAGCTTCAGGAGGTGATGAAATCCGCGTCGTTAAGGGATGAACCCGACGCAACTTTAGAGAAGGATGCGATTTTACTTCGTAGGTTTCCTCTAGATCATTTCGACTTAGGCTAACACTCGGGCGTAAGTCCATAAGGCTGGACGCCTTGAGGCAAAACACAGGTTACCCGAACAGCTTCCCCCTGCAGATATCGTTTTCAAAGAACTACTAGAATCCAAGGCGGTCAGCTACTATTTTTCGAACACTTCAGAACATGCTGACAACATTTTCAGAACAATGATACTCACGCGAACGGAATTTCTAGCCTTTTATATGCATTCGCCAGTCTCGTTGATGTAAATGTGGTTCTACGTTGTTTATTTTTCTGACTGACACTGCGGCTTAGTTGTCGATCCGTCGCCCACATTCGGCCGACAACCATATCCCATCGTATTTCGATTTGTATCCCCTTTATGGCGCTGGGCCATCAGACTTCGACAAAATCCGGTTGAAAGATGGAAGTGGAATGTTGTCACCGGATTGCTTCTTCGACGACCGGCTTATATTTCTTCCAAGAGCTGCTGCAGTGCTCTTGATCCTTTTCAATAGGAATCACAATGTAAGCCTACAGTCTTATCTTGCTCCATCACGGACACTCTTTAACGACTCTATTTACTAGTACATTGCCCGAAGACTGCTTCTTCACATAGAAACACCAGCCGATATAGTGGAGTCCGCTGACGGTGTTCTTTCTGAATCGCTCAGGCTGCAGGATGACGACATATTCGAAAAAGCTCGTCGGATAAATTGTGGACACTTCCGGAATATCATGTTGGAAGACATGCTGAAGCCGCTTTTGGGTCTGCCAATTGTCGGTCCGAGTCATAAACTGAACCTACTTTCTGTGAGATTGTCTCGGGCGACGAGCAACGCTAAGTTCAACTCACCAAACTTGGTTCTTAGGAAGTAAAAGGCGCTCAAGTACCCCTGGGAAATGGCTTCGATGGTCCTGTCGAGTCTTCTCTGCTCTATGATGTGGGTTAACCTGATATTTTAGTGGTGTACCTTTTGGCTTAGCGTTTATTCTTAGTGGTCCCCAATTATGTCTGCCAAAGACATTCAGCATTTTGAGGAAGCGATGCGTGAAATTGCAAATGACGATGCCGAAAAGGTATTGCAAGTATACGTGGTCTGTTCCAAGCTAATGCCACAGCACAGGTTTCGCTCTTCGAATTCGATCAAGCAGTGGAAGATTTCACGACTACCATGAATGCGAGCAAGCGGAACCGAGATTGTGCTGGGTAAATACATTTATATTACCGGGCCGGAATTGTCACCTGACACTTTTCTCACAGTCTCCAAAGGGGGGAAGGCAGTCGATTTCGTGATTCTGACCTGGCACAGATACTTTACGATGCAACAGAATGCCCTGCCAGAGGTGCAGGTCAAGGTATTCCGTCATGCCAGCGGGTTATGCAAATCAAGATCATCGAATGGGCACGGTCATCGCAGGCCGGCTCGTTAAACGATTACAGGAGGTTCCTGGGTTTGAAAGGTAGATCGTCATTTTTTCAGTATTTCAAGAGGTTACGAGGATATTTCCAGCTCTTCAAAGCTTTAAGGAATGGTCGTCCAACCCATCTATCGCAGCATCGGCGGAGAAGCTCTACAAATCAATTGACAACTTGGAAGTCTACGTAAGCCCCAGTCTTGTCTACTAGCGCTGCCTTTGACCGATTCTTCTTAGGTCGGTTTACAAGCAGAGGACACGATCAAGAATACCGCGGATTCGGGGTTCCGGTTTGGTTATACAAAGGTAGTAAACCTTTTCCGTTTTCGTTTCCACCTCCGGGCTCATGCCATATCATTTGCAGACGTATGGCCTTTTGGTCGACATTGTGAGTCAATCGTAAAACTTAGTAGCTTTTCAAAATAACTTCTTGATTCAAATAGGTTTCCCGTGTTCGAAGTGATCCGGCCTTTACAACGCACTTCTCTGGTCAGTACACATGACGATCTAGCATTCTGTCATGGACTTACAGAGTTGTCGACATGTAGCTGAAACCCTTACGTTGTGGGGTTACGGTGACTGTTCTCTCAGACCAAACAATGGGTCCTTCGGAACCTCGATGCCGAAATGTAAGAATTACTGTTCAAATGTAAAGTCGAAAGTTTAGCTAAATCATCCGCTGTAGTATTACAAAGAACATTGCCTCACGACTATCAGTACAACAGCATATACGGCCTATTCCCCCTTGCTACTCCCGAGTATACTATTCCACTCCTACCGGAGCCGAAGCCGAGAGCAATGTACAGCATCGAGAGACCCCAGCCACACAAAGTACACCACCTTGCCACAAAGGAGGCGATCAGCCATGTATTCAATCAACCGAAATTGTTTCCTACCATCTACAACGACAGTCTCATTGCAGTTACTGGTGGATATGGGTTCGTCATCTATTGCGATCCATTAGCCTTCTCCTGACTGCCCTCCTACGACAGATATTTTCTTGGATTCGATGACGAAGAAAGGCAAGTTCCACTGTCCTTTGTATGTCGCAAATCTTTGTAACACTTTTTCTTTTAGACATGACCAGGATCAGATGATGGTTCGTACATAATCACTACGCCGAGTCCGTTTCTAATAATGAGGCAGTCTCTTCACGCTCTCATCCCTGATAAAGGGGCATTGAGAAGATATGCCGATTCTTTTGCCAATATGGCTAACGAGTGCATCAAAGAAACAGCTGTTACTCGGTGAGTTCATTGTCTTTTGGCCAGTCAGTTTCTAATTGCCCCGAAGACCAGGCGAAATCGACGTCGCCCACGACGTAATTAACGCAGTGTGTACCAGGTGGGTGTGCGAGACATTGGTAGGTGGATTGAACCTCGGTCTAGTTCATCCTCTCTTATAATCAAAATCAGCTTGATTACCCTCTTAAGCAAGCAGTCAATGGTGCGGGAACAGCGAACGAGGATATACCAGGTCCCCTTATGCGGTACATCTGGATGCCATTTTGGGGCCGGTTCAGTAAAATCGGTTTCGTGGTGCAGCTCCTTCGTCGGGTTGGTTCAGTTACAGCAGAAGGCAAAGAGCAGGAGCGAAATAGCGAATTGCAGCTAGCAGAATTGCACGACAAATTTGCTTCACTTTATGCGTACGTTTAATCATCCAGTCGACCTATTGAAAAAGGAATTTCACGCATTCGCAGATTTGTTTTCCACAACATAGATTCAGAAGACGCGTGGAAGCTCCGCGAAACAGCCCTCCGGACCAGCGCCGCACTATCCACCCACATCGGTCGCAAATTACCCCATCCTAGGGTTATATCCGTTCAGGTACCATCATTTTACAATACGAAATTCATGAATTCTTATGAATCATCGACAGTCATACACGAGCTTCCTTAATGACAGCTTTGGGAAATCCGATCGTTACTCACTCAGATTGTCAGGGAATTTACAACTGGAACAATGCTTCCAGAGCAAACTGCTCAAACATTCCTCGACAGAGTAGTGAGCGCAAATCAAAGTATCTCACAACATGTATCCCAGGAAAACGCCAAGGCGGGCACTCTCGCTCAGACGGGAAACGCTCGAGTTGTTGCAAACGTTCTTGGTTTGGCTATTGTAGCAGCTGTCAAGTACGCAAAAGGTGCCTGTGTTGCATTTAAGACGCCGTATTTATCGCCCAGACTTACCATTGTCTTCAAGTTTGCACACAGGCAGTCAACTTCTATTTTCAGGATAAATACCTTAAGGAGCGCAAAGAAATAGTGCGGCTCTCACTGCTCAACGACCCAAAGTCAACGAAGTTGCTAATGGGTTACATTCGAGAGGCGTACAGTTCGTCTTTTAATTGGCCTTAATTCATCATTATTAATATTCTTCCAGGACTGGACAACCCACTTGGTATCTGGCGACAGGCGTCAAGCGATGCCGTCATCCCTCAAAGCCATGGGCTTCCGGGTATTCGCGTCAGCGCTGGAGACAGGATCTACGCGGATTTCAGTAAAGCCTTCAACAATGTTTGCCTTGTTTCTCACATTGGGATAGACGAACTGACCCTCATTCGGCCACATAGCCATCTGTCCCAGACCACGCAAGAGTAGATCCAAATCGCGAGACGCAGGGTATACAGGGTCTAGGGCTTCACAAATGTCCGGGTATCAGCTTCGCTGATCACGTTAGTACTATGAAGTTATCTCGATTCAACACCTGCTAACGAATATCAATGGATGTCTCTTAGACGATGCCCGAGGTAGGTTAATTTCGGTATAGATAAACTTTGCAGCTAATGACAGTATCTATAGATTTTCAAGGCAATCTTTCGGCTAGAAAACCTTCGTCGTGCTCCTGGCAGGGCAGGTTCTCTTGTCCGATTTTCTGCCCATCCCGGCCCTCGCGATGTAAAAGACCTCTTTCACCCTTTCCTGGATGCCTTAATAATTCATAAATAGACAGCGCCAAAGTTGTTCCTGAATACCGACCCCAAGGCTCCAGGTACTCGTCCCGAGGACACCAGCGTTCAACTGGCCTCCTACCCCCGTTCGCTTGTGCTTCAATATGACACGAAAAATGTCATAGCGGATGAGTAAATGATATTTTTTTCCTAAAGTTCAACAATATTTGACCGTGCGTTCCAGGTCGATCGCGCAGAAGAGGAAGAAGTGGAAGATCGATCCAGGAAAAACCACCCAAAATATGCGGGCGATTATGGACCGTACGTTATCCGTAATAGTGATCTTGCTACTGTTCTGGACCATTTCCTGTAAGAGATATTATTGTTCTCCCTTTCGTCCTGTGAATAACGCCTGGTGTACCAGATATGATAAACTCGATCATGTCATTTTTCTCTCCTTCTCCTCACACGAAACCCCCTCCGCCGTCAAGCCCATCACCGACTTCTGCTCCGCCTGCAGCATGTCTTCCGCCTACCACCCCGATCCAGCCTTGGGAAATCACCAGCATGAAAGCTGGAGACGACGGAAAGCTGATTCCTCTACAATACACGCTCGACCTTCCAACAGCTCACAGCTTATCCATGGTTGATGTGGATGCGAAAGACATGAAGATGGCAATCTGGCTCGACAAGACTCTACTCGGAATTACAGCCGACATCGAACTGAACAAGTCGGAGAATTGTGGAGACAATTTCGGTGATTGCTTGGACAGAGGATTTAGTGGAGGGTATGTTGTGATCCCAAAAGGGAATCACACTGTTCGCATAGAGTGGGCTGGAGTTGGTAAGCGTCCCTACCTTCAAGCCGATTGATGGAACTGAAACAAGCTTTCATACGATGCTGCAGAAACACCAGGACCAGATGGTAGGGTAGACTGGGGCGAAGAAGCCGAGCGTCGTCTTGCGTGGAGTCGAGATGCTTGCGCGGCATGAATTTTTTGTTGAATTGCATTTACCTCGTTCCCCATGGGTTCTGTGTTTATTTAGATACTCTCGTATCGCTTTGTGTTCTCTTATCGCGTGAACCTCTTCTCGCTGTCAATTGTACAGGTTTTTGACTCTGTCAAATCAAAAAAGTAAATTTTGCGACTGATTGAAGGGAAACATCTCCTAATCGTATATCCAAGCGCGCATCAGGTCCAAAGGACCTTTCCCTCCGGCGACGCTTAGCCGAGCGTCGAAGTGCAGCAAGCATTCTTTAACCTGTCCATTGCGCCATCCAAAGTGGGCCGCGGGGTGGAAATAGAATCTGTGCTCGCATGTTGTAAAATCTTGGTAAAATCACATCTTATAGCCGATGTGGAATTTAAACAAACTCATTTCGATATCACGCCAGCCGAAGGCAAAATTCGATTAAGACTTTTTTCAAACAGTTACAATGGCACGCCGTCCCAAGAGCCCCGATGTCATAATGGCCTGTGGCTCGAGCAGCCCGAGCCCTCAATCACTCTACTTAGATTAGATCACATCTGCGGCTGTTGTTGGTCTATCCATTCGCACCTTGCCCGCAACGCTATATTGCGCGGCTGCTCGACGAGCTATCCGAGCCTTGCCTGATTCGGGCTGCTAGGGTAGGTACGATAGGCCTATCCCACCAATACCGCTAAATACCAATCTCCGACGGAAAATTCATCGAGGATGGAACTACGCAAGAACTACGGTTAGTGTCACCCCAGCAGCATAATTTCGGGACTCAAAATTGAAGCCCGCACAGAACGTAGTCAACGAATGAGATATGAAAAGATCATCGATCGACGTTCAACGTTCAACGTTCAAACCTCGATTCTTCGAATCTCCCGAACACAGTGTGACTCCCGCCGAAGGAGGACAAACCTATCAGTAAACAAAGAAGATTTAAGGAGGACCAAGAAAAATTGTGTGCCGATGTAGTAGTAAGCGCTCTGGCCCTCTGGGCCGAACTGCCCTTGCAAGAGGTATGCGGGACAAAAATCTCCTACACAAGGTCGGAAATCGGGATTAAGGACCCGTGGGCCCCCTCCCCCCCCTCCGGCCATCAACGGCAGGCCTAAAAAGGAAATTTATCCTCAGTTTATGTTTTCCAGAATTTCTAATGTCGAAAATTTCATGCTCCATTCATTGCATGTCAAGCCACAGATAGCTCAGAGTAATGTAAATATGCTAAAAACCTCCTTATTGAGAAATCTAGTCTATGGAACTCAAAATATCCGAGGGACGGCGCATCAAATTTGGTGTCAAACTTTGCTAGAAAATGATATAAAGCGACTACTGGTCTAAAATTGGTCTCAAACATAGAAATACGGGTGTTGAGAGCCTTCAGAACCAGTCTTGGTTCTACAGTGGAGTGAATAAGTTGCGGATTGGCCCACATACACCATATTTTGAATCTTAATATGAAGGTCCGAAAACAGGAATAAGCCTCGGCCAGACCCCCCCCCCTCCTACCCCGTGTGCCGGGTTCTTCCGGCCCATACCTCTTGTGCCCTTGTGAAGATATTCCGATTCCCGAAACTTTGAAGCTAGATTACTATCATCATCACCATCTTTCCCAGATTTCCTAGACGCCTTGAAAAAAGGGCCGAGGCAACGAAAAGGTATGAAAGCAGTTACTTGAGCTATCAAGAAAAATAAGATAATACATAGGTAGGTTACCAGATGACATAAATGCTTCACGTGTAAATAACTGTCAGGAAACGTAGACGAGCATACCCGAATTTTCCACAACATCCCAATTGACAGCGGCTGGTTGGTAGCGTTCGCCCCTGGAATCCTTGATCCTGTCCCTCGACGGACTTGTGCACAAATATCTATTTCCAGAGAATGGGATAAAGCGTCCGAGTCCAAAGTTTCTCCTATGCAGAGCTTCAGGGTTGTATAAAATTTGATACCCTGACCAGTCTCTCACCGTCGAATGCGGACCCAGTCCCCATTTGCTCTCTGGAAAGTGATCAGCGTAGGTATGGCTTCCAAGATCCACCAAAACTGTGCCATCTCCAACTGATCCCAACCTCGGCGCAACCATCGGTGGCATCTTTCGCATGCTCGATCACAAAGTTGAAGGCTTCATGGTGGCCGAGGTTGGAAAGGAAAGCCCTAGTGATGCGCTGCACTGTCAAGTCGAGAGACTGGGATGAGGGGAGAGAAGAGGCGGGGAACTGAAATTACTGGACGGCAGATTGAGTACCGTGGGTGAATTCAGATGCCAATCTGGAGTTGCTGGACCGACGTCCGTGTCTCCAAGACCATTTGAAAACCCCAATTGTTGGAGCGTCAGTCCAGAGCCGGACAGTCCATTCCTAAGGGCACGGAAGTCAAATCCGAAGGATAATAACGCATCGGATCAAATAAAATATCTGTCTTGGAAATGAGGGATTCTTTTATCATCCATCTTATGGAATAAACGAAAGACTGTTCTCTTCTGCGTTGTGATGGGATCCTCCTCCGACATCGGCGTGGGCGCCTGGAGATGTCAGAATAACGGTAGTCGCAATGAATCGACTATCATACCTACGAACCAAACTTCCCTGACGTCGGCCAATGTTCTATCAGGCGGAACATAGACCCAGTCATCTCTTGGTACGTCGCTCTCCGGTTTATAATCATGTTTGGATCGTCGACATCGAGATCTTGTTCCCGCTCTGCCGTTGGTTCATTCCATGTCTGTGGTCGAAAGCGCGCCCGCCGCTCATCCCAAGGCAAGAGCGTGTCGAACCGGTCTTCACAGAATTAGTTACCGATGTATATGGGTGACTCCGCGGAATAATCCTACGGAAGCCACTGTATCCCTAAAGTACATTGTAAGCTCATATACCTCTGGATATGTCCTTCAAATTCATACCAAACTCCTAAAAACTCGACGGTAACTGGGATACTAAAGTGGCGGTATGTAAAAAACGAAGGTTAACAGCGCATAAAACTCACGCAAAAGTTCTCTTGAATTCTTTACTCAGTTCAATTCCGTGAGGACCGGTGGTTTGGTAAACAGAGAACGCGAAATCCAATTGTTGATCATTATCAGGAGGCAACAACCCAACCTACAGGGGAAAAATAGGCAAATTAATCTAATCGTTCTGTGCGTTCAAACTTACTTTATACAACATCCCCGCAAGGACCCGAGCTGTGTGGGCTATATTCCGGCATTGGTCAGACAACAATACAATGAGAGTTTGCAAGTCTCACCTCCACGAGAAAATCCGAATAAACAGATTTTGTTCCCTCGTCTGCGTCGAGAATCCCCTGGTTAGTAAGTAGACTTTATTTTGGATGAATAATGCGTACTGATAGTTCTTCATGATGAACTGATACCTGAACATGGTGTGAATGGATATTTCATTCTGAGTCGTTGGAAATATTAGCGTACCCCTCTTTAACATGGTCACTCAAATGCATAGCAATGCCTTTGTCGACCGCAGAAGCCAGGTTAGAAAACCGTCGTTGTGTGAGGAATTTGCGGTCATTGTAGGTTCCTACTCCGGGCTGAATATTAATTGTAAATGCAGAGGCCGGTTGAGAATCTGGTGATCAATACCTGGTAGTATACAATCTGTCGTTCAGGCTGGTGTTTTCTAAGTGCTCTAAATAGCCTAACAACGTTGGAATTCTACAGAGAAGTCAAAATACTTATACCCAGGAAAGCAAATCTGGAATTACCTCCTGTTCGTGTGTCAAAACTATTGGTTAGTTCGCAGCACATTTGGTTGAAAATACCGATCGTACTTCGCCGAACTTGTTTCCTGTCCCGTCAAAACACAGAATTATAGTCCTGGGAGAAATCGCGCCTGTGTGTGGTGTAGCTGGCGGTGGAGAAACGTGGGTCGTCATTGCGGGTTCGACCTTCTTTAGTGGGGTAGCACTTGGAGGGGTGGAGGGGTAGTCTGAGTGGCCCGGCTTGCCTTCCTTTTGAACCACGAATTCGCGCATCCTGGAGGCGTAAGGTTGGTCGCCATACAGCTGTACAACCACCAGATGTATGTGCCGGTAGCTGAAAGAGTAATTACACGACCTTTCGTCTAACTGCGCCATGCAGCATGTGCAGTCACCTTGCAGGAAGCTCTCAGATGTCATCGATTAACTGCGGGATGAAGCTGTGCTTAGGGCACGTGGCCAAGTGTTTTGGCGTCTGGGCGCCAAATTCCAAGATTTAGGACAAGTCTGACCAGATTGGCACAGTGCTAGGGGTGAAACATGTTTTAGGTGCAACCTCCAACTATCACATTATTGCGGGCATTAATCTTGACTAATAGGAATGTTGTTTAAACGCGGTGTAATTTACGCTCTAAATAGGAAAGGTAGTCAAAACCGGATGGAAATTACCGGGCAGTACCGAGCGCAGCCGTGCACAGCATACCGTGCACCTTCATTGGGTACGTTAATTCATGGAATTATGCCATTGAAACGTGAACTTGTTTCATAGAAATTCCTATCGTGCGTCACAGCAATCAAATAGGCGCTCGCGTTAGACGCTCAGTTCAGCGCACCAATTTTCAGCTCATTGCTATGTGTGGAATATGATGTGCGTTATTACAAGGTGTCCAGTATTCATACTACCAAGGTCCAAGTCAAGGTGACCTGATGTGGCATATTCATATTCCCGAGCGAACTCCCGAAGTCAGGACAAGAGACAGTAAACCATGAAAGACAGCTGCATACGTACTGCGCGGCAGAGGCGCCTACCATGCAACGACCACAAAACTGTGCACCTACCGTGCAGCTACCATGTAAACCGTGCAATTGCCGTGAAACCTTGCACGGTAGCTGCACAGTAAATTTCTTGTGCCCTTGACTGGTGTGATCACGAAATATCAAACACGCGCTGAAAAGATGCTCAGCGCGTGTTTGATATTTCGTGATCACACCAGTGAAGGAGCGGAAATTACGCCGCGACGCCTTGTGATTTTCCCGATATATCCCAACGATATTTTTGCAAGAGTAACTGGCCTTGTGGCCGCGACGCCTTGTGATTTTCCCGATATATCCCAACGATATTTTTGCAAGCGTAACCTGCCTTGTGCCAGCGTCGAACATGTGTAGTGTGCACATTGACACGCACTGTACGTCTCATCTATGGCCGCACATGCCTGCAGCGATGTCAGGAAATACCAAAGTTGTCTATATATTTGTAGCCGTTCGATTCCAAAAAAACGTCGTATTCAAATGTACTCAATAAAAATGTCACTGATGGCAGCGACTTATGTTCTATTACCAGAGGCGAACCTTGAGGCAATGAAACCCAGGGAATTTAAGCCGTTGGGTTGGGTGTTGAATCACAGTGTGATGGCCAGAGGCGTTTGCAGCAGCAGTGTCAATGCCAATGTCAAACCACATTTCGGTATATCTATGTATATTAACGGATACCGCCCTTTGATTGACTTCATTACGAAACTGCTTTCCCCAATATGCCAAAAAATCTGGATTCGCAAAAATGTAGACGAAATATGAGTACCGGGAGAAGTAACTAATAAAACTCTTAAGTTTAAATAACGCAAGGAACATTTTGGTCAAACACTCAAATCATGGACGAGACAAAGAAAGGGAAGGGAACGCGGTGATG